>OZ012735.1:879452336-881852336 GCA_963859935.3 Lathyrus sativus
GCTGCCATTCGCCTGGCGAACCTGCAAACTCAGAACTCCCATGGCTGTCCAAAAGCCCAAACCTCACAAACCAACCGATTTAATCCAAATCAGTCCCAGTAGCACGACCCACTCATCACCCGACTATACTACACCGTCTATTCCAAATTCTAACCGATAAAACTCAGTTTCTACCGATTAAATCAACTTCCGACCTAGAAATGGAAACATAGAAAACGATCCAACAAATCCAATCTAGCACATACATGATCATATACATTATTAATATGATAAAACTTCTCACCCTTACCTGATTAATCGCAAGCTAAGGTTAATTCTTGATGATTCTAGGTTTTGCTCCACTTTCTCTTCTTTTCTCTCCTCCTCTTTTCTTTCTCTTGTTTTTCTTCTTAATGTTTCTATCTTTCTCTTTTCTCTCTATATCACATATTCTATTTTCTTTCCTACTAAATTCTTTCCACACACTTATCAATTAATTCTCACAAAATATCCACTTAATATTATCACTAATGTCCAAAATACCCTCCAACCTATTTTTACCCGAAACTCTCAAAGTCGGCAAAAATAGCTCAATATGTAAACATAAGATATTATCACACAAATTCCTCATAAATAAAATAATCACTTAAATAAATCAAATAAGGACTCAATAAAAATGGGAATTCAGAATCGGGGCGTTACAAAGAACACTGGTTGTAAGCTTGGCAGCGCTTTAAGTTGTTGCTTCGAGGCATGTATACCAATTGTAATAACACAAATGAGATGTATTCTTTCATGATTTCCTTGGAACTTATTCACAGGATTGCACTTGTAGCTCTAGTTAGTGTGGCAGTGAATAGAAAACGTTCTGCAAAGGTTCTTGTGTGTCAACTTAACGAAATAAACTGGACTTCGTGAAAAAGGATATTCATGCTTGCGTATTTCCAATAACAAACTGATTCCACTTTGTCTTGGCTTTGAATTAAGAACAAATGACACCCCCTAGATTGTGGGAATCCAGTTTGTGAATCCATGACAGAAATTGCGTTTACTGCTTCTTGCCGAAAACTTAAGGTTTTGTCAATGAGAAACAATAAGGCTTGCACATGGGCTATAGGTTCATAACTTGGACACTTGCAATTGTAGAATTCGAATCACCCTTGAATCTTAAACCCGCGTTGTCTCTTGGTTAGAGCAACATGTAAAAGAAATGAGAATTTAATCATAACAAACACGACTTCTTCTTTTGCACCACGATTTATGCTTTTCACTTTATTCAAAGTAACCATAAATTAACAAGCCTTTCGTTCTTGACGATTTGACGAGGAAATAACTTGAGAGGCTGAGAAGAACGAAATCTATCTTCCAAGTATTCTTATTAAGCATATACCCTGACTTAGGTTTAAAGAGGGGGGAGTCAGAGATTCCACCCGAGATGTTTTTTTTAGAATATTGCTCCGAGAATGGCCCACGAATAAAGGGAGAACTTTCGGTAGTGGAACAATGTATCCAGTAGAAATCCTAGAACAACCTTAAGTCATGATCAACCGGTCCTCCCTTGGAAAGCTCGACCGTGAGAATGAATATTATCTCCACTCGAAATTACTGCATCTGCACAATTTGGTTAGTCGCAAAAAACATAAATATTAAAATAAAGTCAAACAATAATAAAAATGCGCAAAAAGAGGTGGGATTTTACGGTCAAAAATTAGAGTGCGACAGATGCCCCTATTTAAGTTACTTCTATCCGGAGATATGGAGATTGAAATCTTCGTCTCGACGAGATAGGAAGGACTTAAATACAAACATTGCACGAATTTTTGGCCCTAAGATGCCACCAAATGCATATGGTATGCAATGATATGAAAATGCAAGGCGGAGGGTCCTGTGAGGAAATGATGTCACGGGGGATGAACTGGACACGACACGCGGGAAAAACCAGGCTCAACAAAGCGAGACTCCACAAGGAAAGATTGACAATCACAAGGTATTCAGGCATATCATGGAGAGTTTGGTGAGAAAACCACTTGAAGAGCTGACCGTATAGGTCAAAATGTAATTATTAGCTGGGGAAGTCTACAGTCGAGACTTGTAACCTTATCTGAGAATACTTTTTGCCAAAATATCTACTGTCAAAACTTTCATGGAATCTGCCGTCGAGACTCTATGTTGAAGTTTGCTGGAGAAATACTTCTGACGAAGTCCTCTGTAAATATGCTGCCGAGATTATCCAGGAAATGAAACAGAAATATCTACTGCCGAGGTCTTCTAGAAATCTACTACCGAGATTAGCCAGGAAAAGAGATGTCTTTGAATAACTGTTCAAAAGGATGATAAACCTCCTCGAGCGTCATGGTGTGTTTGCCATGAGCTGGTCTCAGTTTCTTGATGTAAAACCTCCCCGAGCGTCATGGTCTGGGTGCCATGAGCTGGTCACGGTTGAGAACAGAGAAGATAATGTTTCTGATTTCTATTTCTTGTTTTTTTTTTTTTTCATTTTTCACTTGTTTTTTTATTTTATTTTTATTTTTTTCCTTAAAGAATTTGGGCCGTATGGGCCTTTCAACATTTTCTTGTTACTAGTTTTATATTTTAAATAAGAAAACTCTTAAAAAATTAATTTAAAAAATATATTAATTTGGATTGATGGTTAGTTGTTTTGGATCTTGAATTTTGATAAGATTTCATCAATATCAATGGACTTCGGGTGTCGATTTTATCCACCAAGAGAGGTGATTGATATTGATGATGATTTTTAATCGATTTAAGATTCAAATTGAGGTTTTTTTTCGTTTTAGTTCTTATTCTTCTTCTTTTTATTTTGATCGATGAAATCTATGGATCATAGATTGTTGATTATCAAGGTTGTTTAATCTTCACTATTTCAAATCTATTGACGAATAATCATTGAGATAATTCTCCGTACTTTGGAATAGTGATAGATTACCTTTGATTAATTGATGAAAAATCTTGATTATGATGAGATCACTACCTCTTTTCATTTTGTGTGGCATGTTTTAGGAGAGTGATTTACATATCACTTCTCTAACATGTGTTAACACTAACATTTTATTGACCGGCCTCAGATAGTCGTGGTTTCTACATAAACCCGATTACGATTGCTTAACATAGCGCTAAAGTGTCCCTTAATCGGAAAATGATCATTCGTGACTCAAACTTATGTTTGAAAGTCCAAGTATGATTAGTTGTTTGTCTTAAGTCCATTACCTATGAAAATCATTGTTAGGAGGCTTTGATTCTATCAATCCTCTAATGAGTTTTCATTAACCTTGGTCTAAGTGCAAAAATTAATCATCATTGATCATATGTTCTAACCACTAATTACTAATTCACTAACAATATCCTTGTTTAATTTTGTTTATATTCTCTTCTTACTCCTTATTTCTTTACTTCTATGCTTCCATGTTATCATTTTCATATCATATCTTTGTTTATGTTTATGTCATTTCTCTTTTGTCCACTTGGACCATACCTTGTTCAAAACACTAATAAAGGATAAAAAAATCTCTAAAAAACTTGGTGCTATTAACTTTGTGGTTATGCTCTTGGACTATTCTTAGACCTCGGACTTCATGGACCTTTGGACCTAGAATTAGGACTCTCATTCCTATGCTTGGAGTATTGTGGATCTTAGCCTTTATTTGGCTCGCTCATTAGCTTATACTTTAAATCGGATGGAATTCTTTTTGCTTGCTATGGAGTGTGCTACAAGTCGGTTAGATCTTTCTTACCTCTAGCTCTTATTTTGGTTTCTAGGATAGTCACTTCATCTCCTCCCCTTCTTAAATTTTCAAAACTTTCTCCCTCTTTCAAAACCTTCTTGGTTTCAAACTTCAAAACCGCTTTCACAATAAAACCTTGAATTTTGTCAAGTGATTTTCAAACTTTGTTCTTCTTAATAAAAGTCAATCAATGTTAATCATGCTTTGACCAATTTCAAAAGACATAAAAAATACAAAAACTCATCAACTCTTTTTGTGCCTTTATGCACTTTTTCACTTTAAAACTTTTCATAAAGTTTAGACATGATTCATTTCTATAGTTGAGATGTAATTCTCCTATTCCCCATATTATTAAGACTTTGACATTTTCCACGTTGATGTTGAGTGATAGTCTTGTTGATAATCCAAGCAAATCCTCCATCTTTATGTGACGCAAATGTTGTCTTAATACTTGTGGGCGACTAGTCGCAGTTTTCTCCTTAAAATGACGACTTGTCTTTACATTTAAAATCAATCAAAAACCAACAAATTTTTGTCATTTCTACCACGAACTACGGAGTTTTGATCCTATATTGCACTTTGTGGGTACGTAGGCATGAGGCGATAAGTCTCTCCAAACACAAAAATCTAAAAAATAATTCTCTTCTCATCTCCTCAATCTCTTTTCAAACAAACCATTTTCAAACCAAAAAACGTAGATATTGCATTTTGGGTGCTAACACCTTCCCATTGCGTAACCAACCCCCTTACCCCGATCTCTGTTTCTTGTTCTTGTTTTAGAACTCTTTGGTTTTGTTCGCTCTTTTTCCTTTCCTTTATTTAGATAAAATAAAAGTGCGGTGGCGACTCTTGTTTTTGAGTTAAGTTAATCAATAGCTTACACTCACGATTTTTACCGCTACAATAATCATTTAATATATTATTATTTTGAAAAAATTTCTCACAAGTTCTCAAGCGGTGAAGAGAAAGATGGTGGTGATTATATGTATGAAACTACTTTAGAAGATGATTTTTTTACCCCGACCCAGTGATTTGATTTTTGTTCTAGTTAGTTATTTTGGATCTATTTTAACTAAATTTTGTTGTCTTCTTTTGTTGAAGTTGTGTACCATGTTGTGGATAATTTGTTATTTTTATTGGGTTATTCTACCTTTGTCTCTTTTGAGTAAAATATGGAGAGAATAAGCACATTGTATTTTTGTGATGTATGATAATTTGTCATTGTGGTGTGTGAGCACTCTATATAAGATATTATTAACATTTGAACTCATCAAACTCTACATCAATGTATTTTGAAGGCAAAAGGTTAACACTTTACTATATATAACAATGTTTGAAATTGCTTTAGAATGGATTTAACAAAGAAATCAAAAGAATGAATGATTTATCACTTTATGGTCGTCGAATATGCCTCCCATGTGATGATTATTTTTAAACTTGTCATTTTCCTTCTGGTTATAGATAATTGTTTTCCTTCAAGACAATGTTATTATCATCAATCTCGTGACTTTTAGCATCTTGAAGCTTTGTGGTAATTATCTCCAATGGTTCAACCTCAATAATTTTCTTCAATTCCTTACCTTTACCCCACAAAATGTATAGCCAATCACAATTATCAATGATTCTATTCCACTGTAATTTTAGAAGAAAAAAAGGTTGTAAATAATAATATAAAAAGGCTTTAAAAATAAAATAATAAGATGTTAAATATTTGAACTTTCGCAAATGAAGTGTTTCATCTAGTAAGAGAGATCCTCCAATGGTCACTAGAACAACAGACAGAGGGTTGAAAACTGAAGCATAGAGGAGATCAGTGGCGGAGCCAGAAAAATTAAAAAGCCTGGGCAAAAAATTTTAAAACGGTAAATTCACATTATAATATATAAATTGCCTAAAATAAAAGAGATGAAAGAGATCATGAAACATAATCTTACAATAGCATGTTAAATAAAATTACGAGGCAAATGTCCTTTTCGAGACTTCTTTGCTGTGAATGTTCGAATAATATCAACATCATCAAGTGACTTGAATATCTTCCGATCGGTGTAACATACCATCAAGTCATTGAACCACACATCATTGATCTTATTACGCAATTTAGACTTGATAATCTTCGTTGCTGAAAAAGCTCTTTCAACGGATGATGTAGACACCGGCAATATCAAAGCTAACTCAATAAGTTTGTAAACCAATGGAAATACCAAATGTTTCTCAGTTTGAACCATCTTTATAGCCAAACTTTGAACATCTTCACAAGTGGAAAATGAAGCATTTCTTTTCACTTGAAGAACATAAGTGTCAAGTTGATCCCTTATTGTTCCACGACCATCATCAGAAAAGTCTACATGATAAATATCAGCAAGACGAGCAAGCTTATCAACATTAAACTTGGAGAAAGAGTTCTTGGGATCAAGACATGAGAAGCAATCAAGGATAATGTTACTTCCTTCACTAAAGCGGTGATCCATCTCTACACATATTTTGTCAATAGCAACATAAAAAATCTCTGCACGGTAATGATGAAGATTAGTGATAGTTCTTCCTTCCACCCTTGAACGACCCCGAACCGGTATTTCGTCATCCATATTTGGCACCGGAATACCTTTAGCAACACAAAATTCTTGGACATCAGCAAATAAATCATCCCAACCACTATCTCTCATTGTGGCCAACCGAGCTTTGACAACATCAACTAATTCCATGGCAATCACAATATTAAGATCTTTTCTTTGCAAGACATGTGAAAGCTCGTTTGTAATACCAAACAACTTTAACATTAACTTCAAAATAAAAGCAAATTTAAGGCTCTCCATTTTTCTATCAAACTTGCTGCTTGAGATGGTCCACGTCCATCTTCATCAACCATACTAAGCACATTTAACACGGAGGACCACATTTGATCCAAACGAAGCAATGTAGTATGATGTGAACCCCATCTAGTATCCCCGGGTCTAATGAGACTAGATGATTGGTGCAAGCCCCTTCCTCTAAATATCTCACCACTCTCAAGTTTATTTAAAATATCTTGGTGTTGTGCCTCCGTCAAAGCATCCCTCCTCTTACAAGATGCACTTGTTGTGGTCACAATCAAGGAGATGTACTCAAAGAAATCATGAATAGATGAGCAACTACTAGCAACATACACAACAACCAATTGCAAACGGTGAGCATAACAATGGACATAGAAAGCATAAGGGTTTTCATCTAGAATCTTTCTTTGCAAACCATTAAATTCACCTCTCATATTTGAAGCTCCATCATATCCTTGGCCTCGTATCCTTGAAATAGATAACGTGTACTTATCAAGAATACCATAAAGAGCATCCTTTCATGACTCAGATGTTGTATCTTTGACATGATGTAGAGCAATAAATCGTTCCACAACATTCCCTTTGTCGTTCACAAACCTAAAACAAATTCGACAAGTTTACTTGATAGCATAAAGAATAATAGGTAATGAAAATTAGAAATTGGAAAATACAACTACTAACCTCAACATCACCGCCATTTGCTCTTTGACGGATATATCACGTGACTCATCAATAAGCACAGAGAATTGTCTATCACCAAGCTCTCCCAAAATCACCTTGGTAACTTCATGTGCACAACACATTGCAAGCTCCTTTTGAATGTCACCGGAAATTATTGTGCAACTTTTTCCACCACGGTCAAAAGCATCTTGCACTTGTTCATTCTTAACTTTTACCCAATCTACCATCTCTCTAAAATTGCCCTTATTTAGAGAAATAGAGGATTCATCATGGCCACGGAAAGACATGCCTTGTGCAATGAGATATCTTGAACAATCTACAGAACAAGTTAAACGAATCTTATAAAATTCTTCTGATTCCTTGGTTGCTTTAACAAACTTACTTGCCACACTTTGTCTTTGATTATTGTAATCATCGTAGTGCTTGACACATGAGTTGTGAAAACTATTATGACTACCAACATGATCTTTCAAGCCTTGAGATGCATGCTTCCAATCTTTATATCCGTTTTTAGTGAAGACTTCAAAACCAAAGTTCTCGGTCCTCCCGGGTTTCTTAAAGAGAAAACAATAAAAACAATAAGTTGCATCCTTGATCTCACTGTATTCTAACCATGTATAACTCTTATACCATGATTTACTAAATGCTCTTTTAACACTTCCAAATGGAGTACGAGGAAAGCTTGACAATTCTGGTTGCATTGGACCTTTCAATATATATGCCCTCCTCACTTGATCTTGAATATCCGGAGTATACTCATTAATTTGTTTCCTATGACCTGGATCACGCATAATCTCATTTGGGTTAAACTTATTAACCACATTAGACGGAGGTGGTTCTGGTTCTGACTCAACCAAAAATCTCCTCATCTCTGGAAAAAAAATCCAAACATAATCACTTATAAAAAAAAATTTAATTCATTATCATTTAATCAATCCAATTCCAAACATAATCACTTATAAAAAAAACACTGAATTCATTATCATTTATAATAAGCATAAAAAATCCAATTCCATAAGCACTTATAGTATGCAAATTCAATTTCAATTCCATAAACACTTAGCAATTTAGCATAAAAAATCCAATTCCAATTCCATAAGCACTTAGTATAGCAAATTCAATTCCAAATAAATTCAATTCTACAACTTACAAGCATAAAATAAGAAGAACATGGTATGTTAAATAAATCTGAATGCATGTAGTTATATAACCATACACAAATAATAAGTTACTATATACAAGTATGGATTTAAACATTTTTATAAATTGAAGTTTTATATCCATTAATTTTTGTTAGATATGTTTGACTTGTTTTTATTGTTTTGTATTAGCCTTATATTTCCCTCAATACATCATATGTGGATGCAGGATGCTCTTATCCCACAAATTCTAGTACTTTCGTGACATGTCCAACTGGAGCATGAAATATATAATAAAATTCCACCTAAACTTTTTCCTTTTCTTTCCATAAAGTTGTCAAAAGCCAACCCCCACTTTCAAGCAGATATATAATCCATTGATAATAATACAGTGTGTGAAACTGTGAAGTTTTTTTAAAAAAGTTTTTTAACAATATTTATTATAATATTAAAAGTAAAAAAACAAGAAGGACATGGTACTTAGTACTTACAGTTACAGCAAAAATAAGTTTCTTCTCTTCTTCTCTTTCACATGCGCGTGTTTCACTTTCTCACTTGACTCCCTCCGTTCTTTCACGGTGTTTTCTTTTCTTTCGTCGACGGCTCTCTCTCTCGACCTCATCGCTGCTCTTGCGTCTGCATTATATTTCTCTCTGTGCGACGGTGGTTCGTCGGTAGTAGTGGTTCTGCGCGACCGTGGGTAGTGGTTCGTCGGTGGTCTGAATCCAATGAAGGTGGCGAGTGTGTAGTGAAACAAGTTGAGGAAAGGGATGATGGCGGATCCGTGGGTAGACACAGTGGTTCGTCGCTTGGTTTCTCTCTGTGAATTCAATTTTCTTTTTCTTTTTCTTTTCCATTTTTTTTAAATTTATTTTATTTATTTTAAACAACAGAAAAAAAAAAATATTAGGCCCCCCAGAGCCTGGGCATGTGCCCAGCCTGGCCGGGCCCAAGAACCGCCCCTGGTGGGGACCTTTTATGCAAACACACCATGCAATCAGAATCCAAACTATTCCTAACGCCACAGACTTTTTTATTGTAGTATTCCATTTTTGAAACATAAATTCCAAAATACCCTGTTTTGAAACAAAATAATTAGGATGTCCTAGTTTTAGTATGTGTTTGTCATCCTAGTTGGCGAGCAGGTGAGTGACTGACGTGTATGAAGGTGCTCGTCCACTAGGTTGGCGAGCACTTATATATATATATATATATATATATATATATATATATATATATATATATATATATATATATATATATATATATATATATATATATATATATATATATATATATATATATATATATATATATATATATATATATATATATATATATATATATATATATATATATATATATATATATATATATATATATATATATATATATATATATATATATATATATATATATATATATATATATATATATATATAATGAGTATAATATTTTATTTAATTATTTTAATCATTAAAAACATAATATATTAATTTAAAAACTATATATTAATTAAAAAATTTATTTAATATTAAAAATAAATTTAATAAAAAATAATAGTAAGAAATAAAATTTATTCAAACAATAATTTTTGTAATGATAATTGATAAGTAAAATACATAACATCAAAAATGGCCGCCCGTTCCACACCTAGTGCTCTTTTTTAGTCGAAATCCCTTGCCCATCGGTTCATTTGCATTTCTTGTAGGTGATTGAGATGAATCATGAGACATATCTTCATCGTGATGTGTTGTTAGGGGGTCTGGTTGCCTTAAAGGGGGGTCTGCTTGTGTTGTTGTTTGCTCTGCGAGAAGGTCATCACTGTTAAAATCTGGCATTTGCATCAATTGATCCTTCGTCAGCAAAAAATGTTGGAATGAATGTGTTGGTTGTGGTGGTTGGGTGTAGGTATCGGGTTCGGTACGTTGGAGGGTTGGGACGTAGACATCATCAGGCGTGAAGGTGGAGGTGGGTTGAGAGAATGAAGTGTTGAAGGTTTGTTGTTGAAATTGGGGGTTTGATTGGTCAAAGTTTGGCGAAGGAACTGGAGTGAACTGTAAGGGTGGTCGATGGGTGGTTTGGTGTTGATATTGTTGGTTGTATTTGTAGTGGTGGTTTTGTCGAGGGAGTGGAGTGTGAGGAGTTTGGTGTTGGGATGAGGTTGCGTAGAATGTGTGTTGTTCAGTGGTCTGTGTGCGATGATACGTATGCTAAGCGGATGAAGATGCATGTCCCCCAAATTAGGATGCATACATTGATGACACATCTTGATGCATTGGTGCGACAATTGGTTGTGTTGAAGATGAACCTTGTATACGAGGGTCGGTAAAAAATTGGTCTGACATAATATGCACATAAGGAGTTGCACAAAACCAACTTAAATACTCTTGGCTTGGCTTGTGTTCACCAACTACCGCAACCCCCTACAAAACCGAATATCTTCTATGTTTCCATTCATTCACCTCGTCTTTGTTTAATTCTCGCCAATGAACTTTTTGTACTTTTTTCATCGTCATTTCGTGGTGTTCCCTTAGACACCTTGGCGTGGAAGGGATTTCTTGTTCAAAATCAAACTGGAGTTTGAATCTATCTGTTTGATGCATTTCAACACTATAGAAATAGATAAGAGAAGTCGTAGAACTCTAGATTTGGCTATCTCTTTGATTGGGCACCGGGAATTAAATGTACGACCTCCATATAAACTACCACAAATAAAACAATTAGAATACAATTAAGACGTATGTGCAACATGTAGGTTCTATGCTTTCAAACTCATGTCTCTTTCTTGCATGTGATCAAGCGTGTTTTGATACCCTTGTAGATAGAAATGAGGATTATTGTCGTAATTCATACGCCTTTGGGTCCATCTTGCAGAAACAAAAATATATAAAAATGTTAGGTATAATTGATTAAGATGATAATAAAGTGCATTTTTATATTAGTAATACCTTTGAGCGTATGGAAATGACGACTGCAATGTACTAACAAGAGAAAACAAGGGTATACAGGTGAATGCCTAAGTAGTGAGTGGTAAAACACAACCACTCATGCTCCTGACATCTTTGACTGCGACCTTGCATATTTCTCTGTACAGTTTTGCAAGACAAGCAGAACCCCAACTAAATGTGCTGCATTTTTCTAGATCCCCTACGAAAGGAATCTAATAAGAATGCAATTGACTCTTGTCGGGAAACAAAATAGTAGCAATTACAAGTAAAATATAAACTTTGACTTGTAAAAGAGTAAGTTATGAGGTAGGGGAAGAGTTATTGTTTAAAACTTCATATAAATTCTCTAGCCAAGTAATCTTAATGGACCTTCTATTTTTACCGACTGCTATAGGTTCTACCCCTAAGTTCTCCATATAAACATCGTTAGTTACTTTGGTAGGACCATTAACTCGGAGACCAAGTAACATGTTAACATATTCTAATATTATCGTGCATTCACCGGTTGGTAAATGAAATGTGTGTGTTTCTGGTCTCCATTTCTCTAACAGATCAAGAACTAGGCTAGTGTCAATTTTGAAACCATTTATTTTTGCAAATTAGTAAAACCTGCTATTTCTAAATAAGGGATTATTCTCGCACTTGCTTACCCTGGAAAAAAAAGGAAACAATAGTGAACACAAAAATTATAAAAATTGTTACGTAGAGTTTTTTATAAATTGCTATTTATAAAAATTCTTACACTAGCTTGAACGTTTGCTTGTGTACCATGGTGTTCTTCACCCATCCACAACAAAGGCATATTGAATGAGGGAGTGAAGGCGAATTACTGAATGATTAAGTGTTTTGTTTCAAGAATGTTTTGTGAGAGATGAAGAAATGTTTGAAAAATTATTTTTACTTATATGAATTTATAGAGAGATAGTTGTGTAGTAGTAAATAATGGTGACAAGATAACACAATGGTAGAAGTGACATTACTCTGCATGGCCTTGAAACTTATTTTTCTTTCATGGAATGCATGCAAACCTACACCATAGGGTTGTACCTTGTTCCTTGCATGCTGAACAAATTTTCAGCCTTCATGTGCTCGCCACAAGGAAGCTTGCATTCTCGCTCTACAACATTGGCATATTAGACAAAATGTTGACTATTGGGTTTACCAATCTGAAAATGAACGATATGTAATTAAATGTAAGAAACAAGACTACAATTTCAAATTCAAAGCTTCCATAAGAAAAAGAACTTAAAATGGAAGATTGGTAAGTTGTTTGGGCCTCACACATGCACTACCACGTCTATGGCACAAGACCATAGGAAGCTTAGTTCACAAATGATCAGCCACAACATTAGAGAGCTTGTCAACCATGACGTTTCACTTAAGGTGAATGTGATCATTGCCCATATTCTTGAAAAATACAGGTACATAATATCTTACAGGAAAGCATGGATCGCAAAGTGTAAGGCCATAGAGTCACTATAATTGGGAAACATATTACAACGACCTGCCACAGTGGATATTGGTAATGAAAACTTATCTTCCTGGAACCATTATTGAGTTGTAAACCCTATCCGCAATTTCAAAGGATGGTTCCCAAATATCTGGCAAACTAATCTTCCATCGTCTATTTTGGGTATTTTGACCTTGTATACATGGTTTCGCCTACTGTAAGTCCATTGTGCAAGTTGACGAAATGTGGTTGTATGGCAAGTATACAAGAACTTTGTTGATGGCGGTGGCACAGGATGGGAATGCAAAAGTTTTCCCAATAGCTTTCGCATTGGTCGAAGGTGAAACAAAGGAAGCCTGGAGCTTTTTCCTAAGGAACCTGAGGTTACATGTGACACCACAACCTAATTTGTGCCTAATCTCAGATAGACATGAATCGATCAAGAGCGCATATAGTAATCCCGAAAACAGATGTCAAGGTCCACCATCTACACATGTATACTGTATTAGACACATTGCGCAAAACTTCATGCGCGAGATTAAGGACAAGGAACTACACAAAAAACTTATTAACATGGGTAACAAATTACATTTCAGTTAGCTGAACTATTTTTTCATTATTTTGCTATGTTTTTCATACCATTTCTATTACATGTTACGCATTGACGGAGGCTACATTTAACTACTATCACAGAGAAATCCGAAGAACAGACATTGAGGCCTCACGTTGGATAGACAACATACCTAGGGAGAAGTGGGCTAGAGCATATGACGGAGGGCAACGTTGGGGACATATGACATCTGACTTGGTAGAAGCCATGAACTATGTACTAAAGGCAACCTGAAACCTTTCAATCACTACGTTGGTCCAGTCTATATACTATCGCATGGGTTCCCTATTTGGTAAAAGAGGCCATAAATGGACCAAAATGCTAGCTACCAACAAAGTTTTCATGGATGGTTGCACAAGGGAATGGTTGATGAAGTAGCCAATGCTAACACACATAATGTCATGCAATTTGATCGCGAAAGACTCTGTTTCATGGTGCAGGAAAAAATTAATCAGAATGATGGTCGTCCGACGGGTACTTTCAGCGTTGACCTGAGGAATCGGTGGTGTGACTGTGGGAAATTTCAGGCATTTCACTTACCTTGCTCCCACGTTATCGCAACATGTTCTAGTATACGTCAAGGCTACTCCATTCACATTCCAAAAGTCTTTACAGTTATTAACGTATTCAAAGTCTACAAGGAAAGCTTCCTGTGACTACCCCACGAGGAAAATTGGCTAAAACATGAAGGATTTACTCTTTGTCACGACGATTCCATGAGAAGAAATAAGAAGGGACGTCCAACCAGTAGTAGTATTAGAACTGAAATGGACAACGTTGAAAAGGAAAAGAGAAGGTGTGAGATTTGCAGAGAAATAGGCCATATGTGTAGAAAATGTCCAAATGTTGTCGGTCCGTCAAATTGACTCTCTAGATAATTTTATATGTTATCCAAGTTAATCAATTAGTAAAGTATTTAGCTTGCATTTGACTTCTCTATAATCCAACATTAATTTATAATTCAAGACAACGTTTACAAACAACTACGTAACAATGACTCTGCTTATAAAACAACAAGACAATGAACATTTAAATGATTCAACAAACCAACAACGCTAGAAGATTATAGTCATCTACTTAATATCAGTTTGTCCATACATCATCATGACACAATCATAATTGTTTTTTTACAGCTTTCCAGATCATGTCATCTCTCTCTAAGCTTTTCGATTCTTCTAATCTTTTCACCTTCACCTATTTCACCTTCTAACCACCTCACCAGACTTTTCACCTTCACCTGTGTTTCATAGACGAATCTTCAACGGGGTTTTACTGGTGAAAAAACTAGTAGAGCATCTCTTTTGGTAAGAGGAGTGTTTGGGCTGGTAAAATACTTCATGGCCGAATCCATATTTTAGACTAAAAATGAAGAAATTCGTGTACCAGATCTGAGATTCAAAAGTTACACACAATGCTATTTATAAAATATAGAAAAATAATTAAATATTTCACTGCTCGTCCAACGGGTGATTGAGCATCACCATGCCATAATTTATGCTTACTAAATAAAAATTAAAACTCAAGAAGCTAACATACAAGTTAATCAACAATAACAACCAACACAAGTGGATCTTCGACTCCTCTGTTAACTTTGCCACTATGTGCTGAAAACATACACTGGACATGTTCATCATTTTCTATACGATCCAAATAATACATGTAGGTACCATCCAGGCTTGCATCAGTCAGCATTATATACGGACAACAATACTCCATTTTTCTCACCTTCATACGACGACCACCCAACTGTCGAAATCCCGTGTTAATTGCTGCAATTACGGTTCTGAAGTTCCATAGGCGGATCTAGGTAAACACCAATTTTTTTCTTGTCCATAGAACACACGAGTTCGAACTGACATTTTTGAATATGCAAGTACCTAGCTCGAATGATTTGTGTTGATACACATCAATCTATTTATAGGAAAATTTTACGTTTAAGTTCGCCAACTCATTGAACGAGTATCAATCATTTTTAAAAGTTATTAGAAAAATATTTAAATTTCGAAAATAAAAAAAGTATTTTAAATAATTATTAAATTAACATATTATGTTTTTGATGATTTTATTACATTTAAATTAATATATTATTTTTTATTACATTTAATTTTAATATTAAATAAAAAAGTTTAACTAATTTATAATTATTAAATTAATATATTATATTTTTAATGATTAAAATAATTAAATAAAATATTATACTCATTAAAAAAATATGAAAAACAAAAAAATATACAGCTCAACGCCAACCCAATAAACGAGTATCTTCATGCACGCCAGTCCTTCACCTGTTCACCAATGAGATGGCGAACACATACTGAAACTAAAGCATCCTAATTATTTGTTTCAAAACAGAATATTTTAGCATTTATGTTAAATACTACAGTAAAAAAGTCGACGCCACAACACCCTACAAATACAAAGGTTTCTCTAACTTTAATGTAGAATTGATCCTTAAATTAGTCGAATTTAAGATTGGATATCAAATTTTTTTTAAAATAATAATAATCCACTTGTTTTGCGATGTATTATACCGCAAAAAGTGCTGTGAAAAGTTTGATATTCCAACCAAGCTTCCATTGATTCCATTCACCTCTTTCCATAAATAATGCAAATATAATTGATTGAATGGAAGCCATCACCGACATCAATGCTGCACTTGTATAATGACAAGGAAACTTTTCACTCATCTTAGCATATATATATATATATAAAATACAAGTTGCAAAATGAAGTTAATTAGATATATTATAAAATTAATGAATTTGTGAGCTGAATTATCAACCATAATGAATATGATATACAAGTGCCCAATGCAAGAGAAGAGCCCAATATATTATTATTAGACACATTGTGTGGTTGTAGATGATATTTCAACAAATTCACATGAGTAGACCATATGTGAATTTCATTACTCTAATAGAATTTGAGAATCATAGCTCCACTAATTCCCATTGATGTACCAACCACTTTGGTTTTCCCTGTTAATGTTTCAATGTTTAACCTTTCCAATCAGAAAATTAAAATTATTAACTGACACTAAAAATATTTAGATTTAATTCATCCTTTTGATCATTTAACTTAATTTAATGTTTCAATTTAATTCTTTAAATAGAAAACGTTACATTTTAGTTCTTAAAGCTATTCCTTTAGTTTTTTTTCTTTCTTTCCGATAAGTTTTTAAGAAAAAATGTTAATTATTGGCTATGTGGTCATTCTAATGAATTGACAATATTTGACGTGGACTTTTTGACTTTTTTTTATTTTATTTTTTTTTGTTTTTAACACCAAATCTTACAATTCCAAAAATAAAAACATGTTAAAACTTCCTTTCCAAAATCCTAGTAACCTCGTCATCTTCTTTCTCTTTCTCCTCATCCATAAACTCTTCACATCCTTCTCCTCCTTCATCTTTCTTCGTTTCTTTCTTAACATTTTTCTTTATCTTATGTTTTTGACAGAAGCAACAAAACAAGGGATTTGCTGGGATTTGCTGGATGTTTTATTTTAGATTTGGTTTACTATGTGTTTGATTTTCGAATATGGTTTAGTATGTGTTTGGTTTTAAATACGTTTTTAATGAAAAGCAAAAGGTATTGCAATGACATTTTGACAGAGATATTTGTTCTTTTTCAAATCTGGTTTACTGTTGTAAGTCTTTTTTTATCAGAAAAACATGTCTGGTCCTCTCCTAATTTCTTTCCTACGGAAATTGTAGGGTATTTGTTCTCCAAATTACCAGTTGCAAGATTTTATTTCATTTTAGATCTTTGTTCTACGGCGGCAGAGAAGTCAGGAAGAGGCAGGAGCTTATGGGGTAATAGGATTGACGCAACAACAATAGGCACTGCAATGACATTTTGGTAGAGGATGATTGTTAACATATTTATTTTTCTAAATTTATATTTTCAATTTCAATTTATTTGAAACCTTGCTTCAATTTATTTCCAATTCTTTTTATTCATTTAATATGATTTTATTTCCAATTCTTTTTATTCATTTAACATGATATTTAGCTTTATATAACATATATCAACCGGACAAATGCTTTGTATCAATGACTACTTGGTATATCCCCTTGATATCAATGACTACTTGGATATCTCCTATTTCATTGTTGTCAAAATTGCAACCATACCTTAAGCACAACCATACAAAGAAAAGCTTATAAAAAGAACTTCTGCTGTGATCTTTGGTTTGTTCTTCCTGTGGAACCATAAATCCTGAATTGTGTTATGTTGAATTTTTTTCCTTTATTATCTCACTCTAAATTACAAAACAACTTAGTCTTTCATATTTTTTAAATATGTTGTATAAAACTACTAATGAATGTTATGAATAATAGAAATAAAGTGGCACCTCTCAGCAAAGTAAGCAAGAGGAACCATAAAAATTGATGCAAAAAGGTAACGATAAGCCAAAAAGTACACACAAACTCATTCATTATTATTTGCAACCAATTTATACAATATGCTAACAACAGCATAAGCAACCTGAACCACCACCATTAAAAATACTGCTTTTACTCCATCTATGAATTTACATATAGATGACATGTTAATAAAATATTAATCACAATTATTAGTGTTATGAGATTTTTGTTTTGTATATTATCTATTAAAAAAAATCTTGTTTATATATTAATCATGATTGAATTATTAATTCTAAATTAAAATGCATGAATTCAAGGTGCCAAGAAGACACATTCTATTGAAACAGCAAAGAGTCACAAAAAAAGGTACCGTAATGGACAGTTTGTCAAATAATTTTAAATATTATCTTTTAAATTTCTATGACCAAGCATTAAGCATAGTAAAATAATTGCAAATATTTATCAAAACAGTGTCAAGACTATGTATTGTGAATGAGTGAATCCAATAAAAAGAAGAAAAAAAGAAAGAATGAGAGTATTACAAGGGCTTATTTGCTTCTCATGCATCTAACAATAACATCAACAAATTTCTTATACATGTGTTGCTTCAAATACATCTTCTCCACCTTCTTTCTTCCTTCCATTCCCATTTGTTTCCTTGCCAACTGGTTTTTCAGCAAATACAGAAGATTCTGTGCAAGGATGTTGTTCCCTGCTGCGCGTCCAATTGGATGAACAAGACCTGTAACATTGTGTTCGACTATCTCCTTTGTTCCCCCCGCATCAGTTCCAAGAACCTGCTCCCATAACATTAAATGGAACACAACTCAATTGGATGAACAAAACTTGACGTGACACTCAAAATACATAAATGCACTAGAAGTCATACCGGAAGACCAAACGCCATTGCTTCTATAGTCACCCGTCCAAATGTCTCTCCAAGTCCCTGTTCACCATTTGTTTGTTAGCAACAGCTTCCCATATTGGAGGATATTTCCGTAAATAATATATTTCATCTATCTCAAGTTCTCAACAGATAACACAGCATAATAATATTTCCAACATGATTGAACAACTTTTCCATTTAAAATATCTTTGCTTCGAGCTATATGAATGTCAGGTGCAAACTAGATTCATAAATATATGCATATACTAATAATGATATGACAAATAACGATATGAATGTATAAGAATTTTACCTGAGAGTTTATGACATAAACATCTGCGGCAGAGTATAGTGAGGCAACCTGTGTTGTGGCTGGAGTCCACAAAACTGATTTTGAAGTGTTGGGATGCTGTTCTAAGAAACTTAGAAGGCTTTTAACATAATCCCCCTTGTTACTTTTAGATCCAACAGAACCAATGAGAACTTTGAGAGATTGTTTCCTTCTGTGATTATCAAAGTTTACATAATCAGTGCACCAAATAAAAAAATAGAAACCACAAAATCATAAGTTATAGGAATTAATTTCCAGATTCATGTAACCAACCTGATTATAGAATTGCTTGACATATCATTCGAAGCTACTTTTCCTTTCTTCAATAAAGGTAACAGTTTTCTAACACGGTGTCTTCTTGCCTGAGTAGACATGCCTTCCTTTATATTTGATAATTTTTTCATTTTCTTACCATCTTCCAACTGTTGATGTTCTACTACTGAGCTTGCTGATTCAAGAAGCAACAGCTGGCCCTTTCCGGGGTTGATGCTACTCAGAGATATGACAAGCATATCATTATCTGTTAATCCCATTTCTTTTCTGACTGATTCTCGCAACAACTGCTTTTTCTCAATCATCTTATCAGTACTAAAGGATGGAGTGTTAAGTGTAGAAGAAATGCCAGCTACAAATGCCAGTTCGTCATTAACAGACAAAGGCACAATTTCGGGTTGAGATCTCAATTTTATGTTTTCTTCTTCACACCATTTTAGCCATTGTTTAGATTGGGAATCAGAAAGAAAAACCAACATCTTTACTCTGTGCAAGACACCCTTTGAACGATCGAAGTACTCTCGACGGTTTTCCATAACCCACCAAGCAACTTGACTCCCTCCCGCAGGAAAACGTTCAATATATTTTTCTGGAGACATAACAAAACAAAGGGTTTTTATTAAGACCTGAAGAGCAATTACAAAGTCATGATAATTTCTACTTGAATAATCTGAAAAAGAATTGTATTATTATTTTGCAATGAATCTTGCAACTACACATGAAAGAGAGAAGTAATTGGAATCCTTCAGTATCAGAAGCAAAAATAGTAACAACAAAACAATCTATAGAAACTATACGAAATAATAAAGAAAAGAATAAATGATAATCATAATTAATTGTAATCAATCTTTTCATACCAATCCATGATGCACATACAGCTGAACCAGCAATTACGAGATCAGCCTTCATTGCAGTTTTGAAGCTGAGTTCTGCTTTGTCCTCCAGCACCTTGATTCGTCTTCTGGAAAGCTCTGATAACAAACCACCCTTTCTGCTAAGTGCAACAGCTGAAACAGTGGCTCCACAGCTCAAAAGCTCCGTTGCCAACTCCATCATTGAAAGCGGAGATCCGGTCATGGAAAGCTCGTGGAATACCAAGATAAATCTTCTGGACCAAACAAGACGCGCAAAGTCCCCCTTCCTATTACATGTCCCAGAACGTTTCTGAGGACTCCATTCCAAAATCCTATCCTCTATCGAACCAAACGGACCAACAAGCAATCCATATGTACTATTAGTTTGAGGAATTTCCGGTTCCTGCTCCTCTATAGTGTTGTTCTTAATTTCCACTTTCAGTTTTTGCTTACCACGGGCTTTACCTTTTGAAGATCGCCTGCTCTTTTTCTTCGAGCTTGCTTTACGACGAGACGAAGCATCACCATCATCAATCTCTTTCTTCGCCAAAGCCACATTTATTGTTCTACCAATCCCACCTTTATTTCTAACCGTATCATTATTAACAGACAAAGATTCATCACTAGCAATCAAATCACGACGAAGACTCGGATCAGCGTCTACGCCAGTATTTCTCGGCCCGGTCCCAAATCCAGAAAACTCCTCTTTCTTATCACTATGTGCCCACCTAGACTGAACAAAAAATCCAAGATAAGCCCAAAGAGTAATCAGAAGCAACCACAACAACACGCGATTACTCCGAAACAACAACGAACCACCAAAACCCCTTCCGTCCTTCCTCGGCGTTCGACTAGAATTCAATCTTCGAAACGAAGGAGAATTACTTCTTGGAGTTGATCTTCCAGATAATGTTGATTTAAAACTACCACCTGATCTCAATGAAGAGAGCTTAGCTAAACTAGCTTGAAATTCACCTCTATTACTACTTTCCTCCATTAATTTCCTTTCCTCAACAATCATGATTCATATATCAGTAACAAGCTTAACCCTATGAAAATCCCTTTTTAGGAACAGACTAATTTCCCCACAAATTCTACAATAATGCTTCAAGCTGAAACAGATTTCTGAAACAAAAAACATGAAAGATTTAGTTTCTGAATCAGAATCCATAAACAGTAAAACAAAACAAAAAAGTGCAAGTTCATCCATTTGTATATTCTTGTTAACAAAAAAATAAAATCAAAACTAGTTTTCTTGTTAGTCATAGAAGAGTATTTCAAGATTGTAAAAGAATTGGAAGCATTACATTGAAGATCTGTGATTGATTGTTGAAGTTGAGTTCACTACTGTGAGAGTTTGTGGATGCAGCAACGAAGAAGAAAGAGTTGACACTGTCACTGAGAGAGAGAGAGAGAGAGAGAGAGAGAGAGAGAGAGAGAGAGAGAGAGACAAGGTTCTAACTCTGAGGAGACTCAGTGAGACAAATTGATAGCACGTGCGTGTGACACGTGTGATATATTTCACACTGTAAAAAACGCGAGAAAAAGTGAGTGTACTGTACCGTCGGTGGGTCACAAGTGTTATTATTCAAGTATTATGAACGTCAGATCAATCCAAGGGTCACTTTCTACTTGAGTGAAACTGCGTCAAGTAGTTACAGCAGACAATTCAAGTCTCTATAAGTTTTTGTTTTCTGGTCTTTTATTTTTACTTCTTTCTTTCCTTTCTTGGATACGTCTTATCTTGTTTTAAAATATCATCATGATACTTCATCTCACCGTTATAAAATAAAATCTTAAATATGGGTCACTATTATAATCAAAATATACTTATTTTTAAACTAATTAATGGTTGTATTAATATTATATTTTATTGGCGTTATTAGAATTTGTAAATATGAGAGAAAAATAGAAAGTATTGGAATGGAAGGGAAGAAGAGAGGGAGTAATAAAATGAGAAGAGATGATGGTTATTGACAAATTGTTACAATAGCTATTATTATTATTATAATATATATATATATATATATATATATATATATATATATATATATATATATATATATATATATATATATATATATATATATATATATATATATATATATATATATATATATATATATATATATATATATATATATATATATATATATATATATATATATATATATATATATATATAACCTCTAAAGCTTTGATAATTTCTAAACCTTCAACCTCTAAAAGAGTCAAAGGTGAAAATTACTTATGAATTTTTAGAGTCTGAAGCAGCCTCCGAAGAGTGACTAGAGTCTGAAGATGCAAAATCTAAATATAAGCTTCGTATATTACTTAGTAAAAGTTTGAATTAAGAAAATTGTTATATATTAATTTAAACTTAATTAATCATATATATAACTGATTAATTAAGTTTAAATTAATATATAACAATTTTCTTAATTCAAACTTTTACTAAGTAATATACGAAGCTTATATTTAGATTTTGCATCTTCAGACTCTAGTCACTCTTCGGAGGCTGCTTCAGACTCCAAAAATTCATAAGTAATTTTCACCTTTGACTCTTTTAGAGGTTGAAGGTTTAGAAATTATCAAAGCTTTAGAGGCCAGGTTGCTCCATCCTCAGACTACTTCAGAGGCTGATGGTTCAAAGTTATCAAAGCCCCAGAGGCTAAGTTGCTCAATCATCTGACTCCTTCAGAGATTGTAGCTTCATAGGCTAGGTTGTTCCAGCCTCTAACTCCTTCAGAGGTTCTCGCTTCAGAGGCTAGACTGTTCCAGCCTATGACACCTTCAGAGGCTAATGATTCAGAAGTTGTTCCAACCTCTGAATCAAATGTCACCATTCTCATGTATATCTTTAGCTTAGAAAATTGTTCTTTTACAGCCTTAGTCAAGGTATCAGCAATTTGGTCCTTGTTAGGACAATATCTCATTGCCAACCGTACATTGTTCACTTGCTCCCTTATGTAATGAAACCTTGTTTCAATATGCTTGATCTTTCATGAGATACATGATTCTTTGCTAAGTTTATTGCAGATTTGTTGTCAATAGGGAGTTTGATTGGTACTTGAATGTTTACTCCAAGTTCAGTCAATACAGCTTCAATCCAAGCAACTTGACAAGCAGCTAAACAACTAGCAATCTGTTCTGCCTCACAACTAGAAAGAGACACAGCAGGTTTCTTCTTGGATATCTAACAGATCGGGGCTCCTTGAAACTTGAAGACATAACAAGTGGTACTTCTCCTGTCTAATATATCACCATACCAATCTGAAACAGAAAATCATATCACCTCTTCTTTGCTTCTTTTTCTTCCATGTGAGAAGAATACATCATGCCTCAAGGTTTCCTTGATGTATCTTAGTACTCTTTTCCACTTGACATATGAGACTTTCTTGGATCATGCATGAATATGCTTAATACTCCTACAACAAAGTTGATATTTGGTCGATTATTACATAGGTGTCTCAATGATCAAATCATCTACTTGTATGGGGTGGCATTTATTCTTTCTTCATCATTATCTTCTTCCAACTTCTAACCTGATTCAAAAGGAGTCACAACATCATTGCAGTTCAGCATGTTGAATCTTTTCAGAAAATTAATAGCATACTTTGCTTGATGCAAGATTATTCCACCTTCTTTGTATAGAAACTTCATACCAATGAAGTATGATAAGTTACCCAGATCTGACATCTCAAATTCTAACTTCATTATACATTTGAAGTCTTCAATTTTCAGTCGAGATTCTCTGTTATCAGAAGGTCATCCACATACAAACATACCAGCAATAATATTTCACCTTACTTGTATTTTTCATACACACCATACTTAACTGAACATTTTTTAAAGCCATGTTTGATGAAGAAAACATCAATTCTCCTGTTCCAGGATCTTGGTGCATGCTTCAAACCATACAAAGTCTTGTATAGTCTATACACCATATACTCTTTTCCCTTTACTTCAATGCTTGGAGGTTGAGACACATATACCTCTTCATCAAGAGGACCATTTAGAAATGCAGATTATACATCCATGTGTGACAAAGTCCACCTTCTACGCAAGCTAATGCCATTACAAGTTTTATAGTCGCATGACCTGCCACTGGTACAAATACCTCAGAGTAATCCAGACCTTGTCTTTGAAGGAAACACATTGCTGATCGCGACTTTCTATGTCTAATACAACTTAACTGCAAGTGCACAGTCTATCGCGTAGTAATAAAAGATATCGATCCCACAAGGACTCGTAATCAAACTAGTGTTCACGGGAGTTACTATGTTTAGCTAGGTAGATAATGTTTAAGGGAATAATTGCTATTACTAAAGGGAACTAAAAGCGTTACTTAAAGTATAATTACGCGAATCGATATGCAATAATTATGTTCTTCGGGGATTTGACAAGTTACCGGTATATAAAATATTTTCAGAATTTATTTAAGAAGAAAATAGTGATCTAAAGACCTTTGTCTCACGATGGTTGTTGACGCTAGTCGCAACTTTAAGGCGGAACGTATGTTGTCGCTATCCCGTTCGGGGTTAAAATCGCTTTTTGGAAATCTCTAAATTCTAATCTATTTTAAAGTGCTTTCGCTGTTATTAAAACAAATGCCTAGTGTTTACTATCTGGTCCTAGCCGCAGCTGTCGCTTGTTGGTTCGTACCTTAATTAATTTCCCACTGTCGTGGCAAAACTACTTTTAAATAAATTCTCGCTGTCGCGACGAACGTTTATTCAGGAAATAAGTTTAAACACTCAGGCCATAAACAACTTTTGAAAAAGAAAGGTTTTAACCGGTTATTATCAAATCCCGTCTGAATTATTATTACATACCGATTACTCTGGTTTAGCTAGACATGGATTTGGAACAGGTAAAGCGTAAATAAAAGCGGAAATTTAGAACATACATATTGCTGAGAAGTAAAGTTACAATTAACGAAATAATAAAAACCTGTAAAGTATCCAATTGGCTTTTGGCCAAATCCCAACGATGTCGGCAGGATTGTGTCTTCAAGCCAATATAGCGTATAAAGGAAATTGCAGTAACAAAATACAGGAAAAAGAAAGGAAAACAAAAACAAGACTTAAACTAAATTTGCTCTGGAAAATATTTGGGCAGCACTTCGTTATCTGAATGCGGCTCCCTTTCTCAGCTCCCCTCCTTCTCCTTTTATAGAGGTGAAATACTAACGGTTATATCTTGCAGAAGGTGGACTTGGAGTCAGAAAAAATAGGAAGTAGTGGTCCATTATTTTAGAACTTGGAACTGGTTTTTGCACGTTTATTGAAGTTCTGCGTTTTTGCCTGCATGACGGTCGTCATGGTGTGTGACGGTCGTCACCCATGTGACGGTCGTTATGGATGTGTGACGGTCGTCACAGCAGCAAAATTCGCATCTGCTGTTTTTCATGTTGTTTTCATCTGGTTTTCGTCCATATTTCATCTGTAAGTGCTTCTTTTCTTCATATTGCTTTGTTTGGACATGATCTTCAAATACCTGCAAAATATCAGACAAATAACATGGAAAAACCCGAAATCGGATTGAAACCAGTCAAATATTAGTTGAATTATATGTCAATATATATATATATATATATATATATATATATATATATATATATATATATATATATATATATATATATATATATATATATATATATATATATATATACGATTTCGCGTTATCAAACTCCCCTAAGCTTGAATCTTTGCTTGTCCTCAAGTAAAAGCAAGAAGAATAAAAGTCGGCAAGCACGAGGCAGCTTCCTCGTTCAGAAAGTTGGAAAAAATCGGGATTCTAAATAGGAACAAAACGAGTACGGTGACGACACTGGACTATAAGTCTTCGGAGGTCTCCTTTTTATGCAAATCGGTCTCAATCATGCTACTGCAGCTTGGTATCAAGGTTCTTGCGTCAAGTTTACCCTGTTTGTTCTAGCGCAATCACATTAAGCCCGTTGTCCATACACTTTCATGGCAAGTCAACCTGTTAGTGAATATGATCTCATTGTTGTTTTGATCTTTTCATTGCTCAGAAGCTTATACTATTGATTTTTCAATGAGTTTTTGTACCGTTGGGCTAAATGCTCGGGTGAGGAGCACCTAACTTAGAGGGAACATGTCTCTATACTCGGGCTATATGGCTTTCTTTTCATGATTTTTCATCTCTTTAGAGATCATACACTTATTTGCATTGGTCGCTCGCTTAGAAGTGTTTAGGATGGTGTTGACTGCTTGTATAAACTACTTGGGGCTGAGTTTGTGTAGAAACTTGAAACTTTGGTACAAGTAGGTAGTGAAACCGACTCGCATAAACCGGAGGTCTAAGGTGTCAGGACGGTACTGGTTTTGTTAGAATTTTCGTCTCGGAGTTTCAAAACTCGGTTTGAACTTTGGCGCATTCTCGTGATGCTTTTGAGGAACAACTGAAAAAAATTTGTTTATGTCGAATGAAGTGGGGAAATTTACGTAACGGAAAAAGACATATAAATGAGCTTTTATTTGCTAAAATGGGAAAATGCTTGAATTGAAATTACTGAATTGAAAGTACAAGGAAACGGGAAATAAAACGCTCTGCTCCCACACTATCTCAATCAGTGTCCTCACTGATTTGAAAGAATGCGAGATGGAAATACAGAGAAAATGAAAATACAGGAAAGGGAAAGATACAGGAAACAAATAAAGAAAGAAAGAACTAGTCACGACCTTTGCCTCGGTCACGTCCTCTGTCGCGACCTCTACCTCTGGCATGTTCGACTCGGGCCTCAAAGTTCAGAGCGCCAGTGTGATAGACATAATCTCGGAGTCCTTCGAATTGCAAGGTAAGATTTGCCATGTTCTCCGTGAGGGTTTCCTGGCCAGTCTGGAGTTGTTGCATCGAAGTTCTCATGTAGTCGTACTGCTCCCTCTGCCAAGCTTCGAATTGCTCTGCTCGCTGATTTTGCTGCTGCATCATGGCGAGTATCTGTGTTTGTTGGTTGAGGGATCGGCGGAGGTCTTCTTCAGAGAAGTCGGGCTCGGGACGGTGGCGGAGGCGACGGTAGGATGTGCCTTCAGAAGGAAATGGTTGTGATGCCTCAGGTTGCTCAGTTCTGTCCAACTCATATTGCATTTCGTCAGCAGACCCTTGGGTATTGGTTTGAGTTGGGGCAGCGGTAGCAGCGGGGGCATTCGGGTCAAAAAGCCAGTTGGCACGATCCTGTGGGTGCATCCGGGTACGTGATGGCATGATGATACTTTTGATGGTTTTGCCACGCACGACCGGATGGTATTTTCCATCGGACCTGGAGCGGATGAGGTGAGAAGCTCTGCAATGGTCGGTGTCGAGAAACACCGAAGGGATTGTATGGAGATTCTGGAGTTGGTTACCGAGGTTCAGGCCTAGTGCAATGGAGGTAACAATCCCGCCAAAGTAAAATGGCTTAGAGCCACGGTTACAATTGGCCTGAATGTGGGCCAGGAGGAACGGTGCAGCGTTGATGGGTTCGGAATTGAACATGCAGCGGAGAAAGAAAAGTTCTTTGGAGTTCACCTTGTGGTTGCTATCTCTTGCGAAGATGGTATTGCTCAGCACTCTGTGGAAATACCGGATGGCTGGGTTGTGGATGTGTGTTGCATGCAGAGAATCCCAGCTGTCGGCATCGATTCCGGTCAATTGGGACCAAAGCGCAAAAGCTTCATGTTGAAATTGTTCGGTAATGCGGCGGTGAGCATCTTCGCCGCGAGGGAAATGTAGGATGTCGGCAATCTGATTTTGATTCAATTGGTAGTTCGTGCCGAACATACGGAAGCAAGCGGCGCCGGCGTGTTGGCTAAGGTCGCCGCTAGAGGTGAAGTAACTGAACAAACTGAGGAACTCAAGTGTGAGTTGTTCGTAAGTGGGCTACGGGTTTGTGCACAGATGCCAAATGCCGGCTTTCTGTAGCATCCAGGTGACGCCGTCAAGGAGGCCGAGTTCCGTGAGAGATGGTATGTGCGGATAGTGGGTTGGCTGTAGCGACCGTTGATGGAAGGCTACGTAGTTTGCTCTTTGTTTCTCGCCGGAGTCGTCGTCGCTGAAAATGATATTGCTAAGGTCAGGGGTTTCATTGTTTCTTGCCATTTGATGGATGATGCGGTTGAAATGGGGGAAGAATGTGGTTTCTGCGGAATGAGATATTGCACAAAATTGGTTAATGAAGATGAAATGGGAGTTGGGATTATGTGTAGTAAGGAGGGAAAACGAAATTTTGAAATGGGGTTTGGATGTGTGGTGATGGGAAGTTGATAAAATGGGAGTGGGGGAAGAAACGTAACCTTTGTTATAGCAGATATCAGATTCTGGACTCGTGACGGTCGTCACACATCTGTGACGGTTGTCACCCGTGTGACGGGCGTCATGGTTTCGTGACGGTCGTCATACCAGCAAATTCTGCAGAACGTAGAATTTTGCTACAGGGGTGCTTTTGACATGTTTTTAAGGCTTGTAATTGATACAGCAATGTAATAAATCAGCCAAGAGGCATATGATAACATAAAAACAGAATAAGGGGATAATGAATGAAATTGAAATAACATTTAAAAAGGATTGTTTTTAATGTAATACATAAGTGAAATGAAACAATGCGAAAATAATAATAAAAATAATTGAAAGCGTACAGAAAAACAGGAAAAATAAACTAAACTAAAGCTAAAATCTCAGTCTTTTTGTATCTTCAATTCGTCAAACTTCCGGGCGTAGTAATCGAGCTGGTCACAAACTAAGTCCATGAAAACTGATAATTCAGCGTGGATGCTTGTTATTTCATTTCTTGCGGTGGTCAGAGCTGCGTCAAAGGTGTCTAATCGGTGCAGAACAGTATCCATTTTGTCAGTGTTTTCTTTAGGAATGGGCTCAGGATAGGTGTTGTAATGTGGAGGGGTCTCAGGGTCTACCTCAGCTTCGGATACAGCATCCTCATAATACACATAATCATGTGCTTCAGAGATGTGATCACTGTCGTACATGTAATCATGTGGTGTGGATTGAGGTGAAAGAGGTCCCATAGGCTCATCTAATTCATAAACCCAATTGTCCTTGTTATGGATACTTGTCAGCTGATGATTTGGCAATGTGAATAGCTGGACAGGTTTGTCATTGATAAGGTACTCGTAAGGTCCAGGTCCCATGGTTCTTAAAATGCGCCTGTTAAAGCAAAACTGGATATTCATGGGTCGGACGGTGCCAAAACTAGTGCTTGCATTTAGGTGGAATCTAAGGCCAAGCTCGTGGGCAATCATTGTCACGAGGCCTCCTATTAGAATAGGTGATTGTGGTTCCTGAGTGAGGCGTAGGAAGGATCTCATCATAAAAGGCATGACATTCACTGGACGGCCCTGAGAAGCACAGAACAAGATAAACAACTCTTCTTTAGATACTGTAGTAATGTTTTCTTCCTTTCCGAAAAGGGTGTAAGCTAGGATCTTATGAAAGTATCTGAAAGCTGGGTTATGAATCTCATCGTTATACATGCCATTTGGGTCAGGGTGATAGTCGCCTGTGATTTTACCCCAGAACTGGTTTAGTTCAAAATCAAGATCTTCATCTTCGGCACTGATGAACACATGTGGTCCGCTAGGAAATCCTAGGAGGTTAGCTAATGACATACGGCTATAGGTTTGGTCCATTCCAAACATTCTAAAGGTGATCAGCTCTGTGTTTGATCCAAAACCATAGTTGGGTAAGTACCTGAAGGAACTAAGGAATTCGTAGGTGAGGTCCTTATAGGTAGCAAAACGGGTTTTTAAGGAGGTGTTCTCCCATCCTAATTGATTAAACAGGAATTGAATGCTATCAGTAATTCCTAGCTTCTCCATAGTAGACTTATCATAATACAGTGTTAAGGCTATGTCTCTCTCAGTTAATGCTGCAAATCTCGCCTTTTAAGCTAATCCTCGAAAATGAACTTTTGTGAAGTCGTACTCGACCATACTCGCAGGTTAGTCAGAGAAAAACAGGAGGAAGGTATGAAGGCTTTTAAAATCCTGAAAAAGTTTAAAACATAAATTTTAAGTCAGAATTTTTAGAAACAAAAGGTGGTAAAAATAAAAACAAAATTTAAATAAAAGAGAAAATAATGAAATAAAATAAAATAAAAATAGTAGCAATTTAAGTTTAAAATTTTGTTAAAATTTCAAAGTAAGATTTCAAATAAAAGTGAGAATGAAATACAGTAAAGAGGGAAATACGGGAAAATTGGGTTGCCTCCCATTAAGCGTTGTTTTTAACGTCAAAAGCCTGATGATAGCTTGGTGACAAGCTATTCGGGGGTTTGAGCAGGAAGCTCGAGCAATGTTATACTGCTGACTTGAGGGTTGTTTTCGTTCTTATTATAATGTTTTAAACGTTGCCCGTTTACGATAAACGGTGCATTCGTCCTATCGGTAATTTCAACAGCTCCATTTTGAAGTACTTTAGTCACTTTAAAAGGTCCAGACCACCTAGATTTTAGTTTACCTGGGAAAAGTTTCAATCTTGAATTAAATAGAAGTACAATGTCTCTCACACTGAACTGTTTCCGGATTGAACGTTTATCATGTCATTTCTTAGTTCGTTCTTTGTAGATACAGGCATTTTCGTAAGCGTCCAATCTAAGTTCTTCTAATTCGTGTAAGTTCAAGATTCGTTTCTCTCCTGCCTCAGTGTAGTTGAAATTAAGTGTCTTAATGGCCCATAAGGCTTTATGCTCTAATTCTACAGGGAGATGACAGGATTTACCGTAAACTAATTTGAAGGGTGTAGTACCTATTGGTGTCTTAAAAGCGGTCCTATAAGCCCATAAAGCTTCATTCAGCTTTGATGACCAATCTTTCCTTGAGGTAGCGACAGTCTTTTCCAATATTTGTTTTATTTCCCTGTTCGAGACCTCTACTTGTCCGCTAGTTTGCGGATGATATGGTGTAGCTACGCGGTGTCGGACTTCATATTTAGAAAGAAGTTTGTCAAAAGATTCGCGATATGAAGTGTGATCCGCCGTCACTAATGACGAGTCTGGGCACACCGAATCTAGGAAAGATTGTGTTTTTGAAGAGTTTGATTACTACTCGTGCGTCATTTGTTGGAGCGGCAACGGTTTCTATCCATTTAGACACGTAGTCGACAGCGACGAGTATGTAGTTATTTCCAAAAGAAGACGGGAAGGGTCCCATGAAATCTATTCCCCATACGTCAGATATTTCTACCTCTAAGATTCCTTTCTGATGCATTTCATCGCGTCGTGAGATGTTGCCAGTTCGTTGGCATCGATCACATTTTAGCACAGCAATGTGAACGTCTTTCTAGAGGTTAGGCCAGAATAGGCCGGCTTGGAGAATCTTAGCGCACATCTTGGATGTACTGGCATGACCACCATATGGTGCTGAATGGCATTGGGAAATAATGTTTTCTACTTCTTCCTCTGGGACACAGCGACGGTATATGTTGTCGGCCCCTCTCTTGAAGAGTAGAGGTTCGTCCCAATAATAGTGTTTCAGATCGTGGAAGAATTTCTTCTTTTGCTGATAAGTGAGATCCGGTGGAAGCACGCCTGCAGCTAGGTAATTAACGATGTCGGCATACCAAGGTAATGTGACTTGGGCATAGACGGCTTCTACGGCTTTTTCGAGTTTTGGATCTTCCGAGATTAAGTTAGGCATGTCACTTTCTAATCTGGCTATCAGATGTTCGTATGGAAAATCGTCATTTATCGGTACTGGTTCATGTTTAATGCCTTCTATTCGGGATAAGTGATCTGCAACTACGTTCTCGGTTCCTTTCTTATCTTTAATTTCTAAGTCAAACTCTTGTAATAATAGGATCCATCTCAATAATCTTGGTTTGGCATCCTTTTTGCTTATTAGGTACCTAATGGCAGCGTGGTCTGTGTATATGATAATTTTTGCTCCTACTAAGTAAGAACGGAATTTGTCAAGCGCAAATATAACTGCTAGAAGTTCCTTTTCTGTTGTGGCGTAGTTCATTTGGGCAGGATCTAAGGTTCTACTGGCGTAGTAGATGGCATGAAACTTCTTGTCCTTCCTTTGTCCTAGAACTGCGCCTACAGCATAATCACTCGCATCGCACATGATTTCGAATGGTAATCGCCAATCGGGTGGTTGCATAATTGGTGCGGTGATAAGAGCTGATTTTAATGTTTCGAATGCTTTTAGACAGTCGTCGTCAAAGACGAACTCAACATCTTTCATCAACAGGCCGGTCAGAGGTTTTGTGATTTTTGAAAAATCTTTTATAAATCTGCGGTAGAAACCGGCATGTCCTAGAAAACTCCGTATTTCGCGTACGTATTTTGGAGGTTGGAGGTCTTTTATAATTTCTATTTTAGCTTTGTCGACCTCAATCCCTTTATTATATATGACATGTCCTAAAACTATTCCTTGTCGGACCATAAAATGGCATTTTTCCCAATTTAGGACGAGGTTCACTTTTACACAATATTCTAATACCATTTCTAAGTTTTGTAGGCATCCCTCGAAGCTTTGTCCACATACTGAGAAATCGTCCATAAATACTTCCATGATGTCGTATATGAAATCTGCGAAGATTGCCATCATGCATCTTTGGAAGGTTGCTGGAGCATTACAAAGTCCGAACGGCATTCAGCGGTAAGCAAAAGTACCATAAGGACATGTGAATGTAGTCTTTTCTTGGTCATCAGGATGAATGGGAATTTGGAAAAATCCCGAATAACCATCTAGATAGCAGAAATATGAATGTTTGGCTAATCTTTCCAACATTTAATCTACGAAGGGCAAGGGGAAGTGATCTTTTCGTGTGGCTTTGTTAAGCTTTCTATAATCAATGCACATTCTGCTTCCAGTCACGACTCTTTTTGTTATTGATTCGCCTTTTTCGTTCTTAACTATTGTGACTCCTCCTTTCTTAGGTACGACATGAACTGGGCTGACCCATTCACTATCGGAGATTGGATAGATGATTCCTGCATCTAGCAATTTCTTTACTTCATCTTTCACTACAGTGCTTAAGATGGGGTTCAGTCTCCTCTGATGCTCTCTAGAGGTTTTACAGTCTTCCTCTATTGTAATTCGATGCATACAGATCGAAGGGCTTATATCTTTTAGATCGCTTATGTTATAGCCTAACGCGGTGGGGTACTTATTTAGGACTTCTAATAGCTTTGCGGTTTCTAGTTGTCCTAAGTCGACGTTGACTATCACTGGTCTTTTTATTTCATCGTCTAGGAATTCATATCTAAGGTTTTTGGGTAGTGTTTTAAGTTCTAAAGATGGGTTCTTCGGACCTGGCATATGGTTTGGGGTTAGTGCTAAGCTTTCGCTTAGACTGTCGTCTTTATACGGTTTACGCCAATCATCGTCTTCAGAAATATCGGGTATTTGAATCTTTATTATTTCTGAATATGTGGTCTCTCCATTTTCAAGTTCTCTTATGCATTCGTCAATTACATCTACTAAATAGCAGGTATCGTCTATGGCTGGTGCTTGTAAGAACTTGGTGAGAATGAACTCTATCTTTTCTTCTCCTACTTCAAATGTTAGCCTACCTTTCTTTACGTCAATTATAGCTCCGGATGTGGCTAGGAATGGTCTTCCTAAAATGATCGGAGTAACTGAGTCTTCCTTAATATCCATAATTATGAAATCGGTTGGGATATAGAATGGTCCTATGCGTACTGGAACGTTTTCCAGTATACCGACAGGATATTTGACGGACCGGTCAGCTAATTGAACGGACATCTTAGTTGGTCTTAGTTCACCCATATTTAGCTTTTTGCATATGGATAAGGGCATAACACTGATACTGGCTCCTAAATCGCACAGGGCTTTGTCTATTACGAATTTTCCAATGACACAGGGTATGGAGAAACTACCTGGGTCTTTTAATTTAGGAGGCATGTGGTTTTGAATAATAGCGCTACACTCTGCAGTAAGTGTAACTGTTTTGTTATCCTCGATCTTTCTCTTATTTGATAGGATTTCTTTGAGAAATTTAGCATACGAGGGCATTTGAGTGATAGCTTCTGTAAAAGGAATAGTGATATTCAACTGTTTAAGGAGCTCTACAAATTTCTTAAACTGCCATGTAGTTTTGGAGTTTATTAGTCTTTAAGGATAAGGAATCGGTGGTTTATATGGCGCTGGAGGTGCTTGATTTTTTTTCACTTGCGGTGTCCTCCTTCTCATTGTCTTCCTTCTTCTCTAACTCGGATTCCTTTTCTGCTTGTTCAGTTGGTTTTTGTTGCATGGCTGAGTTTTCGGTTCTCGGATCGATCGGTTCATCCAATTCTTTTCCACTTCTTAATATGACGGCATTTGCTTGACCTTTTGGATTTTGTTCGGGTTGTCCAGGAAATGTGCCAGCGGGTGCGGCAACAGAGGCTTGTTGTTGAGCCACTTGTGATATCTGTGTTTCTAGCATTTTATTGTGGGTGACTAAAGCGTCTACTTTTCCGGTCAGCTGTTTAATTTGCTCGCTAGTGTGTATGTTTTGATTTAGGAATTCTTTGTTTGTTTGAGCTTGAGTAGCTATGAATTTTTCCATCATCAACTCGAGGTTTGATTTCCTAGGGGCAGTCTGGGCAGCAGCTGGTTTCTGATATCCTAGCGGAGCACCTGGTGCTTGCAAGGCATTATCGTTCTTGTAGGAAAAGTTAGGGTGGTTCCTCTATCCTGGGTTGTAAGTATTTGCGTAAGGATTTCCTTGAGCGTAATTTACTTGGTCTGGTGGGATTTCGGCCAACAATGGGCACTCGGGCGCATTATGAGTGGCGATTCCGCATAACACGCAGTTTGGAGTTACGGCAGCGACGGTTGCAGTGGGGTTAATGGTCAGACTGTCGATCTTCTGTGCTAGAGCATCTACTTTAGCGTTGAACTTTTCAAGGCTGCTGATCTCGTACATCCCACCTTTCACTGCGGGTTTCTCTGCTGGAATGCGTTCACCTCCCCATTGGCAGTGGTTCTGAGACATGTTTTCGATTAGTTGATAGGCTTCGTCGTATGGCTTATCCATAAGTGCACCGCCCGCGGTGGCGTCTACCGTTAATCTGGTGTTGTATAGAAGCCCATTATAGAAAGTATGGATCATCACCCAGTCTTCTAGACCGTGGTGAGGACATGTTCTCATCATATCTTTGAACCTTTCCCACGCTTCGTAGAGAGATTCAGTATCTTTTTGTCGAAATCCGTTGATTTGAGCTCTAAGCATAGCAGTTTTGCTTGGCGGAAAATATCTTGCTAGGAAAACGTTCTTCAACTATTCCCATGTCGTAACGAAGTTGGATGGTAAGGATTGTAACCATGTCCAAGCTCTATCTCTAAGAGAGAAAGGGAAAAGACGAAGTCTTATTGCGTCTGGAGTTACTCCATTTGCTTTCACTGTGTCTGCGTATTGCACAAACTTCATTAAATGTTCGTTCGGATCATCAGTTGTATTTCCTGAGAATTGGTGTTGTTGTACAGCTGATAGCAATGACGGTTTCAGTTTGAAATCGGTTCGATTTATAGCTAGGGCAGCTATGCTACTTCTAGGCTCCATCTGAGAGGGTGTAGCGTATGCCTTCAGTGGTTTGTTTTGAGGTCCTTCAGCCATCTTTTCTTCTTTAACTGGAGGATGAGCTAGAAGATCAGGAATGTTGTGTCTTCGATGATATTCGACGATGCGCCTTCTTAGATGTAAGAAGCGCTCTAGTTCAGCGATTGTAGGTTGTAAGATTTCGCCTTGTGAGCGAGTACTTGGCATACAATCGAAGAACGAGTAGAGGGAGAGAGAATTGTTAACCTAGTCTATACTGTGTAACAGAGGATTACACTATTGACTAAACGGGTCCCCGGCAACGGCGCCAAAAACTTGATCGCGACTTTCTATGTCTAATACAACTTAACTGCAAGTGCACAGTCTATCGCGTACTAATAAAAGATATCGATCCCACAAGGACTCGTAATCAAACTAGTGTTCATGGGAGTTACTATGTTTAGCTAGGTAGATAATGTTTAAGGGAATAATTGCTATTACTAAAGGGAACTAAAAGCGTTACTTAAAGTATAATTACGCGAATCGATATGCAATAATTATGTTCTTCGGGGATTTGACAAGTTACCGGTATATAAAATATTTTCAGAATTTATTTAAGAAGAAAATAGTGATCTAAAGACCTTTGTCTCACGATGGTTGTTGACGCTAGTCGCAACTTTAAGGCGGAATGTATGTTGTCGCTATCCCGTTCTGGGTTAAAATCGCTTTTTGGAAATCTCTAAATTCTAATCTATTTTAAAGTGCTTTCGCTGTTATTAAAACAAATGCCTAGTGTTTACTATCTGGTCCTAGCCGCAGCTTTCGCTTGTTGGTTTATAACTTAATTAATTTCCCACTGTCGTGGCAAAACTACTTTTAAATAAGTTCTCGCTGTCGCGACAAACGTTTATTCAGGAAATAAATTTAAACACTCAGGCCATAAACAACTTTTGAAAAAGAAAGGTTTTAACCGGTTATTATCAAATCCCGTCTGAATTATTATTACATACCGATTACTCTGGTTTAGCTAGACATGGATTTGGAACAGGTAAAGCGGAAATAAAAGCGGAAATTTAGAACATACATACTGCTGGGAAGTAAAGTTACAATTAACGAAATAATAAAAACCTGTAAAGTATCCAATTGGCTTTTAGCCAAATCCCAACGATGTCGGCAGGATTGTGTCTTCAAGCCAATAGAGCGTACAAAGGAAATTGCAGTAACAGAATACAGGAAAAAGAAAGGAAAACAAAAACAAGACTTAAACTAAATTTGCTCTGGAAAATATTTGGGCAACACTTCGTTATCTGAATGCGGCTCCCTTTCTCAGCTCCCCTCCTTCTCCTTTTATAGAGGTGAAATACTAACGGTTATATCTTGCAGAAGGTGGACTTGGAGTCATAAAAAATAGGAAGTAGTGGTCCATTATTTTAGGACTTGGAACTGGTTTTTGCACGTTTATTGAAGTTCTGCGTTTTTGCCTGCATGACGGTCGTCATGGTGTGTGACGGTCGTCATGGATGTGTGACGGTCGTCACAGCAGCAAAATTCGCATCTGATGTTTTTCATGTTGTTCTCATCTGGTTTTTGTCCATATTTCATCTGTAATTGCTTCTTTTCTTCATATTGCTTTGTTTGGACATGATCTTCAAATACCTGCAAAATATCAGACAAATAACATGGAAAAACCCGAAATCAGATTGAAACCAGTCAAATATTAGTTGAATTATATGTCAATATATATATATATATATATATATATATATATATATATATATATATATATATATATATATATATATATATATATATATATATATATATATATATATATATATATATATATATATATATATATATATATATATATATATATATATATATATATATATATATATATATATATATATATATATACGATTTCGCGTTATCAATTGCCACAAGTCTTGCTTTGTGCTTCACTGTTGTTCCTTATGGACTCACATCAATTGACTTCTTTCTTTCTGGTAGTTGAGCCAGTTTCCATGTGCCACATTTTTCAATTGACCTAAGTTCCTCCTTCATTGCATCTTTCCACACTTTGTCTTGTATTGCATCCTGATAATTCAGTGGTTTTGCACCTTCTAACAATGCCAAGTGTATTATTTCTCCTTCCTTATTCATTGCGTTGTTAGACACAATTTTATAATCGTTCATCCTTGCAGGTATTTGTCTGTTTCTGGTTGGTCTTGGCCTTTGAGTAGGATTCATGATATCAACTAGAGTCTCAGTTAAGACTAGATTTATTTCATCATAATTAACCTGCATTGGAGCCTGCATTGGAATCACTCTTGTTCCTTCTCCACCTTGGTTCCAATCTCGTGATTCTGCTTCTCTGATTATTACATCATTATTGACCACTAATTTCTTAGTAACTGGATTATATAACATATATGCTCCAATTGGATGGCAACTGTTCTGGAATGGGCCAGAGGCTGGTCCAACATCGGGGACGGCCTAACCAAGCTCTTCGTCGGGGAGGCCCAACAAATACCTAATCCATCATCCAACACAAAGAACGCTCCCCATGCGTCTTCCCCACGCTCTCCATGTGCTCCCCATACGGGGACACATCATCAGCCAACTACCCACGACTTTCGAGCATCAGTTTCACCCTCAAGAATAGGTACTTCATGTGCTGGTTTTCCCTACACCACATAGATCCTTGAAGTTATCCACATTGGGCCTAAAGATCCAACCCAATGTAGATATCCCTTGGTTCAGCGTTGGGGGCTCATTATTAATACCCTCCTCTAAAGGAGGGTCAGGTATTCAAAAACTCACCAGCTTTCTGTACTTGCTTACTCTCTCTCTTTTCTCACTTTGGCATCGAAGTGTCTTGCAGGTACACCCTGTCATCTTCTCCACCATCGGCAATTTAGGGCTCAAGACGTGTTGTTGGCTGCTGATCCCCTTTATAATCCGGTAAGATTAGGGGCATCGTCTATGGGAACATCTTGCTTCCCCGTCTTTTCTTCCTTCGAATTCAAAAGACCAAAGCAAATCTTTAACTTCTCTCGATCATGGCCAACAAACACACTGACAACAACGTCCACGAAGTTGCCTTCATCGCCTTTGCTGACGGTGACGACCACGACACCATGGAGCCGCTGTTGAAGAAGGTGACCCTAAGGATGGGCACACCGCCTTTCCCTCCCCCGACGATGCGGCCTACAGTGCTGCTCAATGTTTCAAAAATCTGGCGGTTTTCCAGCCAATTTTTGTGCCGCCCAACACTGATCCTACCACAGTGGCATTGTTCGCGACCATCAATCAAACGAACCTGATGATTTTCCAGCAGAGCGAATGCATCAGGATGCTGGAGAATTAATAATCACGTTCTCCCCCGCTGAGGCATAGGCGTCGGATTTCTCGTAGCCCGTCCCTGTGATGACAAGAAACGTGTCCCATCTCTCCCCCACAGAGACATCAATAGTATGAATCTTGAAGCCCCTCACGGCGATAGCACAAACGTAGGCCGCGGCTGGAGAGACCAGAAACTACAATCACACATAAGTGGGATCCCTCTCCTCCTCACAAGGAATGCCGCTCCCTAGATCCTAAAAAGAACAAAGTCGGCGGGTAGCAGGAGAAACCAAAGGGCCGGCCAAGGAATTCACTGTGTCGTGGCAGAAGCCCCCGGTACTACCACTCCCCGTCGCACTCACCAGTCCGGAGCAATGAAGATGACCCTCGCGGTCTACTGTCCCAGGAAATCATGGAGACGCTTCTCCCCGTCGGGATGGAGAAGCCACCAAGCCTGGCAGCCTACGATGGCACCACTGACTCCGACGACCACATCAAAAACATCGACGCGATGCTTGATTACCGTAACATCCGGAGTGCCATCAATTTTCGGATCTTCCTCACCACTTTAAGGAATGGATTCATGGCATGGTATAAGAGCCTCGAGCTCGAAGAATAATGTTCCTCCTGGAAGAACCTGAAGACACAGTTCACTAGGCACTTCACCGCCTCCCGTTGACACCTGAAATCTGAGGCGTCACTCGAGGCCATTATTCAAGAGGAACACAAATCTCTCCATGACTATATAGAGACATTCAGTGGTGAAGCCATTCAGGTCCCCATGATGCGACCGGATGAAAAGATATTTGCTCGAGCGAAGGCTGCATCCCTGCAACAACTTCACCAAAGCGGTGGGTATTGAGATGCCTCACTCGCTGGACGCCCTTCTCCTTAAGTCCCAGGCATACATCCATTACGAGGACAGATAGTGAGGCCGCTAAAAAGGCTCGTGACTCACGGAACCAGGAGGGTTCCAAAGTCGTGGCGCGCGATGGCTCCTTAGCTCCCCGACGAGGCGAGGAGAAAAGAAGAGACAAAAGGCCTTGCGACTCCCGAAAACACAGGCGGCCAGCAGGCCATTTCACCAAGTACACGCTACTCACCGTGGGCACATTCTGGCCGAGTGCATCAACTCGGAATTCTAAAGGGTGGTGTCCGTTTTCCCAAGCCGACACCCCCAAGCCCAACGTCGACAAGTTTAAGTATTGTCAGTTCCATGAGAGCCACAGACACGTCATAGAAGACTACATCTACCTCAAGGATGTAATCGAGATCTTGATCAAGGAAGGGAATTTGAAGCAGTACACCCGAAGGAATGAAGCTCTTTGACAAGAAGCCTACAAGGCGAAGAAGGTCGAGGAAGTGACATCACCCTCCGACGATGCTGGGCTGCAAGTCGCCTTGTGCGTCTCCCAGCCGGAGGATTTCTACCTCCCCTACGAGGCCAACACACTTGTGTGCTCGTAGCACATGGGAGAAGTCCCCCCCTCCCACCCCCCCCCCCCCCCCCCCCCACTATGGCCATATCCAGTGGAGGGTTCAACAAGCTCTCTGTGGGGTCAGTAAATAGGATGTTTGACGAGTTAATCGATGCAAGCTCAAAGAAAAATGCCACCCTAGACAAGTTCGAGGGAAAATTAAACCTCATTACCTTCTACCTCAAGGAGTTGCTGACCAAAGCCCCCAATTCTAGAATATCTCTGCTGATCAGAGCCCAGATGGAAAACTTCGACGTCCGCCGCATCCTGGTCAACCAAGAAGGCTCTGCCAACATTATGTATGCTCACCTATTCATTACCCTCCAGCTTGACGAGAGGCATCTGACTCCATATGTGGGCTCCGACTTGCAATGCTTTAATGGCACCACCACTGGACCATGGAGTTATATTAAGTTGCTTGTCACTTTCAGGTCCGAGGAGACGGCGAGGCAAGTCAAAGTCTGCTTCATGGTGATAGAGTTCCCATCTCTATATCAATGCATTATGGGAAGACCAATCTTGGCTAAGCTGACTGCAGTACCATCCGCAATCCACCTGAAGATGAAATACTACATGACCAGGGCTCGCATTGTCACCCTCCATGAGGATATTGAGGCTGCAAGAAGGTGCTTCGAGGTGGCCACCAAGGGGCTAAAGTCAATTAATATAACACCTAATAATGCCAGCAAGCCACCTCGAGCCAAGGAGCAGAAGCCTTTGCCTCTTGTTAACTCAATCGACCTCGACGACCGCTTCCCTAGAAAGCAGAAGTTGAGCGAAGCAGTAGATGACACCCCTCCAAAAATGGTGGAAACGGGCAGTCTCTCCATCCTGTGCGCCCCATTCCAGATGGCGATTTCGAGCTTATTACCCTTGGCAACGACCCAGACAGGAGCGTGAAGTATGGCACAAGACTCCCCGACCTGGCGAGGAAGCAGCTGAAGGCCTACCTACGGGAGAATGTTGACTTGTTCGCATGGAGCGCTGCGGAAATGCCCAAGCTCAACCTGATGTGGCCTGCCATCAACTGACCATAGATTCGGCCGCTAGGACCGTAGTACAATGTAGGCGTAGGCAGTACCCGAAAAAGAGGAGGCTGCTAAGTTAGCTGTAAAAGACCTCCTAGAGGAAAATTTTATTTCGGAAGCCCAGTACACAACCTGGTTGTCCAATGTTGTACTTGTGAAAAACATCTAATGGAAAATGGCGTATGTGTGTTGACTATACCGATCTCAATAAGGCCTGCCCCAAAGATGTATGTCCCTTGCCTAACATTGATAAATTAGTCGACAATTCTGCAGGTTTTAAGCTATTGTCGTTCATGGATGCATACTCGGGGTACAACCAAATCCCCATGGAAAAAGTAGACAAGAAATATATGTCCTTCATAACCGAATCAGGAAACTATTACTATAACGTAATGCCCTTCGGCCTGAAGAATGTCGGTGCTACTTACCAATGAATGATGAACAAAGTATTCTGAGGTGAGATCAGGGACATGCTCGAGGTCTACATGGAAGACATGATTGTGATGCACGAGAAGAGACCGACCATACTATCCATCTCAAAAGAGTCTTCGACACGACAAAGAGATGTAGGATGAGGTTTAATCCGAAGAATTTCACTTTCGGTGTTCGAGCAGGAAAATTCCTTGGCTTCCACTTGACAGAGGGAGGAATCGAAGCGAACCCCGACAAGTGTAGAGATTTCTCTGAGTTCCCAATGCCCATCTCGAAGAAATCAATCCAATCTATGAACGGTATGCTCACTTTGCTGTCCCGTTTCGTGGCTAGGTATGCCCAACACGCCCTTCTATTTTTCAAACTTCTATGCAAGGAAGCCACATTTGAGTCCACACGATCAACGCGGCTAGAAGGTTGCAACACTACTTCCTGGCCCACACGATCATGGTTAGGACTGACCAGCCTATAAGACAACTATTAGGCCACCTCGACATGGATGGAAGGATGCTCAAATGGTCACTTAAGCTCTCTGAGTTTAACATATAATACGAGATCATGAAGGCCCTCAAAGCTCAAGTGCTAGCCGACTTCGTCGCGGAAATGACCTCCCCAATCTCCCCGGCCAACGGAGCCCACAAATGGACCATCTATGTCGATGGGGCATCTATCTCATCAGGGAGCAGAGCATGCATCATTCTTGAGAATGAGGATGGCATCTTGATTGAGTTGTCTCTCGCCCTATCCTTCCTAACTTTGAACAACCAATTTGAATATGAAGCCTTCTTCGTCGGTTTGCGCCTATCCGAGGACCTAGAGCGAAGAAGGTAAAGCTATTTACTGATTCCCAGCTGGTCGCCTCTCAGGTACGGCGAGAGTAACAGGCCAAAAATGACAACCTCATCGAGTACCTAACCCTGGTGAAGGAGAAGATGAAGTTGTTTGACTCTGCAGAAGTAAAGCATGTTCCCCGCGAGCATACACCCGGACAGACCTCTTGTCAAAGCTCGCAAGCACGAAGAAGAAGGGCGGAAATAATTATGTCATCTAGGAGGTACTATCTTGAGCAAGCATCGAGAAATTTTCCACAACCAACGACGTGAACGCCATTGTCGACATCAACTGGTGGATGACCCCGATGTACACATACCTCAGCACTGGGGAACTGCCCAACGACTCCAAGGAGGCTAGCGTGGTAAGACATCGAGCTTGCTCTTACGTCTTGATCGAGGACAAGTTGTACAGGCGGGGATTCTCCATGCCTCTCCTCAAGTGTGTAGAAGAGTCCAAGGTCCCCTATATACTTTAGGAGATCCACGAAGGGATTAATGTCCAGCATTTTGAGGGACGATCCCTCACCTAGAAGGCTCTGTGAGCAGGATACTATTGGCCCACCATGCAACGGAACACGAAGGAGCATGTCAAGAAGTGCCATAAGTGCTAATGACACGGGGACATACACCTGGCTCCGCAAAAAAGCTCAAAACGCTCTCGTCCCCATGGCATTTCACCTGGTGGGGGATGGATATCCTCGGGCCCTTCACCATGGGGTCATACCAGAATAAATATCTAATAGTCGACGTCGACTACTTCACAAAATGAATAGAGGCTAAAACCCTTGCCAAAATCACGACACACAACATACTATGTTTCTAAAAAAAGGATTATACTTGCCCGGTTCGGCGTACTCTAGGTGATCATCACCGACAACTGGACGCAGTTCACCAACAAAAACTTCCAGGACTTTGTTACCAAACTGCGCACAAAGCAATATTTCACGTCTGTCGAGTACCCACAAACAAACGGGCAGGATGAAGCTGCAAACAGAGTAATATTGCAAGTCCTAAAATGGAGACTAGGCGAAGCCAAAAAGAGGTGGGTCGAGAAGCTACATAGTGTCCTTTGGACCTACAGTACAACCCCAGACTCGACCATCAGGGAGATCCCATTCCGACTAACTTACGGAATCGAGGCAGTTATTCTAGGAGAAATTAGAGAGCCCTTTGTCGCTACTCGAAAAAATGCAATGAAGGAGAGGCGAGAAAGGAATAACAGAAGAGTCGCCATCGAACTTTATTTATCCCAAAAGGGGAAAGGAAAACATCGATAAAATCCCAAGAAGGAAATAGATAAGATGGTCTCGCAACCAAGAGAAATGATTCAGAAGCCGGTTATGCGAAGGGAAGGTATTGGCACCCCTCACATCTATCGTACTCGATGGGAACCATTTGCTTGTCTATGTGTGAGGATGTTACTAAAGGATATTGCTTTCTAATAGTGTTCTAAAAGGGAGAGAGAAGGGTTGGAATCAAAAAAATAGCAAAAAGGAGATGGAAAGGGGAATGAGACTCAGTAGGACCTTGCGGTCCTATGCCTACGTATTCTCAACGGGTATGAGAAAATTAGAGTCAACGTAGTCCGGAGGACTACGGATAAAAAGATGGAAGTGTGCTCGCCAAGGATTAGGGCCCTTGTGCCTATATATCTTCACTTAAAAGAAGTGAAGAATCAGAGCATCTGTAGTTCGGACTACGGTTTGTTGGTTTTTTTTATGGACGGTGTCAATGTTCAGATTCTAGCAGTTAGGTGTATTTCAGCTCGCTTGTGGAGTCTTAGGCATTACATGTTTGCGATAGAACGGACGTAACATGTCCTTTTTTAAAAAGAATTACTTTTCGCCATCAAGGCAAGATGTCACATTTGATTTGTGAAAGTTATTTTTAAGGGTGAAATAAGTCCTCGAGTAGTAACCCCTTGCGGGTAGTACCCAATTATTTATCTCAAAAAGGTTTATAATGAAAATGGTGTGGTGAATATAGTCACGTCTTCTCTGTAGATTTTTTATCGTTCCCTGGAAGAAGTACCCAAATAAAATCTAAAAATCGCTTAAATAGAAATTATCTCCCCTATTTTCTATTCCTCTAATGACTTAGATTTAATTTCACAATAAAATCAGATCTTACAATAGCCAAATCAAAAATTAGTGTCAAATCTCGCCAAAAAAGGAAAGATTGAAAAATCGCACACCTGTTTGCTACGGGTGGTCGCAGTATCTGCTATGTCCAGTAACCTCTACTATGGTTACTCGTAGAAGACCACTAGAGTTGGTTTACACTTCGAAGGGATTGGGGGCTATGTCTGCTACGGCCAGTAGCACGTGCTACAGGTGGCCGTAGCAGACCGTTGTCTCCATGTCTTTTGCATCTAAAAACTGAGGTTTTTGTTGCACATCTGCCACGGCCCGTGGCACACACTACGGGTGGTCGTAGTGTCGCAACTGTGAAAAACACCTGACGAAAAAAATAGAAGAGTCGCTAATGAACGTTATTTATCCCAACGGAGGGAAAGGTAACGATCAAAGAAAACTTGGAAAAAAAAAAGGGAGAAGACAAGGTCATCTCAACCAAATCTTGGGTTTGGGATTCGATTATGCAAGAGGAAGGTATTAGCATCTCTCACGTTCGTTGTACTCAACGGGATCTGATAATACTAAAACGCGCTGCATATTTGGCTCGAATTGCACATGTTTATTGTTGTTTAATTATTATTTTCTTGCATTATGCTTGTGTTTTGTCTTATTTTTAGGTACATTGCCTAATAAGAGCCTTCCACAAAGAAATGGAGCAAAAAGAGCAGAAAACAGAGTTTTGGGTGAAAATTACACACACGGCGTTCCATATGGCGTTGGCCATGGGGGTAGCCATGACGTGTAGGGTTTCTCCCACGTTTCTAACTGTACTTGACCATGTCCACCACCATTTGTACACATGGCGAATGTCATGTCTAGATGGCGAGCGCCATTTGTGTATTAGGTGGTCTGGTCAAGGACGGTTGGAGCATGATGCCATGACAAAAGATATTTCCTCCACACGATTTCTGGTACAGCATATCACAACATCTGTCAAAACATCTGTCTTCAATGTTGATTGACCAACAGGTTAGGACATTTCTCCCAACATCTCTCTATGAACCATGTTTTAGAAAAATTGCTGCCAATCCTTAAACCATGGAACTAACATGAATTGTATTCGCCTCATCCATTTGTCATGAGTATTTTAATCAGTCTTCCACTTTATTTTTCAACCATAACCTTAAACCTTTTAAACATTTTTAAAGCTTCTCATTTGGCCTTTATCAAGTACACGCACAACATTCTATTGAATTCATCTACATATAAGATGAATTATTTGTTTCCTCCGCAAGAAAGAGTTTCAAAGGGACCACAAATAACATATAAAACTACATTCACTATATGTTTGGCTCTCATTGATAGTTGTTTCACAAAAGGTAACCTATTTTGCTTCCCAAGCATGTGCATGTCACATGCTTTATCAGGTGTCACTTTCTTAGGAGATCCTTCTACTAAATTCATAGTATTCAACTTGCCTAGAATTCTAAAATTCATATGCCCATACCTTTTGTGCCAAAATCAACTTTCTTCATCAAAAATTGATGAATAAATACATTGTGATTCTGAGGCCTTCAAACTAGCCTTCCAGATTCTGTTTTTGGTCAGAGTTGATTTCAGAACCATTTTTTTCTTCTTGTTATATAGCTTCAGTGAACCTCCTTCCATGATTACTGAGAATGCTTTCTCGACCAGTTGACCAATGCTCAACAGATTACATTGTATATCAAGAACAAATAATAAATCTTCTATCAATATTGTTTTTCCTTCCTTTCTTTGTATGACAATCTTGCCATGCCTTCTGCCATTAAGCTTCTGCTATCTTCTAGCTTCACACTTGTCTTCTTGTCAAAGTTAAATTAAGTCAACCACCCATTTTATCCAGTCATGTAGTTAGAACAACTTGAGTATAAATACCAAACATTAGAGGTTAAAACCCCTTTAGAGGTAGTTATCATCAACATGACAGGGTTTGAATCTGAATTATCTTGCACTATGTTAGCTTCCTCTGCAACAGTCTTTTTCTTTCCCTTTTCGAACCAGCAATCTGAAGCAAAATGACCATACTTCTCACAGCTGAAGAATTGAATCTTTCTGTTGTCTTGAAACTTTTTCTTATTTTTGAAATTTACTAGATCTTCCTTCTCCTTTAAAGGATTCATATATTTATTCAAACTTATTTTTCACTTTGCTATCTGGCGTAGCTTCTCTCTGGTGCTTTCCTTTTCCCTGCTTCCACCTTCTCTTCGTGTAATCAGAGCCTCCCTTTCTTGAATGAACAATCAGGGTCTGTTTATAGTTTTTATTTGTCTCTCTTTCATTCAGTCTCAGTTCTTTGACTTTAAAAGATCCTTGCAGATGTTCCATCTTCATTATTTTCATATCTTTGGTTTCATCAATTGTTACTACGATACAATCACCTCCAAGAGAAACCGCTTCAGCCCATTTGCAATAGTTCTCGTCACAACTTTCATGGAACCAGAATCTTTCTTATTATTGAGAATGTCCAGCACCAATCTGGTAACATTTGGACCCGGAGCTTTCGGTGATGCATTTGGAAAAGTGCCTCCTTGACCTCAAGGCCAGAGAATTTCTCCTCACACCACTTTATATGATCATGGGTCACTTTACCTTTAACAGACTCGCAGTTTTCTTCTATTTGTTGCAGGTGAGAAGTCTAGAACACCTTAAATAAGTGTTTGACAAGCAGTCTTTTACATTTATCATGTCTTTTCCACCAACTTTTGTGATCGTCTTTGAGCTTTTTTATTGAATTATTTCTCCTTCTTTGTTCCACTTTTCAATGGAAAAAATTGGTGTTGAGGTTTCTATATGATCTTCTTAAACTTCATGAGCTTGTTGTGTTGGTTCTCGATTGCTTTATGGATCTTGATTTCCGTAGTGTTAGCCTCTCATTTGGAATCCTCATTCACTAACTCCTCCAATCTGTTCACCTGCTTAGGCACCCTCCCAATTTTATACTCCTTAAAATGATCATCAAGCCCTTGCATCGCTTGGATGCGAAGGTGTCCCTACAATCTCACGTCATTCCACAATTGCTCAATCAAAGCTTTGCATTTAGGGTCCTTCAACCAAAACTCTTCTAACTTGAATATGTGTTTATGTTTTTTTAATAGATTCCTCAATATATACTTCTAAGGCAATTCCAATAGCAGCATGATCAAAACCATGAAGAGAGATATGCTTGACTTTGACAGGGTCAAACCTTTGAATGAAGCTAGCAGAAGCCATCACTCGATCAAGCCTACATTGGATGTTTTTAGAAATTTGTCTCCCGTTAGACCATATGAACAGGTAACCTTCAAACCCAAGATCAATCATGACATATAACTCCAGAGTTTGGTTCCCCCATGAAAAATGAGATGAAGTTCTATTCACACCATTGATCTTCTCATACTCAGCTATGATGTCGTTGAAATCCCCAAAACAGACAACTTGGCCTCCTTCCCTCCTAACCACCTATTAGACAAGCATCCAAGTCCTCCTCTTGTTAAGCTCATCCGGGAAGCCATAAACCCCATTAAAGAACCAATATTACATTCTGTTATCTCCTCTTATGAATCCATTAATGTTGTTTATAGAGAAAGAGAGAATATCAATCTGATATATATCCTTCCATAACAGGATCAGCCCTCCTGCTCTTTTTCTACCAGTATCGTTACACTTCACCACCTGACAAAACTCAAAACCAGACTTTATTTTAATAGCCAGAACTTCACCCTCTTTCAGGCGAGTTCCCATAAGATAAACCATATCAAGGTTTTCCAAATGGAGGATACTTAACAAGGCTCGAAATGTATAGGGACTCCCCAACCCCCTGCAGTTCCAACTGATGATCTTCATTGTTGTAGGCAGTGCTGGACCTCCAACACCACCTCTTTTTCCATTTTTTTTATTTCCATATCCATTAAGTTATTCATTTTCTTATCATTGTTCCCCCCAATCATCCATTGTTCCTTTAGTTACCATCACATCCACTAACTGTCTTTTTCCAATTTTTGCCTCCAACGCCTTTGGTTGAAATTGCTATCCTTTCTTAACCATTTTTCGCCTCGTACATTTCTTTCTCTTACTAACTTGCCTTTTAATAAAAAAAATAATCATCCTTCCCTTTATTTGAAATATCTACCGCTCCCAAACATTCAGCTGTCGATTCAATCTCTAAGCAATTTCCGACAAGTTTGTTAGACCGCAATTCATTATTCGCATCCACAGACATTTCTTTACCCTTTTGTTATTTCACCTCAACCTTTTCACCCTCTTTGCCTTTGTCTTTGTTTTTACACCTACTCGGACTCGAAGAAATGTTGAAGAGACTCTTGCTACAATTCCTAGAGCTGGACTTTTTCTTCCTCTGTTCCTCAGTGAACATCAGGAGTGGGGACGCTTAAAGTCATAAGCCAGTCATGTTCTTTAAGATCTTGTACCCTTCTTCACCCAGATCCCTCAGACCCTCACAAGCCTTAAACTGGTTCCCAATTCTACCACAAGCAAAACAAAAGTTTGGAAGTTGTTCGTATTTGAAATAGACTCTAAGGTTTTTCTCCTTGAAACGCACCATTGTGCCTCGCTTTAACGATTTCTTGAGATCCATGGTTACCTTTAATTTAAGAAAACCACCATTCACATGGACTTCCTTTTGATCCACGTCCTCGAACTTCCCCAAAATACCACACGGTTTCCCCAAAATCTAACCCAAAAGACACCAAAATGCATGTTGAAATCTAAAGGTTGCTCTTCCCCAAACACACGAGCTAAAACCAGAAGGTTTCTGTCAAAACTCCAAGGACCATTTCTAAGAACATTCTCAAGAATCCTTCTAGTTGCAAATCTGAATAAGAATAGGTTCTTTCTTAGTTCATATGTTTCAAAAAAAAATTGAGCTTCCAAACGCTAATCATAGTGCTTGTAAAAGCACGAGTGATGAAATGATTATTCGTCCACAACTTCCCCGCTAACATGCGCTGGAAAATCTCCTTGTCACACACCTCCTCTCCCTCCTCTCCGGTCCCCTCTTCTACTTTTTTGGATAGCAGTACATGCTTCCACTTGTCCATGGAATCCAAACCCAGGGGACCAAGATGACCAGACAATGGATAAAAATAGTAAGGCAAAAGCCCTTCTAGTAGGGGAAGGGAAAAGGGAGACATTATCTCTCTAAAACACGTAGGTCACCTAACCAAAGTTGGTAGTTATGAACTCTAGAAACAGACACTTCAAAATTAAATGTCCTCTAAATAACAAAACTAAAAAATGATTCATATTCAAAAAGAAATCAATGATGACTTCTTGGGTGACTCTAAAAATTCAAACACAGAAAGAGAATACAAAGAAGTAAATGTATGCCTTATGACAAGCTCCGACAGTGAGGAAGTAAACACATATAACTCATGTACTACTTGCAAAATTATGGAATTTTATTTGATAACTTGTTAGAAAATTGAACAACTGGATCATCAAAATTAGAATTCTTAAGTCATACTTAATTTGATTAGGTAAAATTGAATTATTAAAATTAAAATTCTTAAGTCGTACTTGATCTAATTATATAATTGTGAATATTTGAATCATCGAAATGATAATTCTTAATTCTTACTTAGTATAGTTAGATAAGATTTGACATCTGATATTCGAATTAGAATTTTTAAGAAATAATTAGCTAAATTAAGTAAGATTAGACATCTGAATAAATTAAATTAAAATTTCTAAATCTTACTTAATAAAAATATGTACTTAGTATAAATAGATAAGATTGAGCATAAGGATAGTTAAAATTAAAATTCTTAAGTCATAGTTAGTCTAATTAAATAAGAGTGAAGATCTAGATTATTGAAATTAGAATTCTTATGTGGTAGTTAGTCCAATTAAGTAAGATTGAACATCATAATCATCAAAATTAGAACTCTGAAGTCTTGCTTAGTCTAATTAGATTAGATTGGACATCTCGGTTATCAAAATCTTAATTTTTAAGTTGTAATATTATTGGATATCTCATTGAAATTATAATTCTTAAGTCATGCTAATCGGACTTCTTGATGAACAAAATTTGAATTCTTAGTATATTTCGAATACCCGGTCTAATTAAATAAAATTGAAAATTTGGATAGTAAAACTTAGAATTCTTAAGTCTAATTTAGTCTAATTATATAAGATTATGTTGAGGATATAATTTTTTGTGTCGAAGTAGGTAGTTTTTGACAGAAATAAGGATGTGTCGAAATTAGTCTAAAGTATGTATGTGTCAAAATGTCAAAGCAGATTATTTGACCGGATTTCGACTTAGGTCTATGTCGCGGTGAAATTTGGATGTCAAGCTATTGATTAACTTGAATCTTAATTCATTCACAACCGGTCTTTGATTTATCCGAAGGAAAGGTTAAAGAAAGGGGAAAACCTGGTTTGCATCGTAAACACAATGCGGGGAAAGATCTAGGGTTTGGGGGTTGGTTAAGCTTAGGGAAGGTATTAGCATCCTAAACTTCTGTAGTACTCTACAAGAACCTCTTGTTTTAAAATGCGCTATTGCTATAGTTATCTGCTTAAAGGTAATGCTAAGGGTTAAAGGTGAAAAGAAAGGACCTAAGGGGTTAGTCCTAAGTTTACTCGCCAAGACTCGCATCTTGTGCTTACGTATCCTGGATAGGGGATGGAATCAGAGTAATCGTAGTTCCCCTCACAGAGGGAGGAAAAGGAACTTCTTGACTATGGTCAAGGTTCCTGGGGGAAGTAAGCGTTCATAGGGAAACGCTTACTTTGGAGTGCGGCGACTCCGATTTCTACATTAAAGTTGAATTAAAAGGGGTGTGAGATAAGTGTTCCACGGCGGGAACCTTATATGGAGTGCGGCGACTCCTAATCCTAAGGCTAGGATGAAGGGTTGGATGTCCACGGTGGGACGCCTAAGCACGAGTACGGCGACTCGGATTCTAAGGCTTAAATGGGTAGGGTATAGGTCATTGACTCGGCGGTCAAATCGTGTAACCTTTCCTTCAGAGGGGAATTTAAGCGGTAAAATGAAGCGATGATAATTTGAAATGTAAATGATATACAAGTGATGATAATTGATAAGTGCGAGATATGATAGCAACGAGAATATGGCTGGGCATGGAATTAGGCGATGAAATAGTAATTGACTTAGCAGTTAGAAGTTGAATCTTCAGTTGTTTTTGAGGATTTTGTGTAATTAAAATTAGATCTAAGTTGAATAGAAAAATAGAATATTGTTTTTTATTATTTTTTTTAAAAAAAATAAATAAGTTAAGTGGAAATTAAGAGAGAATTAGTTAATAAGTAACTTACTTAACCTAAATTCTAAAGAAAACTAAAATATCTAAAAAGTTAAATTAATTAATTTAAAAAGAGTTTTTGGATTTTTGTCAGATTTAAATAAATATTTTTGTGGGTTTTTTTAATTAAAATTAAAATTCAAAACCTATTCTACACAAATAAACTAGTGTTTGAATTTATTTCAAAAAGCTGAATTAAATTAAATCTCTTCTTTTTATTTTTATTTTTATTAGTTTTCTGATTTTTATCTTATATGGATTAATGGTTAGTTTGTGTTAGTAGTTATGTTAGTTTTTTATTATTATATTTGATATTACAGAATATATTACATAAATAAAAACAATATTAAAAATCTGAAACTAAAATAAATAAAAAAGAGGGGTTGGGCCGGTGGTGATGAACCCACCGGACCCAACCCGGTCCGGCCACCCAAAAGCAAAAGGGGGGAAAAGGGTTTCAGTGAAACCCTAAATTCCCAACAGCACTCGCGGCGCCCTTCTCTCGAACCTCTTTCTCTCTCAATCTTTCTCGAAGCGTACTTTCTCATGATGTGATGTTGAAGCAGCTTGAGATCGTGACTGTGCCGTCGACAGCGTACGTGTTGGCGGAGGCCGTCATGGTTGTAAAGAGTTTTTCTTTATCCACTGTCAAAAAAGTCAATGTAATATAGGTGCTTTTGTTGTAACAATGATTGTGTTGACATGCCTCATGACTTATGTTGATGCATCTTCTTTCTTAGCAGGGCATTATCCAGGCTTTCGAGTTTAAGCAACTTTAACGAAAGGTAACAAACTCACGACAGATATTTCTAAAGTTTTTGTCTGTTGTCGATTAAACATTGTCACAATATCTTCTAACCTTTTCTTTGCCTTGCGGTTTGGATGCCATTACTTATGAAACTAATGACGACAGCAGTAGGAGTATCAAGCTTTTTACGGTGATGCTGTGATAGGATTTGGTAATGTCCTGTGATTTTGAAAATACACATTAGTATGTCACCAACATGACTCTCACAATCTCGATTATCTTACCGCAGGTTTATGGAATCAAAGAAGTATTTGGTTGTTTAGATTTAAATGTGATTGGTAGATGCTCAACAGGTCCTGCAATACCTTGTTTGAATACAGAGAAACAGACATCCCGTATTCAAAACGGCGGCTGCCAACAAAACTTCCCTCTTATCATCTACCTCTACTCAAAAGCGTCGGCATTGTCATTGATGATTCAAGAAGAATAGTTTAGAATAGGTGTCTGATTGTACATATACATTTTGCAATGTCACTTGTAACCTTGTATCCTCATTCACAAAATGAAACGTAGCTAGTGTGTCCAAATCCTGTGATGTTCTGAGATAGGGGCTATAAGGGTTATTGAATTCTCATGAGGATGTTATAAGAATAAATTAATTGTACTTGGTTTGAATCTGGCACAATAAATGGAATTTGCAAGCAAACTAAATCGTTCTTGATAGGCTAACATCGGTAATTGCCAACACCAATGGTTTTACATTTCTAAACCCACTGTGAATCATGTCCTAGATTTTTCTATATGCCTTCAGGAGAGTAAAAGCAAATATGATGCTTGTTTCAAAATTGAGGTAACTTGAGGGTTCGTAGCCTTGAACAAAATTAAATCTTGATTTTGTAAATTGAAATTTAGTTACACCAATTCTGCTAAGATTTACTCGGAATACCACAATAGCATCTTGTCGTAGTTCCCGTATATTGGCTTCGGAATATTTTTAAAACAAAACTCGTGTCCTGAGATGTCTGGATTAAACGTGACATGTATCTTGGTGAAAGTAATTTTGGACCTTGTGTATTTGTAACCTTGAATTTTCAATGATGAGTTCCTAATAATTAAAACACTTTAAGATCTTTGAGGTTATATTATGATACCAACTTTGAGATTTCTTACACATAATGACCTTGAATGACAGTAAGAAAGCTTAAGTCTTGAACGGTGATGAATAATATCCCTTTTTTTGAAATCCATTGTTGAATCTTAAAATTAGAACTTAATACTAATTATATGGAAATTCTTTGTAACTCGGCCTCTTGAATAATGGAAACTTCATAACATAACTCAAACGATTTCTTATCAAAACTCATGATTTCAATAATGAGGCCCTTGTATCTTGAGTGAAATCCAAAATAACTTGAAGGTTGATGTTTTCTTACTTGAATCTTATAAATACGACAATAGTCTAGGAATTCAATAATGCATCTCATACAAGAAGTTTCTCGTGACAGTTCATGGGGTAACCTCAATGGGGCCCCAGCTTAGAGAAAACGCACAATCCCTCTTTGAAATCAAAGCCATGTGTGCAAACCTTGGATTTAAACTTGAGGGTGCAAAATGTATCCATGCTCGAAATGGTTATTGCATAAACTCGAATCCAAACTCTTTCCCCCAACTTTAACGCCTCAAATCATACCGTCCACAAATCATCAAGATTCACAATCTTCCGTCTGGCACACTAATAAATCTTGTTTGGTGGACAGGAAGTCTTGGTCTTTCTGGGGAACCTCTAAGTAGTACCAGAACCTTTATGACCTTCAAACTTTCGGTAGTAGTCATGTCTTCACAAAATAAACGGGGAAATGATATAACCGTTAGCGATGTAACGGATGGCTGACCTAAGATGATATGCAAAAGATCAATGAATCTAAGGGTAAAATTTGGGGTATGACAGTCTATTTTAGTAGTGTTAGCTAAATTGGATATCTTGGGCTTTTGTGTCTTGAGCTTTGAATTAGGGAGATAGCTAACCTAAAACTATAAATAAAGGGAGTAACCTCTCTTGTAACAACTTGAATTCACAAAATTTTGCAATTATAAAGTGAATAAGTTTTTCACAGTTTGTGGGCAGAGAGTTACTCTGCAAAAATCACCATCTTCTTCTATATTTTGTCAAACCTTAATTTTCTTTCTTCTATAATTTTTCTTTCTTTTCATTGCTATTGTGTATCAATAGTAATCTTATTCATCAAGATTGATAGAAATTCTCCATAGATTGTGATGGATTTCCAACATCTGGTATCTAGAGCACTGACTGAGCAATTTGTGGGAAGAAAATCACGATGGCAATGAATCATCTAAACGAGCATTTTTCGGCGAGTCTTCTGATTCTCAAGAACAATAATTATGAAAATTGGTGCAAGCAGATAAAGGTTGTCTTATGTTATCAAGATTTGTAGGATCTTGTGAAGGAAGGAGTAACACCACTTGCAGAAAATGCGTCGGATCAACAAAAGGCCCAACATAAAGAATTGAAGAAGAAAGATTATAATGATCTCTTTATAATTTATCAATGTGTTGATCCAGATAATTTTGAAAATGTTAGTGATGTAGAATCAACAAAAGAAGCATGGGAAATTCTGGAGAAATCGTTTGGAGGCGCAGAAAAGGTGAAATAGGTGAGGTTACAAACTCATAAAAGAACCTTTTAATTGCTTCATATGGAAGACAATGAAAGCATAACATATTTTTTACTATGGTTACAAAATTGGTGAATCAAATCAAGGTATGTGAAGTGTTGACATCAATATTAGTTGTTGCAAAGATCTTGAGGTCATTGCCTCCAAAATTAGACCATGTGTTAGTAGCCATATAAGAGTCGAAAAACTTATCAACATTGAAAAAGGAAGAGCTTCAAGGGATGATTGAATCTCATGAACAAAGAATGGTTGAAAGAGCTGCAAGAAAGTCGAAGAGTAATATAACTTTGCAAGAGTAATCAGTAGAAGAAAAGAAAGGTAAAGGAAGTTGGAATGGCAACAAAGGAAAAAGAGGCTACATCAATTTAATTATTCAAAATGAATAAGAAAGAAACTGGTCGAATCAGAGAAAACCCTGGAACCAAGGCAACCAAAGAGGTGGTGTTGCAGGTAGAGGAAGAGGTGGTGGTCTAAAACCTGACAAAAAAGTTACATTCAGTGTTACAATTGTCAGAAGTATGATCATTATTCTTGTAATTGTCCTGAAAAGCAGAAGAATCAAGAATCTGATGCAAAGCTGACGAAACATGATGAAGAAGAGATGTTGTTAATGGTCACAATAAGAGATGAAGAAAGATTCTAGGACCAATGGTACTTCGACTCAGGATGCTCATCATGCATGTCTGGTAGGAAATATTAGTTTGTCAACATAAAGCACTCAATGAAGAATATGGTGAAATTTGCAAATGGCAATAGTCTAGCAGCTGAAGATATCGATGATGAGGAAAGATGGCAAAAGGTCAGTAATTTCCAATGTGTTATACATACCATGCATGAAGAGCAATTTGCTCAGCATTGGGTAGTTGGTCGAAAAAAACTACAAGGTGTTGTTTAAAGACAAGATGATGAGAGTTATCGACTCAAATGGAAGGTTGATCTTGAAGGCTCCAATGTCTCAGAATAGAACCTTCAAGATTGAGCTTAATATGATGGAGCATAAAATTCTTGCAACTGCAGCTAGTAGGAATGAATGGATATGACACTATAAACTGGGCCATCACAACTTTAAAGACATCAGAGATCTGAAGAAAAGAAATATGGTTTTAGGATTACCAGAAATTGACATTCCAAGTAAAGTATGTGAAAAATGTATTCAGGAGAAACAGCACAAGAACAGCTTCAGCAAGGATGCAAGAAGCAAGTCAAAGGAAATTCTTGAAGTCATATACTCGGATGTATATGGTCCTATCTAGGTGGATTCAATTGGAGGTAACATATACTTTGTAATTTTCATTGATGATTTCAGTCAAAAACTGTGGACTTACCTGATCAAGAAAAAAAGTGAAGTGATCGAGGTATTTTCCAAATTTAAATCTATGGTCGAAAGACAAAGTGGTTGGAAGCTAAAGATCCTGAAGACTGATGGTGGTGGAGAGTATGTATCGAAAGATTTTGATGCATTATATGAGAAAGAAGGGATTGTGCATGAGGTGGTGCCACCATACACTCCATAGCAGAATGGAACTGCAGAAAGGAAGAATAGGACCATCATGAATATGGTGAGAATTATGTTGAATGGCAAGCATCTACCCAAAGAATTATAGGGAGAAGTTGTGTCGACTGCAACATACATCTTGAACAGATGTCTGACAAAAAGGCTAGAAGGAGTTACACCAGAAGAGTGCTGGTTTGGTGTCAAGCATAGCCTAAGTCATTTAAAGGTGTTTGGATATATAACACATAGACATGTGCCAGATCAATTGAGAATAAAATTTGATGACAAGTCGAGTCAAATGATCTTGATAGGATATTATTCGACTGGAGGATACAGGTTGTTCGACCCAGTGAACAAGTAATGATCAGCAGGGACATGATCATAAATGAGCTTAAAGAATGGGATTGGGTTGAGAATGTTAAGAAGGATTTAGTGAGAATCTTATATGAAGAACCAACTAGTGAAGTCGAAAGAGAAGTTCGACAAGAAGAAGTCAGAGGTGAAGTAGGCCCAAGTAAACCTCAACAAACAAGACACATGCCTGCAAGGTTGCAAGAATGTGTGATTACATCAGATGATATGGTTAATGAAAAAGGTAAGTTGGTACATTATGCTTTCTAGACAGATGTAGAACTAGTCAATGCAACTGAGGCATTGAAAGATTCGAAGTGGAAGAAAGCAATGAATGAGGAATTAGAGTCTATCGAAGTCAACAACACTTTGTCACTTGTCGAATTTCCTCAAGGAAAGAAGGAAATCGATGTGAAGTGGGTATACAAGGTAAAGATGAATCCTAAAGGAGAAGTAACTCGACACAAGGAAAGACTTGTGGTAAAAGAATTTCTTCAGAAAGAAAGAATCGACTTCGACGAAGTTTTTGCACCTGTTGCTAGGATCAAAACAATCAGGTTGGTTATTGGTCTAGCAAACATGAACAATTGGCACATACTTCAGATGGATGTGAAATATTCATTCCTGAATGGCCCCTTAGATGAAAAAGTTTATGTTGCACAACCAGATGGGTTTGTGAAACAATACGAAGAAAGCAAGGTATACAAGCTGCATAAAGGCCTGTATGGACTTAAGCAAGCTCCAATAGCTTGAAATAAGATGATAAATAGATTTCTAATGGATAAGGAATTTGTGAAGTGCACAACTGAGCATGAAGTATATGTAAGAATAAGTAAGAGTGAATTATTAATACTATGTCTCTATGTCGATGACTTGTTGATAACATGTAGCTTCAAGAAAGAGATTGAAAAATTCAAAGGTGATCTTAGCAAGGAATCTGAAATGTCTGATCTGGGTGACATTTCATATTTCCTTAGCATCGAATTATACAAAATTAGTAGAGGTTTATGATGCATCAAATAAGATATGCAAGTGAAATTCTCAAGAGATTTGAGATGGAAAAATGCAACTTGACTTCGGCACCTGCTGAACCAAGACTGCAATTGTCGAAAGACAGATGATGTCGACTCAACCCAATATAGAAGATTTATTGGGTCACTAAGATACCTTTGTAGCACAAGGTCTGACTTAGCATACAGTGTAAGTATGGTAAGCAAATTCATGTAGAAGCTAAAGGTATCACACCTAACAGCGACGAAGAGGATACTAAGGTATCTGAAAGGAACTCTCGACTATGGAATTTTGTTTCCTGCAGATGATGAAGAAAAAGAATGAAAGTTAGTAGGATATACCGAATCAAGTTGGTGTAGTGATACTAAGGATAGAAAATCCACAGTTTTCTATGTGTTTGTGCTAGGTGGTGCACCAATTGCTTGGAGTTCGAGAAAGAAAGCAGTAGTGGCATTGTCGTCGTGCGAAGCAGAGTACATAGATGTTTCTCTCTGTGCATGTTAAGAAAAGTGGATGGTGAACCTGGTTGAAGGGATTACAGCAAAGAGTCATGGAGCAATTACCATGAAGATCGACATCATGTATGCTATCAATCTAGCAAAGAATCTGATAGCACATGGACGAAGCAAGCACATCGAAATGAGGTTCCACTATCTTCGTGAGGTGGTAGCAGAATGGAAGATGAACTTGGAACACTATAAAACTGAGAATTAGATTGCAGATATCATGATGAAGGGAGTGCATGTCGAAGTGTTCAGAAGACTAAGAGTTATGACGAATATAGATAGCTTAGACACAATGAATTAGTTGGTGTGTTGAGAATGTAATTCCTTGTGTCGAAGCAGGTAGTGCTCGACATAAACAAGGATGTGTTGAAATTAGCCTAATGTATGTGTGTGTCAAAATGTTGAAGTAGGTTGCTTGAAAGGATTTCGACTTAGGCCTATTTTAGTAGTGTTAACTAAATTAGATATCTTGGACTTTTGTGTTTTGGACTTTGACTTAGGGAACAAGCTAACCTAAAACTATAAATAGAGGGAGTAACCCCTATTCTTGTAACAACTTGAATTCACAGAATTTTACAGTTGCAAAGTGAATAAGTTTTTCACAGTTTGTGGGCACAGAGTTACTCTGCAAAAATCACCATCTTCTTTTATATTTTGTCAAACCCTAATTTTATTTCTTCTACAATTTTTCTTTATTTTCATTGTTATTATGTATCGATAATAATCTTGTTCATCAAGATTGATATAAATTTTCTATAGGTTGTGGTGGATTTCCAACATATTGAACATTTAGATAATCGAAATCAGAATTCAAATTGCTTTAGTCTAATTAAGTAATATTAAACATTAGTTTATCAAAAGATATAATCAATCATCAAAATCAAAAATTTTAAGTAGGGTTGTTCAAAAAATTTATAAAATCAAATTGAACCGTTGTTAAATAACCGAGTCGTTCTCTCTGATTTATAAACCAAACCACAATTTATTAAACAATTCAAAAATCAAACCGAACTGCAGTTAACCGAACCAAAATCTACTGAATCGAAGTGCAATTAACTAACCATAACTATATTGATGGTATGATATTAATTGGTTATGTTCGAACTTTGGTTAACCAATATTTTTTCAAATCAATTTTTTAATATATTGAAGTTTATTTTAAATATGATAAATATTTTTTTAAAAATCAATCTTTTAACGATAATAATATTAAAGACATGTTAATGATAAAAAATACTTACAAAATGATTTTAAAATGTCATTTCTTTCTCATTGAAATAAAACTCTGATTTTAAAATACAATGTTGAGATATTTGATCAAACTCTCTTTTCTTTTCACACAAACACAAGAAATCTTTTTTTCCTCCTATTTTTAATCACATTATATATTATTTGATTGTAATACAAAATGTTGAAATTCAGCAACACATTTGTTTTTAACTGATTCAAATGTTATATATTATTGACATGGAATGTAGTGTTACTGGTGTGTGTCTATATATATATATATATATATATATATATATATATATATATATATATATATATATATATATATATATATATATATATATATATATATATATATATATATATATATATATATATATATATATATATATATATATATATATATATATATATATATATATATATATATATATATATATATATATATATATATATATATATATATATATATATATATATATATATATATATATATATATATATATATATATATAATATGGAGATTTTTGTTTTCAATTTAAAGTCTTATGTAATTATTTATTAGAAAAAATTCAAAAAAAAATAAAGAATGGTTCTATATACCATAACAAGCCGTCTTTTAAAAGAAATTGCTACGAACAATTTAGTACGGTTTAGAATTAAAAACTAGTATATCGAACCAATTGTTTCGTTCGGCTTAATTTTAAATAAATTAAAACAGTTTAATTTAATTATTATATTATTTTATTATAGTTTAATTCGATAGAATTCGAGAGAATCATACCATGAAAAACTCGAATTTTAAGTCTCAAGTAGGGCTGGAAATGAGTCGAGTCGAGTCGAACTCACCTCAGCTCGGCTCGACTCGTTAAGAATTGTTCGAATTCGAGTTCGAGTTCGAGTTCGACACGAACTTTTTTTTAAGCTCAAACTCGACTCGTTATAAGTTCACGAACAGTTCGGTTCGACTCGTTAGGTTCATCTCATTAGGTTCATCTCACATGGTTCACGAACTTAAAAACTATTTTTTTAAATATATATATTTTTTAGTATATTTGACATTTTAAATAAATATATATTTTTTAAATAAAATATTAAAATAAAATAAAAGTTATCATAATGAAATTTAACTTTATCTTTGAAATCTACTAATTCAAAACCTACACAACTTTCAAGAGATACATTTGAGAGTCTAATTCAAAAACTACTAAATTGAAGATTAAATTTGTCTAAGATTTGAAGTAAATATTTAAACCTAATCTTAAAGACAGTATAATTCTTTTCATATGTAACCGAGTTGACTCATGAACCTAACGAGTCGAACTATGTATAGTTCAAGTTCAGCTCATTTAGTTAACGAACTTAATTTTTCGCTCATACTCAACTCATTTGGTTCATGAACCTAGTTCAACGATTTAATTGTCGAGTCGAATTTCGAACTATCTTCGAGTTGGTTTGGTTCATTGCCAACCCTAGTCTCAAGTCTTTTAATTAGGTAATATTTAGGATCTATATCTTAAGTGTTACACAGTTTAGTTAAGTAAGATTAAACATATTGATCATCTAATAATTAGAGATCTTTATTCTTATTTATTTGAATTAAGATTGGACATTTTAATCAATAAAATTAGATATATCATACAGATATTTAGGGCAGTTTTTAAAAGAAAAAAAAAAGAGTTAAGGTATAATTAAAATAATAATAATCTGGCTTGAAAACAAAAGTCATTTAAAAGAGAATTGAGCAATATCTTTAGTCTTGTTTGTAACAACACTTGTAAGAGAGAAAGTCATGCTACAATACCTTAATAATTATTTAAATAAAAATCTAAACCTTTTCCTTAAGATTTGTAATTAAGGTATTTGATACTCAAAAAAAAAAAAGTTTTGAACACTTTTGAAGCTTCTATTTTAATGGTTTAATTTTTAATTCTCTAAATTAATAATAAAATAATGATTTTAATTTATTATTAACACCAGACCAGCAAACCAAAATTTTAAACTGAAATGTTAAAAAAATCAGAAAAGAAAAGACGATTTAGACAAAAAAAAAAACCAAAAAAAAAGAATGATTTAGACAGAAAACCTCAACATGTGCGCTTCCAAAAGTATCCCAATGTTTTTGGAGATGTATCTCCGGACGCACTTTTTATTACTCAACGTTGGTTTTTTCCGGAGCTACATCTACAGAATGTTTCTGTTTATATAACTCCGGAGCATATTGGAATACATTCACGCCAGAGTCCTTTCTCCTCCCTCATTCTTCATTTTTCATCTTTTTCACTTTCAATCTCTCAATTCTCAAAAAAATATTTTTCACCAAACTTTATTTTTTTTCAATCGAGATCGACAAGGAGCATTCATTTCAACGATCAAGACACTCCAAATCATTCAAAGCTCGATATAATCAGTAAGTTTTTGAGTTCCGAGGTATTTTCGAATATTTCCCGTAAACGAGTTAGAATATAGTTTTAGGGGTAGAAATCCTTATATAGTTTTAAAAACATAGTTTAGAGACAGTGTAGGTATTGTTTGTTGGCTGAGACAGACGATCAAGGCTTCAAAAAATCGATTTTCGTGGGTAGGAGACGTCATTATCGTGACGGTTGGAGTTGCAGAAAGTTCTGAAGCTACATCTATGGAACAAATTAACATTAGGGCAATTCCATAGATGTAGCTCCAGAACAAATTAAATGTTGTGAATTATGTGTACTTCTGTAGATACATCTACGGAAGTTTTCCGTGTGTACATATCCGAAAATAAATAAAAAATGTTAGTTTTTTCATTTTTGTTTTTTAATTTATTTATATCTAATTATTTTTTCTTGGTTATACCTTACAGACATTATGGCAGACAAAGACGATAGACTATGACTTGGACGGGTTTCACAACATGCATCTTTCAGACGCGAGCTGTAACGCCCGTTCATTTTAATTAAATCATTTATGAATTGTTGGTGTGCCTTTATGTGGGAGTGTGTCTGAGAGCGTTGGTGGGTGTCCTTGAAGTATACGAAACCATTTAATAAATCATTGAGTTTGATAATAATATAATATAATTAATAATGATGATAATTTAATAACTAGTTGTAATATTATAGTATTATTATTATTATTATTTTTATTATTATTATTATTATTATTATTAGAGAGAATAAAGGGAATTAGGGAGTTATTAGAGAAGTTGAGGGAGAAAGAGCAAAAGAACGATAAACTGCTCAGAAAACCAAATTGGAGGAAAAAGGCTGAGAAAAGAGGAAAAAGGAACGTGGCTGTTGAGAGAAATGGAGAGCGGAGAATCGTCCATCAGGGAATTGAAAGATAGTTGCAGAAAAGTCGCCGGAGAGCAGAACCAGAACCGGAAGCTTGGAATTGGCCTCTATTCTAAGGTAAGGGTGGGGTTCAATTCTATAACTGTGGGTATGATGGATTTCATGAAGGGTATGGAATCATAGGATTAATGTTCCTGTAGATCGATAAATATTAAGGATTAATATTCGTAGTAATATTCCCGTAAGTTGAAGAAATATTAAGGATTAATGTTCCCGTAGTGATGTTCCCGTAGTGATGTTCCTGTAGTGATGTTCCCGTAGTAACGTTCCCGTAGTAATGTTCCTGTAGTGATATTCCCGTGGTAATGTTCCCGTAGGTTGAGAAATATTAAGGGAATATTAAGGGTAAATGTTCCCGTAGGTTGAGAAATATTAAGAGAATATTAAGGGTAAATGTTTCCGTAGGTTGAGAAATATTAAGTGTTAATGTTTGTCTACGCCTGCATCAGTGTTTATGTCCTTAGTTTATGTAGTAATGTTGGGAATCGGCGCCGACACGCGCTAATTTCCCCTTTGTTGAGAAAAGGTTGTTATTAGGCTCTTACTTGATCGACTTCAGGTAGGGAATCAAATCATAGATATAGTTCCCGTGACTCGATAAATGTTAGGGACGAGGTTTTTCTGTGTAGGAATGAATGTGTTATATTTTCAGTGTTGTACGATGTTGTATGGTTGCCTTTAATGAGGCAAGATTAGTTGCCCCGTAGTTAGCGAACCTTTTCAGGAACTATAATTAATTTAGTGAGTAAAAGCTGTAATGTTGTTCTTACGATAATGTGCTGAATTCTTAATTGTCGAAAGTATGTGGTTATTGTTCCCCTACATGAACAGATTGAAATAATGAATACTTGATGCATATGAAGTTGTTATGTCACTGGTGAGAAAATGTTATTATAATATTCTCCTTGGATTATATGGGTAAGTTGTAGTTATATTACCCGTATGAAGGTATATGAAAATGCTGTTGAGTTCTCAATTGTAGAGACGAGGTTGTTTTTAATTGTTCTCTGCGAAAATGTGTTAGAGTCTTATTCGTAGGAACGATACTGTTGGTATTTCTCTGATATGAACAAATTGAAGTGGTGAGTACATGATGTAGGCGAAATGTGATGTTTCTGTTATGGATAATTGGTTGTAGGCGTGATGCCTTGTTGCACGGTTGTTGCACAGTTGTTGTTGTTGTGTTATAGTCCATAATAGTTGCATCTCATAGCATATCATTTGGCCTGGATTGGCAACGGTTGTGTCTTTAATGACAAAATAAAATGATTGTGGAGAGTTGTCTCCCGAATTATTGTGGAGTGTTGGCTCTCAAAATGGTACCACATGCATATGCACAGTTGAGTTGCATTGTTGAGTCGCATTGTTGAGCTGCGTTGTTGAGTTGTTTTGATGAGTTACTGAGATATGATGATAATTGTTGTGGTTATGAATAAAGGGTGGTTGCAGTTTAATTATTACTAATATTTATGCGAACTGCTGGAATTATAATGCTATGATAATATTCTGACATGACTTTTATCATGTCTTATATTATATTGTTGATATCTCACCCTTTACGTTGTATGTTACCTCCGTTGGTGGTAATTTGCATGTAATCCGGAATAAGTGTAGCTTTCTGTTTAAGGTTGTTGGTTGCTCTGATACGTAGCACTCTTGGGGGGATGAACGATTGATGTTATTGCTTGTATTTAATTTCCTTGTTGCTGAATTTTATCAAGCATTTTTCATTAAATTGATGGTTGTTGTTAAGTGCCAAATGTTGGTTGGATGCACTATACCGATGAATTAGTAGTGCTGATTTTAATGGTTGAAACTCGTTGGTTATGTTGAATTGATGCAAGATAATTACTTGCTGAATTTTAATGGAGTTTTGTTGCAAGTTTCATGGTGTTGCTTTAATCATGCTAAATGTTGGAAATGTTTTATATTCCGCTGCAAATTAATAAGATGCCTTGTAATCAAAATGTTAATCAAGTTATTATTGTATGTTCATCCAAGCTTCTGTGCTATGTATCATTACTAAATGCATGTTGTCTAATGGAATTGTGAAATGTATGTTCCTGTGAGTTGAAATTGTAACGCCTAGAATTTGCTGATGTGACGGCCGTCACACCTTCATTACGATCGTCATGTTTACAAAATTTGTTGCACTCTTATTCTGTTTTCCTTAATTATCCGTCGGGTTAGAATGGGGTGTTACATTAGTGGTATCAGAGCAGGTCGGTCCGTCCGGCCAAGTTGTTTAATGTTGTGCATTCCCTAGTATGCGACATGTGTGTGAAAACACTGTCGGTACATGTTTTCTTGTGGAACCTTTGTCTGCAGAAGTGAGAATGATTCAAGTGGGAGAGAAGCTTGTGCTTCTCCAGGATGCTGCAAGTGTGGATTTGTAGCTAGGTTTGTGATTGAACGCTCATATAGTTTATGGACGGAGTCATGTTAGATGGGATATGCGTGTCTTGCAAGCTTGGATGGCGTGAGCAGCGAATTGTCTTGAGTTAAGCTAAGTGCTTGAGAATGGTTTTGATGAGTCGGTGCAGGAGGGTGTTGAGGTGTTTAAATTTGATGGGAATTTTTGAGTTATAATGAAAGTGAGAAGTTGGCGATTAGCCGATTAATTGTGGTTGACTGGAAGTTATCCTGACAAGATAGTGATATACAGCCAGGGCGTGAAGTGGAGTTGTGATCGACTTAGTTATGGCAACTAGTCTGAGAGTGAGAGCTCCATATTTCATGTCTGTTTGAATGGCCAATGAATTAAACTGATTAAGTAGCGTTGAGACTTAGGTCTGGCCTGTGTATTTAGGCAGCAGATTGTGAGGTCAAGTAGATTAAAGGTGGGCAGTGACTTCTGATGATTATTAAAGAAAGTAAGATGTGGAATGCAATATTGGTATAATTAGACCTTTAAATATTCCAAGAGTTGAAGATGTGTCGAATGACCTTCTAAGTGTGAAATTGTTGTCGTACGTCGAATTCCGAGATCGCAGCTTTTTACGGAATCAATATTTTTACGGACGAAAGTTGGAATAGATTACGCCGTTGTGTCGGGTAATGTTAGACCGTGATCGAGTATGCTTGTTTTATCGAATTTGATGGATTTTTGTAAGTTTTTGCATTTTTGGAGATTTGAGGATTTAAGATTCGGATTGAAATCGAAAGTCGTAGATTTCACGTTTGATGGTTCTAAATCATTAATATATGTTTGGTATGAATAAATATGTGTTTGTTTCGAGGAAAATAATTGAATCAGTCAGATTTTCGGGCGAAAATGCTCAAACCCGTAGCAGTCTTTATGCAGAAAAATTCTGTTTTGGAAAAACTTCGAAAATTCATAATTCTTGAACCGTAAGTCGGTTTTAGTCCCCGTTCGAAGCGTTGGAAAGTTAACGAGATGCTCTTTCTAGGAAAAATTGTTTTGAGGCATGTACCTTGTTCAATTATAGCAGAAAATTGAAAACATATTGTGTGTTGATTTTTGCCGAACCCGACAGGACCATTGGTTGTGTTGTGTGATGATTTGTTGATATGATTGGGAGATATATTAAGTGAAACTTCAGCGAGTTTTGGTTATGCTTTAAGGCAACTTGAAGTACATAAGAGGAATCATCTAATAAGTGATTTATAGTTGGTTGTTGTTGTGGTTGTGCCGAAGTTGGAAGCTTCAATTAGTTAGTGTGAGACTTAAAATGTCTGGTGACCTCAAGAGCTTAAGGTATTTATTTGATTTGGAAGAGTTGAATATAAGGCAGAGAAAATAATTGGGACTCCGGAATGGATTATGGTTTCGGAGTGAATTACCATTCGGGGGAAATCAGGACGTGATAGCTTATGCATTGATTTAGAAATCCTTGCATATACCGATGATGGTGGTGAAAAGAGTTAGAACTGATTGCGCAATTTTGTGATATGAGTTTGGTGTGTGAGGAGACTTCTTATGGAGTTAAGCTTAGTATGTTGGACCTCACTAGTTGTATTCTTGACGAGGTCCAAGAAGGTCATAAATCTGAATTCAGTTGGCAGATTGATTGAATTTGAAGAGTTAAAGTCGAAGGGCTGATTTTCGGAGTAATGGAAATGGTATAATGAGATGTTGTGATGGAGTTTGTGTTCTAGATATTTTTAAGTGGAATAAGAGTATTGAGGTAGATGGAGTATCCATCCCGGTGCTATGAAGATGTAACCGGATTTGAGGAAATTATTTTGAGGGCCATAGTCGAAGAGATGAGTGGTTGAGTTTGTATATGCTGGTTAGACTTGTTGGAAGTCGAAGAATAAACGTCAGAGACCGTTGGGTCCGATGCAACCGTTGAATATTCCAGAGTGGAGATCGAATAGTATTCCCTTGGATTTTGTGTTGGGTTTTCCAGAGAATTTGAGGGATATGACTTTACTTGGGTGATTTTGGATAGAATGACTAATTTGGCTCTTTTCCTAACAAGTGAGATTAATCATTCTATGTTGAAGCTAGATGAGATTGTGCAAGAGACGACTGAAAAGATCCAAAGGATCCAAGAAAGACGTGTTTTGAGAGTTACGATAGTAACTGGTGTTGGTCAAGCTTGAGGTCTCGGAAGCACACTGTGTTTTGTGATCTGTACCAGAGTGGCGCAGCGGAAGCGTGGGAAAAATAGCAGGTTAGACTGTTTTGTCGCTGTCACTCGTGGGAATTTACATGATGTGGCATGTGCCTAAGTTGAAGGAGTACATTGATTCGGATGGATGGTGTACAAGTGAAAGGTAATTTGACTGTTGAGGCGTTGCTAGTTCAGGTGGATGAACGAGAAGCAACTTCGAGGTGAAGAGATTGCTTTGGTGAAAGTGGTCTGGTTGGGAGCTGTTTGATTGAGGTAATTTCGAGGACGAAATTCTTTTAAGTAGGGGAGAGTTGTAACGCCCGTTCATTTTAATTAAATCATTTATGAATTGTTGGTGTGCCTTTATGTGGGAGTGTGTCTGAGAGCGTTGGTGGGTGTCCTTGAAGTATACGAAACCATTTAATAAATCAATGAGTTTGATAATAATATAATATAATTAATAATGATGATAATTTAATAACTAGTAGTAATATTATAGTATTATTATTATTAGTAGTAGTAGTAGTAGTAGTAGTAGTAGTAGTAGTAGTAGTAGAGAGATTAAAGGAAATTAGGGAGTTATTAGAGAAGTTGCGGGAGAAAAAGCAAAAGAACGATAAACTACTCAGAAAACCAAATTGGAGGAAAAAGGTTGAGAAAAGAGGAAAAAGGAACGTGGCTGTTGAGAGAAATGGAGAGCAGAGAATCGTCCATTAGGGAATTGAAAGATAGTAGCAGAAAAGTCGCCGGAGAGCAGAACCAGAACCGGAAGCTTGGAATTGGCCTCTATTCTAAGGTAAGGGTGGGGTTCAATTCTATAACTGTGGGTATGATGGATTTCATGAAGGGTATGAAATCATAGGATTAATGTTCCTGTAGATCGATAAATATTAAGGATTAATATTCGTAGTAATATTCCCGTAAGTTGAAGAAATATTAAGGATTAATGTTCCTGTAGTGATGTTCCCGTAGTAACGTTTCTGTAGTAATGTTCCCGTAGTGATATTCTCGTGGTAATTTTCCCGTAGTAATGTTCCCGTAGGTTGAGAAATATTAAGGGAATATTAAGGGTAAATGTTCCCGTAGGTTGAGAAATATTAAGAGAATATTAAGGGTAAATGTTTTCGTAGGTTGAGAAATATTAAGTGTTAATGTTTGTCTACGCTTATATCCTTAGTTTATGTAGTAATGTTGGGAATCGGCGCCGACACGCGCTAATTTCCCCTTTGTTGAGAAAAGGTTGTTATTAGGCTCTTACTTGATCGACTTCAGGTAGGGAATCGAATCATAGATATAGTTCCCGTGACTCGATAAATGTTAGGGACGAGGTTTTTCTGTGTAGGAATGAATGTGTTATATTGTCAGTGTTGTACGATGTTGTATGGTTGCCTTTAATGAGGCAAGATTAGTTTCCCCGTAGTTAGCGAACCTTTTCAGGAACTATAATTAATTTAGTGAGTAAAAGTTGTAATGTTGTTCTTACGATAATGTGCTGAATTCTTAATTGTCGAAAGTATGTTGTTATTGTTCCCCTACATGAACATATTGAAATAATGAATACTTGATGCATATGAAGTTGTTATGTCACTGTTGAGAAAATGTTATTATAATATTCTCCTTGGATTATATGGGTAAGTTGTAGTTATATTACCCGTATGAAGGTATATGAAAATGCTGTTGAGTTCTCAATTGTAGAGACGAGGTTGTTTTTAATTGTTCTCTGCGAAAATGTGTTAGAGTCTTATTCGTAGGAACGATATTGTTGGTAGTTCTCTGATATGAACAGATTGAAGTGGTGAGTACATGATGTAGGCGAAATGTGATGTTTCTGTTATGGATAATTGGTTGTAGGCGTGATGCCTTGTTGCACGGTTGTTGCACAGTTGTTGTTGTTGTGTTATAGTCCATAATAGTTGCATCTCATAGCATATCATTTGGCCTGGATTGGCAACGGTTGTGTCTTTAATGATAAAATAAAATGATTGTGGAGAGTTGTCTCCCGAATTATTGTGGAGTGTTGGCTCCCAAAGTGGTACCACATGCATATGCACAGTTGAGTTGCATTGTTGAGTCGCATTGTTGAGCTGCGTTGTTGAGTTGTTTTGATGAGTTGTTGAGATATGATGATAATTGTTGTGGTTATGAATAAAGGGTGGTTGAAGTTTAATTATTACTAATATTTATGCGAACTGCTGGAATTATAATGCTGTGATAATATTCTGACATGACTTTGATCATGCCTTATATTATATTATTGATATCTCACCCTTTACGTTGTATGTTACCTCCGTTGGTGATAATTTGCAGGTAATCCGGAATAAGCGTTGCTTTCCCTTTAAGGTTGTTGGTCGCTCTGATACGTAGCACTCTTGGGGGGGATGAACGATTGATGTTATTGCTTGTATTTAATTTCCTTGTTGCTGAATTTTATCAAGCATTTTTCATTAAATTGATGGTTGTTGTTAAGTGCCAAATGTTGGTTGGATGCACTATACCGATGAATTAGTAGTGCTGATTTTAATGGTTGAAACTCGTTGGTTATGTTGAATTGATGCAAGATAATTACTTGCTGAATTTTAATGGAGTTTTGTTGCAAGTTTCATGGTGTTGCTTTAATCATGCTAAATGTTGAAAATGTTTTATATTCCGCTGCAAATTAATAAGATGCCTTGTAATCAAAATGTTAATCAAGTTATTGTTGTATGTTCATCCAAGCTTCTGTGCTATGTATCATTACTAAATGCATGTTGTCTAATGGAATTGTGAAATGTATGTTCCTGTGAGTTGAAATTGTAACGCCTAGAATTTGCTGATGTGACGGCCGTCACCCCTTCATTACGACCGTCATGTTTACAAAATTTGTTGCACTCTGATTCTGTTTTCCTTAATTATCCCTTAGATATGTCTTTGTTGACAGGGTACGCTGGCCATACTGCCAGACATGTCTGGGATGGAGAGGTATCATTATTCATATTGTGTCTTTTTTTTTCATTAGAAATTTATAATTTGTACCATTATTCATTATTTATGAAAATTTGCAGACTCGTCGTCCGCAGAAGTTCTATAACCATGGGCGGAAGATATTAGCTTTAGATCTGCCACAGGAGGCTTGGTTCCAGAAAGTCCTTGACGCCCCTGGTTTGAAGGACCTTTGTGAGATCGGTTATGACCTAATCCACAACGGAATGTTGATGGGCTTTGCGAAGAGATGGCACCCTGAGACGTCCTCCTTCCATCTACCGTACGGCGAGATCATGATTACACCAGACGACATCTCTTGTCTTTTACATATATCGATCAGGGGTACCCTCATCCATTACGGTAGGATGACGAAGGAGGATGCGAAAGAGATGTTGGTGGAGGAGCTTGGGGCTGATCCACTGGATGCGCTTGAGGTGGTGGATGAGACCAGAAAGGCTCATGTGAGGTTCTCCTTTCTGACACGTAGATTTGGTGAGGCACTCGCTGCTGCACGGTAGGCAGATGGTGATCCAGCTGAGGTTAAGATACACAGGCAGCGTGTGCTGAGGTATTGTTTTTTATTTTTAGTCGGCACTCAGCTGTTTGTGGACACGAGCTCCACATATACCGATGTCGCTTACCGTAGGTGCTTTTTGGATTCCACACAGATCCATGAGTACAGTTGGGGGGCGGCTACATTGGCGTACACGTATTCGAGGTTAGGAGAGAGATGCATGTGGAAGACCAGGATTGTGGCAGGCAGCGTGTCACTACTTGTGGTAACAATCTTATATCTTTCGACTTTTTTACATTTCTTTTCATTCGATATTCGTGATAATGCTTAATCCTGATGTTTTTTATTTTCATTTTAGGCTTGGATATTCCAGCACTTTCCCATTATTGTCGGGTGGGGGAGTGTGCCTAATTATACAGATCTGATGTCGCGTGCCTTTCTCTCACTCAGGGGGAACCAGGAAGTCGACCTTTATAAAGTCTATCTCGATCGCCTGGCTGCTGAGGGCATCCGCTATGACGTATATGTTGATCATCATGTGACACACCCGTTTGATGACATGTCACTATTCTCAGGATGGTTGGTATGCAGTTCGACCATTATTGTTCCATATTTGCCTGAGCGCGTCATGCGGCAGTTTGGGTATACACAGACGATACCCAGACACCCATATGTCTCCGCTCCTCTCGACTTGACTCGTATGTAGATAGAGGAGATCTATGTTGACTATCAGAGGCACGTGGTATCGGACGAGACTCGGGCGACCAGAGCGCCGAAAAACTGGAGCTGCGTTGATGGCTACATCATGTGGTTCTTCACCGTCTCGCACCCCTACATGGTGTCCACTGCAGAAGGATCACCACCTAGACTAACTCATCTGGAGATTTTAGAGGAAAAACAGTCTCAGTTGGACCACACTCAGGATGTCCTGCCTCGCTGTCATCAGATAGTAGAGATGTGGCGGACATGCATTGACGTCGGTTTCTTCCTTGAGGGGTCTGACCACAGACATATATTGGATGGGATGATTGCGGTGGTAGAGGGGGCACTTATGTACCGCAGACATCGCGGTAGGACAGGTGGGATGGATGGCTAAGGACGTAGACCGGGTGGTCGAGGAGGCGGTAGAGGCATAGGAGACGGCAGAGGCATAGGCAGAGAAGAGGATGAAGATGTTGTCAGGCACACACAATAGTGACTGTGGTGTTTTTTTTATGTACTATATTTTGATGATGTTTATGACATGACTTCTTTAATATATATATATATATATATATATATATATATATATATATATATATATATATATATATATATATATATATATATATATATATATATATATATATATATATATATATATATATATATATATATATATATATATATATATATATATATATACACACACACACATACATACACGAAGTATATTATTTTATCTTTATATGCAATAGTTAATTTTCATCTGCACCAATAAAATTGAATTTTTAAAATAAAAAAAACTGTTTTGATAAAAATTCGGAGATACATCCACGAAACTTTTTTCATAAATGTGTCGTTAAAAGCATCCCGCGTAATGAAAAAAAAAACGTTAAAAAATACAGCTTCAAAAACAAGAGGCGTGAAAATGATTGTTCTCGTAGGACTTGTTTTTAGAATTGTGCTTTTGTTATTGTAAACTCATTTTAAAAGTGTGTTTTTTTAATTGGGAGTAGGGCTGGCAATGAACCAAACCAACTCGAAGATAGTTCGGAATTCGACTCGACAATTAAATCGTTGAACTAGGATCATGAACCAAATGAGTTGAGTATGAGCGAAAAATTAAGTTCGTTAACTAAATGAGCTGAACTTGAACTATACATAGTTCGACTCGTTAGGTTCATGAGTCAACTCGATTACATATGAAAAGAATTATACTGTCTTTAAAATTAGATTTAAATATTTACTTCAAATCTTAGACAAATTTAATCTTCAATTTAGTAGTTTTTGAATTAGACTCTCAAATGTATCTCTTGAAAGTTGTGTAGGTTTTGAATTAGTAGATTTCGAAGATAAAGTTAAATTTCAATATGATAACTTTTATTTTATTTTAATATTTTATTTAAAAAATATATATTTATTTAAAATGTCAAATATACTAAAAAATATATATATTTAAAAAAATAGTTTTTAAGTTCGTGAACCATGTGAGCTGAACCTAATGAGATGAACCTAACGAGTCGAACCGAACTGTTCGTGAACTTATAACGAGTCGAGTTTGAGCTTAAAAAAAAGTTCGTGTCGAACTCGAACTCGAACAATTCTTAACGAGTCGAGCCGAGCTGAGGTGAGTTCGACTCGACTCGACTCATTTCCAGCCCTAATTGGGAGGTGTTTAAATGTAAGAGTTGAAGAAGATAACACTAGATTTAAGGTGGGGCGGCCAGTCCGACCGAGGTAGATTTTTTAACATGCCTATATAAAAGTGAATTAAACATTATTTTATTTATTAATTATATTAATTAATAATATAAAATCATTTTCCATTTTAATTAATTGACGATTGTACTGTAAGAGACATATATTAATTTAAAAAGTCAGATGTATAAGGGATCAAAAATATTTCAAGAATGGTAAAATACCAAAAACCGAATTTTATCCAAATAGAAAAACTAAAAAAACTAAGAAAAAAATATGTATTTCTCCATGCTTATATCCTCTAAGCTTACTCTGAATTTAAAATCCTCTAAGTTTTAGGTATCTCCCCAAGCTTATATCCTCTAAGCTGACTATTAGCACATTATGAATATTATTCATACTATAAACACACCAATTGCCAAAACAGCAAAAAGTTGAAGAACATGGGACATCGTCTTGTCAACAGAAGCAACCCTGGAGAAGGATAATTATTTTCTTTATCAACCATCCAAGTTTACAATTCAATAAAATATGTATATAAAAACATGGCCAAGAAAAAAAAACTATCTAAAATTTAAACAGGCACCCATCTCTAGTTCAACTTTTCTACATTCACAAAGGCACGAATATATTGAGGTAATAGCCCCGAAAGAATGTGCTGTAAACTCTAGTAAATTGTAACCGACCCTAAGGATATTGTTATACCGCGGGTAAAATGACAAAACTCAGAGCCCTACAAAACCACAACACCAGGAAACAGAAACAACCAGTCCGCAGAATCCATTATGGCTTGTTGAGGAAACCTGCATTTGATATATTTAAAGAAAATGAAACCATTTTGCAAACCATCCAAAAACATGCAATGCAGATATATGCAGATGAATGGCAACAAAGACATGGTCTTCAATTAATTAACAACACTATCAACAAATAGTTTATCTGCATATGATAGTAAAAACCCATGATAGTAAATAAAAATTATTTGATTGCACATATTGATGACCTCAAATTGCATTATATTAGCAAAATTGTCCAAACAATTTGACTACTGATTTTCACATTTTGCTTTGGTATAGGAGCAATATGCATGACCAATATTATGAAGCCAATGCAATATGGAAAGATTAGCCAAACCTCATATAAATATCCCAGAAGCTGGAACCGACTGTCTTGATAGGACCTAGTGATGTGGTGCAAGCACTGTCAACAAAGAAGAATATTTTAGGACTAATAGCTAATAAAATCAAAACTAAAAGGAAACAAGTTTATTGAGGAGGCATTCATAATTGGAGTCAACAATTTGGTAAAGGTACAATTTTTTTTTTCAAATGTGCATTCAAAAAGCCCAATATCTACGACCATTGTATTCAAAGAAGTTATAAGAAACCTTTTGTACTAGATGTATCCAAGATTTGATGTTAATAAAATAGAGTTGAGTGGTGCAACGATTAATAAAATGGTACAAACTCCCAAGCCCAAACAGTCTAAATTCATGGAGAAGATAGAGTTATGAGAATTAGTCAATTATTCATCATCGACGGTGGACACCATTTGAAAATTTCCTTCCTCATTCCCAAACATATAGCCTAATTGCAGTAAACATCCAATATACTAAAAATTGAAAGCAATTAGAATTGTTAGGACTCAGGTGGTATATGTAGTTAAAGTAAAAACAGGTATAGTTGTCAAATGGGAGTTAGAAATGGCACTTCAGAATCAATTAATCACCAGAGACAAAATTTTGATTTTCACACCACCCCAACCAATTGCTTTTAGGCTGACGGGGCTCCTTCATTATTCGTACCCCACTCTTCGTCAGCCTCGCTGCCGTTTACAAGTACTGCGCCATCTGTTGATTCGGCATCCACTACAACTGCCTCTTCTTGGCTTCCTTCCTCTCCATTTTGTTCCTCTGTGTAGCGTTCTTCCGTAAAGTGCTCTTCATTTTGTTCAGTCAACTGCAAAATAGGTCAACAAAATAAACAACAGTCTAACACTACTGACAAACAACTTACTGTGGCTATTTTCTAAGCAGCATAAAAACAAAATACAATATTATGTTGTCAATTAGAATTTTTTGCAACCTTTTGTTTGTGATGTTTCCCTATATTTAATATACCTCATGATTAGAGTCTCCATTCTCAAGAGGCTCCTCCTCTTCAAACTGCATGTTTCTGAAAGCTTCAACAAGGGTAACATGTGGTTTGTCAGCATGGTTGATGTACTGCTCTGCTGGAGGGTAAACATTCCTAAAACAGAAATATCAAAATTATTTTAAGTAAACATTACTTAGAGATGTTCTGCATACAGAACACAAATACAAACTGTCAAAGATGCAAGATACATGCAAGAAAAAAGGTGTTTTCCACACTGACAATGTTTCTGCAGCTTTAGACTCGACAGCAAGTGCAACTTGCCAGTCTTCAAACAGATTTGGATATTCCTCAGGATCAGCCAATGATTCAGCAGCTTTTGGATTAACCTGCAGTCAAATATACTCAAGTTAATCCACAACCATTTAGCAACATGATAAGACTAACCAAAGTAAGCAATTGAATAAGGATAGAGGTTCCTAGCCACAATATCAGGTCAGGATTATTTTATTTTTTTTAAAAACTGCCGAGGATCTCAGTTCTTGACAACAATTTATTTTATGATAAAATATTGAAACCAAATTTAATAAAACGTGTATATATTTATTTTATAATTAAATATTGAAACCAAATGCAATAAAACGTGTATCTATTCCTTAGTTTTCAACCGTAGGAGTGTGCAGATTTTTTGGAACTGTAAGGAGATGTTGTTTCAAGTTACGTATGTTAATTTGTTCTCGGGAATCATTCTCTTTAGAATATAATGCTGGGAATCTTGGGTTTTATTTTTTCAAAAGTGTTTCGCTTACATCTATAACATTCCCAGGAATTAATTTGCAAGAGTGAGGTATAGAGGAAGTTACACATATATTTCAATTTGAGATCATGTGAATCTTTTTTACCAACCCTCCCTTGAGAATTAAATCATGGGAATGTGGAAGTTGTTTCTTTCCTAGAAATATTTTATACACAGGAAAAAAATTCATAACATAGTAACAAGCATTGAAATGCATATTTTCCACCTATATAATCCTGGGAATGTATTAAAGAGAAGACTTGAAACTTTTACATAAAAAAAGATGACTTGATAACGGATTTGGATTCTCATAATAGCATGCACTCACACAAAAATCAGGAAGTTCCATTATAAACAAATACGATCACCATATATCAGAACCAGACATTACCTTATTGAGATCCTTTCTCCAAATTGCCACTATCTCTGGGACCTTACTTGGGAGATAAGATCGAGCCATTAACGCTGCCTCTGGAATTCGATTGCTGCAAAAAGCACAATTCAGCTATATATATAATTGCAGTCTGACCAATCCCCCCACCCTTCCAGTAATGTCAGAATACTAGATGATTACCTTTCTACCAATAGTTGAAGGCAGTCTTCAAGTTTACCCAACATAAATAAGCAAAGGAATGCAACATTGTTCTTCCCTTGCTCCTTAGCAAGGGTTGCAAGTCTTGAAATTCCTACTGCATCTCCCAAAGAAGAATATAGCAGTAACAACCCACTCAAATCCATAGCATGATTCAAACATTCCTCAGCCATTTGTAACTGCAAATGAAAAATACAGTGAGCTACAGCTGGACAAGAGAAATATCCAACAAGAATCATTGTTAAGTATCGCCAGACCAGTTTACATAATTACTAGTAATTTTGACAAATAAAACATTTAACATCGTAATTATACACAAGAATCAGAATCAAACATGCAACAAAACAAATCTTAATTTGACCATAACTAAACCCTTGTAGTCTTTTGCATCTCAAAAGCCTCAATAAGAATTATATCCATCATGTACAGAGTGCACATGATCATGTTCTGCAGTACATCTCAGAATCTAACATGCTTTTGACCAAAACTTATAACATGCAACAGAACTAAATCTCTGTTGACACAATGCACTTAATCAAGGCACTCACTTCGCTTCAATATATTAGGACGTGGACATTTAGGAAAGAAATCCAGCTAAAATGTTGGATAAATTACTAAAGTTGAAGATTTAAATCATATATAGAAAAACACCTTGCCACTAGACATAGCTAATTCTCCCAACTGCTTCCATTTAGATTCACTCTGCACCTCTACTGCAATGCCCTGCAAGGAAAGAGAACATATATTATCTATGATATAAATGACAAATCAAACTCAAAGATAGATGAAGATAATAGATACCCAAGTTAACAACTTTTACTGGTGAAGCAATATCTCCTTAGAGTCATTACATGAACATACCTTTGCAACTTCTAATCTTCCTAGCTGTATTGCTAGATCAAATCTGTAGTCAGGGTCTGTAGCTACTTCAAGAGCATCCTCTATCATCCCCCGTGATTCCAGGAATCGAGCAACACTACCATAAAATCAAGTATTTTAATTAGGATGCGGATAACATGTGGCCGAACTGCAGATCTGAAACTAAACTCGGAAGTTTGAATAAACACTAGATGGCCAACAGAACAAAATTCTAAACCAAAGTAACAAGGAAATCTATGTCCAATAGTTATTTGTGCAAGATTATGCATTTCTATTATATAACATTACAAGTAAATATATATGACAGACAAGCAAGGACAAAGTTCAGAATAAATGTAATAACTGTCCATAAAATATTAAGTGTCAAAAGATTTTTTGGTTAGCCACAAAAGATTAACTTCCATTCCCCAGCAGGTTGAAATATCATAACCACACTTGCTTGGAATGGACAAAAAATAGAGGGGAATGGCATATAATAACTAACATATGGCCAAACTGCAGATCCGAAACTAAACTCGGAAGTTTGAATAAACGCTAGGTCTGAAACTAGAGGGAAATGGCATATACTAACTAACATATGGCCAAACTGCAGATCTGAAACTAAACCCAGAAGTTTGAATAAACGCTAGATGGCCAACAGAACAAAATTCTAAACCAAAGCAACAAGCAAATCTATGTGCAATAGTTATTTGTGCAAGTAATATATATATATATATATATATATATATATATATATATATATATATATATATATATATATATATATATATATATATATATATATATATATATATATATATATATATATATATATATATATATATATATATATATATATATATATATATATATATATATATATATATATATATATATATATATATATATATATATATATATATATATATATATATATAGAAGACTGTACAAAGTTCAGAATAAATGTGATAAATGTCCATAAAATATTAAGTGTGTCAAAAGATTATTTGGTCAGCCACAAAAGATTAACTTCCATTTCCCAGCAGGTTGAAATATCATAACCACACTTGCTTGGAATGGACAAAAAATATAGGGGAATGGCATATACTAATTACATGAAAACAATCTAGATATTGAGAATTTTATGAAGCCCAACTACATTACGAAAAGCATTTTCTCTACATAATAATCATATTTCTGCATGATGAAAAGAAATTAATCATTACTGTATAATATAATACAAGATAATTGTACCTGTTATGATGCTCTTTAGGAATTGATGGTAGAACTTCATTGGCCCTTTCCAAATCACCACGCATCACAAGTGTCTTGTACTCAATCAAGCTCAAAAGAAGGGTGTATCCCACAACACTGAGAGAAACAAACAATAAAAAGAAATAAATAGTTAAGTTTTATGCAACAGGATACTTTATTTAATTGAAACAAACTGACCACTTACTTAAATTCTTTGTCAATTAAAAACACCCGACTTTGGTTTGCAAGATATCCCAACAAGTACATAGGGCGGTCCAAATGGAACATTGTAGTTACCTAAATCCATAATGTTGCAACAATAGGTTTCATGACTCCAGTATTTTAATAAAAAGTATGCATTTTTCCATAAAAGGAACGGAAGTTAATACCTCTCCGCCAACACAGTAATTAAGTCTCCAAGATGAATTGTTGTAGATAAAGCAATCCCCAACCCAGATACCGGTCCTTACACGTTCATTCATTTCATGAAGGAGCTCAAAAGCATCTTCAACACCTTCCTCATCTACGGGTTTTCCACTATCTATATGTGATGCAACAACATCACGCTGCACCATTGGAAATCAAAGTGATTGCATTGCTCATCAGTGAAGATCAATCAAATATCCACTCAGAAAAAGCAGGCCAAAAAATATATATAAAAAAAGGATTAAGTTCTCAAGAATCCTCACATTGTACTTCAGGATGTAGAATGATGTATCACTAGCAATTGTTACTAGATCACCACTATCAGCCCAGTAGAGATTCTGACACATTAACAAAATAAAATCAAACACTGAAAAAGAAGAAAGAGAAAAGTAGAACTAGATGTCACTTGTTCAAAGCACTTACTTTCACATTGACATCAATGCGGTAAATCAATCTGCATTCAGTCCAATCATAAAAGCAGATGAAATCATTTGAACATATTGCCAGTAAAGTGCCGCCAAATATTCTTTCAGCAGAAAACGTAGGTCGGACACTCTTCTTTTCCTGAAATACCCATTATTCAAACTCCTATTAAATCTTCCTTAGAGCCTTTTTTTCCATTAGAAGAGCTATAACTATCAGAATGCAATTTTTGTGCACTGGCCAGAGTGAGAACCAAGCCAGGCAATAAAGAAAAATGAAATGCAAAGATGTATTGCTTCAACTGCTTCAATTGCATATTTGTCAATTGCTTCAACTGACAGTGATTGCCTCAAGGAAATTTAATAGCTAAGCTCACGTGTTTTATTTCAAGCTCCTTGTCATGAACAGTATCATATATGAACCAACAAATAGATCAGTAATTTAAAAGAATAACTCACTATAATATAATCACTATTGCTATATGAGTGGGATGTCAGTCCAGGAGCAGATCTATACAACTATACTAAGAGAACAGAAATAGAAAAAGAATGCCAGAGATCCATCAACACTTTGAAGGGACTGCTTCCTCCCTACCCAAAGGCCAAGATTTCCTTAGTCAATGACTGAATCCACTAGGTTCCTCCTCTCCACTGTATTAATGATAGAGATCCATCAACACTTTCAAGGGTCTGCTTCCTCCCTACCCAAAGGCCCAGATTTCCTTACTCAATGGCTGAATCAACTAGGATCCTCCTCTCCATTGTATCATTGTTCCCCCATGTTTGCTATCTCCCACATCCCTTATCATAATAGAAAGATTGTTACTGCCTAACTCTCCTTTTTTCCTTTTGCCACTCATCCCCTCCTAATTTTATTCTTCTCATGACTTCATCAATCCGGGGTGCCTAACACAGTACAAAAATGGTAGGATCTAGTACAAGATCATAGGGGCAATTTATTGGTTTTAATCACCATTTACATTAAACCTAGTACAAGATAAGAGATAAACAAAGTTCACCAGAAGTTCAAACCTGAAAACTTTTGCTGAAAATTTTAATTTTTGATGTACTTTCTCTGACAGCATATTCTCCATCCGAAGACCAAGCAAACTCAAGCGCTGAACCAAATGACCTGTTTCTCCATGCCAATGCAGTGTATATGATATACTCACCATCTCCACATACAACAACGAACCTTCCATTAGGATTGTGCCTTAAATTCTGCATAAATTAGCTCAACAATCAACCACCCACATGCGAAACAACAAATATTACTGAAAATTGAACCAGCAATAAGGGCTATTACTATTATTTTAAAACCCGCTTCTCTGAATATAGACTGCAGATTAGTCATATTAGAAACTTTGTTCCAAATTACCAACTATTTTGGTTACTTAACATAGTTATATTTTAACAAATATCTAAGTCATACAAAATACAGAGGTTCCTGCAACTGCAATTAACTTCTGAATGTCTTAGTAGATTAACATTACATAATAAAATCTATAACCAGGTCATATACTGCATAATAAAGTCATGATTAATATGTAAAATGTCTGATTTTATAAATAATACCACTTTTCTAAAATCTGTCGAGGGTTGTAAAATGAAAGCATAAATGATAAAAATAGAGAATCCGTGCAAAAGAACGATGCATAATATTGAGGAGGATATTAACTCACTTGTGGGTAAAGATCACAAGTGCCCAGCTCCTTAACAGCCAAAGGCAACCTTTCTCCATCAGCAACCTAAAATGCATAGTACTTGCATGTGTCAATTAAAAAAGAGCTCTACACTTTTTGCCCACACATCACAAGCAAGAGGTATAAATGAGCCTATACCTCCAAATCTGCTCCTATGCTCTTTATATTGACAGTCTGGATTTCATTATGTTTAGCCCAAATAATTTTTCCACTGTTGTCCATGCTAGCTACAGGTACTTCTCGACCAAGTTTGACCATAATTGTTCCTTCATCATATCCAATCACAACCCTGAATGAAAGATGCATGGATAATTAATGTAATGAGGAAGGAGTGAACATGAGAAAACTTCATTATTCCAGCACCCTTTGACACTACTTCCCAGTAAAATTATTCCAGGGCCTATAATATGAGATTAAGAAATTACATGCAGAAATTCTATACAAAAATACTCACCGGCGTGAACTCTTCAAGTATCCAATAGCCCAAACTCTTTCAAGACCATAGTTCAATGTATTCTCAAGCCTGCACACAGATTAAAAAACCAACATTGAAATGGGTGAGTTAGTATTTCATGAATTCAGAAAAAGACAGACAATATAGTACGGTTCATTCTCAAATTTAGTGCAATCACAACTTTAAACAAAAATCTAGGCATTAAAGTCACCAAAATAAACCTTTCATGTAACAACAGAAACTACAAAAAAAAGAAACATGAAGAAGCAACACATCAACCAAAACATCATAATGTTAGCCTCATTTTAAAAGGTCAAGAGTCAACTCCGGGCAAATAGTTCAATTTCATAGAGTTGAGGATAATGGTAGGTAAAAAATAGGAAGATATGAAATAGAATAAACATAAAGCTCATAACTCGGTAATCTGAGCATCTCAAATTACCTATAAGTTGTTGAGTGCCATATGCGCACTGTACCATCTTCAGAACCAGTAATGATTATAGGAAGTTCAGGATGAAAGCATACAGCAGAAACATTGTGTGTGTGACCATCTAGGGTCTGGACACAACTTTTGGTCTGATAATCCCATACCTGCTCAATAGGCTCATAGATGTTATCGATATACATAAAATGAATACGAACTATTGTTTATTGTGAGAAACAATAACTAACAACCGTTAGACCACAATCAATGCACAAGATTAAAAAATAAAAATTAAAACTTTTCATGACCATATATCTTAACTGTCTCCACCCTATGCTACCTCTATGCATCCCCCCCTTCCCATGCCACCCTTTCTTCTCAAAGCTTCATCTTGTTCTCGATCTCACTGCTGTGAATTGCCGACTCCAAATTTCTCTGAACGTGAGGTTTTCTTGGTTCTATAATTGGATTATGAATTAATGCATGCTACTCAGTATTCACATCATAAAAGAAAATCCCTTTTCAATTATTGTTGCGTAATCAGATTTCATTTTGTATTCGACTGCCAAATTCTTAGAGCTTTCCTCTTTTGCTGTTGAAGCTTCCAGGATCTTAAGTGTGCGCGTTTTCTTTGGAATTACATTTCTTTTTCAATTTTCAATATATCTATAGGTGAAAGGCTTTGACCGGGTTCTGTTATGACTCACTGCTATGATTTTTTTTAAAAGAAGTGAACCAAAACCAGTTACTCGGTATTAGTTTAACTGCTTATTAAATCTGGGATAGTCTTAGTTGGAGAAGGCACCAATTTTTTTGAGTAACTTCGAAAGAAAAATATGGTGATTTAAAAGGTGGGGATTTTTGCTGCAGACTCACTATTTATTTATTCTAATATGCCAATGGACTTCTACAACTTTAGTTGCAGAAGGCGGCTGGGTTTCCTTTCCAATTAGATTGCTTGGAAGCTCAGTTCTTTCACAAAGTCAAATAGAGACTTCACATCCGTGAATGCGTATTTTTTTCACTATATCTAGCTGAATATGTAAGGAGAAGAAGATCCTTGTGTTAAAGTCGGCAGAACGAATATTAAGTGGAGGTAGCATTGGTCACATGACACATGAATTGAGTTTTTTTTTTAATCTTGACCACTGATTGTAATCCAACAGTTCTTATGCTTTCTGATGAAAACATATGAAACAAGAAAAAAGTGAAAACAAATAGTTAAGCAAAACCTTTGCTGTGTGATCGTCAGAACCGGTGATTAGATAAGGTTTGTCGCCGCCTGTAAAGTAATCAACGCAATTCACTCCTTTCTGGTGCGCATCCAATGTAAAATTAGGATCAGGAGAGCCAAGATTCCAAATCTGAAAAAGCAGATAACAGGTGCAACATGCATTATACTGTGAGTATGAGCATAGATATGATTTAAAAGAAGGAAACAACTACCAACGAGATCACAGATATACCTTTATAGTACGATCAAGAGACGCACTAGCAAAGGTGTTTGTGTCTTTAGGATTAAATGTCACTTGCATAACATAATGAGAATGTCCTTCAAATATCTGGGTACAAATCCAGCCTTTTTCCCAATCCCAAAGCTTTATGAGCATGTCATCAGATGATGACAGAACATAAGGAAGGGTGGGATGAACTGACACACACCTGATGTAATCTGTATGTGCTTCAAATACTTTGACTTTATCCATTGTGTTGTAATTATATACACGAATAAACATATCATCAGCTCCAGCAACAACCCACTGTTTGCGTGCCACAAACTTGGCTGATCTAACTGCAAAATCATGTTGGAAAAGAGCCCCAGTGGTCTTCAGAGTAAGAACATATGAGTAAAAGTATGCCTTCAAGCAAATGCATCAAGGGCTTTCAATCAAAATGCATCACGATTCAAGAGGAAGACATGCAAACGGACAGATAAAAAAATATTCATATACCTGGTAACTCAGTGACCTCGAAGGATTTGGCCATGGTCTGAAATAGCATAAAAATATTAGTGCTGACTGATTACACAAGCAAATCTCCATATAAAATAATAATGCCTTATTTCTTAAAGTAGAAGTTTGTGAAGAATTTAAGAAATTAAAAAAAATTAAAAAAATTAAAAAAAAAAAAAAAAAGGAGCCGCAAGCTATTGTTTATTAGAATTTCTTTGGAAACTCTGACAGGACATTGGTCATTTTGCGTCAACTATGTGTATGAATTGATAAAACAACTCCAAATATCATCATCTACTTTGAAAGTAAAAATAATAACTTTAGCAATGCTTAATAACCCTTTACGCAAAACAGCTGCAGAAATATTCGGATTCATATTGTAGGTTCAATCAATCATATAGCTGCTTGAAATTTGAAGGAAACCATGAATAAAAGGTCCCTCCATTCGTGAATCAGCAGCCCATTATATTTAGGCACCGTGCAAAAGGTTGCTTGTTTAAATATAAATCAACAAACACCCGTGTCTGACTTGAATGCCAATCTAAGGTATCCACCATTTCATTTCTCAATTGGGTGAATTTCATTTGTAAATTGTTACAGCATACAACATCTCAGTTTATGAAACAATCAATCACATGCATACCTGAGATTGGTAATTCCAGATACAGACAGTTCCAGAGTATAAACTTGCCAGAATCCTGCATTAACAAAAGGTAATTCAATTCAAATAATTAAATTTTTAAAAGAACATCAATAGTAGCATCATATAACAAACACCACTGACAATTATTAATAACTAAATCTCAATAAACCATCCTAGTAGAACTCACGCTCCAAACATATCTAATGATGAAAAAAATTACCGATATTCCTAATTATAAAACTAGTCAGTGATCATCATAAATTAATTTCAGAAACTAAATAACACGGCAAAAGTCGAAGCATTACCATGGTTCCGTTGGATGTAGATCCACACATTTCACTCTTTCTGACCTCTGCGCAAGCTTTCGCTGATCAAAGATTAAGAGAACAATTAGCTTAATCCACGTTAAGCTTGGTTTCATGAAATCTAACCTCATCAAATAAACAATGAACCAAAATTGAAGCAAACATACCTTGATTTCGAGTCTGAGAGGCTGCAAATGCAATGCAAGCAACAAACAAAAATCAAAACGAGTCAGTTACACAATTTAACACTAGATCCCATAGAAATTCAAATCGATAGAGCTAGCTAAGCAAATTGATAACCTCGCATTTGAAGTTGGGGATAGAAAAACGATTGAAATCAGAAAATCGAAGAGAAATGGGATCAGATCTAAGGTTGTAAACAATGCGGAATCGATAGAGAAGGAACAACAGATCGAATTAGAAGATTACCATGATTGAAGATTGGTGATTGAACTAGCCTCTGTCGAGATCAATCGTCGGAGATCAGAACGCGAATTCTTCGACGAGCTCAGTGAGGAAGAGAATGGGGAGACAAATGTTTTTGTATATTGAGGGAGATCACAGTGTAAATACAATGTAGATGAAAATTTTGCAGTTAATGTAGATTACGGAAATGCCACTGGATCTATAATTTCGTGAGGCATGGATTGTACGGAGATCTGTGAATGTGGTGAATCTAACGAATGTTATGTAGGATGCACGCTGTAGATTACGCCTAGCAAAGTAGAAAATAGTTTCTCTGGTCCTAATAAAACACAAAAAAAGACTTAAATGTACTTTTTGTTCCCTACTTTGATGTATTTGGTAAAAATATTATATGGATTTTTAAGTTATTTTATTATTATAAATTAGTCTTTTAATTTATTTATTTTTTACAATTTAGTTCTTTAGGTTAATAATGTCAGTATAGTTGATATTTTTCATAAATTATGTTTTAAAAATACTTACGTGTTACAAATAGAGATGATGTGTTATTTAACGGTGGATGATATATTAATTTATTATATTATTTATTTTTAACTACATGTGAAATATAATTTTTTATTTTTTTATTTTTTAAATTTTTTAAGTTTTTTTTATTTTTTACTTTTATATTTTATTTTTTCATTTTTCATTTTATTTTTTGTTTATTATTTATTTTCATTTTTTTAATGTTTTTTAATTTGTTTTTAATATATTTGAATTCGGATTTTTATTAAAGAAATTTTTATTTTATTATTTTGTTCCCTTTTATTTGTTTTTATTATTTAGTTGAATTACATGAGCATGAGCATGGCATCCACCATATAATCTTTCATGAGTATCAGCTAAACACTTCACATATTTATTAGAATTTAATAATTTAGATTCTTCATTCAATTACATAATCATTATCATTTACCGTATTAAATCTGAGTTTACAAAAAATAGAAAAATAAAATTATGAAAATTAACACAAGACTTCTTTGAGTCATATCAAATTATAAGCAACAATTGACCAAACTATTAGGTTCCTTTGATTAAATTCGGTAGGTTGAACAACTTCTCTGACATTAGTAATATAAGGTTGACAGTCATTAATATCTTGTGAATATGTACTGGATAATATTAGTTAAAAAGTATGTTAGAGAAGTACCGACATAATATGGGTTCAATAGTACAATATTCTATTACATGTATTGCAAGATACTCTTATATTACTAATGTTAGAGAAGTTATTTAACCTACTGAATTTAATAAAATAACTTAAAGGACACAAACAATATTTTTGTCGATGTATTTTAAGTTTTACTCCTTCTATTTTAAAAATTAACTTTTTTGTCCCTGACATTTACATCACTTAGGATTTGATGGTTCCCTCTAATTTTGTTTGTAGACGTGAAAGTTATTTTTAGGATAAAAAAATATTTCTAATGACATGGAATTGATTATTAGGCTTATTTATTAATTATTATTTTTTATATAGTTAATTAATAATTAACCATGTTTATTGAGTCTTTTTATAAATTTATTTAGAAAATAATCCAATTTTTTTAAAAGAAACTTATTGGGCATGAGCCCAACTTTTTGTATGGACAGTCCATTTCATATGATGCACAAATCCATGTGTGAATGAGTATTATAAAGACTTCTTTTAGTTTTGCAGAAAACGTGGAACTCATTATAATGAAATTCATTGTTCTAGCTTCATGAGCGCTTTTAGAAGTTGCAAACCCATCAAAAAAAGTTCATGACTTAATATGTCATTCTTTTTCTAATTGCAATCACCTTCTACTTTACCTGGTGGTTCATTCATTTCGTGGATGGTTTTTTTTCTCCAATCTATGCTCAACTTGGAATTAATATCTTTGATCTTGGATTCATAACTTCCATAACCTTATTCTACTTAAGTATGGTTTTCATGTCATCATGGTTGGGTGCTTATGTCCTGGGACTTAGGCAGTGGTTTATCAAGCAAATGATTCATGCGAATGGCATCGTGATTTGTGTGAATGATTTATGACAGATCCTATCAACACTTGATTTACATGTTTTGGTGGAACTAAGCAGACATGGTAGAAGACGAAAGTAAAAAGAACCATAGTTGTTTTTTTTTAACAAAAGTGTGAATTCAATGGGTTACAAATTTGTTGGAAAATATAGTTTGGGTAGTTCTATCATAATTGAGAGCAACTTCTTGAGTAATATCAAAAGTGTGAATTCAAGTAATGACATACACATTTGTGTTTGATTTGTTTCACGATATGTTTTTAAAGATGAATCTAATGTTGGTTCTTTAGAGGTTGTCATGGCTGAGAAAATGGAAAAGAAAATATGGATTGATATGAAACTGTAGAAGGTAAGAAAGTTCTATTATGGTTAACCTACCATATAAGAACCTTATAACCTCTGGAAAGTGCCCCACTACCCTTGCTTCCCTACCCTACACAATGCCACTTTAACATAACTTCATGTAATTTCTTGCCCTCACCATTACTTTCTAACGCATCGTTATATATGTAGACACATCTCTTTTGCAAAGTCTTTCCAATGATTTACACCTCATTGTGTATCCACCCTAAGTTGATGTCAGTCTCCCAAAGACGTCTGAGCGACTGGAATATCCTGTGGCATGCCGAACTGCAGTTTCACCTAATCACTTTGGTGCATCTCCATTATAGTGAACCGAATGGTCGGTGTTTTAGCTGTCCACACTACAGCATCATTGGTGTTGGGCTGATGGTCGAGACCCTCATACAGCCTCCAGACAAACTACATGAACAATGTATTTAATGAAAAAAATTACAGTGTGATAATTTAATAGACAAATTTATGGTACATCGTTGCAACCCAATATGTAGATAAATTACATCGTCCGACCCAATATGTTCTAAAAGGTTGCGGTAGACGATTATTGAGTTCCTGAGACATCGTTGATAATTCATTCCCGGAACAGACCACCTAAAAATAGTGACACAAATAAATTAGTTAAAAGAAACATTGCATCAAAGTATACACGTTTTTATTTTTAAAAATAAACTTAGTTGTTTGCGTAGGAGAATGTAAATAGATTCTGGTTGATAGGAGCTAGTGTTGGCATTCTAGACCAACCCTATGTTTGAAGTAGATAGGCGCAACCATAAAAAATACAAGAATTTTTTTTTGAATTTTTACACAGTGAAATATATAGATGGGTGGGGACAGCTGAACCCCAACTATAGGTGCACACTTTATTAATGTTGTGTAATAATGGTAAATATATAATATTTATACTATTTCCAGTACTTTTTGAAAATAAAAAATGTCCAAATAAGATCATAATATAACACCGAGTTTTAACTATCTTGTCATAATCGGTGGATTCCTCGTTTAATATGATATATTATAATGTTCTCTTAGGCATTTTAAATTAATACCTTGTCCCCTAGGTCGACATTCACGTTGTGGTTAAGGTGTTTCGACACAAAGAGGGGCGTTCAGTAAATCTTCGCAAAGTTGGTTATTAACACCAACTTTGTCGTTGACGGCCTTACATCGATGCGTAGGCCAAGTAACACATATACATCTTGTAGTGTGACAGTGTGTAACACGGTGGGAGAACTGACTTTAAACAATGTTGCGGATAGCAAGAGTCGCCACCGACTTTTATTTTATCCATAAGGAAAGGTTATAAAAGAACAGGAAAGACCTTAGAGAATATTTTGGGTCCGGGGGGTAGGTTATGAAAAGGGAAGGTGTTAGCACCCTTTTCATCCATGGTTATCCATGGGCTCTTAGGTACTTAAGCTCACTTTTGAATTGTTTTGAAAGTGTAGTGTGTGAATAGCAAAAAATTTCAGAATAGTTTAATAATAATCCGTGTATGGATGTGAAAAAAACTTGTTTGAAAATTTTGTTGGAAATTTGTTTAAGTGTGAAAAAGTTTTGAAGTGAGCAAGTATCTAGGAGTAGCCTACCCTAATGTTTTAAGGTCTTTCTTATTCTTTATCCTTTCCTTAGTAAGACTATCCCTACTATAATGGAGTAGGTAGTCCTTACTTTGGATGTTAAGGGACATTTTTTTGTGTTTTTTTTTTATGACCCTAAGCTTAAGTGTTTAACTTGATAATAAATAAACAAAAAAAAAGGGAAGATTATGATTTCTAAAAAATATTTTCTCTTGGTTTTAAAAGAATAATTGATTCTAATTATAAAAAAAAATGTTTTAATTTTAATATTTTAAAATGTTTTTTAATTTTAATATTTTAAAAATGTTTTTTTTTTATTTTAATATTATAAGAAAATGTTTTTAATTTTTATATTATAAAAAATGAACCAACTTGAATATTTTTAAAAATTTGATAAAGAAAGTAAAAAAAATAAAAGGGTTGGGCCGGTCATTACCTCCGGACCCAACCCGGTGGAAGCAATTGTGATCAAAAGTGTCTTTTAGGGTTTCATAACCCTAAACGCCCTTCTGCGGCGCCGTTTGCATCTTCTTCGTTGCCTTCCTCTCTCGCATTCTTGTCTCTCCCTTGATACCTCCTCCTGAAACCAAAACGAAATCCTGTTTAAACAATGATGGTACAATGTTATTTTCGCTTACATTTTATCCCGTGGGTGGCTTTCGGTGAAACGAGGCGATGATGATGCAAATCTGAGCCTCCCTGGATGTTTGCCCGTCGTTGAGTGAAACGGTGCTGGCGGACTTCCTTCGGTGGGTTTGATTGACGGCTGTTCGTGATGGCTTTGGGCGAAAACTCTTCTTCTTTCGATCTCGCGGTCGCTAGGGTTTTTGTGTTCTCCGCCGTTTTCGTCTAGTCTTTCTCTCTCGCGGCTCCCAGCTTTTCTTTGAGGTGATGTTGTTCTTATATACTTTCTTCCCTCGATTTTGAATGGGCCTTGGGTCTTCGATCTCTAATTTTCAAATCAAAACACGCTGATGATTGGATTTGATTTACAATCTGATATTACTAAACTTGATTTGATTTTATCTGGGATTTTTGGTGAGATTGGATTTCGTTTTTTCGGGTATATTTGATCTCATATAATCTGAACTTTCCTTTTTCAGGATTCCCTATTTTCTGATATGGATCGGATTTTCATTTGATAACTGAACGACTTTGTTTTGATTTTCGTTTGGACATTACTGATTTCGTTCCATGATTGGATCGACTTGGGTTTCTCTGACATACTTTGGATTTTATTTTTCAGATGCGGAATGGGATCCCTTGTTCTCAGTGTGGGTATCCAATTGCTGGGCCTTAACGAGTCGATACCTGTCTTGTGGATTCACTCGTATTCTGAACTATCATGGATTTTGTGAACTTGCTTCGTTCAGTTTGGCTATTGGCTGGAATTCACTTATTTTCCTCTTCTTTTCTTTTCAGGACATGTACTACGCTTTGGCTGAGTTAGACGCCGCCGAGAATGGTACGTGGCGATGATGACAGCTTGTCTGAGCCTGATGGAGCAAGATACTACGTCCTAGCTTCTGATCATATTGCTGCTTCTGATTGAATTGGTGATGATGATTAGCTATGATGTCGACGAACTGAGCCCTGTATTTGTTTGTTTTATGGACCGAGTATGGTTCTGATAACTTGTTTTCGGTGACTTTGTTTGTGGGGCGATGATGTTCATAACTGAGCCCTTGTTTGGTGCTCTGTTTCTGATGTGCTTTGCACATTCGGGATCCAATCTGAACTGACATATTAGTGTGATCATGTGAGCTTATCTGCTTACTTTGGTATGGCCTGTGGCTCTTTGAACTTCGAACCGGGCTTGACATTGCTGAACCACACCTAGTTTCTGTTTTCTGGCTTGACTTAGTTCTTTTCTTGTGGGATTGAACTTGCCGTAGCTCCTTGTTTTTTAGCATGACTTCACATTCTGTTCTTACTCTTCGCTTTTCCGTTTTTTTGAGCTGTTTTGACCGTAAGTGAATTAGCTTGCCATTAACCTGTGATGAACTTTGCTGATGCTATTCGATGCTTGCGTTTCAGGGCTGGGATTTTGGATGTGTGATTCTCTGATGGATGTTGCCGTCGGCTGCGAATTTCATTGGGCCGTGATGTATAATAGCTGAGCCCTGGCTTTGATGTTTTGTGGCAACCACGTCTGCAAAATTGCTGGTTTGTTTTGGACCTGAACTGTTGATACTGGTTTGGTTCTAATATTTGTGAATTAAATTGCTTCTTCCAGTTCTATGCCGCTTGTGATTATATGTTGTGCCTTTTGTGGCAGATTTGCTTGACTTGGCTCTTTCTTGTTGAATTTCTTGTTTGATCTAGAGCTGATGCAGGTGTGAAATTTGGTTCTTGGTCAGTGATGGTTTTCTTTGAAAACTCTGATACCGTTTTGATGCTTGCATTTTAGGTGTTGACAAACTTTGAACACAAAGTGGCTCATACCCGTCGGCCTCAGGGTTTATGACCAAATTGATTGTGCTGCTTTACCCTTTGTATCAGTCTTTGAAACCAAATGCGGCGAAACGAATCAGTCCCACTCCATTTATATTTTTCTATCTCTCGGATGTCCCATTTTGATAAGAACATGTATTACCTGATCTGACGCCTACGGCGCGGATCGGTAACGGGGGTAGGACGCAGCTTCAGTTGTGCCACTCCCGGCACTCGATGATGACATTGTTCTGAGAGTGTCGAAAAAAAATTCTAACATTTTCTGTACTGTCTGTTCTCTTTTGATGTGCAGGTTAGCTGAGGATTCATGGAGAAGTTCAAATACGAACATGAAGACCTTTAGATACTTTTAGGATTTAGGATAGATGCTTTAATGTAATCCCTTAGGATTTGAGAATTTTAATGTACTTCCTTGTAACAGTACTTTGTAAAATATGTAGCAACATCCCCATTCTTGTATGATAGCATTATTTATGAAATAAAATTCTCAAAGTTTTGAATTTATTTATATTCTATTCTTAGTTAAAAAATATAAACAAATGTGAATAAATCCACAAGTATTTAATTCATTAACATAGGCATAAAACATAAATATTTCCAAGTGGTATTTGTGATCCTAATCTCATCATCCGATTAAAATGTTAACCAATTGTTTCATAACCAAACTCATATGGGCACCATGGTCACAACATTTTCAGCATCAACAGCAAAACTAATCGTAATTAAACTCCACTGACCAAATGCCAAATCTCAATATGATCAGAACTGGTGATTGATAAATGCCTCAAAGCCATAACGCATCAAATGCCTCAGAATTTTAATAACAGCCCGTCTTCAAGGAATTGGTAGAATTTGTGTAAAATGACCAAAATACCCCTGGGACCAAATCTCTCTTTGATGTTGGCAAAAAATCATGAAGTTTGACTTTGGTTTGACCACAGTTGACCTCAGTTTGACTTTTTAACTGCATTGACTGCTTTTGACTTATCTGATCATCTGACTGAGCAAACTTTTGAGAAAAGTCTTGAAACTTGACATGGGGGTTCTTATACACATATAAGATGTTATGAAGCTCACTTGAAGTCTTGGAAGTCCATTTAGCCTGATTAAAGTCAAAACCCTAGTTTTGGATGCACTGCTTAGGAGGTGCATTGTCTGAGGGAATTGTCAACTCTTCTGACCAATTGTGAACTTTGTGAACCTTGTGAATCTTCATAAGATATCTTGTGATACTCATGGGAGGTATTGTGAAGCTTGTGAACCTTGTGAACATCATGAAGTGGCTTTGTAGACCTCATGACCCTTAGGAAAGCTTTGTAAACATTGTGAATCTTGTGAACCTTGTGAACCTTCAAGAAGCAACCTATGGACTTCATGAACCTCATGAAAGGTCTTGTAGATGTTGAGAAGTTCGTGAACCTTGTGAACCTTCAAGAAGCAACCTATGGACTTCATGAACCTCATGAAAGGTATTGAAAGCACTGTGGGACTTGTGAACCTTGTGAACCTTCATAAAGTAGCTTGTGGACTTTATGAACTTCATGAAAGGTTATGCAAGTTGTTGGAGAACTTGTGAACCTTGTGAACCTTCTTAGAACACAAAGTCTTGTATTGTGAGGGCAAATTTTGGGGTGCAACAGCTGCCCCTGTTCAATTTTCTGAAACCTGAGGGGTTAGATTGGTATATTTGCCAGTCGTAACCTGGAAGGTTGAAGGGGATTGAACACAAAAGCCCAAAAATTTGCACTCACCAGTGCACTAGAGTGGTACAGATGGCTAGTTGAATATGATTGAGTGGGCTTAAAGATGCCACTAGGGGGGGAGCAGTTCAAAATATGGGTGTATGATGAAAGCCGTCAGGAGTCTGGAATAATAATGATGTAGCAGTATGTCTTCATGAGGATAGAGCAATCAATAGTGATAACCCTAAAGCAGTCTTGAAGCAATGATATGATTTCAGGAGGATAGAACAATGAATGGCTCTAAAGCAGTCTTGAAATAATAATGTGATATGTCTTCAGGAGGATAGAGCAATCAATAGCTCTAAAGCAGTCTTGAAGTAATGATTTCAGGAGGATAGAGCAATGGATAGCTCTAAAGCAGTCTTGAAATAATAATGTAATTTCAGGAGGATAGAGCAATGGATAACTCTAAAGCAGTCTTGAAATAATTAGATGGCTTCAGGAGGATAGAGCAATGAATAGCTCTAAAGCAGTCTTGAAGTAGTAATATGACCTCATGAGGATAGAGCAATGAATAGCTCTAAAGCAGTCTTGAAGTAATAGGATGATTTCAGGAGGATAGAGCAATCAGTAGCTCTAAAGCAGTCTTGAAGTCATGAGAGGCTATCAGGAGGATAAAATAACCCTGAGGTTACAATAAAGCAGTCCCAAAGTAATAAGAAGCTCATCAGGAGGATAAAGTAACCCTGAGGTTACAATAAAGCAGTCCCAAAGATCATAAGCTTGTTTGTTGGATAATTAACCTGAAAACAAGGTAGCATTCTGTATAACAACATTAGTTTATGCTTTATGTATGCATGTATGACATGATGCACTTAGGTAATGTACTATAGACATATATGTTATGGTATGATGTAAATGATGTATGCTATGACACTGCTGGAAGTGTCTGGATATCCTTGTATAACAACTGCTGGCCAAGGAAAATAAATCCCGATTCGTTGTTGAAGAATATATAACCCTCCGTCTGCTGGGGATAACAAGGTATAGATAACCTCCCGTTGTTGGGGATAACAAGGTATAGATAACCTCCCGTTGTTGGGGATAGTAGGGTATAGATAACCTTCGTTTTCGTTTGATAGTAGGATAAGTATAACATCCCGTCTTCGTTCATCGTGCCCTTATTGGAAAGTAATTTCCCGTATATCCGTATGAGGATAAAAGAGATGGATATAAATTCCAGGGGAGATTAGACTTTGTGAAAATGGATTAGTCCTACTGATGGTTTGTAACTGTCCTGTAAAGATGAACCGGCGAAGCTTCGTTGAAATCCTTCCCTCGTTCGTCCTTAGTAAATACTATTACTGCATTTTCATGCATTTCTGGTAAACATCAATCATATTAAAAGCATACATGCATTTCTGGTAAACATCAATCATATTCAAAGGCATACATACATTCAAACACAACCAATGGACGTTTCGCTTATGTAAATAGGGTAAAAGTAAATCTGGATTCAAAAGATGGAGTTTATTTATATCAAAAGTGACCCATACACGGGTAAGTTTGTACAAGGAGACATAAACCCTAGTAAGAGAATTTTGTCATGAAGTTTTACAAAAAGAATCAGCTATGTGGGAAATAATCCTATTGAGTTTCAATTCTACTATTGCCACTCAAGTATCTCATCTTCTTGCTGTTGAGACGGAAACGATTGGATTGAGCTTCATCTGTTTGAGCTTGAGTAAGTAGTACAACTGGTTGCAATTTCATGAGTGATCCAAACGAGACATAGTCATACGCTTTAATCCCTAACTTTTGCCTGGATTGCCCTTTCAGGTTTTCAATCCACCGGGATACCCTTTTTTGCCCAAGCCGCCTTTTCAGGTTTTCAACTTGCCGGGTGTACATCTTTTTATATATATATATATCCCTAATTTTTGCCCAAACCCTTTTGGTTTGCCGGGATGCCCTTATTTTTGCCTAGGCCTGTCAACCTAGCGGGTCTCTTTTTATGCGTAGTATTTTTTAACTATGTCTGCGTTTACAGGTTGTGGGAAGTCTTCACCATCCATTGTAGTCAGTATCATGGCACCTCCTGAGAACACTGTCTTGACTACAAATGGTCCCTCATATGTTGGAGTCCACTTGCCCCTAGGATCACCCTGTGGTAATATGATACGCTTGATTACCAAGTCACCAGCCTGATATACCTTTGGCTTAACCTTCTTGTTAAAAGCTTTGATCATCCGTTTCTGGTACATCTGGCCATGACAAACTGCTGCTAACCTTTTCTCATCAATCAAATTTATCTGGTCAAGTCGAGTCTGAATCCACTCATCTTCATCCAAGCCTGCATCCTTCATAATTCTCAAGGAGGGGATCTGAACTTCAATAGGCAGAACTGCTTCCATACCATAGACTAAGGAGAATGGGGTTGCCCCTGTTGAAGTACGTATTGTAGTACGATAACCATGCAGAGCAAATGGTAACATCTCGTGCCAATCCTTGTAAGTAACAGTCATCTTCTGTACAATCTTCTTAATGTTCTTATTAGCAGCTTCAACTGCCCCATTCATCTTTGGACGATACGGAGAAGAGTTGTGATGCTTAATCTTGAACTGAGTACAGAGATCAGTAATCATAGTGTTGTTCAGATTAGAGCCATTGTCAGTGATAATCCTTTCAGGGATACCATACCTACATATGAGATTATTCTTAATGAACCGAGCCACAACATTCTTAGTCACAGATGCAAATGAAGCTGCCTCTACCCACTTCGTGAAGTAATCAATAGCAACCAGGATGAAACGATGCCCATTAGAAGCAGTAGGCTTGATCTCACCAATCATATCAATGCCCCACATGGCAAAGGGCCAAGGAGCAGTCAACACATTCAATGGAGATGGAGGTACATGTACTTTATCAGCATAGATTTGACATTTGTGACATGTTCTGGAGTGTTGATAGCAATCAGCTTCCATGGTAGACCAATAGTAACCTGCTCTCAAAATCTTCTTTGCCATGGTATGACCACTAGAATGAGTGCCAAAGGTCCCATCATGCATCTCTTCCATAATTTCTGTAGCTTCCTTCTTATCCACACAACGAAGCATAGTTGAATCATGATTACGCTTATACAGAATGCCATTACTCAGAAAGAACTTAGCAGAAAACCTTCTCAGGAACTTCCTATCTTTGACAGATGCCCCTTCAGGGAACTCCTGAGCTTCAAGATAGTTTTTCACTTCATAGAACCAAGGCTTCTCCTCTGCCCCTTCAGTGTCAATCTCATTGCAGTATGCAGGCTTCTCAAATCTATCAATGGTAATCTTGGGAGCTTCATCATCCCAGCTGATCTCAAACATAGATGCCATGGTGGCCAATGCGTCTGCCAACTGATTCTCTCTTCGTGGAATATGTCCAAAAGTAATCTCTTTGAAATGTGGGATCAAAGACAACACATGTTCTCTGTAAGGAATGAGATTATCATGCTTTGTATCCCAATCTCCTTTAATCTGACTTACTACCAGAGCTGAATCTCCATACACCTCAAGGAACTGAATCTTCATATCAATAGCAACTTGCATACCCATGATACATGCCTCATACTCAGCCATGTTATTGGTACAATAGAAACAAAGTCTGGCAGTAATCGGGGTATGACAACCTTCAGGGGAACTAATCACAACACCAACACCATTACCATGTGCATTGGAGGCACCATCAAAAACCATAGTCCATCGGGATCCTTGTTCAGGTCCGTCATATTGTCCAGGTTCTTTGGTAACAGACATAATGTCTTCATCAGGGAACTCAAAATTCATTGACTGGTAATCACCTACTGCTTGATGAGCCAAATGATCAGCAACAACACTCCCCTTAATGGCCTTCTGAGTAGTATACTGTATATCATATTCCGTCAAGATCATTTGCCATCTTGCAATTCTTCCAGAGAGAGCAGGTTTCTCAAATATGTACTTGATTGGATCCATCTTCGAAACCAACAAGGTAGTATGGGTCAACATATACTGTCTTAGTCGGCGAGCAGCCCATGCCAAAGCGCAACAAGTTTTCTCGAGCAGTGAGTATCTTGTTTCACAGTCGGTAAACTTTTTGCTAAGGTAGTATATTGCCTGCTCTTTTCGACCAGACTCGTCATGTTGCCCCAATACACACCCCATTGAGTTGTCTAATACTGTTAAATACATAATCAATGGTCTTCCATCAACTGGTGGCATTAAAATTGGAGGTTCTAGCAAATATCTCTTGATTTCATCAAAGGCAGTCTGGCACTCATCATTCCATTCCATCACCTGATCTTTCTTCAACAACTTGAAGATTGGCTCACAGATGGTAGTTAATTGGGAAATAAATCTTGCAATGTAGTTCAATCGTCCCAAGAAACCTCTAACCTCCTTCTCAGTACGGGGAGCTGGCATCTCTCGTATAGCTTTCACTTTTGCAGGATCCACTTCAATACCTTTTCCACTGACAATGAAACCCAGGAGCTTTCCAGATCTAACTCCAAAAGTACACTTGTTTGGATTTAATCTCAACCTGTATTTCTTCAACCTCTCAAACAACTTGTGCAGATGATCAAGATGTTGTTCTTCATTCTGAGACCTGGCTATCATATCATCCACATATACCTCTATCTCATGATGAATCATATCATGAAACAAAGCCACCATGGCACGCTGATATGTTGCCCCTGCATTCTTCAAACCAAATGGCATTACCTTATAGCAAAAGGTGCCCCACTGTGTCACAAATGTAGTCTTATCCATATCTTCAGGTGCCATCTTGATTTGATTGTAACCAGAGAAACCATCCATAAAAGAGAATACCTTATGCTGAGCAGTGTTGTCTACCAGGATATCAATATGAGGAAGTGGAAAGTCATCTTTAGGGCTAGCCTTGTTCAGATCTCTGTAGTCTACACACATACGTACCTTACCATCTTTCTTAGGAACTGGTACCACATTTGCAACCCACTGAGGATAAGAAGTTACGGCCAAGAACCCTGCATTGAACTGTTTCACTACCTCTGCTTTGATCTTTTCTGACATTTCAGGACGCATACGACGAACCTTCTGCTTCTTTGGACGACAATCTTCTTTCACTGGCAAACGGTGAACCACAATGTCTGTATCCAACCCTGGCATATCTTCATAAGACCAAGCAAAGATCTCCACATAGTCACAAAGCATCTGAATCAACCTGCTCTTGACACTGTCCTCTAAATCAGCCCCTATCTTGACCTCTTTTCTGTTTTCTTCAGTTCCCAGATTCACAACTTCGACTGGCTCTTCATGTGGCTGTATAGCTTTCTCTTCTTGTTGTAACAACCTAGCAAGCTCTACAGGTATTTCACAATCGTCCTCGTTTCCGTCTTCAGTTTGATAGATCGGATTCTCGAAATTGTAATTGGCAATAGTAGAACTGTTATCAACTGGATCCAGAGTGGATGAGGATCTGCATTTTAGTGACGTGGGTGTGTGTAAGAACACATAGCTGATAGAGCAAAAATAAAAGAAAAAGAAAGACAAGGAACACAATATTTACGAAAACGAAACGTCCACTAATTTTATTGAATGAAGTATGCAAATGAAATGACAACCCGCAACAATCACACCATTGTGCCCCGGGTAAGGCACATGGCTTGAAAGTTTTAATTGTTCCAGAAATTACAAATTTAAAAACATAACACAGTAATAGTATTTACTCCTGACTAAAGGAGATAGGGATAACATCTTCAGCTTTCCAATTATTGAGTCCATCACCCACAGTAGGAAAAATCCATGCCTCCAAGTTGTAGTCTTCATCTTGATCTCCCACAACATTGATAACCCCTTTATTGGTGATACGAACAGCACGAGCACGACAAACAGCCTTCTGGGACTCTGCAGTGAAACCCAAACCAAACTTGTCAGACTTGTATGGAATATCAGGAAGCTGACCCCAAATAGTACAACCACCTTCTTCCACCACAGCTTTTGCATCATTGAGGGAGGCCATTGCCATTGTTGGAGGGTTTCTGATGACCACAGGAACCTTCTTCACAGCAGGAGGAGTCACACAATCCTTAACAGCCCAGGGAACCACTTCAAATGACTGACATGGAGTTTCAATGTATTCACCTTCTACTTCCAGATACTTGAAAGTGTTTACATGGATGACAAAGTATTCTTCCTCTCCAAAGACAGTAACAACTTTTCCATTCACCGGATATCTCAACTTTTGATGTAATGTGGAGGTCACAGCACCTGCCCCATGGATCCAGGGACGACCAAGCAGACATGAGTACGAAGGACGAATATCCATCACATAGAATGTAGCAGTAAACACCTGAGAGCCAACCTTGATTGGAAGATCAATTTCCCCATGCACTACTCTTCTAGAACCATCAAAAGCCTTTACCACAATATTACTGGGCTTCAATACCGTATCTTCAGGACTCAGCTTGTTCAGGACTTCCTCAGGCAACACATTCAGAGAGGAACCATTGTCTATCAGCACATGAGACAGGGTAGTGCCCCTGCATTCAATTGAAATATGCAAGGCCCTGTTATGATCCCTCTTGGCAGGGGTCAAGTCAGCATCAGAAAATCCTAACCCGTTGTCATAGGTCAGGTGAGCAACACAATTCTCAAACTGGTCCACAGAAATTGCACTGGGTACATGAGCCATCTTTAGAAACTTGATCAATGACTTGGCATGAGCCTCAGAACATAATAACAGGGAGAGCATAGAAATCTTTGAGGGAGTATGCCCCAGCTGATCAACAATATCATAATCACTCTTGCGAATGATTTTCAATACTTCTTCCATCTGCTTAGAGAGGTCATCAGCAGCTGGCACATCAGTAGATACAGGCTCAATAACAGGACCCTTGCCCCGAGCATCAGTGGTGGAAGTAACAGCAGGAGTAACTGCACTCTTAGAAGCAACTGGAGGAGAGAAGACTCTTCCACTACGAGTGATCTTGCTAGATCCAGCAATATTATCAATGTCAACAGGCATATCAGGTAAAGGCTCCTGCTTGACACCATGGATGTAAACATCAGACCCATAGTGCCAAGGCACAGCTTTGTCAGATGTATAAGGAATAGGACCAGGAGTGGTAATGATCAGAGGAGCTACTCTGGCTTCAGCGACAACTTTCACAGGACCTTCAGCAGTAATCTTGATTGGGCCCTGATGAGTGATTTTAATGGGACCCTTTGAAGTGATTCTTAGTGGTACTTTGTCAACCATGTCAACCTCTTCAATCTTCTTACCCTGAGTCAGATGATCCACCATACTTTCTACAGATGCTGGTCTTCTTTCAAACACTATAGTATATTTATCCATGAGACGTTGAATCCCATCTCTCAAAATGAAGCAACTATCCGGCTTATAGGTACAATATAGACAATCTTCATGACAACCTGGAAAGATCCCAGCTTGTACTAACCTCTTTTTGATAACAGACAATGGTGTGCTCAACTCCATAACTGAATAGACATGCATATCTTCATCAATATCTTCATCAATGGCGTTGACAGTCTTCTCGTGATTTGGCATTGGAGCTGTAATCACATTTGGAGTACCTGGTGGATCAAATTCAACTTCTCCAGCATCAATCATATCCTGAATTTTGTTCTTCAAGACCCAGCAGTTATTAGTATCATGTCCTGGACAGTTTGAATGATATGCACATCGTGCATTGGGATTGTACTTAGGAGAGGCAACATTGGGATTCTGAGGAGCCTTCCTCAGGGTAATAAGTTCAGCCTTCAACAAGTGTTGCAATGCCTGAGCCATTGACATGTTGATCTTCGTGAACTGTCTTCTAGCCCTCTGTTGGTTGCCTTGAGGCTGCTCTGTTGTTGCAGGAGTTGGATTTGAAATATGAACTGCACTAACAGACTGATGCCTTCTGTTACGATCAGGCTGACCATACACAGCATTAGATTCTTTCTTCCCAGTGGGAGGCTTCTTTGCAGCACCTGATGAAGAAGTGCCCACTTGGATCTTACCACTCTTGATACCATTCTCTACTCGCTCTCCTGTCATGATCAACTCAGTGAAGCCAGATGATGAGCTTCCAATGAGATGACTGTAAAACGGACCATTCAGCGTACACATGAACATATCAACCAACTCCCTATCGGTCAAAGGGGGTTGAACTCTTCCAGCTAAGTCTCTCCACTTCTGAGCATACTCCTTAAAGCTTTCTTTGGCACCCATAGACATGCTTTGAAGCTGCATGCGAGTGGGGGCTAAGTCAGCATTGTATTGATACTGCTTGTAGAAAGCTTCAGCAAGGTCATTCCAATCTCTGATGTTGACACTCTCCAACTGATAATACCACTCTAGCTGAGCTCCAGATAAACTCTCTTGAAAGAAATGGATCCACAACTTTTTATCAGCAGTGTGGGGTTGAATTCTTCTGACATAAGACCTCAGATGCAATTTGGGACAAGAGACCCCATCATAGACAACAAATGTAGGAACTTTGAATCCCATGGGTATGACCACCCCAGATATCAAGCTCAAATCCTCAAAATCCAGCCCAGATGATTTCTGTAATTCCATAGCATCCATTCTATCCACCAGCATCTTGAATTTGTCTTCGTTAGGCTCATGGTAGTAGTTAGCCTCAGAATCAGAGTCCCCCATAGTGTTGTGGAGACTGCCTCTCTCCTGCTCAGATTCTTTAGATTCATAGTCTTCAACCTGTTCCTTGGTCTTGTCAGGACCTTTGAACCTTCTTCCCATGTTGAGCAACCCAGCAGACCTTCTAGCCTTCTTAGTCTTCTTGGCCAGCAGTGTCTTCAATTCATCCTGCCCCTTGGATAGGTTCAGGATCAGCTCTTGGAACTGTGCGTTCTGTGCCTGGAGATCCTTAACTGATTGTTCAAGAGCCATTGCTGAAATAAACAGCGAGAAGATGAGAAACCTGTGCACACTTATAAACCTGTGATGCAATGATATGGGAATGCATATGCAATGTTTTCAAGGACCGCAGGATTTAAATTTGCTTAAACAAACGAGAAAGTAACTTTTTATTAGTAATAACTTGTTTTGCCTTTTAGGCTTACAAAAAATGAAAACGAAATAAGTACAAAAGATGGGGTTTTAAGTCTCCCATGGACGTTTCCTCTTTGTGTTGAGGTATGAGTTGAGGTTTCGTTCCTCATGAAGTAGCTTTGTTAGCTCTAGGATCCTTGCTTGGCTTGCTTTGTAATGAGCTTCGAAAGTATCCCTTTGCTCTTTCAGTTGGATCCATGATCTCTGCAAGTCTTCCATATCAGTAGGCATGTCTGGGTGAAGGATGGTATAAGCTGTGTCTCCTTCAGCAACAGGTTCCATGGTAACTGGTAGGATGGCAGGATATGGCATCATGAGTGTCTGAGCACGAAATCGTACCCATCTGAGATAAGCCTCCATAGGAATGGTGTACTTAGGCTCCAGTGTCTTGCTGTCAATCCTGTTTACCTTTCCCCAAGCTCGTATGAATCTCTGACGGTAACCCTGAAGATCGTTGTCGTAGTCAAACACAATGCCCTGAATCAACATGTCATGTGGACCATCGCTCCGGGCGTAACCAAACTGTCGTAAAGCTAGAGATGGGTTGTAGGTGATGCCTCCTCTTATGCCTAGAAGTGGCACATTAGGAAACTCCCCACAACGGTCAATGATGGTGACATTCTCCATAGATCTGGAGCACCAATGGATGTCTGAGTGAGAAAGTGACATGATCCTCTTGGACCATCTGAACCCTTGCTCATTCTTCATTACTGAGCGATGAAGGTGAGAAATAAACCACCTAGAAAGTAAAGGTATGCAGCACATCAAAGTTCCTCTTGCCCTTGTAGTACGGGTGTGAAGAGAATGTAGGATGTCTCCAAGTAAGGTAGGCACTGGATTGTGACTCAGGAATATGTTGATGGCATGAACGTCTATGAACTGATCAGGATTGGGGAACAACACTAAGCCATAAATCAATAAGGCTAAGATCTCCTCAAAAGCATCGTAGCTCATAACCTTCAAGAACATTTGAGCTTTATCCACTAATACCTTGGCAAGAATACCTTTAACTCCACTTCTCGTCTCTAGAACAATGTCAGACTTCTTCAGATGTAGAGTTGCAGCAATAACTTCTGGTTTAAGCTCCTTCTCTAAGCCTGTGAATGGCTTCTGATCAAGAACAGGTATACCCAGAAGTTTAGAGAACTCCTCCATGGTTGGAACCAGCTGATAATCAGGAAATGTAAAGCAATGGTGCTTAGGGTCAAAGAACTGAAACAGCACACTCATCATGTCTTCACTGAACCCTGAAGTAACTAGATCCAATAAGTGACCATGTCTCTTGTTGAACTGGGAATGATCAGGCACTAGGGAAACCAACTCCTTGAGCTTAGCAGGTATCCCTGCAAAGTTGATCCTGATGGTGTTTCTACGAGCAGAAGCCATGACCTGCAACAAAGAACAAAGATAAATCCTTTGGTCCTTGAAATGGTTAGGGAAAATGATATGCTTATGATGCATGATGATGTCATGATGTCATGCTCAATCACAAACATGTGGCACACACAAACAAGTCACACCATAGCCCTAGGTTTAAAGGCTTGCATGAGGTTCAAAGGCAAGTACCCTCCCCTGAAGTTAGATGGTTCATCCTGTCCTACAAAAGTAACCAGGTTCTAAGGGATCTCAATATCATTGATCCTTCACAAGGGTGGTTGTTCAGAAGGCAACTTACTTGCCAACCAAAACCCTCCAAGTTTAAGATCTCAATGAGCGTAGTATCGAGTGTCAACCAACTTCAGTCTGCACCAAAGCCGGTTACCTCACTACTTTCTAAAGGCCAAGATGAGTTAACTAGGGTTCTAAAAGTCAGTTAGTGCATTGACAACATATGGCAGCCTCAATATTATCCTCAACTTGACTTAAGGAATATAAGCACCAACCAAGAAGTCGCACTAACTATGGCCACCAGATCAACCGTATCGATATACGTCGTACAGTTTCCTTGGTCTATTGCCATTTACTTAAGGTACACTAGATCCGGGTTAGGACCTTTCACACATAAGAGCACCCCAACAATATAATAATAAAGCAAACAAGGCAAACAATTTAAAGTGATCTTAATTCCTAAGGGTACCCCTCTTAAATAGATCCCCAGCAGAGTCGCCAGTTCTGTAACACGGTGGGAGAACTGACTTTAAACAATGTTGCGGATAGCAAGAGTCGCCACCGACTTTTATTTTATCCATAAGGAAAGGTTATAAAAGAACAGGAAAGACCTTAGAGAATATTTTGGGTCCGGGGGGTAGGTTATGAAAAGGGAAGGTGTTAGCACCCTTTTCATCCATGGTTATCCATGGGCTCTTAGGTACTTAAGCTCACTTTTGAATTGTTTTGAAAGTGTAGTGTGTGAATAGCAAAAAATTTCAGAATAGTTTAATAATAATCCGTGTATGGATGTGAAAAAAACTTGTTTGAAAATTTTGTTGGAAATTTGTTTAAGTGTGAAAAAGTTTTGAAGTGAGCAAGTATCTAGGAGTAGCCTACCCTAATGTTTTAAGGTCTTTCTTATTCTTTATCCTTTCCTTAGTAAGACTATCCCTACTATAATGGAGTAGGTAGTCCTTACTTTGGATGTTAAGGGACATTTTTTTGTGTTTTTTTTTTTATGACCCTAAGCTTAAGTGTTTAACTTGATAATAAATAAACAAAAAAAAAGGGAAGATTATGATTTCTAAAAAATATTTTCTCTTGGTTTTAAAAGAATAATTGATTCTAATTATAAAAAAAAATGTTTTAATTTTAATATTTTAAAATGTTTTTTAATTTTAATATTTTAAAAATGTTTTTTTTTTTATTTTAATATTATAAGAAAATGTTTTTAATTTTTATATTATAAAAAATGAACCAACTTGAATATTTTTAAAAATTTGATAAAGAAAGTAAAAAAAATAAAAGGGTTGGGCCGGTCATTACCTCCGGACCCAACCCGGTGGAAGCAATTGTGATCAAAAGTGTCTTTTAGGGTTTCATAACCCTAAACGCCCTTCTGCGGCGCCGTTTGCATCTTCTTCGTTGCCTTCCTCTCTCGCATTCTTGTCTCTCCCTTGATACCTCCTCCTGAAACCAAAACGAAATCCTGTTTAAACAATGATGGTACAATGTTATTTTCGCTTACATTTTATCCCGTGGGTGGCTTTCGGTGAAACGAGGCGATGATGATGCAAATCTGAGCCTCCCTGGATGTTTGCCCGTCGTTGAGTGAAACGGTGCTGGCGGACTTCCTTCGGTGGGTTTGATTGACGGCTGTTCGTGATGGCTTTGGGCGAAAACTCTTCTTCTTTCGATCTCGCGGTCGCTAGGGTTTTTGTGTTCTCCGCCGTTTTCGTCTAGTCTTTCTCTCTCGCGGCTCCCAGCTTTTCTTTGAGGTGATGTTGTTCTTATATACTTTCTTCCCTCGATTTTGAATGGGCCTTGGGTCTTCGATCTCTAATTTTCAAATCAAAACACGCTGATGATTGGATTTGATTTACAATCTGATATTACTAAACTTGATTTGATTTTATCTGGGATTTTTGGTGAGATTGGATTTCGTTTTTTCGGGTATATTTGATCTCATATAATCTGAACTTTCCTTTTTCAGGATTCCCTATTTTCTGATATGGATCGGATTTTCATTTGATAACTGAACGACTTTGTTTTGATTTTCGTTTGGACATTACTGATTTCGTTCCATGATTGGATCGACTTGGGTTTCTCTGACATACTTTGGATTTTATTTTTCAGATGCGGAATGGGATCCCTTGTTCTCAGTGTGGGTATCCAATTGCTGGGCCTTAACGAGTCGATACCTGTCTTGTGGATTCACTCGTATTCTGAACTATCATGGATTTTGTGAACTTGCTTCGTTCAGTTTGGCTATTGGCTGGAATTCACTTATTTTCCTCTTCTTTTCTTTTCAGGACATGTACTACGCTTTGGCTGAGTTAGACGCCGCCGAGAATGGTACGTGGCGATGATGACAGCTTGTCTGAGCCTGATGGAGCAAGATACTACGTCCTAGCTTCTGATCATATTGCTGCTTCTGATTGAATTGGTGATGATGATTAGCTATGATGTCGACGAACTGAGCCCTGTATTTGTTTGTTTTATGGACCGAGTATGGTTCTGATAACTTGTTTTCGGTGACTTTGTTTGTGGGGCGATGATGTTCATAACTGAGCCCTTGTTTGGTGCTCTGTTTCTGATGTGCTTTGCACATTCGGGATCCAATCTGAACTGACATATTAGTGTGATCATGTGAGCTTATCTGCTTACTTTGGTATGGCCTGTGGCTCTTTGAACTTCGAACCGGGCTTGACATTGCTGAACCACACCTAGTTTCTGTTTTCTGGCTTGACTTAGTTCTTTTCTTGTGGGATTGAACTTGCCGTAGCTCCTTGTTTTTTAGCATGACTTCACATTCTGTTCTTACTCTTCGCTTTTCCGTTTTTTTGAGCTGTTTTGACCGTAAGTGAATTAGCTTGCCATTAACCTGTGATGAACTTTGCTGATGCTATTCGATGCTTGCGTTTCAGGGCTGGGATTTTGGATGTGTGATTCTCTGATGGATGTTGCCGTCGGCTGCGAATTTCATTGGGCCGTGATGTATAATAGCTGAGCCCTGGCTTTGATGTTTTGTGGCAACCACGTCTGCAAAATTGCTGGTTTGTTTTGGACCTGAACTGTTGATACTGGTTTGGTTCTAATATTTGTGAATTAAATTGCTTCTTCCAGTTCTATGCCGCTTGTGATTATATGTTGTGCCTTTTGTGGCAGATTTGCTTGACTTGGCTCTTTCTTGTTGAATTTCTTGTTTGATCTAGAGCTGATGCAGGTGTGAAATTTGGTTCTTGGTCAGTGATGGTTTTCTTTGAAAACTCTGATACCGTTTTGATGCTTGCATTTTAGGTGTTGACAAACTTTGAACACAAAGTGGCTCATACCCGTCGGCCTCAGGGTTTATGACCAAATTGATTGTGCTGCTTTACCCTTTGTATCAGTCTTTGAAACCAAATGCGGCGAAACGAATCAGTCCCACTCCATTTATATTTTTCTATCTCTCGGATGTCCCATTTTGATAAGAACATGTATTACCTGATCTGACGCCTACGGCGCGGATCGGTAACGGGGGTAGGACGCAGCTTCAGTTGTGCCACTCCCGGCACTCGATGATGACATTGTTCTGAGAGTGTCGAAAAAAAATTCTAACATTTTCTGTACTGTCTGTTCTCTTTTGATGTGCAGGTTAGCTGAGGATTCATGGAGAAGTTCAAATACGAACATGAAGACCTTTAGATACTTTTAGGATTTAGGATAGATGCTTTAATGTAATCCCTTAGGATTTGAGAATTTTAATGTACTTCCTTGTAACAGTACTTTGTAAAATATGAAGCAACATCCCCATTCTTGTATGATAGCATTATTTATGAAATAAAATTCTCAAAGTTTTGAATTTATTTATATTCTATTCTTAGTTAAAAAATATAAACAAATGTGAATAAATCCACAAGTATTTAATTCATTAACATAGGCATAAAACATAAATATTTCCAAGTGGTATTTGTGATCCTAATCTCATCATCCGATTAAAATGTTAACCAATTGTTTCATAACCAAACTCATATGGGCACCATGGTCACAACATTTTCAGCATCAACAGCAAAACTAATCGTAATTAAACTCCACTGACCAAATGCCAAATCTCAATATGATCAGAACTGGTGATTGATAAATGCCTCAAAGCCATAACGCATCAAATGCCTCAGAATTTTAATAACAGCCCGTCTTCAAGGAATTGGTAGAATTTGTGTAAAATGACCAAAATACCCCTGGGACCAAATCTCTCTTTGATGTTGGCAAAAAAAATCATGAAGTTTGACTTTGGTTTGACCACAGTTGACCTCAGTTTGACTTTTTAACTGCATTGACTGCTTTTGACTTATCTGATCATCTGACTGAGCAAACTTTTGAGAAAAGTCTTGAAACTTGACATGGGGGTTCTTATACACATATAAGATGTTATGAAGCTCACTTGAAGTCTTGGAAGTCCATTTAGCCTGATTAAAGTCAAAACCCTAGTTTTGGATGCACTGCTTAGGAGGTGCATTGTCTGAGGGAATTGTCAACTCTTCTGACCAATTGTGAACTTTGTGAACCTTGTGAATCTTCATAAGATATCTTGTGATACTCATGGGAGGTATTGTGAAGCTTGTGAACCTTGTGAACATCATGAAGTGGCTTTGTAGACCTCATGACCCTTAGGAAAGCTTTGTAAACATTGTGAATCTTGTGAACCTTGTGAACCTTCAAGAAGCAACCTATGGACTTCATGAACCTCATGAAAGGTCTTGTAGATGTTGAGAAGTTCGTGAACCTTGTGAACCTTCAAGAAGCAACCTATGGACTTCATGAACCTCATGAAAGGTATTGAAAGCACTGTGGGACTTGTGAACCTTGTGAACCTTCATAAAGTAGCTTGTGGACTTTATGAACTTCATGAAAGGTTATGCAAGTTGTTGGAGAACTTGTGAACCTTGTGAACCTTCTTAGAACACAAAGTCTTGTATTGTGAGGGCAAATTTTGGGGTGCAACACAGTGCATCACCTAAAGAAAGGTGAAATGTATGGGCTTCTGGTCTCCAATGTTATAACACCGAGTTTTAACTATCTTGTCATAATCGGTGGATTCCTCGTTTAATATGATATATTATAATGTTCTCTTAGGCATTTTAAATTAATACCTTGTCCCCTAGGTCGACATTCACGTTGTGGTTAAGGTGTTTCGACACAAAGAGGGGCGTTCAGCAAATCTTCGCAAAGTTGGTTATTAACACCAACTTTGTCGTTGACGGCCTTACATCGATGGGTAGGCCAAGTAACATATAGACATCTTGTAGTGTGACAGTGCATCACCTAAAGAAAGGTGAAATGTATGGGCTTCTGGTCTCCAATGTCATAGCAAGGCTAGAATACATTTGGGGTCAAGTGAGTACGATTTGATTTTTATCCAATCACCAAAGCCACATGAATTTAGGTATCCTTCTATGAATGGGACATGTGGTATGTAGTCATACTCACGATAGTGAAACCTTGATACATTCTGACAAAGAATATAAATACCCTTAGTTTTAAAGAAAAATACAACTAAGTAAGGGATGACATAACAAATAAAGCAAAACACTTACAAACTCTATGATATTCTCAATTGTTCCTCTGTGATCGTGTGAGTAGAAACATTTTTAGTAATTGGTATAAAGGTAGGTTGTGATGAATTTATTGGCTTGCTGAAAGTTTGATGAGTAGAGTTTGTGATGGATGAGAAGAGTTTGTAATGGATGAAAAGAGTTTGTAATGGATGAGAAGAGTTTTTGATGGATGAGAAGAAATTGTAATGGATGAAAAGAGTTTGTAATATGATGAGAAGAGTTTGTAATGTGATGAACATTTATTTATAATAGTGAAATATGATGAACTTTGTGCAAGGAATCCTGTAAGTGTTCTCTTACAAGATTTTTGGTCATTGTCCTGCAGAGAATCTTGCAGGCATTGCATATGAAGCCATTGCTTCATATAGTGTAGTCTTGTCATGCAGAGAATCACATGAGGCATGAAAGACAATGAATAGTGTGCTTGTAAGACTTTAATGTCTTGTAAGGGTAGTTGCTAAAACTTTAGTGTAGTCTTGGAAGTGTAGTCCTGCAAGACTATTAGTGTAGGCATGTGTGAACTTTCACTATTAATGCATGGCGAAATGTGATGAACATTGTGCAAGGAATTGCATAAGTGTTCTCTTACAAGATTCTTGGATATTGTCATGTAGAAAATCGTGCAGGCATTGCATGTGAAGTCATTGCTTCATGCAGTGTAGTCTTGTCATGCAGAGAATCACATGAGGCATGCAAGACAATGAATAGTGTGCTTGTAAGACTTTAATGTCTTGTAAGTGTAGTTGCTAGAACTTTAGTGTAGTCTTGGAAGTGTAGTCCTGTAAGACTATTAGTGTAGGCATGTGATAATGAATAGTGTGCTAAAGAAGCTAAACTTCGTGTACACCATGTATTTGTAAAATAAGGAATTGATATTTGTAAAATTTATTTAATAATCATTGTATTTGTAAAATAAGGAAGTGTAGTCTTGTCACGCAAAGAATCACATGAGACATGCAAGACAATGGTTTTGTTTTTTACCGCTTTAAGACTTTAATGTCTTGTAAGTGTAGTTGGTAAGACATTAATATAGCCTTGGAAGTGTAGTCTTGTGAGATTATTAATGTAGGCATGTGAGAATCTTGTAGGCATGCAAGACTATATGGTAGGTTGTAGACATGATAAGAAGTGTGCATGCATGTGATAATGAATAGTGTGCTAAAGAAGCTAAACTTCGCGTACACCGTGTGAAAGAAGGTAATAATAATAATAATAATAATAATAATAATAATAATAATAATAATAATAATAATAATAATAATAATAATAATAATAATAATAATAATAATAATAATAATAATAATAATAATAATAATACAAGACATGTGATGAAAAGATGTAAATGAGACAAGACAATTGCATGGAAAAAATATTTGACAAGACAATTGCATGGAAGAAGAAGTACAATGATAATTGAGAAATAACAATAATATATTCAAACTATACGTGTATTAATACACTAGAGATATACATTTTATTATCATATCATTTAGTAACATATTTTTCCAAACACTAAAAATTGTAAAATAATTCTTCCAAACACAATTTTAGTAACGTATTTATTATGGCTCAAACACCACAATACATGATCAGTACATTTCTAAACGGTGAAATATTTGAGTGTACCATAACTGGTTTCAATTTTCAAAATACGAAAGTTACTAGGTTTTTAATTGACAGAAAATCAACTTTTTTACAATTGAAAGCGAGATTGGAAAAGAAATTACTGTGTGGTCTAGCTGGCCAAATCATCTACAAGAATCTTGTGTTTTTTGGTGGGCACGATCAATGCAAATTTTTTTAGTTAAAGATTTGAGACGATGAAGATGTGCATAATATATTTCTCAGTCATGAGTATTCTAGTTTCACTGATATTAAGCTATATATTATGTTACAACAATAAAAACTGTCTCAACAACTTGATTCTTCTCAAGTTTCTTACAAATCTGATGATGAACAAGTTGAAGTCGATGTCGTTGACGAAGAAGAAGAAGCTGAAGTCATTGTTGATGAAATGGTAAACAACGAGGAAGACATATTACCAGCCAGTCATGTTTATTGCCCACCTCAACATACGACAAGTCTCAACTTAGGTGAAGGTGAACCATCAACAGATATTTTTTACAACCCATACTTGCAAACAAAAGGAGTATTAAAAGAGGGAGACTATTTTCGTACAAAAAAATATTGTGTTTGAGCTATAAAATAATATCACATAGACTTATCAGCAGATTATAAAGTCGATCGAACGAATTTGACTCTGTATAAGATCTATTGCTGTAACAAGGTGTGCCTGTTTCGATTAACAGCTTCTCTCTAGAAGAGAAGTGATTCATGGAAGATATGGTAAATGGGTCAAGAGCACACTTGTATAATCACAAATCCAATGCAGGATCATCACAAGCTCAACTCTCAGTTGATATGCAATGGAATTCTACCAGTCATTAGCGACAACCCTTCTTTGAAGGTGAGTACCATAATCTCGCATATGGTTCAAAGATACAACTATACTCTTTCATACAGGAAAGCATGGATAGCTAGGACTAAGGCGGTTGAAAAAGTGTTTGGAAATTGGGAGGAGACTTGCATAGAACTTCCAAAATACTTGGTGGCACTTAAATAATATGATCCAGGGACTGATACCATATTGGAGACTTTGTCGGTGTATATGCCAGACAGGGCTTGTGTTAGTGGAAATGGCATTTTCCACAGACTCCTCTGGGTATTTGAACCATGTATCAAAGGCTTTGCATACTGTAAACCTATTATTCAAATTGATGGAACATGGTTGTGCAGGAAATACAAGGGCATTCTACTTATGGTCATGGCACAGGATGACAACAACAACATTTTCCTAATCACCTTCGCTCTAGTTGAAGGGGAGACTGTTGGGGTTGGAGTTTTTTCCTAAAAAATCTCTACTTCTACGTTTCTCCTCAACCTAACTTATGTTTGATCTCTGATAGACACCCATCAATCGAGAGTGCATACAAGAAACTTGATAACGGTTGGTAGGATCCTCCCTTAACCCATGTGTATTGCATAAGACACATCGCTCAAAATTTCATGCGGGAGATCAAGGACAAAACGCTAAGGAAGAAGGTTGTGAACGCAAGGTATGCACTAATATAACCTACTTTCAAACACTACCGTGATGAGATCAGACTGATAAATGCAGATGCATTAAGATGGATTGATAATATTTAACTAGAGAAATGGGCAAGGACATACGACAATGGCCAGCGATGGGGCCACATGACAACAAACCTCGTTGAATCAATGACTTCTGTATTCAAGGGAATCTGAAACCTACTGATAACTATTTTGGTAAGGGCAACATATTTTAGGCTCGGGGCACTTTTTGATACCAGACGTACAAAGTGGGGTTCTGTCTTACAATTTGGGCAACTGTACAATAATGTTTAATGAAATTCATGAAGGACAAAGTTGCCAAAGCCAACAACATGTGGTCATATTCTTTGTCCATAATAAAGGTCGGTTCAGTATTATAGAGTCAATTGATCACAATGAAGGGAGGCTTAGAAGATGTTACTGAGTGGAACTAGATAGGAGTTGGTGTGACTATGGAAAGTTTCAGGCATTTCGTATGTCTTGCTCCCATGTTATAGCAGCATGTTCAAAGGCTCTCCATGACCTAACCAACTATCTTTATGTTGTTCACCAAGTCATTAGTCTATGCAATGTCTACAGCACTAGCTTTCAGGTGGTAGCAAAGGAGGACTATTGACCTCCATACGAAGGCGAAATTATCTGGCATAATAATTTAATGCGAAGAAAGAAAAAGGGTCTCCCTAAAAGCACGCGTATTCGAACGGAGATAGATATAGCAAACAAAATGGTCAGATTATGTAGTTCGTGCCGGCAGTCGGGACAAAATTATACAAAATGTCTGAATGTAGGATCAAGCACAAGATCATAGTTTCAAATGTAACCTTGTCTCTTTATATCAACAACAAATTTCATTCCATTGATAGCATACCTAAGCGATTACAATTAACAACAACACAACTTAAACAAACATAACTTAATATCTCAATAGCAATAATTAACAACGACATAAACTAATACCAAAATAACAATCGGAAAATAACAACAACACACCTAAATAAAACAACTCAATGCATCAACTTATCTAGGATATTATAACCATTAAGATAATTTTCTTTGGTGTTAACATCATCATAAGGACACCAACATCATTTTCCACTTTTCTCCAGGCACGAGTAACTCCATTGGGGCCTGACTCCTAGATTAGGCTCTAAATTTTCTTGATCTTTTCACCTACAACAATATCTCCTTTTAGCCAGCGGTCCAGTTCCTTATGCAAATGCTCCAAGGTCTGCATGTTCTAGAGTAGGACCTACATCAGAGGCTTTGTTGCTGAAAAATAAACTAGGGCATTTCTTTTCATAAGTGAAAATGTTGGAATGCAGACAATGATTTTATATTGAGTTGAGAATATAGGTGATAATTATTGTGGAAAGTTGAGGATATTAGTGATAATTTTTGTGGAGTAACAGATGAATGTGTAGTCTTATTTATAGAAAAATGAAATAATGTAGTAGCCATATCATATGGCGTATCTACCCTTTAAAAAACCGTTTTAGTTAAAAGTTACAAAAAAACAAATCAAATGTGGCTTTAAAAAAAAGGATTAAACTGAGGTTGTAACACCCCAAATTTATTGGAATAATATATTTAATTTATTTAAATAGGAATAATCGTATTTTTGGTGATTTGCGGTGGTTGGTATGAAGTATTGAGAATTTTGGATTTTGGGTTATTTATTTAAATAATAGTATATAATATGAATATATTGGTATTATTATTAATTTAAATAAATATAAGTGAATTAAGGGCAAAATGGACATCGGAGGAGGAGTTAATGAGGGTGAAATTGGAAAGCCCATTTTAAGGCCCAAAGTTAGGTTTAACAAAAAGGAATTTTGAGAGAATTAGGATTCATTCTTGTTAGACCGTGAAAAGAGAAGAAATAGAGGCCAGAGCTATAAGGGAAGAGGATTGAAGCAAAGCTTCACGAGATTTCCAAGAATCAAAGAAGAAAGGTTTAGAGTCGGCAAATTAAAGTATGACGAGTATTACAATATATGATTCAATGTATTTAAAGTCGATTTAAGGATTTAGGAGGTTTTTGAGTTTGAGGAAATTAGGCCTTCGTGGCCAAATCTGTTTTTGAGGTTGTTTAAGTATGGGGAGTGTTACCTTCATTATTTTCAATATATGATTCAATGTATTTAAAGCCGATTTAAGAATTTTTAGGAGGTTTTTGAGTTTGAGAAAATTAGGCCTTCGTGGCCAAATCTGTTTTTGAGGTTGTTTAAGTATATGGAGTATTACCTTCATTGTTTTCAGTATGTGATTCAATGTGTTTAAAGTCGATTTAAGGGTTTATGGATTTTGAGTATTGAATTGTTGTTGTCTTTCTGGTGAGTTTAATGAGTTTGAGGGATTTGAACTAATGGTCTGATAGGTTTAAGGCTCATTTAAGAGTAAGGGATATTAGGCCTTCCTGGCCAAAATCTGTTGTTGAGGTTTTAACCGTATAGGGTAATTGATTATGAGAACTCTAATGAATGTGGGATAATTGTAAGGATTTTATGAGAATTAGAGGCGTAAATATGATACGGGATTGGTCTAATAAGTCGTAGATTTTGTGCCTTTATCGTCGTAGTACCTTAGGAATGGTTTAGGGATGTTTTTGGGGCATAAGGGAAGGAAATTGTAGGGACTTTTGGGCTGGTTTTGGTGCTGGTGCATAACAGCGTTTTGTTGTAATCGCGAGTTCGCACAGCGAATGATCCCTCGTACGGCGAACACTCGCCCCAGACTCACACGGTGAACTGTCCAGCGAACGTAACAAAGTTTTGCGAATTATGTTCTTGTGCAGTGTTGTCTTGATGCTTTGATGCTGTGATTTTCTGGATGAATTACCTTGAGTATGACTGTGATTCATATATGATTAATAAATGATTGTATGATGATTCCTATGACTAATGATGATGAGCTATGATGTTGATTCCATGAGTTTTTGATGATTATATGATGACATGATTATTATGATGATTTTGATGAATGATGATGCACCTAATGAGTTTATTATGAGGATGATATTGACATGTGCATCATGCATTCATATGCATTTCGGACTTCGGTCTAGTGTTTGATTCTTGTGACTTCAGTCCCATTGTGCGGATGTGAAGTATTTTGTTGTGCTCCGATTCTTGTGTAGAATCGATCCTATTGATGAGGATCTATGGAAGGTTGATGGTCCAGTGTCCATCGAATTTTGATGAATTGGTACCACATGCACGAGTCTTGTTGCATTTGCATTTATGTGACAATTTGGTGTAATTTATGATATTATGGCTTTTTGATGTTTTCTTGATGATTATGATGATGTTGAGTATGAAAATGAAGTTATTTTATATATTGATTCCTATATTGATTATTATGAATGGTTTTACTCACCATTCCTATTTGTATGTTACCTCCACGTGGATAACGTGCAGATGACCAGGTTTAGCCGTGGATGCCGTCAAGGACTTTTTAGAGTTTTTGACATTTTGGTTGACTTAGAGGGTCTTGCTTTAATAGTGTAACATCGGGTTGGGGTCTTTGAGTTAAACCATGTTTTATTGACTTTTGTTATTTTGATTATGTTGTTGTGCAAGGAAAACTTTGCATTCACATGCATGAGTCTTGTTGCATTTACATTTATGTGACAATTTGGTGTAATTTATGATATTATGGCTTTTTGATGTTTCCTCGATGATTATGATGATGTTGAATATGAAAATGAAGCTATTTTATATATTGATTCCTATATTGATTATTATGAATGGTTTTACTCACCTTTCCTGTTTGAATGTTACCTCCACATTGGTAACATGCAGATGACCAGGTTTAGCCGTGGATGCCGTCAAGGACTTTTTGGAGTTTTTGACATTTTGGTTGACTTAAAGGGTCTTGCTCTGATAGTGTAACATCGGGTTGGGGTCTTTGAGTTAAACTATGTTTTATTGATTTTTGTTATTTTGATTATGTTGTCGTGCAAGGAAAACTTTGGATTTGCCTTTTTGAGTTTCGCTGCCATTTGAGCAATTTTTGAGTAATTTTGAGAATACATGTTGTTTACGGAGCATTGACTTTGATTTGAATTATTGAGAAATGTACGCCCTTTGAGGTGATTTTTATTATGTTTAAAATATTACTCTGATAAATGTGAATGATTTGCCATTATATTTTTGGGGTAGAAAAGGGTGTTACATTAGTGGTATCAGAGCAGGTCAGTCCGTCCGACCAAGTTGTCTAATGTTATTTGTTCTCTAGTATGCGACATGTATATGAAAACATTGTTGGTACACGTTTGTTTTCTAATCTTTGTCTGCAAAAGTGGGAATGAAACAAGTGGGGGAGAAACTTGTGCTTCTATAGGATCCTTCAAGTGTGGAGTGGTGGCTTAGTGTGTCGATGAACGCTCTTATAGTTTGGTAAAGATGGCTTATGCCCCATCATGATTTTCGGTTGTCTATTGAAAAATTGAGGAACTGATCACCCTTAATCTCTTGTTGATAGTAGACGGATGTCGCTACTCGAAAAATGCATCGTGCAACGACGGAGAGGCGAAAAAGATAGACAGAAGAGTCGCCACCGAATTTTATTTATCCCATGAGGGGAAAGGAAAATATCAAGAAAACCTTAAAAAAGAAATGGATTAGATGGTCTCGCGACCAAGAACGAGTTCGGAAGTCGGTTATGCGAGGGGAAGGTATTAGCACCCCTCGCATCCATCGTACTCGATGGGAACCATTTGTTTGTCGACATGTGAATTTATTTGCTTAAAAATTATGCTATAAAAGAGTGTTCCAAAGGGGGAGAGAAAAGGAGTTAGAAACAGGAAAATGAGAGGTTAGGAGGAAAGAGAGAACGGGGAAGAAAAGAGAAAGAATAGACTCGATAGGACTTCGCGGTCCTAGGCCTACGTATTCTCAACGGATGTAAGAAAATCAGAGTCGACGTAGTTCGGGGCTACGGATATAAGGGGAATGTGCTCGGCAAGGATTGTGGCTCTTGTGCCTACGTATCTTTACTTGAAAGAAGTAAAGAATCAGAGCAACCGTAGTTCGGCCTACGATTTGTTAAAGTTTTTATGGATGATGTTATCGTGCGCGTTCTAGCAGTTTAGGTGTTTTGCCGCTCGCATGTGAGGAGACTTATGCATTACCTGTTTGCGGTAAAACAGACGTATCATATCCTTTTTTGAAATGATTAGGTTTTCGATGTGCGAGGCAAGAAGTCACGTTTGATTGGTGAGAGTTGTTTTTTAGGGGCGAGATATGTCCTCGGATAGTAACCCCTTGCGGGTCGTACCCAATTCTTTATCTCAAAGTTTTTGTCATGAAAGGTGTGGCGAACGTAGCGTCTTCGTATTGAAAGACGAGTATCAAGACCACCCACACCACAGTGAATATCCTGACACTCGGAGAGGAAGAAGACTACACTCAATCCTCTCTCTTTAATTCAATACAAAGAGAACTTCATTCTCTTATTAAAGATGTTTTTTGGTTTTGAATGGTAAGTGCTTTGTGACAGAGAACCCTACGGTAAACGTCAGCACTCGGGATAGGAGAAGGCCTACGCCTAACCACTCCACGACCATTCAAGTTTTTGTTAAGAAAAGAGTTTGAAAAAAGCATTTGGTACGGGACCGAGGTTTTAGGTGAGAAGGTTGCAGCGAGAAGTTATGGAAAGGAAGGGTGGTGAATAGAGTCGTGTCTTTGTATTGAAAGACGAGTATCGAAACCACCACACTATAGTGAGCATCCCAACACTCGGAGAGGAAGAAGTCTACACTTAATCCTCTCTTTTTAATTCAATACAAAGATAATTTATTGCTTTATGGAAGTGTTTTGAAAATACAATTGGTACGGAGCCGAGTTTTTTAGGAGAAAAGGGATTGAAAACGTACAAGCGCCTTCGTATTGAAAGACGAGTGTCGAAACCACCCACACTACAGTGAGCATCCCAACACTCGAAGAGGAAGAAGTCTACACTTAATCCTCTCTTTTTAATTCAATACAAAGGGAATTCGATTCTTTTATTAAAGATATTTTGAAAGTGCACTTGGTACGGGACCGAGGTTTTTAGGAGAAAAAGACTTGAAGCGTCTTCGTATTGAAAGACGAGTGTCAAAACCATCCACACTACAATGAGCATCTCGACACTCGGAGAGGAATAAGTCTACACTTAATCCTCTCTTTTTAACTCAATACAAAGAGATTTGTTTTTCTTTATTGAATAATTTTAAAATGGGCTAAAAAGCCCAAATAACAAAAGTGAAATAAAATGAGAATTAAAATAAAAAAAGATGGAAAATAAAATAGCACACTAGAATATTAAACTATGATCTTTTGGTTTTTATGATATTTAAAATCTATTTTAAAATAAATAAAATAAAACAAGAAATAACTAAAATGAAAAAAATAAAATAAAAAGAGTAAAATGAACAAGTGGCTAAAAAGAAGGAAATGTCTACACCAAGGGTAGAATTCATGACCTTGGGGCTACAAGCACAAAATAACACCAGTCCAACCACTGAACGCGTGTGAAAATCAAAGGAAGAGGAAAGTGAAAATATTGAAAACAATGAAAATCATGAAAATAAACAAAAACGCCCCCGCTGGGGGTCGAACTCAGGACAAAGGCATGGCAAGGCAAGGCACTAACCACTGGGATGGCGATACATCCATGTATCAAGCCACCCCATTAAAACATAAGCCTTCCATGCGCATGTTTCTGGGCAAGCCTTGGGCAAAAACAAGTGAAAATCTCCAAAACGATTTCTTCATAACTTTGTCAAAACTCAATCAAATCTGATGAAATAAAAGTCTATTCTGCTTGATTTTTGATGAGGATTGCAATGGTATCAACCATGTTTTAAAATAATGCACACATCACAAAATTCTAATGAACACACAAGAGAGAAATTTGAAGTGCATTTTGAAATCAAAGGACCAAACCAGATGCATTTAAAGTCATGTAATGGCCTGAGCAAGTTTCAAATATGATGTTGGATGAGTTTTAACAAGAAATTCAGTCAAAGGATCTTAGAACAAGGAAATGGTATGTGAGTTGGTATGAAGATCATGAGTTGCCTATGAACAATACAAGATGATCAAAACAAATGAGCTCAAGTTTAAACAAAAGTCTTCTCATGTTTGAAATATATTACTCATGGATTATGTTCAAAGAAGGATCTCAGTTCCTCAAAGAATCCACATGTGACCATCAAGTGGCAAGTTAATGAAATGGTATTTTTTTACACAAAAACTAAATCAATGATCTATGTTTAGTAACTGCTGTTAATTCATCTGCCATAGGTCAAAAATTCACACTCTCAAATTGTAATGGTTAAAAAACACTTGATAATACTAGAAGTTGACAGAATTATATGCACCAATAAATTCACCAACAGTTGACAGAAGTGTGAAGCTATACCACATGTCTTTCAAACCAATAAAAACTCAATCAACATATCAATGAGTTTAAAACAGCTTGGCAAAGTTGAATGAACTTATGCAGAATTGTGGACCAACAATTTTAATCCAACATGTTATGAACTAATCCACATAAACCTCAAAATGCCAAAGTGGAGTCTGATGAGAAATTCAAGTTGATAAACCCTAACAGCTAAACTGGACAACCTGAAACTCCAAGAATTTATCACAGGCTTATGACAGTCCTAATGAAAACTGTTCTAAGTTGAACTGATCTAACAAGATTAAGCCTCCAAATGAGGGGCACTTAAACATGACAACCTCCATTATGCACCTATATAATCTAGTTGACCAACTAAATATTAAATTCTCCAACAGAAACTACATATCCTGACCAAGATATGCTGCACCCTAGTAGGTACAATCACCATGCTAAATCACACACAAAATGCCATATCTTGGAAAATCAAATGCAAACAGAAACTAGCAAGCCCTAGGTATTGATAGCAGGCCAAAACAATGGTGCAATTATCAGTGGTTTTCACAATAGCAGCAAGCTAATCTGAAACTTAAAATATAAACTTGGCTAGGCAATCCAACCAAACACCTAACATATAACTTCTAAAACTACCTGCCAGCCAAAGCTTGAGGCTTCTCAAGTCAACAGAGGTTTAAACATGCCTCAAAAACTGGACAGTATGCTGAGTATCAAGGCCTGCTGCCACACTACAGCCAGAAATCAGTCCAAGAGATCTTGCTCTAATGTCCATCAAAGTGAGTTGACAAACTCTACTCAAGAACAAATCATGACAGAGCCAAAGCAGTTTTCCAACCACAACAATGTTGATGCTCTTAACAGATTTGTCACGAGTGTGAAACCAAGAACCAAGCCAATGTTCAGCCTAATTAATTTACTTCAAATGACAATTTTCAATTTTGACAGCCATGCACACAAAACTTATGTAGAGGCCTTCCAGATCAAAAACCACTTAACTAAACCATCATGCCAAAGCTTAACCTATAATGGACCTTAACAGTCCAACTAGGATTCTTACCAGAATCCTAAGTTGATTAACCAAACACCTCAACCAACTCTAGACATCAAACACAAGTGGCCAATCAACAACCAAGAGCAACAGACTTTGAACAAAACAGAATGCAAAAATAAGGCAACTAAATGCTTAATAGTCTGATGCAAAGCAGGGACATACATATGCTTAAAATAGTTGGCAATGGCATCAAAATAATGGACAGATTCACAGTTAGTGGCATCAATATAAAACCTGAACATATCCTAATATTGAATTCTACCTCAAAGGATCATCCAAAACCAAGGGTTTAAACATGGTTTTGAATGAGTTTCAGCAAAAGATTTGTTCAAAAAGACTTTAGAGCACAAAGTTGGTATATGAATTGCAATTAATGATCATGAGTTGAAACCAAAACAAAAGGATCAAAATAAATGAATTCAAAAGTGAACAAAAGTCTGGTTATATTGGAGATGTACTTCTTATGATCATGTTCAACGGGATGTGTTTAATTCTCACTGGACCGCAACGTAATCCTCAAGCTACAATCTTAAATGAGATTGGATTTTGAATAAGCTTTATGTCACCTTACAAATATCAAAACAGTGGACATGGCAGCAATTCTCACCAGTTTTAAATGGTAAACAAATATGAACCTAACTTACATGAATTGAAAAAGTTAGAAAGGAAACCTGATGGTAATGGAAACTGGCAGATTCAATGCATCACCAAGTTCACTAACAGCTTAACAACTAGTTATGAACATATATGCAAAAAGTTCTCAAGTCGATTTAACTAAATCAGCCACTCTATGACAGCAGAGGAACCTATTAAGTTCTATACTTAACTAGCCTATTTGCCAAAGCCTAACAGTCTTGATGCAAACTAAGGTCTTAACTTAAACAGAAAACTGAATTCTCTAAGCAGCCCCAAGAGCCGCATGACAACATCCCTTAAACAAAGAAAACTAAAACAGTCCACAATCTAATCTCTAAAGACATACCACAATGTTAATAAAAAATCTATCATTCCAAGAGCAAAACAAGCCAACAACAGTAAGAGCTCGGCACCAACCACACTAAAATTCAATCGATCAGCCCACCAAAACAAAACTGCCACTCAAGGATCTAAACTGAAATGAGGCCCAAAACAGTCATTCCCTCATTGTATACTCCAAATAGCAGTCCTATGCACATTACTAAATACTAGCCTAATCCAAGTATGCACTAAGCTGAGGTTCACAACCAACTAGTATGATAGAAATAATGGACCTATATAGACTGTAACTCAACAGACCTAACCAATTCATGCTAAGAGTTTTCAAGACAGCTGGTGGTTATTTCATCATAACAATGTTGAAATCAGAGTACTTAACATCACAACTGCATAGAGCCAAATGTATATCCTACTAGCATTCTAAACAGAAAATGCATGTGATGGATATCACATATACTTGACAGCATGATTATCAAAACAATTCAACATGATAATGCATAAACATATTCACCAAAAAATCAATCAACACATGATGCATAATGAGTGTGTTTAGGACTACATACCTCTGGTAGATCCCTCACAACAAGCTAGCAGCAAAAAGACAAGAATTTCTTTCCCCTGAGCAAGCTTGCAAATTCCTTCTTTTTTTTTGAAGCAAAAGGTGATTTTTGATGACAGTTCTAACAAGTGGTGTTACAGCTAGTTTTTAATGACTTGGACAGTTGGTACAACATAAATATGTGGTGTTCAAAGTGTTAAAGAGTTTAGAACTGGTCTAGGCAGTGTGTTTCATCTTCTCATGCAGAAAAGTCAATGTTCATGGTGTGGGAAGTTGACATTTTGGGTTATGGTGTTTTTGACTTGTTTAATGGTTGTAACACCTTCTAAACATGATTTTGAGGTTGTGTGGATGATTTTTGAGGTGATTCTATGGTTAAAAGGGTTGTTGGTATTAAACTTGCACAAGGCGGTTTTTTGGTGGTTTTGGAAGATTTCTTTACTTTCAAGCAAAGAGGGAAAGAGGATTAGAGCTGTGTTTTCTCTGGGGTTTAGAGTGCTCTGGTATGAAAAATGCAAAGTTATGAAGCCTCTATTTATAGGCCAAGAGAGGCATTGGGGCAGATTTGGTTTTTTTGCCTTTGGAGGGATATTTTGGAAAAAAATCTATCCAAGTTGGTATGGCAGCTGAGCATATCAGCTCCTTGGCTCAATGCAGGTCAAAAACTCAAGTGAAATGAAGGGCATGAGGTGATTGAAGTGAGTATAGAGTGTAGGGCATTGCAGCTGCAAGACCTTATCAAAAAGTTTCTCTTACCTCTTTGCTTTTTTTGAATAAAATAATGGCAACTTGTCTGCCACCTTGCAAAGTTCTTGAAATCTCATTCTTTCTTCATTTTCTAACCAACATACTCTCTAAATATCATATTAAGACATGATCCAATGGTTGAGAATGATCCAAGTGGCTGAAAAGTGAATTTGTGAAAAAGTGGAAATGGTGCACTCAAGTGTGGAGACCCCAACTTTCTGGATTCATAACTCTCAACTCATAAGGGCTATGAAGGAGTTCTAGTACTTTTTGGAAAGCCCTCATGGAGCTCATGTTTTTGTAAAGCCCTCATGGAGCTCTATAACTTTCCAACAAGCTTTGAACCAACTCAATTGGATGTGTGGTTAAGAAATTATGGTCTTGCCCCTTTCAAAACCCTAATTCCCGACTTTCTCGATTACTCCTCCATCTTTGATCCAATGGTCATGAAACTCCATAGATAGGTGTAATATGTCATTAGGAACATTTTTGCTTCACACTTTAAGGTCAAATTCCTTATGGTTAAAGAGCTGACATTTTGGTCAACGAAACGATCGATCGATGACTACCGAGTTGATTGTTGATGTTCTGGGTCTTTTGAGGCCTTGAAACTTCTTGAGTGGACTTCACTAAGCCATATGAGCTTTATGGACCATAATTCCATCCTTGTAACATCTTTTAAATCAAAATTCAAACTACAATTGACTTTTCCTAATTAGAAACCCTAATCGGGAATCCTGAACTGCACTGCCTTTAATCTTTGGGTGACAACCTCAAATTGGATTCATACTTGACCCAACAGAGTATCTTTGATGATGTGGAGATTTGTTTCTTGGAGAATCAATCCAATAAAATGACTGATTAAACTGTCGAAACCTTAATTTTACTATACGGAACCCTAATTCACCCTTTTTGCCTAGGCAATGTGCAGAAGGATTGAGTGACCATTCCCACTCCATAATGACCTATGAGGTACTCAACAAGCCTCTACCAATGATCAATCTTAAAATTTCTTGACAACCCTCTGATGGTTTGTACCAATGCCTTTGATTAACAAAAAAAGTATGGGCAAATTTAGGGTATGACAACGGAGTCATGTTGGATGGGATAGACGTGTCTTAAAAGCTTAAATGGTGTGTACAGTGAATTGTTTTGAGTTAAACTAAGTGCTTACAAATTATTTTGGTGAGTCGGTGCAGGATAGTGCTGAGATGTTTATTTTGATGGAAACTTTGAGTGTTAATAAAGTGGGGAAGTTTGTGGTGTGCCAATTATTTGTGATTATCCAGAAGTCTTTCCTGATGAGATAAGTGATTTACCGCCGGAGCGTGAAGTGGAGTTTACGATCTACCTAGTTCCTGGAACTAGTTTGGTAGCGATGCCTCTATACCGTATGTCCACATCGGAATCGAAGAAGTTGAAGAATCAACTTGAGGATCTGCTTGAGGAGAGGTTCTTTTGTCTGAGTGTGTCACCGTGGGGTGCACTAATTTTGTTAGTTAAGAAGAAAGAAGGTTATGTGAGGCTTTGTATGGATTATAGATAATTGAACAAGGTGACTATCAAGAATAAGTGTCCACTTACAAGGATTGATGATTTGATGGATCAGTTGGTTGTTGCAAGTGTGTTTAGTAAGACAAATTTGAGATCTGGGTATCATCAGATTCGTGTGAAGGCTGAAGATATTCAGAAGAGTGCTTTTAAAACAAGGTATAGACATTATGAGTATTTCATGATGCCATTTGGTGTGACTAATGCACCATGTGTATTTATGGAGTATATGATCAGGATTTTCCATCCTTATCTGGACAAGTTTGTGGTTGTGTTCATTGATGATATTTTGATATATTCGAAGCGTAAAGAGGATCACGCTGAGCATCTGAAAATTCTGTTATCAGTGTTGAAAGAGAAGCAGTTGTATGCAAAACTGTCAAAGTGTGAGTTTTGGTTGAAGGAAGTGAGTTTCCTTGGTCATGTGATCTTGAGTAGAGTTATTGTGGTTGATATGTCGAAGGTTGAAGCTGTATTGCAATGGGAAGCTCCAAAACCTATTTTTGAGATTAGAAGTTTTCTTGGGTTGACAGATTATTATCGAAAATTCATTGAAGGATTTTTCCAAGTTATCTTTACCGTTGACATAGTGGACTAGGAAGGTTCAAGCTTTTGTTTTAGATGCAAAGTGTGAAGAAAGTTTCAAGAGCTTTTGAGAAGGCTGACAACAACTCATGTTTTGATTTTGCCGAATCCGGCAAAACCATTATTGTATATTGTGATGCTTCGTTGATGGGATGGGGAGGTGTGTTAATGAAACATCAACAAGTTTTAGCTTATGCTTCAATGCAACTTAAAGTGCATGAGAGGAATTATATAACGCAGGATTTAGAGATGGTTGTTGTTGTGTTTGTGTCGAAGCTTTGGAGGCATTATTTGTTTGGTTCGAGATTTGAGATGTTTAGTGATCGTATGAGTTTGAAGTATTTCTTTGATCATAAAGAATTGAATGCGAGGCAAAGGAGATGATTGAGACTTCTGAAGGATTATGATTTTGGTTTGAATTACCATTCGGATAAAGCAAGTGTGGTAGCTGATGTATTGAGTAGGAAATCTTTGCATATACCGATGATGATGGTAAAAGAGTTAGAACTGATTGAGCAATTTTGTGATATGAGTTTGGTTTGTGAAGAGACTTCTTAAGGAGTTAAGCTTGGTATGTTGAAGCTCACTTGTGGTATTCTTGATGAGATTCGAGAAGGTCAGAAATCTGATTTGAATTGGTAGATCGGTTGAATTTGATGAATCAAAGTCGAATAGTTGATTTTCGGATTAATGAAAATTGTATCATGAGATGTCGTGATAGAGTTTGTGTTTCAGATATTGTTGAGTTGAAAAAGAGTATTCTTGAGGAAGGACATCGAAGTAGATTGAGTATCTATCCCGGTGCTACGAAGAGGTACCAGGATTTGAGGAAATTATTTTGGTGGCCATGGATGAAGAAAGAAGTGGTTGAGTTTGTGTATGCTGGTTAGACTTGTTAGAAATCGAAGATTGAACATCAAAGACCGTTGGGTCTGATGCAACCGTTGAATATTCCAGAGTGGAAATGGGATAGTATTGTGAGGGCAAGGCCTCATATACTATACATGCGTGTTTCGATGATGTCAAAATGCAACCGCATGGAAGAATTGATATTTGGCGTTATCACCATAATGCATAAGCATATCATATTTATCATGTTTCATTTGCTTGCATTTTGTGTCATCAAATTGGCGTCATACGAGTCAAACATCATTGGTGTATTATAAGTTGCAGCTAGAAAAGTCAAAAACATCAAATTAGGCATTTCTGCAAATTACAGGTCTTTGAGTCGACCATACCTCTGCTCCGGCCGACTCATAGAAGGTGTCTCTAACTTGCATTTTCCACGGGTTGGCGCACGTCGACCTACCGGCCGATGCATACTGTTATCATTTCTGTTTGTCAAAAAATGCAAGCTTTGCATCGACGCATAGTCCTGTTTCTATCGATGCATAGATGTTTATTTTGCATAATCTGTTTTCACATGTTAGCTCTGGTCGAGCGCTACCTTCTGCATAGGTCAATCATTCGTTGTTTGCTGCATAATTTTTGGTCTGTCTATCTTTGTTGAAAAGTGGTTTTATCAGTTATTTTTGGTTTGATATAAATAAAAAGTTGCTCACTTCATTTCATAACAATTGAATCAATTAGAAAACACAAAAAGTGAAAGAGGTGCCAATTGAAGTTCTCATCATCTTCATCTTCTACATTTCATACCATAACAATCACACACAATAATCTTTGTTGTGCATTATGGATTGTTTGAAGTGATATCGTCCGAAGCTGTTGATTGGGAATCCGGTTCAGGTTGAGATTTTGGCAGGTTTTTCTTGAATAAAATCTATAGGGTTTTGTCCTCCAAGATTCTCTGAATTTGGGGGGTTTTGGTACGAATCTTCTCAACATATATTCAGCTGAGTGAAGGCGATCGAGGAGCGGTGGGTTCCGTCGATCTAGTAGCGGTAATTGGTGAATTGTGAAGGAGAAGTTCGGGTTCGATTAGCAAGTGTTTGAGATCAGCCCGGCTGGGTTTGAAGACGTAAGGGTGTTCAAACAAAGAGCTGTAATCGGAGGTTCATCCACAAGCTATCGAAGGACTTGATTCGACTCGAATCAAGGGACACAAAGAGAAAACATCTTCAACAACAAGGGAGTTTGTTTGTGCATTTGCTATTCTATTCTTGTATAAATGATTCTACAACAGGTTACATTTATATTATACGAGCTCAATTCTATTGTTAGAATTGAGGGCAGATGTACCCCGAAGCGAGGACGGCGGGGGAACTGCCTCAAAAAATCCTTGTGCCTTTTACATTACGCTTTTACATTTGCTTAATATTTCTGAGATTTTCGTACAAACAATTATATCGAATTTAGGACTCTTTTGAGTAAGTGCTGAATTAATTTTGACTCTAGTACAATAGTTTATTGTACAAGGAAACTAGAGCTACTTACTCAAAGCCGAACTCACTTGGAGTGCTCTGCACGCCAAGTGTTTGATAAATTGTCTAAACCAAAATTCTCGTGTGCTGTCCATTTATTTTGTTGGCTTTTTAAGACATTAGAACTAGTCATACCAAGTAGTGATCTAAATCAAATTGGTAGTGTGACTAGTGTGGTGATTCTCATTTCTCATTATCAATTTCTATAAGCTAGACGCATATCCGGTCTTCTAGTAACGGTTTGTTATAGACGGTAATTTTTCCACGACCGCTTCCGCAAATTAAAAAAAAATTTAAAACCATTTTATTGGTAGCGCCGACTCAATTTTTTAAACAAGTGGTATCAGGAGCAACGGTTCACTTTGTGCTTCAAGTATAACTTAGTAGAAAATGGCTAACGAACCTAAAAGGGCCTATAATAGAGCTCCTGTTTTTAATGGAGAAAATTACAGTTACTAGAAAGACTGTGTGCGGATGCACATTAATTCCATTGATCGAAAGATGTGGAATGTTATTCTTAACGGTCCAATTGAAATAACTATGACCGATGAGAATAACATGGTTGTGCCTAAGCCCGAAGCACAATGAACTGATGATGATGAGAAGAAATATAATTACAATTGGAAAGCCAAAAATATTTTGATCTCCTCATTAGGAGTTGATGAATATTATAGGGTTTCTCATTGTTTAACGACAAAAGCTATGTGGGACTCATTGCAAGTTTCTCATGAGGGAACCAATGATGTTAAGCTAGAGAGAATCAATACTCTAACACAAGAGTTTGATCTCTTTTACATGGAGCAAGGGGAAACCATTGAGGACATGCAAAAGAGTGAACCTTTCAGACTTTCAGGCAACCTTTCAGACAACCTTTCATGTAAATGACGATAATGTAACATCTTGATAACCACTTGATCTCTTTTACAGTAATTTATATTACCGTCATTTACATTTTCCGCACTGCATTCCGTCCAAAGGAAGAATCTACGCATGATCTCAACAATCGTGCGTATGCACATCATTTGCATCATACTCCCCTATGATCCTTGATCCCATTCAAGTTGATCTTTCTAAGTTAGATCCTACCCCATAGGAGGACCTTTGTCTTTATTTTACAACTTAAATACATACAAAATAATTCAACTCAATACAAAACATTCAAACATTAGAGAATAAGATGTTAATCATCTTAAGCGAGATAGAATCTCCTCCCCACATCAATACAATCAATATCGTAGGAACTTTGCCTTAAGAGAGATAGAGGCGTACCTCGTCGATCCATATCCGAGTACTTGAGCCCTTCTCTTAAGACGATGCAAAGACTATTTTCCTACAATCTGTGGCGGTTAAATCTCTCTTAAAATGACAACTCATCTCCTTCTCCTAAAATCAATCAATCAACTACCCTAAACCCGTAGGAACTTTGACCACAGTCAAAGAACTCCTCAAACCCTTTAGGGGAACTACAAATACTATGATTCCACTCCCGTAAGGATATGTAGGCATAAGATGCGACATCTTATCGAGTATACTTAGAAATAAACCCTTAGGTCTTTCAACCATTAAGCAGATAAACCATAGCAATAAACAACATAAAACAAGAGGTTCCTGTAGAGTACTACAGAAACTTAGGATGCTAGCACCTTCCCTAAGTTTAACCAACCCCCGAACCTATAACTCTCTAAACCTTGCATTTGCATTGTATTGTGGGAATTTCGATCTTTATCCCTTCCTTTGGACAAATCAAAGTTCGGTTGCAAATTGAATTAAAGATTCAAACTAATCAATAGTTTGGTATCCGATTTTCACCGCAACACCATCAAAAGAACAAAAAGAAACATGTACGACATGCCAAGTATGAAAATTCCTCTAAAATGTCTCACTTTGAATTACAAAATGCTTTTAATACTTTGCATTGTGAAGCAAAAGAAGCCTTTAAAAGGCTTGCCTCAAATAACCAAATTTTTGCTCACCTAGAGCAAAAGATTCGTGAGTCCAAAAAGAAACTTGAGGCACTAAAAGCTTCTATAGTGGAAAGTGCAAAAGCAGGTTGTGAGGACCTAAGAAGTAGAGTTGTTAACTATGAGTGTGATTCTTGTTACATTTGGCAAAATGAAGTTAGAAACCTAAATGCCAAACTTAACAAGGCTCTAGAGCCCAAAATTACTTTTGCGATCGATAAATCTAATTTTAGAAAGAGTATGGTTAATCCATATCAAAAATACACGTATGTTCTAAGAGATCATGATAGCAAAAGTAATTCAAAAGCTAACTTTTCTTGTTTATATTGTTGCAAGAAAGGCTACACCATTGCCAAATGCCGTTTTAGGAGATTTTTGGTTCCTAAAGGCATTTATCAATGGTTGCCTAAATGCGACCATTTTGTCACTCACAAATTAGGACCTAGTAAGCCATTGGGTACATACTCTTGTTAATTGTTTTTTCATAGGTACGACGTCTTGAGAACACCAAGAGAAGATGGGTTCTTGATAGTGGCTTCTCAATACACATGACAGGAGATATATCTCTCTTCATCGACTTCGTGGCAAAGAAGAAGGGGTATGTAACCTATGGAGACAACAATTGTGGTGCAATAATTGGAAAAGGTAGTGTAGGTAATCCTTCTTCCACTACTATATCTGATGTATTGCTTGTCAAGGGCCTTAAACATAATCTCATTAGCATTAGCCAATTATGCGACAAAGGATACAATGTATCGTTTTCAAAAGATTATTGTCGAATTGTGCATAATGATGAGATGAAAAGTGTGTTTAATGGCCTAAGAGTAAACAATGTCTATATGTTGGACTTGGATGAAGTATTTTTGACAAGTGATAAATGTCTCATGACAATGAGTGAGGACTCATGGTTATGGAATAGACGTTTAACACGTGTCAACTTTGACTTGCTAAACAAGGTAGTCTCAAAAGATCTAGTCATATGTCTGCCCAAAGTTAAGTTTACCAAGGATCACCTTTGTGATGCTTGCCAAATGGGAAAGCAAACGAGAATCTCTTTTAAATCTAAAAATATTGTTTCAACTACGAGACCTCTCGAGCTTCTCCATATAGATTTATTCGGGTCATCTAAAATTAAAAGCCTAGGTGGTAACTATTACGGTTTTGTAATAGTTGATGACTTTTCTAGATTTTATTAGACCATCTTCTTGGCTAGAAAGAGCGATACATTCACAGCCTTTGAAAGATTTGCTAAGCTTTCTCAAAATAAATTAAACACAAATATCGTAGCAATTAGGAGTGACCATGGAGGTGAGTTTGAGAACTATTTGTTTGAGGAATATTGCGGTAAACACGGAATTGATCACAACTTCTCCGCTCCACGTACCCCTCAACAAAACGGGGTTGTGGAGCGCAAAAATTATATTTTGGAAGAGTTAGGGAGAACCATGATCAATGAAAGTGTGTTACCTAAGTATTTCTGGGCTGACGCCATAAGTACGACATGTTATGTATTGAATAGGGTGCTCATCCGCCCTATTCTAAACAAAACACGGTATGAGCTTTTAAAAGGGCGTAAGCCATCATCTTCATATCTTCGGTTGCAAGTGTTTTATGTTGAATAATGGAAAAGAAAGCTTAGGTAAATTTGATTCCAAGGTCGACGAAGGTATCTTCCTCGGATACTCTAAGTCAAGTAAAGCCTATAGAATTTATAATAAGAGATTACTTACCGTTGAAGAGTCTGTACACGTAACATTTGATGAATCTTATCTGAGAGATGTCGGAAAAGGTAGTGTTGTTCATGGTGCAAGTGTATCTTCGAAAGACATACTCAATAGTGCCGAGCCGGGAATTGACCAACCCGACGAAGTCAAAATTGAGGAGGAGAAAGATGACAGCCATAAAGAAACCGAGGAAGTTCATCTATCTACAAAAGATTATCTCCCTCCAGCTTGGAAGTCTTCCAAAGACCATCCTATCGACAATATCCTAGGTGATATATCAAAGGGGGTGACAACTCGGTCTAAGATAAGTAATTTATGTTAGCACTTCACTTTCGTTTCTCAGGTGGAACCTAAAAACCCTAAAGAATGCTTACTTGATGAACATTGGTTTTTATCCATGCAAAAGGAACTTAATCAGTTCAAGAGAAATGAGGTTTGTGACATTGCCCATCCTCCGCGAGGTCATCGAGTAATTGGCACCCGATGGGTGTTTAGGAACAAATTAGACGAAAACGGGGTATTAACTTGCAATAAGGCGCGTTTAGTCGCGCAAGGGTATAACCAAGAGGAAGGCATCGACTATGAGGAGACTTATACGCCGGTTTCCCGACTCGAGGCTATACGCCTTTTACTTGCCTTCGCTTGTGCGAAAAATTTTAAGCTATTTCAAATGGATGTAAAAAGTACATTCCTTAACGGTTATATTAATGAAGAAGTTTATGTTTCCCAACCTCCGGGTTTTGATTCTCATGAATATCCTAATCATGTATACAAGTTAAAACGTGCCTTGTATGGACTCAAGCAAGCCCCTAGTGTAACGCCCCGATCCTGAATTTCCTTTATTTTGAGTCCTTTCTGATTTAATTAATTGAATTATTACTTTAAATGTGGAATTGTGTGTTAATATGTTATTTGTGCATATTGTGCTATTTTTGCCTACTTTGAGAGTATCGGGTAAAAATAGACCGGAGGGTATTTTGGGCATTAGTAATTATGTTAAGTGGATATTTTATGTGAATTGATTAATTAGTGTGTGGAAAGAATTTGAGAGGAAAGAAAAGAGAATATGAGTATATGAGAGAAAAAGAGAAAGTTAGGAAGGGAGATAGAAAAACAAAGGAAAGAAAGGAAGAGAAGAGAAAGAGGAGAGAAAGAAGAGGAAAAACCTAGAACTTCAAGAAATCATCACCAAAGCTTTCGATTGTTCGGGTAAGGGTGTGAAACCTTATTATTCTATCAATGTGTATAATCATGTATGATTTTGTTGGATTGTTTTGGATTGTTGGTAGTTTTTCTACACTTTCCATTTTAGGTTGAATTTGGTTTAATCGATAGAAATCGTTGTCTAACAGTTAGAATCGTGATTAGATGACGTAGATTAGTCGATATATGTTAGACTAAGGCTGCGAGATATGAGTTGGAGTTCATCGGGTGATTTTATCGGTGGTTTTGGATTCTGAACAGCGGGGAGAAGTGGAAATCGCAGACGCTCGCTAGCAGTTCGCTAGGCGAGCAGGTCGCGAATGGTCGCTGGTAGTTCGCTAGGCGAGTGCGCAACGAACGGTCCCAGACTTGGGACAGAATGGTTTTAATGTCCCTCGCTGGCAGCGAAGGGAGTAACGAGGAGCTCGCTAGAGGTTCGCTGTGGCGAACGGTGTAGCGAACGAAGTCTGTAGCCTCTGTGCTGGCTCGCTAGCAGTTCGCTAGGCGAGGAGGTAGCGAACACTCGCTAGCAGCTCGCTAGGCGAGCGTGTAGCGAACGTAGCAGGATGGATTTTCCCTGTTGCAGGGTGCTGTCGTGGCTTGGGGTTTCGGTTGCGATCGACCCTTCTTTAATTTAGTAGTTATATGCTGGGTTGTGTTGTGCTGTAGGTAGCCGTATGACGTGAATCCTAGATTATGAATTGTGGCCGCTTGGGCAATTATGTGCATTGTTTAGCCTGATTAAAAATCTATGATGTTGTATGAATATATGCGATGAATGTGTAGAATGCATGAGTATGTTTGTAAACATGTGTGCATTTTCAAGAGTGTCATGAGTCATGTTGCATGTGAAGCATCATGGTATGCATTCTTGTGTCGATTGATTCCTCGGTGAATCTGCAGAACCTCGTGTGCCCTTATGGGGTGTGAGCGATGGTTAATTATTGATTCCTCAGTGAATCTGCAGAACCTCGTGTGCTCTTGTGGGGTGTGAGCGATGGTTAATTATTAATCCCTCGGTGGATTTGCAGAACCTCGTATATTACGATGGTTATTTTGATTCCGCGTAGAATCTGCAGAACCTCGTGTGCCCATGTGGGGTGTGAGCGATGGTTATTTGGTTCTTCAATTGAACCTGCTGAAATGAGTCGGTACCGCATTTGCATCTGCATAGAGTCGTGTGTCGGTCTCTATGAGTTGCATGTTGACATCCTGCATGGTGTATGGTGAATGAACATAATTGTAAATGTTTATATGAATTGTTGATGATTGGCATGATTGGTATGCTTGAAGACACATGTATGTGTGAACATATGATTATGTATGTTTTGTGTGTTTATGAACCGATATAAACATTGTTGACGCATATTGTATATGCATGATGTTCTATTTGTAAATAGATAATGTGAATACATTGCGATGTACGGTATGACGAGGTGAGTTGCGGTGAGAATGCGAAAGACGTATATTGGGTATTATGTATATATATGTTTTTATGCATTGTTATTATGATATCGTTTCTCACCCTTCTGTTGTTTCTTTTAATGCCCTACGAGGCATTGCAGATTAGATCGCTGGAAGTATTTTTGTGAAGCGTGGCTTCTTCCCTTTTTGGTCGGTCGGCTCTGATATGTAGCACCGGGTAGAATAGGATTTATTTTGATTCTTTTGTGATACATCTGAGTATGTATCTGCTGTTGATATGTTTTGTAAAACATGATGAATGATAACTGTATATGTGAATACATGTTTGGTGAATTATGAAATATTTGGATATTTCCGCCTTTGTTCTAAATATTTCTTGTGGGTGTTATTCCGTTGTTGCATATCTGTTGAGCAGGTGTTGTATGGGTTGAAATTTTTATGATAATGTGATATCTCTCTTTTATGCCATGTTGCAAATGTACTCTGATGAAATTTTAAATTTATGCCTAAATGATTAATTGTATTATTTGGGGGCATTAGAAAGGGGGTGTTACATTAAGTGGTATCAGAGCCCAGTGTTGAGTCAGTTGTATCTGTCTCGCTGTTTTGTTGGTTGAATGGTTGTTTGACCCTGTTGTTATTTTTGGGAATAATCAGAATATGGCTGGTCGTAATGACAACGCGATGGCTGCGGCATTGGAAGCTATGGCTCGAGCGGTGCAGGGTGCGCCGAATGTGAATGCTAACGATGAGTTTAGGAAGAATCAACCGCCGGTGTTCAAAGGAAGGTTTGATCCAGACGGTGCTCAGATTTGGCTGAAGGAGGTCGAGAGGATCTTCAGAGTTATGAATTACACTGAGAGGAACAAGGTGAGACTTGGGTCTCACATGCTGAGAGAAGAAGCCGATGACTGGTGGGTCGGCATAAGACAAATTCTTGGGGTTGATGATGAGGAAATAACTTGGGATTTGTTCCGCACTGAATTTTTGAGGAAGTATTATCCGGAGAGTGTGAAGGGAAAGAAGGAGATGGAGTTTCTAGAATTGAAACAAGGGAACATGTCCGTGGTCGACTACACGGCTAAGTTTACGGAGTTGGTGAAATTCCATCCTCACTATGATGCGGTGGCGGCGGAATTTTCCAAGTGTATTAAGTACGAGAACGACTTGCGCCCGGAGATCAAGCAAGCTGTGGGATATCAGAGGATTCGAAGATTTTCGGACTTAACCGAATGCTGTAGAATTTTCGAAGAGGACAGTAGGGCTCGTTCTACTCACTATAAGAGTTTGAATGAGAGGCGAGGGAAGCAACCAGTAAGGAGTGGGCCTTATGTGACGCCTGCTGATAAAGGGAAGCATAGGGAACACTTTGTCAAGAAATCCGGAGGAGGGAGTTCTGGTCCCGTTAAGTGCTATAGGTGCGGCGAAGAGGGGCACAAATCTTTTGAGTGTAAGAAGGCTGGGGAAAAGTGTGCTAACTGTGGTGGTCTCGGTCATGCTACAACTGAATGTAGAAGGAATGTGATTAAGTGTTTTAACTGTGGGGAGGTTGGTCATATTAGTACGAAGTGTACTAAGGCAAAGCAAGCTCCGTCAAGCGGGAAGGTATTTGCATTAGCGGGTGCAGACACTACTAATGCGGATCGGTTGATTAAAGGTACATGCTTTATTAATAATATGCCCTTAGTTGCTATTATCGATACCGAAGCGACTCATTCGTTTATTTCTTTCGAGTGCGCTAAGCGTTTGGATTTGTGTTTTTCTTCTTGTGGTGGTGATATGGTTATTGAGACACCCGCTTCGGGGTTGGTAACTACGTCTTCGGTATGTTTGAGTTGTCCCTTGACCATGTATGGTAAGGACTTTATTATGGACTTGGTGTGTTTGCCATTAGAAGGATTAGATGTGATTTTGGGTATGAATTGGTTGCATTATAATAGAGTTCATATTGATTGTTATCACAAGTTGGTGAAGTTTCCATCTTCGGGAGATGAGGAGGAAGAGAGTTCTCTATCCACTAAAGAGTTGAAGAAACTTTTGGCGGATGAAGCTCAAGTGTTCTGTTTGTTTGCGTCGCTGTCGGTAGAGAATAAGGTTGAATTGGATTTGGTTCCAGTGGCATGTGACTTTCCAGAAGTATTTCCGGAGGACATTACGGATGTACCGCCAGAAAGGGAAGTCGAGTTTTCGATTGATCTAGTTCCCGATACTAGACCGATTTCGATGGCACCGTATCGTATGTCGGCATCGGAGTTGGTAGAATTGAAGAGACAATTGAATGATTTATTGGAAAAGAGATTTGTTAGGCCGAATGTTTCTCCTTGGGGTGCGCCGGTATTGTTGGTAAAGAAGAAAGATGGGAGCATGCGGTTGTGTATTGATTATCGGCAGTTGAACAAGGTGACTATCAAGAATAAGTATCCGCTTACTAGAATTGATGATTTGATGGACCAATTGGTTGGTGCCCGTGTTTTTAGTAAAATTGATTTGAGGTCAGGTTATCACCAGATTCGTGTTAAAGGAGAAGATATTCAAAAGACGGCTTTTAGGACACGGTATGGTCATTATGAATTTTCTGTGATGCCATTCGGAGTTTCTAATGCGCCAGATGTGTTTATGGAATATATGAATCGTATCTTTCATGGGCAGTTGGATCGTTTCGTTGTTGTGTTTATTGACGACATTTTGATTTACTCTAAGTCCCAAGAAGAGCATGAAGAGCATTTGCGGGTTGTGTTGCAAGTATTGAAGGAGAAGCAATTGTATGCTAAGTTATCCAAGTGCGAGTTTTGGTTATCGGAAGTGAGTTTTCTTGGGCATGTTATTTCTGGTAGTGGTATTTGTGTTGATCCGTCCAAGATTGATGCGGTGATGCAATGGGAGGCTCTTAAGTCGGTTACGGAGATCCGAAGCTTTTTGGGCTTGGCCGGTTATTATCGGAGGTTTATTGAGGGATTTTCGAAGTTGGCTCTTCCGTTGACTCAGTTGACTTGTAAGGGAAAGACTTTTGTTTGGGACATTAATTGTGAGAAGAGTTTTGTTGAACTTAAGAGATGGTTGACAACGACGCCAATTCTGATTTTGCCAAATCCGACGGAAGCGTTTGTGGTTTATTGTGATGCTTATTTGTCCGGTTTAGGTGGTGTTTTGATGCAAGACGGTAAAGTTGTGGCTTATGCTTCAAGGAAATTGAGAGTGCATGAGAAGAATTATCCCACGCACGATTTGGAATTGGCGGCCGTGGTCTTTGTTTTGAAAATTTGGAGACATTATCTCTATGGTGCGAGATTTGAAGTTTTTAGCGACCACAAGAGTTTGAAGTATTTATTTGAGCAAAAGGAATTGAATATGAGGCAAAGGAGATGGTTAGAGTTTTTGAAGGATTATGACTTTGGTTTGAATTACCATCCGGGTAAAGCAAATGTTGTAGCCGATGCTTTGAGCCGGAAGTTAGTGCATATGTCTACATTGATGGTGAGAGAATGGGAACTTTTGGAGAGTTTTAGAGATTTGAGTTTGGTTTGTGAAATGACGCCAAGAAGTGTGAAACTTGGTATGTTGTATGTTACGAATGATTTTCTAGCTACCGTTCGTGAAAAGCAAAAGTTGGATTTGAAATTTGTGGATTTGATGATGAATGAGAGTGAAGACTTTAAGGTTGATAATTTTGGAGTTTTGAGATTCCGTGGTCGTATTTGTATTCCCGACGATGTGGATTTGAGAAAGACGATATTGGAGGAAGGACACCGGAGTAAATTGAGTATTCACCCGGGTGCGAATAAGATGTATCAAGATTTGAAGAAAATCTTTTGGTGGTCCGGATTAAAGAGGGATGTAGCTCGGTTTGTGTATTCGTGTTTGACCTGCCAGAAGTCTAAAGTGGAACATCAGAAGCCTAGTGGGTTGATGCAACCGTTGAATATTCCGGAATGGAAATGGGATAGTATATCAATGGATTTTGTTACGGGTTTACCAAATACGCAAAGAGGTCACAATGCTATTTGGGTGATTGTTGATAGGCTTACTAAATCTGCTCACTTTATTCCGATTGATATTAGTTATCCTTTGGAAAAGTTAGCCGAGATTTATGTTCGGGTGATTGTGAAGTTGCATGGAGTTCCCAAGAGTATCGTGTCGGATAGAGATCCTAGATTTACTTCGAGATTTTGGGAAGGTTTGCAAAAGGCTTTAGGTTCTAAGTTGAGATTGAGTTCGGCATATCATCCGCAGACGGATGGCCAAACTGAGAGGACGATTCAATCGTTAGAGGACTTGTTGCGTGCTTGTGTGCTCGAGCAAGGTGGTGTTTGGGATAGCTTTTTGGCATTGATTGAATTCACTTACAACAACAGTTTTCATGCAAGTATTGGTATGACACCATTTGAGGCTTTGTATGGTCGGAGATGTCGAACACCTTTGTGTTGGCATGAAACCGGAGAGAGATCGGTAGTTGGACCGGAAATGGTACAACAAACGACGGAGAAGGTGAAGTTTATTCGGGAGAAGATGAAAGCTTCCCAGAATAGGCAAAAGAGTTACCATGACAAGAGAAGGAAGGACCTTGAATTTCAAGAAGGTGACCATGTGTTTTTGAGAGTTACACCGGTTGCGGGTGTGGGTTGTGCTTTAAAGTCGAAGAAGTTGACTTCTCGTTTTATTGGTCCGTATCAAATTATTGCACGAGTTGGTGCGGTGGCTTATCGTGTGGCGTTGCCTCCGAGTCTTTCGAATTTGCATGATGTGTTCCATGTTTCGCAACTTCGGAAGTATGTTCCGGATCCGTCACATGTGATTCCTATGGATGAGGTGGAGGTAAGAGATAATCTTACGGTTGAGGTTTTACCGGTTATGATTTTGGACCGCGAAGTTAAGAACCTAAGAGGCAAGGATATTTCGCTTGTAAAAGTAGCATGAGGGGGTGCTGCGGAAGGCAATATGACTTGGGAATTGGAGAGTAAGATGCGTGAGTCGCATTCTGAGCTGTTCGAATCAGGTAATATTTTCGAGGACGGAAATTCCTAAGTGGGGGAGAGTTGTAACGCCCCGATCCTGAATTTCCTTTATTTTGAGTCCTTTCTGATTTAATTAATTGAATTATTACTTTAAATGTGGAATTGTGTGTTAATATGTTATTTGTGCATATTGTGCTATTTTTGCCTACTTTGAGAGTATCGGGTAAAAATAGACCGGAGGGTATTTTGGGCATTAGTAATTATGTTAAGTGGATATTTTATGTGAATTGATTAATTAGTGTGTGGAAAGAATTTGAGAGGAAAGAAAAGAGAATATGAGTATATGAGAGAAAAAGAGAAAGTTAGGAAGGGAGATAGAAAAACAAAGGAAAGAAAGGAAGAGAAGAGAAAGAGGAGAGAAAGAAGAGGAAAAACCTAGAACTTCAAGAAATCATCACCAAAGCTTTCGATTGTTCGGGTAAGGGTGTGAAACCTTATTATTCTATCAATGTGTATAATCATGTATGATTTTGTTGGATTGTTTTGGATTGTTGGTAGTTTTTCTACACTTTCCATTTTAGGTTGAATTTGGTTTAATCGATAGAAATCGTTGTCTAACGGTTAGAATCGTGATTAGATGATGTAGATTAGTCGATATATGTTAGACTAAGGCTGCGGGATATGAGTTGGAGTTCATCGGGTGATTTTATCGGTGGTTTTGGATTCTGAACAGCGGGGAGAAGTGGAAATCGCAGACGCTCGCTAGCAGTTCGCTAGGCGAGCAGGTCGCGAATGGTCGCTGGTAGTTCGCTAGGCGAGTGCGCAGCGAACGGTCCCAGACTTGGGACATAATGGTTTTAATGTCCCTCGCTGGCAGCGAAGGGAGTAACGAGGAGCTCGCTAGAGGTTCGCTGTGGCGAACGGTGTAGCGAACGAAGTCTGTAGCCTCTGTGCTGGCTCGCTAGCAGTTCGCTAGGCGAGGAGGTAGCGAACACTCGCTAGCAGCTCGCTAGGCGAGCGTGTAGCGAACGTAGCAGGATGGATTTTCCCTGTTGCAGGGTGCTGTCGTGGCTTGGGGTTTCGGTTGCGATCGACCCTTCTTTGATTTAGTAGTTATATGCTGGGTTGTGTTGTGCTGTGGGTAGCCGTATGACGTGAATCCTAGATTATGAATTGTGGCCGCTTGGGCAATTATGTGCATTGTTTAGCCTGATTAAAAATCTATGATGTTGTATGAATATATGCGATGAATGTGTAGAATGCATGAGTATGTTTGTAAACATGTGTGCATTTTCAAGAGTGTCATGAGTCATGTTGCATGTGAAGCATCATGGTATGCATTCTTGTGTCGATTGATTCCTCGGTGAATCTGCAGAACCTCGTGTGCCCTTGTGGGGTGTGAGCGATGGTTAATTATTGATTCCTCGGTGAATCTGCAGAATCTCGTGTGCTCTTGTGGGGTGTGAGCGATGGTTAATTATTAATCCCTCGGTGGATTTGCAGAACCTCGTATATTACGATGGTTATTTTGATTCCGCGTAGAATCTGCAGAACCTCGTGTGCCCATGTGGGGTGTGAGCGATGGTTATTTGGTTCTTCAATTGAACCTGCTGAAATGAGTCGGTACCGCATTTGCATCTGCATAGAGTCGTGTGTCGGTCTCTATGAGTTGCATGTTGACATCCTGCATGGTGTATGGTGAATGAACATAATTGTAAATGTTTATATGAATTGTTGATGATTGGCATGATTGGTATGCTTGAAGACACATGTATGTGTGAACATATGTTTATGTATGTTTTGTGTGTTTATGAACCGATATAAACATTGTTGACGCATATTGTATATGCATGATGTTCTATTTGTAAATAGATAATGTGAATACATTGCGATGTACGGTATGACGAGGTGAGTTGCGGTGAGAATGCGAAAGACGTATATTGGGTATTATGTATATATATGTTTTTATGCATTGTTATTATGATATCGTTTCTCACCCTTCTGTTGTTTCTTTTAATGCCCTACGAGGCATTGCAGATTAGATCGCTGGAAGTATTTTTGTGAAGCGTGGCTTCTTCCCTTTTTCGTCGGTCGGCTCTGATATGTAGCACCGGGTAGAATAGGATTTATTTTGATTCTTTTGTGATACATCTGAGTATGTATCTGCTGTTGATATGTTTTGTAAAACATGATGAATGATAACTGTATATGTGAATACATGTTTGGTGAATTATGAAATATTTGGATATTTCCGCCTTTGTTCTAAATATTTCTTGTGGGTGTTATTCCGTTGTTGCATATCTGTTGAGCAGGTGTTGTATGGGTTGGAATTTTTATGATAATGTGATATCTCTCTTTTATGCCATGTTGCAAATGTACTCTGATGAAATTTTAAATTTATGCCTAAATGATTAATTGTATTATTTGGGGGCATTAGAAAGGGGGTGTTACATTAAGTGGTATCAGAGCCCAGTGTTGAGTCAGTTGTATCTGTCTCGCTGTTTTGTTGGTTGAATGGTTGTTTGACCCTGTTGTTATTTTTGGGAATAATCAGAATATGGCTGGTCGTAATGACAACGCGATGGCTGCGGCATTGGAAGCTATGGCTCGAGCGGTGCAGGGTGCGCCGAATGTGAATGCTAACGATGAGTTTAGGAAGAATCAACCGCCGGTGTTCAAAGGAAGGTTTGATCCAGACGGTGCTCAGATTTGGCTGAAGGAGGTCGAGAGGATCTTCAGAGTTATGAATTGCACTGAGAGGAACAAGGTGAGACTTGGGTCTCACATGCTGAGAGAAGAAGCCGATGACTGGTGGGTCGGCATAAGACAAATTCTTGGGGTTGATGATGAGGAAATAACTTGGGATTTGTTCCGCACTGAATTTTTGAGGAAGTATTATCCGGAGAGTGTGAAGGGAAAGAAGGAGATGGAGTTTCTAGAATTGAAACAAGGGAACATGTCCATGGTCGACTACACGACTAAGTTTACGGAGTTGGTGAAATTCCATCCTCACTATGATGCGGTGGCGGCGGAATTTTCCAAGTGTATTAAGTACGAGAACGACTTGCGCCCGGAGATCAAGCAAGCTGTGGGATATCAGAGGATTCGAAGATTTTCGGACTTAACCGAATGCTGTAGAATTTTCGAAGAGGATAGTAGGGCTCGTTCTACTCACTATAAGAGTTTGAATGAGAGGCGAGGGAAGCAACCAGTAAGGAGTGGGCCTTATGTGACGCCTGCTGATAAAGGGAAGCATAGGGAACACTTTGTCAAGAAATCCGGAGGAGGGAGTTCTGGTCCCGTTAAGTGCTATAGGTGCGGCGAAGAGGGGCACAAATCTTTTGAGTGTAAGAAGGCTGGGGAAAAGTGTGCTAACTGTGGTGGTCTCGGTCATGCTACAACTGAATGTAGAAGGAATGTGATTAAGTGTTTTAACTGTGGGGAGGTTGGTCATATTAGTACGAAGTGTACTAAGGCAAAGCAAGCTCCGTCAAGCAGGAAGGTATTTGCATTAGCGGGTGCAGACACTACTAATGCGGATCGGTTGATTAAAGGTACATGCTTTATTAATAATATGCTCTTAGTTGCTATTATCAATACCGGAGCGACTCATTCGTTTATTTCTTTCGAGTGCGCTAAGCGTTTGGATTTGTGTTTTTCTTCTTGTGGTGGTGATATGGTTATTGAGACACCCGCTTCGGGGTTGGTAACTACGTCTTCGGTATGTTTGAGTTGTCCCTTGACCATGTATGGTAAGGACTTTATTATGGACTTGGTGTGTTTGCCATTAGAAGGATCATATGTGATTTTGGGTATGAATTGGTTGCATTATAATAGAGTTCATATTGATTGTTATCACAAGTTGGTGAGGTTTCCATCTTCGGGAGATGAGGAGGAAGAGAGTTCTCTATCCACTAAAGAGTTGAAGAAACTTTTGGCGGATGAAGCTCAAGTGTTCTGTTTGTTTGCGTCGCTGTCGGTAGAGAATAAGGTTGAATTGGATTTGGTTCCAGTGGCATGTGACTTTCCAGAAGTATTTCCGGAGGACATTACGGATGTACCGCCAGAAAGGGAAGTCGAGTTTTCGATTGATCTAGTTCCCGATACTAGACCGATTTCGATGGCACCGTATCGTATGTCGGCATCGGAGTTGGTAGAATTGAAGAGACAATTGAATGATTTATTGGAAAAGAGATTTGTTAGGCCGAGTGTTTCTCCTTGGGGTGCGCCGGTATTGTTGGTAAAGAAGAAAGATGGGAGCATGCGGTTGTGTATTGATTATCGGCAGTTGAACAAGGTGACTATCAAGAATAAGTATCCGCTTACTAGAATTGATGATTTGATGGACCAATTGGTTGGTGCCCGTGTTTTTAGTAAAATTGATTTGAGGTCAGGTTATCACCAGATTCGTGTTAAAGGAGAAGATATTCAAAAGACGGCTTTTAGGACACGGTATGGTCATTATGAATTTTCTGTGATGCCATTCGGAGTTTCTAATGCGCCAGATGTGTTTATGGAATATATGAATCGTATCTTTCATGGGCAGTTGGATCGTTTCGTTGTTGTGTTTATTGACGACATTTTGATTTACTCTAAGTCCCAAGAAGAGCATGAAGAGCATTTGCGGGTTGTGTTGCAAGTATTGAAGGAGAAGCAATTGTATGCTAAGTTATCCAAGTGCGAGTTTTGGTTATCGGAAGTGAGTTTTCTTGGGCATGTTATTTCTAGTAGTGGTATTTGTGTTGATCCGTCCAAGATTGATGCGGTGATGCAATGGGAGGCTCTTAAGTCGGTTACGGAGATCCGAAGCTTTTTGGGCTTGGCCGGTTATTATCGGAGGTTTATTGAGGGATTTTCGAAGTTGGCTCTTCCGTTGACTCAGTTGACTTGTAAGGGAAAGACTTTTGTTTGGGACATTAATTGTGAGAAGAGTTTTGTTGAACTTAAAAGACGGTTGACAACGACGCCAATTCTGATTTTGCCAAATCCGACGGAAGCGTTTGTGGTTTATTGTGATGCTTATTTGTCCGGTTTAGGTGGTGTTTTGATGCAAGACGGTAAAGTTGTGGCTTATGCTTCAAGGAAATTGAGAGTGCATGAGAAGAATTATCCCACGCACGATTTGGAATTGGCGGCCGTGGTCTTTGTTTTGAAAATTTGGAGACATTATCTCTATGGTGCGAGATTTGAAGTTTTTAGCGACCACAAGAGTTTGAAGTATTTATTTGAGCAAAAGGAATTGAATATGAGGCAAAGGAGATGGTTAGAGTTTTTGAAGGATTATGACTTTGGTTTGAATTACCATCCGGGTAAAGCAAATGTTGTAGCCGATGCTTTGAGCCGGAAGTTAGTGCATATGTCTACATTGATGGTGAGAGAATGGGAACTTTTGGAGAGTTTTAGAGATTTGAGTTTGGTTTGTGAAATGACGCCAAGAAGTGTGAAACTTGGTATGTTGTATGTTACGAATGATTTTCTAGCTACCGTTCGTGAAAAGCAAAAGTTGGATTTGAAATTTGTGGATTTGATGATGAATGAGAGTGAAGACTTTAAGGTTGATAATTTTGGAGTTTTGAGATTCCGTGGTCGTATTTGTATTCCCGACGATGTGGATTTGAGAAAGACGATATTGGAGGAAGGACACCGGAGTAAATTGAGTATTCACCCGGGTGCGAATAAGATGTATCAAGATTTGAAGAAAATCTTTTGGTGGTCCGGATTAAAGAGGGATGTAGCTCGGTTTGTGTATTCGTGTTTGACCTGCCAGAAGTCTAAAGTGGAACATCAGAAGCCTAGTGGGTTGATGCAACCGTTGAATATTCCGGAATGGAAATGGGATAGTATATCAATGGATTTTGTTACGGGTTTACCAAATACGCAAAGAGGTCACAATGCTATTTGGGTGATTGTTGATAGGCTTACTAAATCTGCTCACTTTATTCCGATTGATATTAGTTATCCTTTGGAAAAGTTAGCCGAGATTTATGTTCGGGTGATTGTGAAGTTGCATGGAGTTCCCAAGAGTATCGTGTCGGATAGAGATCCTAGATTTACTTCGAGATTTTGGGAAGGTTTGCAAAAGGCTTTAGGTTCTAAGTTGAGATTGAGTTCGGCGTATCATCCGCAGACGGATGGCCAAACTGAGAGGACGATTCAATCGTTAGAGGACTTGTTGCGTGCTTGTGTGCTCGAGCAAGGTGGTGTTTGGGATAGCTTTTTGGCATTGATTGAATTCACTTACAACAACAGTTTTCATGCAAGTATTGGTATGACACCATTTGAGGCTTTGTATGGTCGGAGATGTCGAACACCTTTGTGTTGGCATGAAACCGGAGAGAGATCGGTAGTTGGACCGGAAATGGTACAACAAACGACGGAGAAGGTGAAGTTTATTCGGGAGAAGATGAAAGCTTCCCAGAATAGGCAAAAGAGTTACCATGACAAGAGAAGGAAGGACCTTGAATTTCAAGAAGGTGACCATGTGTTTTTGAGAGTTACACCGGTTGCGGGTGTGGGTTGTGCTTTAAAGTCGAAGAAGTTGACTTCTCGTTTTATTGGTCCGTATCAAATTATTGCACGAGTTGGTGCGGTGGCTTATCGTGTGGCGTTGCCTCCGAGTCTTTCGAATTTGCATGATGTGTTCCATGTTTCGCAACTTCGGAAGTATGTTCCGGATCCGTCACATGTGATTCCTATGGATGAGGTGGAGGTAAGAGATAATCTTACGGTTGAGGTTTTACCGGTTATGATTTTGGACCGCGAAGTTAAGAACCTAAGAGGCAAGGATATTTCGCTTGTAAAAGTAGCATGAGGGGGTGCTGCGGAAGGCAATATGACTTGGGAATTGGAGAGTAAGATGCGTGAGTCGCATTCTGAGCTGTTCGAATCAGGTAATATTTTCGAGGACGGAAATTCCTAAGTGGGGGAGAGTTGTAACGCCCCGATCCTGAATTTCCTTTATTTTGAGTCCTTTCTGATTTAATTAATTGAATTATTACTTTAAATGTGGAATTGTGTGTTAATATGTTATTTGTGCATATTGTGCTATTTTTGCCTACTTTGAGAGTATCGGGTAAAAATAGACCGGAGGGTATTTTGGGCATTAGTAATTATGTTAAGTGGATATTTTATGTGAATTGATTAATTAGTGTGTGGAAAGAATTTGAGAGGAAAGAAAAGAGAATATGAGTATATGAGAGAAAAAGAGAAAGTTAGGAAGGGAGATAGAAAAACAAAGGAAAGAAAGGAAGAGAAGAGAAAGAGGAGAGAAAGAAGAGGAAAAACCTAGAACTTCAAGAAATCATCACCAAAGCTTTCGATTGTTCGGGTAAGGGTGTGAAACCTTATTATTCTATCAATGTGTATAATCATGTATGATTTTGTTGGATTGTTTTGGATTGTTGGTAGTTTTTCTACACTTTCCATTTTAGGTTGAATTTGGTTTAATCGATAGAAATCGTTGTCTAACGGTTAGAATCGTGATTAGATGACGTAGATTAGTCGATATATGTTAGACTAAGGCTGCGGGATATGAGTTGGAGTTCATCGGGTGATTTTATCGGTGGTTTTGGATTCTGAACAGCGGGGAGAAGTGGAAATCGCAGACGCTCGCTAGCAGTTCGCTAGGCGAGCAGGTCGCGAATGGTCGCTGGTAGTTCGCTAGGCGAGTGCGCAGCGAACGGTCCCAGACTTGGGACAGAATGGTTTTAATGTCCCTCGCTGGCAGCGAAGGGAGTAACGAGGAGCTCGCTAGAGGTTTGCTGTGGCGAACGGTGTAGCGAACGAAGTCTGTAGCCTTTGTGCTGGCTCGCTAGTAGTTCGCTAGGCGAGGAGGTAGCGAACGCTCGCTAGCAGCTCGCTAGGCGAGCGTGTAGCGAACGTAGCAGGATGGATTTTCCCTGTTGCAGGGTGCTGTCGTGGCTTGGGGTTTCGGTTGCGATCGACCCTTCTTTGATTTAGTAGTTATATGCTGGGTTGTGTTGTGCTGTAGGTAGCCGTATGGCGTGAATCCTAGATTATGAATTGTGGCCGCTTGGGCAATTATGTGCATTGTTTAGCCTGATTAAAAATCTATGATGTTGTATGAATATATGCGATGAATGTGTAGAATGCATGAGTATGTTTGTAAACATGTGTGCATTTTCAATAGTGTCATGAGTCATGTTGCATGTGAAGCATCATGGTATGCATTCTTGTGTCGATTGATTCCTCGGTGAATCTGCAGAACCTCGTGTGCCCTTGTGGGGTGTGAGCGATGGTTAATTATTGATTCCTCGGTGAATCTGCAGAACCTCGTGTGCCCTTGTGGGGTGTGAGCGATGGTTAATTATTGATCCCTCGGTGGATTTGCAGAACCTCGTATATTACGATGGTTATTTTGATTCCGCGTAGAATCTGCAGAACCTCGTGTGCCCATGTGGGGTGTGAGCGATGGTTATTTGGTTCTTCAATTGAACCTGCTGAAATGAGTCGGTACCGCATTTGCATCTGCATAGAGTCGTGTGTCGGTCTCTATGAGTTGCATGTTGACATCCTGCATGGTGTATGGTGAATGAACATAATTGTAAATGTTTATATGAATTGTTGATGATTGGCATGATTGGTATGCTTGAAGACACATGTATGTGTGAACATATGATTATGTATGTTTTGTGTATTTATGAACCGATATAAACATTGTTGACGCATATTGTATATGCATGATGTTCTATTTGTAAATAGATAATGTGAATACATTGCGATGTACGGTATGACGAGGTGAGTTGCGGTGAGAATGCGAAAGACGTATATTGGGTATTATGTATATATATGTTTTTATGCATTGTTATTATGATATCGTTTATCATCCTTCTGTTGTTTCTTTTAATGCCCTACGAGGCATTGCAGATTAGATCGCTGAAAGTATTTTTGTGAAGCGTGGCTTCTTCCCTTTTTGGTCGGTCGGCTCTGATATGTAGCACCGGGTAGAATAGGATTTATTTTGATTCTTTTGTGATACATCTGAGTATGTATCTGCTGTTGATATGTTTTGTAAAACATGATGAATGATAACTGTATATGTGAATACATGTTTGGTGAATTATGAAATATTTGGATATTTCCGCCTTTATTCTAAATATTTTTTTGTGGGTGTTATTCCGTTGTTGCATATGTGTTGAGCAGGTGTTGTATGGGTTGGAATTTTTATGATAATGTGATATCTCTCTTTTATGCCATGTTGCAAATGTACTCTGATGAAATTTTAAATTTATGCCTAAATGATTAATTGTATTATTTGGGGGCATTAGAAAGGGGGTGTTACACCTAGGGCTTGATATGAGCGTCTAAGCAAGTTTCTACTTGATCAAGGGTATTCAAGAGGCAAGGTCGACACAACCCTCTTCATTAAGCGTTAAGGAAAACACTTAATTTTGATGCAAATTTATGTTGATGACATTATATTCGGATCAACTAACATGAATCTCGTTAGAGAGTTTTCTAACCTAATGTAGGGTGAATTCGAGATGAGTATGATGGGGGAGCTCACATATTTTCTCGGGTTACAAATCAAGCCGCTTGAGGAAGGAACCTTTGTAAGTCAAATAAAATATTATCTTGAGCTTCTCAAGAGGTTTGACATGACAAATTCCAAAACCATTGACACACTAATGCCGACTTGTGCAAATCTCAGTAGAGATGAAAATGCTAAGGATGTAGAGGTAAAAAGATATCGAGGTATGGTCGGCTATCTTCTTTATCTTACCGCCTCTAAACCCGATATTATGTTTAGTGTTTGCATGTGAGCAAGATATCAATCTTCTCCTAAGGAATCCCATTTGTTGCGGTGAGAATCGTGATACCAAGCTATTGATTAACTTGAATCTTAATTCTTAAATTCACAACCGAACTTTAATTTATCCAAAAAGGAAAGGTTTAAAGAAAGAAAAACCTATAAAAATGCAAAGCAAAAAGTAAGGCTTAAAGCTAAGCAAAAAGATCTAAAGGTTCGGGGGTTGGTTATACCTAGGGAAAGTGTTAGCATCCTAAGTATCTGTAGTACTCTACAGGAACCTCTTGTTGATATTTGTGTTTGCTAAAGTTGCTTGCTAAATGAAAAGTGCTAAGGTAAAGATCTAAAGTATATACAAAGTATGTTCGCCAAGACATCGCATCTCGTGCCTACGTATCCTGATGAGAATGGAATCAGAGCAACCGTAGTTCCCCTAACTAAGGGGTGAGGAACTCTTAACTGTGGTCAAGGTTCCAGGGGGATGTAAACATTCATAGGGAAGTACTTACATGGAGTGCGGCGACTCCTAAATCTACGTTAAGATTGTTATGGTAGAAAATGTCCACGGTGGAACGCTAAACATGAGTACGGCGACTCAGATCCTAAGGCTAGGATAAAAGGGTAAAGGTAAAAGATATCCACGGCGGGACAACTACTTGGAGCACGACGACTCCGATCCTAAGTTGCAAAAATGTAACAGGAAGTTAGTGGTTAGTGAGTCCGACAAGACATCACAATTAGTCAGGACAAAACATCAAGAATTAATCGAGGAAAGGCTTGCTCAAAATATAGAAGCAAACAAGCTGAAAAACAGAACCGGACGACAAATAATTATTAATCAAATTAAATATCAATATTTAATAGAATTAACTACTAATTGAATTAATCATATTAAATAAAGAATGTTTAAAATAATTAATAATTAAAACATATTTTCTTTTATACCTTTATATCTAATAAATAAATAATTAAGCTAGGAAGAACATTAAAAATAAAAGGTAAAATGTTTTGGTATTTTCGCATCAAAAGGTTAATGAATCACTAGTTCTAAAAACATTTAAAACTAAACAAATTATTAACAGTTAAACTAAATTAAAAAAACAAGTTTACTATATAAGTGAAAAACAATACATTAGTAGGAAGAAAAATGGAAAAGAAAGCTGGCGGTGCACTTTCTAAATGAATGTTTTTTTTTTTGCATATATCTTTTTTAACCTTATACAAATAAAGCATGAAAAATAATTAAAGCAAATAATTAGTATGAATTTGGTTTTTTAGACACAGTCACACTTACAATGTATTCCAGCTCTACAATTCCAACATATTCTCGTGAGATAGCATAATCAAAATGCACTAGAATACAAATGATACAAATCAAAACAAGTTTCAAATGGTAATACATTGGGTAAACACATAGACAGTTTGCAAAATAATACATCCATCCACTAAATGATTCAACTCAAAATGAAACAAATAGGCAATGAACTTAACGGAACAACATAATAAAAAGTAAGAGGCAAATCCAAATTGAAATAACAAGTAATAAACACGAAACTGGAAGAAAACAATTCAGAATTACCGACAATGGCGAAAGCTCAAATGAACAACTACGAATCAGCCCAAGTCTCGTTGAGTCGATGTTGTTGCGTTGAGTTGTTATTGCGTTGTTAAAATGGATTCACGATGGCTCACGCGACGTCACTGTCGGAAACTTGGCGAGAATGTTGTGGTTGTGTTGTTATGAAATATTGTGTGTTTTACAGCAGCGATATGGTTCTCCCTCCATTTTTCACTCGTTCTCGCAGTGGCGGTGTTGTGAGTTGCGGCTTGTTATCAGCGTAATGGTGATGCGAAGTTGCGACTAAGGGTGGTATGCGCTGGAATCTTTTGTGAAATGGTTAAGGCGCAGGAAGAGAGAAGCATACATGGTTTTTTTTATTGTATCAGGTATATGGAAGAGTTAATAGCAGATGTGTGAGTTAAGTTAATGAATTCTCACAGTTGTGTTGGAGAATTTTTTTTTTTTGAGAAGATGGAAAAAAGTGCTACACATATGTAATATGCCTCTTCACCATAGAAAGAGTGTTTGTCCTACGCAGCAGCAGGGAGTATTCCCTTTTTGATGAAAACTTCCCGGTTTTCTTTATGGCGTGTCACAGGCTGGTAGTAATTGGAGCAAGCTTTGGTCTACTTTGCTTTGCACAGGTTTTGGCATGTTGTGCTTTTCTTCACTTTGGTTTATGTGTTGCAGGTTATATAAAAGAATGAATAAAAATAAAATAACTTTATGAAACTTGTTAATTAAGTGTTACTAAAAATAGTTAAAAAACAAATATTAAAAATAGAAATACAAATAAAATAAAAATAAAATGTTTAATATAAAAAAATCTGAATGAGAAAATAAGAAGGGATTAAAAAATATATTATTAATGAAAAATAGAAATAAAATCGGTAAAAAATAAATAATTGGACCGGTATCGAAGTGTTTGAAAAAAAATAAAATTAATACACCAAAATGATCAGCAAAAAATATACGATTCATAAAAATACAGCGTTTGGTCAAATTTCAAAATAAATTTTACCCGCTAAAATGGCTTAAACTGTTTAAAAACACGATCGAAAAGTGGTTGAAAAAATTAAATGAGCACGTTAGGTTAAACTACGTGAAACACAAATTAATATCACTAACGTTTGCAGGCTCAATTTTAAAATTTTTCGTCCACTGATTTTACGCGCAGTTGACATTTTATTTGACCGATTCGGCTGTAAACCTGACAAGTTTATTTTAGCTAATAAATTGGGTATTATGAAAAATGACAGACATGATATGCTATACAGGCAATGCAAAAAAAATGAGGGTAAAATTTGGGATATGACACCATCTTAAAGCAGTTAAGCGCATACTTCGATACCTTTCGGGTACTCTGAAGTATGGGTTATGGTATTCCAAGGGAAACGATTGTTCCATGGTTGAATTCTCCGACTCTGATTTTGCCGGGTGCAAATCAGATAGGAAAAGTACCAGTGGTACTTGTCACTTATTTTCAAATTCTTTGGTTAGCTGGCATAGCAAGAAACAGGTGTCTGTTGCTTTGTCAACCGCCAAAGTGGAATACGTTGTCGCCGGTAGTTGTTGCGCTCAAGTCTTATGGCTTAAGCAACAATTGCTAGATTTTAATCTCAAACTTGAGTGTATTCTGATCTTTTGTGACAATACAAGTGCCATTAATCTTACCAAGAATCTCGTGTTGCATTCACGCACTAAGCATGTCGAAATATGACACCACTTCCTTAGGGATCATGTGGAGAAAGGCGACGTGGTTTTTGAACACGTTGATACTAAAAATCAACTCGCGGATATTTTCACAAAACCTCTTGCTACTGAGCCTTTCTTTCATATCTGACGAGAACTAGGTATTCTCGATATTTCGGATCGTGTTTAGTAAAATTTCTTGCATATCTTTTTCTATATCTATGTTTATATCTACTTTGATTATCGGATATCTAACAAATTGAAGATGTTAAAAGTATATGTATGTATTCATCTAGCTACATTTGGAATGAAGGTGATATCTTTCCCCTCTCTCTCTCTCTCTCTCTCTCTCTCTCTCTCTCTCTCTCTCTCTCTCTCTCTCTCTATATATATATATATATATATATATATATATATATATATATATATATATATATATATATATATATATATATATATATATATATATATATATATATATATATATATATATATATATATATATATATATATATATATATATATATATATATATATATATATATATATATATATATATATATATATATATATATATATATATATATATATATATATATATATATATATATATATATATTCTCATGTTCATAAAATGCATCAAATTATGTGTTACATTTGTCATATATGTCATATTATATGTATCTTGTCCTTTTGAATGCTTGAAATTTGTTGTGGTTGTTTATTTATGTCCTTTTGTTGCATATATGATCATAAATGTGAAAATTTGCTTATTTTGCTTGCATGAGTCGACCTAAACAAGGTCCGGTCGACTCACAAAAGTGTCCCCAAAATTGAAATTTGTTCGGGTATGCTCAGGTCGACCTACCGGTCGATGCATACCTGTTGAGTTTTGAACGTGTAATTTTTAACACAGTATGCATCGACGCATACAAGGAGCGGTAGACGCATCGCGCAAAATCTGTCAATTTTTTAAAAACCGTTCAAAATTCCTCTCATTTCAATTTTTGATGATTCATTTAATGTGTATCATTACATTTGCATTGTAACTTGACACTACATCACACCTATACTCTATCACTCTCCTCTTCCCAAAACCTAAATAGCTACTACAAAAAGGGTCAAAGTCTTAAATCTCTCAACACATTTAAGAATCTTCTCCAATCTTTGCAAATCATCATCAACTCATTTTTCTCTTCATCTCTTTCAACTCAAAAACCATGGCTACAAGAAGAGTTACAGGTAAAAGATCTACAAGAGCATCCTCCTCTGCATCCCTTCCGGTTTCTGCTGTATCTTTAGTTCCTCCTGAATTTACCGAAAGCGTCACCAATTTTTTTAGCAAAAGATCTATGGTCAAGCAACATGCTTATTATCGTCTCTTTGCGAAGCGCATGCACATTCCTCACATAATCAGTCTTCTTGATTTTCAAGGGGTTAACAACTTTCTGGAGTGTAATGAAAAGTATAATGAAGACCTTGTACGAATTTTCTACACATGTCTTCATGGTAAGTTTCCGGGTTCTCAATTTCACATTAAGGTTGGCAACACAAAGGTTAGTGTCACTACTGTTGTCTGGCAAAAGTTCTTTGATATGTCTCTTGATTCGGACAAGCCTCTCTTTGAGGTCACTGACACCCACACGGTTGAAGGCTATGAGTTCAAGGCAGCTTTGAACTCTATGTTGAAAAAGCCGTATGCTGCTGATATTGTGGCAAGTGACTTATTTCCGAAGACTTTCACCACAGGAAAATTGAAACCACAGGATAGGATCTTGCAATGGATAGTGGCGCGCATTCTGCGCCTTAAGAAAGGTGGTTTTTCTCGCGTTGATCAGGCTGAAGTTCACTTGATGTACATTTTGAGAAACAAGATTAAAATTAATTGGCCTTACTATATTACGAGTAGACTTTATGCCCTTAGGGACTCGGGTCGTGGTACCGCTCTGTCGTATGGGTCTGTTATTCACGAAATCTTAAATAATGCAAAAGTTACACTTTCGGGACTGTCATATACATCTCTCATACATGATCAAGAATTTTGTCAAAAGACGCTTACCATGATGGGTTATGTATGGAGCAAGGAAGAAAATCATTATCGATTCATTGCTAAGGCAACATATTCTATGTTGGAAGACTCCGATGGGAGTGATGAGGAAAATGAAGAGGATGAAGAAGACGACGAACAAGATGAGCAAGATGATCGACAACCAATGGACGCTGTCGATCAAATAAATGAGGATTGGGTTGAACATACACCTCCCACAGATTATAGTGATGGTCAAGGTTGGGGCCAATGGCAAAATACCGGGTGGACAATATTGCGTGACAACTATCAGCCCCCACAATACTCGGAGTATCAGGAAACCCCAGAGTGGGGTCATGAGGAATCTCAAAATTGGGGTTATGAGGAACCTCCCTAGTGGGGTTATGAAGAGCAACCACACTTCACAAATCCTCCGCAACAACATTCTTCAAAACTTCTAGAAATGATGAGGGATATGCAATTAGAGCAACGTGCCTTCATGAATGCTCAGGATGAGCGTCTCGCACAACTTCAAAGTCAATTCGAGACGCAGACTGAAAAATTCAACACATTCTCCTCGAATATCAATGAACGGTTCGATGCTCTAGTTGAATCATCTAAAAGTCAGCACCGAGTCCTCTCAAACAGCCTAATACCTTGAACCGTGTTGTTTTAGAGTTTACCGACATGGCCGAAGCTCAACTGCCTCCGTCATATTCGTATCATGGAAGAGGCCAACACTTCAGGGGGAGGAGACATTGAAACCTGTGCATTTAGCATACTTGCATTTCATCCTTTTATGTTGTCATGTTCTTGTGCTTTGTATTAAATACTTTCTAATTGTGACAATGACTTGCATTTTGAATATATATGTCATCCCTTAGCAACAATTGTTATGTGTTTTATCCTTATATGCTTGTTTTTTTATCTATTCGTCTCTTGATCATTAACGTTGTCATGTGTGGATAATTGTTAATGTCTTTACCTGCTGTACATGTTTTGATATGAGCTTTTTTTTCTTAACCGAACTTTCTTTCTTTTTGATGTTGCCAAAGGGGGAGAAAAGTGTGTCAAGATGGCAGTAGAACCATAAAGAGTCGCAAATGAAGACATCGCAAATGAAGGCATTAAGTAAGGGGGAGGATAATGTCGCACATCACACAAACTGGTTTCACGTGTTTTGCCATCATCAAAAAGGGGGAGCATGTGAGGGCAAAGCCTCATATACTATACATGTGTATTTCGATGATGTCAAAACGCAACCGCATGGAAGAATTGATATTTGGCGTTATCACCATAATGCATAAGCATATCATACCAAGTAGTGATCTAAATCAAATTGGTAGTGTGACTAGCATGGTGATTCTCATTTCTCATTATCAATTTCCATAAGTTAGACGCATATTCGGTCTTCTAGTAACGGTTCGTTATAGACGGTAATTTTTCCACAACCACTTCCGCAAATTAAACAAATTTTTTAAAACCATTTAATTGGTAGCGTCGACTCAAATTTTTAAATAAGGGATCTATTCAACTCCCCTTCTAGATCAGTGCCATCGTCTAACAAGTATTTCCATGGATTTTGTGTCGGGTTTGTCGAAGACTGGGAGGGGGAATGATTCTAATTGGGTAATTGTGGATAGATTGACTAGATCAACTCATTTCTTACCAATGAGGATTAATCGTTCTATGCTGAAGCTAGCTGAGATATATATTGAGGAAATTGTGAAGTTGCATGGGATACTGTCGAGTATTGTGTCAGATGGAGATTTGAGATTTACATCGAGATTCTGAAAGAGTTTGCAAGATGCCTTGGGTACCATGTTGAGATTGAGTTCTGCATATCATTTGTAGACAAATGGACAGACAGAGAGAACTATCCAATCTTTAGAGGATTTGTTGAGAGCTTGTGTGTTAGATCAAGGTGGATCGTGGGATAATCATTTTTCTTTGATTGAGTTTACCTACAACAACAGTTATCATTCTAGTATTGAAATGTCACCATATGAGGCATTGTATGATAGGAGATGTAGGACTCTTTTGCGTTGGTATGGGTCAGGCGAGAGTGTTATGCTCGGACCTGAGATTGTTCACCAGACGGCTGAAAAGATCAAGAGGATTCAAGAAAAGATAAAATTTTCGCAGAGTCGTCAGAAGATTTACCATGACAAGAGGAGGAAAGCACTTGAGTTTCAAGAGGGTGATCACATGCTTTTGAGAGTTACGCTGGTAACTGGTGTTGGTCGAGCTTTGAAGTCTTGAAAGTTCACACCACATTTTGTTGGTCCGTATCAGATTTCGCAGAAGGTGGGAGGAGTACCATACCGGATTGCTTTACCACTGCCGCTTACGAATTTGCATGATGTGTTTCATGTGTCTCAGTTGAGGAATTACATTCCAGATTCATCACATGTGATTCAGATGGATGATGTACAAGTGAGAGATGATTTGACTGTTGAGGCATTGCCATTACGGATTGATAAACGAGAAGTGAAGCAACTGCGAGGTAAAGATATTTCCTTGGTAAAGATAGTTTTGGGAGGACCAACTGGAGAAAGTTGGGCTTGAGAGCGTGAGGATCAGATGAGGGAGTCGTATCCGACTCTGTTTCCTTGAGGTAATTTTTGAGGGCGAAAATTCTTTTAAGTGGGGGAGAGTTGTAACACCCCAAATTTATTGGAGTATTTATTTAATTTATTTAAATAGGAATATTCGTATTTTTGGTGATTTACGGTGGTTGGTATTAAGTATTTTGAATTATGGATTTTGGGTTATTTATTTAAATAATAGTATATAATATGAATATATTGGTATTATTATTAAGTGAATTAAGAGAAAAATGGACATTTGAGGAGGAGTTAGTGAGGGTGAAATTGGAAAGCCCATTTAAGGCCCAAAGTTAGGTTTAACAAAAAGGAATTTTGAGGGAATTAGGCTTCATTCTTGTTAGATCGCGAAAAGAGAAGAAATAGATGCCAAAGCTCTGAGGGAAGAGGATTGAGGCAAAGCTTCACGAGGTTTCCAAGAATCAAAGAAGAAAGATTTAGAGTCGGCAAATTAAAGTATGAGGAGTATTACCTTCATTATTTTCAATATATGATTCAATGTATTTAAAGTCAATTTAAGGATTTAGGAGGTTTTTGAGTTTGAGGAAATTAGGCCTTCGTGGCCAAATCTGTTTTTGAGGTTATTTAAGTATGGGGGGGAGGGGGAGGGGGGAGTATTACGTTCATTGTTTTCAATATATGATTCAATGTATTTAAAGCCGATTTAAGGATTTTGGAGGTTTTTGAGTTTGAGAAATTTAGGCCTTCGTGATCAAATCTATTTGTGAGGTTGTTTAAGTATGAGGAGTATTACCTTCATTATTTTCAATATATGATTCAATGTTTTTAAAGCCGACTTAAGGATTTAGGAGGTTTTGAGTTTGAGGAAATTAGGCCTTCGTGGCCAAATCTATTTTTGAGGTTGTTTAAGTATAGGAAGTATTACCTTCATTGTTTTCAATATGTGATTCAATGTGTTTAAAGCCGATTTAAGGGTTTAGGGATTTTGAGTATTGAATTGTTGTTGCCTTTCTGGTGAGTTTAATGAGTTTGAGGGATTTAAAGTGATGGTCTGATAGGTTTGAGGCTGATTTGGGAGTAAGGGAAATTAGGCCTTCGTGGCCAAAATCTGTTGTTGAGGTTTTAACCGTATAGGGTAATTGATTATGAAAATTCTAATGAATGTGAGAAAAATGTAAGAATTTTATGGGAATTGGAGGCGTAAATATGATACGGGATTGGCCTAATAAGTCATAGATTTTGTGCCTTTACCGCCGTAATACCTTAGGAATGTTTTTGGGGCATTGGGGAAGGAAATCGTAGAGAATTTTGGGCTGATTTTGGTGCTGGTGTGTAACAACATTTTGCTGTAATAGCGAGTTCGCACAACGAATGATCCCTCGTACGACGAACACTCGCCCCAGACTCGCATGGCAAACTGTCCAGTGAACGTAACAGAGTTTCGCAAATAATTGTGTTCTTGTGCAGTGTTGTCTTGATGGTTTGATGCTGTGATTTTCTGGATGAATTACCTTGAGTATGACTGTGATTCATAAATGATTAATACATGATTGTATGATGATTCCTATGACTAATGATGATGAGCTATGATGTTGATTCCATGAGTTTTTGATGATTATATGATGACATGATTATTATGATGATTTTGATGAATGATGATGCACCTAATGAGTTTATTATGAGGATGATATTGACATGTGCATCATGCATTCATATGCATTCAGGACTTCGGTCTAGTGTTTGATTCTTGTGGCTTCAGTCCCATTGTGTGGATGTGAAGTATTTTGTTGTGCTCCGATTCTTGTGTAGAATCGATCCTATTGATGGGGATCTATGGAAGGTTGATGGTCCAGTGTCCATCGAATTTTGATGAATTGGTACCACATGCATGAGTCTTGTTGCATTTGCATTTTGTGACAATTTGGTGTAATTTGTGATATTATGGCTTTTTGATGTTTCCTTGATGATTATGATGATGTTGAATATGAAAATGACGCTATTTTTATATATTGATTCCTATATTTATTATTATGAATGGTTTTACTCACTCTGCCTATTTGAATGTTACCTCCATGTGGGTAACGTGCAGATGACCAGGTTTAGCCGTGGATGTCGTCGAGGATTTTTTTGGAGTTTTTGACATTTTGGTTGACTTAGAGGGTCTTGCTTTGATAGTGTAACATCGGGTTGGGGTCTTTGAGTTAAATCATGTTTTATTGATTTTTGTTATTTTGATTATGTTGTCGTGCAAGGAAAACTTTGGATTTGTCTTTTTGAGTTCCGCTGCCATTTGAGCAATTTTTGAGTAATTTTGGGAAAACCCGTTGTTTACGGAGCACTGACTTTGATTTGAATTATTGATAAATGTACGCCCTTTGAGGTGATTTTTATTATGTTTAAAATATTACTCTGATAAATGTGAATGATTTGCCATTATATTTTTGGGGTAGAAAATGGTGTTACAGAGGTGCCATATCATATGGCGCCTCCTCTGAAAAGTTAGGGCAATTTAATGGAGTCGCCATATGAAATGGTGCATCTCTCATGTAGTTTGAATGGAGGCGCCATATGATATGGCGCATCAGCTGATTTTTGAATGTTGTCGCCATATCATATGGCGTATGCATGTTGAAAATATGCCACTTTGGTATTTTTTTGAAATCTGGGTTATTATGGTATTTTAATTGAAAATATAAGTTATTTCAACAAAAAAAAAATTCTCAAAACTATATATTATTAAAAATTAAAAATATTAAAAACTATATAAAATTGAATAAAAATATTTTGTTTTGAAAAAAAAGTTTTGTTTTGACAAAGAAAAATTTTAAAACATTCAAATATATTTTTAAAATGTGATTAAATATTTTTAATGAAATTCAAACATATTTAAATATAGGTTTAAATACACTTTTAGTCCCTCTATTTTGAGGTTTTTTAAAATTTAGTCCGGTTTGGTCCTTAAGATTTACCTCATTTAGGATTCTCATGGTCCCCACCACTTTTAATTATTTGTCAGTCTCATTAATGATGTGGCAACGTCAATGTGGATCCATGCCACCTTTTTTTATTAATTAATTAATTTGAACTTATAATTTATCTTACAAAATATTTAAAATTTATGTAAATCATTTTAATTTTGTTTTAAACATCATAAAATGTCAACGTTTCATTTTCTGAAGTACCAATTTCATTTGAACCCTAATTTGATTTGCTTTTATCTTTCCCTTTTGTCTCGCTGAAGAAGAACCCTAACATATTAATTCCAATCCCTCAATCACACCGATTTAAATAGTAAACACAAAGTTTTGGGATTCGCGAAGATGGCTAGTGGACAAGTCAAGTTTTGTTTAAGGTATGTTTTCTTGTCCCCTTTGGAGTGTCAGCATCTTCAATGTTCTGTTTGTCGTGTTTTTCGTGTGGTCCACCATAGTTGTTAACTTGTTGTGGTCCCATAATTTTTTATTTTTTATGTGCATTATTCTGATGTTGTGGTCCACCATGTTTGTTTAATATTTTGTTGAGGTCCCATTGAATGTTAACTTATTCCAAATGTATATAATAAATTTTCAGACCAAGTCAAGGTAATAAGGTTAGGTTAAGAATACACCATAGGAGAAAATTAGTTTTTGAACCTGTTAAGTGGTATGTTGGTGTAGAGGTAACTGAGATGAATTGGTGATGAGATATGGATTTCATGTCATACATGGATGTGGAGAGATTGATTAAAAGTGAGGATTATGTAGACATAAAATGTTTGTGGTATTAAAACCCTGTCTTCAGCTTTGCACGTGGTCTTAGGCCATTGAATAATGATAAGGATGTGTTGAAGTTCGCTAAAGATGTTGTAGGACATGCGATGGATGTATATGTGGAGCACAAAGTATCTGATCCCTCTGTGATTATGGATCCAAGTGAAATAGAAAAATACATTGATGAGTATGAGGTACAATGTACTGGTTTTAGTCAGCCTAATGTTAGTGAGGGTAATGCTAGTGAGGGTAATGCTGATGTCAGTGAGGATAATGTTAGTGAGCTTGATGTTAATGAGCCCGGTGTTTAAGTCAATAAGCCTAATGTTAGTGAGGATAATGTTGAAGTCAATGAGACTAATGACAATGAGCCTAATATTGAAGTCAATGAGCCTAATGATGAAATCAACAATGAACAAGGTGAATTGAATGATGATAATTATGTTGCAAGTGAGTTTAGTGAGTATAGTGATGATGAAATTGATGGAGGAAATGAAGATTATGATGATATGAATTTAACTAAAGTGCTACCTCCTAAAACCTTAGGTGAGGCCAGTGGGAGCAATATGCTATGTTTATGAACCATGATCTTTTTGATGTAATTTGGTCTGTTACGAATCAATTTGGTATGTTTAAGAACAAGTTGTAATATGATTTGTTATGATCTTTTGAAATAAACGGAATGGTCCAGTTTCAGCATATTGGTTAATGCATAATTTATTTTATTTTCCTTATATCTTATGAAATTAAATAGTTGATTGATTGCCTATATATTCATAATAATATTCATATATCACAATATTATACTCTACAATAACTCATCTCATAGATTACAACATTTTATATACAATACATTATTTTCATACACAACGGTATTTGAATAGCCGATAGCTTGTTATATTTATGATATCATAAAGCAGTGCAATTTCCTCTTGTTATAATTACAAGACCTTCCTACGAACAATGCACTCTCCGGAAACTCAGATTTGTTGGTGACTTTACCATTGGATCAGCGACAGAAGTTGAACAAAATTCTTAATACACGGCAGCAGAGAGTGGCCACAGAAAAACATATGTTGAAGATCATATAGCAAGATTGAATCAAGAACGACAATTCAAGCATGTGCAGCAAATGAAAATTTTCTTTATGTTTATTAGTGAATATTAATTACATTGAAGGTTTTAAAAATGTATTTATGTTGCTAAAGTATAAATGTTTTCTATGTAAAAAGATGTTGATTGAAAAAGTAAATTTGATTATTGAATTGGATTGTGTTTCTAATTTGAAAATTTATGAATATAGAATGATCTTAAATTGTTTGTTCCTATAAGGAACCACTGCAAGTTTATTAATGAGTACAATGCTTTCTTAATTTAAGAAACAATTTTTTTTTTTAAATTTTAGAAATATATTAGTTGTGGAATTACTTACGGATTAAACAATTCCTGCGGATTTACCTTTGAAAATACATGCGGTTTTATCTTTGAATATTTCAAAAAATATATTTAATGGCGGTTGTAACCGCCATAATTTGCAATTTATATCAATTTCCTAACTGTCGTGAGAGAGAACGATGATTGGTGTGACGATTTTGAAAATCGTTGTAATATAGCCTCATGACGCACATTTCTCGGACGGAGAATCAACCGTCATAACATGCAAAATGTGGCGGTTCTAATCGCCGTAACTTACCAAAATGAACCATCACAATTTGCCAATTTTCTTGTGGTGTTACAAGGGACAAGCACAACCTGAGATTTACTAATAATGCTTCCAAGCACATTACTAAATCTGTTAGTGATGATTTTGGAGATAATTTTGTAAATAGTTATGCAGACAACTATAGGCTTATAATCCTTAATGGTCCTAGCCTCATCACTCTTAGGAATAAGAGTCGCCAGGGTGTTATTAAAAGCCTTGAATAACTTTTAATTCTCAAAGAAATCCAAGACAACAACAATTATATCATCCTTGACTGTCAGCTAGCTAGCCTTGAAGAACTTGGCTCCAAAACCATCAGCCCTAGGCTCCTTCAGATCACCAATGCCATTTAGAGCTTTAACAATTTTAGGCTCAATAACAGGGATCACAAGATTCTCACTTTACTCTATTCTAACCTGAGGACCCTCTCTCATGGCCATAACACCAATGTGTTGGATTGTGCTATCAGAGATACCCATCAACCATGTATATTAGTTCAAAACCTCACTCTCAATACCAGTTTGGGAGGTGACAAGGGTACTGTAACACTCCAATTTTTAGTAATTATTTATTAATTAAATTAATTGATTAATTATGTGATTTTAGGCCTAATTGAATTAACTAATTTATGTGATTTATTTGATATAATTGAATCAGTTGATTTATTGAATTTATATAAATTATTTGGTTTATTTGAGTTGTTTGGATTAATTGAATTATTGGACATATTCGAAATAATTGATTTAATTTTATTATTTAACTTATATGATATATTCTAATTTGTAGAATAATATAGAATTGTTAGATTAATTGATTGGACCTATTTGGGGGTGTGAATAGACATGAGTTATTAAGCCCATTGGAATTACTAGGTTAATTAAAATTGTGAGAATTATATAAAATAAGAGAATGGGATAAAAGAGAATAGAAAAAAATAAAAGATAGAAAGGAGAAAAGAGGCAAAGAGAGGAGTGGAGAAGAAGAGGAGGAAACTCAAGAGAAAGAGCAAAAATTCAACAAATTCAAGGTAAGGGTGGATTTTTGCATATTTATTGGGATTGTTTGATAATAATTAGTGGGTAGAAATATGTTTAGGTTAAAATTCCCAAATTATCCATGAAATTGGAAATGTTAGGTTTTGATGATAATCCTTGAAAATGTGATAAATAATTGTGTTGGAATTGATATGTTGATAATTTATAGAGACCCATTCAATATTGAAGTATCCCATTTGAATTTGAAATTTATTTATTTATTTTTGCGGAACAGTAGCACAAGCCTTTTGAAGTAAAGGTGGTTCCTTTAGTAACACTACTGTAGTGAAATAATGTTAGGATTGCAATGTGATATTTTCTTTCCATTAAGAGGTGTAGCAACACACACTAAGTAGTAAATAGTGATCATGTAGTGTAGCACCCATGAATTATAACAACATGATTTTAGTAACATTTAAAAATAATACTGCCACTGTTCATAGACTAATGAAAAGTGATATTTATAATGACTTTTCTTTTAGTTCCTGTAGCGATATAATAGAACAAGGCAATGAAATAACAAGATTAAGATGTGAATCCCTTTTCAATGTTGTTCTGTAGCAATATATAATAAACATTGAAATTCTATTTAAATCATAGTTTGATATAAAAGGTAATTGAAATTCTATTTAAATAATAATTTAATATAAAAGGTAATTAAATTAATATAAAATTAGCTAATTTACATGCTTCGCTTTGTAGATATTCTATTGGGTTTTGTTGCCGTAATTTTACAACATGGCTAAATTATTTGCTTCACTTGTAGATATTTTAATCTACAAAACAATTATAAGTTATATAAAAATATTGGTTACTTGTTTTAAACTAAAGCATTGTTATTGTTCAGAGTATTAATTGATGTAGGATGATAGTAACTTACTATCCATCCTTTTAAACTAGCGAACTGTCCCGTAGTTGCCACTTGAAGTTACCGAAAAACAATGTTGCTATAGCCTAAATTACCTATATAATTGTAGCACCATTTCTTACATTTTAATGATATTTTAATAAATAAATATAAAAGACATGATATTGTTTTTAGTAGAAATTAAGGAAGTGATACCATTATAGGATACTGTAGCGACCAAACAAGTATATGAAGAATGTAATTTTTCTTCTTCCAATTCAATACACTGTAACAGAAAACTTTTGAATTAATATAATATTCTTAATTTTCATTTTCTATACTATTATATATATATATATATATATATATATATATATATATATATATATATATATATATATATATTATGAATTGAAATTGTATTAAATAATGAGTATCTATTAAAATAGTGGATAATTATTAAAATATTGGTTATTTATCTAAATATTGATTATTTATTTAAATAATAATTGTTTGTTAAAATATTGAATTATTTATTGAATACTGAATATATATATTTAAAATATTGAATTATTTATTGAATATTGACTATTTATTAAGTATCGAATTTTTAATTGTTGATGATGATTAATTATTTTATATTTAAATAGTGACGTGTGTTTTGTGAATTGAGGTTGAATTGTATTGATACTTGTGGATTACTTACTAATTGTGGTGATGATGTTTGAAGTAAGAATGCCATGATTCTTGAAAATGTGTTTGTATGTGCAAATGTGTGATAATTCAAGTGTGATGAATTATTGAAGATATGTGTGGATATTAAGATTTATGTATGGTCTTAATTGCATATGGTTGTTGAATTTGCACACGCATCATTTGTGTCAAGAGGCAATGCTTGTTAGCTCTGTGGGAGCTAGTGACTTGTCCCAAACCTAGAGCGGGGTTTGAAAGCTTAGGGAATGGGCTTTTGTGTGTTATTGGTCTAGGGAACGGACCCGGTTTAAATGTAAAAACCGAAAAATAATAACAAGTGTTGGTACCACATGACATGAGTTGCATTGAGTCTTGCATTGAGTCTCATTATGTATATTTATGTGCTATGAGATTATGTGTGATATGTGGAACTGATAAATTGGTGAATTATGGAGTTGTGTGTATATACTTATGAATGGTATGGTTACTTGAATAATATTGTGTTGATAAAACTTTTGAAGTGTGAGAATAATAGTGATTATGTTTGTATGCCTTAAATTATATATTATCTTATAATTTCAATAATTATGTGAATTCTCACCCTTCTGTTGGAATGATGTTTTATACGACATCGCTCAGGTACTGAGGAGTAGAGTTGTTTCTAGCACGAGGTAGCCGTTGGAGTAGCTTGAGTTGTGTCTTTATTTATTTTGGGTTGAGTCATGCTCTGATTATGTAACACCGGGGAATATTTTGATTTCATATTTGGAGAGATATTTTATGTACTCTACCTTATTCTGTTGTTGTTATTTTGAATTATATGAAGAATTGACTTTTAAGCCTAAGTATTAAAAAAATGAGATGAGCATGAGACTTTTATTATGTCTATCATGATTAAAGTAAATCTGCTGCTACATGTTAATGTGAAGGTGTATGAAAAGCAGAAAGTTATTTTTATATTATTGAGCATGACAGGTGTTGTGTGATGTTTTGAAAATTTATGTGACACCCTTTTGTGAAATGCATGATAATTACTCTGATATATTTATATTTATTCTGTGGGGTTAGAAGGGTGTTACATTAGAGTTGTGAGTGCATGTGTAAAGAGTTGTGAGTGTGAGAGGTTGAGAGTTCAAATCTCACCTTTGTCACTCATTTGTAACGCCCCATATTGATTTTTAGGATTACCGACTGACCCCACAAACTAACACGGGTCTTTTCCCAGAAGGTCACCCATCCCAGAATTGCTCCAAGTCAAGCACGCTTAACTGTGGAGTTCTTATGAACGGGCTACCGAAAAGAAGATGCATCTTGTTGGTATAGGTAGTACTAATTAATCCTTATAAGCCTTCATTCAACCATGCAGTCTCATACCTGCATAGCCTCAGGATCCCTCTCATTCGGATGTGAATTCGGTTTTCCCCTAGAAGCTGCTAGGAGTGTCTCATTGTCATGCCTCATGACACCGACAACCACTCCCTCGCCCACGAGTGTTACATGTAACCACCGTCCTCTTTCACCTCAGGTGTTACATGCCCACCAACTTCCGCTGGTATAGGTAGTACCAATTAATCCTTATAAGCCTTCATTCAACCATGCAGTCTCATACCTGCATAGCCTCAGGATCCCTCTCATTCGGATGTGAATTCGGTTTTCCCCTAGAAGCTGCTAGGAGTGTCTCATTGTCATGCCTCATGACACCGACAACCACTCCCTCACCCACGGGTGTTACATGTAACCACCGTCCTCTTTCACCTCAGGTGTTACATGCCCACCAACTTCCGCTTGGTTCGTCCCCAAACCACATCGTACTGGGAGAGGTATGGCTCTGATACCATTTGTAACGCCCCACAAACTAACACGGGTCTTTTCAGCATGCTTTGTCCTCAATCACACGCTTTCCGGGAAACTTCCCAGAAGGTCACCCATCCCAAAATTGCTCCAAGTCAAGCACGCTTAACTGTGGAGTTCTTATGAACGGGCTACCGAAAAGAAGATGCATCTTGTTGGTATAGGTAGTACCAATTAATCCTTATAAGCCTTCATTCAACCATGCAGTCCTATACTTGCATAGCCTCAGGATCCCTCTCATTCGGATGTGAATTCGGTTTTCCCCTAGAAGCTGCTAGGAGTGTCTCATTGTCATGCCTCATGACACCGACAACCACTCCCTCGCCCACGGGTGTTACATGTAACCACTGTCCTCTTTCACCTCAGGTGTTACAGGTACCATCATCCCTGTACAACATGCTCAAATTTTTAGCACTATTTTTAGCCTTGATGGAAGCATGGAAGTTAGAGTTATTACCATCCCCCAACTTAAGCCAGTCCAGCTTAGACTTTTGTTTGAGAGTTTTCTCCTCTAATTCATTCCACTTGATAACCTCTGCAGTACATTTGTTTACATGCTCAATTTTGGTGATGTTCATTTTATCATCAGTGAGTGCAAATTGAGTAGCATGAAGATCAGACCTAGCTTTGATTATGTTTTGTTGGATGTTTAAAACAGGGCTGCTGAGCTTCTTCAAAGTAGGTTGGATTGTCTTTTTATTCCACATGTACATCATTTTGCCAGCAATAGGCTCATTCCAGCCTTTCATGACAACTTCCTCATAACCATCTAAGTCTACCACACAATTAAGGAACTTGAAATGAGTTTTTCTAAACACATACTTTTCCTGCCCAGTCAGATAAATGAGAGCATGATCTGTGACATTAGGTGGGAGGATTTTGAGAGTAGATCCTAGATTATCTTGAAGCCGATCCATATTCCCCAAGATTCTATCAATTCTAGAGTAGATATCCCCTTCGGTTTGTTTGCTCGACCAAGTATAGTAATCTCTAACACTATTTTTTTCAAACAATCCAACCTTACTCATCATGGCAGTCAAGCCTATATATTCAGCCTTAGTCACCAATTTACCTCCAATTTGATTCTTGGTTTGAATGACATTATTAAAGTCTCCAAGCAAACACAAATCCCCTTGTTGATGCCCATGTATCTTCTCAATATCATTCTATAAAACCTTTCTCTTCTCAAGTTTGTTGAGAGTATAAATAACCGTTAACCAATGCATAAACTTTCCACTCAAAACATAAACACCGCAGTAAATCAATTGACTGGTGCTACTAACATGTTTAACATCTACCTTATTGGGATCCCAATGAACCCAAATCCTCCCATTGTCGTGGTACTTATAGTTGTCAATGTAACTCCCCTACAATTTGAGATTTCTTCTAACAACAGTGGCTTTGTCTTGTTTTACCAGAGTTTCAAGCAAAATACTTATAGTTAGTCTAAGCTCTAGGAGACGGGAGTTAATCTCCCTAAGATTACCTATCTTGTTGCGCCCTCGGACGTTCCACGCAACTAACACGAATCACCATCTTGAATCACTAGGGAGTCATTCAAAACTCCTAGTGCCTCAAAATCATTTACACACAAAACTCTTTTGTGTTGCTCTCAAGGATAACTCCTTTACATTTGTCTTTTCCACTTTTATTGATTCTCGTCCAATCAGACTTGGGCTCTTCAACCCCTTTATCAATGTTGTTAGTTGTAGACGAACCAACTTGGGTTTGTTGTGGTGTTGTGTCCTCTTCAAGTTGCTTAGGTTTTGGTATCTAAACCTTTTTGGTCTTCACATTATCACACTTATGTCCAAAATTTTGACATTTATCAAAAAACAAGGGCTTCCATTCATACTCTATGAGTTGCTTAAGTTTCCTCCCCTTGCGATCTTTGATGGTGATATCCTTAACTAATTCTTGAGTGACATCCACTTCCACAAAAATCATGGCATATGAGACACAAAGTTTATTAGCAGTACTTTCATCTGTAACTAATGGGCTACCAATTTCACTTCCAATCTTGCTAAGGCTTTTTCCCCCCATAGATGGAGAGGTAGTTGAGGGAGTTTGATTCAGATCGACAGTGTTCTCAGCATGTCCTTCTTGAGGTTAAAATCTAGTTTCCACTCTCTGAGCAGTATTGGCATGTTACGAATGGTATAAGGACTCATCATCATCATTGTATCCATGTCTTTGTGTGATCTAAATTTGAGGAGAAAATAACCTTCATCATGGTAAGCTGAATCCAACAGTTGAACAAAGTTCCACGCTTACAACATAAACTACTTCACCATTTTCATACTCAAGTCACCTCCAAGCATATAAATAATTAGATAAGACTCTCAAAATTTCATCTCTGATTCAACATCTTCCTCTTTAATCTCAATTTTAATTTCCCCGTCGATTAAGGTTGGTGCAACATACTCAATCACCATCCCATTGGTCGAATTCCTGTTGTCATTAAGTACATCGACACACAGTTTCCTTCCTTTTGTTAATTCTTCACTATTTTTAGAAACATCGTTTTATAAGGTTTCGTCGACTCTCTCTGTTTCATCAATAGCATCAGGTTTTTCAATAAAATATGAGGTGGGCTTGGTACCAGAAACATATTAATGAGTATCATCGATTTGTCTCACTTACTCTACATGGTTCTTCAGTGACGGTGACACCGTCTTTTTTGGCCTCCCTCATCCCCTCGTGCTTCTCGTTCAAATATTATTTTAAAAATAATAAAAATTATATAAAATTTAGTAAAAATATTTTTGTTTTGAAAAATAGTTTTGTTGAGTTTTGTTTCGACATAAATATTTTTAAAATATTTAAATATATTTTTAAAATGTAATTAAATATTTTTAAAATTGTTTAAATATTTTAAATGATATTCAAACACATTTAAATGATATTTAATCATATTTAAACACGTCTTAAAATATTTAAACATATTTTCATATATATTTCTTACTTTAAATATATTTAAATATTTAAAAGTCTCAAATGTTGAATATAATTATATTATGTTTATGGGAAAACATTTCAAATAATAAGTTGATTGGGTGGTTAAGTTGATTGCATGGTTAAGGAGTGTGGTCATTACGTGAATGTCCCTTAGGAAATAGGAACTATATATTTTTTATTTTTGTATGTTTTAAAATCTCAAAATTGTACACATCAACTATTTACCAATTAAAATTAGATAGGTGTTAACTCCCTTTATTGTTCTTTACTACTCCACCAATTTACACTGCCATACGGGTATTTAAGTAGTCAACGAATGGACCATACAATCAACTATACTCCCTCTATATGTACAGATCAAGTCAGCATTTCCACCTTATTTTCCTCCCAAAACACACTTCAATTCACATGTAGGTTTTTCAAGTTTCTCTCTCTCTCTCTCTCTCTAGCACTAAGAATGGGAAAAATATTGTATCAAAGCCACAAATTGCTTTAAAGAAGACTTGCAAAAATCTAAGTTAAGACCGAAGACAAAGAAAAACTCCAAGAAGCAAATCACATTGGCCTTTCATCATAAATTCTTCCAATTTTCTCTACATCCTTCTAAAATGGAAGTTGAAGTTAAGTTTCATCTCACAAATGCAGAAATTCATCGTCATGTTATTCTTCTTCGATTCTACGGTAATGAAGAAACTCGTCTCTTATTTCAATCTCTCTTTCACTCTTTCTCACTATGTTCATAGTTGGATAAATCTTCTCTCCCCCTCTCTCTCTTTCGTTCTTTTCCATATAATTGGACACAAAGAAAGAGTTTACGATAATAGATCTTGAATTTGTAGTTAATATTATCATATCTATTCTTATGGGTGTTATGATTTTATTTTTGTTTGCTTCTTCTCATTTGTGGTGTTTTTAATTATTTATTTTACAGTGTTGTGAATCAATGTCGTCAAGAACAACCAAAAATACGAGGAAGAATAAGTTTCTTGAACAAACACAAGAAACCCTATTAGGTTTTACAAAAGAGATAGAAGAATGAAGAAGGAGAAGGATTGGTTATAACTCTTTTACTATTCACTTTCTCTATTAGGATTCAAAGATTACAAGTTAATATCAACAACCAAAACTCTCTCTCAACAACCTGAGAGAAACAATATATTTATAAACTTCTGATCTAACTTAAACAATTGACCCAACAGACTGACCAAATTCAACATGCTAACTTACACAACAAGCTAACATATTTCTGCATGCAAGAACAAAGTTTGACTACGACAGAGCTTTTTGACTTCGACAGATTTTTCTACGACACTAGCTTATAACCTATAAGCTACAAATCTCCACCTTTGAACAAATTCTAAACTATGAAACCAACTAGTTATTATCGTGTAGTCATATCAGCTGCATACATTGGAAAAACTTACAACTAGGCAATGTCTTGGTGATCATATCAACAACATTGCCATCAGTCGAAACCTTCAACACTTGGACTTCTCCAAGCTTGATTATCTCTCTGACAAAATGAAGCCTTACATCGATATGCTTGGTTCGCTCATGATTGACTGAATTTTTTGACAGGTGTATTGTACATTGACTATCACAGTTGACAATGATAACTTGACCTTGAAGTTTCAGATCCTTAGCAAAACCTTCAAGCCACAATACTTCTTTCACAGCTTCAATGAGGGCAATATATTCTACTTCAGTGGTTGATAAGGCAACAATCTTCTGAATTTTTTCTTTCCAACTAATTGTCGTGCGAAACGAAATGAACACATATCCAACAATAGATTTTTTGGAATCAAAATAACATGTATAATTAAAGTCGACAAATTCTTCAATTTTGACTTTGCTATCGTCACCACAGGCTCCTCCATAAATCATGACTCTGCTCAGAGACCCATTTATGTACCTTAGAATCTACATTAATGCTTGTTAGTGCGCCTTCTCAGGATTGGCCATGTACCTACTTATAAGGCTCACTTCGTACGCTATGTCTAGCCTCGTACAGACCATATCATACAACAAAGAACCTACTATACTAGCATATGGAATTCTATTCATATATGCTCTTTCGACTTCACTACTAGGACTTTGAGTCGTACTCAGCTTATACTGATGATTTTTCGGTGTTAGAATAGAAGGAGAAGACAAATAGCTAAGGAAAGAAGAGAGCACAAAGGAACTTCTAGTAGTACTCCATCAACAACTCCCATTTTTACATCAGTCATGGCGGATCCACCACCACTTCCACCTCTCGTAAGAGGTCATTGTACAAATAATCTAAGGAGAAATTCTCAATTTGATAGAACTACGAACAATGCAAGACATTCATAGATGAAGACTGATATACTTCAACTTTTGTATGCAAATCCCTTCACAGGGATTGATCATGAAGATCCTTACACACACCTTACAAAGTTCTATGAGATTGCCGATGCAATTGGAGCTTCACAAGCGAAAGAAAAGCAAGTGATCAAGAGACTATTTCCTCATTCTTTGATAGGAAAAGCAAAAGAATGGTATCTTGATCAACCTACTCAAATAATGACCGATTGGAATGTGTTGGAAGAAAAATTTCTTGAGAGATTATTACCACATAATAGGTTCATGGAAGCAAAGACTTCAATTGCGGTGTTTGCTCAAGGTGTTAGTGAGTCTCTTAATGAAGCTTGGGAGATGTACAAAACAATGTTATGGAAATGTCAAGGTCATGGTTTTGATGAACTCGCACAAATTCACATTTTTTTGGAATGGACTCCAACCTCAACCAAAATTTCTTTTGAACGCAATCGTGGGTGGTTCTTTGATGTCGAAGAGTACGGAAGAAGCAATAACTACTATTGATAGAATGACACCTAATGATCATCAAGGCTTACAGAACCGAGGTGCGACACAAAGGAAACCGAGAATCATTGAGTTGAGCATAAATTATGCAATTCTAGCCCAAAATAAATTGCTATCTCACAAAGTGGAGTTACTCACACAATAAACGTCAAAGCTCCCACAACAAATCAAAGAGATGTAAGAGACTCCTACCAAACATCAACAAAGTACTTCTCGTGAATTGTGAAAAGGAGACCGTCCTACCGGATATTCTCCTCCGGTTGAAGAAGAAGTGAATTATATGGGGAATCAAAACCAAAATCAAGGCAACCAGCCAAGGCAAGCATCTTATCAAAGCAACCAAGGTTAGCAACAAAGAGAAAATAACCAAGGTTATCAACAAGGTTGGAGACAAGATGTCGGACCTTCAAACCATCAAAATCCTTATCAAAACTACAATTAACCTCCACAAACTCAAGGTGAACCATTCCTTGAGGGAAATCACTCCCAAAAGTAAAAAGGCATGTAAACCTATAAGATCATATATTGAGGGATTCATTCCCAAAAGCTGATAGACAGGTAAACTCGGAAGACCATTCCTTGAGAGAATTCTCCCCTAAAAGCAAGAAGACTGGGAAACCTGTAAGGCCATACATTGAGGGAATCATTCCCAAAAGCAAGTAGGCAGGTAAACCTGCAAGACCATACCTTGAGGGAATTTTCCCCAAAAGCAAGTAGACAAGTAAACCCAGAAGACCATTCCTTTAGGGTAGCACACCAATGAGTTTCGACTACACGATATCCCTAAAATAAAGAATGTGATTGTATTCTTTTTTATATACTTGTGTGTTGAATGAAAAAAATGGCTAAGGCGAGGTTGTTAGAATTTTGGGTCACAAATGTAACATTTAAGGTGTTAGTGCCATTATTTTAATTAGCCAAGACTTAAATAGATATAATTAATATAATATTAAGTTTGTGGCTAAAATCATAAATGTCATGAATGGTCAGGTTATTTTGTAGATATCATAAGTAAATATCTAATTTGATGAGAGGGTAAATTAGAATATTTAAAATTAAGAAATAACCTTAGGGTTATTTAAATGGGTTATGGTCCCCATTTATAGAGTAGGATCAAAATAAGGTTGATCAGGTTTTCTTTCTTCATCCCCATCAAGGGAGATTCAAGGAGCCCTAAGAAACTTTACAAATTGGAAGATCACATACCCGCAAACCTTCGGTGATTTTCAATGGCAAATTCAGGCATGTTTCTGCCTTCATTCTCTAATTGAATTCTAGTATGGGCTTAAGGATTTAGAGTTCTGTTGTTGATTTCTATATTGATACAAATTATAAGGTTATGAATATATTTAACAAGTGGTATCAGAGCCACTCATATATGTTCTAATTTATTTTTAAGTTATTTAGGATCCTTTGATCTTCCAATTGTATAAATCAATATATGTTGTGTTTTTAAGATTTTTTTTAATATTAGGGTTTTAAACTCAGATTGTTATGATTTGGGTTTATATATATGTTATGATTTATATATCAAACTCAGATTGTGATATGCTAATATAATGGCAGTTTTGTTTTCTTGACTACATTAGAATTTTAATTATATAATGATAGTGCAAAAGCATAAATTCTAATAAGCTTGTACGTGTGAATTATGAATCAATGGTTTATAACAGTACGTACTAAAATGTCGTAGTATTGATATATTTATGTCATGCCGTAACAGTAAACTAAAATATTGCTTAACCCTTAACTTAATTAATGATTTTTTCATATTGCTTGGCTATTTTTATTGTGTGATGCTTGATCTTATTTTGATTATGCTTTTGCCCATATATATTGTCTATGTCATGATGCATTTTGATTTCATTTCTCATTTGCATGTTTAAAGCATTTTTATGTTGGAAATTCAACCACAACCTATGGAGAATTTCACTCAATCAATCTTGATCTTAAGATTGTTTCTACTCACGTAATGATAATGAAAAAAAGTTTAGAAATAAAGAAAGTAAATGTTGGAGAAGAAGAAGATGAACAATTTTCTGCAGAGAACTCTCTGCCTACAAACTGTGAAAATTCTGTTATTTCATTTGCAACTGGAAATTGTGAATTACAAAGTAAGGTTTCCTTCCTATTTATAGATTTAGGTTAGCTTGCACCCCAAGTCAAAGCCCAAAAATATTTAATCTAATCTTTATAAATCAAATATGATCTTTCTAAATCAAATCTAATCTTTCTAAACAATGAATTATATATTTAACACACCACCAAATTCGTTATGTCTAAACTATCTATATTCATCATAGACCTTAGCTTCTTAAACACTTCGACTGATGTAACACCTTTTTCTACCTCACAAATATAATGGCAAATTAATCATATTTCTCAGAGTAAAATATTGAACGCAATAAAATCATCTCAAAAGGGCGCACATTTCTCAATAATTAAATATAGTCAATGCCCTGTAAACAAAGGATTTTCCCAAAATTACTCTAAAATATTACTCAAAAGGCAGCGGAACTCAAAAAGGCAAAATCCAAAGTTTTCCTTGCGCCGCAAGGCAATCAACATAACAAAAACTCAATAAAATAAAGTTTGACTCAAAGACCCCAACCCGATGTTACACTATCAGAGCAAGACCCTCTAAGTCAACCACAATGGCCAATGACGCAAAACTTCAAAAGTCTTCGATGACATCCCCGACTAAACCTAGTCATCTGCATGTTACCCACGTGGAGGCAACATTCAAATAGGCAGGGTGAGTAAAACGATTCATAATAATCAATACATGAATCAATATATAAAATGACGACATTTCATATTCAACATCATCATATTCATTAAGGAACATCAAAGGCCACAATATTATAATTACACCAAAATGTCACATAAATGCAAATGCAACAAGACTAATGCATGTGGTACCAATCAACAAAATTCGATGGACACTGGGCCATCAACCCTTCATAGATCCATAACAGTAGGATCGATTCTACACGAGAACCAGAGCACAATAAAATACCTCACATCCGTACAATGGGACTGAAGACACAAGAATCAAGGTCTTGAACCGAAGCCCGAAATGCACATGAATGCATGATGCACATGTCAATATCATCCCTCATAATAATCTCATTAGGTGCATCATCATTCATCAAAACCATCATAATAATCATGTCATCATAAAATCATTAAAACCTCATGAAATGAACATCATAAATCATCACAATTACTCATGGGAATTCATCATATAATTATGTATTAATCTCATAAAAATCACATTTATACTCATGGTAATTCATAGAAGAAATCACAACATCAAAACATCAAGACATCACTGCACAAGATCATAATTCGCGAAACTTTGCTATGTTCGCTAGCAAGTTCGCTGTGCGAGTCTGGGGCGAGTGTTCGCCTTGCAAAGCATTCTTCACTGTGTGAACTCGCGATTACAGCAAATCGCTATTCTGAACCAGCACCGAAACCAGACCAAAAACCTCTGCGATTCCCTTCCCCAATGCCCTAAAATCATCCCAAAATCATTCCTAAGGTATTACGGCGATAAAGGCACAAAATCTACAACTTATTAGGCCAATCCCGTAACATATTTACGCCTCCAATTCCCATAAAATCCTTACAACTACCCCACTGTCATTTAGGTTCTCAAATCACTTACACTACAGGGTTAAAGCCTCAACAACAGATTTGGCCACGAAAGCCTAATTTCCTTTACTCTCAAATTAGCCTTAAACCTATCAGACCATCAGTTTAAATCTCTATACTCTTAAAACCTCAACAACAGATTTGGAAACAAAGGCCTAATTTCCTCAAACTCAAAAACATTCTAAATCCTTCAATCCGCTTTAAACACATTGAATTACATATTGAAAACAATGAAGGCAATACTCCCCATACCTTAATTGCCGACTCTAAGCCTTTCTCTTTGATTCTTGGAAACCTCACGAATCCTTGCCTCAATCCTCTTCCTCAGAGCTCTGACCTCTATTTCTTCCCTTTTCACGGTCTAACAAGAATGAATTCTAATTCCAATAACATTCCTTTTTGTTAAACCTAACTTTGGGACTTAAAATTGGGCTTTCCAATTTCACCCTCACTAACTCCTCCTCAAATGTCCACTTTGCCCTTAATTCACTTATATTTATTTAAATTAATAATAATACCAATATATTCATATTATATACTATTATTCAAATAAATAACTCCAAATCCATAATTCCTAATATTCACACCAACCACCGAAAATCACCAAAAATGCGAATATTCATATTTAAATAAATTAAATAAATATTCCAAGAATTTGGGGTGTTACAACTCTCCCCCACTTAAAATAATTTTTTCTCTCTAAAATTACCTCAAGGAAATAGAGTCGGATACGAATCTCTCATCTGATCCTCACGCTCCCAAGTTATACTTCATCTAGCTGGTCATCCCCAAACTACCTTTACCAAGGAAATCTCTTTACATCATAGTCGCTTCACTTCTCATTCATTAATCCGAACTGGAAAAGCCTCAAAAGTCAAATCATCTCTCACTTGTACATCATCCATCTGAATCACATGCGACAGATCTGGAATGTACTTCCTCAACTGAGAGTCTGAGACACATGAAACACTCCTGCAAATTCGCAAGTGATGGCGGTAAAGCAATTCGATATGCTACTTCTCCCACCCTCTGCAAAATATGATACTGACCAAAAAATGCAGTGTGAGCTTTCGAGACTTCAAAGCTCGGCCAACACCAATTACCAACATAACTTTAAAAAACACGTGATCTCCTTCATGGAACTCAAGTGCTTTCCTTCTCTTATCATGGTAACTCTTCTGACGACTCTGCGACGCTCTCATCTTTTCTTGGATCATCTTGATCTTTTCAGTCGTCTCTTGCACAATCTTAGGTCCGAGTACGACACTTTCACCTGATTTATACCAACACAAAGGAGTCTTACATCTCCTACCATACAATGCCTCATACGGTGTCATTCCAATACTAGAATGATAACTGTTGTTGTAGGTAAACTCAATCAACGACAAATGACTATCCCATGACCCACCTTGATCCAACACACAAGCCCTCAGCAAATCCTCTAAAGACTGGATAATTATCTCCATATGTCCATTCGTCTGTGGATGATAAGCAGAAATCAACCTCAGCTTAGTATCCAAAGCTGTCTACAAGCTCTCCCAGAACCTCGAAGTAAATCTCGGATCTCTATCAGACACAATACTTGAAGGAATACCATGCAGTTTCACAATCTTATCAATATACAATTCGGCCAGCTTCTGCAACAAATAATTGATTCTCATTAGTATAAAATGAGCCAATTTGGTCAATCTATCAACAATCACCCAAATTGAATCATATATATTCAAAGTCTTCGGTTGACCTGTCACAAAATTCATAGAAATGCTATCCCATTTCCACCTAGAATATTCAACGGTTGCATCAAACCCAACGGTTTTTGATGTTCAATCTTCGACTTCTGACAAGTCAAACAAGCATACACAAACTCTGCAACTTCCTTCTTTATCCCTAGCCACCAAAATAATTTCTTCAAGTCTTGGTACATCTTTGTGGCACCAGGATGAATACTTAACCCACTTTTGTGACCTTTCTCAAGAATACTCTTCTTAATTTCTGGCACATCTGGAACACACATTCTATCTCTGAACCTCAACACACCATTCTCATCGACCTGAAAATCACCCCTATTACCTTGGTTAATTAATGTGAGACGATCCACTAAACTCAAATCAGATTTTTCACCTTATCTGATTTCATGGAAAATACCACTAGTCAGCTTCAGCATACCCAACTTCACACTGTTAGGAGTCTCTTCACACACTAAACTCATATCTCTGAATTGTTCAATCAGTCTTAACTTTCAAACCATAAGCATCAACATATGCAAGGACTTCCTATTTAATGCATCAACTACAACATTAGCCTTACTGGGGTGGTAACTCAATTCAAAATTATAATCCTTCAGAAGTTCAAGCCATCTCCTCTACCTCATATTCAACTCTTTCTGATCAAACAAATACTTTAGGCTCTTGTGATCACTGAACACTTCAAACCTGGACCCAAAAAGATAATGTCTCCAAACTTTCAACACAAACACCACCGCGACCAACTCTAAGTCATGTGTAGAATAATTCCTTTCATGAATCTTCAGTTGCCTAGAAGCATAAGCAACGACCTGACCATTTTGCATCAGTATGCCACCAAAACCCATCTTCGATGCATCACAATACACTACAAAAGACTCACTCGGATTTGGCAAGATCAACATTGGAGCAGTCGTCAGCTTCTTCTTGAGTTCTATAAAACTCCTCTCATATGCCACATCCCACACATAAGCTTGACCCTTTCGAGTCAACTGAGTCAATGGCAGTGCCAACTTTAAAAAGCCTTCTATAAACCTACGATAATAACCAACCAACCCAAGGAAACTTCGAATCTTTGTAGCAGACTTCATAGTGTCCCACTGCAACACATCATCAACCCTGTACGAATCAACAACAATCCTTCCACTAGAAATCACATGGCCAAGGAAACTCACTTCCTTCAACCAAAAGTCACACTTGGACAACTAGGCATAAAGCTTATTGTCCCTCAAAACCTGCAATACAACTCTTAGATGTTGCATATGTTCTTCCTCGGACTTCGAATATATCAAGATATCATCGATGGATACTACCACAAATTGATCCAAATAAGGATGAAAAATCCTATTTATATACTTCATGAATACACCAGGTGCATTAGATACACCAAACAACATCACCATATATTCATAGTGACCATACCTCATCCTGAAAGCTGTCTTCGGAATATCATCAGGCCTAGCGCAAATCTGATGATAACCAGACCTCAAATCAATCTTACTAAACACATAAGCGCCCACTAATTGATCCACCAGATCATCAATCCTTGGAAGTGGATACTTATTCTTGATCGTCACTTTATTCAACTGTCGATAATCCACATACAATCTCATGCTACCATCTTTCTTCCTCACCAACAACGTAGGAGCACCCCACGGAGAAACACTCAGTCAAATAAACTTCTTCTCAAGCACCTCTTTCAAATGTTTCTTCAATTCTCCCAACTCAGATGTAGACATCCGATAAGGAGCCATCTACACAGTACTAGTGCCCGACATCACATCAACAGTAAACTCTACCTCACACTCAGGAGGTAAGTCACTCACATCGTCTGGAAACACTTCTGGAAATTCCCGAACAACTGGTAGCTACACGCTCACTGCTTTATAATCAACTTGAAGTGATGCAAACAATGAAAACATCTGAGCCTCATCTTCTAAGATTTCTTCTACTTGCTTAGCAGATACAAACATCAGCTCTCCATAATCACCAAACTCTAGGAACCTCACAGTCTTGCTGTAGCAATCGATATGAACATAGTTGAACTCCAACCAGTTCATTCCAAAAATAACATCAATTCGATGCAAAGGTAGACAAACCAAGTCCATCATAAAATTCTTATCATAAATAGTCAAAGGGCAGCTCAAACAGACTAATGCAGTAGTCACAAAACCATTAGTTGGGGTATCGATAACCATACTCCCTGAAGGAAAATTGCGATCTAAACGCAGCGGAAAACAAAAATTTCCTTTAGTGATCCTTACGAATGAGCATGGTCAGTGATAGAATCGTTACCTCTTTGTGGCGATTCAGATCTTTGATGCAGCGATCACAAGCGTTGATGAAGTGCAACGCCTCTACTCAGTCCACACGAACAGCTTCCGGTCACAGTGCTAGCTGCTTACGAACGGAATTATTTGAGTGAGAAAAGAGAATCAAAAACGAAATTGCATCAAGTGAAAGCTTCATCACAAGGGTTCCTTTTATAGACTCTCTTGTGGGCTGCGGGCTAAAAACCCAATTCACATGATCCATAATAATATTATATATTATTATAATAACTATTATTATAATAAATATATTTATTTTATTATTATTTTATAACCATTATAAAATAACAATAATTATTATTATATTATCCGAATTTCTATTTTTCACTTAAGTGCACCGTACCTTACGGTGTTCCTTTGATTTCTCTATCTCTCATCAAACTGTCCTTATGTGTGTGACCCTGTAGGATTTCGTAACGTTGGTAATTATATTAAATTAAATATTTAACATAATAAACAGTAAGCGGTATCTAGCAACACATCATTGCTACCCAAGTCACGAAAATGTCATGTGATCTGACAAAACCTTTTTCGTGATAATATATGTTTGTACAATTACCCTTTTTGCCCCTATGTCTATATTGAACACAAGGCATACACTGTGTCATCCTTGTCCAGTTCAATATTGGGCCCTTAGACATTTCTCCTGTTATGCAGGATTGGCAAATTCCATCTAGGACACTCATGTCCCTCAGCATGCTTCGTGGAGTGCCCATCAACTGTCTTTATGATCATCCAGTTACGGATAATGTTTGATCAGCAATAAAGCACCCGACTCTACATCTAGGGTCCATAGTGGTTTCAGGTTGAAGGGTGGTAATACACCATTATCACCATGAGAATAACTTATGACACTTTGCATAACATACTATGTAGTATTCTCATAGCGGGTCAATCCGGTATAAATATTACTCCTAATATTTATACCTATGTCAAGACTTGATAACTCTTTATCCATGATCCATGAGATGTAATCATCAGTCTATCTTCATAATAGTCTCAATGCTTTTAATGTTATCCCACTTTGCAATAAAGCTTGACTACGAATGTTTTAAGAATAATGTCTTTATGTTTAATGGGATCTCATGATTAAGTCACACTTAACATTTCATTAAACAGACTAACTATTCTAGGGACTTTATTATTCTGAAAGACAAACATAATAAAGAAATGCCTTTTATTATTAAACGAATAATCCGATACAAGTACCAAAAAGTATTGGCCTCTAGGGCTTACACCAACAATCTCCCACTAGCACTAGAGCCAATTAGGCATACCCTTAATACCCATAGATCTAGTATGACCATCATGCTTCTGTTGCGCAAGAGGCTTTGTTAATGGGTCAGCGATATTGTCAAGTGTAGGTACTCTGCATATCTTCACATCTCCCCGATCGATTATCTCTCGAATGAGGTGATAACGCCTAAGTATGTGTTTGGATCGTTGGTGAGATCTAGGCTCCTTAGCTTGTGCGATAGCACCATTGTTATCACAATATAAACCAATGGGATCCACAATGCTAGGGACTATGCCAAGTTCACTAATGAACTTCTTGATCCAAACAACTTCCTTTGCTGCATTTGAGGCAGCAATATACTCGGCCTCAGTTGTAGAATAAACAACTGTTTCTTGCTTTGAACTTTTCCAGCTTACAGCGCCACCATTGAGACAGAACACATAACCAGATTGTGATCTAAAATCATCCTTATCTGTCTGGAAGCTAGCATCAGTGTAACCAATTACATCAAGCTCTTCCTGACCTCCATATATCAAGAATGAATCCTTAGTCCTTCTTAAGTACTTAAGAATATTCTTGACAGCTACCCAGTGAGCATCACCGAGATCAGATTGGTACCTACTCGTTGCACTTAATGCATACGAGACATCTGGTCGAGTACATAACATGGCATACATGATAGATCCTATTGCAGATGCATATGGAATCTTATTCATGCGATCCCTTTCTTCCTTAGTTGAAGGGGATTGTGTTTTTGATAAACACAGACCATGTTGCATAGGTATGAATCCTTTCTTGGAATCATGCATATTAAAGCGTCTCAACACTTTATCTATGTATGTACTCTGACTTAGGCCAAGCAGTTTTTGTGATCTATCTCTATAGATCCTAATTCCTAATATATAGGCTGCTTCACCTAGGTCTTTCATAGAAAAACAATTCCCTAACCAAGTCTTCACTTGTTGCAAGGTAGGGACATCGTTTCCAATGAGTAATATGTCATCTACATATAATACCAGAAACACGATCATGCTCCCACTAACCTTCTTGTAGACACAAGGTTCATCTTCATTTTTGATGAATCCATATTGTTTTACGATTTCATCAAAACGAAGATTCCAGCTTCTGGAAGCTTGCTTCAATCCATAGATTGATCGCTGCAACTTGCATATCTTTTGGGCATCTTGTGGTATGTCAAATCCTTCAGGTTGTGTCATGTACACATCCTCAAGAAGATTCCCATTAAGGAAAGCAGTTTTGACATCCATCTGCCATATTTCATAATCATGATATGCAGCGATGGCAAGTAAAATCCGAACAGATTTAAGCATCGCAACTGGTGAAAAGGTTTCATCATAGTCAACCCCATGAATTTGTTTATAGCCTTTTGCAACCAGTCTTGCTTTATAGGTATGTACCTTACCATCCATGCCAGTCTTCTTCTTGAAGACCCACTTGCATCCTATAGGGTTAACTCCTATAGGAGGTTCTACCAAGGTCCAAACCTGGTTTGTGTACATGGAATCCATTTCAGATTTCATGGCTTCTAGCCACTTCTCAGACTCAGGACCAGTTATGGCCTCTTTGTAGGTCACAGGCTCATCTTGATCCATGAGTAATACATCACCCTGATCACTTATGAGATATCCATATCTCTCAGGTTGGTGACGTATCCTGCTTGACCTACGCTGGTCTTGTTCTTCTTGAGCATGTTGCTCTTCCACAACTACTTGTGTTTCCCGCTCTAGTTCCTCCATAGGTGTTTCAATGTTTTGTGATTCTTGAATTTCTTCAAGCTCTATTTTCCTCCCACTGTTTCCTTTGGAAATAAAATCCCTTTCCAGAAAGACTCCAGTTCGAGCGACAAACACTTTGCCCTCAGAAGGATTGTAGAAGTAATATCCTCTTGTTTCTTTAGGATACCCCACAAATAAGCATTTGTCAGATTTGGGCTCAAGCTTGGTTGAAATTTGTCGTTTGACGTAAACTTCGCAACCCCAAATCTTCATGTAAGACATATGTGGTTTCTTACCACTCCATATCTCATATGGTGTCTTATCAACCTTTTTGGATGGAACACGGTTAAGTGTGTAAGCTGCTGTTAATAATGCATGTCCCCAAAAGGAGTTTGGAAGATCGAGGTGACTCATCATGGATCGGACCATGTCTAACAAGGTTCGATTTCTTCTCTCAGATACACCATTCCATTGTGGTGTTCCAGGAGGAGTAAGTTGGGATAGAATCCCATACTCTTTTAGATGGTCATCAAATTCTAGGCTTAAATATTCACCGCCTCGATCTGATCGAAGAACTTTAATATTCTTACCTAGTTGGTTTTGTACTTCATTCTTGAATTCCTTGAACTTTTCAAAGGACTCAGATTTGTGTTTCATTAAATACACATATCCGTATCTACTGAAGTCATCAGTAAAAGTGATGAAGTACTGAAAACCTCCTCTGGCTGGTATGTTCAGTGGTCCACATACATCAGTATGTATGAGTGCCAAAAGATCATTAGCCCTTTCACCTTTTCCTGTGAATGGGGACTTTGTCATCTTTCCAATTAAACAAGATCTGCATGTCTCATATGATTCATAATCAAAAGAGTCCAAGAGTCCATCTTTATGGAGTTTGGAAATGCGTTTCTCATTTATGTGGCCTAATCGACAGTGCCAAAGGTAAGTTGGATTCAACTCATTAGGTTTCAACCTTTTAGTATTAATGTTATAAATTGGCATTTCAAGATCAAGGACATATAGTCCATTATTCATTTTTGCAGTAGCATAGAATATATCATTCAAATAAATGGAGCAACAATTGTTCCTTATTATGAATGAAAAACCAAACTTGTCCAAACAAGAAACGGAAATAATATTCCTGCTAATTGCAGGTACATAATAACAGTTCTCTAACTGAATTATTAAACCACTAGGTAAAGTTAAAACATAAGTTCCTACAGCTAAAGCAGCAACCTTTGCTCCATTGCCAACTCGTAGGTCAACTTCACCTTTTGCCAAATCTCTACTCCTTTTTAGCCCCTGCACATTAGTACAAATGTGAGAACCGCATCCAGTATCTAATACCCATGATGCAGAAGTAGATAAATTAATTTCAATAACAAAAATACCTGAATTTGAAGTCTCTACTCCATTATTCTTATCTTCCAGGTACTTTGGGCAATTTCTCTTCCAATGTCCGGTCTTACCGCAATGGAAGCAAGTGCCCTCCTTTGCTATTCCTCCACTAGGCTTCAAAACAGGAGGAGTGGGTTTGGGTTTGGCAACTTCCTTGCCTTTCCCTCTACCACCCTATTTGATGGGCCTCTTGTTCTGTTTCTTTCCATTACTGACCATCAAAATGGATTTCCCTTTTGTCTTCATATTCTGCTCAACAGTTCTCAACATGCCTAGCAGTTCTAGAAGACTTTTGTCCAAGTCATTCATATTGAAATTCAGGACAAACTGACTGAAGCTCTCTGGCAACAATTGCAAGATCAGATCAATCGCAAGTTCTTTTCCAAGGGGAAACCCTAATCTGTCAAGGTTCTCCACATACCCAATCATCTTGAGTACATGGGGACTTACAGGGGCTCCCTCAGCTAACTTGTTGTTAAAAAGGGACTTTGAAACCTGAAACCTCTCATTTCTTGCTTGCTCTTGATAAAGCGTTTTCAGATGTCCGATCATATCGAACGCAGACATGTTCTCGTGTTGCTTTTGCAACTCAGAGTTCATGGTAGCAAGCATGAGGCAAGCAGTTTCATTGGCATCATCGAAATGCTTCTTATAAGCATCTCTTTCTGCCTTTGGTGCAGAACTAGGAGGTTCCTCCTCAGGAACTGGTGTCTCCAAGACATACAACTTCTTATCGTGCTTGAGGACAATCCTCAGATTACGGTGCCAATCCAGGAAATTTGTCCCAGACAATTTTTCCTTATCTAGGATGGATCGCAAAATATTGTTCGATGTGTTTGTTGTCATGGTAATCTACAAGAGAAATATGAAAATATAAGTATCATTAAAACAACATATTTAATTAGGCCTTTATTCAAATATGCTCCCACTATTTTATTCAAAACAAATGACCCTCATCATTTGATTCGGAAAATCCCGTTGGAAGACTTTCTAGTGGGTCGAGATCCATGTTTCACTTTGTTTTAAGTCAGTGTTAGGCTGATTACACAAAACTAAGTTATTTAGGTAGGAACTCCTTCCAATTGTATCTCATACAACTCTCGAATATTTTCAATTGGGTGAATAACTCCTTATTCTGATCCATCACATGAATCATTCCCAATTCTTGCTTCTAAACATATATAATCTTATTATAATTTGCTTAGTTAAGTTTGACCCATTGTTTTAGCAATTGGATATTACAATTATCCCATCACACCTTACTAATATAGAACATGCACCTCGCGTAGGCGAAACCTACAATGCTCGATACTAGTCTTGATGAGTGCTAAAAATTGGAAAGCATAAACTTAATATTTAATTTTGAGGGAATTTGTTATTAGTTTGATCTCACCGGCTTAACATGCAAAACGTCTCTCATATGCATCAACATACAATTACATGCATCAACATACATATAAAAAAAAAGATACAATTATGGCCCCTAACGCAATTGTGATGCGTGTTTTTCGCAAGTGTACGAATCACGTCAAAGTAATATAAAAGATTATCGAATCCACAGAGACCAAGTGTCAATCTATCGTACCTGTTGTTATGGTGTTTATCTAAGGCAACTATTTTTAAGGGTTTTAGTAAGGGTGCAATGGTAAATAAAATTATAATTTTAAATAATAAATAAAAGACAGGCTCGAATGTAATTCACGTAATCAATGATAATCCAGTACTTGTTAATGGAACTACTTATGGGCAATGTTTTCTCCTTTGAAAAGAACTAATTTAACAGGAACTGTCGCTTTCGCGTATTCAGAACCGAGTTGTACTCTCTAATCAACCCCTCCTATTGTCACGGATAGAAAGGTGCGTACTGCGTTAGAGTAGTAAACCTATTTTTAAGAAATATAGTTTCTTAACAAAGTTGAAAAGTATTTTAACCTGGACTTCTTAGCAAAAAGAGGTTCTTATGAACCAGACTCTAAATCTCATAACGCGTCCGAAAATCGTTTTAAAATCTCTTTTCTTTTTAATCTAAAAACTCCTAATGAACTATACAAAGCGCTTTTGGCTGTTTTTGAAATAGTTAAAAACAATTACTTGAATTGAAAGATAAAATAGCCCTTAGGTGTTTCCACGAACAACTATACTGATTACTGGTTTAATTACGATCCTTACATTCTAACCTTTATGGGATTAGTTAGACATGATAAAGTAAATGTTCTTTTTATAGTTTTTCATATAAGTAATTTAAAGCGAGTGCGGGAAGTAAACAAAGTAAATGTGCGAGTGCGGGAAGTAAACAACGTAAATGTGCGAGTGCGGGAAATAAACAACGTAAATGTGCGAGTGCGGGAAATAAACAAAGTAAAGTGCGAGAAAATAAATAAAAGTAAAGCAATGCGGAAAAATAAAATACGAACTGGAATTAAAATGGCGGCAGGATTAACTTCCTCCAGAGTGCTCCAAAACTCGAACCACAGACAGATTACAGACTCGATCACTCGATTGCAGAGGCACCCCGATGTGGAATGGCAACTGCTTTATAACTGATATATGCCTAGAGAATTCTAATTCTGGATGAAGAAAAACGAAAATCTAAGGTCCTATTTATAGGAGAAACTGGAAGCGCGAAATGACCGGGACGCCCCTCCACTAAAAAGTGGAGGTTGAGGATTTTTGCCTTGTGGCGCCCGCCACAGGCCTATGGCGCCCGCCACGGTCCCTACAGGGGATGATGGAGTGGGGATCGTGGGTCTTGGAGGTTGAGGAGTGGTCTTGAGACGTGGCCACGTCATGGCTAACCCCATGGCGCCCGCCACAGTGGGTGCCGTAAGTGCAAAATGCTGAATTTCTAGGTTTTCGTCCGTTTTCACTCCTTTTTCGCTCCTTTTCCCGATTCCAGCTCCGATTATTATAAAAACCTGAAAACATAAGAAAACAAAGCAATAACAAAGCAAAACAACAATAAAAGCTAAGAATGCATGCGAAATCGGAGTCAGAAATACGGTGAATTTTAGTGTGATCAAATTCTCCCACACTTAAACCTTTGCTTGTCCTCAAGCAAACATTAAAGCTTAAGAAAATATGGTGTCAACACTTGTCTTTGGGCTAAAGGGATTCTAAGTTCAAGTCAGGATGCAGTGACAGATACTAACTAAGTGAACCAAGGGTACCATAGTAACACAAACACAAACTTCAATCCTATATTAACCACTCCATGTCATCCCACGATACCTAGGCCTATCTTCTCATCTTTTTGTGTCCTTTTCATTCAGGCGCAATCACATTAAGCCCGTTATCCGTACATGCTTCATAGTAGAGTGACCGGTTAGTGATTCTGATCCATAACATAAGGTTTCTGGCACATAAGCATGTGTAAACCTGTTTTTATTTCGCCTAAATGTAGCTGCGGGGGATCGGATCGTAATCCGCCCTACCAAGTTCAGTGCCAGATACCTCTGAACCAACTAACAATAGGTGACTTGCAATTTTTTCTTTTTGTGGCAAAAATTTTTCTTCTCTTTTTTTCGGTTTAAATGACTTTGTGAGGGTCACCTATACCAGAGTTTGCCTTTTTTTTTTTTTTTTTTTTTTTTTTTTTATTTTTTTTTTTTATTAGCACTGGATCATTCACTTATATTCATCGGCCCCCTACGTAGAGTATGCTTAGGCCGGAGCTGACTGCTGAAATAAACTACTTAGGACAATTTTTTGAATGATAGTAAAGGCCATGGTGGTGGGGTTTAAGAGTGATTCCTATATTCAAGAGGTCTATGGTGCTAAAATGGTTCTGATGTTTCAAAAAGTTGACCTAAGTCACCACATCCTAATCTAAACCTGTCTCAAAACCCAAAAAACATGTGAAACAACATTGTTTTCTTTTTAAAAATTTTCTGGTAAGGCTAAGGAAATGGGAAAAAATGAAAATGAACTAAAAAGACACTATACTGGTGACTCGTCAGACTCATGCATTATCTAAGAAAAATAAATTACTGAAAAGGGAAATAACTGAAAGGAAATTAACTAAAAAGGGAAATAACAGAAAGCAATAAAATCCCCTCCCACACTTAAATCGAACATTGTCCCCAATGTTTCGAAATAAGATAAGGGGGGTAACCTGGAAAAAGACTACTGAGGAGGGGCACTGGTGCCTTCGCCGTCCTGATGTGATGGTCTGGAACGACGGGATCTACTACGATGCTGGTCCCTCCGGTCGAGTCGTGCTGATAAAGCAGCCTGAGCACTCCGGACCTCTCGAAGGTTACCCAAGATGGAACCCTGAGTAGCCTCTACAAGCTGGTAGTGTCGGCTGTTGAACTCTCTCTGACGGTTCTGCTCTAATGAAATATCGTTCAAGGTACGACAAACGTTGCTATAAGCACGATCCGAAACCAATCACGATTGTTGCATGAAGCTCATATTGTCCGTCAGCTGCTGTGAAATAGTAGAGAGAAGGCCATCACGCCTTTCTTCTCTAGCTGTCATATCACGCCACATCTCCTCGGTGACAAAGAATCCAGGAGCAGTACCTGCAACAGGGTTAGAGGAAGATGGTGCAGTGTGTGACTGTGAAGGACGATGGGGGGACATGTGAGGGATGGGAGAATGCTCTCTCCGATCATACTCATCATCAGTGTCATGTGCCTCCCCATCGGGAATATTAGGAGGAAGTGGACCTAAAACACGTGGAGCATTAAGATCATAGGTCCAGTTCCTTTCATCACGTACATCAGTACGTCTACTGCATGGTAAAGCAACAGATGGGATAGCTACCCCATGAACCATCAACTCATAACCACCTTCTCTCCTTGTTCGGCACAATTTCATGTCTTTCAGAAATTTTAAATTAATTGTGCGAGGAGGTAGTGGTTCAAGTGTAGCTATCTCATCATTCAGGCCAAGAGCCCGAGCAATAGACGTAACAAGCCCTCCAAAAACAATCGGTCCTGTTTTATTAGTAAATAAAGTCATGTGGGCAAGCATAAACGGGACCGGATTGATGTGGGTTCTAGTGAGGCATCCTTGCAAAAATAGGAGTTCACGAGCATTAACCTTGTTTGGACTTTCCCGGCCAAAAATAGTACATGCCAAAAGAAGTCTAAAAACTCTTATGGCCGGGTTGTGAATGGTCGACGCAAGTATCCCTTCAAAAGAATTAATTGAAGTACTTGAAAGCCTTAGCCAGAAGGTAAATACCTCGGCCGACCATTCAGCATCCAAAGGTGCCTCACAAATCGAACCTTCCCTATGAGGGATTCCTAACAAATCTGCTAGCTCATTGGTACTGAATTCATATTCAATTCCAAATAATCTAAAAATAACAGTACCGACAGTGCTAGCAGTGTCAGGACTGACAGTGTATATCAGAGAACTCAAAAACTCAGTTGTCAGCCTCTCATAGGTAGGTTCCTGATTAATGAAAATATTATGCAAGCCTAGAAATTCTAATAAATTAAAAACACTATGATAAATACCCAAAGCATACAGACAGTTATCGTCGACGTACCTAGTCGAGAGGATTTCTCGACTTTGAAGCCTCTGAATAATTTTCCGTTGCCTTTCGCCCGGTCTTCCATCACGAAGAATAAATCCGTTGAACTCCATTGTTGAAAAGCTCCTTAGGTAGTGAAAATAGTAGAAAAGTGGTTTATGAGGGGAATGATAAAGTTTTGATTTTTTTGGTTTTTGATGGATGAAAATGGAAATGGATGTTGGATATGTTTTATGGATGGAGGGTATTTTGGAAATGGGGGAGCTTTAATGGGGTTCAAGGAGGATTTGGAAGGTTGGAAAAATGGGTTTTTGGTGAAGAAAGGGATGAAAATGGTGGAAATGGGGATTGAATCCCGTATTTGTTTTATGATACGGTGTGGCGCCCGCCACGGGGCCTATGGCGCCCGCCACAAGGCCAATTCCTGGGCCTTGTGGTTTTGGATCCTCCTTTTGGGCCTTCCTTGCACCTTGGTCTTCGGGGGGTCTGAATAGCGTTTTCTTCTTCTTTTCAAGGCTTGAGGCTTGCATATATTTTTTTTGTAAAGACAAAAATGAAAATATTTTTGTCTTATATTTTTTTCTTTTGCACGACAAAAAATAAAATACTAAAAAATCAAAAAAGAAAAAGAAAAATTAGTGCATAATATGTATATAAGGAATTCAAAGTGCATGGAAATATAAAAGTGGAAATGCGATAAGTAAAACGAAGTTAAATACTAGGGTAGTGCTGTCAGGGTGGAATGAGTCATGTGGTAGGTTTCTTATGCTGGCTTGATCCACGAATCTCAGCTATCTCCCTCCGAAGCTCGTCGATCGCCTGATGTAGAGCATCGGTCTCTGAGGCATGAGTGAGATCAGAAACCTGCATCTGTAACTCTAAGTCTGCCACTTCCTGCTTGAGCAGGGCAGTCTCCTTGCGGAGCTCATAAATCTGTGTTTGTAGGTCGGGTGGCTGCAGAGACATATTGTTAGACATAACAGTGATTCGGGGAGTAAGAGGTGTAGGAGTGTACTCAGCGGCGGGAGGCGATTTCGGCTCTTCGACAGTCTCTCCATAACCCTCTAGAGCATAACTCCAATTGGCAGGATCATGGACACTGGTCATCAGCGGATCTGGTAATGTAAAGTAGTGTATCGCTTCACCGTCGATCAGCAATCTAAACATGTTGGGCTCAAAAGAAGCCCTCCTCATCAGTCCTCTATCAAGACAAAAATCAATATCCAGGGTGGTGTAGCGGCAGAAGGTCCTGAGGTGCAATAGCTTGCAAGACAAACCCAATGCAGTAGCAATCTGTGTAACAATCCCACCGACATGGATGATTCCTACTGATGATCTGGCAACACTAGCAAGGCTCTTCAGTAGAAAGTTGCCACAAGCAACAGGGCGAGACTGAGTCGCACAAAACAGTAGGAAAATCTCCTCTTCACTTAGCAGTGTCTCTGTATCTGGAAAACCTAGGAAAGAATATGCTAGAATCATCTGGAAGTACCTCAATGCAGGGTTGTGAATTACCTGAGAAAACTGGGTAGAAGGATCTTGGCTCCCTCCGCCTGATATTTTAGTCCAAAACTTTTCCACTTCTCTGCTCATAAAATACCCCATCGGAGTCTCTGGAATAGCATCAGGAGTAGTCTGGAAACCTAGTAAATCACCAAACTCTTTGTGAGAGAATGAGTAGTCAATCCCGAACAACCTGAAAACAGCGAGTCCATCGGGTCCAGCCCAAGGGTCATGATGAAACGAGCTGAGGAACTCAAGAGTCAAGTTCCTATAAGTGTCGTTCCTGTCGCCAAACTGGTCCCACTGGAGTTGATGGCATAAAAATCTGACGCTTGGCTCTATCCCCAAGGCATCCATGCAGACATGGTCAGGGTACCTGGTAGGAGCCATAGGGCGTCTCATGTGAACATAGTAACGCTCTCTCTGTGCATCATCTCTAAAGGCCACGTGCATGTCATCAGGGTTCTGCATTCTGTACAAGGTTAGCAAACAAGTCCTGAAAGCACATAAAACATTCAATCGTGAGTCCTGACATAATAATAAAATAAACAAATTAAAATAAAGTAAAAATAAAAAGTACAAAAATAAGAAAAACCATGGGTTGCCTCCCATGCAGCGCTTGTTTAACGTCATTAGCTCGACGACCGATATTTAAACATCATTGGAAGGATATGGTGGATCACTCAGAGTATGACAGGTGTCTGTTGTTGGAATGTCACATCCTTCGTAGGGCTTCAACCTCTGTCCATTGACTATGAACGGTTTACATGTTTGGTTCTTGATTTCAATAGCACCGGATCTCAGGATCTTAGATACTTCGAAAGGGCCAGTCCATCTCGAACGGAGTTTACCTGGAAATAGTCGTAACCTAGAATCGAACAGGAGAACAGGATCGCCTATTTTGAAGTCTCTTCTTATGATTCTTTTGTCATGCCAAGCTTTTGTTCTTTCTTTGTATATGATGGCATTTTCGTAGGCAGATTGTCTGAGCTCTTCTAATTTGTGGATATCAAGGATACGTTTCTCACCAGCTGTCAAGTAATCCAAATTCAAAGTTTTGATGGCCCAATAGGCCTTATGCTCCGACTCAAATGGTAAGTGACATGATTTTCCATAGACCAGTTGATAAGGGGTTGTTCCTATAGGAGTTTTGAAAGCGGTTCTATAGGCCCATAATGCTTCTTGAAGTTTCTGCGACCAATCTTTTCTAGATATAGAGACAGTCTTCTCGAGGATTTGTTTTATCTCCCTATTAGATACTTCCACTTGTCCATTGGTCTGTGGGTGGTATGGTGTTGCTACTCTATGCTTAACTCCATACTTGCTTAAAAGTTTATCAAATATTCTCGATATGAAGTGTGATCCTCCATCACTTATGACTAAACGGGGTGTTCCAAACCTGGGAAATATATAATTCTTGAATAATTTGATGACTACTCTGGTGTCGTTTGTGGGTGCGGCGATAGCTTCAATCCATTTAGACACGTAGTCAACAGCTACTAATATGTACTGATTTCCAAAAGATGGTGGGAACGGTCCCATAAAGTCTATACCCCATACGTCGAAGAGTTCTACTTCTTGGATATTTCTTAACGGCATTTCATTACGTCTTGAAATATTTCCTGTGCGTTGGCATCTGTCACACTTGACAATGAAAGCATGGACATCACGCCACATAGTAGGCCAGAATAGGCCAGCTTGAAGAATCTTGGCGTAGGTCTTAGATGTGCTTGCATGTCCACCATAGGGTGCAGAGTGACAATGCTCAATTATATTATTTACCTCTTCTTCTGGAACACAACGGCGGAAAATGCCATCTTTACCTCTCTTGAAAAGAAATGGATCGTCCCAATAGAAGTTTCTCACATCACTATAGAACTTCTTCTTCTGGTGGTAGTTTAGATCAGGGGGTATGATGTCAGCGGCTAGGTAATTAACAAAATCTGCATACCAAGGTACATTGCTTATAGCTAAGGATATATGAAATTGCTCATGAGGGTCTGGGTTATCATCTTCAATGGTTTCTAGTTGGGCTATCAGTCTATCGTAGGCAAAATCGTCATTTATGGGTACTGGATCAGGTTTCAGGTATTCTAGCCTAGATAGGTGATCAGCTACCACATTATCAGTGCCTTTCTTGTCACGGATATCCAAATCAAACTCTTGTAATAATAGAATCCATCGAAGTAACCTAGGCTTGGCATCCTTTTTGCTTAGTAAGTAACGAATGGCAGCATGGTCGGTGTAAACTATAATCTTGGCTCCTACTAGATAAGATCTAAATTTGTCTATTGCAAAAACTACAGCTAGGAGCTCTTTTTCGGTTGTTGCGTAGTTGAGCTGTGCAGCGTCTAGGGTTCTACTGGCATAATAAATCACATGTAACTTCTTATCTTTTCTCTGACCTAGAACGGCTCCAACAGCATAATCACTGGCGTCACACATTATCTCAAACAGTTCCGACCAATCAGGGGGTTTCATTATAGGTGCTGAAATCAGAGCTTGCTTCAGAATATTAAATGCTTCAGTACATTTTTCATCGAAGATGAACTCAGCATCTTTCATTAAAAGACCAGTTAAGGGCTTTGTTATTTTGGAGAAATCCTTGATAAAACGTCGGTAAAATCCGGCATGTCCAAGAAAACTTCTTATCTCCCTGATAGTCTTCGGCGGTTTTAGATTCTCTATGACTTCTATTTTTGCTTTATCTACCTCTATACCTTTTTCGGAAACTATATGTCCTAAAACAATCCCTTCGGTGACCATGAAATGACATTTTCCCCAATTTAGCACAAGGTTTACCTCCACACATCTCTCCAGGATTTTCTCAAGGTTGACAAGACAATTTTTGAAATCTGACCCACAAACTGAGAAATCGTCCATAAATACTTCCATGATTCCATCCAAATAATCAGCAAAGATAGACATCATGCAGCGTTGGAAAGTTGCAGGAGCATTACAAAGTCCAAAAGGCATTCTTCTATAGGCAAAGGTTTCAACTGGGCATGTAAAGGTAGTTTTTTCTTGATCTTCGGGGTGAATAGGTATTTGGAAGAATCCTGAATATCCATCTAAATAACAAAAGTAAGAGTGTCTGGCTAGGCGCTCCAACATTTGGTCTATGAATGGTAATGGGAAATGGTCCTTCCTAGTTGCTTTATTTAATTTTCTATAATCTATGCACATACGCCAACCTCCATCAGTTCTTTTTGCTACAGGTTCGCCCTTCTCGTTTTGCACGACTGTGATGCCTCCCTTTTTAGGTACTACATGCACAGGACTCACCCATTTACTGTCCGAGATCTGATATATTATACCTGCCTCTAGTAACTTAAGAACTTCAGTCTTAACTACAGTACTCATTATAGGATTTATTCTACGTTGGTGTTCTCTAGAAGGTTTTGAATCTTCTTCAAGCAAAATCCGATGCATGCATACGGATGGGCTTATTCCTTTTAGATCAGAGATCTTATATCCTAAGGCTGAGGGGTACCTACGTAAAACTTCTAATAATTGATCGGTTTCTTCTTGGTTTAAGGTAGCACTGACTATAACTGGACGGTTCATATCTTCATCAAGAAATTCATATCTCAGGTTTTTAGGCAGTTCCTTAAGTTTTACGGTCGGTTTTATAGGGCAAGGCATAGGATCTGGGGTAAGAGATAAACATTCGTGAAGGTTATCATCAATGTAGGGTGTTTTATAATTGTCATCTTCCAAAATAAGGGTTGATGGCAATTTTATAGATTCAGTTTCTTCTTCTTGTTCTAATTCCCTAATACATTCTTCGATGATATCTAAGGCATAACAAGAATCTCCTATCACAGGTGCCATAAGAAATTTTGACAATATAAATTCTATCTTCTGGCCACCTACCTCAAAAGTTAGTTTTCCCTTTTTAACATCTATTACGGCTCCAGCAGTCGATAAGAACGGTCTACCTAGGAGGATTGGTATGTCGTCATCTTCTTTAATGTCCATGACAACAAAATCAGTAGGTATAAACAGCTGACCTATCCTAACAGGGACGTCTTCAAGTATGCCTATAGGGTATTTAACGGATCTATCGGCTAATTGAAGTGACATCTTAGTAGGTTGTAATTCTCCTAAGTTTAATCTCTCACAAACTGCTAAAGGCATTAAGCTCACACTAGCTCCTAAGTCTAGAAAAGCTTTTTCGATGACATGATTCCCCAAAACACAAGGAATGGAAAAATTTCCGGGATCTTTATCTTTCTTTGCTAACCTATTTTCGGAAATAGAATTACATTCCACGGGTTTCGGATCTTCGAGTCTACGTTTATTTGTAAGTATGTCTTTGAGAAACTTAGCATAAGAAGGTATTTGGGTGATGGCTTCTGTAAAGGGGATTTCTACGCGAAGTTTTTCTATAACCTTAACGAATTTTTGATATTGATTATCGATTTGGGTTTTCTTTAATCTTTGAGGGTAAGGTATTGGTGGTTTGTATGGCGGTGGCGGTACATAGGTTTTATTTTTAGGTTCTTCTCCTTTTTCTTGACTTTCCGGGGTTTCAGGCTTCTCTGGTTCCTTTTCCTCATTCCTCTCAGAAGTTTCGGGCTCACTTAATCTAGGGTTTAAAGGTTCCTTATAAGCGGTTCCACTTCGTAGAGTAATGGCATTAGCTTGCCCTTTCGGGTTTTGTTGAGGTTGTCCAGGGAACTGTCCTCCAGGTGTAGTCTGTGGGGCTTGGTTTAACGCTACCTGAGAGATCTGGGTTTCAAGCATCTTATTATGAGTAATAATTTGATCAACCTTGGTTCCTAACTTGGTAATTAGTTCGTTAACATGGACGTTATGGTTCATGAACTCTTTGTTCTGTTGTTTTTGAGCAACGATAAAATCTTTTACAACTTCCTCAAAGCTCGGGCTAGGTGGTACAGGTTGCATAGGTTGATTTGTTCTAGGGGCTTGGTAACCTTGTTGTCTCGGAGGTGCGGTATTTTGGATAGGGTTATTATTTTTGTAGGAGAAGTTTGGGTGATTCCTCCATCCAGGGTTATATGTGTTTGAAAATGGGTTCCCTTGGGTATAGTTCACTTGCTCAGTGTTGGTTTCATTCAACAGATTGCATTCGGCGGATTGGTGTCCTTGCGTTCCACATATCTCACAATTCGGCGAAACTGCGGCAACAGTATTCGGAGTTGTGCACATATGTTCGACTCTAAGGGCCAACGCGTCCATTTTAGCCTGCATCATGTCTATAGAGCTTAGCTCATGTATTCCTCCTTGGGCTTCCTTCTTTTCCACTGTCGCTCGTTCTACTCCCCATGATTGATGGTTTTGGGCCATATCCTCGATAAGGGCACTAGCTTCAGGGTAAGGTTTGTTCATCAGTGCGCCACCAGCGGCAGCGTCGATGGTCATTTTAGTGTTATAAAGAAGTCCATTATAGAAGGTTTGGATGATTAGCCAATTCTCTAGGCCATGGTGTGGGCATGCTCTTAATAGTTCTTTATATCTCTCCCAGGCTTCGAACAACGACTCTCCTTGGTGTTGGGTAAATCTAGTTATTAGGTTTCGAAGAAGAGCGGTCTTACTTGGGGGAAAATATCTAGCAAGGAAAACTTTTCTAAGGTCATCCCAAGTTGTTATTGAATTGGGTGGAAGGGAATCTAACCATGATAGAGCTTTATCTCTGAGGGAAAAGGGAAATAATCTTAAGCGTATTGCCTCAGGAGAAGCTCCATTGGTTTTAAAGGTGTCTGCTAATTGAAGAAAGTTTTTTAAATGTTGGTTCGGATTTTCAGTAGCGAGACCTGCGAATTGTCTCTGTTGCACTAATTGCAGCAGGGATGGCTTAAGTTCAAAATTATTGGCTGGGATAGCGGGGTTTACTATACTGGAACTAGGTTCCTCGTTTGATGGTTGGGCGAAGTCCTTAAGAGGTCTTCGATTTTGATCTTCGGCCATAGCTCTCCTATTCCTATGGAAAAATAAACGTGCGCGAGCGTAACGTTCAGGTTCAGCTAGAGGGTCTACTAAACTTCCGGCACTGCGAGTCTTTCGCATTGACCGGTGGGTAACAACCTTAGTCTAAACGGTATAACTACAGGGTAATGAAATTTGACGATATTGGTCCCCGGCAACGGCGCCAAAAACTTGATGCGTGTTTTTCGCAAGTGTACGAATCACGTCAAAGTAATATAAAAGATTATCGAATCCACAGAGACCAAGTGTCAATCTATCGTACCTGTTGTTATGGTGTTTATCTAAGGCAACTATTTTTAAGGGTTTTAGTAAGGGTGCAATGGTAAATAAAATTATAATTTTAAATAATAAATAAAAGACAGGCTCGAATGTAATTCACGTAATCAATGATAATCCAGTACTTGTTAATGGAACTACTTATGGGCAATGTTTTCTCCTTTGAAAAGAACTAATTTAACAGGAACTGTCGCTTTCGCGTATTCAGAACCGAGTTGTACTCTCTAATCAACCCCTCCTATTGTCACGGATAGAAAGGTGCGTACTGCGTTAGAGTAGTAAACCTATTTTTAAGAAATATAGTTTCTTAACAAAGTTGAAAAGTATTTTAACCTGGACTTCTTAGCAAAAAGAGGTTCTTATGAACCAGACTCTAAATCTCATAACGCGTCCGAAAATCGTTTTAAAATCTCTTTTCTTTTTAATCTAAAAACTCCTAATGAACTATACAAAGCGCTTTTGGCTGTTTTTGAAATAGTTAAAAACAATTACTTGAATTGAAAGATAAAATAGCCCTTAGGTGTTTCCACGAACAACTATACTGATTACTGGTTTAATTACGATCCTTACATTCTAACCTTTATGGGATTAGTTAGACATGATAAAGTAAATGTTCTTTTTATAGTTTTTCATATAAGTAATTTAAAGCGAGTGCGGGAAGTAAACAAAGTAAATGTGCGAGTGCGGGAAGTAAACAACGTAAATGTGCGAGTGCGGGAAATAAACAACGTAAATGTGCGAGTGCGGGAAATAAACAAAGTAAAGTGCGAGAAAATAAATAAAAGTAAAGCAATGCGGAAAAATAAAATACGAACTGGAATTAAAATGGCGGCAGGATTAACTTCCTCCAGAGTGCTCCAAAACTCGAACCACAGACAGATTACAGACTCGATCACTCGATTGCAGAGGCACCCCGATGTGGAATGGCAACTGCTTTATAACTGATATATGCCTAGAGAATTCTAATTCTGGATGAAGAAAAACGAAAATCTAAGGTCCTATTTATAGGAGAAACTGGAAGCGCGAAATGACCGGGACGCCCCTCCACTAAAAAGTGGAGGTTGAGGATTTTTGCCTTGTGGCGCCCGCCACAGGCCTATGGCGCCCGCCACGGTCCCTACAGGGGATGATGGAGTGGGGATCGTGGGTCTTGGAGGTTGAGGAGTGGTCTTGAGACGTGGCCACGTCATGGCTAACCCCATGGCGCCCGCCACAGTGGGTGCCGTAAGTGCAAAATGCTGAATTTCTAGGTTTTCGTCCGTTTTCACTCCTTTTTCGCTCCTTTTCCCGATTCCAGCTCCGATTATTATAAAAACCTGAAAACATAAGAAAACAAAGCAATAACAAAGCAAAACAACAATAAAAGCTAAGAATGCATGCGAAATCGGAGTCAGAAATACGGTGAATTTTAGTGTGATCAAATTGTTCTCTCAAGCCAATGAGAGAACCTAAGCTAACCTAATAACGATCTAAGCTTCTCCAAGCATGATCTCCAAGGTTATCCTCCTTTAATATTGAATACTTCCTTTTTTTTTTCATAACATAATATTACATTACATATAAGAAAACTCGTTTTACATACGAGGGAGTGAGATGAGAAAAGAAGTTACATAAAGAGATTGAGAGAGAGGCACGACACGCAGGCCGTATTCAAAAAATCCCAAAACAATAATAAAGGAAAAACTAAGGCCATAACTGATCACCACAAATAAATAATAATAAACACACTTTTATTATTAGTTTAAAATTCCGATAATTAAATAAACTAAATTAAATTTCGGCTGATTGATCACACTTTGCAGACTTAGCCGGGGGTTCCGCTGCCCGGTCAGCGGACGGTGGCTGAACGAAAAATTTTATGAACACTTCATTGTATTTCACGTCGTTTCCTGCACAACTTTTGTGCATTTACAACCCCAACCGGAAAAGTCTGCGGCAATACAACACTTGTACTGCCATTAATCCTAATGCAACAATTTCATGCCGTCAAACACAACTCGATTGATAACTCAATATGATAGATCAACATGTCATTGCTTCACCATACTAACGTCGGATTCCGAAGCGAATGAAAATGATGATCTTTCAAAAAGAATTACAATCCTTATGTGATTGAATGGATGAAATCAAAACAGTATATCCCATATACCATCTTTGCATCAGAATTTCTTATATCTTATATAAAAGTGATCGATCTAATTGTGTAACCTATGGATGATCAATGTATCACACAACTTCACCATACTAATGTCGGTTTCTGAAGCATAATCAACATCAATCATCTAAATCGTACACAACAGATGCCAAATTTAATTAATCGTTTATTGTTAAATTCATTCTGTGTTTTAATCGAATCAAATACAGAAAAGACGGAAATTTAACAGCTATCAGATCCATGGTTTCGTAAGTGGCTCTGATACCACTGAAGGAAAATTGCGATCTAAACGCAGCGGAAAACAAAAATTTCCTTTAGTGATCCTTACGAATGAGCATGGTCAGTGATAGAATCGTTACCTCTTTGTGGCGATTCAGATCTTTGATGCAGCGATCACAAGCGTTGATGAAGTGCAACGCCTCTACTCAGTCCACACGAACAGCTTCCGGTCATAGTGCTAGCTGCTTACGAACGGAATTATTTGAGTGAGAAAAGAGAATCAAAAACGAAATTGCATCAAGTGAAAGCTTCATCACAAGGGTTCCTTTTATAGACTCTCTTGTGGGTTGCGGGCTAAAAATCCAATTCACATGATCCATAATAATATTATATATTATTATAATAACTATTATTATAATAAATATATTTATTTTATTATTATTTTATAACCATTATAAAATAACAATAATTATTATTATATTATCCGAATTTCTATTTTTCACTTAAGTGCACCGTACCTTACGGTGTTCCTTTGATTTCTCTATCTCTCATCAAACTGTCCTTATGTGTGTGACCCTGTAGGATTTCGTAACGTTGGTAATTATATTAAATTATATATTTAACATAATAAACAGTAAGCGGTATCTAGCAACACATCACTGCTACCCAAGTCACGAAAATGTCATGTGATCTGACAAAACCTTTTTCGTGATAATATATGTTTGTACAATTACCCTTTTTGCCCCTATGTCTATATTGAACACAAGGCATACACTGTGTCATCCTTGTCCAGTTCAATATTGGGCCCTTAGACATTTCTCCTGTTATGCAGGATTGGCAAATTCCATCTAGGACACTCATGTCCCTCAGCATGCTTCGTGGAGTGCCCATCAACTGTCTTTATGATCATCCAGTTACGGATAATGTTTGATCAGCAATAAAGCACCCGACTCTACATCTAGGGTCCATAGTGGTTTCAGGTCGAAGGGTGGTAATACACCATTATCACCATGAGAATAACTTATGACACTTTGCATAACATACTATGTAGTATTCTCATAGCGGGTCAATCCGGTATAAATATTACTCCTAATATTTATACCTATGTCAAGACTTGATAACTCTTTATCCATGATCCATGAGATGTGATCATCAGTCTATCTTCATAATAGTCTCAATGCTTTTAATGTTATCCCACTTTGCAATAAAGCTTGACTACGAATATTTTAAGAATAATGTCTTTATGTTTAATGGGATCTCATGATTAAGTCACACTTAACATTTCATTAAACAGACTAACTATTCTAGGGACTTTATTATTCTGAAAGACAAACATAATAAAGAAATGCCTTTTATTATTAAACGAATAATCCGATACAAGTACCAAAAAGTATTGGCCTCTAGGGCTTACACCAACACTCCCAACCATAGAAGATAATTTCAAATTCAATCTCGTAGCATATTCAAACGAAATAAACGAATGGGTAGCACTAGTATCAGTCATAGCAATCAATTCAACATCATTAATAAATCAAGTACCTCTGATCAAGTTATCCGTCTTGGGTTCTTCTGCACTGCTCAAAGCAAACACTCTGCCGTTTGTCTGAGTAGCAGTAGCAGTCTTCTTCGGCTTCTGGCACTGGGTACTTATATAACCCTTCTATCCATAGTTGAAGCAAGTCGGAGCTTCATCTTTGCAGTCAGTAATTCTATGACCTTTCTTGCCACAACGATGACATCTCAGCACCTTACAAACCTCAGCACGGTGACCTTGCTCGCCGCACTTATGACATTTGCTTGGAGCAGTAGCCGCTCCCCCACTTGGATTTTTCCCATCTGAAGCCTTCTGATTCCCTTTATCACCAGAAGTCACATACGGTTTCTCTCTATACTATCCTTTCTCTTTCTTCTCACTCAGCTGCTTGTAGTGAGTAGATCGAGCTCGGCTATCCTCATCATAAATTCTACTCTTATCCACCAGTTCCATAAACCGACGAATCTGCTGGTAGCCAATTCTCTGCTTAATCTCTGGTCTCAATCCATTCTCGAACTTGAGACACTTCGACATCTCTGTGTCAACACGATTGTATTGCAGACAAAACTTCACTAAAGCCTCAAACTTTGCCGCATACTCAGGCACAATCATATTCCTTTGCTTCAGCTCAAGGAGTTCCACCTCTTTCTTGCCCCGAATATCTTCAGGAAAATACTTCCTCAAAAATTCTTACTTAAACAAAGTTCAAGTTATTGCAATGCCAACACCCCCAATCGATGATGAATGTTATCCCACCAATCCTCAGCTTCCTCTGCTAGCATATGCGTATCAAACTGCACCTGCTGAGCATCAGTGCACGCCATAACCCGGAAAATCTTCTCAATCACTTTCAGCCACTTCTGCGCACCATTAGGATCATGAGTGCCCACAAAATTCGGCGGATTGTTCCTCTGGAACTTCCTCAAAGCAAGAAACTCATTTGGAGATCCACCATTCTGGGCCATCACAAGCGATTCCAGCGCATTAGCAATAGCACAATCATTTCTTCCAGCCATCTGCAACCACCAACAGGGTTAGAAGAAAATAACTCATCCAACAATGTTCTCACACTATTGACTGACAGGGGATTAACAACATAAAAACTTGACTGGACTGACTGACCTGCTCTGATACCACTAATGTAACACCTTTTTCTATCCCACAAATATAATGGCAAATTAATCATATTTATTAGAGTAAAATATTAAACACAATAAAATTATCTCAAAAAGGTGCACATTTCTCAATAATTCAATATAGTCAATGCTCCATAAACAATGGATTTTCTTAAAATTACTCTAATATATTACTCAAAAGGCAGCGGAACTCAAAAAGGCAAAATCCAAAGTTTTCATTGCGCCGCAAGGCAATCAACATAACAAAAACTCAATAAAATAAAGTTTGACTCAAAGACCCCAACCCGATGTTACACTATCAGAGCAAGACCCTCTAAGTCAACCACAATGGCCAACGACCCAAAACTTTAAAAGTCCTTGACGATATCCCCGGCTAAACCTAGTCATTTGTATGTTATCCACGTGGAGGCAACATTCAAACAGGCAGGGTGAGTAAAACGATTCATAATAATCAATACATGAATCAATATATAAAATGGCGATATTTTCATATTCAACATCATCATATTCATTAAGGAACATCAAAGGCCACAACATTATAATTACACCAAAATGTCACATAAATGCAAATGCGACAAGACTCATTCATGTGGTACCAATCAACAAAATTCGATGGACACTGGGCCATCAACCGTCCATAGATCCACAACAGTAGGATTAATTTTACACGAGAACCGGAGCACAATAAAATACCTCACATCCGCATAATGAGACTAAAGCCACAAGAATCAACGTCCTGAACCGAAGCCCGGAATGCACATGAATGCATGATGCACACGTCAATATCATCCCTCATGATAATCTCATTTGGTGCATCATCATTCATTAAAATCATCATAATAATCATGTCATCATAAAATCATTAAAACCTCGTGAAATCAACATCATAAATCATCATAATTACTCATGGGAATTCATCATACAGTTATGTATTAATCTCATAAAAAGCACAATTATACTCATGGTAATTCATATAAGAAATAACAACATCAAAACATCAAGACATAACTGAACAAGATCAGAATTCACGAAACTCTGCTACATTCGCTAGCAAGTTCGCTGTGCGAGTCTGGGGCGAGTGTTCGCCGTGCGAACTTGCGATTACAACAAATCGTTGTTCTGCACTAGCACCAAAACCAGACCAAAAACCTCTGTGATTCCCTTCCCCAATGCCCTAAAAACATCCCCAAATCATTCCTAAGATAATACGACGATAAAGGCACAAAATCTACAACTTATTAGGTCAATCCCGTAACATTTTTACGCCTCCAATTCCCATAAAATCCTTACAACTACCCCACAGTCATTTAGGTTCTCAAATCACTTATCCTACAGGGTTGAAGCCTCAACAACAGATTTGGCCACGAAGGCCTAATTTCCTTTACTCTCAAATCAACCTCAAACCTATCAGACCATCAGTTCAAATCCCTATACGGTTAAAACCTCAACAACAGATTTGGCCACGAAGGCCTAATTTCCTCAAACTCAAAAACCTTCTAAATCCTTAAATTCGCTTTAAATACATTGAATCACATATTGAAAACAATGAAGGCAATACTCCCCATACCTTAATTGCCGACTCTAAGCCTTTCTCTTTGATTCTTGGAAACCTCGCGAAGCCTTGTCTCAATCCTCTTCCTCAGAGCTCTGGCCTCTATTTCTTCCCTTTTCACGGTCTAACAAGAATGAATCCTAATTCCATCAAAATTCCTTCTTGTTAAACCTAACTTTGGGCCTTAAAATTGGGCTTTCCAATTTCACCCTCAATAACTCCTCCGATGTCCACTTTGCCCTGAATTCACTTATATTTATTTAAATTAATAATAATACCAATATATTCATATTATATACTATTATTCAAATAAATAACTCCAAATCCATAATTCCTAATATTCACACCAACCACCGAAAATCACCAAAAATGCGAATATTCATATTTAAATAAATTAAATAAATATTCCAAGAATTTGGGGTGTTACAACTGACACTCTATTCATCATGATATCTGCAATCTGATTCTCAGTTCTGCAGTGTTTCAAGTTCATCTTCCCTTCTGCTACCTGCTCTCGAAGATAATGGAACCTCATTTCGGTGTCCTTGCTTCGACCGTGTGCTATTGGATTCTTTGCCAAGTTGATAGCTGGCATGCTGTCGATCTTCATGGTAATTGCTCCATCAATCTTCATTGTGATCTCTTCGATCAAGTTCACCATCCAGGTTGCTTGACATGCACAAAGAGAAGCAACTATATATTATGCTTCACATGATGACAATGCCACTACTGGCTCCTTTCTCGAACTCAAAGAAACTGGTGCACCACCTGGCATAAACACATAACCAGCTGTGGATTTTCTATCCTCGACATCACTGCACCAATTAGAGTCGGTGTATCCCACTAACTTGCATTCTTTTCCTTCATCATCTGCAGGAAATAAAATGCCATATTCGATAGTCCCTTTTAGATAACTTAGTATCCTCTTCGCCGCTGCTAGGTGTGATACCCTTGGCTTCTGCATGAATCTACTTACCATACCCACACTGTATGCTAAGTCAGGCCTTGTGTGACAAAGGTATCAAAGTGATTCAATAATTCTTCTAAATTGGGTTGGGTAGACATTGTCTTCATCTAAATCCTTCGACAGTTGTAATCTGGTCTTAGTTGGAGTCAAAGTTGGGTTGCAATCTTGCATCTCAAATGTCTTGAGTATTTCACCCGCATATCTTATTTGGTGCATCATCAAACCTCTACTACTCTTGTTGACTTTGATGGAGTCTAACTCCTCATTAATTGCTTTTTCCTACTTCAAATCTTTCAATGCCTCAGCTGCTTTGACTGGTTCGACATCTGCGTAGAAAGCATAGTGTACCAGCTCTCCTTCTTCATCGACTATATCATATGATGTAATCACACATTGTTGCAACCTTGCAGGCATGTGTCTTGTTCGTTGAGGTCTGCTTGGGCCAGCTTCATCTTTGACTTATTCCTGTTGAACTTCACTTTCAACTTCAGTGGCTGGTTCTTCACAAGAGATTCTCGCTGAATCCTTCTTGACATTCTCAGTCCAATCTCATTCTTTAAGCTCATCTATGATCATATCCCTGCTGATCATTACTTGCTTATTCACTGGGTCGAACAACTTGTAACCTCTAGTAGAATGATATCCTATCAAGATTATCTGATTCGACTTATCATTAAGCTTCCTTCTCAACTAAACTGGCACATGTCTATGTGCTATAGATCCAAACACCTTCAAGTGAATGAGGCTAGGCTTGACACCATACCAATATTCTTCTGGTGTGATTCCTTCAAGCTTCTTCATTGGGCATCTGTTTAATATGTATGTTGTTGTCAAAACCGCTTCTCCCCATAATTCTTTAGGTAAATGCTTTCCATTCAACATACTTCTCACCATGTTCATGATTGTTATGTTATTTCTTTCTGCAATTCCATTTTGCTATGGAGTGTAGGGGGGCACCACCTCATGCACAATCCCTTATTTTTCACATAATGAATCGAACTCTTCCGACACATGCTCTCCACCACCATCAGTCCTCAAAATTTTCAGCTTTCGACCACTCTGTCCTTCGACCATAGATTTGTGTAATACCCAAATTTTGCCCTAAGATTAGTCGTTTCATCTTGCATCCCATTTCATTTTGCATTGCGTTTAAACTAACCACTAACGGGTTGTGCAGTTGTTTGATTGTTGCAAGAAAATATCATGTGGCGCGCTCTTTTAGTTTACAGGGTTTCTAGTGCCATTTTATTTTGAATGAATAAAATAGCACAATTGGCAAGAGACTGTGTGTAAGGAGTTGTGAGTGTGAAAGGTCGAGAGTTCGAATCCCACCTTCTTCACTTTTTGTTTTGGTTCTTTTATTTTTATTCTAACTTTCTATTTTCATAAAAAAATATTTTATTTAAATTATTTTTTTAAAAATATTATTTTTTCACTTTTTTTCCATATTATTCATAAAAACATCCAAAAATCATAAAATTAAAAATATTAGAAAAGATTTTATTCTTTTTATAATATTTTAATGTTTAGTATAAATAAATAGAATTCTAAGTTTATTTTAAAATTGTTTAAATTTTATTTAGTTTTAACTAATTATTTAAGTTGGGCTTTAAAGTGGGCATTAGGTTAGAGTTAACCCTAATTTGTTACCTATATAAACATAAGTTGTATTTGAGAAAGGGAGGAAGAGGACAAAAAGAAAAAACGGCGGTCGTTCTCACGACTTATCAGCAAAAATCTTCGAGGCTTCATCATCATCTCAATCAGAAGAAGTTTCGGAATTGCGATCACCAGCTTCAGACGGACATACCCGTCGTAATCATCCTCTAGCCGGCGAACCATCATATCTGAATAATCTCACCGTAAGCATCATTAATTGCCTGTTATTTCTTATTTTTTGTTTTTTTCGTAATCCATTTCCACGATAAGGAAGAGTAAGAAAAGAAAAGGTGGAAGTCAGGAGAAGATGAATAGATTCACGTTGTGAGAAAGCCAAAAGGGAATTAAAGCCAACCCTAATGGGCCAAACGAGAAAGCCAAAAGGGAATTAAAGCCAACCCTAATGGGGCAAATGAGAAAGCCAAAAGGGAATTAAAGTCAACCCTAATGGGCCAAACGAGAAAGTCAAAAGAGAACTAAAGCCAACTATAATGGACCAAGTGAACAGACACTTCCCCTTTCAATATCCTTCCCTTTTTTTATTATTTATTATTATTTCTCATTTCTTTAGCTTTTTTTTCCTATTTATTTTTATTCTTCTTTTTTGTAAAATTCTTATCTTATTTTCTTTTTTAAGTAATTGAGTTTGAGCTGCTAAAATTTTCATTAAAAAAAAACTTAAAACTTAAATTTTTTTAATAAAAAAAAACATTTCTTTTCCTTAAGTATAATAAAAAAAATCTATTCTTATAATTAAAATTTAAAACATTTTGTAATTAAAATTAATTTTTTTTTGTCTTAATTAAAACATTAAAGCCGAAACACCTTCTTCATTTTATTTAACATTAAAATCCAAGCAAATTTTTCATAAAAACATACAAATTAAAGTAATTTTTCCTTATGAACACAAAATTTAAATTTAAAAGTTTCTCTTAATTAAAATATGGGTTCTGTTTCTAGATTTCAATTAACTTTTCCTTTAAATAAAATTCAAAAAAATAAACTCTTGATGTGATTCGTCTAACCTTCATTATCTTGTTTGTTCAGCTTATTCATATTCCATTTGTTCGCTTTATCATTTTTTAATTGTAATTATACGAGTAATCGTCACAATTTATTTTTTCATTTTTTTGGGATTTGTAATTTACGCGAGTGATCGTCGCGATGCTTTTTTTTTTACCGCTTTCTTTACTTTCTGCACTTTAATTTCCGCCATATAATAATTTGCCATGTTTTGCATGTTTTACCGCTATTTTCCCTTCCGAAGGATTAGGTCTAGCCGTTTGACCGCCGAGTCAATAACCCTAATTTTTGACCCTTTCAAACCTTATTAGCCTAGGCGTCCCGCCGTGGACGAAAACGCCCTTTATCCTAGCTTTTAGGTCAAAGAGTCGCCGTACTCTATTTTAGGGTTTCCCGCCGTGGAATCCCTAATTTAACCCTAATTTTCAATTCGACATTTCAACGTAGAAATAGGAGTTTCAAAACTCCACGTAAGCGTGTCCTTAAGATACGTTTACTCCCCTTGAAACCTTGACCACAGTCAAGACGTTTCTAACCTCCCTTTCGAGGGGAACTACAATTACTCTAATTCCATTCCCTATCCAGGATACGTAGGCATAAGATGCAACGTCTTGCCGAGTAAACTTAGGACTAACCCTTAGGTCTTTTAGGTCACTCTATCCCTTAGCTCAATATATACATCAAACAGATAATAAAATAAAAAAGCATACATTAAACAAAAGGGTCCTGTAGAGTACTACAGAAGTTTAAGGTGCTAGTATCTTCCCTAAATTTAACCAACCTCTTACCTAAGTCTCTCCCCGCATTGTGTTTACGATGCAAAAATAGGTTTTCCCTCTTTTGACATTTTCCTTCGGATAAATCAAAGAGCGGTTGTGAATTAAGAATTGTGATTCAAACTAATTAATAGTTTGTTATCCTATTTCCACCGCAACAGAAAATGGCGACTTCACTAGGGATTTTTAAGGGTTGCCCCTATTTTGTTTATTGCATGTTTTATATAATTTATTATCTGTATATATATTATTGTGCCTTGCTTGGGGGTACCATGTTATTGTGAGATAAGTCCTAACCCGGACTTGAGTGACCTTATTATAGGAAGGTGAGATATTCGACGAGGCTTATCGGGAGTGAGTCCCGACCAAGTTGACTCGAGAATCACCGCTCAGTTGAGACCCCTTTCGAAAATGGTTCGGTTGATCGAGTTAGTCGTGAAAACTTTTACTATTTTTGATTGGAGTCTATGATATTAAGGACCGTAGTACCTTAACACCACTTTGGCCTTATATAGGACGTAGTGCGGGAACTATGTGGGAGTAGTCCTACAATAGTTGTTACGTGATGCTACACTCAAAAGAGGTTCTCTCGAGAATATTATCAACCCCCGAATCAGTCGGAAAGTTGATAATATCTGAAGGATGGACCAATGACTTTGGGCACTTCTTAGAACCTTATTCTGCAGGTACAACTAACCTTAGTACATACCTTATTGGGATGGGTAGACCCTAAATCCTTGCACATACCTTTAACCTAAGACTTGTGTATATATGTGCATTGCATCCATAAAGCATCACATTGCATTACATTTCATGGAATTCAAATTTTGTTTATGAATATCGCAGGATTATGGATTACAATCGAAGGAAAACTTTGAAATATACTTTTAAAAGTCTTAAGCTAGATGACCTAAGGAAGCTAGGATCTTTAATCAAAGATCAAAAAGGATTCTATAACCGGTATGGAAGATTGTTATCTCTGTTGGAATATAAAATGAACGAAGAACTTCTTTCGATTTTGCTACAATTCTATGATCCCGACTACCATTGCTTCACATTCCCCGATTATCAGCTATTACCTACTATGGAAGAATATTCTCAGCTTGTAGGGTTATCTATTTTGGATAAGACTCTGTTCCCTTTCTTGGAGAGGGACCCTAAAGAACAAGACTGTTGCTAAAGCCATATGCTTGAAGGTATCCGATATCAAGGGCAATATGATCAGTAACAATTGTGAAGACTTTTCCAACGTACCCTTGTTTGGTTTTGATGAAGGATTTATTTTCCTCTAACTCTCGATCTACCTTTTGAAGATAGGCTCATCCTCAAAAAGGCCCAGCTAGAAGAGCAGATCAATGGGCATAACAAGAAGCTTCCTTAGGGTCATTATTAGCTTTTATGTTATGCCAAAAAATTTCTAGGAATATTATTTGTAATCCATTTTCAATTAATAAATAAAATTTCTTTGTTATTCTGCAATATTCGTAAATTTGTGAATTCCATAAAATCATTTTGCATTTTAGCATCATATTTTTGCATTCCATGTGTCTCCCGGTTTCTCATACTCGGTTCTCTCACCTTCCGGTTTCGTCACCTTGGGTCCTCCGTATCAGTACAACACTAGAGCCTAAGCTCGAAAAAGGATGAAAGAACAAGCTCAAGAGATCGACCGTGTCAGCCATGAACTTGAAGATCTTCGAGGAAGTGTGGGGCAGATTGTGAAGATGCTACAAGCTCTTAATGCAAAAATGGATTCTCAGCCTACTGTAGTTTTTGAGATTACCCATACCGTTGTGGGTCCTCACCCAGCTGTTACTGTTGAGAACATACCGCCTCAAGGTCGTCAATCCAGTTTGGTGCATCCTACCATTGCTCAACCAGGTCGACGAGTTACTCCTCTGAAGTGCAAAACTCCGAGCTCTGACCACCATAAAAGAGCTACACGTCCGAGGAATCGCTTGATGGCTTCTCATCAACAATAGCAGAGTTATGTTCAAGGTTATCCGGTTCAGTATGCTCCACAACCCTATGTGGCTACTGTTGCAACTCCTATCAATCCTCAGTCTCCTACTTATCAATAGCCACCTATTTATCAGCCTGCACAAGCTCCGATCAGCTGTCAACAAGCGCCTAATGCTCCTGCCAATCCACAGCCTAAGAAGCAAACACCTCGCCAAAATGCTCCGAGGAGACAATACAAGTCGTGTCCTCTGATTCCAATGACGTTCACCGAGTTGTATCCCTACTTAGTACAACGAGGTTTGATTACTACCAGAGCTTTGGGTCCGCCTCCAAATCCGTTGCCCGCCAACTACAACGCCACTGCTCATTGTTTATTTCATGAGGGTGCGCCTGGTCACGATTTGGAAGGGTGTCATGCGCTCCGTAACCTTGTCAGAAATTTGTTGGAGCAGAAGATATTGTCTTTCGGTGATCATCAACCAGAGATCAAGACTCCCCTCATAATCTTCAACATACCTCAGCCAGTTACATCATGAAGGACTTGCCATGCAGTTCATTTGTTTATTTATATATATTTTTCTTTGATTAAGCATAATTAGCATGTACGAACTGGTTTGTTTTGAATAATTAATGCAATGCATGTTTGTCTTGAATAAATCCATTCGTTTCACTCATCAAAAATATTTTTTCATAAACTTATAATGCCAACTTTACCCGATCTCTTGCTTTGATAGAGAATTGGGAGGAGGATGATGAACTAAAAATGTCAGATCTCTTGTCGTATGCTTCTAATTGAAACCTGCTGATGATGTAAGGCCTTGTTTCAAATCCCAAACAATGGAGATATAAGGATGATAACCCCTCTTTAACCCCTTTGAGCCTTGAAGTAGGAGTTTTCTTTTCTAAATAAAACCCTCATCTTAACCTGGGGCAGGGTAGTTTTCAGTTAAATTGATCGGGCACTCAGACTCTCAGAGGGAGGAGCGAACCTGCGAGGATCTATTCTATCCCTAACATCTTAGGAAGTTAGAAGTCCATGACTATCCCTCTACTACTAAAGAGTGGGGAAGTCACAAGCCTTTCAAAAGAGTCACACGACTTAGTCAACAAAAAAATAAAAAAATACATATAGTCCGCTAAGTCAAAACCTGTGAAGGAGACTTAGGCAAGACTGGGGCATCCCGCTGGACTACAAAGTCAAAATCCCAAAGACGCCGTCCAGGAAAAAGTTAGGGAATGAAAAATAAATATAACAAAAAAACAAGGGATTACAATAAGGAACCCCAATAAAGACAAAGTCGTGTTGATCGAACACCAAAATAGGTAAATGACTACCATTGTCCGAAGCATTGATAAGTTCTCGACCATATCAAATCCGATTGAGATATGAGTGTTCGTATCCAGTTAACTGAGTATAGGATTGGAGAACATCACGAAGAGGGGTGGGCACAAATAAATTCGAGCCTTTATCCTTTGTTTCTTAAACCGTGAACCAAGCCACGATACAACCTTTAAAAGACCTAATTGAAGTAGGATTTATTTTGAAAGCATACTCGACGAGATAACGTTTCCTGACTCCTACGAGCTATGCTCAATTTAACGTTGGCATCATAAAATAAACTTATATCCTGACTATGTGATTTCGGTCACGAGTTATAGCGATATCTTTTTCAAAAACAAAAATTTCAAGACAAATATATTATTGCATTGATAGTTTCAGGATAGCATTTCACGCGTGTTGATTTTGCTTGATATCGTAGAAACTTACATACATACATCGTCAATGGGACTCGTAGATCCTGCTAAACAGGGGCAGGCGGTTTCCAAGTCATTTTCTGATGCGAGCTTGACGTACTTAAGAGCTATTCTTGTAGACTCAGTCGTAACACGGTTGATCCGTGCCAGTTACATCGAGATCTGACAGATCTCTCTAAGAGTTTGAAAATAGTGGGGCAATCTGAACTCCATGTTTCTCTGTAAAATCCTCTCGAGATGACTTTCTCACAAAGCAGGTACTCTGGGGCATGATATTTTTCAAAATGGCGACTACTACAAAGTCCATTAAGATCAAAACTAGCTTGTTTCACGACATTCTTCATGCACTCGATGGATTTTACTCCCGGCAGTCTTCATTCCCCAGTAAATCTCATTATTACAGAATCTATGTCTCAATCATTGCCTCAACACAGTCCTCAGAGAGACTTTAAACTGACACAGTCCCCAGCGAGACTATAAGCTGACAACATATTGGACCGAGCCGGTAATCTCCAGTAACTTTCGAGATCTTACCAGCTTCTTCCCAGTGATAGTCCCCAGTGAGACTTTAAGCTGACACCACTTTTGGATCCATCCGATAAATCCCCAAATGACCCTCAAGACTGCAGGGATGTCCCCGGTATCCTCCAAGTGATATATGTTCTTGAAGACCCATTCTCAGTGGAAGCATCTGTTCCTCAGTGGAATTGCCTTACCTTCCTCAGAAATATTCCCCCAGGAGATTGCCAGATTCTCCCCAAGAAGTCAGGATACTTTCCCCAGGAATGTCTGTTGGGTTCTCCCCAGTAAGTCCGACGAACTCTCCGCAGGGAAGTTTGATATACTTTATCTCCTAGTTGGATGTACCTTCTCCACAGGAAGCCGATGCACTATCCCCAGGAAGATGCTACACTTTCATTCATGAAGCCGCCTAGCTCCACATCTTCCCCGTACAACGAATATTTATTTTATCCCCGAAAGTCTCTGATTCTAAGAGTTCTTTGGCTGATTATGATTCATGATAGCAATCCCTCACGTGAAGTCATGACATCGTATCCCCGTGCATAGGTCATGGATCCCCAGTTGAAGTCATGATATCGTACTCGCCGGTGAAGTCGTATCCTCATGAGGAATTCATGAGATTTTCTCCCCAGGGAAGTTAGAACTTTGAAGCAATGGAAGCAAGATTTAGTTCTACCATTAACGTTTCCTATCCTCGATAGATGTACTGTTGCAGAGGTCGCCGGGTATTCCTGTCGGGATGTTTATTTCATCTCCTGTCTCCTCTCCCATCTGTTTTGTCAGCATAAACATAAGCATAAGCATGGCATACTCATTGCATGACAGTTTCATGAACATACATATTAGTATACGCGTTGGCATACGCATTAGCATCTACATTGTTTCGTTATCCGTGTCATCCGTTGTCGTTACTGCCGAATAACTAGGTTGTCCTCTCTCTCCAAGTAGATCGTCAGCCCTAAACATAAAATGCCTACTTGTTTCCAGTTTCCCCACAGAGTTCAACCCTTGTGGACGATGGTTATTTCTGTTACCTTTCCTCCTTAGGATAAGTTAGTCCCCATTCGAGTTCGTTTCCTCAATGGAGTTTTGTTTGTCCGTTCTTTTTAGCCCAAGCCTAAATCGAACTTCGGTCCCGTCGGTCACTGAACCTACCTGGACGTGCATTTATTTTGCACTATCTTTCAAGAAAAGCATTTACAATCCTTTGCAGATATGCGACAATTCTCGCCCGAGAAGCTTATCACTACATTGCACAACAGACAAGCAACAATTCCCAGCCGAGGAGCTTATCACCTACACTACACTTTACATTACACTCTACAATTGATCTTCTCGTACAAGAAGCTCATCACAACAACTTTCTTCACAATTTACATTACATGCTACCACCTTTACAAGCAGTTCTCACCTGAGAAGCTTATTAATGCCACTATTGCAAGTAAGCGGTATTTCTCGCCTGAGGAGCTTATCCTATCTTCGTTATGACTTGCAGCAAATGGCCGTCTCCATCGAGCAGCTTGGTTTCCATTTTCCATTTCATCGTGAAGTGCGGGGAGGTTTGAGCAGAATCATATTCAAGAGAGTACAAAATCTTGAAGTATGAGGAAGTTCGTTTTATCCTTTAGTAAAAGAAGGATCTGAACCATATTCAGGAGAGCACAAAATCTTGAAGTATGAGGAAGTTCGTTTTATCCTTTAGTAAAAGAAGGAGCAGAATCATATTCAGGAGAGCACAAAATCTTGAAATATGAAGAAGTTCGTTTTATCCTTTAGTAAAAGAAGGAGCAGAATCATATTCAGGAGAGCACAAAATCTTGAAATATGAAGAAGTTCGTTTTATCCTTTAGTAAAATAAGGAGAAGAATCATATTCAGGAGAGCACAAAATCTTGAAGCATGAGGAAGTTCATTTTATCCTTTAGCAAAATAAGAAACCGAATCATGTCAAGGGAGCACAGACCTGAGACGTGAAGAAGTTTATTTTATTATTCATCTCTTACTCACAGATAAGCAACTGTCTCTTTATTTGAGAGCTTATCCAGTTTGACATATAAGCCCCTTCTGACGATAAGTGGCAGTTCTCTCTCTCGAGAAAGCTTATCAAAGCATTTCGCATTTAAGACCATTTATTTTGACATACAGTTGGTTTTACCCTGTATATTTTTCACGAATTCCTAAATTTCCGTTTGATCCTGTCAGGAGGGAAAGTTTACAGAAGCTCGGATGTTATTTTTTGCTTAATGCTCCAGCATCTTGTTAATCAATCCTACGGTCGTGCAAATCCAGTTTTACTTTTACCCTAGAGTATCAGCCGGTCACGCCTGAACCTGGTGAGCAATTACTCTTAGATATTCCTCAGCGGAGGCCGTCTCACCGGTGCCATCTCCATTGTGGATCCGTTCTTACCATTCTTTTTTCTAAAAGTTATAATTGGTCGTGTGTGCACCAGTTGACCATCATCTTTAGAATTCACCGTGTCGCGCTATTTCCCCAGTGCGTCATATTCCCCAGTGTGGTTCGTTCATCGCGTCTGTCCCCTGTGTCGTCGTGTCGTCTGCATCTTTGCATTTACCATTCCATCATATGCACCATACTAAATTCATGGCATTGTCAGCATTATAGTTTATTTCCATTTTGTCCATAGCATTGCATATCACTGCATCTAAGGGCAAAATTTTCGGTTATCTATATTTAAATCCCTCCACCATGATTTCTTGAGCCTTCGTCGCTCAAATCATCCGGTGAAGCTATTTAAATAGGGGCAACTGTAATACCCCAAATTTTTCCTTAAGATTAGTCGTTTCATCTTGCATCCCATTTCATTTTGCATTGCGTTTAAACTAACCACTAACGGGTTGTGCAGTTGTTTGATTGTTGCAAAAAAATATCATGTGGCGCGCTCTTTTAGTTTACAAGGTTTCTAGTGCCATTTTATTTTGAATGAATAAAATAGCACAATTGGCAAGAGACCGTGTATAAGAAATTGTGAGTGTGAAAGGTCGAGAGTTCGAATCCCACCTTCTTCACTTTTTGTTTTGGTTCTTTTATTTTTATTCTAACTTTCTATTTTCATAAAAAAAGATAACAAAAATAGTTTTTTTATTATTTAATTATTATTTTTGTATTTTATTTAAATTATTCTTTTAAAAATATTATTTTTTTCACTTTTTTCCATATTATTCATAAAAACATCCAAAAATCATAAAATTAAAAATATTAGAAATTTTTTATTCTTTTTATAATATTTTAATGTTTAGTATAAATAAATAGAATTTTAAGTTTATTTTAAATTGCTTAAATTTTATTTAGTTTTAACTAATTATTTAAGTTGGGCTTTAAAGTGGGCATTAGGTTAGAGTTAACCCTAATTTGTTACCTATATAAATATAAGTTGTATTTGAGAAAGGGAGGAAGAGGACAAAAAGAAAAAACGGCGGCCGTTCTCACGACTTATCAGCAAAAATCTTCGAGGCTTCATCATCATCTCAATCAGAAGAAGTTTCGGAACCGCGATCACCAGCTTCAGACGGACATACCCGTCGTCATCATCCTCTAGCCGGCGAACCATCATATTTGAATAATCTCACCGTAAGCATCGTTAATTGCCTGTTATTTCTTCTTTTTTGTTTTTTTTCGTAATCCATTTCCAGGATAAGGAAGAGTAAGAAGAGAAAAGGTGGAAGCCAGGAGAAGATGAATAGATTCACGTTGTGAGAAAGCCAAAAGAGAATTAAAGCCAATCTTAATGGGACAAACGAGAAAGCCAAATGAGAAAGGCATAAGGGAATTAAAGCCAACCCTAATGGGTCAAACGAGAAAGCCAAAAGGGAACTAAAGTCAACTCTAATGAGTCAAGTGAACAAACACTTTCCCTTTCATTATCCTTCCATTTTTTTATTATTATTTATTATTATTTCTCATTTCTTTAACTTTTTTTCCTGTTTATTTTTATTGTTCTTTTTTGTAAAATTCTTATCTTATTTTCTTTTTTAAGTAATTGAGTTTGAGCTGCTAAAATTTTCATAAAAAAAAAACTTAAAACTTAAATTTTTTTTTATAAAAAAAACTATTTCTTTTCCTTAAGTATAATAAAAAAAACTCTATTCTTATAATTAAAATTTAAAATATTTTGTAATTAAAATTAAAACTTTTTTTTGTCTTAATTAAAACATCAAAGCCGAAACACCTTCTTCATTTTATTTAACATTAAAATCCAAGCAAATTTTTCATAAAAACATAAAAATTAAAGTAATTTTTTCTTATGAACACAAAATTTAAATTTAAAAGTTTCTCTTAATTAAAATATGGGTTCTGTTTCTAGATTTCAATTAACTTTTCCTTTAAATAAAATTCAAAAAAATAAACTCTTGATGTGATTCGTCTAACCCTCATTCTCTTGTTTGTTCAGCTTATTCATATTCCATTTGTTCGCTTTATCGTTTTTTTATTATAATTATGCGAGTAATCGTCACAGTTTATTTTTGCATTTTTTTGGGAATTGTAATTTACGCGAGTGATCGTCGCGATACTTTTTTTACCGCTTTCTTTACTTTCCGCACTTTAATTTCCGCCATATAATAATTTGCCATGTTTTTCATATTTTACCGCTATTTTCCCTTCCGAAGGATTAGGTCTAGCCGTTTGACCGCCGAGTCAATAACCCTAATTTTTGACCCTTTCAAACCCTATTAGCCTAGGCGTCCCGCCGTGGACGAAAACGTCTTTTATCCTAGCTTTTAGGTCAAAGAGTCGCCGTACCCTATTTTAGGGTTTCCCGCCGTGGAATCCCTAATTTAACCCTAATTTTCAATTCGACATTTCAACGTAGAAATAGGAGTTTCAAAACTCTACGTAAGCGTGTCCTTAAGATACGTTTACTCCCCTTGAAATCTTGACCACAGTTAAGACGTTTCTAACCTCCTTTTCGAGGGGAACTACGATTACTCTGATTCCATTCCCTATCCAGGATACGTAGGCACAAGATGCAACGTCTTGCCGAGTAAACTTAGGACTAACCCTTAGGTCTTTTAGGTCACTCTATCCCTTAGCTCAATATATACATCAAACAGATAATAAAATAAAAAAGCATACATTAAACAAAAGGGTCCTGTAGAGTACTACAAAAGTTTAGGGTGCTAGTACCTTCCCTAAATTTAACCAACCCCTTACCTAGGTCTCTCCCCGCATTGTGTTTACGATGCAAAAATAGGTTTTCCCTCTTTTGACATTTTCCTTCGGATAAATCAAAGAGCGGTTGTGAATTAAGAATTGTGATTCAAACTAATTAATAGTTTGGTATCCTATTTCCACCGCAACAATTTGAATATGAAAAATACCTCAATCACATCACTTTTCTTCTTGATGAGGTAAGTCCATAGCTCTCAACTATAATCATCTATGAAAGTGACAAAGTATCTATTGCCTACAATCAAATCCACCTGGATTGGACCACATACATCAGAGTATATGACTTCCAGAACTGCCTTCGACTTCCTTCCTGCATTCTTGCTGAAGCTATTCTTGTGTTGTTTCGACTGAACGCACTCTTCACAAACTTCATTTGGAATGTCGATTTCAGGTAATTCTGAAGCCATATTTCTCCTCTTTAACTCTTTAATGTCATTGAAGTTAAGATAGCCTAGTCGAAAATGCCATAACCATTCATCTCTGTTGGATGCAGTTGCTAGGCACTTGTGCTCCATCACATTGAATTCAATCTTAAAGGTCTTATTCTGAGACATTAGAGCCATCAAGATCAACCTGCTACCTACGTTGAGAACTCTCATCATCTTGCTTTTGATCGACACCTTGTACTTCTTGTTGACTAGCTGTCCTATACTGATCAAATTACTCTTCATGCCTGGTATGTACAACACATTGGAAATTATTGACCTCTTGCCATCTTTCCTCATAATCAAAACATCTCCAATACCTTCAGCTGCTAGAGTATTGTTATTTGCAAATTTCACCATGTTCTTCGATGATGGCTTCATGTAGATAAACCAAATTTTCTTTCCAGTCATGTGTGATGAGCATCCTGAGTCCAAGTACCACTGGTCCTGGAATCTCTTTTCGTCTCTTGTTGTGACCATTAGCAACATCTATTCTGCTTCATGCTTCACCATCTTTGCATCAATTTCTTGATTCTTTTTCTTTTCTCGACATTCACTAAAATAGTGACCATACTTCTAAAAATTGAAACACTGAATATGACTTTTGTCAGGCTTTCGTCCACCACCTCTTCCTCTACCTACAACACCACCTCTTTGGTTGCCTTGGTTTCAGGGTCTTCTTTGATTTGACCAGTTTCCTTCCTGCTAATTTCGACCAGTTGAATCGTTTTAATCTCCTCTACCTTTGTTGCCATTCCAGCTTCCTTTGCCTTTCCTTTCCTTTTCTGACTGCGCTTGCAAATCCATATCACTCTTCGACTTTCCTGCAACTCTCTTAACCATCCTTTGTTCATGAGACTCAAGCGTCCCTTGAAGCTCTTCCTTCGTCAATGTTGACAAGTCTTTCGACTCTTCTGTGGCTATTACCACGTAGTCAAACTTTGGAGCCAACGACCTCAAGATCTTTGCAACAACTGATCTTGATGTCAATACTTCTCCACATACCTTGATTTGATTCACCAGCTTTGTAACTCTAGTGAAGAAATCTGCTATACTTTCACTTTCTTCCATCTGAAGCAATTCATAGGTTCTCTTGTGAGTTTGTAACCTCACCTCTTTCACCTTTTCTGTGCATGCAAACGACTTTTCAAGAATCTCCTACGCCTCCTTCACTGATTCTACATCACTAACCTTTTCAAAATCATCTAGATCTACACATTGATGGATTATAAAGAGAGCTTTATAATCTTTCTTCTTCAATTCTTTGAATGCAGCCTTTTCTTGATTTGTCGCGTTTTCTGTAAGCGGTGCTACTCATCCCTTCACAAGATCCCAAAGATCTTGATAACATAAAACCACCTTAATTTGCTTGCACCAATTCTCATAGTTATCTTTCTTGAGAATTGAAAGGTTTGCTGGAAAGTGATCATTTGGATGATTCATCGCCATCACGATTTTCCTTCCTTGAATCCTAACCGGAGCTTTAGATACCAGACGTTGGAAATTCAACCACAACCTATGGAGAATTTCTATCAATAAATCTTGATCTCAATATTGTTTCAACTCACGTAATTACAATGAAAGAAAAGTTTAGAAAGAAATAAAGTAAACGTTGGAGAAAAAGAAGATGAACAATTTTTTGCAGAGAACTCTCTGCCCACAAACTGTGGAAATTCTGTTATTTCACTTGCAAGTGCAAACAGTGAATTATAAAATATGATGAGATGAGATGATATGTTTACAAAATAAGGGTTTCTCCCTATTTACAGATTTATGTTAGCTTGCACCCCAAGCCAAAGCCCAAACTATAAAAACCCAAAAATATCTAATCTAATCTTTCTAAATCAAATCTGATTTTTCTAAATCAAATCTGATTTTTCTAAATCGAATCTAATCATTCTAAAACTACGAATTACATATTTAACATTTCAAACTAATTCTTGATTTAATATCAAGTCCTTTTCAAAACACCCTTGCAAGTCGATCGTTTCTACAATCGCCATCAACTTCACATAGCTTACTCTTGGCATTTCTTACAATGAGACTTGCTTTGCACCTTACACTTTCATTTACATGCATTTGTGTGATGAATTTAATTTGTAATTGCTTGATACTATCCCCATTTGACGAAATGTACCCCCATTCCCATGACATGTAATAATTTTACCGCTTTCTCTTTGATTTCCTTTGCTTAGGTAGCCTATAATACAAGAATAAAATCAATCACTTTTTTTCTCTTTCAAAAGAACACAAGTAAAGCTTGATCTAACGTCAAACATTTTTCATTAAACCAATTCAATAGCACTTCCATAACCATCAACCATTAATCTATTCCACCCCAAAGCATACTTGATCCATATATCGAGCCTTATCACATCTTGTAAGTCGATTGCTTCATGCATCGCCATCAACCTTACCCAACACTAATTAGGTCCTCCTTTCAAATCATTTCAAGCTCTTAAAACACTTCGAGCGCAACCTCAATCAACATCGAGTATTTTATCTAAATAAAATTAAATTATTTAATCATACTTATACCTTATTTCATTAAAGATGAAAAGGGAGATGGTCTCGAGCCTTCGATTCTTGTTCTCGGTTGTTTAGGTACGAGTAGTCTTACTTACTAGTTAAACAATTGTTGTCTCTAAAAACTTCTAATCCAATTATATTCAAATCATTTTCACAATTACTTAAACGAAAATAAGTGGTATAGAGCCTTCTATTCTCTTCTCGAGTGCTTGGATACGAGGAGCCTTCTTTGGCAAATCAAGTATTCGTCGTTCATTAATACACTTCACCCATAATTAAACATTATTTCGTTAAAAGATGAAAAGGGAGATGGTCTTGAGCCTTCAATTTTTCTCCTCGACTGTTTGGGTACGAGTAGTCTTACTTACTAGTCAAACAATTGACATCTCTAAAACAAACCAACAAGTAGTAGTCCTACGAACTATAAACGCTCTGATTCTTTATTTCACAATGAAGATACGTAGGCACAAGGGCCTAAATCCTTGGTGAGCACCCTAATAAAAAAAATCATTTCCCCTTAGAAAATAAATCCCCTTTCGCGTTATTAACTTAGAAGAAAATAATTAGCATGAGTTAACATTCAATCACAAAATAGGCTAAGAGGTTCTCGTTGAGTACAACAAATGTGAGGGGTGCTAATACCTTTCCCTTGCGTAATTGACTCCCGAATCTGAATTTGGTTGCGATGACCATTTTCTTTTCCTAAAGGTTTTATTGATATTTTTCTATTCTTTCATTGGAATAAATAAAGTTTGGTGGCGACTTTGTTCGAACTAAATTTTTTCCGCGTCTATCACGAATGATCGTATTTTTTGAGGTATGACAATTATGTATTTATTATATGTGAAACCATTTATGCAGGTCAATGTGTCAAAAACATTGAAATTATTCATTTTTTAGAAATTCTGGTTGCATATTGGAAATTTAGAATGTCTGAAATTTCTGGTATACCAGAAGTTTTAAATTTCCAGTAGTATTGGTCATTTTACGTAATTATTATTTTTTCGGTATAACTTCACTGGATTTTTTGAAATTTCCGATATGTGTCTCACATGCACGTTCCACCACGGTAAATATTTGAAAATTTTCCGTATAAACACGAAATTTTCGGTATTCAATTGGAAATTTTATAATTTTCAAAACCTTTTAAAGAGAAAAAAAATAAAATTTTGCCATAATTGGAGGGTGTCGGGTATAAGTGTGTATGTATGGTGGGGGAGGGGGGGGGGGGGGTGTTTAGAAGGTTAGTTCATGCTTAAAAAAATTAACAAACATAAAACCATCGTCATGCTTACTAAAAATAATTTGTTTTTTATCATTATGAATATCTAAGATATGAAATGTCTACCTTTAGTTCCTATTGTTGTTGTCATCGTAGTATCTGATATGTATTGAATATTATTAGAAAAGTCTTGGTTTACATAGATTATAGATAAGATCTAATAAGAGTTTGTATAAAGTAGAGGTGGCAAAACGGGTCGTGGCCCACCAGGCCGGTCCGCGCACTCGCCAAAAAATGGCGGGTTGGATTGGAATTTTGGGTCCGCCGTCTACCAAAGTCCGCTCCGCTAAAGACCGCCATCCATCAAAACCTGCCGTCCGCGAAAGCCCTCTGCACCTATTCGTTAAACTTGTTTCACCTTAAACCAGCAATTTTTTTTGTTAATTCTAATAATTCTAATTCTTGATGGTTTTATTTTATACATTTATTTGAGAATATATGCAATATTTTTTGAAGTAAAATTTGTCAAAAAGATACTTTATAAAAATTATTTTAAAAAATAAGTGAAAAATCTAATTGAAATGTAAACACAAGCCTATTAATCTATTAAAAAAAATTAAAAAATTAGTAAATAAAGTAGGAGGGTAAGCCCGCCTCCCGCCAACCCACCACCTTTGCGGAGCGAACTAGATTTTTATGTCCATTTCCACATGACGGACTTGTCCACCCCGCTTTTTTTTAGCGGGCTTAAGGTGGGGTGGGACAGGGCGATACTGCCGACCTGTTTTGTCACCCTTAGTATAAAGTAATACCTTATTATGTCCAATAATAAAATCTTAATTTGGAGTCAGAGTCAATCAATGTTGTTTTCCTTAAATCTTCATGATTCTTTCTGTTCTTCTCTATAGAGAAATGGTTTTGATTGAAGAGTCTGATGGTTCTTATGTTAAAGCTCAGAGTAATGAGCCCTCTAAACCTCAACAAACTAGTAATGTTATTTAAATCTTAATGATTCTTTCTATTAAGATTTCTATTAGAGAATTTCTTTTTTCACCCTATATATTTATAGAATATTATTTGAAAATTTAAAAATATTTTCTGATTTCGAAGATATATCTCCGGACACACTTTAATACACACATTTCATTTGGTTTTGAGTCACACCTTAATTTTATAAATAAATTTATTTTGAAAATATATTTCCAAAAATTTTAAAAAAAGATAGAGGGTAACATGGCAACTTTACTAAGGGAAACATAAATGGCTTAGCAACAGGAACACAGTAAAGCTTAAAACTCTATAAGCCTTTATATACAATGAAGTTAAAAACCCCTTCCATAAATGAATTGAATGAAATTGTGAAGTTGAAAACCTCATTTGTTGGGTCCTGGTCTCACCAAAGCAGGTATGTCTTTTATAATTTTTGGGTTTTGGATTGTTAGCATTTGTACATTGCAAGAAAATTGTGATTTGATACCTTTCTATTATTATTACTGTCATCCATTTTGCATTACTCACATTTTATTTATATTGGCCACTTACTTACTTTTTGTTTATCTTTCATGTGCTGAGCACTATGTTTATAGATTATTTTTAAATTGTTTACTGTGTTTAGTTCATACCCTATCCCTCTTTTGAATTTTAAAAATAATAGGTTTATTTCAAAAAAACTACCATAACGTGTTCCTTTTGAATTTCAATTGTAGCATTGGCTAATAGAGTTGTAAGCTTACTCCGTTCCTATTGCTAAGCCATTTATGTCTCCCGTCATGCTAGTATGTATCTATACTTGTTTTTCTAGTTTCTGAAAATATATTTTTAAAATAAATGTATTTATAAAATTGAGGTGTGATTCAAAACAAATGAAATATATATATTAGAGTATATTTAGAGATATATTTTAAAAACCGGACACATTTTTAAAATTTCACTTAGTGCACTAAAAACATATAGGGTGAAAAAATAAATCATCTTCTATTAAAGGGGTGTGTTCATGATTTTGGTTTTGCATCATGAATTTTTTACATTTTTATTTGGACTTACAATGAATTAGACTAACTCGAACATGGTTTAAAATTTGATTCGACAAATAAATCGTTTAGATTATGAATTAAATGAGTAGAATATAAAAAAAAAAGTTTTAAGTTTATTAACTAAATAAATTGAAATTGAACTATATATAAGAAGGGTTTTATTCACTCCAAATTTGAACCTCTATTTTCTTTTAATATAATGATTTTAATTAATTATTTATAAGTGAGCAAAATATTTTTAAAAATAATTATACAAATAAAATCAACATCACATAAAAAAATTATATAAAATGATAAAATATTAAAATTATATATTAAATAAAATAATTAGATCAAAATTATATTGGGTTGCATCAGAAAAGTTTGTTTCTTTGATTTCCTATCTCAAAATCTGCTATTGCATTGCAGAATACACACATCAAGATTTAGTATCCATTTCTTCTGGATCTTGTAGAGATGTAGAACGAAAAATGTGATAGTTGGAAAAACGGAGAGGTCTCGGGTCAAAGCCACTGCTATAAAGGCAGAAGCAGCCCCTAGATGCCAATTCAGAAAGAAAAGTTTCAGATAATACATGTTTTCCGCATAAGAGGGTAGTTCTTGACGATGTCACTGACCTTTTCCAGGTTAAGAAAATAAAGCTGACTAAGTCTGCTCAACTCTATGTTTCAACCGATGTTCCCTTGTTTCTTTGGACCTACCACAATTTCAAACTGACTCGAAAGATAAGAGTTTGCAAAAATTATGGGTTAAATTAGAAGAAGATCTGTGTTCAGTCAATTTGAAAGATAATCCACCTTTATTCGCTCAGCTTTATTTTTCAAGATACAGGTTTTTCCTCTATTTTTCTCACCTGCATGATTACTATAAAAGATTTGTTTCCTGCATATTATGATATCAAACACTTTCAAAGTCTAAGGAGTAGATAGCAAAATTGAAATGTCAATAAAATTGTAAATTGAACACTTCTGTATCATTTGTTTTATTTTTTCTAGATTTAGTTGCTGTAATTTTTGGATCATCATCTCCACAGGCTGATACAGTCAACAAAACTAGCGACTATGAACTTTTTGATTCAGCAAAGGGTCCGGATATTCCTGATTTAAATGTTGATATTGAACATCCTTGACTGTGCAGCTTCTATGCCGCTTATATGTATGTGTATTACCGGGGTTTACTAAATTAATTATTTTAATAAATTAAAAATAATGTCCAGATTAATAATTATATGATACAATTGAAAAAATAGTAATTATTATTACATTAACGTAAAAAAATCGAATATATTTTAATGGTAAAAAAATTCCAATCCTAACTCTATCATAACACTGCAGGGATATAAATTGAAAAATGTTTATGACACTGTAGGGATATAAATTAAAAAATGCTTATGACACTCATTGATCGATTGATCGGCTTGTTTGGGTTTTCTCATTTAACTTTTTAATATTAAGTTAAAATATTATGATAGAGTTTTTAAACTATATGAACTAAATTTAATTTATGAAGTCTCTTTATGTATATTAAGAAAATGAATTAATGTTTTTATGTATATTGAAAAAATGAATTTTGAAAACTTTATTGAATTCTCTTGCGTTTAATTACAAACACTCTTTATTTGAATTTTTTTTAGAATAACAAAGTATTCAAAATGGCGACATTGTTTTTTCTAAAAATTGGAAAGAGGTAAAGTCGTCAAAGATATAGCCACATTGTTGTTTGAATTATAGTTGATTTGTGAAATTCTTGAAAACTTGATTTTCTTCGATAATTTTAAAGTAATACTTTGTTATTCTAAAAAAATATAGATTGATTTATTTCTAAAAAATTATATTAAAAGATTGACATTTCAAGTACATGGTAGTGACATTGTCTTGATAGTTTTTGGTTTCCATTCCCGGTCACATGTTTCATGCAAGTTGAAAATATTACGTTATTACACTGTATTAATTGTAACACCAAATAATATTATAAACAGGTATGAATCACTTTTTTGAGGTCAGTTGATGTAATTTTGCATCAGATCGTCACTTCTCTTTGCCATCACTGTTTTTGCTATTTTTATTTCATAATTAAAAACAAAATTCATTCCAATGATATTTATACAAGAAAACAAAGTTATAATAAAATCAATACAAAATATTTTATGAATATTTAAATGATATAATTTGATTTGAATATACATAACAATTAATAATATTTTATTTAATACAATTAAAAATTAATTTTAATAAAATTTTCATAAAGATGTAAAATAAAAATTTTTTTTTCGACTCTTTAAAATGACAACATGTTTTCGTTTACATTCATAAAAAGATATATTAAGAAAGCATATATTTATAATAATGTGCATATATTTATAATAATATACGGTGGGTAAAATATATTTTAAACTAATTATAAATATAATATTTTAAAATCTCAAATATTTTAATTGATATATAATGTGAATTTAAAGAGTTTTATATTATTTTTGCATCGGTAAATGTTTTAAATATGTTTGAATGATTGCAAGGTATTTATTTGAATGATTGAAAGGATTTATTGTTCATCTTATACATAAAAATTATTAAATTATTTAAGAAAATTTTAAAGTCTAAATTATAGTTAATATATCTTTTATATTTATATTATACCCACTAAGGAGATTTTCATGTAATATGATTTTTCTAATTTTTTAAATGAGATTATTTATTGAAAATTCAAAAAATTTATTGAGATTAAACAACTTAGTGGTGAATTTATTATTCGTATTGTATAAAGATTGGAATATGGGAAGTTAGAAAACCTAATTAATTTTAGAATAGAGAAATATATATTTATTAGGCTATTTTGAAATGGTCCAGATATCTTTAATATATTATACACAGAAAAAAAAGGCAGGATAATACTCTAATTTAATTTGTTTATTTTAATGTTTAAGAAGTTCTATTATTTAAATTTACATAAAGTTTAATTCTGATAGTGTTTTTATACATTTTAAAGTTAAAAAAAAAACATATTTAATATAAATAAAATTTTATCAATAGAAAATATAAATTTAGTAATAAGAGAGTTTCAATTCTGGTGGAAAAACAAATAATTGAGTCTAATACAGAAAACGAATATAAAAATGTAATAAGAAGAGTATCTTGATTTCACAATATTTAAAAGTGAGAAACTATTTTAGCATATAAGTATATAAGTAAATGTAACATTAAGAAAAAAAGCAAAATAATTGAAATACAAATAATATACTTGTAAAAATTTGTGAAAAAGAAGAGTTAGCATATAATTGCACAATTTCCAACTATATTTATATGAAATAAATTTCTCATTTATTTATTTATAATATAAATTATTTATAATTTGTACATTTTTATAAACTAACTCATTATTAATATCTATTTTATGCGAGGATCATATTACTACATATTATTTATATTTGACATAAATTTTTTATTTTCATTAAAAATAAAATGACATTTTCAAGTGGTTATAACTCAAAATATTTATGAGTTAATACTAACCGTTGAACATGATTAATTTATGTCAAGAAAATAAAATATCTCATTTCAACTTATCTAACAAATAACACATGTATATTTTTTTGGTGCAACATGTTTAATTATTTTTTTTAAATACAATTCATTTAGTCGATTTTATTAAACATCGAGGAAATATGTCTATCTGGTATCTCGTATCTTAGTTATTGTATTTTCTACTTTTTATTTATTTATTAATTGAACGTTACACCAATTTTGTTGGCGCCTTTCCCTTTTTTTATTTATCTTAAATTATAAATTTAATATTTGTTGGATGGAAAAGAAATACTTGATAAAAAACACTATATTAATTATTTACATTAAACAAAACTGACTTGGTTAAATTATTTAGTTAAATGTCCCTATGTTTTAAATGTCACTATATTCTGGCCTGAGCCCCAGTCTGATCGGAAAGACCCAACCCACTTATACTTGGGGAAAGGCCCAAAAAAGCCTACCTCATATGTGTCGAGCACAAGGCCCCCGTCGACCAGACATTGTCCTACCGGGCAGAACGCTTCCTCCGTCGGACAGAAAGACGTATGCCTCACACGTTCTCCACATGATCCCCTCCGCGGGGACACATCATTAGACAACTACCCACCTCCGAAAGAGCAGGTCAGCCCACCTTCCGGAGATCACAGGGCAGTTGACCTAGGGCTAAGACCACGTCCTGGTCTTCACTACGCCATGTAAGCCCTAGCAGTCCCTTGAGTTGGGTCTGGCAATCCAGCCCAGCACAAGTGACCGTTGGCCCTGCGCTGGGGTCTCACTATAAATACCCTCTTTCGCTAGATGGTCAGGTATTCAATTCTCTATCTCTCCTTTGTATTTGCTCTCACTTTGGTCCATTACTCATTTTGGCATCGGGGTGTCTTGCAGGTACACCCCCTCTTCTTCCATACTCCCGGTGAACAGGCAACAAATCAAAGATGCGTGGCGGTCCAGCGATTCCCTTCTGATCAGGTCAGATCAGTGGCGCCGTCTGTGGGAATCTAAACTTCCCCGTTCCTCCGAGCAGAGAACCAAAGTTTCACCTCTCAACACTTCAGAATCATGACTAGCCCACACCATGATGACACTGTTCACAACTCCTCCATCGTCCCCACTGCCAACGGCAACGGTCACATAGGGACATCTCAATTCCGCGAGACCGACGTCAGGGACGGCCATACTGCCTCCCCTTCCCCCGAAGGCACGCTATACCACGAAGTTCCTCGGGCAAGAAGCCCGACAGTGTTCCAGCCTATCCCCACTCCGGCTGGCGCGGACCCGACGATGGTCGCCCTCTTCGCGGCCATCAACTAGACAAATCAGATGCTGCTCCAACAGAATTAGCGCATTGGCACGCTCGAACATGAGGCCTCGTCTCGCTCCCCTCCACAGGAAGAGCAGTACGGGAACTCGATGAGTCCATCACCTCGTCCACGAAGTCGCCGACCATAGTTGGAGAGGCCCTAACCCATTGTCTCCAAGAAGCGGGCAAGGTCGCCGACCAGGAAAGAGAAGCAAGCCCAGGAGCCGAGGATGACGGGGGCGGAACCCCCAGTCAGGCAACCGAGGGTACAAAATCAACCCCCTCCTTGACATGGGCCTTTACCTCATCCGTCCCCGATTCTCAACGACGAGGACGACTACATGCCCCCCTTGTCTCGGGAGATCATGGCAGCTCCCACCCCCCACAGGATGGAAAAGCCACTTGTGCTCTCGACGTACGACGACACCTCGGACCCGGACGATCACCTAGAAGATATCGAGGTTATGCTCGACTACCGCAACGTCCGGGGAGCCATCAAATGCAGACTCTTCCCGACGACCTTGCGGAAGGGAGCTATGACATGGTACAAGAGCTTGGAGCCGGAGTCCGTAACGTCGTTGACGGTCCTAAAGGACCTCTTTTCACGATACTTCACGGCGTCCAGGCGCCACCCGAAGACAGAAGCCGCGCTGGGCGCGATCATCCAGGCCCCCGATGAGCCCCTCAGGAACTACATCGAGATGTTCACAAGGGAAGCGGTGCAGGTAACAACTTCAGACGAGATGAAGTGTTACCTAATGGAACAAGGCCTGCATCGGGACTCCAAATTCTATTAGACCGTGGCCATCCATCGGCCAGACTCCCTCCAAGATTTCCTCGACCGGGCTCGCCATTATATCTGGTTCAAAGAAACACAAGCTGCTAACTCCTCCCATGACACCAGGGACAGAGAGACCCCCCGCGGGTCCCGAGACGACGGAGCATCAAGCCACCGACACAGGGGAGACCGACGACGAGAGGACCGTCCCCAAGAGCCCCGCGAACAGCGTGGCCCAGCTGGTCGGTTCACGGAATACACCGCACTGATCGCTTCCCGCGAGCGCATACTGGCCGAGTGCGCCAAAATGGAGTTTGTCCAGGGAGGTGTCCGCTTCCCAAAACTGACATCCACCAAAGCCAACGTGGACAAGTCGAAATACCGTCGCTTCCACCGAAGCCACGGTCACATAACAGAGGATTGCATCCACCTAAAGGACGCAAGTGCAAACTGTAAATTACAAAATATGATGAGATGATATGTTTACAAAATAAGGATTTCTCCCTATTTATAAATTTAGGTTAACTTGCACCCCAAGTCAAAGCCCAAGCTATAAAAGCCCAAAAATATCTAATCTAATCTTTCTAAATCAAATCTGATTTTTCTAAATCGAATCTAATCATTCTAAAACTACGAATTACATATTTAACATTTCAAACTAATTCTTGATTTAATATCAAGTCCTTTTCAAAACACCCTTGCAAGTCGATCGTTTCTACAATCGCCATCAACTTCACATAGCTTACTCTTGGCATTTCTTACAATGAGACTTGCTTTGCACCTTACACTTTCATTTACATGCATTTGTGTGATGAATTTAATTTGTAATTGCTTGATACTATCCCCATTTGACGAAATGTACCCCCATTCCCATGACATGTAATAATTTTACCGCTTTCTCTTTGATTTCCTTTGCTTAGGTAGCCTATAATACAAGAATAAAATCAATCACTTTTTTTCTCTTTCAAAAGAACACAAGTAAAGCTTGATCTAACGTCAAACATTTTTCATTAAACCAATTCAATAGCACTTCCATAACCATCAACCATTAATCTATTCCACCCCAAAGCATACTTGATCCATATATCGAGCCTTATCACATCTTGTAAGTCGATTGCTTCATGCATCGCCATCAACCTTACCCAACACTAATTAGGTCCTCCTTTCAAATCATTTCAAGCTCTTAAAACACTTCGAGCGCAACCTCAATCAACATCGAGTATTTTATCTAAATAAAATTAAATCATTTAATCATACTTATACCTTATTTCATTAAAGATGAAAAGGGAGATGGTCTCGAGCCTTCGATTCTTGTTCTCGGTTGTTTAGGTACGAGTAGTCTTACTTACTAGTTAAACAATTGTTGTCTCTAAAAACTTCTAATCCAATTATATTCAAATCATTTTCACAATTACTTAAACGAAAATAAGTGGTATAGAGCCTTCTATTCTCTTCTCGAGTGCTTGGATACGAGGAGCCTTCTTTGGCAAATCAAGTATTCGTCGTTCATTAATACACTTCACCCATAATTAAACATTATTTCGTTAAAAGATGAAAAGGGAGATGGTCTTGAGCCTTCAATTTTTCTCCTCGACTGTTTGGGTACGAGTAGTCTTACTTACTAGTCAAACAATTGACATCTCTAAAACAAACCAACAAGTAGTAGTCCTACGAACTATAAACGCTCTGATTCTTTATTTCACAATGAAGATACGTAGGCACAAGGGCCTAAATCCTTGGTGAGCACCCTAATAAAAAAAATCATTTCCCCTTAGAAAATAAATCCCCTTTCGCGTTATTAACTTAGAAGAAAATAATTAGCATGAGTTAACATTCAATCACAAAATAGGCTAAGAGGTTCTCGTTGAGTACAACAAATGTGAGGGGTGCTAATACCTTTCCCTTGCGTAATTGACTCCCGAATCTGAATTTGGTTGCGATGACCATTTTCTTTTCCTAAAGGTTTTATTGATATTTTTCTATTCTTTCATTGGAATAAATAAAGTTTGGTGGCGACTTTGTTCGAACTAAATTTTTTCCGCGTCTATCACGAATGATCGTATTTTTTGAGGTATGACAATTATGTATTTATTATATGTGAAACCATTTATGCAGGTCAATGTGTCAAAAACATTGAAATTATTCATTTTTTAGAAATTCTGGTTGCATATTGGAAATTTAGAATGTCTGAAATTTCTGGTATACCAGAAGTTTTAAATTTCCAGTAGTATTGGTCATTTTACGTAATTATTATTTTTTCGGTATAACTTCACTGGAAATTTTGAAATTTCCGATATGTGTCTCACATGCACGTTCCACCACGGTAAATATTTGAAAATTTTCCGTATAAACACGAAATTTTCGGTATTCAATTGGAAATTTTATAATTTTCAAAACCTTTTAAAGAGGAAAAAAATAAAATTTTGCCATAATTGGAGGGTGTCGGGTATAAGTGTGTATGTATGGTGGGGGAGGGGGGGGGGGTGTTTAGAAGGTTAGTTCATGCTTAAAAAAATTAACAAACATAAAACCATCGTCATGCTTACTAAAAATAATTTGTTTTTTATCATTATGAATATCTAAGATATGAAATGTCTACCTTTAGTTCCTATTGTTGTTGTCATCGTAGTATCTGATATGTATTGAATATTATTAGAAAAGTCTTGGTTTACATAGATTATAGATAAGATCTAATAAGAGTTTGTATAAAGTAGAGGTGGCAAAACGGGTCGTGGCCCACCAGGCCGGTCCGCGCACTCGCCAAAAAATGGCGGGTTGGATTGGAATTTTGGGTCCGCCGTCTACCAAAGTCCGCTCCGCTAAAGACCGCCATCCATCAAAACCTGCCGTCCGCGAAAGCCCTCTGCACCTATTCGTTAAACTTGTTTCACCTTAAACCAGCAATTTTTTTTGTTAATTCTAATAATTCTAATTCTTGATGGTTTTATTTTATACATTTATTTGAGAATATATGCAATATTTTTTGAAGTAAAATTTGTCAAAAAGATACTTTATAAAAATTATTTTAAAAAATAAGTGAAAAATCTAATTGAAATGTAAACACAAGCCTATTAATCTATTAAAAAAAATTAAAAAATTAGTAAATAAAGTAGGAGGGTAAGCCCGCCTCCCGCCAACCCACCACCTTTGCGGAGCGAACTAGATTTTTATGTCCATTTCCACATGACGGACTTGTCCACCCCGCTTTTTTTTAGCGGGCTTAAGGTGGGGTGGGACAGGGCGGTACTGCCGACCTGTTTTGTCACCCTTAGTATAAAGTAATACCTTATTATGTCCAATAATAAAATCTTAATTTGGAGTCAGAGTCAATCAATGTTGTTTTCCTTAAATCTTCATGATTCTTTCTGTTCTTCTCTATAGAGAAATGGTTTTGATTGAAGAGTCTGATGGTTCTTATGTTAAAGCTCAGAGTAATGAGCCCTCTAAACCTCAACAAACTAGTAATGTTATTTAAATCTTAATGATTCTTTCTATTAAGATTTCTATTAGAGAATTTCTTTTTTCACCCTATATATTTATAGAATATTATTTGAAAATTTAAAAATATTTTCTGATTTCGAAGATATATCTCCGGACACACTTTAATACACACATTTCATTTGGTTTTGAGTCACACCTTAATTTTATAAATAAATTTATTTTGAAAATATATTTCCAAAAATTTTAAAAAAAGATAGAGGGTAACATGGCAACTTTACTAAGGGAAACATAAATGGCTTAGCAACAGGAACACAGTAAAGCTTAAAACTCTATAAGCCTTTATATACAATGAAGTTAAAAACCCCTTCCATAAATGAATTGAATGAAATTGTGAAGTTGAAAACCTCATTTGTTGGGTCCTGGTCTCACCAAAGCAGGTATGTCTTTTATAATTTTTGGGTTTTGGATTGTTAGCATTTGTACATTGCAAGAAAATTGTGATTTGATACCTTTCTATTATTATTACTGTCATCCATTTTGCATTACTCACATTTTATTTATATTGGCCACTTACTTACTTTTTGTTTATCTTTCATGTGCTGAGTACTATGTTTATAGATTATTTTTAAATTGCTTACTGTGTTTAGTTCATACCCTATCCCTCTTTTGAATTTTAAAAATAATAGGTTTATTTCAAAAAAACTACCATAACGTGTTCCTTTTGAATTTCAATTGTTGCATTGGCTAATAGAGTTGTAAGCTTACTCCGTTCCTATTGCTAAGCCATTTATGTCTCCCGTCATGCTACTATATGTAGACCTGTTTTTTTAGTTTGTGAAAATATATTTTTGAAAATTTATTAGAAATATATTTTTGGAATAAATTTATTTATAAAATTGAAGTGTGATTCAAAAACGAATAAAATATATGTATTAGAGTGCATTTAGAAATATATTTCTGAAACCGGACACATTTAAAAACATATAGGGTGGAAAAATAAATCATCTTCTACTAAAGGTTGTCTTCATGATTTTGGTTTTTTCTCATGGACTTTTTACATTCTTACTAGGACTGACAATGAACTGGACTAATTCGAACATGTTTGAAATTCGATTTAACAAATAAATCGTTAAACTAAATTTATGAATCAAATAAGTTGAATATGAGAAAAAAAAAATTAACTTTATTAACTAAATAAGTTAAAGTTGAACTATATATAAGAAGAGTTTTATTCACTCCAGATTTAAATCCTCTATTTTTTTTAATCAAATCATTGATCATTTATATTTTTAAGTGAACATAATATTTTTTAAAATAGTTATACAAATAAAATCAACATCACATAAAAAAAATTATATAAAATGATAAAATATTAAAATTATATATTAAATAAAATAATTAGATCAAAATTATATTTTGTTGCATCAGAAAAGTTTGTTTCTTCGAAAATTTGTTTCTTTGACTTCCTATCTCAGAATCTGCTATTGCATTGTAGAATACACACATCAAGATTTAGTATCCATTTCTTCTGGATCTTGTAGAGAAGAAGAACGAAAAGTGTGATAGTTGGAAAAACGGAGAGGTCTCGGGTCAAAGCCACTGCTATAAATAGAAGCCAATTCGAAAAGAAAAGTTTCAGATAATACATGTTTTCCGCATAAGAGGGTAGTTCTTGACGATGTCACTAACCTTTTCCAAGTTAAGAAAATAAAGTTGACTAAGTCTGCTCAACTCTATGTTTCAACAGATGTTCCATCGGTTTCTTTGGACCTACCACAATTTCAAACTGACTCGAAAGATAAGAGTTTGCAAGAATTATGGGTTAAATTAGAAGAAGACCTGTGCTGAGTCAATTTGGAAGATAATCCACCTTTATTCGCTCCGCTTCAACTATCTACCCATTGCAAAAAGATGCCACCATTATTATAAAAATATCCAATAACAATTTTTACATTTTGCTTTCAAAAGGGGTACTTAGGTAATCAACATATTCATATATTTACACTTGCTAAGAGCTTGGTTCTCATCCACCTGTCAGTTAACCATTGGTCCCAAACCTTTTTCCATTTTCCCCTCTCTTCTCACATTATTCAGACTTCTCTATATCTTTCCTTCTTCTAATATTTCTCTCATTTCTCCACAAATCATATTTCACTTTTCTCCATTTTCTCCACACTTCATACTTCAAAACATCATCATCTCCCTCGTATGTATTTCTTGCAAGCTAAAAATAAGAAGGTACGTGCTCCTACTTTCATCGCCTCTCCCTGCACATCATAGTTCAACCATTGTTTTATTTTTAGTTTTTCTGATTTTCTATTTCACAAACCACGAGTCTGGTTTTTTTGTTTCACAAACCATAGTTCAACCATTATTTTTCTGGGTTTACAATGACTGTGGGTTTGATTATTATGATGTTGTTTTGAATCTGTTTTGAATCCGTTTTTCTGGGTTTTGAGATGAATGTTGCTTTGTGTTCATCTTTTTTTCCGATAAGAAAGCTACAAGTTTTGCTAACAATTTCTGTACATTTGGTTATTGTTATTCATCTCTGAAAACACATCTGAAAACCATGTATGTTATGAACTTATATTGTAGTTGTTACTTTTCAGATCACGATGTCTAGAGCACCTATTATGATTGCTGATTTGAAGCTAGGAAACAATGTATGGAAGCTCGCCATCCATATTGTTGATCTATGGACTGTAACCGAGCGTAATGGACAACAACATTTTGAATGTGTTATCCAAGATAGCAAGGTATGCATTATTGCTGTAAATATGTTATCTAACTTTTACATAACTTAAAATATGTACTAACTATTCGTTTGATTTATAGTGTGATAAAATACACGTCGTTACCCGCAACAGAGATTTTGATTTGTGGAAACAGAGGTTACAAGAACATATGACTTATATGGTTTATAATGGTGATCCATTAAATAACAATATTCCTTTGAAAATCTGTGAAAATCCATTGAAGCTTTTTTTCAATAGTGGGACCACTATAACCATGGTAGATTTACCAGAAATACCACCCCATCAATTTCATTTCAAACCCGTCGTCGATTTTTTACACGAAGATTTCCAAGTCAACCGCTTATATGATATTTAAAGTTTTCTTAAACATCATTTGCATTATTACATGTTTGTGAACTAATAAACTAACCATTTGACCTTACTATCAAACAGATGTCATTGGTGTACTTCACCAAGTAGTCAGGTCTCAAGTTGCAGGAGGCGGAAAGAAGGCTTGTGCCAACATTACCTTATCTGATAAAATGTATATCACATTATAACTTCTTTATTATTAGTGGTTCTTCATTATAACTTCTATATATATATATATATATATATATATATATATATATATATATATATATATATATATATATATATATATATATATATATATATATATATATATATATATATATATATATATATATATATATATATATATATATATATATATATATATATATATATATATATATATATATATATATATATATATATATATATATATATATATATCACATTATAACTTTTTTCTCTCTTTATTATTAGTGGTTCTGAAATAGATATTACACTTTGAGAATCATATGCCAACCAATTCATGGCATACTCGACTGAGCATACCGCACATGGCCAGACTATAATAATAATTACTCATGCTATGTGCCAGAAAAGTTCAAGTAATGCTTGAAAATGTTATTTCACTCTTATTCCTTTCATTTGTGATTGGCTTCTTATACTACTCTTACTGTTATGCCACTGTTATTTTTTTGCAGCCACCGGAAAATGGTACATCTCAAATGCTTGGAACGGATCCAAATTGCTTCTTGATTTTGTTCATCCACAAGTCACAACATTCAAATCCAAGTAAGGAAATATTATTCAATGTGATAAATAGTCAAATCCCATATATGTACTCCACTGTATATAATGTTTCAATTTTATTTAGGTTGGGAGACAAGGCGAGCTCACAAACTCTTTCACAACCACTCTCCCAACCTTCTACATCACAAGGGTCGTTTGTGGACCGATCTTTCTCCTACACCAATGATGTCAAAACCATTGCTGACATCATGATTCTTCAAGATGTAAGCGTATTAGTTCCTATGCTCCAGTTTTTATCACGATGCAACATAACCATTTTTATGATGTTTCCTTCATTTTTACTCAATTGCAAGTTTCCAATAATATAACATGCCATGTTTATTTACAGCAATCTTTTTGTAACACTTTTGGAACCACAAAGAGGTTCAAGTCAAGTAGGTATGGTTGGTGCTATGAGCAGTGTCCAGCATGTAACAGAACTAATAAATTTTCTGGGCAGCCATTCATATGCACATGTTGTGAAAATGCACCTCCACCACTCACCAAGTAAGCACATCTTTTTTAGTTACTATATAAATTATCTAAGAACCTTATTTAAACATGTTGGTTAATTTAATTATATTTCAACCATTTCCTCAGGTATAAAATCGAAATCGAGGTCGAAAATGATTACACGACGGGTTGTTTTGTGTTTTGGACAAGGAGTGTATCCAATATGTTGGAATGGCAGCACATGCTTTAAGAGAAATCATGAAAAAGGTGCATAAATATTATGTACTTGTATGTCTACTTGATACATTCAACGTATATACTGTATGTTGCTCTTATATAAGCTCTGATATATGAAATCATGTGATTGACTATGAGATATTAAACACCTGTAGGATAATATCAGTAATAAATAGTTCACACTCATTTCATATAAAACCGGTGAAAGCTCTGTCTAGACTTTAAAAAGTTGCTACAAGATACATACATGTATCAATCACTTACTGAAAAAACAAGATGAAAACACTCAGTGTTAGACAAGATACCTCTCTGGTGTAAAATGTCTGCTGTGTTGGATTCAAACTCTAATGCCTTAGCCAAGTCTTCCATAGCCTGACATAGGAAACTGTGGTCAGTGTCACATTTATGGGTTGCTACTTGTGTAAGAAAATCATAATATACAATCAGAAGTGACTCAAGTAAGGCCTTACAAGAAGTGCCAAAAAAACTCAATCATTCATAGTGCATGGTGCAATAACATGAATATAAACCACACAACTCTGGACAACCACATTAGTTTAGTCTAGACTGAAATAAGAAGAGATTTCTCCATGAATATATAATATCATAGATCACTGTACCTAAGTTTTCTCCATAAAGAAGAAAACTAATGTGGTATTAGTTGTGCTCTTAGTTAGCTTCACATTTTCTGTCATGAATTTTTTTACTGTGTCCGGAATGTGAAATGTTGTCTGTCAATGTAGTATGATTAAAATTGTCGGTACTGGTACATATCATGTCATGCTGCTATTTCATTTCTTTTGAAAACAGTTATGTAAATCATTAATGTTTACCTTTTATACATTCATAGTCCAGGTATATTTTAATCTCTATTAGTTATGTCTAATACATGAATACTCTTTTCTTTAAAAATGTGTATTTTAGTGAAGTTGGACTATTAAATATGATATTTAAGAGTTGTATACTCTTTTTGTTTCAAATATATAAATATTTATACCTTAATAATCATTATTTTTCATGAAATTGAATGTAAAGAGTATTTGAGTTGTGATTCCATTGATAGATCATAAACAAATGATAATTATGCTTTCGAGTATTTGACACCAGAATTCTTGAGTTGTCTTAAAACTTCTGGTTTACCTAACCATTCATTGAAATTGAAAATTGGTACAACCATCATGTTGATAAGGAATTTGGATCAATCAGAAGGGCTTTGCAATGGTACAAGGTTGACAGTTACTAAGTTAGCCAACTATGTAATACAAGCAAAGATAATTTCAGGTACAAATATCGGAAACACTATTTACATACCACAAATGTCTTTGTCTCCTTCTCAATCTCCATGGCCATTTAAACTTATCAGAAGACAATTCCCAATTATAGTGTCATTTGCTATGACAATCAACAAATCTCAAAGGCAATCATTGGATTATGTTGGTTTATATTTGCCCAAGAATGTTTTCAGTCACGGACAACTCTATGTTGCTATTTCAAGAGTTAAGAGTAAAGGTGGATTGAAAATATTAATACATGACAAAGACAACAACTTCTTAAATCAAATAACAAATGTTGTCTTCAAAGAAGTTTTTCACAACGTCATCTAGGTACATTTTTACTATTTCTTTAAACTATTAACTTTATTGATAAAATTCTCTTTTTTGATTTGCTATATTTCCTAACACCTACATTTCTTTATTAAGCTTTCACACACTATCATTTTTGAAGAAATAATACAAATGTCACCATGCAAATGTAAGTCATTTTTTCAAGGTCAAAATAATATTTTCTCTTTTCTAATTAGAACATTTCTCTAATTCTGATTTTATTTATCATGTTCGTAGGTTATGTAATCTCTTCCATTGCTTCTAACAAGGCTTCCTGTATTATTAGAATAAAAGATTTATTATTATTATTTTTATTCTATGTTGAACATATTACAATTGTGTTACGCACTGTCAATATATTTTAAAACAGTTGAATATTTTCACAATTAATACGGTGAAATTATGATCATTTTGATTTTTTTATTTCTATTTAACAAATGCTCTTATATTAAAAAATTAACTTTTTCGTAGATCCCGTGCAGACGCACGAGTCTTCTACCAGTTATTTCTCAAGATACGAGTTTTTTCTCTATTTTTCTCACCTGCATGATTACTATAAAAGATTGTTTCCTGCATGTTATGATATCAAACACTTTCAAAGTCTAAGGAGGATAGTAAAATTGAAATGCCAATAAAATTGTAAATGGAACACTTCTTTATCATTTGGAACACTAAATAACATTCTAAAGAGATATTTATAAGATAAATCATTTTTTCTAGATTTAGTTGCTGTACTTTTTGAATCATCCTCTCCAAGCTGATACAGTAATCTAACAATGAAACTAGCGATTCTGACTTTTTTTTATTTATTTTCCAAAGGGTCTGGATATTCCTAATATAGATGTTGATATTGAACCTCCTCGAGTGTGTAGCCGTGTGTATTGCCGATATAAATAATTATATGATATAATTTAAAAAATAGTAGTTATTACTACAAGTATGAATGACAATTATTTTAAAATAAAAAATTTCTTCTAAAATAATAATTATTTTAAAACAGAAAAAATATATTTTAATTTAAAAAAAAAACAAATCCTAACTATATCATAACACTGCATAGATATAAATTCAAAACATTTTCTCTATATATTGAAGGGTTGAAATTCTATTCGTATTAATTGTGTTTCCACTGCAAAACATTTTCTCTGTCATACTTATGACATTTTTATTTTTAATAGCATTAAAAAAAACTTTTGAGTTATTAAGATATTGTTGTGCATTGTCTTGATACTTTTGTTTCATTTGAGGCAAAAGGCTTCATACAAATCTGGGTGATAGGGCACATGTTTCATACAAGTTGAAAATATTGATTTAATTGTTGAAAATATTGATTTAATTGGTTAGATTAGATTTTTTTTTAATACAGATATAAATTTCTTTTTTGGATTTAGTTGAAGTAATTTTTGTCTCCTATCTTTGTGATCACTGTCTCTGCTATTTTTATTTAATAATTAAAAAAACAAATTGGTTCAAAAAGTATTTATATAAGAAAACAAAATTATAATCAAATCAATACAAAATATTTTATAAATATTTAAATAATATAATTTGATTTGAATATACGTAACAAATAATAATATTTTATTTAATACAATTAAAAATTAGTTTTAATAAAATTTTTATAAACATGTAAAACAAAAATTTATTTCTTGACTCTCTGATTAAAAGAAAGTGTATATAATTTTTACCTCTTCTCTCCCACTCTGATAATATGTTTTCCTTCATGGTAATAAATGAGATATAGAAGTTTATTGAGTCATGCTAATCAGTGCCCTCAGGGCATAGTTAATAATTTCAAATAAGAAAAATATGTTATATTTAGTTCACTTATTTTAAGCTAATTATAAATATAATATTTTAAAATCTCAAATATTTTTCCATCATCAGCTAAATGTTTTAAATATGTTTGAATGATTGGAAGACATTTATTGTTTTTAAATTAGACTATATATTAAAAAATTCAAAAAATTTATTGAGATTAAACAACTTAGTGGTGAATTTATCTTCTTTATTGTATAAAGATTGAAATATGGAAAGTTAGAAAACTTAATTAGTTTTGAAATAGAGAAATATATATTTATTAGGCTATTTTAAAATAGTTCGGATATCTTTAATATATTGTACATAGAAAGAAAGACATGATAACACTCTAATTTAATTTGTTTATTTTAATGTTTAAAAAGCTATATTATTTAAATTTACCTAAAGTTTAGTTTTGATAGTGTTTTTATACATTTTAAAGTTAAAGAAAAACATATTTATTATAAATAAAATTTTACCAATAAAAAATATAAATTTAGTAACAAGAGAGTTTCAATTCTTGTGGAAAAAAAATAATAGAGTCTAATACAGAAAAAAATTATATGCCATTAATGTTTTTTTAATAAGAAGAGTATCTTGATTTCACAATATTTAAAAGTGAGAAACTATTTTAGCATATAAGTATATAAGTAAATGTAACATTAAGAAAAAAAGGCAAAATAATTGAAATATAAATAATATACTTGTAAAAATTTGCGAAAAAGAAGAGTCAGCATATAATTGCACAATTTCGAAGTATATTTATATGAAATAAATTTTACATTTATTTATTTATAATATAAATTATTTATAATTTATACATTTTTATAAACAAACCCATTATTAATACATGTGATCTATTTTATGCGAGGAACATATTAGTACATATTATTTATATTTGACATAATTTTTTTATTTTCATTAAAAATAAAATGACATTTTCAAGTGGTTATAGCTCAAAATATTTATGAGTTAATACTAACCGTTATACATGATTAATTTATGTCATGAAAATAAAATATCTCATTTCACCTTATCTAACAAATAACACATGTATATCGTGATATCCGATGTGAAGTTTTTTTAATAAAACTTTAATCATGTAGGGTTTTCACCTCTTTTCTCCCACTCCATTCTCATATATATGACAATAAAATTTAAAGGTTAGTGTTTTTTAAGTATGTTTCTCGGATCCTTGTTTTTAGAGTGTGTTCTTTAATGTATAGGGTTTTCACCTCTTCTCTCCATGCCATTACCAAAGTTAAGACAAGAAAATTTAAAGATTACACTACTAGAAATATTGTATTTAGCCTCGGCCGTTTTTCGACACTATAAGGCAAAAAAAAAACGACGCTACTAAACAATTAGCCTCAGTGTAGCCTCGGTGTCAGTGGAAGTCTAAAGCAATCGAAACTAATATTTAGCTTCGGCCAAAATGAGTTGTGTCTAATTTAGCCTCGGTTTATTCGAGTCTAAATCGAGGCTACCATAAAGCCAACGCTTAAAAGTCAAGATAAAAAAGTCAACAAAAAAAATAGCCTAGGTCTGGCCGAAGCTAAAGTCAAACTTCATAAGTCAACAAAATATTTAGCCATGGGTCTGGTCAAAGCTAACAAAATATTTAGCCTCGGATACTTGGAGGCTAAGGTCATCAATATAATATTTAGCCTCGACTTGCCTGAGGCTAAAGTCAAACTCTAGAAGTCAACAAAATAATTAACTTCGGCCTAACCGAGGCTAAAGTCAAACTCTAGAAGTCAACAAAATAATTAACTTCAGCCTAACCGAGGCTAAATTCAAATTATAAAAGTCAACAAAATTAATTAGCCTGGACCCTGCTGATTCTTGATAATTTTAATAGTCATACACAAATTGGTAATTCTAATAGTCCTACACAAATTCTATAACTTTTTAAATTTTGATAAATCACCAATGTCAGTGAAGTGGCTCGACAACTGCGAGAAATTAAGACCCTAAGTTGCAGCAAACAAATGATAAGGCAACAATGTTGCATTCTGATCATAGTAATTGTAACATTGTAATATATAAACTTAAATCCGATATAACTCATGAACAAATGAAGAGTAATGTCAAAAATGTGCAACATTCTAAGTGACTGAATAATGTCAAAAAGCACATTTGAAATATCCAAACAGAGAAGAGCTATTGACACTGCTTCAATTTTGATCTATTTACACGTAATGCATCAACTGGGAGATAACCAATTAGAAAAAAAAAATAAAACAGAAGAGCTAACAGGACTCTCAAGGTGCCTTCTAATTCATGTGGAAAAATCTTCATCTTTAACAAACTCCTTCCTCCCACAAGACATGCCAAAATCCAACATATTTTTAACAAACACCTTTCATGAGTAACAATAACATAGACAATTCAAGCCATACCAAAATATGCAAGATAGATTTGCAGTAAATAACAGTAAAATTGTAATATACAAACTTAAAGCAGAGATAAATCGTGAACAAATAAGGAGCAGAGAAAAAGTCATAATAATTGTTGTATTATAAAAAATTCATAATAATTATTAGTCACTTCTTAAACCTCATGTATTACTTCCTAAAATGATCCATCTAAACTGTAGCTGGGATAGGATTATAAACTACATTTGATATGAAAATCATGTTAGTTAATAATGCACATGAATTTCAAAGGCTCATGTAAGTTAATAATGCACATGAATGTCAAAGGCTCACATTGATATGACATAGTCCAAAAAACATATCATTTATAATAAGAAACTACACATTATATTTGCATATAGAAAACATAGATAAATAGATTCACTAGATTTCCTCTCAGGTATGAGTGAACAGATATGCATCAAATACAAATTTGTACTTTAAAAAAAATACTCATAACCATGTTGTAGCCATGAAGAGTGAAACATTTTGTTAAATGCCTTATAGAGGATGCAGACACTTTCTTGCAAAACTAAAACAAAACTAAAACAAAGAGTACAGTCAAAACTCACAATTTTAGACTTATTGACAACCCACATCCTATTTGAGAATGTAACTTTGATAAAAACACACCATAGCATTGTTTTCCTCGTTGACATCAAGATACTCAATCAAGCCATTACGTAAAAAGTAACGAAATGTGTACACTCCATCCTGAAAACACATTTGAATTAATATTCTCATAAACAACTTTCATTCTCTATTTCATGATAAAGGCATATGATAAGATTACCTTTAACTCTTTCATATGATAAGCTTTGACTCTTGATACTCTTTTGTCAGCAATGACAAGACGACGACAAACTCAATGTCATTTGTCTTCATGACTCTTGCATCCAGTTAAAACATAACAGCAAATTCTAATGCACCATATCACTAAAGAGGCAAAAATATATACTATCTTAAGAGTCAAAACTAAAAAATACTTACCGCAAAAAGAGCAAACCATTTTTCTTTGACATCACCAGTAACTGCAGTCCAATTATAGAAACCCTTATAAAACTGTTTGTGTATCGCATAGTTAATGGCATTTGCTGCTTCTTTGGCCGGAACAAGCCTGCAATATTGAATGAAACCAATGATGTCATATGATATAATGTTGAAGCCTGTTAAAATTTGAGAAAATATCATATGTTTATTTTACATTACAACATCTTAGTTTATCTTGTATAGTCAACAATAAAAATTTTAACTTATATTTTAAGTTTGAAACAATAAAATTTTTCAAGTTTGAAACATATATTTTAAACTTACTCGCTACCACAAAGTTGTAAAATAACCTTTTCGTTATCATCTCTTATTTTCAAATGAGAGGGAACATTTCCTTCACCCACGACCACCTCATCCTCATCCTCATCCCCACTTTCCTCTTCATTTTCCTCCATCGAAATCTCACATGAGACATGATCTAAAGGGTCATCCAAACTTTGAATGTTTAAACCTGTAGTAGGCATAAACCTAAATATCTTAGAGGTAGAGGCATGAGTAGGTGAAAATGACGATGTAGACTGTGATGTACGACCTGCGACATCAATGCAGCTTACGACATCGGTGCAACCCGCGACATTGGTGTAGCCCGTGGCACTGGTGCAATATGTACTGGCAATGGAGTTAGAGCAGGCGATGGAGTTAGATCGGGTGATGAAGTCGGTGTTGTAGCAGATTATGACGACTGAATAAATGTAGATTTCTTTCAAAACATGCTATTTCGATGATCAATAAGCTTTTCTAGTGCTAAGCACTTAGATTTTCCTTTTTTTGGATTTGCATTTCCTCTCTCACCTCCACTTCTGTTAGTCATCTGTTGTCATAAAATACAAAACGATTATACAAAAATATAATAAAAATTTAAGAAACAACTATAAAACGCATCTTAAAATACTCCTTATATCATTAACTAAATATTTTATACCAGCATATTTCATTAACTAAATAAGTTTAGATTTCATAATTCTGATGGTTTTATACCCTGGCATTTTCTGATTAGATTTATAACTTTTAAATTCTATAAATAAATTGAGCACACATACATAGCAGTGTATCACAACAGAGTATGTGGTCATTTGTAAGGCACTTGAAAAAGAGGGTAGTAAAAGATATGTTTTGGTCAGAGATTCTTAATTGGTATATGTTATTACTTGATAAGGAAATGCAAATGGAATTAGCTTACAGATCTATAATATTTCAAATAAAATCACGATGACTAAAATTTACAATAATCAAAAGAAATTATAATCAGTATGATTTTAAATTATTCAATAATCTTTAAACAACAAGCATACTAAAACATCATATATATTGAGAATTAAGATATTTCACTACTTTAAACTAACAGAATTTAGGCCATATTATTAATTTATGTCTTTGTTAATAAGAGTTTCTCCAAATCATATTCAACAATAATCTAACTCCAAAAGCATTAGAAAGGTGATATGCATAAACGTAACAACATGAGCAAAACAGAGACAATGTCTATTTCAAGCGAACAGAGAAATAATCATATCATATTCATCTCAAATTTAAAGCAGTAACACTTAGGAAAAAGAGAAATAATCATATCATATTTATCCAGAATTGGATTGTTAGATAAAGGGAACAAAATTGTGGATCTGTTCGTATTTATCAGTTGCATTTTACTCCAATAGATGAGCAAGAATCAAGTCTGACATTAATTTTAACATGGATATTGGAGTACAAAATACATATAATAAAATATAACACATTAGTGCGTCTTCAATCAATATCTTATCTCTTCTTCACTACGTATCAAAAATTTCTTCAAACACATTTACTTGTGTGTCATCATGCAAACAAGATATTGATTCAATTTCAATAGTGGGTAGAACAGGTAACATCCCATCAAACTGATAAGGCACTTTATCCTCTATGTTATCAATTATCACATGACCCCTTGGTTTTGTGGTGATTGCCGCATACCATCCATGCATATCTCTACATATTTCTAGATATGGGATATAATACACTTATCTTACATTTTACGCAAGGATGAAAGGATCATAAGGACGATAACACTTATCCATCTTAATATCAACAGTTTTATATTGCGGATGAATCTTTATGCCCGTATTCTTTGTTGGGTCAAACCATTCACAATAAAAAAGTGGAATCTTCTCCTTCAAACCAAAGTAACCTAGTTCATAGATATGTTTGATTATGCCATAAAAATCATCTTTTCCTCCTTCAGCGAGACCTTTCACGTGCACACCATAATTGACAGTTTTTTTTACCTTTGCTCCATTCTTCGGTATGAAACTTATACCCATTTACAAAGTACATGTTCCAAGATATTGCCAATGATGAAGGACAATGAGATAAGGCAATTATGTCTTTGTTGGTAACTCCATTTGTCTTCACATTTATATATTTCTTCAACCATGTGGGAAACTCTGTATGTATTACTCCAGATGAATCTTCTATATTTATAGAGTGACTCTCTAAGAATATGCTGCAATCAACCACACGATTCATAAGTAAATATTATCATGATATACATCAAAATCTTGATTGATGTATTATGATGCATACTTACTCAAGATATGGTTTGACCTCATCACAGTTTATCAAGACATTTACATGTGAAGACTTCCATTCCTTATCTGATAGGTAATGTTTTCCAGGCTTTCTACTTGGTCAACCACCACTGCGTAGGAGGGACATTGTAGGTAGGATGTTATCATGGTCTAAACGAGGATTGTTACAAATATTTATGGTTGGAAACAAACCAAATGAGTTGAAATAATGAGAACAAAAGTAATTTGTCTCACGATGTATATAATCGGTGCATATGGAATCTTCAACTCTAGCCTTATTTGTCACTGTCCTCTTTGAGACTCCCATAAATCTACACATTCAATCATACCACATCTATTAAGTTATGATAAACAAGTAATCACTAAATAAAAGCAACCACAACAAATACCTTTCGAATGGATACATCCACCGGTGTTGTACTGGACCACCTAGCATCGCTTCTTTAACAAGATGGATTGGAAGATGCTTCATTGAATCAAAGAAACCCGATGAAAAAAATCCTTTCTAACTTGCATATGATAATTGAAATGTTCTTATCCAACTTAACTAAGTCATCCATCCTTAACGTATTACAACAAAGATCTTTGAAAAATCGACTTAGCTCAGTTAATGGTTTCCAAACCAAATCTGGCAATGAACGAAATGCAATTGGGAGTAAACACTCCATGAAAACATGAAAATCATGGCTCTTCATCCCATGCACCATACCCTTTTCGACATTGGCACACCTAGAGTGGTTTGAAGCATAGCGTCGCTACTGCAAAAAAAGGTGTCGGCAAAGACAGAAGAGTCGTCACCTATCGTTATTTATCCCAAAGGAGGGAAAGGAAACGATCAGGAAAAACCTAACGAAAAGGATAAGATCGGTCATCGCAACCAAATCTCTGGGTTCGGGAGTCGGTTACGCAAGGGGAAGGTATTAACACCCCTCACGTCCGTTGTACTCAACGGGATCCATGTTTGTTTGTTTATTTGACGGGTTGTTTATCTATCTACCTATCAAGGCTGGCTTAAAAGAAAAGAAAAAGGGCAGGACTCGACAGAACTTTGCAGTTCTGGGCCTACGTACTCCCTCGTGCAATGGGAAAGTCAGAGTCAACGCAGTTCGACTAACTACGGGTAAAGGGGGAAGGGTTGCTCGCCAAGACATCGCGTCTTGTGCCTACGTACTTTCATCTGGTATGAAAGATCAGAGCGAACGTAGTTCGGGATAAAACGGAACACAAGCTAGTTCATGTGTTTTTTGCCCGAGTAGGGTTAACAAACAATTCCAGCAGTTTGGTGTATGCAGCTCGCTCGTTGGAGACTTACGCGTTACCGTTTGCGGTAGAACTGAGAGTTAACGACACTCTTTTTCAGAAAAGATTTTCTTGATTAAAGGAGCCCCAAAGGGCAAAAGGGTTTTAATGTTTGTTTTTGTCTTTTACGAAAGAAGTGTTTTTTATGAATGTTTGTAGTTCATACAACACTAGAGACTATGACTTAGGAGCGAATGCGTCGCATATCGTCCTAAGAACATATGCTAACACTCTAGATAATTGAGAGGAAACCACCCAATCATCATTTCCCAAGTAGCTTAAGGCTCGTAACGTACGGTACAAATTTGCCTTTATTATGTATTTTACTGTGGTTTGAAGATGAGAAGAGAAAAGGACTCTACAGGGGAAACTATCAAACCCTAATGTTGTCATGCAATGGATTCATCCTATTGTTGAGTTTGAAAGGTGAATCCACCTTACTGTTGTCATGCATGGATTCATCCTATTGTTGGGTTTGAAAGGGGAATCTACCCTACTGTTGTCATGCATGGATTCATCCTATTGTTCTATCATCACTGTCCTTAAACAAGGAAGTGAGAATCCTAAGGGAACATGCAAAAGGAACAAAACAAAGTTAAAATCATTAAGCAGATAAGATAAGAATATAAGCAGATGCATATGCAATGCAACAATACAAGCAAGGGAGACAAGCTCAACCTTTAATGCAAACAGAAATGCACAGAGAAAGCACACAAGAAAAGGGAGGCAACCCTCAACCTTTAATGCAATCAAGCAAAGGCAAGTATGAAAGCAGATAAACAATCAAGCAAAGGGAGGAAACCCTCAACCTTTATATGCAAATATGAACCTAAACAAAAGTATTCTACTCATGCAGTTCTATCCTAATGCAGTACAACAAGCAAATCAATCAAACATGAGGAAGAGAGGTAAACTATATGAGCAACAAGGAGATCATACCAAGCTACATCAAGTTCAGATGTGTGTTAACACAAGAGCCCATCCAAGGCTCAACCCCTTGAGGAATTCACAGAGTTCTTCCACAGGAAGAACTAGGCTCTCCCAAGAAGGATCCCTAGAATTTAGGACAGATGAGAATGGTGGAACCTAGATGTCAATCTAAGGTATCTGGTTAATGTATATCAATACATGAGTCCTCAAGGCTCAGACCTCTCATGGAATGCACAGAGTTCTTCCACAGGAAGAACTAGGCTCTCACAAGAGGGATCCCTAGGTCATAGGATTGGGAAGGGAAAAAGAGGAACATAATGAAAACCAAAAGGATGTCACCATGTTCAATGTGCTTCAGCACAAATGTCCATCAGAGGCTCAAAATTCTCATGGAATGCACAGAGTTCTTCCACGGGAAGAACTAGACTCTCACAAGAAGGATCCTGAGAATGCAGGACAAGAAGGAGAAATTGTGTACAAAGTACTTGAGTCCTCAAGGCTTAACTCCTTATGGAATGCACAGAGTTCTTCCACAGGAAGAACTAGTCTCTCACAAGGAGGATCCTAGGTCATGGGACTAGGAAAGAAAAGGGGAGGATGAGGATGGGAAGCAAGGTAAACTCCACAGGAGTTTACCAAGGCACTCAACCAATCTCAACACATTCAAAGAGTAGCCCTCAGTGGCTCAACTTCTTCATGGGATGCACAGAGTTCCTCCACAGGAGGAACTAGGCTCTCACTAGAAGGATCCAAAAGAGGCCTAGATTGTTGAAATGGAAAGGACAAGGCAAAGCCAAGTAAAGAAGCCACACAAGGGAGAGAAATCACTCACACAAGCTTCTAAAGAAACCCTAATGATTAAGCTCTAAAGGAAGTCCATCCTAAGGGAGCTAAAGACCTATTGGAGGCTTGAAAATTGTTATACAAAGGTATCAACCTATACACTATACTATCAAGAAAGATTGGGGAACCTAAAGTTAGCAAAAGATCACTTTTGAAGCTAAACTAGGTAGTATGCTAAGTTAGGGACACCCTAAAACAGCCACTATGTAAAATCTAAGAGAAATAGGAAATCATCCCTAAAAAGTCTAATAAAAATTATAAGGGATCCTAAGGATGTTAGGATACTATGGTAGAAATTTCAGAACCAAACTCTAAGATTAAGGGTACTATCTAAATGCTAAACTTAAAGGTGTTTTATGGGAAGTTCAAATGGGGAGGGTCCTAAGGAACTAGTTCAAACCTATGTCTAAAGGCCTCTAAAAATCAGGAGAAAAATCATACAAATCATTCAATGAGTCTATAACTATCATGCAAAAATTTAGACCTTAAATCATAACTATGATCAAGTAATAAAATCAGCAAGCAAGCATATATTTTTTTACATTTATTAATGAACTAATTAAATGGAAAAAAGGAAATTAAATGGAAAATTCATCAAAAGCGAAATTAAAAAATGCACAAAATTAAAGAAAATGTTTATGAACATCCATGATTTTTTTTCAGAATTAATTGACATTATTTGCTATTTTTTTATGAATTAAAAATGAACAAAGCATAAAAGAAGTACAAGAAATGAATTAAAGAAAATCAGAAAACAAAGAAAATAACACAACCATTGGATCAGGAGACCAGTCCACAGATCCAAGGCTCCAGAATGCGCCATGCATGCGCTGAGGGGTTTAAGTGAAACGAAGCGTTTCACTGGGGATTGGGTGTGGTTTGGTTGACTCACACACACGGTGAGTCTTAATCTTGAACGCTCATTCCAAAAGTATGCACATCCAACAATCTACATCGTGCCACGTAAGCCAAACCCTAGTCAACTAATCTGAGATTAAATCTCACACGTTGGATCCACATACCAAGTCCACCAGGTCAGCCAGATCTAACGGCTATTGCATTGTCTTCTTCATTTTAAACCCCCAGATGAGAGGGAACTTGCAGGTGGTGGCCGGAGAAGACTCCGGTCGTCTTCTCCGGCGAGGGGAATAATGCTCTGATGCAAAACATCACCAAACTCAACAAAAATGGTACCAATCTCTTCCTCTCTCCACGCACAACAACCTGACATATTTATTTTTCATTTTCTCTCAAGATTCAAGCCAACTCGAAGCTAAACAGAAATGGCGCATCCTTAAGAACTCTCTCAAACAGCCACGAATCTTAACCTAAATCCATCTAGAAGTTTCACTGATCCTAACCACATGCATAATTTACTCTAATTCAGCTTAATTTAGGAGAATTTTGGAAAGAGAGAAACCTGTAAAAATCTTTGAACAAAGGCACAATTTGGTGATGAAGCTTGCTTGAATCAATCCAGAATCACTCAATGATTGATGGTGAAGCTTTCTTGATGCTTGATTCTGCTTGAAAGTGCTTGAATCTCAAAGAACGATTTTCAACTCCAACTAACTTTTCTCCAACTGCTCTAACCGTCTCTTGCACCAAAATTCACCAACCTTCATCTTTTCATGGTGGAAATCTTATATAGAAACTATTTGGATCATGTTCAGGCCCAATCACAGCCCATAAAGTCCAATTCAATTTTTCACTTTTTCACCTTGCCATGGCCACGAAAATACCTTGTAATGAGCTGCAAAGTTGTCCAATTTAGTTGCTTGTGGTATGGTGTGAATGAAGGGATGAGATTCAGCCCTTGATTTCAATCAATGGTTGGTGTTTGTGGTGTTACTTATTCTTGAAGTAACATGAAAATTGGCCATGAAATAAGACTCATCTTGCAATTCCAATGATGCCAAAGTGTTAAAAACATCAAATGCACTCAAAATATGCACAAGTTTGCAATATTTTGAGCCAACATGAATTGATTTGAATTTTTCCACTTTAATGCTTTTAAAGTCCTTTTTTGTGAAATTTTCTTCAATCACTCTTCATTACAACCCATATCCATGGATCCTTGATGCTTGGTTGGACAAATAACCCCATTTTGAGCAACTCTCAAGTTGGACAAATTTCCATTTGAGGCATGTAAGATGGTGAAATGGACCTATAATCCAAAATGACTTATAATCCTACTTTCCCAAAATACCCTTGACTTGCAAGCTTCATATCTTGAGTTCTACAAATCCAATCAAGGACTTCTAGTACTCTTTGGAAATCTAAGAAGATAAGGAACAATATTCATGCTGGGGTCAAGGATAGGTGAGACATCCTTATAGCTCAAAAATGTCTTGGAAGTTGGTTGACTTTCCAGTACCAAAATCACATTCATCTGATGGCCTGTAACTTGTCTGCCTCATAACTTGAGTTCTAGAAATCCAACGAATGACTTCTAATACTCAAGTTAAAGTTATGAACATGCTCTACACGTCTCATGTTTATGTCAAGATGATATGAAACTTGTATCTTGAGTTATGTGGTCTTGAAGTTGGGCATTGAAATAAGGGATTTTACATTGTCAAGCCTAGAAACCCTAGCTCAATAACTTCTCACACTCTTGCACATTGATGAATTGATATTGAAATGATATCTTAAGTGTCTCAACACAACATTCCATGATCATAGTTGCTTGGAGTTGATTCTTAATCTCCTCAAGACTCACAGTTGACACAGGGTTGACCAGGTGAAAACCATAGTTGCACCACCTCTGACTGTGGCCTCTTGTACTTTGCATAATGACTTGAATAAGCTCTATAATGATCCTCAAGTCATATCATGATCTATTGTGATGCTTTCCACCCAAATCCATGTACTTGCAACTCTCTGATGATTTCAATTGATCCTCAAGATAGGAGATACAACCAAATACATTCTCCTGCTCTTTGACCTTTTCTGATGGCTTGATGAAGATGATAAACCTTTACATGCTTGAATGAAGCTTCTTGATTTGGCCTATAATCCTTGGTAACCCTCTTCTTGATGGGAACTCTCCCTTGATCCCCTGTACATGGATGATAGTATGCAAAGGCTAATGTTATGAATGCAATGCTATATGAATGCAGTGAAACATAAGCTTGGTAAAGAAATAGGTTGGGCAAATTTTGGGGTGCAACACATAGACATATGGAATTCTCAATTCATTTAACCATTTACAAACCAACTTAACTTCAGGTTTGGTTAGAGTGTAGCTTGCCTTTGGTTTACCCCTCTTTCCATTAGCTAAGGGTTAAAGCTCCAAGTCCCCACAAAAGCATAATTTAGCCAAGTCTTCTCTTGCCTTTTCGTTATCCTTTGTTTTGTCCTTAACATTCATGATTGTGCTAAATATATTATCGAAGACATTTTTTTTATGTGCATCACATCGAGGTTGTGCCTTAACAAGTTATCCTTCCAACATGGGAGATCCCAAAAATACTTTGCTTTTTCCAATTATGATCAACTCCATACCCTTCGAACTCTTTCCATTTGGCTTCCCATCCAATTTCAGTCACTTTTGGAAAATTACTTATTACCGCCCATATATCTTGCCCTGTGGAAATGGAAGGTGGGTCGTCTTTCACAACCCTATTTTTTATGAAGCTTCTTTTACTTCTTCTGAAAGAGTGATTAGTTGGCAAGAAACGATAATTACAGTCAAACCATGAATTCTTATGGCCACTTTTCAAGGTAAAAGCATCTGTGTGTTCCATACAATGAGGGCATGCCAACTTACCTTGTGTTCCCCATCCAGATAACATACCATAGACTGGAAAATCATTAATTATCCATATCAAGCAGGCTTTCATGATGAAGTTTTGTTTTGTGGATATATCATATGTCAAAACTCCATTAGACCATAATAGACATAGATCATAAATGAATGGTTGCAAGTAGACATCTATCTTCAATTTAGGATTGTGAGGTCCGAGTATGAGACAAGCGAGAAACAAGTATGGTTTGGTCATGCACATTCTAGGGGGAAGATTGTATGGAGTAACTATTATTGGCCAACATGAGTATGGAGAAGATGATGCTTAAATGTAAGGAGTAAACCCATCTAAACACAGACCCGATCTTACATTTCTGGGTTCCCTAGCAAAGTCAGGATATACATCATCAAAATATTTCCATGATTTTCCATCAGAAGGATGGCGAAGGATGTTGGAACTATTTTTGTTCATGTGATTCCATCTCATTTCAGCTGCCGACTCGGTTGATGCATATAGTCTTTGTAATCTAGGAATGATTGGGAAATAAAACATCTTCTTCACTAGGATATCTTTGTACTTTCCCATGCCAGTCTTGCGAGGAATGTACCTCAGAGCATTACAAAATGTGCACACAAACAACTTGCTATCATCCTTGTAGTATAACATACAACCATTCTTACAACAATCAATCTTCTTAACCTTTATCCATAACTTAGACACCAGCTGTGATGCTTGGTAATAGTTCTCAGGAAAACACTTTTGAACTGGACATACACTTTTAAGCATTTGTGCAACAAAATCTAAACCTTTTTGTGGAACATGCCAGTTAGACCTAATTTCAAGAAGTTGAGTAGATATTAATAACATAGATTGGGTAACTCCCTCATAGATGGGCTTGTTGAAAGATATCAACTTGTCATAATACTGTTTAGCTTCTTCGTTGGGAAACTCATCCTTCAAAAACTCATCTTGTTCCATGTTATCATTCGCTTGAGAGAAACCTGCATGAGGCCTAAAAACATCATACACAATTTGATACATTGCCTCAAACTGGTCAGCCTGGCGCCCATGTTTACTACTATTTGAACCACCCCCTGTGTCAACATTGAGCTCCACTTCTTCATGTTGAGTCCAAATCCAATAGTCTGGTTGAAATCCATCTCGATACAGGTGAAGTCTTACATTAGTTTCTGTACTTATCTTGCGACATTTATAATTCATGCACATACACGTTATCCCTCCCTCAGATTTACAAATGGGTTGTTTCAAAGCCCTCTTCACAATTTTTTTAACTCCACGAACAAACTCTTCTTTCAATCTGTGTCTATCAGAATATGCTCTATTATACATCCAAGTACGATCCATTTTTTATATGGCAAACAATTAACATGTGAGCTACTAAACATTAAAAAAATATCTTGTCAAACTACATACAATGCGAATTCTTTTCTCTCTTATGTTTATGTTTTAATTAGATTTATGCTACAACTATCTCTTCTAGTTTTCTCTTATGTTTATGTTTTAAAATATATGCTATACATAACATTGTAAGTTTAATGGTTTATTAAGTAAATAATATACATTTCATGAGACTTGTAAAACATTAGAATTAATAAGACTGAAACTATTTTTGAAAAAAATTTATATATCATTTTAAAGGAATTTTTTCAGAATTTTGAATTCGAACAAGTTACATAATAACATGTTAACTACCACCTTATTTGTCCTTTGTACCAACATATATATAGAAATGACCAAACAAACACACACATATATAATCATAGCACTAGTTCAATCCTTATGACAAGAGTTATAGAGTTTTTTTTTTTCTTTTTTCACTCTTCAAATTGCTTAGGATCATGACTATCAGTAATTTTGGCTAAAGACACACTCATTACTTCACACATCACCAAGTATCCATTAATTGCAAAGCAAAGATTGAAATATTCTCAATCTTTTAGAGAAGGTAAAATGGTTCTAGGTTGCATACTTTTTTCCCTGTTTTGAATCAGGAAACACCAAATGCTAGAACAATAGACAATATTAAGTTATTAAATGTACAACTATAAAATTAATTAGTATCAATACCCTTAGTCTTCAATAACAAAAGTCAATAAAAACGTCAAAATTGTGAGAATCATATCCTATAAACTCTAGATGATGATACAGGATCAACCTCATTAGCAAACATCACTACTTTATCAGCTATCTATCGAAAATATTTTCCACTTCATTAGGAACATTTTCGACATCCATTGCATATGTTAATTACCACCTTATTTGTCCTTTGTACCAAACACACACACACACATATATATATATATATATATATATATATATATATATATATATATATATATATATATATATATATATATATATATATATATATATATATATATATATATATATATATATATATATATATATATATATATATATATATATATATATATATATATATATATATATATATATGACTTTTTCTTTTCATAATTAACATAATCACAATTTGAATGATCTAACCATTCCCTGATATGCATCCTCACCCACCACAAGATCTAGATTAAATTACAATGCAATCATAATTAATCATCATTAATAATTTGGCAACCCTAATCCCATTAACAAGCATACATGTATAAGGTCACATCTTTTATACCAGAATTCTTGCCTTATATTTAATAATTTGGACATGATAAAATTACTCCACGTATTCATAATTCATGCATGTAATTAAGATTGAAAGTTAATTTGGTAAAACATGAATGATTAAAGTAGGAGTGAGTGATTATTTTTATGTTCTTTGTGGTACTCAATTATGTCATGCACCCACCCTGTACTAAAAAGCAGTAGTTAGCATATGACTGAAAAAGTTCCCTAAAATAACATGATTCCTGTGGCAGTAGAATTTTTTAACATGATTCCTTGTTGCTTCCTAAAATAACAAGGAGCACATGTTTTCAGCTTCATTAGCATCCCAAGTCAACCCAACGAAGACAATAGGAAGGCATAAGTAAGCAATAACAAAGTTTTGTGACAGTTTCTTAGCATAAATTTCTTGATATTGATCCATCATTGTATAAGTACTATTAGTAACTAATCAACCATGTTTCAGAAAGTAATTGAAATAATAACACTTAAATGAATTTATCTAACTTGAGGGGGACCATATCATGCTGTCATTCAATAGTTCTGCTTTAGGCATTACTGTTTATAATTGAATCATATTAACTTATTTGGTAAAAACTTAGGAATTAGAGATGAAAGTGCACATCATATGTAATAAGAATCATCACTACTAATAACCATGCTTTTGATTCTACAAGTGCTTCTGATTTTACAAGCTATATCTATGTTTGTAAATTTTTGTGCTAATAAAAACAGAAAATTCACACAACATTTTAGACTTGAATCCTGTTGAAAGATTAAACTTGATTTGGGCCTAAAATATTATTTGGATTTTTGGGCTTAGTTGTTTTGGACTTAGGTAATTTTAATTAATATTTCTAGAAAACTCTTGTAATGTTTGGAGTGTCTAGATATTTCTTAGGGTTGTAATATTCTCTAGAATGCTCTTGGAATTCATAGAGTTGAGAACTCTCTAGAATTAGTGTGTCTAGAGTTCTCCTTAGAGTACTATAAATAGAGATGTAATTCTACACTTTTGCATCAAGTAAAATACAAAGTTCTCTCTTCCATAAATAATTCTTCCACCTATCAAGTTTTTCTTTAAGCCTCTAATATTCCCACACACTTTTCCTAAACACAAAAGGTCTTATTTCCAACAAAGTGGCATCAGAGCTTGAAGGTCCTCAAAAGATGGCGAATGGAGGTTTTCCTTTTCAAATGCCGATACTCACAAAGAACAACTATGACAATTGGAGTATCAAGATGAAGGCGCTACTAGAAGCTCAAGATGTGTGGGATATTGTTGAGAAAGGCTTCAAGGAGCAAGATGAAGCCTCCTTAAGCCAAGGTGTAAAGGAGGCATTAAGGGAGTCAAGAAAGAGAGACAAGAAAGCTCTCTTCCTCATTTATCAATCGGTGGATGAAGATACATTTGAGAAGATCTCCAATGCAACGACGGCCAAAGAAGCATGGGATAAACTTCAAACTTGCAACAAAGGAGTAGAGCAGGTGAAAAAGATTCGTCTTCAAACTCTTAGAGGTGAGTTCGAACGCTTATTTATGGAAGAGTCTGAGTCAATTTCTGATTATTTTTCTCGAGTATTGTCCGTAGTCAATCAACTTAAAAGAAATGGTGAAGATGTTAATGATGTGAAAGTCATGGAGAAAATACTTCGCACTTTAAATCCAAGTTTTGACTTCATTGTTACTAACATTGAAGAAAACAAGGATTTAAACACCATGACTATTGAGCAACTTATGGGTTCCTTACAAGCATACGAAGAAAAACAAAAGAGAAAAACTAAACAAAAGGAGACTATGGAACAACTACTACAACTCAATGCAAAGGAAGCAAACTATGTGAGTTACAAGAGTCAAAGAGGACGAGGTCGTGGCCAAGACCGTGGACGTGGACGTGGACGAGGACATGAAGGAGAAAGAAGAGGTAGTTACAACAACTACTCCAACAACTTCAACAATGGAGAAAGAAGTTGGAATCCACAAGCAACAAGAGGTCGTGGAAATGGAAATTCATGGTCAAGGTGCAACAAGTTACAAATCAAGTGCTTCAATTGCAACAAAATCGGTCACTATGCATCTGAGTGTAGATTCTTAAAGAAGGTTGTGGAGAAAGATAATTTTGTAGAAGAAAAAGGTGGAGAAGAAGAAACATTGTTGCTCGCGTGCCAAAACCAATTTGAAGAGAAAAGAAACAAGTGGTACCTCGACACCGGCGCAAGCAACCACATGTGCGGCGATCGAAGCATGTTCATAGAGATCAATGAAGCGACAATTGGAAATGTCTCATTTGGAGATGACTCAAAGATACCGGTCAAAGGCAAAGGTAAAATTCTCATACGCTTAAAGAATGGGAGTCATCAATTCATATCCAACGTCTACTATGTTCCTAACATGAAAAATAATATTTTGAGCTTGGGACAATTATTGGAGGAAGGATATGACATTCACTTGAAAGAACATAGTCTTTTCTTAAGAGATTGTGGGCATAAATTGATCGCTAAGGTGCCTATGTTAAAGAATAGAATGTTCCTCTTGAACATTCAAAATGATGTGGCAAAGTGTCTCAAGGTCTGCTATACCGACTCTTCGTGGCTATGGCATCTACGATTTGGACACCTCAACTTCGGTAGTCTAGAATGTTTGTCAAAGAAGGAGATGGTGAGAGGCTTGCCTAGTATAAACCACCCAGACCAACTATGTGAAGGATGTCTAATTGGGAAGCAATTCCGAAAAAGCTTTCCAAAGGAATCAACATCAAGAGCGACAAAACCACTAGAGCTCATACACACTGATGTTTGTGGACCAATCAATCCAAACTCTTTTGGTAAAAATAAATACTTTATCCTATTTATTGATGATTATTCTAGAAAAACATGGGTTTATTTCTTGAAGGAGAAGTCATAAGTGTTTGAAAACTTTAAGAAGTTCAAAGCCCTTGTAGAGAAAGAAAGTGGTCTTTCTATTAAGGCTATGAGATCTGACCGAGAAGAAGAGTTTACTTCAAATGAGTTCAACAAATATTGTGAAGAGCATGGAATCTGCCGCTTACTAACAGTGCCAAGATCGCCACAACAAAATGGAGTAGTGGAGAGAAAGAATCGGACCATACTTAATATGGTGCGAAGCATGCTTAAGAGTAAGAAGATGCCGAAAGAGTTTTGGGCCGAAGCAGTGGCATGTGCGGTTTACCTGACAAATCGTTCCCCAACAAGAAGTGTGCATGAGAAGACACCACAAGAAGCATGGAGTGGAAGGAAGCCAGGGATCTCTCACCTCAAGGTGTTTGGAAGCATTGCATATACCCACGTTCCAGATGAAAGGAGAACAAAGCTCGATGATAAAAGTGAGAAGTATGTATTCGTAGGTTACGACTCAAGCTCCAAAGGGTACAAGCTCTATAATCCAAATAGTGGAAAGATTGTCATAAGTCGTGACGTGGAGTTCGAAGAAGAAGATTGTTGGGGTTGGAGTGTTCAAGAAGACAGGTATGATTTTCTTCCTTATTTTGAAGAAGAAGAAGATGAAATGGAACAACCAATGATAGATGAACATATTACACCACCTGCCTCACCAACACCAAGGTTGGATGAAACAAGCTCAAGTGAGAGGACACCACGATTAAGGAGCATTGAAGAGCTTTATGAGGTAACCGAAAACCAAAATGACATTAACCTCTTTTGTCTTTTTGGTGATTATGAGCCTCTAAGCTATCAAGAAGCTGTTGAAAATGTAAAGTGGAGAGACGCCATGGATGAAGAAATAAAGTCAATCACGAAGAATGATACGTGGGAACTTACTACACTTCCACGAGGACACAAAGCAATCGGAGTAAGATGGGTGTACAAGGCAAAGAAGAATGCAAAAGGAGACGTGGAGAGATACAAAGCAAGACTGGTGGCAAAAGGCTATAGTCAAAGACAAGGAATTGACTATGATGAGGTATTTGCCCCCGTTGCTCGTCTTGAAACTATTAGACTAATCATTTCTTTGGCAGCCCAGAATGAATGGAAGATCTATCAAATAGATGTGAAGTCGGCCTTCTTGAATGGTTTTCTCGAAGAAGAAGTTTATATCGAGCAACCAAAAGGATATGAAGTAAAAGGGCAAGAAGAAAAAGTCCTCAAGTTGAAAAAGGCGTTGTACGGACTCAAGCAAGCACCGAGAGCTTGGAATGTTTGAATCGACAAGTACTTTCGAGACAAGAATTTCACCAAGTGTCCATATGAGCATGCACTCTATATTAAAGCGCAAAGTGGAAATATTTTGATTGTGTGCCTATATGTTGATGACTTAATCTTCACTGGGAACAATCTAAGCATGTTCGAAGAGTTCAAGAAAGACATGTCAAATGAATTTGAGATGACAGATATGGGGCTCATGGCATATTATCTTGGCATTGAAGTAAAGCAAGAAGACAAAGGAATTTTTATCACCCAAGAAGGCTATGCAAAAGAAGTCCTTAAAAAGTTCAAGATGGATGATGCTAATCCGGTTGGCACCCCGATGGAATGTGGCAGCAAGTTGAGTAAGCATGAAAATGGAGAGATTGTGGATCCAATTCTTTACAAAAGTTTGGTTGGAAGTCTGCGTTACTTGACAAGTACAAGGCCGGATATTCTCTATGTTGTAGGAGTTGTAAGTCGTTACATGGAAGCTCCAACAACAACTCACTTCAAGGCGGCAAAGAGAATCCTTCGATATATCAAAGGTACAACAAACTTTGGCTTACACTATTACTCTTCTAACAATCATGAAATTGTTGGCTATAGTGATAGCGATTGGAGTGGAGACGTGGACGATAGAAAGAGCACTACTGGTTTTGTATTCTTTATGGGAGATACTGCTTTCACTTGGATGTCAAAGAAACAACTTATCGTCACACTGTCAACTTGTGAAGCTGAATATGTTGCCGCTACATCATGTGTTTGCCATGCAGTTTGGCTAAGGAACTTGTTGAAAGAGTTAAAAATGCCACAAGAAGATCCTATGGAAATATGTGTTGACAATAAATCAGCACTTGCTTTGGCAAAGAATCCTGTGTTTCATGAAAGAAGTAAACACATCGACACCCGTTACCACTTTATAAGAGAATGCATCGAGAAGAAGGATGTGAAGTTGAAGTATGTGATGTCTCGAGATCAAGCTGCCGACATTTTCACTAAGCCACTCAAATTGAAAACGTTCGTAAAGCTAAGGAGTATGCTTGGAGTCACAAATCAAGTTTAAGGGGGGATGTTGAAAGATTAAACTTGATTTGGGCCTAAAATATTATTTGGATTTTTGGGCTTAGTTGTTTTGGACTTAGGTAATTTTAATTAATATTTCTAGAAAACTCTTGTAATGTTTGGAGTGTCTAGATATTTCTTAGGGTTGTAATATTCTCTAGAATGCTCTTGGAATTCCTAGAGTTGAGAACTCTCTAGAATTAGTGTGTCTAGAGTTCTCCTTAGAGTACTATAAATAGAGATGTAATTCTACACTTTTGCATCAAGTAAAATACAAAGTTCTCTCTTCCATAAATAATTCTTCCACCTATCAAGTTTTTCTTTAAGCCTCTAATATTCCCACACACTTTTCCTAAACACAAAAGGTCTTATTTCCAACAAATCCTTCTCAGGTCTAGACAATCACAATGCACTAAGTACTACACTAACAACATTCACTAATTCTAACAGCAGGGGAGAATAACTGTCAAGTCATGATTTTTCCACTCAACCGTTTGTCACGCTACTAAAGTCATTCAAAAACAACAACCAAACTATGAAAGGTAACTGAGATAATATTGCACTTCCTTGTACTAAATAAAAATCAGTAGTGGAAAAAGGACCAAATGTTGCAAAACACAATGGCTCTCCAAGTCCCTCACAACTTATTCTGCGCCAATCCACTTAGTTTTCATCAGTCACATTACCTAATCCATTTTTGTGTTATAATTGTGTGTCCCTTTCACTCTACCTGTCATGGATCCTCTAAGAAACTAATACTATCCCTTTGATGTTAACTTTTCTCCCCTGAGCAGCCTCAGAATAACAACAGCCATGATACAATAATTAAAAGCAGTGCTAGATAGATGTAGATAACGACTTCATAAGAAAAAACACCCCATTTCCCTACAACCATTCCAACTGTACAAAATCCTTTTGAAAAATACAAACATTAATTAACCTTAAAGTTAGAACCCTCGACCCCAAATAAAAACATAGAAAATAAATGCAAAACAAGATATTACCTGGTTTCGAAATTTGAATTAAGAAGCGGAACCAATGGTTGTATTGAAGTATGCTATGTTGAGAAGCAAAAAAATTCAGAAGTCCTGCAGTTAGTAAAGTGAAATAATTAAAATTATGGAGAAGCTAACAAGAATACATTAATATGTACGAAGAAATGCATAGTAATAGTGATAAATTGGAGAAGTTTCCTCCTCCGACAATGCTTAGGGTTTTTGGTTCTTAAGAGATGAAAGCAAATCAATAGATGAAAAGCAATGGAAAAAGGAAAATGGATAGGGGGAAAAGTACCTGATGAACATGAAACACACATAATCGATGATCTTGCAGTTGGTTCACCCCATCTCTCAACTATCTAACGAAGAGATGAAAAATCGTAAGAGAATTGAAATCGTATTGAACCAACAATTTTTTTAATTTTGAAATCAGAAGAAAAAGTACCTGATTTTTTCGTACGAAGACGATCTTCCAATTGTTCGATTCTAGATTATTGAAATCGTAGAAGAAAGAGTTTAGGGTTTTTAGAAAAACGTAAGAGAAAGAAAAAAGAGTGGGAAAAGAAAGAGGGAAAGAGGAAAAAGAAGAGAGAAAAAATAAATTTTGGGATATTATTGGAACAAACCAATAAATAAATACATTTAATAAGTAAATTATTCAATTAAACTTGATAGTTGAGTTGGTTAAAACATTGTCATGTATTATAAACATCTTGTGTTTAAATCCTCTTTGGACCAATTAGTTTTGAATCATCCGTGTCTAATTAATAATACAAATAAAAAAGTATTTAATAGTTAGCCTCCGTGTCTATTAAATAAAATAAAAAATACATTAATAAAATAATTAATATTTACCCTAAGTAAATCCGTGTCTACTTAATAATTAAAATAAAATATTTAGTCTCGATTCGTCTCTGTCTATTACATAAAGTAAAAATTATTACAAAATAAATTAATATTTAGCGTTGGACAAACCGTGTCTAGTATATAAAAAAATTAATTCAAAAATTAGAAAAAAAAACTAGCCTCGGCGTAGCCATGTCTATTGAATTAAATTAAAATAATGGTAAAATGTAACTACAAAATGACTTTTTTGCGTTTAAATAGTGTAGGTTTAGCCGAGGTTAATTAGCGTCGGTGTCGGCGGCCGACGTAAATTCGAAGCAAAAATACAGTTTTCTAGTAGTGTTAGTTATAATAATCTTAAACTATCTCAGTGTGATTAGTGGAAAAAGGAATAGTTAATAAACCTTAATCTAAACTTAAATCTCTTGATTTAGTGGGGAATTGCATGCTTAGTAGACGTGGTTTAATGGTAAAAGAGCGATATTGTCTTTAAGTAGTCCATTATATAAATTCAAAATATGAGAAATATAACTCGTTTTTACACATTTCTCTCTCTATTCACATCATATATATATATATATATATATATATATATATATATATATATATATATATATATATATATATATATTCGAAGCTAAAATGCAATTTTCTAGTAGTGTTAGTTATAATAATTTTAAACTATCTAAGTGTGATTAGTGGAAAAAAGAATAGTTAGTAACCCTTAATCTAAACCTAAATCTCTTGATTTAGCGGGGAATTGCATGCTTAGTAGACGTGGTTTAATGGTAAAAGGGCGATATTGTCTTCAAGTAGTCCATTATATACATTTAAAATATGAGAATTGGAACTCATTTTCACACATTTCCCTCTCTGTTCACATCATATATATATATATATATATATATATATATATATATATATATATATATATATATATATATATATATATATATATATATATATATATATATATATATATATATATATATATATATATATATATATATATATATATATATATAGAGAGAGAGAGAGAGAGAGAGAGAGAGAGAGAGAGAGAGAGAGAGAAAGAGAGAGAGATCTTGAATCAAGGGATCAAACTTTCTTACATATTCAATCCTTGAGTAAATTATTGAAGAAGGAGTAACCCTTCACTCTTGGAGCCATAATCTGCACCACATAAATCTTCAATTTGTACTTCTTCATCCAATTTAGATGGGTTTTTAGTTAGCTATATCCTTTGGGGAAATTCTTATGCATGTTGGGAATTTTGGGTTATGTATTCTTGCTATGTTTGATGACACATGTTAATTGGTTGTGGATTGATGTTTGTAATTCCTTACTTGATGAAATTGTGTGATGTCTGATATTTTATTGTGATGGTGTATTCATGATTATGAACTACTTGTTGTGATGAATGTTTTAGAACTTGAAAGCATGAAAATTCATCACATCTTCATGATTGGTGATTATGTTGTATAAATGCTTGTATATATGTTGCATGTTCTGAATTATGATGTGAAATGAAACATAATATGTTATGACATGTTTATAAGTGGTTTGGTATGCTTGAAATTATAAAAAAATAGGGTTAGAATCATGAATTATAGAAAATTGTAAGGATCAATCAATTGACATGATGAGATTGATCAAATGAAGATTTGAAGATTTTGTGGAATTTATAGAAGTAAATTGATTGACTCCCTTGTGTCAATATATTGAAAGAATGGGTAAATTGTCAATCGATTAATGTTATTCCTTTATTTAAAAATGAAAATGTTTTCACTGGTGGAAGTTGAACCCAGGTCTCATTCCCTCTTAGGTCAAACACTTACCATTAGGCCAAGCATGTTCAGTTGTTGAATGCTTTCATGTAGCTTATATATTCTAATGATATTATAAGTGATTCATAACTTGTGAAATGCTACATTCTAGTGAATTGGATGAGATTAGCATATGAATCTTAGTATTTGATTGATAATATGATGTCTTAGGATAAATAAAGAACCGAATGTTAACTCATGTATGCATGTGTATACTCGCCTAAAATATAATGTTTGATAAGTGAGTGAAACCTATGATGAATTAAGAATCCAATGGTGAGGAGATGCAGAAGTGGTCACAATTCAAAATCCAATAGAGATCGACTTACTTATTTCGAGGTTATAAGTGCCTCTGTAGTGGCAATCTTATTTTCTATGCACTAAGCATCCCTTAGTATTCAAGTTAGTTAATGAACTTCGTATAAAGGGGCCAAAAATTTTCTTCATGACCACATTGAGGGTGTTTAAGTCCAAAAACTAGGCCTGTAGGGGAAATAAATCTACCACCTTAAAGAACGAGTGTCCCGTATGAAGGTGCCAGGGTTTTCCTTATGACCATTTTGAGGGTATTTAAATTCCAAAAATAAGCCTAGATGGAAAACACTTGTGTACCACTTAGAAGACGAGTGTCTCATGTGAAGGGGTCGAGAATTTTCCCCATAATCATCTTGAGGGTGCTTAAGTTCCCAAGGTAGGATCTGAGGGGAAATACATGTAACATCTTAGAAGACGTGTGTTCCATACGAAGTGGTAACACCTAATATTCAACTTGACAAGGTTAAGTAGGGAGTTAATTGCACTTTTGTATAATATTATTTAGCCACAATTGGACCCATAAAATAGGAAACTCCACTGAGATTTAGTAATCTTGTCCCAATCATGTTGTTATTTTTCAGGTATGCTATAGAAGTTAGAGGATTTTCCAGCAGACCTGAAGAGTGAAGGCTTGGTGATGAATGAGCGTTATTCTGTTGTGTTCTTCTTTTTAGTTTATCTTGGACCTCTGATGTATTATTCGTATATACCGTGTATTTGAGTCACTCTTGGATTCCATTTAGATGTTATTTGTTTGAGTACCAAATTTTAATGCTTTATGAATGATTCTATATAGTATTATGTGGGGTATTACAGTTGGTACCAGAGCTGGTCGACTCTCGACCCAGTCATGAGACATCATTATCCAATTCATTTGTGACTAGTAGAATCATGGCCAAGCGACCACGAGAATGTGGATGCCAAGAGAAACTTGTGCCCAGGATGTAGAGTCTGGCCAAAAGTTAGGGATGAGTAAATTTGACAGGCTCAGATGATGCAACAAGTGCATGGTGATGTGCACTCTCAAGGCATCTGATAGAAGAAGATAAGCCAGAATTTAGGGATTTCTACCAGATGAATCTGCATGATTGTGGAAGAAGTATAAACATGTTAGTAACGCATGATTGACTCACTGCCACAAAATGAGTATTTCAATTAATTTCATACAGTGAGGAGGAGAATTAGCGAGGAGGAGAATTAGCGAGGAGGAGAATTAGCTTTTTCTACTCATATGCTACGAATCTCAGCAGCGAGGTGGTGGATCAGCTTCTCAACTTGTATGACCACCCATAACACCCGAAAGGAGTGGAAGCGTTTTAAGACAATATTCTTAGAGAATTACCTTCCTAATGGTTAAAGGCTCGAAAGGAATTTAAAATTTACAAACTTCATCAAGGGTCTGCGGTAGTGGTGGAGTATGGAAAAGGTTTGAGGCATAATTGCTTACTCTAGATAAACCTTCTAGGTATCAGATGAAAGATGGAAGGTGGACCAATTTTTATTTGGTCTTAAAAGGGAGATTGGGTAAGATGTAGGCCCATGGAAGTTTAATGATTCTTCAGAGCTGATGCAATAGAATTATGTAACCAAGGGCAGTTGAAGAAGTTTAAGGAGAAATGGAGAAAAGTAGTCAGCTTCATAGATATCTAGGTAGAATTGCTTAACAATTGAAAATTCAAGGGATTTTCCATCCTAAGGAAGCAAGTGTAATGTGTAGGGCTGATGTCACCTCAGCAGCGTAACATTTGTGATAAGCCGCTTTCAGAAAAGTGCAGCGTAGCCGCCGAGGTGTAAGTCTCGTGAGAGACATCAACTTAGAGGACGTTAAGGAAAATCAATGAAATGCTGTCATGGTCAAGATGAGGACCATATAGCAAGAGACGGTCCTTAATGGAACACTTTGGAAGCCTCAAGGAAGCATGCAGTGATTTATGCATGGGAAACCAGAGGAAACTAGGAATAGTTGCGAAGTGGTATCTGATGTGCATTGTACTTTGTCGATCTCCAATTTCCCTTTTGGATATAAGTCCCTCAACCTTTGATCATTCAATAGAATGGGTTTTATATGTCATACTGAGCCTTGGTTACAAAGGGGATTGCGATGTAGGCTCTAGTAAGAAGGTGTCGATAGTGATCTTGTAATTAAATGTCTAGTGAGGTTGTTGATTCGTCATATGGTCATATCATATGTTGTTATATGAGTATCCTAGTAACAATTATGAAAGGGAAGATTATGCTAGACAAGTTTGGAAATAAAGGAGGTATTATTTTGAGGTTTAATTTAAATTCGGTCATTGGAACCCTTGTTAGTTTAGACAATGTTGTATGAACCTAGAACGGTTTGAATGTTTGCGAATGGACCCTAGATGGTTTGAGTAGTACATCCTTATATTGCAAGGTCATGAGAGGTCAAGTGTGATCAGTAGAATTGAAAACTCATAACAATCTTGTATAATAAGCAAGGGAGATAAATGTAAGGATGAAGTATGTGTAGTCAATTGGTTTATTGAAGATGCAATAAGAAAAGACCCGATAATGGATAGGTAAGATGCTTCTGGACACTGCCTTTTTAAAGATATCCCTATTTGAAAAGGCGGCGAATAATTTTGGATACCACCTTATTAGAAATGGAGGGGGTAGGTCATCTGTAAAACCTATTTGTGTGGGTTGTGGTTACGTGAAAGGTTTAATTCCAATGACTTGCCGGGAGTGTAGGTGTGTAGGAGAGTAAAACCCAGAGGCAGAAGACAGGTAAACTCGAAACACCTTACCATAGTGGGAAGTGGGTTATCATTGCCTATGTGTTTGAAGCATTGGTTGGTCAGAGGTTCGTCAAGACCTTTGTGGAGCGAGCTAGATTTTTATGCCTATTTCCACATGACAAACTTGTCCGTCCTGATTTTTTTTTAACGGGCTTAAGGTAGGGTGGGACAGGGCGGGGCGGACGACCTGTTTTGCCACCCCTAGTATAAAGTAATACCTGTCGCTACTGCGAAAATCGGCGCCGGCTGAATATAAGAGTCGCCACCGTGCGTTATTTATCCCAAAGGAGGGAAAGGAAACGCTCGAAGTAAACCTACCGCAAAGATGGGAAAGGAATGGTCATTGCAACCAAATCCTGGATTCGGGAGTCGGTTACGCGAGGGGAAGGTATTAGCACCCCTCACGTCCGTCGTACTCGACGGGATCCACGCTTGTTTCTGGTACGGATTGTTATTCTATCTACTCTAAAGGTCTGGGGTTAAAGGAAAAGAAAATGACTCGGCAAAGTATCGCACTTTATGCCTACGTATTCCCTTCTGGGACGAGAAATCAGAGTCAACGTAGTTCGCCTACCTACGGGAAAGGAGGGGAAGGTTGCTCGTTAGGATATCGCATCCTATGCCTACGTACTTTCATACATCATGAAAGATCAGAGCAAACGTAGTTCGGGCCACGTACGACATAAGTTTGTCTTGATTGTTTTTTATCCTTCTGAAAAAGGTTTTCTCCTGATTACGGGTCCAAGCGGACAAAAATGACTCTTTGATTGGTTTACAGTCTTTTACGCAAGAACTGTCTTTTATGGTGTTTGAAATGTTTATTATGTTTTTTGATTGTTTTGAGATGAGAAGAGAAAGAACTCTAACCTAGGGTTAAAATGGGAATCAAAATCTACCCTAATGTTGTCATGCATGGGTGAGAGCCTAATGTCTGTCATATTTCTCTCTTGCGCAGAGAGAAACAGAGATCCTAAGGGATAGACGGAAAAGCAACAGCACATATACAGTAAAGCAGTAAAATGCATGAATGCAGCAGTACAAGCGAGGCAAGGGAGTCCCACTCAACCTCGAACCTAGAAAACAATGAGCAAGGTGAAACAGCTTCACCTCAACCTCAAGGGGAAAAATTAACAAACAATACAGCAAAGAAAATAAACCCCAAAAACCCAGCTCTGACAGCTCACCCAACTCTGACAGTTGATAAACAGCAATCTCCCAATGAACCCCAAAGTCAGGCTCCAATGAGACCCAAGCTACAATAAGCTTCCATCTTCAAGAAATCACCAAGCTCAAGCAAGCACAAAATCTTAACCAGTTGACAGCATCAGACAGCAGTAAACCCTAGCTTTAACAGTTGCACAGCTTTGACATGAACAATCTTCATCTTTGTCAATCTTTGATCTTCATCTCTATCTTCAATGGCTTCTTTCTTCAAGACAAGCTCTCCCAGATGAGAATTGATTTATCAGGATAAATTGAATGTCAAACAGTTCATTGACAACCAAAGGAAGCCTATAAACAGTTGACATTATAACAGACTGTTTCCCTCAAAGTTCCACCTCTTAGATACAACCACTTATCCCTCCAAAGGAGGGAGGTGAATATCATAGAGGGACTTTTAATCATTGAGAAGAATGGAAGCAAAGGAAGCTATCCATGTTTGTGAAAAAAATTTCTATTCTAAGGCTCTACCTATATTCTATGTCCTATGGTCTTCAAACAGCTCCAAGCAAGCCAAGCAATCTTCATCAAGCTTTGATTTTGATCTTCAACTTCATCTTTAATCCTTGCCAAGCTCCACAAGCTCTAACTAAACCCACACCCCAAGCAAAAGCCCAAAAAGCCCACACAACAAAATAAACCCCAAAAATGGGCAAACCAAACAAGCACACAATTGTAAAATATACTAAAAATAGTAATAAAATATTTACAAGCCTAATATTAATTCTAAGGGAAATACTATATCTACCCTATATACCCCATAGGTCCCATACTCTAATTCAATTTAACAAACCCAAAAATAAAATGTTCAAGTGCACCTATGTTGTGTATAAACCCTAATCTAACCATCTTAATATTTTCTAATCAAGACTAATCAAGATTTATTTACAAAAATGTGAAATAAATTTCTAAGGGAACTTAATGCTCTAATCTAGCTATCACAAAAAGAACGGGATCAAAATGCGAATTTAAATGCCTAAACGAAATTCATCAATATGTAGGTACAAACAATATGAAAATAAAAGCAATTAATATGTAAAAAAATCACCATAAATGGGAAAAAAATCTAAAACAATATTTTTATTTTCTTGCAATATTCTTCAGCCAATTATTAAAGTGAGGGAAAAAATTCCATGCAAGAATGATAATTTTTTTGTATTTTTATGAATTATTCATGAACTATATACAAACTAAAAGAAATTCAATAAAAGGATATGGCAGGGAGGTGTCCATAGCAGTTATTTATTCAGAAAATTCGTTGGGCCCAGGATGGGGGGTGCAAACAGCAAGTGCACTGGGCCCAATTTACTAACTCAGAAAAACCCACAAAAATAAAAACCTGGGGGGAGCGAATAGCGCATAACCTGCTTGCATTTCCACTTGGGCCTCTAAACGGGGGTGCCAACAGCAATTGGCAAGGCCCATTACACACGGGGAGAGGGGTTACGCATGGAAATAGAGGGAGTATACTCAGTAATTGCCATTGGGCCTTAGGCCCGAATCCACTTCAACATTAACAAAAACCCTAAAGACTAAAACTTCTAACATTCAAACTTTCCATGTCACTGTTCACTCTCTTCCTCAGCAAACCCTAAACGGCGCCGCTACCATGCTCTCCCTCGCCTCTCTCTCTCTCGGAGAAATCCTTCGTCTCCCTAAATCGAACCACAAAATCCATTCTGTACACAAATCACCAGCAACCTATCCTCAACAATAACTCTACCACTAACCAATCGTCAAAACTCAGTTCAAATCACCAGACCGAACTAAACGCTTCACCAAATGTCCATGTTCAAACCAACGCCACGAAGTTCTAAACCTAGTAGTTCAACCTAATCATTTCAACAATCTAAGTCTACCGCTAACAACCTAACCGGCACATGCAATGGATCAGAAGAGAAGAAAAAAGAACCTGGATAGTGATGTTGTTGGAGATCTGATAGTCTTCGAAGGAGATCGTCGTTGAAGCTCAACGGAGATCTACGAATGGAGGCAAACTTCTGACGAAAGCCTTGAAGAAACTGGAAAAAACAGCTCGCTGAAGCAAGATCTGCAAGGATGTTCTTGAACGACTTAAACGATTCGAAGCTCTTGTGGCGAAATCGGAAAGATTTGTTGATGTTCTTTGAAGAAAACGAAGCAAGATCCTCAACGGACAAAGGAAACTTCAACGATCTGGAGATGACGAACTATGAGGACCTTTGAAGAACGAGGAGATGAGTCTTGATGGTAACTTCTGGAGCTGTGATGTTGCGCGTGAGAAATATGGAAAATACGTTGCAGATGGATGAATTTCGTTAACGAAATGCAGATTCCAGCGTCAATGAGTTTTCCGGCAAGAAAACGATGGAGGAGCGAAGGAGGTTGAAGATGAGAGGAAGGAAAATCTGGGGAAATTGGGTTTCCGGCGGTCGTTGTGGTGGCCGGAGGTAGTTAGATGGTGGCCGGAGATGGTTAGGAGGTGGCCGGAGGGTTTTGCATGCCGGCCGGTGGACTTTCCGGTGAGATGTGAGGAGGAGACAGGTGTCGTGGGGGAGTCAGAGGCTGGGTTGCATGTGGGACGCGTGGCTGGAGGGAGAGGGGAGAGGGAGACGCGTGTACAGAGTTTGTGAGAGTGGAGTGTGAGGTGGCTGGAAGCTGAGTCCTACGCGTGGCGGGCTATTTATAGGACACGTGTCCTCTGCGAAAAATGGACCTTGGACTCTTGATTTGGGCTTTGCTGAAATGGATACTGGCCCATTGGATTAACTACCAAATGAACATTAACCAAGTAACTGAACAGAAAATTAGAATAAAACGAAAACTAAAACCTAATTAATCTATCATTAATCCTAATTAAATCTATAAAACGAAAATTAAAATAAAATCCTAATTAAAACCTATAATAAAATCAGGAAAAAAAAAGTTTAACCCCTAAAAACTATTATATAAAAAAACCAATTAAATCTGAAAATCTAATTAAAATCTAAAACAATTAATATCTCTTTTTTTTTTACTACTATTCTACTATTCTAGAAAAGATATCTAATTATCTATTTTTTTTTTAAAAAACTCTATTAAAAGGAAAATAATATCTAAAAATCTTTAAAAATCTATTAAATTTCTAAAAAGAAAAGAAGAATTTATTTAATATCTAAAAAATATTAAAGCTCTATTAAATCCAGAAGAATCCCCTAAAATGCGTTAAAATCCAGAAAAATGACAGAAAAATCCTAAAATTTGCTAGGAGGCCGATTAAACCGATTAAAATCCAATTTCGCAACCGTAACGAAACTCGGGCACCGAGATGGCCTGAAAACACCAGGAACGAGCACCAATTCTCAACAGACCTTTATTCTGACTGGCCCGTACTGCCTGAAACTCCAGAGGCTAAAATCCCGATAAAAACAATCTGACTGATGAAAATGCCATGTATGCAGTATGCGAATGCGAATGCGAAATGCGTCGAAATATAAACCGGATGGGAAACCGGTTGGTCAAATTTTAGGGTGCAACAATACCTTATCATGTCCAATAATAAAAACTTAATTTGGAGTCAGAGTCAATCAATGTTGTTTTTCCTTAAATCTTCATGATTCTTTCTGTTTTTCTCTATTGAGAAATGGTTTTGATTGAGTCTGATGGTTCTTATGTTGAAGCTCGGAGTATTGAGCCCTCTAAGCTTCAACAAACTAGTAATGTTATTTAAATCTTAATGATTCTTTCTATTAAGGTTTCTATTAGAGAATTTCTTTTTTTATCCTATATATTTATAGAATACTATGTGGAATTTTAAAAATATTCTCTGGTTTCGGAGATATATCTTCGAACACACTCTAATACACACATTTTATTCGGTTTTGAGTCACACCTCAATTTTATAAATAAATTTATTCCAAAAATATATTTTCGAAAATATATTTTCGAAAATTAAAAAAAAAAAGATAGAGAGTAACCTTGCAAACTTTACTAAGGGAGACATAAATGGCTTAGCAACAGGAACACAGTAAGCTTAAAACTCTATAGCCTTTATATACAATGAAGTTAAAAACCCTTTCCATAAATGAATTGAATGAAATTGTGAAGTTGAAAACCTCATTTGTTGGGTCCTGGTCTCACCAAAGCATGTATGTCTTTTATAATTTTTGGGTTTTGGATTGTTAGCATTTCTACATTGCAAGAAAATTGTGACTTGATTCCTTTCTATTATTATTATTGTCATCCATTTTGCATTACTGACATTTTATTTATATTAGCCACTTACTTTTTGTTTATCTTTCATGTGCTGAGTACTATGTTTATAGATTATTTTTAAATTGCTTACTGTGTTTAGTTCATACCCTATCCCTCTTTTGAATTTTAAAAATAATAGGTTTATTTCAAAAAAACTACCATAACGTGTTCCTTTTGAATTTCAATTGTTGCATTGGCTAATAGAGTTGTAAGCTTACTCCGTACCTATTGCTAAGCCATTTATGTCTCTCGTCATGCTACTATATCTAGACCTGTTTTTCTAGTTTCTGAAAATATATTTTTGAAAATTTTTAAGAGATATATTTTTGAAATATTTCTAAAACCGGACACATTTAGAGTGCATTTAGAGATATATTTCTAAAACCAGACGCATTTAAAAACATATAGGGTGGAAAAATAAATCATCTTCTGCTAAAAATTGTCTTTATGATTTTGATTTTCTCTCATGGACTTTTTATATTTTTACTAGGACTGACAATAAACTGGACTAATTCGAACATGTTTGAAATTCGATTTGACAAATAAATTATTAAAGTAAATTTATGAATCAAATAAGTTGAATATGGGAAAAAAATTAACTTTATTAACTAAATAAATTGAAGTTGAACTATATATAAGAAGAGTTTTATTCACTCCAAATTTGAATCCTCTATTTTCTTTTAATCAAATCATTTTAATTGATCATTTATATTTTTAAGTGAACAGAATATTTTTTAAAATAGTTATACAAATAAAATCAACATCACATAAAAAAAATTATATAAAATGATAAAATATTAAAATTATATATTAAATAAAATAATTAGATCAAAATTATATTTTGTTGCATCAGAAAAGTTTGTTTCTTGGAAAATTTGTGATAGAATAGGGATATTCCAACAATAGAATCAAAGGATTGATTTACGGTTTTACCATAGGAGTTGCACAAAACATAAAAGGGGATAAAAGAGAATAATAATAAAAACAACTGAATATTTTCTACCTCCTCCAAGAGGGATAAAACAGTTTAAATACATCACTCAAATGGGCTTAAAGCATAAATGGCCCAACTAAAAATGCAGAATTAATTTAAGATAATAAAAAGCTATTTCATCACATAGTCCTTCATCCAAAGTGGTTGGACCTTAACTTGTGTGGGCTTAGTATCATTACTATCCGGCCCAACAACAACCTTGTCCTCAAGGTTGGGCTTAGGAGGTGCGTTGGGTTGCATAAAGGAGTTGGCCCATGTGGAAGGAAAATGGGTGTTGAGTGTTGCATGAGAGGAGGGCGGATTGATTGCCACGTCAGTTAGAGGGAGTTTTGCATGTGAACCAAGTGGCATGGAAGGAGTAATGATGGGCGGTGGGTGTGAATCACAAGACAAAGAAGTGGATGGTGATGAAGCGGTCTTGGAAAATACCAACTGCTGCGTGTCAGCTTCATAATGTTGATCCTTGGGAACATCCACGCGTGGCAAGGAAGAGTCAGATAGTGGTATTTGATGTTCAATTGTTTCATTCACTTTGGTACGTCCTTTTTTTAAGTACTCTTCAGCTTCTCTAACTTTTCTTCTTTCTTCTTGTTCTAAAAGGGAAGTTCGTTCTAACTGGTCAGAGCTTCCCTCTTCAAGATGTATGTCCTTCACCTGGTTTCTAGAAACGCTTGCATGTGAGTTAAACGGCTCTGGTTCTGATCTGTGTAATGTGTCTTGATGGGAATGATGTGGATTTTGTTCTTCAAACTCGGAAGGAATATGAACAAAGCAAACAGATGGGTCGTCCCCAAAAAACTTGCGAAGTTGAGAGACATGAAAGATGGGGTGGATGCGTGAAGACGGAGGAAGGTCCAGGTGGTACGCAACTTTTCCGATCCGGCGAAGGAGCTTGAAGGGGCCGTAGTATCGTTTCGCTAGCTTGTGGGAAACACGACGTTGAACGGAGGATTGACGGTAAGGTTGAAGACGAAGCAGCACAAGGTCTCCTTCCGTAAAGCTAACGTCAGTTCTGTGTTTGTTACTTTGATTTTCCCTTTTTTTTCCTGCTGTATTCTAAGTTACTTTTCAAAATGTTAAGGACTTCCTCTCTGTTTTGTAGAAACAGTGTATGTCGTCAAGAGATACGGACTCAGTTGTGGAAGGGGAAAGAGATGGCGGAGGGCGTCCGTAGAGAGCTTCAAACGGTGACATCTTAATGGAACTGTGAAAAGCAGTGTTATGCCAAAATTCTGCCAAATGTAAGTACTTGTACCACTGCTTTGGTCTTTCACTTGTGAAGCAGCGTAGATAAGTCTCTAAACATCTATTCACAACTTCTGTTTGGCCGTCTGTTTCAGGATGATACGCGGTGCTATATTTGAGGACAGTGCCTTGAGCGTGAAAGAATTCTTTCCAAAAGGTACTCAAGAAAAGGGGGTCGCGATCTGAGACAATGGATTTGGGAACGCCGTGTAAGCGTGAAATCTCGACTGCAAAACGTAAGACTAGGTCTTTCGCTGAGTATTTGGTTGACAAAGCAATAAAATGGCAGAACTTGGAGAGGCGGTCGCATATTACCCAGATCACGGTGTGTCCAAAGGAAACTGGCAAGTGCGTGATGAAATCCATTGATAAGTCCTCCCAGACTTGACATGGTATAGGTAGAGGTTGTAAAAGGCCTTGTTTTTTTTTGTTAAGTATTTGTTTTGCTGACAAGTTGAACAGTGTTTAACTAAATGCTTTGTGTCCTTGTAGATGCCAGGCCACATGAAGGAGGATGACAGACGAGCCGTGTAACACCCCCTTCTATACCCCCAAAATAATGCAAATAAACACTTATTCACATATATAAAAATTCATCAGAGTATATTTATGACATGGTATAAAAGAGGCGCATCACATTATCCACGAAACGAAAAGATAAACAACACCTGCTCATAGAGATATGTAACAAAAGGGGTAAATCTCAACTAAAAACCAAGCATAGCTCTTAAAACCCACATATCAATGTTTTAATTAAAGCGGAAGACTAGAACATTGAATTACTTAAGACATGATATCATAGAAATACACATCATCAAGTTTGGTTCACAATTTCATTCATGTTTTATAAAACATCATCAGCTGATACATATACAATGTATCACAAAAGAATACTCTACAAGCCTAGCTACCCGATGTTACATTATCAGAGCAACCGACTCAAAAGAATGAAACTATACTTAGCCAAAAGGAACCTCCAGCAACCTAATCTGCAATGCCTCATAGAGCATTATAAAACAGCAGAAGGGTGAGCAATATTATCATAATAATCATGCATATAATTATATACACATATACAATACGTAATGTACATACTCCATATTTTCTCACCACAATTCATTGTAGTTCGTTATACAATCACAACATGCACACACGCAATTATACATAGTCCACGATTTCCACACACAAGCATATTTCATACAACAATGACATTCATGCGATGTGACTCAATACAACTCAATGCAAACTCATGCCATGTGGTACCAACACTTGTTATCTTTTTTCGGTTTACATTAAACCGGGTCCACTCTTCTAGACCGATAACCACCAAAAGCCCGTCCTCTAAGCTTTCAAACCCACTCTTCTAGGCTTGGGACAAGTCACTAGTCTCCACGAAACTAGCAAGCATTGCCTCTTGACTAAATGATGCATATGCAATCAACAATTAAATGCACTTAAGACCGACATCTTAATCTCATGCATTCAAATAATTCATCTCTTCAAGAATTATAACAACGATTGAACACACAACATATTCACATATATCATCAATATATTTTCAAGCAATGCACACATATACACAATATGTTCTCATGCATTCTCAATACATTTTTAATCACATTAAACAATGTATAACATTTGTCAAAAGACCATAATTCAATTAATTCAACAATCTAGAATTCACGCCATAAGGCTACCCACAGTATAATACATCTCGGCATAATCGATGTCTCGAGCAAAGGAAAATAATCATAATTGAGTCAGAAATCCGACCACGAATGGAAACATTAAAGAAAACACAATTTGTTACGTTCGCTACCCTGCTCGCTTAGCGAGCTCCTAGCGAGTATTCGATACTTGTTCGCCCAACGAACAAGCTCGCGAAGGCAAACAGAAGCTACTAACTTCGTTCGCTACCTCGCTCGCTCAGCGAAGGCCTAGCAAACCTTCGCTACCCACTTCGCTACCAGCGAACACCACAAAATGCATTCTGTCCAAGTCTGGGACCATTCGCTACTAGCTCGTTTAGCAAACGTTCGCTACCATCTCACTCAGCAAACACGCTAGCGAATGTCTACGAACTCAGAATTTCTCACTGTCTAACTCCCACCAAACTCTCCAAACCAACTGATTCTCACCGAATAAGTTTCGTAACCTTAGTCTAACATCCCCTGACTAAATACTATCACTTATTCTCATTTTCCACCGTGAAAACTCAGATTCTACCGATTAATCCATTTATGCCCTAAAATGGAAGTTGTAGAAAAACATTCAATACACTAACCCAAGCATACATATTCATATACATTGTTAAGATAATGATATTTCACACCCTTACCTTGATTAATCCAAAGCTTGAGAGTTGTTCTTGATGATTCCAAGTTCTTCCCTCTTCTTCTTCTCTTTTCTCCTCTTTCTCCTTCTTTCTCTATTCTTTCCTTTATGTTTCTATCTTTTCCTTTTCTTTCCACTCTCCTTTTTAATATGTCTTTCTCTTCTAATTCTCTCCAACATCTATTAATTCATTTAATTAATTAACCATCAATTAAATAATTTTCATTAACCCATTAATTAATGCAAATAATTAATTAATGAAAATTGGGCTGTTACAACTCTCCCCCACTTTAGGAATTTTCGTCCTCGAAAATGTTACCTGATTCGAACAACTCTGTATAAGATTTTCTCATCTGGCTCTCCAGCTCCCACATTACATTCCCACCAGTCGGTCCTCCCCAAGCGACCTTCACCAAAGCAATCCCTTTGCCTCAAAGTTGTTTCGACTTCTGGTCCTCTATCCGTGTAGGTGATGTCTCCACAGTCAGGTTATCTCTCACCTGTACATCATCTACTTGGACTACATGAGACGGATCCGGAATGTATTTCCTCAATTGGGATACATGGAACACATCATGAAGATTAGCAAGAGATGGCGCCAAAGCAACACGATAGGCTACCTCTCCTACCCTCTGCAAAATCTGAAAAGGACCAATGAAATGCAGCGTCAACTTACGCGACTTCAATGCCCTACCAACACCAGTCATAGGAGTGACTCGAAGAAACACATGATCTCCCTCTTTAAATTCGATTGCTTTCCTCCTCTTGTCATGATAACTCTTCTGACGACTCTGGGAAATCCTCATCTTCTCTTGGATCATCTTAATCTTGTCGGTAGTATCTTGAACTAACTCGGGTCCAACTACAGAACTCTCTCCCGACTCATACCAACATAATGGCGTCCTGCAACGTCTACCATACAAGGCCTCAAAAGGTGCCATACCGATGCTCAAATGAAAACTATTGTTATAAGTAAACTCAATCAAAGGCAAGTAGATATCTCAAGCTCCTCCCTTCTCAAATACACAAGCTCTCAACAGATCTTCAAGTGATTGAATCGTTCTTTTCGTCTGACCATCTGTCTGAGGATGATAAGCTGAACTCAAACGCAACTTCGTACCCAAAGCACTCTGCAGACTCTCCCAAAATCTCGAAGTGAACCTTGGATCTCGATCTGACGCAATGCTAGACGGAATACCATGCAAACTGACAATCCTCTCAATGTACAACTTCGCCAATTTCTCCAATGGATAGTCCATGCGCATAGGAATAAAATGAGCAGATTTGGTCAATCTATCCAGAATAACCCATATGGCTTCAAAATTACTCTGCGTCCTCGGCAAACCGGACACAAAATCCATAGAAATGTTATCCCATTTCCACTCAGGAATAAACAGCGGTTGCATCAAACCTGACGGTTTCTGATGTTCAATCTTTGACTTCTGACAAGTCAAACAAGAATACACAAACTCTGCAATATGCTTCTTCATACGAGGCCACCAAAATATTTTCTTCAAATCTTGATACATCTTAGCAGCACCCGGATGAATGCTCAATCCACTACGATGCCCTTCCTCAAGAATACTTTTCTTCAGCTCAACAATGTCAGGAATACAAACTCTATCACGATACCGCATAATACCATTATCATCAATCCGAAAATCACCACCTTGGCCTTGATTGATCAAAGTCAACCGATCAACTAAGCTCAAATCCGATTTCTGTCCTTCTCGGATCTCGTCCAGAATACCACTAGTAAGTTTCAACATACCAAGCTTCACTTCATAAGAAGTCCTTTCACACACCAAACTCAAATCACGAAACTGCTCAATTAATTCCAACTACTTCACCATCATCATCGACATATGCAATGATTTCCTACTCAATATATCTGCTACCACATTCGCTTTACCGGGATGGTAAATCAAACCAAAGTCATGATCCTTTAGAAATTCTGACCATCTTCTCTGTCTTGCATTCAATTCCTTCTGATCAAAGAGGTACTTCAAACTCTTATGATCACTAAACACCTCAAATCTCGAACCAAATAAATAATTCCTCCAAAGTTTCAACACAAATACAACGGCGGCTAACTCTAAGTCATGTGTCGGATGATTCTTCTCATGTACTTTGATTTGCCTCGAAGCATAAGCTACAACTTGGTTATTCTGCATCAACACACCTCTCAAACCCATCAAAGAAGCATCACAATACACAACAAACGGTTCTTCCAGATTTGGCAAAATCAAAATAGGGGCCGTCGTCAATCTCCTCTTAAGCTCTTGGAAACTTCCTTCACACTTGGCATCCCAAACGAAAGCTTGACCTTTCCGAGTCAACTGCATCAACAGCGATGATAGCTTAGCAAATCCTTCAATGAACTTCCGATAATAACCGGCCAACCCAAGAAAACTTCTAATCTCAAAAACTGATTTCAGAGTCTCCCATTGCGATACCGCTTCAACTTTCGACGGATAAACTGCAATACCTCTACTTGAAATTACATGCCCAAGGAAACTCACTTCCTTCAACCAAAACTCACACTTAGAAAGTTTCACATACAACTGCTTTTCTTTCAACACAGATAACACGACCTTTAGATGCTCGACATGCTCTTCTTCATTCTTCGAATAGACTAGAATGTCGTCAATGAACACAACCACAAACTTGTCCAAATAGGGATGAAAAATTCTATTCATGTACTCCATAAAAACACCTGGTGCATTAGTCACACCAAATGGCATCACAGAATACTCATAGTGTCCATACCTCGTCCTAAAAGCAGTTTTCGGAATATCCTCAGCCTTCACGCGAATCTGATGATATCCGGATCTCAAATCTATCTTACTGAACACACTTGCACCAACCAACTGATCCATCAAGTCATCAATCCTCAGAAGTGGATACTTATTCTTGATAGTCACCTTATTCAACTGTCTGTAGTCCACACAGAGTCTCATAGAACCTTCTTTCTTCTTAACCAACAGCACTGGTGCACCCCATGGCGACACACTTAGACGAATAAACCTCTTATCAAGCAGATCTTCAATTTTACTCTTCAACTCTTTCAATTCCGATGCGGACATACGATATGGAGACATCAATATCAGACTAGTTCTAGGAACCAAATCGATCGTAAACTCCATTTCCCGTTCCGGCGGTAAACCTCTTATCTCATCAGGGAAAACTTCCGGAAAATCACGAACAATTGGTAAAACAGAAATTTCTTCGCCCTCACCAATACTCAAAGTTTCCAACAACATAAATACCTTTGCATCATCTTGCACCGACTCCTTCACTTGCTTAGTCGTCAAAAACAAATCCCCTTCTTTGTCAGACTCAGGGAAAATAACTGTTTTGTCAAAACAGTTAATATAAACACGGTTGAACCTCAACCAATTCATTACAAGAATGACATCAATTCGGTCTAAGTGAAGACACACTAAGTCAACTCCAAAATATTTACCAAAAATACTCAACGGACAATTCAAGCACACATACTGGGTAGTTACCGAACCCATAGCAGGAGTGTCAATAACCATGCCGCCACCCATAACAGACAACTTAAGACTTAATCTCTTAACACAATCCAAAGAAATAAAAGAATGCGTAGCTCCGGTATCAATTATAGTGATCAAAGTTATACCATTAATGAAGCACGTACCTCGGATCAATCGATCATCACTAGCAGTTTCTGATCCAGATAGAGCAAACACTTTTCCGCTCACTTGCGTCTTCTTCGGCTTATCACACTTGGTACTAATGTGCCCTTGTTCACCACAATTGTAGCAAGTCACATTTGCACCGCTTCTGCACTCTATAGCTTTGTGGCCTGGCTTGCCACACTTAAAACACTTCAACCCAACACCTTTGCATTCAGGAGCACGATGTCCCACTTCACCACAATTATAACATCTTACCGGAGTAGAGACTCCTCCCCCACTTGGCTTCTTACCATAATCAGCTCTTTGTTTCCCTTTATCTGTAGGAGTCACATAAGGTTTTCCTCGAAATTGACCCTTTCCCTTCTTATCACCCAAATTCTTGTAGTGGCTAGACCGAGCCCTAATATCCTCGTCATAAATCCTACTCTTGTTTACCAACTCAGAAAATCGCCTGATCTCCTGATATCCGACAGCTTGTTTGATCTCCGGCCTCAAACCATTTACAAATTTGAGACACTTAGATCTCTCAGCATTAACGGTGTTGTAGTGGGGACAGAACTTAATCAACTCTTCAAATCTTGCTGCATACTCGGCTACAGTAGAGTTACCCTGCTTCAACTCAAGGAAATCGATTTCTTTCTTCCCACGCACATCTTCTGGAAAATACTTCTCCAGAAATGTCTCTTTAAAAAGATCCCAAGTAATCACCATCTCATTCTCCTCAAACCTTTGGCGAGTATTACCCCACCAATCCTCTGCTTCCTCCTCAAGCATATGGGTGCCAAACTGCACCTTCTGAGCATCCGAACAATTCATAACTCGGAAGATCTTTTCTATAGCCTTCAACCAAACCTGTGCTTTGTCAGGCTCATGGGTTCCTTTGAACACTGGCGGATTATTCCTTTGAAACCTTCCTAAAGCACGGAATTCATCATCTGCATGATTCCTAACATTCAAATTGGCTTGAGGGTTTTGCTCGATCACTCCAGCCAACCTAGTCAAAGCCTCCGCAATCGCCTCGTCGTTCCTACCAGCCACCATCGTTCTGTATCTCAACAACAGAACTCACAAGGTCAAACAATATCGATAGTGTCACACACAATCAGATATACAAAGGGAATAAACAAGTTAACAACTTGGTCAACTGACCGACCTGCTCTGATACCACTTAATGTAACACCCCCTTCTATACCCCCAAAATAATGCAAATAAACACTTATTCACATATATAAAAATTCATCAGAGTATATTTATGACATGGTATAAAAGAGGCGCATCACATTATCCACGAAACGAAAACATAAACAACACCTGCTCATAGAGATATGTAACAAAAGGGGTAAATCTCAACTAAAAACCAAGCATAGCTCTTAAAACCCATATATCAATATTTTAATTAAAGCGGAAGACTAGAACATTGAATTACTTAAGACATGATATCATAGAAATACACATCATCAAGTTTGGTTCACAATATCATTCATGTTTTACAAAACATCATCAGTTGATACATATACAATGTATCACAAAAGAATACTCTACAGGCCTAGCTACCCGATGTTACATTATCAGAGCAACCGACTCAAAAGAATGAAACTATACTTCGCTAAAAGGAACCTTCAATAACCTAATCTGTAATGCCTCATAGAGCATTATAAATCAGCAGAAGGGTGAGAAATATTATAATAATAATCAATGCATATAATTATATACGCATACACAATACGTAATGTACATACTCCACATTTTCTCACTACAATTAATTGTAGTTCGTTATACAATCACAACATGCACACAGACAATTATACATAGTCCACGATTTCCACACACAAGCATATTTCATACAACAATAACATTCATGCGATGTGACTCAACACAACTCAATGCAAACTCATGCCATGTGGTACCAACACTTGTTATCTTTTTTCGATTTACATTAAACCGAGTCCACTCTTCTAGACCGATAACCACCAAAAACCCGTCCTCTAAGCTTTCAAACCCACTCTTCTAGGCTTGGGACAAGTCACTAGTCTCCACGAAACTAGCAAGCATTGCCTCTTGACTAAATGATGCATATGCAATCAACAATCAAATGCACTTAAGAACGACATCTTAATCTCATGCATTCAAATAATTCATCTCTTCAAGAATTATAACAACGACTGCACACACAACATATTCACATATATCATCAATATATTTTCAAGCAATGTACACATATACACAATATGTTCTCATGCATTCTCAATACATTTTTAATCACATTAAACAATGTATAACATTTGTCAAAAGACCATAATTCAATTAATTCAACAATCTATAATTCACGCCATAAGGCTACCCACAGTATAATACATCTCGGCATAATCAATGTCTCTGTCATACCCTAAATTTGTCCTACCCTTTTTGTATATATTTTCGCATTTATTGTTTCATGCCGTTTGGGCACGTGTTCACCCGAAATTGGGCGTTTTTCAAAAAATTTCTTTCTGACCAATTAAGGCGTGACACGTGGCCTAAAAAAAAAAAAAACCTTTTGGTGAATATTTTATTCTTTTTTAATTTCTTAAGATTTTCCTTTTGAAAAAATATTTCTAATAATAATAAATATTTTGTGTATTTATCAATTTTTATTTAATTAACTCTTTTTTAGCATTTATTTGTTGTTATTATAATTATTGTTAATAGTTATATATTATTTAATTACACCCATGTTAATTTATATTGTTTTGATAATTAATTAATTTGAGAAAAAATAAAAAAAGAGAAAAGAAAAGAAGGGCAGGAGTTTGAACGAGAGGCCCAAGTGTTGGGAGGCCCTTTCGGTTGGCTTTAAAAGAGGCAGAAGGAAAACCTAGAGGAGGCACTGTTCATTCTCTCTTCCAACTCTCCAAAACGGCGCCGCCAAACTGCCTAAGATCCAAAACCCTCACAAACTTCTCACCACGATCCCTCACGACTTCACCCTTGTCACTACCCTCCGTGCTTCAGTTATTTTTCTTACCCATTTCGTCATCATCAAGTCCCCCAATTCTCTTTCCGCCGAAGCCCCAAACCCTAAGAGACCTTAAAACACCGCCGCCCTCAGCAATCATCCCTCACCGAGCTCACTATCATCAGCCAAATATTGCCCTGTTTCGAAATAAATTTGATCCGGGGTAAAACCCTCTTCCCTCAACCTTTCGGCAACGACTTTCGATATTACTGGTTTCCGCTTGCAAAGGATAACGCCGCAACTTGCCAAAAGCCACAAAACGGCAAACACCAGAGTGTTTCAAGCAATAACGAACAAAATCGCTCACCTTTGCTCTGTTCAGTTGCAGTTTCGTTCGACCCTTTTTGGGAATTCATCGTGTGTTAGCTCAGCTTCAACACCGTTCAACACATCTAGCTGACGAAGTCGTAGCATCGAGGTCTTTTCTTTCCAACTGCAGCGGAGTCAACAACAACATTAGCAGCGGCGATACTTCAACAAAGTGTGAGCGGTATCCCAGCTAGCAACCGCGACAGAAGTTACCGTTCAAGTCCATTTTGGTTGGTTTTTTTTTTTATTTTATTACAACTATGCTTCCATTTGATCTTTAACTTGCTGATTATTGTTATTAGGGTTTGAAACTATACTGTTTGTGTAACATTGGAAGTTTTGCTTCCTGTTAAGTTTTCTTTAAGAGCTGAGTTGAGCTGATATAACTTGTTTTGTGTCCTAACTGATGTATGGCCATATTGTGATTCGGTTCGAACGAGTTTTTATTCTATTCTGACATTATCATTGATCGGGTAGTGTATGTTCATATGCCTGCTTGCAGTTGGATGATTGTTTAGAGTAATAAATCTGTGAATGTTGTTAGGATTTCAAAACGTCGTAGTCGTACAGGTATCTCGTTTTGGCAGGGGTGCATAGTCTGTGTTTGGATTGAACTGATACAACTTGTTAGAACTTTTCTGCTATGTGTATGCTTGGTTCCCTGCTGCAGAAAAATGAAAGTGATATTATTATATCGGATTCAAATTAATGTCTTGAAAGGTTTTTTTTGATTTATAGAATAATGGTGATTGTGTTCATTGTTACATCATGAATGGGTTGTACTGTGAATATGGTTCGGATTGTTTCTGTTTGTTGTACATGCTGCTGCTTATTGGTCGTTATTGGTTGATGTGTTGCGCCGTTATTAGTTGGTCCCAAGTTTATTGCTGAAAGTGTTGTTTGTTTGTTGATACTTTGACTCGGTGTCAGTTTGCTTTAATTTGCACATGGAATTAACTTGAGATCTGATGCATTTTTTGGTCCAAACTTTGTTGTATTAGTTTCCTTTACGTCACGGTTACGGTGTTCAAATTCCAGGATTTTTTTTGTTGTCTCAATTCTGATTTATATTTCCCAAATGGTTTCTATGTTTATGCTGTAGCAGAGAAATAGTGGTTCTAACTATGCTATAATTTGAAGTGGTGACTCTCATGTCACAGAATTAATTTTTAAACTTGCCATTGGATTTATTCACCAGGAAATTATGCAGTCTTTATTTTTAAACTGACATGTTTGTTTCATGTATAATAACCAAAGGTTTCTCATTAATACTAGTTATTACCAATAAGACCAGTACGATGCACATGTTTAAGGAAGAAAACAAATTTTAAAAAAAATAACCTTTGTGTTATTTTGAACTCATTTCCAAATTTGTTTATTTTATTTCTTAATCTTAATTCAATTTATTTTTAACATATAAACCATTCTCTTAATTACATCACTTTCAAAAATGTGATTTTGTTTCTTAATCCTATTTCAACTATGTTTTTAACACTAAAATCATTTTCTAATTAAATCACGAAAACTAAACTCTTAAGGTCTAGCACCTCTTGGGTTTTTTGAGTAATCATTATCGGGGCGTACGCCTTGGATAATATTGTTTTTTATCATTTTAAAATATGCTTTTAATTATTCGAGCAAAAATATATTATAGGAGTCTAGCACTCTGTGTAATATATTCATTGTTTATTCAAACATTATTTCTTAAATTAAATCAAAACCATCCTCAAAAAAATAATTTTTCCTGATCCTCATTTAAATTATTTTCTAAATCAAATCGTGAGAAACTAAGTTCTTGAAGTCTAGCACTTCTTGAATTTTTGGATAGTCATTACTAAGGTGTACACCTTAAGTAGTGTATTATTCGACCTCTCATTTTCAAAATTATATTTTTCTAACAAAGAAATGTCATGAGAATTTAGCATTCTTTGTGATATTTCCTTTGTTCATTCAAGCATTCTCCGAATGAAAAAGGTGTCGTCGAGATCTAGCATTTCGATAATACCCCAATTAGTTGGTTGTGAGGCCCGCGTCTCATTTATCAAATAATTGTCATTTCTCTCATTTTCAAATCCAATCTCACGCCCTCACATCTCGTACCTTAAACTATTTTCATACCCTCCTAGTCACTTCAAATCTTTTCTAAACTATTTTCGTTCCGATTCAAACTTCAAAAGAAGGAGGTTCTTGGAGTCTAGCATTCCTTGAATCTTCGAGTGGATAGCTCTCGAAGCACGCCCTTTGGGTTGTTATTCACTCAACCTTTCGACTTTTTAAATTCAAGCATTTTCAAACATTCTCCTAAGTCGAGTGCTCGTACGCATTCGCAACTATCGACACTTCACACACATTCACGATTCCTCGTGGTCTTGATATTAGGAGCACCCTCAGGGGCTAATATCGTTTCTCACAATCCTAACCCTTGACACGTCGTCAAGCCGGTTCCGTCTTCAATCAAGTCTTCGACACGTCGTCGAACCAGTTCAAAACAATTTCCCTTTGGCCTCGCATGCCATTCTTCGATTCAATCCTTTCGCAAACTTACGAAAGAGGGATGTTCTTAGAATCTAGCATTCTTTGAATATTCGAACGAGTAACTCTTGGGCGCGCCCCCGAGTTGTTATTAGTTCATTCTTTCGTTTTCAAAATATCCAACTCTTATCTTCAACTCATTCAACCCAATTTCCGAAAGAACTGAGTTCTTGGGATCTCGCATTCCTTGAATTCTTGAGTGACAAGCTCTGGAGGCACGCCCTTAGGTTGTTTGTCAGTCACTCTTTCGTCTCTTATCTTCAACTTCCAACCCATTCAACCTCATCTTTTCGTGGTCGTCTCCACGAACTACGGACGCTCTGATTCTTTATTCATTCTTGAATACAAGATACGTAGGCACAAGATTGCGATGATCTTGGCGAGCACACTTCTATCCATCTCCCATTTCCCCCCATCCTTCCCCGTAGTCGAACTACGACGCTCTGATTTCTCATTCTCGTCCGAATGAGCATACGTAGGCACAAGGGCCCCAATCCTTGGCGAGCACCCTATTCACTAACCACCCATCTCTCCTCAGTGTCTTTAACCTTTCAACCTACCAATTCTACCTTTAGCAACGAGAAGAAAACAAGTAAACCTAAACAACACTCCCCGCAATTACCTTAAGAGGTTCCCGTCGAGTACGACGGACGTGAGGGGTGCTAATACCTTCCCCTCACGTAACCGACTCCCGAACCCGGAACTTGGTTGCGACAGCCCTGTTCCTATCCTTTCGTTTTTAGGAGGTTTTCTCGATATTTTCCTCTCCCGTTTATTCGGGAAAAATAAAGTTCGATGGCGACTCTGTCGAACCGCATTTCCGCGCCTTTCGCGCGAGGGTCGTTTTCTCCGAAATATCTCCGTGATTTTTCGAGGTGCGACAGGTGGCGACTCTGCTGGGGATGCATTGCTCCATGCAAAGAGAGAGTCGAGCCTATCTTTTGGTTTGTGAGGAGTGTTTGTTTATTTGTTTTCTTTTTGTTTTTGTTCTCTTATAGATTTTATTTGTGCTTTGTCGCCTGTTGGTTACTGGGATGACATCATGAGTAAAGCTCTACACCCGAGCTTTGGTAAAAGCAGAGGGAACACATAGTTTAGAATTGGTAGTCGAGTAGTGTTAGTCTCCAAGGACTCGCTCCTTGTGGGCCTAGCATGAAAGCTCCTCCAGAGGAGACCTATTCGTAGATCTCGTTGTAACACAGCTAGCCTGTCGCACGACTTGATTAATGAAGGGTCCGTGATTCTGGGAACCTTTTGTTAGCACCAGTTCCGATATTGGTGGTCGTGTAGTGTTAGTCTCCAAGGACTCGCTCCTTGTGTGCCTAGCACGAGGACCCCGCTCAGGAGAGACCTTATCGTCATTATCGTCGTAATGCAGCCAGCCTGTTGCGTGACGCTAATACGACTAGTGTCCGTGATCTTGGGAACCAAACATAGAAACCATCCCGTGAGAGGGTTTATGGGTAGAATGTTTAGACCTTCCCGTATAGGTTGTACCTGTCACTTTTCTTTGAGCAGGAATTATGGTTACTTATCTGTTACGGTTACCAGCTTCAGGAGTCGTTGGAGTTGTGATCCTGTGATCCTGGATCTTGTATCTTGCATTGCATCTTGCATATCATTTGCATTGCATTTCATATGTTGTGCATTTTGCATCTCCAGTCCTTCAACAGAATCTTATGTCTCCGTTCCTTCTTCTCCAGTAAATCAAGCTGATTCCTCGACACCAGTATGCAACTAGAGCCAATACCAGACGAGTGATGGAGCAGATTCAACAGGAGCAAGTCGCCTTCAGGGAAGAGTTGGATTCCATGAAAGGAAAGATCGACCAGATCCTCGAAGCCATCCTCACAGCCAGGAGAGAGGAAGAACAGCGTGAAGCCGCCGCTGTCGTCAACCACAATGGACAAGGGTCTACTGCCATCCCTTTGGTTCAAATTCCAAGCTCTCATGGGATGCCGCTGAACTTCAACAACGCAGTCGAAGGAAATACTTCTCAGCCAATCCCAGCGCCTGGAGTTACCGTTGGAGTTATCCCGCACGCTCAGCCTGCTGCTGTGCAAATCCCGGTTCCTCATGTCGAAGATACTCTGATGGATCAGTATGATGATGTTCAGAACTATCATGCTGCTATCCCCATCGCCAGTCCTGTCGCTGCTCAGGATTCAGAAGCCATGAAGATGTGCCGAGACCTAGCCGAGAAACTCCGCGCCATGGAGGGGCATAACTCAAATTCTTTCAGTGCTCTGGAATTGTGCTTGGTGCCTGATGTTGTCATTCCTCCAAAATTCAAGGTGCCCGAATTTTCAAAGTACAAAGGTCTCAGCTGCCCAAATATTCATCTGAAGATGTACTGTCGCAAGATGGCTGCCTATGCCAGAGACGAGAAGCTCATGATCCATTGCTTCCAGGACAGCCTGTCTGGGGCATCACTCGAATGGTATATGCAGCTGGAGCGTAACAGTGTACGCACTTGGGCCGAGCTAGCTGATGCATTTGTCAAGCAGTACAAGTACAATACCGACCTTGCTCCTAACCGTACTCAGCTTCAGAGTATGACTCAGAAAGACAGCGAATCCTTCAAGGAGTACGCACAACGATGGAGAGAGCTAGCTGCAAGGGTGCATCCACCTCTCATTGACCGTGAACTGATTGACATCTTCATGGGTACCTTGCAAGGCCAGTACTACGAAAAGCTGATCGGTAGTGTCTCCGCTGGATTTTCTGACTTGGTGATCGTCGGTGAGAGAATTGAAGAAGGGCTGAAGAGTGGGAAGATCCCTGGGGGCTCTAACAGCCAGGCTAATGCCAAGAGGCCTTTCAATGGATACAAGAAGAAGGAAGGCGAAACAAATGCCATCTTTGTGCAGAAAGGGCAACCTTCTCAACAAGCTCCTCCTATGCCTTATCAAGTTCCCTACTATCAGTATCCATATGTTGCTGCTGCGCAATATGCTCCAATGCCTTATCAGCCAGCTGTTCATGCAGCGCAAGCTCAGATGCCAAGGCAACAAGCTCCTCAGCAACAAGCCTACAACCAACAAGGATATCAGTATCCTCCTCAGCAACAGCAGATGCAAGCTACTCAGCAACGACAAGGTGCTCGCCCACAGCGTCCGCAGAGAACATGGAGGCCAGATAGAGTCTTTGATCGTCTACCAATGCCATATGCCAAAATCTTTGCTCAGCTGATGGAGAAGAAAGCTATCGTTCCGAGAGATCTAGCTCCTCCAACTATCATTCCTGCCGATTACGATGCAAATGCCCATTGTGAGTTTCCTAAGGGCGCTCCAGGTCACACCATTGAGGACTGCAGGGCTTTCAAGCACATAATTCAAGACATGATCGACAGGGATGCTATCAACTTCAATGGGAAGTCCCCAAATATCATTAACAACCCGATGCCACCAGTCAACTAGTGCCAACAATCGATTCCAGTCAAGTTTGTTCCCCGAAGAAGGCAGTCGTGTTGCTATTTCATTATTCGCAGTTTCTTATGTTTTGTCCTTGTTTATTTAAGTATTGTATGCTTTGAACAATTGCCTTTCGTATTTGGTTTTCATTAATGTATCGTTTATGCATGTTTTGAATTAGTTATGTCGTATTCACTCATTTTTCACTTATCACCGACACATTTATTCACTCCACTCTATTCACTGTTGTTTAGCTTGATTTGAGGGAGGATGATGAAAACGAGATACCCATAATTGCAAATGGTATGCTTTCAGACCGAATCTCGTCAATGATGTACAGGCATTGCTTCAATTCCCCAAACACCGGAGATATAAGGAGTTAATCCCTAGTAAACCACTTCGAGCCTAGAAGTAGCAGTTTCCTTCGGATATTCAAACCTTTACACTCAACCTGGGGCAGGGTAGTGTTCGGTTAATCCAATTCCACACTCGAATCAACGAAGCAAAATCCAAAAGACGGTTGTCCATCAATGACCCATGCTATGGCAGTCACAACAAAATCAAAAAATCAAAAGCCAGTTAAGTCAGACACCTTAGAGGGGACTTAGGCAAAATCAAGGCAATCCCGATGGATCTGACAAACGAAGTCAATCCATGCAAAAGTTAGGGATCAAAACAAAAGCAAAAGAGGACCCCGAAATCCTCAACAAAAACAAAATAGGATTCAGTGGCCACCCAGATCGAAGGGGCACTAACATCCATCAAAAAAAACCAAAATAAGGTGACTGCCACGTCGAGCAAACCTTGAACCTTCAAGCTTACACCGTCCAGGCAAGTGTAGGATTAACTGAGCGTAGGACTGGAGATCATTAAGAAGAAGGGGTGGGTATAAATCATATTTTGAGCCTAATATCCTTTGTTTCATAACCGTGAACCAGACCACGTTACAACCCTTGAAAGACCTAATTGAGGCGAGTTTTATTCTGAAAGCATATTATCGCAAGGTTGCGTAACCTGACTCCTCACGTGATTTCTAATCAACAACATTGGTGTCATTTTGCTTGCTAGATCTTTCGCACCAATCAAATTAGCACAGCATCTGGGCCAGTAGTCCATTTGTCTCACTATCACGACACTTCCAAATAAACAATACTTTTTCAAACTTGCATCGAACTTTGCATTAATTATTACCATTTATGAATGTACAATTTTAACTGCAAAACAGTGCTAGGTATCCAAAGATATTTCAGCAAAGGGCAATCAAGGAAGAGCTTGACTTTCAGTGGCGTACACGAGGCAAAATAATTCCAGAACCTACAGGCTGGGGGCAAACCACTCAGTAGCTCGAACAGAGGCAAGTCATCCGAGTTCAAACACCATATGTCAGAGATGGTTAGCTTGAGGCAAACCACTAGCAAGTTCAGACTGGGGCAAGACCATGTCGTCCTGACCAACAAGCAGGGTTGCAATCTTCTCTGAAGGAAATTGACAACAAATCACCAAGTACCCATACTTGAGGCATCCAGAGCATCATCTTCTGCTTCGATCGTGATGTCTTCAACAAATTGCGTGTCGAGGAAGTCAATCCTTCCACCCGAAGTCCAATCTGCATTGGCAACTACCCGAGTCCACCACACTGGCGTCTCCACTTGCATTTCTAAATGCCTGTCTGCAATCATGCGCATCATACGCATTGCATTCGCTACCATAAGCATCTTGCATCATATGCATACCCAATCATACCATACTTCCCCAAGCTCTTGCATCTCCGCTCGTCAGCATTTGCATTTTCACTCATATGGAATATCATTTATCATCCAGCATTCACATATGCAAGTCAAGGTCCAGGATCAATCTCGAAGATGTCCAAGACCGTCGACCGCCCAGTCGAGGGCGTCTTCCGCAAGATGGTGGGTTTATCCCACGTTTTTCAGGAGCTTCAAAGCAATCACCAGCCCAGTCAGGGGCAATCTTTTGCAATTGTGGGTTTCTTCCACAAAATTCGAAGTTATTCGGAGCAAGATTCAGCCCAGGCAGGGGCATCTTTTCCAAGACCATGGGCGTCCCCCGTGACGAATTTCAACCTCGTGGTTGATCAAATATGCAAATCAACATTCAGCCCAGCCAGGGGCATACCATTCAAGACCGTGGGCGTTTCCCACGAAGTTGTTCAACCTTTTGTTGGGCAAATCCAAGAAGTTCAATGCAAGAACCAGCCCGAGCAGCGGCACTTTCAGCAAGACCGTGAGCGTCCCTCACGAAGTGGCTCAACCTTTTGTTGACCAAAACAAGACATAAAGACAAATTCAGCCCAGTTAGGGGCATCCTCTTCAGAACTCATGGGCGTAACCATGAAATCATTTCAGCAAATATTGTTTTCCAAGCAAAGACGGTGGGCGTACCCCGTCAACTCATTTCAAATTCAATCTTCCTCTCAGGGATTCCCCAATGAGTTGTACCCAGCAAGCGTGACCGTTGTCAATTGCCTTACTATCATCCTTTTGGTGATAGTCGAACTTCGTCAGTTCAACCTAGCCTGCATCCTTTTGATGTTGGTAAACTTCAAATCTGTGTTGGTCTATCATCCTTTTGGTGATGACAACCTGTGTGTTGTGTTTCGCTCTACCATCCTTTTGGTGGTAGGTCTGATACTTCGTCGGTATCAGGTTGTGCGATGTTTTATTTGTTTTCGCTCTGCCATCCTTTTGGTGGTAGGTCTGGTACTTCCTCGGTATCAGATTGCGCATTTTATTTGTGTTTTCGCTCTACCATCCTTTTGGTGGTAGGTCTGGTACTTCGTCGGTATCAGATTGCGTATTTTATTTGTGTTTCGCTCCGTCATCCTTTTGGTGGGGGGTCTATCATGGTCATTAGTGATAGATTGTGCGAATTTTGCTTGTCTCGCTCCGTCATCCTTTTGATGGAGGGGTCTATCATGGTCATTAGTGATAGATTGTGCGATTTGCGTTGTGTTCCACTCCGTCTTCCTTTTGATGGAGGGGTCTATCATGGTCATTAGTGATAGATTGTGCATCTCGCTCCATCATCCTTTTGATGGAGGGGTCTATCATGGTCATTAATGATAGATTGTGCGATATATTTGTTTTGTGTTTCGCTCCGTCATCCTTTTGGTGAGGGTTTATCATGGTCATTAATGATAGATTGTGCGATATTGTTTGGCGTGTGTTTCGCTCCATCATCCTTTTGATGGAGGGGTCTATCATGGTCATTAATGATAGATTGTGCGTTTTGCTTTGTGTTTCGCTCCATCATCCTTTTGGTGGGGGGGTCTATCATGGTCATTAATGATAGATTGTGCGATATTGTTTGGCGTGTGTTTCGCTCCATCATCCTTTTGATGGAGGGGTCTATCATGGTCATTAATGATAGATTGTGCGTTTTGCTTTGTGTTTCGCTCCATCATCCTTTTGGTGGGGGGGTCTATCATGGTCATTAATGATAGATTGTGCGATATTGTTTGGCGTGTGTTTCGCCCCGTCATCCTTTTGGTGAGGGTCTATCATGGTCATTAATGATAGATTGCGCGATATTGTTTGGCGTGTGTCTCGCTCCGTCATCCTTTTGGTGGAGGGGTCTATCATGGGCATTAGTGATAGATTGTGCGATTTGCGTTGTGTTCCACTCCGTCTTCCTTTTGATGGAGGGGTCTATCATGGTCATTAATGATAGATTGTGCGATTTGCGTTGTGTTCCACTCCGTCTTCCTTTTGATGGAGGGGTCTATCATGGTCATTAGTGATAGATTGTGCGATGTGTTTATTTGTGTTTCGCTCCATCATCCTTTTGATGGAGGGGTCTATCATGGTCATTAGTGATAGATTGTGTTTATTTGTGTTTCGCTCCGTCTTCCTTTTGATGGAGGGGTCTATCATGGTCATTAATGATAGATTGTGCGTTTTGCTTTGTGTTTCGCCTGATCTCCTGATATCCGACAGCTTGTTTGATCTCCGGCCTCAAACCATTTACAAATTTGAGACACTTAGATCTCTCAGCATTAACGGTGTTGTAGTGGGGACAGAACTTAATCAACTCTTCAAATCTTGCTGCATACTCGGCTACAGTAGAGTTACCCTGCTTCAACTCAAGGAAATCGATTTCTTTCTTCCCACGCACATCTTCTGGAAAATACTTCTCCAGAAATGTCTCTTTAAAAAGATCCCAAGTAATCACCATCTCATTCTCCTCAAACCTTTGGCGAGTATTACCCCACCAATCCTCTGCTTCCTCCTCAAGCATATGGGTGCCAAACTGCACCTTCTGAGCATCCGAACAATTCATAACTCGGAAGATCTTTTCTATAGCCTTCAACCAAACCTGTGCTTTGTCAGGCTCATGGGTTCCTTTGAACACTGGCGGATTATTCCTTTGAAACCTTCCTAAAGCACGGAATTCATCATCTGCATGATTCCTAACATTCAAATTGGCTTGAGGGTTTTGCTCGATCGCTCCAGCCAACCTAGTCAAAGCCTCCGCAATCGCCTCGTCGTTCCTACCAGCCACCATCATTCTGTATCTCAACAACAGAACTCACAAGGTCAAACAATATCGATAGTGTCACACACAATCAGATATACAAAGGGAATAAACAAGTTAACAACTTGGTCAACTGACCGACCTGCTCTGATACCACTTAATGTAACACCCCCTTCTATACCCCCAAAATAATGCAAATAAACACTTATTCACATATATAAAAATTCATCAGAGTATATTTATGACATGGTATAAAAGAGGCGCATCACATTATCCACGAAACGAAAACATAAACAACACCTGCTCATAGAGATATGTAACAAAAGGGGTAAATCTCAACTAAAAACCAAGCATAGCTCTTAAAACCCATATATCAATATTTTAATTAAAGCGGAAGACTAGAACATTGAATTACTTAAGACATGATATCATAGAAATACACATCATCAAGTTTGGTTCACAATATCATTCATGTTTTACAAAACATCATCAGTTGATACATATACAATGTATCACAAAAGAATACTCTACAGGCCTAGCTACCCGATGTTACATTATCAGAGCAACCGACTCAAAAGAATGAAACTATACTTCGCTAAAAGGAACCTCCAACAACCTAATCTGTAATGCCTCATAGAGCATTATAAATCAGCAGAAGGGTGAGAAATATTATAATAATAATCAATGCATATAATTATATACGCATACACAATACGTAATGTACATACTCCACATTTTCTCACTACAATTAATTGTAGTTCGTTATACAATCACAACATGCACACAGACAATTATACATAGTCCACGATTTCCACACACAAGCATATTTCATACAACAATGACATTCATGCGATGTGACTCAACACAACTCAATGCAAACTCATGCCATGTGGTACCAACACTTGTTATCTTTTTTCGATTTACATTAAACCGAGTCCACTCTTCTAGACCGATAACCACCAAAAACCCGTCCTCTAAGCTTTCAAACCCACTCTTCTAGGCTTGGGACAAGTCACTAGTCTCCACGAAACTAGCAAGCATTGCCTCTTGACTAAATGATGCATATGCAATCAACAATCAAATGCACTTAAGAACGACATCTTAATCTCATGCATTCAAATAATTCATCTCTTCAAGAATTATAACAACGACTGCACACACAACATATTCACATATATCATCAATATATTTTCAAGCAATGTACACATATACATAATATGTTCTCATGCATTCTCAATACATTTTTAATCACATTAAACAATGTATAACATTTGTCAAAAGACCATAATTCAATTAATTCAACAATCTATAATTCACGCCATAAGGCTACCCACAGTATAATACATCTCGGCATAATCAATGTCTCTGTCATACCCTAAATTTGTCCTACCCTTTTTGTATATATTTTCGCATTTATTGTTTCATGCCGTTTGGGCACGTGTTCACCCGAAATTGGGCGTTTTTCAAAAAATTTCTTTCTGACCAATTAAGGCGTGACACGTGGCCTAAAAAAAAAACCTTTTGGTGAATATTTTATTCTTTTTTAATTTCTTAAGATTTTCCTTTTGAAAAAATATTTCTAATAATAATAAATATTTTGTGTATTTATCAATTTTTATTTAATTAACTCTTTTTTAGCATTTATTTGTTGTTATTATAATTATTGTTAATAGTTATATATTATTTAATTACACCCATGTTAATTTATATTGTTTTGATAATTAATTAATTTGAGAAAAAATAAAAAAAGAGAAAAGAAAAGAAGGGCAGGAGTTTGAACGAGAGGCCCAAGTGTTGGGAGGCCCTTTCGGTTGGCTTTAAAAGAGGCAGAAGGAAAACCTAGAGGAGGCACTGTTCATTCTCTCTTCCAACTCTCCAAAACGGCGCCGCCAAACTGCCTAAGATCCAAAACCCTCACAAACTTCTCACCACGATCCCTCACGACTTCACCCTTGTCACTACCCTCCGTGCTTCAGTTATTTTTCTTACCCATTTCGTCATCATCAAGTCCCCCAATTCTCTTTCCGCCGAAGCCCCAAACCCTAAGAGACCTTAAAACACCGCCGCCCTCAGCAATCATCCCTCACCGAGCTCACTATCATCAGCCAAATATTGCCCTGTTTCGAAATAAATTTGATCCGGGGTAAAACCCTCTTCCCTCAACCTTTCGGCAACGACTTTCGATATTACTGGTTTCCGCTTGCAAAGGATAACGCCGCAACTTGCCAAAAGCCACAAAACGGCAAACACCAGAGTGTTTCAAGCAATAACGAACAAAATCGCTCACCTTTGCTCTGTTCAGTTGCAGTTTCGTTCGACCCTTTTTGGGAATTCATCGTGTGTTAGCTCAGCTTCAACACCGTTCAACACATCTAGCTGACGAAGTCGTAGCATCGAGGTCTTTTCTTTCCAACTGCAGCGGAGTCAACAACAACATTAGCAGCGGCGATACTTCAACAAAGTGTGAGCGGTATCCCAGCTAGCAACCGCGACAGAAGTTACCGTTCAAGTCCATTTTGGTTGGTTTTTTTTTTTATTTTATTACAACTATGCTTCCATTTGATCTTTAACTTGCTGATTATTGTTATTAGGGTTTGAAACTATACTGTTTGTGTAACATTGGAAGTTTTGCTTCCTGTTAAGTTTTCTTTAAGAGCTGAGTTGAGCTGATATAACTTGTTTTGTGTCCTAACTGATGTATGGCCATATTGTGATTCGGTTCGAACGAGTTTTTATTCTATTCTGACATTATCATTGATCGGGTAGTGTATGTTCATATGCCTGCTTGCAGTTGGATGATTTTTTAGAGTAATAAATCTGTGAATGTTGTTAGGATTTCAAAACGTCGTAGTCGTACAGGTATCTCGTTTTGGCAGGGGTGCATAGTCTGTGTTTGGATTGAACTGATACAACTTGTTAGAACTTTTCTGCTATGTGTATGCTTGGTTCCCTGCTGCAGAAAAATGAAAGTGATATTATTATATCGGATTCAAATTAATGTCTTGAAAGGTTTTTTTTGATTTATAGAATAATGGTGATTGTGTTCATTGTTACATCATGAATGGGTTGTACTGTGAATATGGTTCGGATTGTTTCTGTTTGTTGTACATGCTGCTGCTTATTGGTCGTTATTGGTTGATGTGTTGCGCCGTTATTAGTTGGTCCCAAGTTTATCGCTGAAAGTGTTGTTCGTTTGTTGATACTTTGACTCGGTGTCAGTTTGCTTTAATTTGCACATGGAATTAACTTGAGATCTGATGCATTTTTTGGTGCAAACTTTGTTGTATTAGTTTCCTTTACGTCACGGTTACGGTGTTCAAATTCCAGGATTTTTTTTGTTGTCTCAATTCTGATTTATATTTCCCAAATGGTTTCTATGTTTATGCTGTAGCAGAGAAATAGTGGTTCTAACTATGCTATAATTTGAAGTGGTGACTCTCATGTCACAGAATTAATTTTTAAACTTGCCATTGGATTTATTCACCAGGAAATTATGCAGTCTTTATTTTTAAACTGACATGTTTGTTTCATGTATAATAACCAAAGGTTTCTCATTAATACTAGTTATTACCAATAAGACCAGTACGATGCACATGTTTAAGGAAGAAAACAAATTTTAAAAAAAATAACCTTTGTGTTATTTTGAACTCATTTCCAAATTTGTTTATTTTATTTCTTAATCTTAATTCAATTTATTTTTAACATATAAACCATTCTCTTAATTACATCACTTTCAAAAATGTGATTTTGTTTCTTAATCCTATTTCAACTATGTTTTTAACACTAAAATCATTTTCTAATTAAATCACGAAAACTAAACTCTTAAGGTCTAGCACCTCTTGGGTTTTTTGAGTAATCATTATCGGGGCGTACGCCTTGGATAATATTGTTTTTTATCATTTTAAAATATGCTTTTAATTATTCGAGCAAAAATATATTATAGGAGTCTAGCACTCTGTGTAATATATTCATTGTTTATTCAAACATTATTTCTTAAATTAAATCAAAACCATCCTCAAAAAAATAATTTTTCCTGATCCTCATTTAAATTATTTTCTAAATCAAATTGTGAGAAACTAAGTTCTTGAAGTCTAGCACTTCTTGAATTTTTGGATAGTCATTACTAAGGTGTACACCTTAAGTAGTGTATTATTCGACCTCTCATTTTCAAAATTATATTTTTCTAACAAAGAAATGTCATGAGAATTTAGCATTCTTTGTGATATTTCCTTTGTTCATTCAAGCATTCTCCGAATGAAAAAGGTGTCGTCGAGATCTAGCATTTCGATAATACCCCAATTAGTTGGTTGTGAGGCCCGCGTCTCATTTATCAAATAATTGTCATTTCTCTCATTTTCAAATCCAATCTCACGCCCTCACATCTCGTACCTTAAACTATTTTCATACCCTCCTAGTCACTTCAAATCTTTTCTAAACTATTTTCGTTCCGATTCAAACTTCAAAAGAAGGAGGTTCTTGGAGTCTAGCATTCCTTGAATCTTCGAGTGGATAGCTCTCGAAGCACGCCCTTTGGGTTGTTATTCACTCAACCTTTCGACTTTTTAAATTCAAGCATTTTCAAACATTCTCCTAAGTCGAGTGCTCGTACGCATTCGCAACTATCGACACTTCACACACATTCACGATTCCTCGTGGTCTTGATATTAGGAGCACCCTCAGGGGCTAATATCGTTTCTCACAATCCTAACCCTTGACACGTCGTCAAGCCGGTTCCGTCTTCAATCAAGTCTTCGACACGTCGTCGAACCAGTTCAAAACAATTTCCCTTTGGCCTCGCATGCCATTCTTCGATTCAATCCTTTCGCAAACTTACGAAAGAGGGATGTTCTTAGAATCTAGCATTCTTTGAATATTCGAACGAGTAACTCTTGGGCGCGCCCCCGAGTTGTTATTAGTTCATTCTTTCGTTTTCAAAATATCCAACTCTTATCTTCAACTCATTCAACCCAATTTCCGAAAGAACTGAGTTCTTGGGATCTCGCATTCCTTGAATTCTTGAGTGACAAGCTCTGGAGGCACGCCCTTAGGTTGTTTGTCAGTCACTCTTTCGTCTCTTATCTTCAACTTCCAACCCATTCAACCTCATCTTTTCGTGGTCGTCTCCACGAACTACGGACGCTCTGATTCTTTATTCATTCTTGAATACAAGATACGTAGGCACAAGATTGCGATGATCTTGGCGAGCACACTTCTATCCATCTCCCATTTCCCCCCATCCTTCCCCGTAGTCGAACTACGATGCTCTGATTTCTCATTCTCGTCCGAATGAGCATACGTAGGCACAAGGGCCCCAATCCTTGGCGAGCACCCTATTCACTAACCACCCATCTCTCCTCAGTGTCTTTAACCTTTCAACATACCAATTCTACCTTTAGCAACGAGAAGAAAACAAGTAAACCTAAACAACACTCCCCGCAATTACCTTAAGAGGTTCCCGTCGAGTACGACGGACGTGAGGGGTGCTAATACCTTCCCCTCACGTAACCGACTCCCGAACCCGGAACTTGGTTGCGACAGCCCTGTTCCTATCCTTTCGTTTTTAGGAGGTTTTCTCGATATTTTCCTCTCCCGTTTATTCGGGAAAAATAAAGTTCGGTGGCGACTCTGTCGAACCGCATTTCCGCGCCTTTCGCGCGAGGGTCGTTTTCTCCGAAATATCTCCGTGATTTTTCGAGGTGCGACAGTCTCGAGCAAAGGAAAATAATCATAATTGAGTAAGAAATCCGATCTCGAATGGAAACATTAAAGAAAACACAATCTGTTACGTTCGCTACCCTGCTCGCTTAGCGAGCTCCTAGTGAGTATTCGCTACTTGTTCGCCCAGCGAACAAGCTCGCGAAGGCAAACAGAAGCTACTGACTTCGTTCGCTACCTCGCTCGCTCAGCGAAGGCCTAGCGAACCTTCGCTACCCACTTCGCTACCAGCGAACACCATAAAATGCATTCTATCCAAGTCTGGGACCATTCGCTACTGGCTCGCTACTAGCTCGCTTAGTGAACGTTCGCTACCATCTCGCTCAGCGAACATGCTAGCGAATGTCTGCGAACTTAGAATTTCTCACTGTCCAACTCCCACCAAACTCTCCAAACCAACTGATTCTCACCGAACAAGTTGCGTAACCTTAGTCTAACATCCCCCGACTAAATACTATCACTTATTCTCATTTTCCACCGTGAAAACTCAGATTCTACCGGTTAATCCATTTATGCCCTAAAATGGAAGTTGTAGAAAAACATCAAATACTCTAACCCAAGCATACATATTCATATACATTGTTAAGATAATGATATTTCACACCTTTACCTTGATTAATCCAAAGCTTGAGAGTTGTTCTTGATGATTCCAAGTTCTTCCCTCTTCTTCTTCTCTTTTCTCTTCTTTCTCCTTCTTTCTCCTTCTTTCTCTATTCTTTCCTTTATGTTTCTATCTTTTCCTTTTCTTTCCACTCTCCTTTTTAATATGTCTTTCTCTTCTAATTCTCTCCAACATCTATTAATTCATTTAATTAATTACCCATCAATTAAATAATTCTCATTAACCCATTAATTAATGCAAATAATTAATTAATGAAAAATTGAGTTGTTACAAGCCAAGGTCGGTTGAAGTCCAGAGTGACCTGCTGATGGTGTGGAGTGGAATTCATCGACTGGCGGTATGTAAACCTTTTGCTTGTAGTAGAGTAATTCATCTTTAATGGAGTAGAAGGAATGGTTGTCTGGGTCAGTTAAAACGTTGTTCACGAGGTTCTGACCATCTTTGTTTGTTTTGTAGTAGTGTCGGAGTTGGTCGAAAAGGAGTGGAACTGGAGAGGAGATAGACAGCAGCAGTGAGTCAGATTCAATTCGGATTCTGCTAAGAGCATCGGCCACTTGGTTGGATTTTCCAGGTTTGTAAAAAATCTCAAAATTGAACCCTTTAAGCTTAGCTGCCCATTTTTGTTGCTCAGGAGTTTGTATAGTTTGGGTCAATAAGTTCTTTAAACTCTTCTGATCTGTGTAAATGTGAAAGTGTCTGCCAATTAAGTACTGACGCCATTTTTTTACAGCTTCAGTGATGGCATACATCTCACGGACATACACCGAAGCGGCTTGGAGGTGGTTGCAAAGTTTTTTACTGAAGAAAGCTAGGGGATATCCCTGTTGAGATAAAACGGTGCCCACCGCAGTGGCAGAAGCATCAGTTTCGAGCACAAAGAGTTGAGTGAAGTCAGGAAGATGCAAGACTGGTGTGATGGTCATTTGATGTTTAAGCTTTGTAAATGCTGCTTCGGCAGATGTACTCCATAATAATTTAGTGGAACATAGTAAATCGGTGAGAGGAGCGGCGAGAACAGCGTAATGTCGAACAAAACGTCTATAAAATCTGGTGAGGCCTAAAAAACCCCTGAGTTCCGTGAGTGAATGTGGCGTAGGCCAGTTAATGATCGCTTGAATCTTTTCCGGATCTTGGGTTACACCATTGCTTGAGATAAGATGTCCTAAATAAGCCACAGTTGGAACCGCAAAAATGCATTTTGATAATTTGGCATAAAATTGGTTATACAACAGTAATTCTAAAACCAACTTCAAATGAAAAACATGGTCAGAGAGACAAGTGTTGTAGATTAAAATATCATCAAAGAAAACTAAGACAAACCGTCGTAAGTATGGTCGAAGCAAGTCATTCATTGCCGATTGAAAAGAGCTAGGAGCATTTGTAAGGCCAAACGGCATGACTAAAAATTCATAGTTCCCGTCAAACGTACGGAAAGCAGTTTTGTGCGTGTCTTCTGGCGCAACCCTGATCTGGTGGTAACCAGACCGTAAATCAAATTTTGAAAAAATTGTTGCTGATCCCAATTCATCAAAGAGTTCGTCAATTATGGGTATAGGAAAACGGTCCTTAATTGTGACCGCGTTGAGCGCTCTATAGTCGACGCAAAAGCGCCATGAGCCATCTTTTTTTCGAACTAAAAGAACCGGGGAAGAGTAAGAATTGTTGCTAGGTTTAATGATGCCATACTGTAACATCTCATGGATGATAGCTGTCATGGCCTCCTTTTGAGAATGAGGGTATCTGTAGGGTTTCACATTAATGGGATGTGTGTTGGGGATTAATGGAATGTGGTGATCATGGGGCCTTGTTGGCGGGAGGCCTTGTGGCAGTTTGAAAATCTCTTCATAAGATTGTAAGAGGGATGTGATTGGGGTAGGTAAATCTGGCTGTTCAGATGCAAGGTTAGGGTGGCTTTGTGGGGGAAGGTTCAGCGTTGTAGAGGAGGATATGAATAGAGGCGATTGAGTCTGTTTTGACTAGGTGACAAAGTTGTTGATAAGATGAGTGAGTGGGGAGTGTTCTTGGGTCACTCATAATGGAAATTTCGTTGTCCTTATAATTGAAGGATATCTTAGGGATGGAGAAATCCGCAAAAAGGGGGCCAAGGGTTCGTAACCATTCCATGCCAAGAACAACATCAGCACCTTCAATTGGGATTAAGTGAAAAGGAATAAGAAAAAGGTGATTTTGGAGGGTGATAGGGACTTCAGAACAGAGGCCTGAACATGAGAGTTTGGAACCATTGCCAACCATCACCGAAAAATTTGGAATTGGGGTAGTTGGGAGTTTCAAGTGTTGAGCGATGCGGGGTTGTAGGACATTGTGGGTGCTTCCCGTGTCAATCAGAACTGTAACGGTGATGCCACAGAGGAAACCTTTAAACTTAAGGGTTTTGGGCGAAAAACGCCCGCTAACAGCTTGGGGAGAAAGTTGAAAATAGGTGTCCTCGTTGTCCATCAGTGGCGTCGGGGAAACAGGAGAGTCTACTGTTTCTTGAGTGGGTTGGTCGTCCTTATCCTCCATTAGAATTAGGAACCTGCCAGTTGAACATTTATGGCCCGGTATAAACTTTTCATCACAATTAAAACAGAGACCTTGAGCGCAGCGTTCCTGGAGTTGAGTTGGGGACAGGCGGCGGACAGGAAGTTTAGGGGGTTGGGATACGGGTGGTTTTTTTTGGATTGTGATGGGCGGGTTGATTGGGAGTGAGGTTGAAGGAAGTTTGTTGGCAGGATAAAAAGGGTTTTTAGGGTATTTGTGTTTTGATTCTTTTACTTTGGATTCAATAAGCTTAGCTAATCCAATAGCTTGTGAGATGGAAACGGGTTTATGAATAGCGAGCTCGTTTTGAATCTCCACTGCTAGCCCAGAAATAAAACAGTTTAGAATCGCATCTTGGGATAACCCCACAACTCGAGTGCCTAATTTTTCGAACATGGTTTGATAGTCCGCAACAGAACCGACCTGCCTCAATTTAAATAATTCTGCCTGGTGATTAGCGTAAGTGGATGGGCCAAACCGCAGTTCCAACGCTTTAGTGAAGGAAGGCCAATTTGTCAAAAGCTGACTTTGATGCATCCATTTGAATCAGCATAGGGCTTCACCTTTCATATAAAATGACATCATGGATAATCTATTTTCAGGAGGTAAATGATAAAAGTCAAAAAATTGGTCGGCTTGAAACAACCATTCCAAAGGGTTTGAGCCATCAAATAACGGGAGTTCCAATTTAGGTGTACGGAAAGGGGGAAGAGGTGTAGTGGGTTGGGCTGGGTGAAAAGACATAGGTTGAAAGAGAGGAAAGTTGTAGTTCTGGGAATAAGGAAAGGGGCTGGTTGAATTGAGATGAGGTGATGAGAAAAATCTGGGAATTTGAGTTGCTGTAGTATTTGTTGTTGTGGTAAAAATCGGTGGTTGCGAGTTAGAAAAAACCCCGATTGTGGTTGAGGGTTGTAGGGACGTGGAAGTGTAGGTGAAATCTGAGGGTGAGTAATCGTAGGGCTGGTGTGGGTTGTAGTGATAGGTGTTGAGCGTGATAACTCGAAAATACCTGAGGAAGATGCTGCCACTGGTTGTGTAGTGACAGTAGGGTTTACTTCACATTGGAGGACCAATTTGTTGAGCAGGTTCATGATATTGTCATACTTGGAATCTGAGAGTTGTTTCTCATTATTCATACGAGTGTGAAGTTGCTCCAAATCTGCTGAAGTTTTATCAAACCGTTCATCCATTTGCTGTTGGGTGAGGTTTATAGCATTATCAAGGTGTAGATGGGCTGTTTGGACAGCCTCTTCAATGATATCTTTGGGGTTTGGGGGTTTAGGTTGAGGTGCCATGAATTCAAGGAAATGAAAGCACCAATGATATAATAGGGATATTCCAACAATAGAATCAAAGGATTGATTTAGGATTTTACCATAGGAGTTGCACAAAACATAAAAGGGGATAAAAGAGAATAATAATAAAAACAACTGAATATTTTCTACCTCCTCCAAGAGGGATAAAACAGTTTAAATACATCACTCAAATGGGCTTAAAGCATAAATGGCCCAACTAAAAATGCAAAATTAATTTAAGATAATAAAAAGCTATTTCATCACATAGTCCTTCATCCAAAGTGGTTGGACCTTAACTCGTGTGGGCGGGAAAATTTGTTTCTTTGATTTCCTATCTCACAATCTGCTATTACATTGCAGAATACACACACATCAAGATTTAGTATCCATTTCTTCTGGATATTGTAGAGATGAAGAACGAAAAGTGTGATAGTTGGAAAGACGGAGAGGTCTCGGGTCAAAGACACTTCTATAAAGGCAGAAGCAGCCCCTAGAAGCCAATTCAGAAAGAAAAGTTTCAGATAATATATGTTTTCCGCATAAGAGGGTAGTTCTTGACGATGTCACTAACCTTTTCCAGGTTAAGAATATAAAGCTGACTAAGTCTGCTCAACTCTATGTTTCAACTGATGTTCCATCGGTTTCTTTGGACCTACCACAATTTCAAACAGACTCGAAAGATAAGAGTTTGCAAGAATTGTGGGTTAAATTAGAAAAAGACCTGTGCTCAGTCAATTTGAAAGATAATCCACCTTTATTTGCTCAACTTTATTTCTCAAGATACATGTTTTTTCTCTATTTTTCTCACCTGCATGATTACTATAGAAGATTTGTTTCCTGCATATTATGATATTAAACACTTTCAAAGTCTAAGGAGTCTATAGCAAAATTGAAATGCCAATAAAATTGTAAATTAAACACTTCTGTATCATTTAGAACACTAAATAACATTATAAAGAGATATTTATAAGATAAATCATTTTTTCTAGATTTAGTTGCTGTAATTTTTGGATCATCATCGCCACAAGCCGATACAGTCAACGAAGCGACTATGAACTTCTTGATTCGCCAAAGGGTTCGGATATTCCTAATTTAGATGTTGATATTGAACATCCTCGACTGTGCAGCTTCTATGCCGCTGATATGTATGTATATTGCCGAGGTTTGTGTTTTATATATATATATATATATATATATATATATATATATATATATATATATATATATATATATATATATATATATATATATATATATATATATATATATATATATATATATATATATATATATATATATATAATGCACGACAATTGGTGAAAGATATATATTGAACTAAATTATTGCTCTAATATTTAACATTCCGACACAAGAAAAAATAATAATTATAATTATATTATTCTAAAAAAAAGATCATTTTACAACCTAAAGAATAAATTTTAATGTTAAAAAAAAGACAAATTCTAACTATACTGAGATGTAAATTCAAAAATGCTTATGACACTTATTGATTGGCTTGTTTGGGTTTTCTCATTTAACTTTTTAATATTATGATAGAGTTTTTAAACTATATGAACTAAATTTAGTTTATGAAATCTCTTACATGAATATTTTTATGTATATTGAGAAAATGAATTTCGAAAACTTTATTTAATTCTGTTGCGATTAATTACAAATACTTTATTAAAAGACCGACATTTCAAGTGTTCCAATCGGCTTTTGATACGGAAATCAGATATTAAACGGTTGAAATTCTATTCATATCTACTGTGTTTCCACTGCAAAATATTTTGCTTTTGAGTGTTAATATTCTTGTGCACTGTCTTGATATTTTTTGGTTTCATTCAAGGGCACAGGCTTCATACAAGTTATGAAAATCCAAGTCATTTTGCGATTATATTTAGGATAGCCTCTTCTCTTTGGTATCACTGTCTTTGCTATTTTTATTTCATAATTAAAAACAAAATTCATTCAAAAGATATTTATACAAGAAAACAAAATTATAATCAAATCAATACAAAATATTTTATGAATATTTAAATGATATAATTTGATTTGAATATATGTAACAATTAATAATATTTTATTTAATACAATTAAAAATTAGTTTTAATAAAATTTTTATAAACATGTAAAATAAAAATTTCTTTTTCGACTCCCTGATTAAAAAAGTGTATATAATTTTTACCTCTTCTCTCCCACTCTCTATAAATGACAATATATTTTCCTTTATTGTATAACAAATGAGATATAAAAGTTTATTTGATTGTACATTTATAAAAAAAATATATTAAGAAAGCATATATTTATGATAATGTACGGTGATAAAATATATTTTAAGCTAATTATAAATATAATATTTAAAATCTCAAATATTTTAATTGATATATAATGTGAATTTAAAGAGTTTTATATTATTTTTCCATCATCGGTAAATGTTTTAAATATGTTTGAATGATTGCAAGGGATTTATTGTTCATCTTATACATAAAAATTATTAAATTATTTAAGAAAAATTTGAAGTCTAAATTATAGTTAATATATCTTTTATATTTATATTATACCCAAGGAGATTTTCATGTAATATGATTTTTCTAATTTTTTAAATGAAATTATTTATTGAAAAATTCAAAAAATTTATTGAGATTAAACAACTTAGTGGTGAATTTATGTTTGGTATTGTATAAAGATTGGAATATGGGAAGTTAGAAAACCTAATTAGTTTTAGAATATAGAAATATTTATTTATTAGGCTATTTTAAAATGGTTCGGATATCTTTAATATATTATACACAGAAAGAAAAAAAAGACATGATAACACTCTAATTTAATTTGTTTATTTTAATGTTTAAAAAGTTATATTATTTAATTTTACCTAAAGTTTAATTCTGATAGTGTTTTTATACATTTTAAAGTTAAAGAAAAACATATTTATTATAAATAAAATCTTATCAATAAAAAATATAAATTTAGTAATAAGAGAGTTTTGGTGGAAAAACAAATAATAGAGTCTAATACAGAAAAAATTATATGCATTAATGTTTTTTTAATTAGAAGAGTATCTTGATTTCACAATATTTAAAAGTGAGAAACTATTTTAGCATATAAATATATAAGTAAATGTAACATTAAGAAAAAAAGCAAAATAATTGAAATATAAATAATATACTTGTAAAAATTTGTGAAAAAGGAGAGTTAGCCTATAATTGCACAATTTCGAACTATATTTATATGAAATAAATTTTGCATTTATTTATTTATTTATAATATAAATTAGTTATAATTTGTACATTTTTATAAACTAACTCATTATTAATACATGTGATCTATTTTATGCGAGGATCATATTAGTACATATTGTTTATATTTGACATAAATTCTTTATTTTCATTAAAAATAAAACGACATTTTCAAGTGGTTATAGCTCAAAATATTTATGAGTTAATACTAACCGTTGTACATGATTAATTTATGTCAAGAAAATAAAATATCTCATTTCACCTTATCTAACAAATAACACATGTATATTTTTTTTGGTGCAACATGTTTAATTATTTTTTTAAATACAATTCATTCACTCGATTTTATTAAACATCGAGGAAATATATCTATCTGGTATCTCGCTTCGTATCTTAGTTATTATATTTTCTACTTTTATTTATTTTTTAATCGAACGTTTCATCAGTTTTGTTGGCGCCTTTCCCTTTTTTAATTTATTTTAAATTATAAATTTAATATTTGTTGGATGGAAAAGAAATACTTGATAAAAAAAATTATATAATTATTTACATTAAACAATACTGACTTGGTTAAATTATTTAGTTAAATGTCCCTATGTTTCAAATGATCCATATTTTTCTATTATATATATATATATATATATATATATATATATATATATATATATATATATATATATATATATATATATATATATATATATATATATATATATATATATATATATATATATATATATATATATATATATATATATATATATATATATATATATATATTTATTTATTTATTTATTTATATTTGTCTTTCTCTTTGGTTATTCTACCCAACGGAAGGAAAATGTCATTTGCATAAAAAAAATTCAGAATATAACACTCTTTTTTAAATTTAAATTAAATTATTCTCTCGGTTGACCGTGATATGCGACGTGAAGTTCTTTTGATAAAACTTCAATCATGTAGGGTTTTCACCTCTTTTCTCCCACCCCATTCTCGTATATATGATAATAAAATTTAAAAGTTAGTGTTTTTTTAGTATGTTTCTCGGATCCTTGTTTTGAGAGTGTGTTCTTTAATGCATAGGGGTTTCACCTCTTCTCTCCATGCCATTACCAAAGTTAAGACACAAAAATTTAAATATTAGTTATAATAATCTTAAACTATCTAAGTGTGATTAGTGGAAAAAGGAATAGTTAATAACCCTTAATCTAAACCTAAATCTCTTGATTTAGTGGGAAATTGCATGCTTAGTAGATGTTAGATGTCCAACTTTGCTTATTTGATCTATCAAATGTGGGCATCTTTCACTCCTTTTTATCAAGAAAGTGTTAAAAATCACTCTTGCTTTGGTTGTTTTGCAACATTATGTGAAAATATCTTGGTACCTTTGATTTGTGTGTTATTGTGCAAGAATTAGGCATGAAATAATGGAAATTAAGACACAAGAAAGATGACAAAGAAACCAAGACAGCATGCAAACAACAACAACTTTGCTAGGCGAACTTGCTAGCGAAGCTGCCACCAAAACATCATAAAGTTCGCTAGGCGAACTATTTAGCGAAGGCCAGGAATCCAAAACAGTAAGGAAAGGGCCATAAACTCGCTAGGCGAAGAAGGCAGCGAATAACTCACTAGGCGAAGTGTCAGTGAAGAGGTAGCGAACACTCCCAGACTTGAGACAGTAAAGAAAAGGCCATAAACTCGATGTGCGAAGTTTGCAGCGAAGGCTTCGCTAGGAGAACATTGGGATTTCTGTCTGGGGAGCTTTCATAGAACATAGGCACTTCAGGTGCCATTTTGGGTGTTCGCTAGACGAACAATTCGTTCGCACTGCGAACGTGACAACTCAGCAGTCACTTCTATAAGTAGTTTGAGCTACTTTTTGTAAAAATATCTAATTGTTTTGTACTTGCATTTGAGAGGATTTTCGGACCTAAAAAACTCATCCCTCCATTTCTCATCATCTCTTAGCAATATTTCACAAAAAGAAGGTGGATTCCCATCCAATCTCGATTATTCGACTCGGATGTTGATCAACCTTCTTCCGAAACTTGTTGCTCAAGCTATCATGGAAATGGTTGGCTAAATCTCTCTCCTGTCATGATTAGAAGTAGTTAGTTCAGATTTTATGTATTCCATTTGATCTTTTGTATGTGAACAAATATTGTGATCAATATAGATGGAGTTATTTGCTACTCTTTGTACATTTATGGTTTGGAATGCTTTAGACATGAACTTTCCAAGTCTTGACCTAATATCTTCATCTATCAACTATACAAATTCTAGACATAGGTTTGAAAGTTGATATCCGCTTTGTATTGATCTTAATGCTTATTGTTTCGATTGTTACTTAGAGAGATCATTTAACGGTCGGAACAATAACAACCACGAAATCGATTTAGACATGAACGTTTTTGCGAGGATACGCGGTTATGTTGGTTAAAACATCGTTCACATATTTGATCGGATGAATACGTTTAGGAAGGACTAGAGAACCCTAATCTTGATATGTTTTTATCAAACTTAGACCAAATTTTATTCCGTTTTCTTTCTTGCAAACTTTAGTTACGAAAATTGAAACCATTCTAAAAACCCTTTTTCTTAAGACATTAAACTATTGAACGACAAACATTTATATTCTCTTCAATCCCTGTGGAGACGATAAAACACTACCCCAAAATACTTTCTAACAGTAGACGTGGTTTAATGGTAAAAGGACGATATTGTCTTCAAGTAGTCCATTATATAAATTCAAAATATGAGAATTGGAACTCATTTTCACACATTTCTCTCTCTCTTCACATGATATATATATATATATATATATATATATATATATATATATATATATATATATATATATATATATATATATATATATATATATATATATATATATATATATATATATATATATATATATAGACAAACAGACAGATAGATAGATAGATAGATAGAGATAGAGAGAGATAGAGCCCTCTCTTGAATCAAGGGATCAAACTTCCTTGCATATTCAATTCTTAAGTAAATTATTGAAGAAGGAGTAACCCTTCACTCTTGGAGCCATCATCTTCACCACATAAATCTTCAATTTATAGTTCTTCATCAAATTTAGATGGGTTTTTAGTTAGCTATATCCTTTGGGGGAATTCTTATGCATGTTGGGAATTTTGGGTTATGTATTCTTGCTATGTTTGATGACACGTGTTAATTGGTTGTGGATTGATGTTTGTAATTCCTTACTTGATGAAATTGTGTGATGCCCAATATTTTGTTGTGATTGTGTATTCATGATTATGAACTACTTGTTGTGATGAATGTGTTAGAACTTGAAAGCATGAAAATTCGTCACATCTTCACGATTGGTGATTATGTTGCATAAATGCTTGTATATATGTTGCATGTTTTGATTTATGATGTGAAATGAAACATAATATGTTATGACATGTTTATAAGTGGTTTGGTATGCTTGAAATTCTAAAAAAATAGGCTTAGAATCATGAATTATAGAAAATTGTAAGTATCAACCAATTGATATGATGAATCAATCGATTGACTCCCTTGTGTCAATATATTGAAAGAATGGGTAAATTGTAAATCGATTAATGCTATTCCTTTGTTTAAAAATGAAAAAATTTTCACCAGTGGAAGTTGAACCCAGGTTTCATTCCCTCTTAGGTCCAACACTCTTACCATTGGCCAAACATGTTTAGTTGTTGAACGCTTTCATGTAGCTTATATATTCTAATGATACTAGAAGTGATTCATAACCTGTGAAATGCTACATTCTAGTGAATTGGATGAGATTAGCATATGAATCTTAGTATTTGATTGATAATATGATGTCTTAGGATAAATAAGGAACCTAATTTTAACTCATGTATGCACGTGTATACTCGCCTAAAATATAATGTTTGATAAGTGAGTGAAACCTATGATAAATTAAGAATCCAATGGCGAGGAGATGCAGAAGTGGTCACAATTAAGAATTCAATAGAGATCAACTTACTTATTTCGAGGTTATAAGTGCCTCTCTATTGACAATCTTATTTCCTATGCACTAAGCATCCCTTAGTAGTCAAGTTAGTGAATGACCTTCGTAGAAAGGGGCCAAGATTTTTCTTCATGACCATTTGAGGGTGTTTAAGTCCAAAAATAGGCTTGAAGGGGAAATACATGTACTGCCTTAAAGAACGAGTGTCACGTATGAAGGTGCCAGGGTTTTCCTTATGCCCACTTTGAAGGTATTTAAATTCCAAAAGTAAGCCCAGATGGAAAACATCTGTGTACCACTTAGAAGACGAGTGTCTCATGTGAAGGGGTCGAGAATTTTCTCCATGATCATCTTGAGGGTGTTTAAGTTCCCAAAGTAGGACCAGAGGGGAAATACATGTAACACCTTAGAGGACGTGTGTTCTGCACGAAGTGGTAACACCTAATATTCAATTTGACAAGGTTAAGTAGGGAGTTGATTGCACTTTTATATAGTGTTATTTAGCCACGAATGGACCCATAAAATAGGAAACTCTACTGAGATTTAGTAATCTCGTCCTAATCATATTATTATTTTTCAGGTATGCTGTAGAAGTTAGAGGATTTTCCAGCAGACCTGAAGAATGAAGGCTTGGTGATGAATTGGCGTTATTCTGTTGTGTTCTTCTTTTTAGTTTATCTTGGACATCGGATGTATTATTCGTATATACTGTGTATTTGAGTCATTCTTGGATTCCATTTAGATGTTATTTGTTTGAGTACCAAATTTTAATGCTTTACGTAATATGATTCTAGATAGTATTATGTGGGGTGTTACAGTTGGTATCAGAGCAGGTCGACTCTCGACCCAGTCATGAGACATCATTATCCAATTCATTTGTGACTAGTAGAATCTGAAGGCCAAGAGAAACTCGTGCCCATGATGTAGAGTCTGGCCAAAAGTTAAGGATTAGTAAATTCAATATGCTTAGATGATGCAACAAGTGCATGGTGATGTGCACTCTCAAGGCATCCGATAGAAGAAGATAAGCCAGAATTTAGGGATTTCTACCAGATGAATCCGCATGATTGTGGAAGAAGTATAAACATGTTAGTAACGCATGATTGACTCACTGCCACAAAATGAGTATTTTAATTAATTTCATATAGTGAGGAAGAGAATTAGCTTTTTCTGCTCATACGCTGCGAATCTCAGCAGCGAGGTGGTGGATCAGCTTCTCAACTTGTATGACCACCCATAACACCCGAAAGGAGTGGAAGATTTTTAAGACAATATTCCTAGAGAATTACCTTCCTTATTAGAATATCATTGTTATTATTAGGATATCATTGTTATTATTATCATTAAATAGTCCTGGTTGTATATATATCATTCAAAATCAATAGAAAGGCAAGGCCTATCATTCCAATATGGTATCAGTAAGCATCAGGTACTGATCCTACACCCTAACCCTTGCGCCACCGCTCTTCTCACATAACCAGCTGCGCAACCTTCCTCTTTCTCTCATTTCACCCACGCTTCTCTCATCATGAGCACCGACCAATCATCTTCCACCAAACGATCATCCCCCTCCAAAAACTCTGAAACCACACAAAATACCAATCCTCCCACTCATCCCGCATTCACCATCTCTAACATCACCAACTTTATCAAAATTACCCTAAGTATTGAAAAGGGTCAATATAACACCTGGTCTGAACTCTTCAAAATTCATGCTCGTGTTCACCAAGTCATTGATCATATCATTCCAACCGAAACCACATCCTCTTATAATCTCAAAGACACCGATCCTACTCTTTGGGCACGTCTTGATGCTGTTGTCCTTCAATGGATTTATGGCACAATTTCTGATGATCTTCTCCACACCATCATTGAGCGCGATTCAATCGCAGAAAATGCATGGAACAGGCTATTCAACATTTTTTATGACAATAAAAATTCTAGGGCTCTCTACCTCGAGCAAGAGTTTTCTAATGTTCATATGGAGCAATTTCCTGATGCCTCCACCTATTGTCAACATCTCAAATCCCTATCTGATCAACTCTCTAATGTCGGTGCTCCCGTGTCTAACGAAAGGCTTGTTCTTCAACTCATTTCTGGCCTGACAGATGCGTATGCCACGGTGGGTTCACAAATCCGTCATGGAGACTCTCTTCCTCCTTTTTACAAAGCTCGTTCTATTATAATATTGGAAGAAACACCCAAAGCAAAGAAAGCAGCAAATTCTAGCAGCAACTCTGCTTTCGTATCATCTCTTGATGATACCGCAACCTCAACCACTCTATCTCAACAACATAACAATCGCAACAACAATGGTGCTAGTCGTGGTGGCCGAAGCAATGGCCGCGGTGGAGGTCGTGGCAGGAGCAGAAGCAATGGTCGTGGTGGAGGTCGTTCCCAGCCACAGCCACATCAGTGGCGTCAGTCTCACTATCAGCAACCTCAGCGGACCACTCCCACTTATCCCAGATAGCAGCAACAGTGGGCATATCCATGGCAGCCATGGGCCACTCCACCATGTCCATATCCGACAACGGTTTCTCCCCATCAACAATCAGGCATACTAGGTCCTAAACCTCAGCAAGCTAACATGGCAACTGCTCCACCTCACATGAACAGTCAGCAAAGTTCATCTTCTTATGCTCCGACAGACATCCAAGCTGCTATGCATACTTTCTCCATCTCTCCTCCTGATGATCAATGGTATATGGACAGCGAAGCGACTTCTCATATGACGGGAAATGGAGGTAATCTCACATCTTATTTTAATATGAGTAATAATATTACTGTTGGCAGTGGTCATCATATACCTGTAATTGGTTGTGGTCATGCATCTTTACCTAATTCCCTAACCTTAAACAATGTTTTGCATGCACCGAAACTTATCAAAAACCTTGTTTCTGTCAGAAAATTTACAATCGATAATGATGTTTCTGTTGAATTTGATTATCTCGGTTTTTCTATAAAGGATTTTCAGACAGGAACACTTTTAATGAGATGTAATAGTTCTGGCGACCTCTACCCTATTCCCACAAGACCAAACACAACAACACTACCACCATCCGCCTTTGCTGCTTCATCTAACGAGTTATGGCATAGTCGTTTAGGACATCCAGGAGCTCCTATCTTAAATTCTCTTCATCGAAACAAACTTTTGCTATGTAACAAGTTTCGAAATGATTTCTTTTGTCACTATTGTCCCCTTGGGAAACAAATAAAACTGCCCTTTTATAATTCCTTATCTTTTACTTGTATGCCTTTTGACATTGTTCATAGCGATCTTTGGACGTCTCCGGTATTAAGCTTCAGAGGGCATCGTTACTATGTTTTATTTCTTGATGATTTTACTAATTTTTTGTGGACTTTTCCAGTGTCAAACAAATCACAAGTACATTCCATTTTCTTACAATTCCGTGCTCATGTTAAAACACAATTTGAACGTGAAATAAAATGTTTTCAATGTGACAATGGAAAGGAATACGATAATGCTCTCTTTCATAAGTTTTGTGAACAAAATGGAATGTCTTTTCGATTCTCTTGTCCTCATACCTCCCCACAAAATGGAAAAGCCGAAAGAAAAATTCGTACAGTCAATAATATAATCCGAACCCTACTTGCTCATGCTTCTATTCCACCGGTTTTCTGGCACCATGCTCTCCAAATGGCCACTTACCTATACAACATACTTCCAAATAAGAAACTCACTCTCCAATCACCCACCAAAATTCTCTACCAAAGATCCGTCCTATTCACACCTCCGAGTATTTGGATGTCTTTGTTATCCCTTAATTCCGTCCACCACTAGGAATAAACTCCAACCTCGGTCTACACCATGTGTCTTTCTAGGATATCCGTCTAATCACAGAGGTTATAAATGTTACGAATTGTCAAGTCATAAAATCATTATTTCTCGGCATGTTATTTTTGAGGAAAATATGTTTCCCTTTTCCACCATGAATGCTCCTACAACGACTAACTATAACTTCTTAGATGACGGCATAATCACCCTTCTTCCCTCACACTTGTACACCACATCTCCAGCAGCCCCCTCTCCCAACATAACTGTCACCCAACCGCCATCGCCAGCAGCACAACAAACTCCCCCCCTCCAACCACGCATCAAACAACCTCTCCCCTCTCAACAACCCCCTCGGCCCAACAAACTACATCCACGGCTCAAACACATTCTCCCTCCCAAACCACAACTTCATCTACAAAAATAACACCTACCACCTCCTCCGCACCTATTCCGACACCCATTTCCCCTCCTGCACCTCATTCACCTCAAATGACAACCCGGTCACAACACGGAATTGTAAAACCCCGTAAGCTTTTCAACCTACACACATCAACCCACCAATCAATCTCTCCTTTGCCTACAAATCCAATTGATGCATTAAGAGATCCTAATTGGAAAATGGCCATGAAAGACGAATATTATGCTCTTATTGAAAATAAGACGTGAGAATTAGTTCTTCGTCCCTCTAATGCTAATGTTATTCGAAGTTTGTGGATTTTCAGGCACAAGAAGAAATCTGATGGGTCTTTTGAGCGATACAAAGCTCGTCTTGTAGGTAATGGTGCTAATCAACAATCAGGTGTCGATTGTGGTGAAACCTTCAGCCCTGTCGTCAAACCGGCCACTATTCGCATGGTACTTAGCATTGCAATATCCAAATCATGGTGTCTCCACCAACTAGATGTCAAAAATGCCTTTTTGCATGGAAATCTGGATGAAACAGTGTATATGCCCCAGCCTCCTGGATTTTGCGATCCACAATATCCTGAACATGTTTGTCTACTCAAAAAGTCTCTCTATGGTCTAAAACAAGCACCTCGTGCCTGGTACCAAAGATTCACTGATTATGTTGCCACATTGGGTTTCTCTCACAGCATCTCTGATCATTCCTTATTCGTTTTTTATCGCGGTATTGATACTGATTATATCCTTCTATATGTGGATGACATAATTCTCACTGCTTCGTCTGTTGCTCTTCGTGACTCTATTATGTCTAAACTTAGTTCTGAATTCGCCATGAAGGATTTGGGTCCTCTAAGTTATTTTCTGGGAATATCTGTCACCAATCATACAGGTGGTCTTTTCTTGTCTCAAAGAAAATATGCAGAGGAAATTATAGAACGAGCAGGCATGTCCTCTTGCAAACCATCACCCACTCCAGTCGACACCAAGGCAAAACTCAGTGGCTCTTCCGGGAATCCATATCATGACCCAACTGAATATCGGAGTCTTGCAGGAGCATTGCAGTATTTAACCTTCACAAGACCCGATATCTCTTATGCAGTACAACAGGTATTCCTATTCATGCATGACCCAAAAACACAACATATGTCAGCACTGAAGCGTATAATTCGGTATATTCACGACACTATTGATTTCGGCCTTCACTTGCATCCCTCCTCTGTCAGCAAATTGGTTTCTTACACTGATGCAGATTGGGCTGGCTGCCCAGACACCAGGCGATCCACCTCTGATTACTGTGTCTATCTTGGTGACAATTTAATCTCATGGTCTGCCAAACGCCAGCACACCTTCTCTCGGTCCAGTGTCGAAGCCGAGTACCGCGGAGTCGCCAATGTAGTATCTGAATCTTGTTGGATTAGAAACTTACTGTTGGAACTACATTGCCCAGTCACAACAGCCACTATAATCTATTGTGACAATGTGAGTGTTGTCTATCTATCTGGCAACCCAGTCCAACATCAGCGTACCAAACTCATCGAGATGGATATACATTTTGTGCGTGAAAAAGTCGCCCGCGGCCAAGTACGGGTCTTACACGTCCCTTCACGTTACCAAATCGCTGACATCTTCACCAAAGGACTTCCGTTGCAACTCTTTGATGATTTTCGTGATAGTCTCAACATTCGTCAGCCTCCCGTTTCGACTACGGGGGTATATTAGAATATCATTATTATTATTATTAAAATATCATTGTTGATATATTAGAATATCATTGTTATTATTAGGATATCATTGTTATTATTATCATTAAATAGTCCTGGTTGTATATATATCATTCAAAATCAATAGAAAGGCAAGGCCTATCATTCCAATATTCCTAATGGTTAAAGGCTCGAAAGGAATTTAAAATTTAGAAACTTCGTCAAGCGTCTGCGTAGTGGTAGAGTATGGAAAAGGTTTGAGGCATAATTGCTTACTCTAGATAAACCTTCTAGGTATCAGACGAAAGATGGAAGATGAACCAATTTTAATTTGGTCTTAAAAGGGAGATTGGGTAAGATGTAGGCCCATGGAAGTTTAATGATTCTTCAGAGCTGATGCAATAGAATTATGTTCCCAAGGGAAGTTGAAGAAGTTTCAGGAGAAATGGAGAAAAGTAGTCAGCTTCATAGATATCTTGGTAGAATTTCTTAACAATTGAAGTCAAGGGATTTTCCATCCTAAGGAAGCAAGTGTAACGTGTAAGGATGATGTCACCTCAGCAGCGTAACACTTATGATAAGCCGCTTTCAGAAAAGTGCAGTGCAGCCGCCGAGGTGTAAGTCTCGTGAGAGACATCAACTTAGAGGATGTTAAGGAAAATCAATGAAATGTTGTCATGGTCAAGATGAGGACCATATAGCAAGAAATGGTCCTTAGTGGAACACTTTGGAAGTCTCAAGGAAGCATGCGGTGATTTATGCATGGGAAAGCAGAGGAAACTAGGAATAGTAGTTGCGAAGTGGTATCTGGTGTGCATTGTACTTTGTCGATCTCCAATTTCCCTTTTGGATATAAGTCCATCAACCTTTGATCATTCAATAGAATGGGTTTTATATGTGATACTGAGCCTTGGTTGCAAAGGGGATTGCGATGTAGGCTTTAGTAAGAAGGTATCGATAGTGATCTTGTAACTAAATGTCTGGTGAGGTCGTTGATCTGTCATATGGTCAAATCATATGTTGTTATATGAGTATCCTAGTAACAATTATGAAAGGGAAGATTATGCTAGGCAAGTCTGGAAATAAAGGAGGTATTATTTTGAGGTTTAATTTAAATTCGGTCATTGGAACCTTTGTTAGTTTAGACAATGGTGTATGAACCTAGAATGGTTTGAATGTTTGCGAATGAACCCTAGATGGTTTGAGTAGTACATCCTTATATTGCAAGGTCATGAGAGGTCAAGTGTGATCAGTAGAATCAAAAACTCATAACAATCATGTATAATAAGCCAGGGAGATAAATGTAAGGATGGAGTATGTGTAGTCAATTGGTTGATTGAAGATGCAATAAGGAAAGATGCTTCTGGATACTGCCTCTTTTAAGATATCCCTATTTGAAAAGGCGGCGAATAATTTTAGATACCATCTTATTAGACATGGAGGGGGCAGGTCATTTGTAAAACCTATTTGTGTGGGTTGTGGTTACGTGAAAGGTTTGATTCCAATGACTTGTTGGGAGTGTAGGTGTGTAGGAGAGTAAAACCCAGAGGCGGAAGACAGGTAAACTCGAAAGACCTTACCATAGTGGGCAGTGGGTTGTCATTGCCTATGTGTTCGAAGCATTGGTTTGTCAGAGGTTCGTCAAGACTTTGACCGTTGGAATCTGTAGCTCCCATTGTTTTACATAGCAAATGTGTCTAGGTTATCAATCTTTCACGTGTTGTGCGAGTGGTATAGGACATATAACTTTGATGGTAAACTTGTGAGGCACTAACCAAGACTCTCATAAGATAAGGGAGGACGATCAATGATCTGCATACCTTACTTGACACTTGAGGCCTACCTATGTAGTCCATGATCAACAAGCTATAGAAAAGTATTACACTCCAGGCCCAGTCAGGACGTGGGGGACCATGCATATCTTAGCTTCCGTGGGACAAAAGTAGAATAGACCAGGGTCCAATGCTATGCTTATAGGAGGGCTTGAGTGGTTCTTCTCGTGCGAGTGTTATATGAGGTATACTATTGTGATCTTTCGCTCGTTTGCTAGAGTCGTAGTGATTGTTGTGCGTGAGTACCTGAGCTAGGGTTCACGCATAGTCACTGTACTCCCTACTTTTAGCAGTTTATATCTGTCTTTGGTAATGGGAATTATGCTAGGATATATATGTTTTATCTTGCAAGGATTTTTTGTAAACGTCACGTAGTGCTAGAGCAATGGCAGTCTAACCAAGAAAGAGTGAATTTGATCAATGGGATTTGCAAACTACTGTAAGGAAATAAGAGTTGTATTCTTGGAGGACTCGGTGGCCGAATATATCAGAGTAGCGCATCAGAAAAGGTACGTTTTGTATGAGGGCTGAGAATGGAATCAAGTCGCTAGCAGGATCATGGTAGTTGCCCTTGAATTGTTGGGATAGTATCAAGTGAATGATTCTATGTTCAGAAAGGCATAACAACTTGTGATGTGCAAAGATCAGAAATAGAGGAATTCTTAGATTAAGAATGGGCCAAGAAATCGCGAAAGGATGAATTCTTAGATCATAAGTGAACTGAAGAATCCTGAAGGGATGAACACTACCAAGAGATGGAAGCTGGAAACTTGAAAATTTCCGAGGCGTGTAAAAATCATCAAAGAAAACCTTTGGAATTGGTGAAGTAACCACACCCGGGGGAAGCAACAAAGGATCTAAACTAGAGATGTAGAAAGTGTTTCACCTATTGATTGGAGAAAATTTGAGGATCTAAACTAGAGATGTAGAAAGTGTTTCACCTATTGATTGGAGAAAATTTGAGGAGGAATTTTAAATTAAGGGGGAACGATATAGTAACCCTACATTATTTAAGTGTGATTAGTGGGATGAAAGATATTTAATACCTCTTAATTTAAACTTAAATTTATTGATTTAGTGGGGAATGACATGCTTAGTAGATGTTGTTTAATGGCAAAGGTGATGTGGTCTTTAAGTAATCAATTATATAAATTCAAAATGTAGGAATTGGAACTCATTTTCACACATTTCCGTCTCTCTTCACATTACATAAATTCACAGAGAGAGAGAGAGAGAGAGAGAGAGAGAGAGAGAGAGAGAGAGAGAGAGAGAGAGAGAGAGAGAGAGAGAGAGAGAGAGAGAGAGAGAGAGAGAGAGAGAGAGAGAGAGAGAGAGAGAGCTAAGCGCATAATGGAAGAGAAGAAGAGAAAAAGAGCTCTTGAATCAAGCCACCAAACTTTCTTGCATGTTCACTTTTCACTCTTGGAGCCATCATCTTCGCTATATTGATCTCCAATTTTGAGGTTCCTCATCAAATTAAGGTGGGTTTTTTTAGTTAGCTATAGCCTTTGGGGAAATTATTATGAATGTTGGGAATTTTGGGTTAAGTATTCTTGCTATATTTGATGAAGCATAAAAATTAGTTGTGGATTGATGAATGTGTTTCCTTCTTGATGAAATTGTGTGATGCCCAATATGTTGTCACGATGGTGTATTCATGATTAGGAACTAGTTGTTGTGATGAATGTGTTAGAATTTGATGAAAGCATGAAAATCCATCACATGTTCATGATTTGATGAAATGAAACATAATATTTTAAGACATGTTTAATAGTGTTTTGGAAGACATTGGGTTAATTGTCAATCATTTAACACCCATATTTTGTTTAGAAATGAATACTTTTCCACTAATGGGAGTTGAACCCAAGTTCTTTTCCCTCTTAGGTCGAACACTTTTTCCAGTTGGCCAAGCATGCTCACTTGTTGAATGCTTTCATGTATCTTATGTACTCTATTGATACTATAAGTGATTCATAACTCACTAAATGCTACATTCCAGTTGTTGTGAATCTTGTTGTGAATTACGACAAAATTCAATATTAATTTGTGATGCAAAGAACAATAACGACCAAAATAAATGGTATTCAACAATAATAATTCGTACACATATAATATAACTGAATAAGGCAAGAAAAATCGAAGTTTTGTTTACCCAGTTCGATCAAGCAATCTACTATGGGGGAGAGAGCAGCTCTCCAATTCACTATACTCAGAAAATTGTTGCAAGAGATTATAGATGAGTTACAAGAAAATAGCATTTCGCCTTCAGGTTCCCAAGACAAAACCCTGAAGGCGCCCAAGAACAACCCTATTTTCTTACCCCAAGTGTTTCCCTACCTCTCCAACTCTCAATATATGAATCACTGAAACCCAAGGTATAATCTAAGGTTTTCTTTGTGCATAGCTGAAACCATATGATATACCTTTAAACCTTTGGTCTCCCTTGTTGGTGAAAACTCTAAGATTCTCACACACCAAACATATAAGAGATACATATTTATAATAGCAAATACTCAACAAACAAAGCCTACAATCACATGGATCCATGGATCGAATCGAAAAAACCCAAAAACTCGAAATTACTATTCACCGTACGGATGTCACTATTCATATGTAGAATATCATTATTCCCTGTACGGCTGACACTATTCACCGACTGATTTTTTTCCTTTTTTTCTTGTCCGATTTTTACGGTAAATGCAATCTCAAAAATATGTTTTCTTTCTATTCATCAACGACGGTTTTAAGGCACATTTACAATAATCTCCACCTTAACTTTAAGTCGTATTGATACCAATTTAACAATCAACAACATTGCTACTCTCTACCAAGTTGAAACTTTAATCAATAACTTTGATCAAATTTAAGCAACCCTTGAATCTTGATCTCCCAACTTGAATCCACTTGTTTTCAATTACTCTTTTCTACCTAGGTAATTTAACAAGCCTACAAGTATGATTTTTCAACCACCCTTGACTCCACCTGTTTTCAAATGCCTCCTTGAAGGTTTTTCTTATTTTAATTTGCAGTCCTTCAGCCACATTAAAAACATAATATCCAAGGCTAGAATAAACATCCCTTTGAGATGCTACAATAACCCTCCTTACGTTATCATGAGTCAAATGATAATCAGAGATCTCTGTAACTGTTCCCTCACTAATGTTAGCATCCATAGTAGGAAACTCCACCTCAAACTGAGTTTTCTCTGTTATAGTTTCTCCCAAGTTTATCCCTTGGTTTTCACTATTCTTTTCTAAAGAAATTCTCTACCAACCAAGTAAGATGTTTTAACCTCAGCTCTTCCCCAAAAACTGAATAGCAACTCAGCGGTAACATGCATTTTTATCCCTTTATTTCTGCAAAATTCATTGTACTCCTCTGAAACTTTCTCAAGGCATTCATAACGCCTTAAACTTAAATCCCATAGCTCTTCCTTGTCATGAAAGCCTCCACTAGTTAACGTTGAATGAATAATAACATTTGAACTTTCTAAAATATATAGACCACATGTTTTATACCCTTTAGCAATAATCAATTCATCACGCGAAATCTTCAACACTCCATGTTCAACTCTAGTACAATAGCCTAGATCATCAAACATACTTATAGATAATAAATTTTGCTTGAGTTCTGGAACATACCTCACATTGTGAATAAGAAGTTCACGATCATTAAACGTTTTAAATCTGACCATACCAATACCATGAACCTTGCATGCCTTATTATTACCAAGGCGAACTACTCCACCTTACACCATCTTCAAAGTTTCAAAGTATTCTATTCTTGGACACATGTGATAAGAGCAACCTGAGTCAATGACCCAACTATCTTCAGTTTTCAAACTCGATACTACTAGTATTTTGGTATCCTCATAACTTTCCTCATTCAATGAAACTACAACTTAGACATATCTTCATTGACCTTTCTTTCAGGACAATCCCTTTTAAAGTAACTGATTTTCTGACAATTAAAATATTTTACCTTTGACTTGTTAGACCTCTTTGATTTGGATATCTCTTTATGCTCACCTCCTCCTCTTGACACATTTAAGCCTTCACCACTATCTTCAATCTTCAAATCTTTTGACTTTGAAAATTCTTTGGATTTCATTGTCGTCTGGACTTCATCCAAAGTAATAGTACCTTCCTTACCATAAAGAAGGGAATTCTTAAAATGCTCAAAGGATTTGGGTAATGAACTCAACAGGAGTAAAGCCTTGTCCTCATCATCAATCTTCACTTCAATATTCTCAAGATCATCAATAATCTTGTGAAATTCTGTGAGTTTCTCAACTATGGATTTGTTCTCCACCATTCGGAATGAATAGAGTTGTTGTTTCAAATACAACCTGTGAGCCAAAGACTTTTTCATATACAATGATTCAAGTTTTTCCCACATAGCAACCACAGTTTTCTCCCTGGCGACTTCTCTTAGAACTTTATCCCCGAGGCACAAGATAATGGAACTCCTAGCCTTATCCACCATCTCGGTCTTCTGTACCTGTGTAAGCCCTGCAGGAATCAATGTTTCACTCTTTAAAGCATCAATACAATTCTCTTGAATTAAAATTGCTTGCATCTTAATTTTCCACAACTCGAAGTCATTGTTATCGGAAAATTTCTCGATCTGTCATTTACTAACCATGGTGCTCACTTGTCAACAATATCTCTTTGGTCCACGCTCACCGCACCATTTATTGTGAATCACGACAAAATTCAATATCAATTTGTGAGGCAAAGAACAATAGCAACAAAAATAAATGGTGTTCAACAATAATAATCCGTACACAAATAATATAACAGAATAAGGCAAGAAAAAAATCGAAGGTTTGTTTACTCAGTTTGATCAAACAATCTACTCTAGGGGAGAGAGAAGCTCTCCAATTCACTATACTCAGAAAGTTGTTACAAGAGATTACATATGAGTTACAAGAAAATAGCCTTTGCCTTCAGGTTCCCAAGATCAACCCTGAATGTGCCCAAGAACAACCCTATTTTCTACCCAAGTGTTTCCCTACCTCTCCAACTTTTGATATATGAATCACTCAAACCCAAGGTGTAATTCAAGGTTTTCTTTATGCATAGCTGAAACCCTATGCTATACCTTTAAACCCTTGGTCTCCCTTGTTGGTGAAAACTCTAAGATTGTCACACACCAAACATATAAGAGATACATATTTATAATAGCAAATACCCAACAAACAAAGCTCAAAATCACATGGATCAATGGACCGAATCAAAAAAAGGCCAAAAACTCGAAAACACTATTCACCGTACAGACAATACTATTCATCTGTACATATAGCACTATTCACCATACGAACGACACTATTCACCGACCAATTTTTTCCCCTCTTTTTCTCGTCTAATTTTTGTGGTAAGTGCAATCTTCAAAATATGTTTTCTTTCTCTTCATCAACAAAGGTTTTAAGGAAAATTTACAACACCAGTGAATTGGATAAGATTAGCATATGAATTCTAGTATTCGATTGGTAATGCAATGACTTAGGAGAAATAAGGAATGTTTGGAAAATGAGTGAAACCTATGATGAGTTAAGAATTCAATGATAAGGAGGTCACACTTCGAAACCCTATAGAGATCAACTTAATTATTGTGAGGTTATAAGTGTCTATATAGTGACAATTCAATTTCCAAAGCATTAAGCATCCCTTATTAGTCAGGTTTGTGAGTGAACTCCGTACGAAGGGATTGGGGATTTTCCCCATGACCACCTTGAGGGTGTTTAAGTCCCAAAAAAGGTCCGAAGAGGGAATACCTGTACCACCTTAGAGGATGAGTATCCCATACGGAGGTGTTAGGGTTTTCCTTATGACCATCTTGAGGGTATTTAAATACTAACAATAGGCCCGTATCGAAAACACGTGTGTACTGCTTAGAGGATGAGTGCCCCGTATGAAGGGGTCAGGACTTTTCTCGGTGACCACCTTGAGTGTGTTTAAGTCCCAAAAGTAGGACCGGAGGGGAAATACATGTACCACCTTAGAGGATGTATGTCATGCACGAAGTATTAACACCTAATATTCCACTTAAAAAGGCTGAGTAGGGAGTCAATTTCACTTTTGTATGAAGTTGTCATGCTTCAAATCTCAGTTTTACATATAGCATGTGTGTGTAGTGTTAATAAGACTCGAAGAAGATGATATACCCTGTAGAGCTAAGTGGACTCATAAGATAGAGAACTCCACTGGTATTTAGTAATGTCACCCAAATCATGCTGTTATTTTTTAGGTATGTTGTAGAAGCTGGAGGATTTTCCAGGAGACCTAATATTTGAAGGCTTGGTGTCTGATGGGCATTATTCCACTATGTTCTTCTGTTTATCTTATCTTAGACATATGATGTATTATTATTATATACCATGTACTTGAGTAATTCTTGGATGTCATTTAGATGACATTTGTTTCAGTACCAAATTTTAATGATTTGCATAATACGATTCTAGATAGTATTATGTGGGGTGTTATATTAGTGCTTTTGTATGAAGATGTTTCTTGGATTTTTAAATTTTTGGGAAATCCCTGTTTTCAGAGTGTGTGTTCTTTATTTACACATGTTCTTTAATGTTTTGTGTTTTCTCTATCATTATAAAGCATTGGTGTGTTCTTTATCGTTATAAACGGGGTGTTAGTGTTTTTGTTTTTAATTTTTAAAGAAACCCATGTTCTTTAAAGAGAATCTTGTGTAATTTAAAATTAGGGGAAACCCATGTTTTCATGGTGTGTTTTTATGGTAAAAAATTGTTTCTTTGTTATACTGTGAGTTTTGATTTTAGGATTCTCTCTTATTGTTAATGTGTTAATTTGAACACAAAAAAACTTGATATTTTTGTTGTGGTGTGTTGTTGAAATATTTCATTGACTTTTTTTCTTGTTTGCTTGCTTTACATGTCATTGAATCAACTTCTTGAAATTCTTTATAAACAGATTTCCTATTATATTTCAGATTTTTTTTAAAATATCCAGTCATTTTATGCATTTTTATCAATTTTTTTAAAAATCAAATAAAAAATATTTTTTAAAAAAGTTTTGACATATTTAATTTTTCCTGTAGAATTTATTCTGGGATTTACTACATAAATCAATTACCTGGAGATTTTTGTGCACATTTCGGATTTTTTATCAGAATTTAAAAAGAAAATCGGATAAGAAAACAAAATTTAATATGTTGGGCTGACGAATTTAAATAGTGAGGTGTAGGTAAAATCCTCCCTTATTTGTTGGGCCTGAATATTATTACCATAGGAATTAATTAATAATAATAAATATTTAAAAAAAGTATTTCCAAATCTGGCAAACACATTTTTCTTAAAGTTTGGAGTTTGTTTAGAAATCACTTGAAAAAAATAATGTTGGATCCAAAATAGTACTGTTAGGCGATCTCAAGAACATAAACCTAATTTGGGAAAAGATAACCTGAAAGGATAACTAAATAAATAGATAATACAGGTAACTAGTTACACTAAAATTCCCTTAAACCTCTCCATAACGTTGTTGATACAAAAAATGGAAGAATTTTGAGAGGTATGTTCATAATTTTGGATTTTATTATGTTTTTTGTTTCCTCAAATCTTCTACTTTCTGATAAAGAACTATATATAGGCATTTCATCTCTTCTCACCCACACCCATTCCTACAATTAGGACAAGAAAATAAATTTGAAGGTTGGTCTTTTTTTTTTTCTGAGTATGTTTCTTGGGCCCTGTTTTTAGAGCGCATGTTTCTTTAATGTTATCTTTTTCTTGCAATCTTTTATCTTTTGATAAAACTTCAATCACATAGGATTTCAGCTCTTCTTTCCCACTCTATTCTCACAGCTACGACAATGAAATTTGAAGGTTAGTGTTTTTTTTAGTATGTTTCTTGAAACCATGTTTTCAGAGTGTGTGTTCTTTAATCATGTGTTCTCTTTAATGTATATGGTTCTCGCCTCTTTTCTCCATGTCATTCCCAAATCTAAGACTATAATATTTGAAGGTTAGTGCTTTTTTTCTGAAATGTTTTTTGGATTTTTTTAATTTAAGGGAAACAACTATTTTTCAAGTGTGTGTTCTTTATCATTATAAATGGGGTGTTAGTTGTTTTTTTTTCTTTTATAATTTAAGGGAAATCCATGTTCTATAGAGAGAATCCCATGTATATTTAATTTAGGGAAAACCCATGCTTTAAGGATGTGTTTTTAAGACAAAAGTTTGTCTTTTTTTGTTGTTGTGTGTGAGTTTTGGTTTTTGGATTCTCTCTTACTGTCAATGTGCAAATTTGAACACAAAAAACTCGTTTTTTTGTGATGTGTTGTTGAAATATGTCACTGGTTTCTTTTCTTGTTGTCTTCTTTCCTTACATGTCATTAAATCTGCTTATTGAAATTCTTTATAAATATATTTTCAATTACATATCAAAAAATTTAAAATATCCATTAAACTTATTCATTTTTATTGGATATTTTTAAAATTTGATAAAAAAAAAACTTTTTAATAATATTTTAATCATATAATTTTTACCTATATAATTTACTCTAAGTCTCTAAGGTCTATTAATTAATGAGAGTAATGTTAAACATTAGGATTAGGAAGGTAAATTGGAGTTAAGGGCATGATTAAGGAATTTGAGTTAAGTATGACCCTTTTTGGCCTTTTCCAAATAGAAATATATAATCCCTTATGTGTCAATTATTCTTCATTTTCTCCTCTTGTTTCCTTTCACTAAATTAAAAATTGAGAGAGAGAGAGAGAGAAGGAAAACACGAAAAAAAAAAGGAGGAAAGAAAGAAAGGAGTGCTTGCATGTGAGTGAACCTATCTGAAACTTTTAAGAGGAGAAATTTCGAAGACTTCTCATCACCCATTTTAAATTTCAGGTTCTTCAAATCTAATAGATGGGATTCTATTAGTTAGTTGGGAAAAAAATTATTTATGGGTTTTTATGTATGTTAAAAAAATGTGGGGGTTTTATGAGTGTTCTTGTTTTCTTGTGAAATTTGTGCTTTAAGTGTTTGATTCATGTTTTTTTTTTGCAAATCGAATAGCATGAAATATTTTATTGTTGTGAAAGGCCTTTCCATAATAGGTATAGATATTGATGTATGTTTTTGTTGCATTGGAATAGAACTGGAATTGTGTTTTGGGATTATTTCTACGTTTTCTACAAAAAAAATGCGACTTGGGAGCGATGACAGCTTTCAACGCTCTAGAACCCATATGATGGGCGTCGACTTTACTGACGGGTGACCCCATTTCAAATGGTGACCGTCATCATTCATTGACGGGTGACCCCTGTTGGGCATCACCCGGTGACGACCATCATGGTCCATGAGGGCCTGACCGTTACCCTGGCAGGCTCAATCTCATTTTGCAATTGAATTGGAATTTTTGGAGTGGTTTCGTCCCTCCGGCGATTAGTGTGTTATGTTTGGACATCTGTTAAAATTGAGATAACATGAAATACTATTCTGAAAAAGAGTTTACCAATATGTCTCAATACAGGAAGGAGGTAAACTCGTAAGACCATACTTTAGGGGCTTTTTCCTAAAAGTAGGTAGGAAGGTAAACCTGGAAGACCTAATCTTAAGAGCAATGTCATAATAAATTTGACTGATTTGCGTTCGAAAAGTAAAAAGAAAGGTAAACCCATAAAGCCATATCTTGAGGGATTCATTCCTAAAAGCAGATAGGTAGGTAAACCCGGAAGACCATTCCAGAAGCTGCATAAAAAGCCGCCTTAGCTCGTCGGGCGAATTTGTCTGGGAAGAAACACATTAAAAGGGGTAAAGACACATATTTTAGGTCATGTTTTAGGGTATTTATTCCCAATTCATCAAACCTTCATTTTTTATAGTTTAGAACTTAGAAAAGCATCAATGAGAGTTGCAACTCAATGATTGAGGGTGGATGATTCTTGGATCCTGATTGACACCACGAGAGATTTTGATTCCTCTTCCCTCTTCCCTTTGTAGTTTCCATTTGTTGTGAGCTTGTATGTAAGTTTACCTTGATTATATGTATATTTATTGCTCATGGTGTTGTATAAAACTCATTTTACAAATTAATATTGATGATTGCTTTCTTTATTTGGGTTTGAGTTGTTATAGACATGGACGGGTTGAATCCGAATTTAGGATGAACATCTATTAGGTTCTAGATTCTATAGATAGAATTAGTCTTAATATTCACTTGGGTATTGGAACTTAATGCTTTTGTGTTGTTTGTGTTACGCTGAGAGATCACCGATGCGAGTAATATGATCGTTGTCTCACTCTGTGTTAGAGATAACCTCTGTGTGAGAGATACATTATAATGTTAACGAGTGCTTCAGGTTGCGTACAACTGGGTAGTAAGTTGAAGTATTTGATAAAGTAGATGAAATGCAAACTCAAGAGTTCTCTACTCTCCAAAGAATGAATTCTTTTTCTGTTCATAAGTTTTATTTCCTGCATTTAATTTAACCCCATTTTAAACCCAGACTCAATAACATTTAAATTGTCGAACGGCAGTTCAATAACATTAATCAAGTGGTGGAGCCCTTTTGTCTAAGTCTTATGAAGATGGTTATAATTTGATTAAGAGTATTAGTCCTAACACCTATCAATGGCCTATCACTAGGGCAACTGCCAATTCAACTCAAAAGAGACCTTCTGGTATGAAGTCACTAAAACCATAACTCTTGCTGCTCAGGTGGCTCAGATCCATAAGATAATGAATAATCTGATGACTCCTGAAGTGACAAAGCTTGGACCTGTCAAGGTGGTCACTGACGTATTAGATGTTTCCTGTGAGTACTGCAGAGGTGCTCATTTAGAAAATCCTGTTTCAATTAAATATGTTGGAAACAACAAGTGTAACAACCGCTATAACAACACTTAGAATCCTAGTTGGTTCAATCACCCTAATTTCTCATGGAGTAATAATCCAAATCAACCAAAGTCTTAAGCAACTCAAGCACCACAAATTCCTCCTGGTTATTCTGCACCTGATTATGTTTGTGGAAAATGAAGGGAATAATCAGTTGTAAAACATTTTGAAATCCTTCATTCAAGAGACCAAGAACCAGTTTCAAGCACAAGGAGTAAGCATCAAGAATCTCGAGAATAAAGTGAGGTGGATTTCCACTGCACTTTCTGGGGAAGAGAGCTATTTGATCTTGGGGAAAGTACCAATCTTATGCTCTTTTCTATCTTCAAGAAACTTGGATTTGGAGCTTCCAGGCCAACAACAATCACTCTAAGCTAGCTGATAAATTACTTGTTATCCTTAAGGGAATATATAAGATGTATTAGTGAGAGTTGACAAGTTTGTATTCCCTGCTGATTTCATTATCATGGATTTCAATGTTGATGAAGAGACTTTCATTCTATTGGGAAGGCCTTTCCTTGCTACGGGCAGAACTTTAATTGATGTGAAAATAGGTGAACTCACTATGAGAGTTAATGGGCAACAAGTTGTGTTCAATGTACTCAATGTCTTACAATATCCCGAAGAAGATTTAGCTGGCTGATCCATGATCCAAAGTTGGGAAGGAATCATCCATAAGAACCTACTTAAGACAAGAAATCTTTTGGAGCAAGAGTTAGGGAAATAGGAAAAAGATGATGTTCAACATGATGGTATCATTAGTGGAACTTTGCATAAACTACATATTCATGAAGAACCTGTGGAGGTATTGGAATTATCCACTATACTGAATAAGCAAAGCTTACCATCAGTGAAAGTTCCCCCTGAGTTGGAACTTAAGCAACTACCTGCTCATTTGCAATATACTTACCTGAAGGTAGGACAGAAGTTGTCAATTATTATGGCTACTGATCTATTTGATGAGCAGAAGGGTCAAATACTGACACTTCTGAAGAAGCATAAGAAGGTTATTGCTTGGCAAATCTCTGACATCAAAAGGATTAGTCCCACACTTTTCATGCATAGAATCTTGTTGGAAGAGAATCCAAGAATATCATTGAAAGCCAAAGGAGATTAAGCCCAATTATGAAGGAAGTGGTCAAGAAAGAGATCATCTAGTGGTTAGATGTTGCTATTATTTACCCTATCTATGATAGTGTATGGGTAAGTCCAATTCATTGTGTTCCATAGAAGGGTGGCATGGCAATGTTCAGCAATGAGAAAAATGAATTAATTCCTACAAGAATCGTTACAGGATGAATGATCTATATGGATTATAGGAAGCTGAACAAGGCCACATGGAAGCACCATTTCCCCTACCATTTATTGATCAGATGTTGGATAGGTTGGCTGGTAAGGATTATTATTGCTTCTTAAATGGGTATTCTGACTACAATCAAATAGCCTTTGCACCTAAAGATTAAGAAAAGACTACATTCACTTGTCCTTATGGTATTTTTGCTTTTAGAAGAATGCCTTTTAGACTGTGCAATGCTCCAGCCACATTTCAATGTTACATGATGGCAATATTTTCAGACATCATTGAGAATTCCATAGAGTTTTTCATGGATGATTTCTCTGGTTTTGGAGAATCATTCAAGAAATGCCTCGATGGTTTGGATTTTGTGCTCACCGGATGTGAAGATAACAATCTTATTCTGAATCGAGAGAAGTGCCATTTTATGGTGAAGGAAGGTATTGTTCTTAGGCATAAAATTTAAAAGAAAGACTTAGAAGTGGATCAAGCAAAGGTAGAAGTTATAGAGAAGGTTCCACCTCTAGTAAACATAATGGGAATTATAGGTTTTTCGGGTCATGTTGGATTTTCTAAAAGATTTATCAAGGATTTTTCTAAGATAACTAAGTCGTTGTGCCAATTGCTGCAACATGATGTGCCTTATATCTTCATTCAGGAATGTAGGGATGCCTTCAAGCTATTGATAAAAGCCTTGATCTCTGCACCAATTGTGAAGACTCCTGATTGGACAAAGCCCTTTGAGTTGATGTGTGATGCCAGTGATTTTTCCATTGGAGCTATGTTTTGTCAAAGACATAACAAGGCGTTCCATACCATTTACTATGCTATTAGGACATTAATTGACACACAAATCAACTACACCATAACTTAAAAAGAGTTGCTAGATGTTGTCTTTAGTTTTGAAAAATTCAGATCCTACCTGGTGGGAATAAAATTCATTGTGTATACTGATCATGCTGCCATAAATTACCTCATTGCCAAGAAGGATGCCAAGCCTAGATTGATAAGATGGGTGCTACTTTTACAAGAGTTTGACCTAGAGATTAGAGGCAAGAAAGGAGTAAAGAATTTGGTTGTTGACCATCTTTCAAGACTTCCAGAGGAAGTACAGAACAAGAACAATGCAGACGTTCAAGAAATTTTTCCTGATGAATAGATGTTGCTGATTACCTCTGGTGTGACACCTTGGTATGCTGATATTGTCAACTACCTGGTCAGTATATGCATTCTACCAAGCTTTAACCCTCAACAAAGGAAGATGTTCTTCCATATGACCAAAATTTACTTTTGGGATGAACCTTTTCTTTACAAAAAAATGTAGTGACCAACTGCTTAGAAGATGCATAGACCAACCAGAGGCACAACAGATCTTGTCTACCAATCATGAGGCTCCTTATGAAGGACATTTTGGAGGAACCATAATTGATGCCAAAGTTCTTCAATCAGGTTATTTCTGACCCTCTCTTTTTAAAGATGCTCATTGTAGCACCCCAAAATTTCCCCATCCTTTTCCTATATCTTGGCTTACGTTTCATATCATTCTTGCATTGGCATTTGCATATGGAATTAATCTTAGACAGGGGATCGGGATATTTTATCCAACAATCATGAGAAGAGCTTCCTCTTCAAAGTTTAACCAAGATTTTATGCTCAACTTTGTAGCGATATCAAGTCACAAGGTTCCCTCATCATCAAGACAATTCTCACAATCACTTAATAAAGAGCACAAGCATTAATTCTCATCCTCTTATCTCATGGATAACTGATTAGGATTTTTGGTTCAAAGAAGATTTGGGCGGGACATGGTTCTAAAGCTCAACACACACCTTGGGGGTCCTCTACATGGATTATGTGTCATCACAAACCATCACAAGAGCCTCAGTCAATGGAAATGGTCCTAGGGTTTCATCTGGTCAACAAAAGTCAACTATGGTTCAATGGGGTCAAAAACCTTGGGTCTCAAGGTCAATTAAGAGCATGATATATGTTTTAAAGTGATTTCGTGTGTTTGGAACAAGGAGAATCAAGGAGAAACATAAAATTAAGAGTTTGACTAAATTGGGGTTTTGGTGGGAATTTTTCTAAGTGTAGAAAACTCCAATTCTAGGCATCTTGCAACTTCCATAATTTTCTCGTCCTTGATCCAATGGAGGAAAACTTGTTATCAAATTAAAGGGGATGTCATGAACTACAAGTTTATGGAAGGAGGCATTTCCAAAAGACACGTAGTTTAAAAGATATGATGAGCTAAAGTTGAGGAAATGGAGATTTTGATCTTTCAACACTTAGAATTTTTTTCTAAGTGTAGAAATTCAGCTCGAAGTACCTACTTTCAAGCCCATCTTTCATGATGATACAAGTTTCAAATGAATTTTCCCTAAACATGAAAGTTATAGAGCATCCTCCAAGCTTTCTTTTCAATATTAGAACTCTTCCATTGGATGTGTAGAACTCAAGTTGTGTGCTTTTAAAGTCAAGATATCAATGATGTCAAAAGTTTCATAATTTGGATTTTTTTCTAAGTTGTCTTGGGCAGAATTTTATACATGACTTACACTCTACTTTTCTCAAACTTCAAAGGCTTATTTCACCTTTCCCTCAACATGAGATTTGCTCATTATGGTCTTAGCTTTTCATTGCATACAAGAACTCACCATTTGAGCCAAAGTTCATCAAGATATTATGCTTCAAAGATGATAATGTGAATTTGGTTTTAATGCACTATTCATGATTTTTTTTCTTGCATGAAGTTTGGACATTTCTTGCAGCATGGTTTGCTACCAATCCACATACACATAATACCTCTCTTTTTCTCACAAAATCATTGCCCAAAAGAACCAAACAAATCATATACCACTCATGCATGCTTTCTCACCATATTACCACAATAAGTGAAATTTCAAACTTGCACAACAAGTGTGTTATCTCCACCCTTTCATTCTGATTTTTCTCCCATCTCATTTCAGCTCACCAAGGACACAACAAAACCACCCCATGCATGCCAAATTCGGATTCCACCTCACACCCACTCAAAATGGCCAATTTTTCAAACAACTTTATTTCTTTGTTTTGCGTCACAAATCACTTCAACCCATCATATAAATACCTTATAAACTCTATATGAGAGGAGAGGAGCCTCATTTTTACAAGTTTAAAACAAAAATATCTCTTTCTCTCTCAAGAACATCCATTTTCGTTTTTGGATTCTACTATAAAGTTCCTTCTTTTTTGGGTCCACTCATCATCCTTGAGGTATCTAGAAGGTAAAGGGACATTTTTCTTCAAGCTTTGCTCAAGAAACAAGTGCTAACGGAGCTTTTTGGCTAGGTAACAACTTGAATTTTTTCAATCTTTGTTATGCATCATTTTAAGTTCATTTGGTTGCTAGAAGCATGAGAAAGCATGTGATGAAATCCTATCATGTTTAGGTTATGTTTATGCATAGATATATGATGTTTCATTTTCTGACACTTACTTTGTTTCTTGAGTTCATGGAGTTTTAATGGTTGTTTTTAGTTGTTATTAACATATTTGAAACCTACACAAAAAGTCCTTGAAAATGGTACCCATGTTGTCTTAATTTGTTGAAGTGGAAATTTGTATGCACTAATTTCATGGCAGTTTTTCTTGATCTTAGAGGATTATTTATAAATTTTTAACCACATTTTTGGAATCTACGCGAAAAACGGAGAAAGGGTGGTCTCGAAAACCGCCACCGGTGACCTCCACCACCGGCAGCAGCGGTCGGCGTCGTTCCGGCGAGTCTTCGTGGTGGCTCCACCGCCTGCCCGACGGGATGAACATTGGGGGAGGTGGTGGTCTGATTTTGGCGTGGCATGAGTGGAGAAGATGAAGTCTTTTGTCTAATTCCTATTTTGTTTTTAGTCACTTAAATTTTATGGTCCAATTGATAAATGTTACATAGTTTGTTACATTGTCACATTATTTTTCTTTCTATTTATTTTCTTATTTTATTTTATTTTTAATAAATAGACATTGGGTCTTCTTGCTTTCTGCACCCCTGCTTGAGCCCAGTGTTGATTCTGGGCTAGTTATTTTGCTGAATACACCGCTGTTCTTTCCTTTGGACTAACTTCTTTGCATTTTGTTTTATTTTTCTTTTTTTAACTTTTATTTACTATTAAAAATACACAAAAATATATTTCTATTTTTTTAGGATCTTAAGATAATTTCCATTATTTTTATTTTTATTTTTAATTAATTTTGATATTTTATTTTATTTTCTCTTGAGGAAGTACTTTCTTTGATACCTTTGTTAAAAGGTTGAGGAATTGAGTGACTTCTCCTCAATATTTAAAGCTATTTTTTTAGCCACACTAAGGAAATTGGTTTGGGATCATATGATGATAATTTGAGTTTGGTTATACATAGTTTATCTAAAAAAAATTTCAAGAAATATTTATCCTCTAATGTCATTACAATGACTCCATTATCGTTATGGATATCTTCATCTTGGGTTTTTGTGACTAAATAATTATAATGCATTTTTAAAAAACAATAAAAGTAATATTTTGGTATTTTCTTATAAAAGAAAGTTGTAAAAAATTGTTAAATCTATTTTCTTTTATAATTATTAATTGACTTAAAAACAAAAATTAACAATTAAATAAGACCTAAAATTTTTCAGTAATTAAACACAAAGTAATATACATGGAAACAATCACAATATATGGTTTATAAAAGCTATTACAATACCACATCCTTTATTTGTATCTAGAGGAACTAACATAAACAACACAAATTTTAAGATACTATTCATAAACATTCTTCTTTATTTTACAACATAAATTATATTGTAGTCTTGTTCTAAAATCAGATAACACATTTAGTTTGTTTGTTTAATCCTTTTTCACTTGGCTACTTGCAAGCTTCACTGTAACAATGATAAATCCTTTGTCACAACCAAAAGCAACCCTGCAAAATATAACAACATGTGTTCAATTATTAAAATAAAAAATAGAATTTATTGTTAATTGTGAAATGAATATTTAGTTTAGAAAATTACTGAGATGATCCTTTTTTATATCCAATACTCCATACTCTCTCAAGACCAAATTCCAATGAAGTTTCAAGCCTGCAAGTTATTAGTGACAAATGTTAAAAAATGTGAATTATATTCAACACAGTAATTAAAAATACAAGAATTTCAATAAATACTTATATACCTATATGAGACAATATCCCATATTTTAACAGTAGAATCCTCTGAAGCTGTAATTATTATAGGAATTTCAGGATGAGCACATATTGCTGTAACATTGTTTTTGTGCCCTTCAAGTGTTTTTATGCATTCTTTAGAATTATAATCCCATACCTGTTGAGATATATATGATACAATTACATACTTCAAAAGGTGAACGAAATTAAAAAAAAAAGTTATAATCAAACCTTGGCATTGTAATCATCAGAACCACTTAAAAGATACTGATTTTCATTACTCTCAAAATAATCAAGACAATTCACTCCTTTTAGGTGTCCTTCAATGGTGAAATTTGAAGTTGGAGAATCAATAGTCCAAACCTATCGAAAGATACAAATGGTAGAAAATAACGTTAATGTTCGCAACCTAGACAAGTTCATAATAAGTTCTTGATATAAATGTTAGCAATTTAGAAACCTTTATAGTGCCATCAAGGGATGAACTAGCAAAGATAGATGGATCTTTAGGGTTAAATGCGACTTGCATCACATAATGCGAGTGTCCTTCAAAAGTCTCATCACAAGACCAACCTTTCTTCCAATTCCATAATTTCAAAACTTGATCATCAGAAGCAGACACCACGTATGGCAGAAAAGGATGAATATCTAAACTTCTGATATAATCTTTATGTCCTTCAAATTCTATTATCTTTTCCATTTTCTCATGATTGTAGACGCGAATATATTTGTCATCGCTCGCTGCGATAATCCAATTTTCCCGAACGATAAACTTCGCCGATCTCACTATAGATCAAACAAGAAGAACAAATAAGAAACCACAACAAATTGTAACTTAAATTAAAAACCATTGTGAGATTTACCTGGTGATTCACTAATTTTGAGAGACTTCTCTTCAACCTTTTCATGTCAGAGTAATAAAATCAATGTTAAGTTAAGCTACAAAGTTTTTTAATTTAAAGCTCAAATTTAATTCTTTACCTTTGTTTGATAGTTCCATATAGAAATAGTTCCTGAATATAAACCTAGTAGAACCCTGCATGAAAAAAATAAAATATATAAGTGTTTGTAATATTAACAACTAAATGTTACACTTAGAGTTTTTAGAAGAAAACTTGATAATATGAATATTTTTTTTTTCATGTCATATAAAAGAGAATATATATTAAAAAAATTACCATGGCTCAGTGGGATGCATATCAACAGATTTCACTCTTTCACTGTTTTGAACAAACTCATGCTGACCAAAAAATATTAGTAACAATATGTTAAGAAAAAATAATAATAATAATAATAATAAAAGTTTGAATATAAAATAGATATTAATGTAAAAAAGAGTAATACCTCAATTTCAAGGGAGAGAGTTTTTTCCTACAAAATCAACATCATAAAAAGCACTTATATTAATTGTGTCATAAAAAAATTACTTGAACATGCATGATGAACTTTTATAAATGAAAAAAGGGTTAAAATTTGAAAGAAATTTTAAAAAAGAGTATAGCTGATTAAGTTCAAAGAGGGAGAGGAGTGAATTATGACTGACCATGTTAGAAATTTGGTGCTTTCAAATTCAATTGTTGATCCAAAGGATTGCTAGAAAATATGTGTTTTTTTTGTTACAAAAGTGGTAGAAGAGATGTTGAAGATGAATTATGTTGTAGTAATATTGTGTTTATATAGTTAAGGATGCTTTGTAGTTAAGAAATGGAGAAATAATTTTCTTATGAGCTTCAAAGTTGATGTATTGTTAAACTTGACTTATTCAGTCACTATGAAATTATTACTTATCAATTAAGATATCATGCATTTGACTTAAAATGAATTTTATTCAAATTTGTATGGCTGTTGTATGCGTTATAAATATCCATTTTTGTCTTATTAATTCACTTGTTTTTTAACTTCTAAGAAGATCCATCTCTCTATTGATATTAGTCAATATCTTAATCCTCTTTATTCAACAATTTTGGGCAGGAAAGTATTACAAAACTCATCAAACAAAATCTTATTTTGATGATAGAAAGAAAAACTAATTACACCCCACACGTACTTCTGATACCTCCAACAAAATTAAAGAAATCTTTACAGTAGTGGAAATTGAATTCACGCTATTTTAAAATACGATGAGTCAACTTATAAAAGTTTAATTGATATGTATTCAATAAGAATGTATTAATATGTTATATCGTTAATTTAAAAATTACAGTCTAATATGATGGAATGCAAAATAGTGATTAATTGATAATATAAAATAATTTTACTATCAGTACAAATCAATTAAATTTATTATATAATATATTTAATTAAGGAAAAAACATAATATATAATATAACTAAAAGTTAAAATTAATCAACATAAATAATAAAAGATATATTTTTACAAAATGACTAATAGAATTTAATTGGATTAGGATTTGACCATAACTAATCTTTTAGAAATCGGACTCGTCATGGATACTGGATTACTAGCTAATTCTTTGGTTGAATCACAAGATTATTAATCAAACGGCATGATTAAATCGAATTAGATTAGATAATTAGATTGAATAAGTCAATCTCTATAATAAAATTATATGATTATTAAATTGTTCAAATCAGATTACTTGTTTTCTAAAAAAATCACAAGACTTACCAAATTACAAAATAAATATAATTATCACACACAACAAAATAATACAAATTACAATTTTAAATAAATTTTAAGCAAATTCTAATTGAACATAAATTTAAAAACAAAATAGTGTCTAATAAAATTAATTTTAAAGAAGGAAAACAAAAGAATATAATTTGAGATTACTAGAAGCTGAAAACAACAAGTCTTTTGCAGGAACAACTTTTAGATACCGAAGGATTCTTGTGGCAGTTTGATAGTGTGGTAGCAAAGGGCGAGAAACATGTTGGCTTAACGGCTGAACAACATAAGCAATATCAGGTGGTGAGTTTGTCAAGTAGATTAGTCTGCCAATCAATCATCTATATCAGGTTGGATCTTCTAATGGTTGGACCATCATTGGCAGAAAGTTTGGTGTTAGGATCAAAGGGAACGGCAGATGGTTTTGAGGCAAGCAACCCATTATCTTCTAAGAGATCAAAAGTGTACTTCCTCTGATTGAAGAAGATTCTTGCTTTGGACCTAGCAATCTCAAAGCCAAGGAAGTATCTTAGTTGACCAAGATCTTTAATCTTGAAGGTGTGATCCAATAGGTGTTTGACATAGTGAATTTCATCTATTGAATCACCTGCTAAAACAATATCATCCACGCAAACCAATAGAGTAGTGAAACTATGAGAATTAACCTTGACATATATGGAGTTATGGAGTGATCAGCCTTTGATTGAGAATATCCAATAGAAAGCAGAAAAGATGATAGCTTGGCGTACCATTGGCGACTAACTTTTTTTAAACCATAAAGAGACTTATGAAGTTTACAAACATGGGAAGCAGAAGAAGTAGACATACCAAGAAGAACATTCATGTAAACTTCTTCATTTAAGTCCCCATGGATGAAGGCATTATTAATGTTAAGTTGTTCTAAGTACCAACCTTTAATTTCTGCAAGAAACAAGAGAACTCTAATTGTAGTAATTTTTGCAACAGGTGAAAAAGTGTCAAAATAATCAATGTTTTCCATCTGTGTGTATCCTTTTTCTACCAACCTAGCCTTATACCTTTTAATTGAATCATCTACCCTGTATTTTATTTTGTAGACCCACCTACACCCAATAGGATTCTTAGCAGGGGGTAGTTCAATAACATCCCAAGTGTGATTCTCTGCAAGAGCTTGTAACTCAACATTCATAGCATTCTTCCAACTGTCAAACTTAATGGTTTGGTTAAATGTTTTTGGTTAAGTGTTAAATGATATGGCACAATAGAAATGTTTATAAGAAGGAAGGCATTTATCATATGTAAGAAATGAAGATAAAGGATATGCAATATTAGAGCCATTTGAATGCAATGAAGGAGATTTATTGGCAACAGAGTAACAATGGTAATCTTCCATGTAACTTGGGGATGAGAAGTTCTAGTGGAGTATCTTAAAGGCTGAGGTGGGTTATTGTTAGTTTTAGAATTGGTAGGAAAAGATGAGTTAATATTGACATGATCAATGGGAAGCTCATCAGATATGAGATGAGTAATATGGCTAGGAATAGAGCCGTTGGGAGAGGGTTAGGCAGGTTGGCTTGGACCTGTAGTACTAGGACCTACACTACTAGGACCTGTAGTATCAATGAGAGGGTTATGAATGGGACTGTTGGATAAAAGGTTACTAGGACCTGTAGTATCATTGATAGAATTATGAATAGGATAGTTGGATAAAATGTTATCAAATTAATTGTGGTTTGCAAGGCTAGGTGAGTCTAAATTATGTATAGGAGAGGGATCAGACTCACTATGTTGGGTATGAGAGAGAGGTGATGTGACAAAGTCATGAAAGGAATCGGATGTGTGATCGCGACTTTCTGAGTCTAACGGTACTAACTGCAAGTGCACAGTCTATCGGGTAGTAATAAAGATATCGATCTCACAGGGACAAGTAATCAAACTAGTGTTGTCGATTGTTACTATGTTTAGCTAAGGCGGAAAATGTTTTAGAAAATTGATGCTAAATTATGAAATAAAAAGGGAATAAAAGTTATAAGTTTTAAAAATATCGATAAGGGATATCGGTATGTAATGCCTTAATTATCGGGGATTCGACAAGTCGTCGGTGCTTTTTTAGCTTATGCAATAACTTTTCAGGAGAAAGTATTCATTTAAAAACCTTTGCTTCATGCTGGTTGTTGACTCGGGTCATAGTTTTAAGGCGGAACGTACGCTCTCGTAGTCCCATTCGGGGTTTAAATTACTTTTTGAAAATAAATAAAATATGATTTCTTTTAAAGCGCTTTCGCTGTGTTTAAAATTAATGCCTAGGTTTTACTATCCGGTTCAACCCCACGCTTTCACGTGCCAGCTCGAACCTTAATAAATTCCCCACTTTCGTGGCAAAACCATTGTAAATAGCTTCTCACTTTCGTGACAAAGGTTATTTAGAAAATCAGATTAAAAACTACGGCCAGAAAAATTGTTGTAAAAAGGTAAGATGCACCGGATATTATCGAATCCCGTCCTACTAATTCGATTACATACCGATGAAATCAGTTTAGCTTGACATGATAATTAATGCAAACATAAATAAACATAAACGGTATAATGACGTAACATGCATACTGACAGAAATAGAATAAGTATCCAATTAATAAGAACCTGTAAGTAGTACTGATATTAAATTCTCGAGTAGTCCTCCACAATGTCGGCAAGATTGTACTTTGGTAAAATAAAAGTGTATAATGAATATGGAAGTAATCTGAACTACAGGGAAAGGAAAGGAAATAACAGTAAAAAATGGAAAATGGCTTCAACAGAATTTTTGGCAGCAATTTGGTACGTAGAATGAAGCTCTCGCCTCAGGTCCAACTGCCATCCTTTTATATTCGAGGTTGCATGAGGAAATGTCGGAGGAAATGAGTTGAGGGAGAGAATTCTCAGGGAGGGCATACTGCATCATGCCTAGATTCTCTCCTCTTCGTGGCCACGTTCTGTTTTGAAAGTTATGACTGAAAATATGCTCGTGACGCTCGTGTTGGGGTTGTGACGCTCGTGACGATCGTGGTGGACCGTGACGACCGTCACACCTTTAAAATCCTGCTTTCTGGCTTTTTCTCCTCTTTTTTCCCTTCCTTGCGTGCTTTTCTATGTCTTTCTCATTTTTAGCGTGAGAATGAAATACCTGCGAAAACACTTTGCAAACTTGCAGAATAATCGGGATTCGGGTTGAATTTGTACAGTTAATCAATAGAAAATACGACAATTATAAGGTACATTTTCGCGTTATCAAACTCCCCTACACTTGAATTCTTGCTTGTCCTCAAGAAAATAGTCGAAAAGAAAAACCAATGCAAACATATGGCACACCTTCTTGAGTTTTCAAAATGTTTTTAAGGAGTTTTGTTAGGACGTCAGAGATTCAGTTAAAACAATACGTATACGGTAGTGACACAAAACAACAAGCATGCTCAAAGGCCTCCCTCTTATACAAGCTAGTTCTAATCATTTCACTATAGCTAAGCATAGAGTTTCTCGTATCAAATTTCGCCCGGTTTCGTTCTAGCGCAATCACGTTAAGCCATTTGCCTTTACACGCACGTAGTGGAATAGCCGGTTAGTGACTTTGATCCTTTTTAGTTTGGGGTCTGGTACACGAATGCAATAGCCCTCTATATATCCTACTTGTAAGGTATGGGGGATCGAATTGTAATTCGCCCTACCGAGTCCATAACCAGGGACCTATGAACCAACTGACAACGGATTTCTTACTTTTTCTTTTCTTTTTCTTTTTTCTTTTTCTGAATAGCAGAAGAAAGGATTGCTTCATAGTTAGGTATCAAAAACTTATTTTCATCGGCTTTCCACGTGGTTTGTGTTTAAGACGGTGCTGACTGCTGGTATAAACTACTAGGGGTTACGTTTGGGGTGAAACTCAAGGCTTCGGTATAATGGGTATTGAAACTGAAATCGCATAAGCAGGAGGTCTAAGGTGTCAGGACGGTATCAGTCTTGTTAGAATTTTTTTCTCAAGACTTCCTAACTTGACCTTTATCTCGGTGTGTCAAGCAATGCATCGATTAGAAGTAAAAAAAATTTGTATAACTGAATAAAGTGGGGGAATCTTATGATGGGGAAAAAGTACATATAGAAGCTCGTTTTATTGAATTAAAATGACAAAAGGGAAATACAAGGAAATGAAAAGGGGAAATAATGTACCAATCCCACACTATATCGGACATTGTCCTCAATGTTGCGATATATATGCGGCAGGGAAAATAAAAATAAAAATGTGGAAGTACAAAATGGAAAGCTAAGACTAGTCAGGTCCATGTCCTCTGCCTCTGGCTCGTCCTCTACCATGTCGTGTCGCGTGATCAAGGAGGCATGTATGATGGATGTAGTCATGGAGGTCCTGCACTCGTAGTGTGAGGGCAACCATCTCATCGACTACGTTGTCGAGTATCTGGCCTTGGGCTACTTGCCCCTGCTGGATTTGCTGCAATAAAGTCATCATCTGAAGATGTTTCTCTTGGTGTCGGACTTCAAGTTGTGCAGCCATATGGTTTTGTTTCCAAATCCCACGTAGGATTTCTTCATTAGTGGGTTCGGGGTCAGGGCGGCGGCAACGTCTGGAGGACGTACCTTCTTGGGCTGGAGGAGGTTGTCTCTCTTCCGGAGAAGCTTGGTCCATTTCTTCCTCAATCTCATTTGCAGGTGCATAATCCTGAACATTAGGGGCAGCTGCATTAGCTTCAGGGGCAGCTAAATCAAAGAGCCAATTGGCTCGATTTTGAGGATCAATGCGGGTCCGACAAGGCATAATGATGTTGCAAACCGTACGGGTTCAGACCACTGGATGGTATTTTCTGGATGCTCTTGCTTTGATAAGGTGGGAGGAGCGGCAATAGCCGATGTCTAAAAAGACGGGAGGCAGTGATGGGAGATAGGTAAGTCGGTCACCAAGGTTCAGGGCCAAAGCAATGGATGTTGTTAGTTCCATGGTTCTATGATATAGAATTGTTCATGGTTCTATGATTGGCTAAATTTTGGTAAAACATGATCCTGCAATGATAATTGAGCAGGATGTTATAACATCTTGATCAGTGCATTTTGATGCACGTTCTTCCATGTTTGTACTCAAGCATTTCTTTGATTTGTTTTATTTATTTTTATGTTTTAAGGTGTTTTTATATTTTATTTTATTTTTGCATTTATTTGTTTTTCGTATTTATTTTTCAGCTTTAGCAGTCTGCACAGAAACGATCATAACTGGAGTTCCGGGAATCCGTTTGAGGTGTTCTAAAAATCTCCGGAAAGCTAAGAGAGAGAGCTACGACTTTCGTGTTGGAGTCGAAGTCAGATTCGGAGCACATTTTCCCAAAATTTTCGTTGAAGTTGCAGCATTAGGATATTGTTTTAGTTTTGGGTCATGTTTTAGGCCTGGGTTATGTTTTCAACCCAGTTGGGTTATGAACCAGTTGGGTTATGAATTTCATTTAAAAAGAACATTGTGTTACTGTTCACGTTATCACGTAATTCACTATTCACGAAAAAATATTGTGGAGCTTTTTATGAATTCTATGGAGAACTAATACCCTCTGGACGGATTCACTATACTCAGGTTTCAAACTTTGAGATTGTTATGATATTTATAATTTGAATTCGATTCCTTTCAATTATATCATGTGATTGTTGTTTGCTTAATTCGATTATCATATAGTATACTTGATTTAATTTGATTGATCTATGTTCCTAATTTTAATCGTAGATTAACTCTGCTTAATTGTTAATTTGCGCTATCCTTTACCGTATGCTTAATCCGGCGATAGGAACATGTTTCTCATGATATCAATCACGCTTGTTGACTGATATTGTCATCAAATAGGATAGAAGTTTCGATTGGGAAATTGTTTTTTCATCAGTCGATGATTAGTAAGAACCGAGGCAGTGAATCCGTTGCTATAATCACTTATTTCACAACAGCTTATTTCAGTAATTAATTATTTTAAGTGCTTTTTCTTAATCATAAACCCAAACCCCCTTATTTCATTACTGTAATTGGTTAATCACTACAAGAATCCTTGCGATACGATATTCCGAGTTACTGTAGTTGTACTGCATTTTTACAAAACAACTCGTTTTTGATCCGTGCGCGACAGCGGATCAAATTGGCGCCGTTGCCGGGGATTCTTGTCGTTATTAATCGATATTAGAGTCATAGGTTTACTGTTGTTGCACTTAGGCCCTAGGTTCTCCACGTTTTTGGCCTTCTCGTGTCTAGAGTCGAAAAAATCGGTTTTTGGAAAAATTGTGTTCGATCGTAAAACTATTTTGCCTACGAGAAGCAGAAAAATCGTCCGGTAAAGGAATACCTGGAATCCACCTCAGAATCGCCAAAAAACCATATTTTTCTATTTTTAATGAATTTTTTTACTGTTTTCATAGAGTCGAAAAAAATCGAAAAAATTCTCATAATTGTTATTTTGCTTAATTAGCTTAATTCTGGTGTTATTTTATTTTTCTGAAATTTAATTAATCGTTTTCCATCATTGTGTTTGAGTCTGAGTCTGAGTCTGACTATCTGCATAACTTGTTTGCTTCGGATACTGAACTTGATTTTGAAATGACTGATAATAGAACCTTAAGGCAATTGGCTACCCCTGATGTGAATTATAATGACTTGTGTATTGAATATGATGATGTTGATGATGGAAGCATGTCCATGGAGTTTGGTGACATTGTCGCAAAATTCAACATTTTTGATGCCATGAAACATCCATTGGAGGAACATTCCGTTTTTCATATTGGATTGATATCTGAGCTGGTTGAGGACACTTGTTCTGAATTATTTTCACTTGATTTTCCACCCCTCTCGGGTTTTAATGATGTTTATTCATGTTCTAATTGTACTGACATTAACCTTTGTGTTGTGTGCACTGAGATTGATGTTGCCCTGCAGGCTGATATATTTCCTACAGGTGAAGCTGTAACCGACTGTTGCACCCCAAAATTTGCCCAACATGCCTTCACCTAGCTTATGTTTCATTTCATTCACATTAGCATTATCATTTGCATTTCATTGACATGTATGCAGGAGATCAAACGGTATGATTACCAATCAAGAGCTATACAAGACTACGAAGCTAGCTAAGAAGGTTATTCAAGTGTTCAGGGGTTGATATCCTTGTTAGAGAAGTTAAAAGAGCCTCAAAGAGAGGGGTTGAAACCAAAAGTATATGTCTCCTAACTTGAGAGCTGTGGAAAGCCATCAGATGATTCTGAAGCCATGAAGTTGGACTTGAGGTCTTGAGAGAGCTCATAATAAATGTTGAAGTTCATGTGGGAGCTAATCCAAGAGCCATGTGACCATGGATGGACATGTTGAGATGTTCTAAGGATGATTCCAAGGTCAACTCATCATGATTGAAGAGTTTGAGAAGTTTTAGGCTAGGGTTTCTAAGGCTTGACAGTGTAAAATCCCCTAGCTTGACCCCTGACTTCAAGACTACTTAACTCAAGATGTGATTTTCATCTTGTTGCACCCCAAAATTTGCCCAACCTCTTTTCTCATTTGGCTTATGTTTCATTGCATTAACATTTGCATAGTTATATCATTTGCATATCATGATATCATTCATATAGAAGGGGATTAAGTGTGATTCTTATCAAGAGGAGCCTAGCTAGAGGTCTTATTCAAGCTTGAGAAGTTATTAAGGTTATCATGAGGTGATTTGAGTACCTAAGAGTTTAGATGCTTGCATGTGGATTTTCTCCTAACTTGAGGATCAATTGAAGACCACCAGAGGGATGTGAAATGTTGAATATGAATAGAGGATGTGTATGGAGCTCACAGAATTCCTAGAGGGCCATGGGAGAGCTCAATCAAGTCATTGTGTCAACTGCAAGAGCCACAGTTGAAGTGCAGGCAATTAGGGTTTCATCTGGGTCAATCCTAGGTCAAATGTGCAATTGAAGAGTATCAAAGCCTACTTTTAGGTCATGGAGTTCATGAAATGATATGTTGATACATTTGTGGTGTTGTGCCAAGATCAAGTCAAGAAGAGTCAAGAGTGTGGGAAGTTGCTAAATTAGGGTTTCAGTGTAAAATCCCCTGTTTAGTGCCTACCTTCAAGACCATATAAGTCAAGATACAAGTTTCAAATGGATCTTTGGCCAACTTGAAACTTTTAGAGCATCTCAATACCTTTAATTTGAATACTAGAAGTCCTCAAGGGGATTTATAGAACTCAAGTTAAGGTCCAGACAAGTTACAGGTCCCTAGATGAATATGAAATTTGTCTTTGAAAATCATCTGACTTCAAAGCTATTTTTTACCTAGAAGGAGGTTTCACATGAACTTTCGGTAAACATGAAAGCTGTTCCTTATGGTCTTAGCTTTCCAAATTGTATTAGAAGTTTTTCATCTGATTTGTAGAACTCAAGTTATGAGGTTTACAAGTTAGGGGTATTTTGGGAAAGTGAGATTATAGGCCATTTTCAATCATAGGTCAAAACCTCCAACTTGCACTTGTCAAATGGATTTTTGTTCAACATGGAACTTGTTCAAAATGTGGTTTTTAGGCTAACCAAGAAGTCATGATGAATTGATTTGGTTCATATCAAGATTTGGTTTGAAATGGCTTAAAAAGGAAGGTTTTAAAAGGGATTAAAGTTGAAAAATTCAAATTAATGGTTAAGTGACCAAAACATGTCAAGTAAATACTCATTTTGAGTGGAAATGGTATTTCAAACACTTTGGCATTGGTAGATTTTTGAGTTAGGGCAGAATTTCACAAGTTATCATTTGGTTTCTTCATATGCAAGTAACATAACCAAATCACTTACCAAGGCATTTCAAGCAGTCCTTTTGGTCCCATTGTATTTACAAGGCATTGTGCAAGTGATTAGAAGCTTCTAGAGCAATCTCCATGGCCAAATTCCCGACTGTCACATGGAAAATTTGAAGGAAAAACAGAAAATTGAAATTGCTAGATTGGGCTTCAATTGAACCTCTAAAGCCCATAAACACACTCTATATAAGTCATTTGATGAATTCAGACTCAGGTTGAAGCTCATTTCATGGTGGAATCAGAGATAGCAGTTGGAATTGAAAGGGAGCAAGTTAAAATCGTGATTTTATTTTCAAGCCAATTCAAATCAAATTGAAGCTTATAACATCTTTCTCTTGCAACACTGATCGTTTCTGGAGAGCTTTGAAGCAAGAATCAAGCTCTAGCTACCTCTGCTAGTGGATCTACATCAGGTATGTACTTTCCAAATTTCCATGGATTCTAGCATGAGTTAGTTAGAAATGAACATGTGGTTAGGATCTAGTTGAAGCATAGATCGTTTCTGGACAAAATTCTGAGCAATTAGAGACAAACTTAGGTGACTTGTGATTTCTATTTGAGCACAATTTGATCTGGTCATAAGGAATTAAGTTGAATTGGATAGATCAGATTAATGTATGAAGCATGAGGATCATTCCTATGATTTTAGATTTGAGTTTAGTGGTGATCAATGTTGAGGTAGCATTTTTGTTTGCCTTTGAATTTCAAGACCAAGCCTGATCTAGAGAAATTGGATAGGAGATTTGAGATCCTCATGAAATTCTGAGTGAGGTGATGACAATTTTGTTGAGTTTTGGCTACTTGTGAACACCTGCTCGCCGGAGAAGACGACCGGAGGTCTTCTCCGGCCACCACACCTGGCTTCCCTCCATCTGAGGATTTGAGCGAGGACGATAATGCATTGTCGTTGGATTAGTTTGTTGAGAAGACTTGGTAGGATCATCTGATGGTCACGATTTGAACTGAGGATTTGGCTCCAAATGCAAAACGCATCGTTTCATTAATCCCAGTCAGCGTGTGACTGGGATGCCTGCGTGGACATGCTCTCTGACCTTGGATCTACATACCTTGTCAATTCATCCAACGCTCATGACATTTTCCTGGTTTTTAATTTCTTTTATTTCATTTTTGTATTATTTTAAATGCATATTGATTCCAAAAATCATAATAATTTCATCTTTGATCAGAAAAATATTTTAAAAATATGTCCATGTTCCTCTCTCAATTTGTGATTTTATGGGATCAATAAATTGCATTTTCATGCATTTTTCAATTTAATTTGCATTTTTCTCTTTTATGTTATTTCTTTAATTTTGCATAATTGCCTATCTGCCTTGTTGATTTTGGTTTGATCATTTGGTTTGGTTTCTGAATTTGATTTTTGAGTATGTTGCAGGTTAGATGTGCATGCTCCCTTAGGATTTTTATTAGATTTTTTTAAATAATTGTAGGTTCTGTTTTAGGTGATATGTTTAGAGCCTTCCCAACTTATGGTTTATCTTGACACAATTCAACTTAGGATTTATTTAGTGGATCTAAAAGTTGATTTAGGCTTTGATATTTGAACCCTGGAATGTTAAAATATGCATGTTCCCTTAGGAAATTTCTTATATTTTTACAACTTAGTTTTCTATTTTAGATAGATTTCACAAGTAGGTGTTGCCTTTGGTGTTCCTTCTTTGGTGCCTTGCCTTGTTGGATCTTGTTGATGGCTTTGGAGCTTGAAGAGCTTGGTTTCCTTTTTGGAGAGGGTGTTGGACATCTTGTAGCTACTGTGGATTGGCTTGTGGAGCTTAGCTTGGAGCTTTCTTTCTCTTTTAGGAGCTTTTTAGAAGCTTATAGGATTAGGGTTTTAGGAAGAGCCATTAGAACTAGTTCTTTTCCTTTCATCAAAAATAGAATGCATTGTTTGCTTCTATCCTCATCCTATGATGCAAAGTCCTCTTAAGGAAGCCCCATTTCTCCTTTGGAGGAATGAGTGGCATTCCTTAATGAGTAGAACTTTTGAGGATGCACTTTCCTTCCCATGTTGGTTCCTGATGAATTCCTTTGGTCTTCATCAGGTTTCCTAGCATTGTAACCTGATCTCAAGGATGATTTCTCTTCTTGTGGAGCTTGCTAGAGTTTGAAGATGAAGAATTGAAGAAGCTTGAATATAGGAGCTAGCTTGAAGATGAAGATTCTTTGCTGTCAACTTTGCTGTCAATTCAACTTTGCTGACAAGAGCTGCTGTTAACGGTTGAAGTTGCTGTCTGTAGAAGATTGTTGCTGCTGCTTGGGCTGCTTTCTCTGTTTTTTTCTTTTGCTGTGTTGTCTGCTTGCTTGTGTTGCCTACCTTTAGGTTTGAGGTGGAGCTTGTCTCCCCTTGCCTGTTGTTTTCTTAGGTTTGAGGTTGAGCAGGACTCCCTTGCCTCGCTTGTACTGTTGCATAGCATGCATTTTACTGTTTACTATTTACTGCTTGCTTTCTTTTGCTGTTTTCCCTTAGGATCTCTGATTTCCTCTGTGCAAGAGGGAATTATGATAGACATTAGGTTTTTAAACCATGCATGATAACAGTAGGTAGATTCCCTCTCAACCATAGTCTTAGGGTGTCTTTTTCTTCTCATCTCAAAACAATTCAAAGATACAGTAATAAGGTTAATTGAAGTCGTACGTTACGAGCCTTAAGCTATCTGGGAAAAGGTTGGTGGAGGGTCTCTCTCCAGCAATCTGGGTGTTTAGTATGGTACCCTTTGGGTGACATGTGAAGCATTCACTCCTGGGTCATAGTCTCTAGTGCGACGGAGATTGCGAACATCCTAAAAAAACAGTTCTTTCGTAAAAAATTCAAACAAACATTCAAACTCTGTTTTTGTCCTCTTGGACCTTTAATCTGGAAAACCCTTTCATAAGGAGATAAAAAACTGTCAGACAAGCTTGTGTCTTCCGTAACCCGAACTACGTTTGCTCTAATCTTTCATGCCGTATGAAAGTACGTAGGCACGAGATGCGACATCTCGGCGAGCAACCTTCCCCCCTGTTACCCGTAGTTAGGCGAACTACGTTGACTCTGATTTCTTATTCCAGACGGGAATACGTAGGCATAAAGTGCGATACTTTGCCGAGTCATTTTCTTTTCTTTTTAGACCAGACCTTTAGAGTAGATAGATAAACATACCCTTAGATAGAAAACAAGCGTGGATCCCGTCGAGTACGACGGACGTGAGGGGTGCTAATACCTTCCCCTTGCGTAACCGAATCCCGAATCCAGGATTTGGTTGCGAGACCATTCCTTTCCCTTTTTGCGTTAGGTTTTCTCTAAGCGTTTCCTTTCCCTCTTTTGGGATAAATCACGCACGGTGGCGACTCTTCTGTCATAGCCGGCGCCGATTTTCATAGTAGCGACAGCTGGTGACTCTGCTGGGGACTCCAACGGTTCCCTATGCGAGTCAATCCTAGCGCTTGTTTTCCCATCTGGGGTTTTGTATGTATTTATCTTTCTGTCTTTACTTTCAGTACTATATTATTGTTGCTATGCTATGGGTAGAGGGTTAGTTTGAGAGATAAGTCGGACCTGGGCTTGAGTGCACATAGACTTAGAAGTAGAAAGTAGTGGTTAGCCTGCTTGCTTTGCTCGCACCAGCTAGTTATGAAATCTGCACTCAGACGAGATTCTCTTTGATGGCATCTTGCCTGGCCCTTTGGGCTCGACAGGTTGTTGGATTTGAGGGTTGTCGACTCTGGGGACCTATCATTTGGGATTCAGCTAAGTGAGGCCTCTTCAAGGGACGATGATGCCACACCTTCTGGGTATCGTATCATCGCTCTTGAAAGTCTGTGACGCTGATGACCACATAGGATGTCGTACCTCGTCTACGAGTTAAGTACATATCTGTGAGGGGTAGGTGGGTCTTTTTGCAGGAAAACTCTGGCCTCAGAATACCTGGTTTGTCTCTGTCAGTGAGAATTGGTTATGAGGATTCTTTTGTGGTTGGTTTGGTTTGAGGAGAAGATCTGATGGTTCTCAAGCTGCAGTACAGCACAGCACAGTTCTTCATCATTGCACTTGATCCCCTGTTTGCATATGCATTTGCATTTTCATGTTTGCATTTCATTAACGTGTATTTATGTTGCAGGTGTGTTTTTCCCCTCAGATTCTAGTGTTCTTCTTGTCAGACACGGAGTCCATGAAGAAGACTGTTGCTTACAGGTTGCCTTCTCCAGACATCAGTTCCTTATTGCGGTTGGTTGCTCTAGCAGATCAGAGAGTGAGGGCTGAGTTTAGAGAGTCTTATGGGAAACTGCTCAGTTTAGTGTGCAGGCCTTCTGCGTTTGAGATGACTGGATTGTATACCTTGATGCAGTGTTACGAGCCTTAGTTGAGATGCTTCTTGTTCCCTGATTTTATTTTGGCCCCTACTTTGGAGGAGTATTATGATATGCTAGGAGTTCCTGTGTTAGATCAGATGCCTTTTATTCACGAGGATACTGAGCCTGAGTTGGCTAAGCTTGCTGAGATTGTCAATTTAGATGCTTCTGAGTTCCCCGGAGGTTTGGTCAAGCTGAATGGATTTTATGGTTTTCATCTTTCTTGCTTGGTTGAGAAGGCTATGCAGTGTGCGAAGGATGGATGTTGGATTGTCTTCAATGCTATTCTGGCTGTTTGCATTTATGGGATTGTATTGTTCCCAACTTGCCTGATTTTGTTGACTCAGATGCATTCTTTATTCTTGCCTCGAAGAATCTGGTACCTACTCTCTTGGGTGATGTTTATCATTCTATTCACTATAAGAATGAGAAGCACCGGGGAAAGAATGTTTCTTGTTGTGTACCTCTTCTATACAGGTGGTTTCAGGGACATCTTCCTAAGACGGGACCTTTTGTTGATACTGCTGGTACTTTAGATTGGTCTTCCCGATTGATGGGATTGTGCGCTAAGAACATTGTTTGGTTTGATCGAAACCTGCTCGGAGTGGATATTATATATAGTTGTAGTGGCTTTCTGAGCGTTCCTTTGATTGGACGGAAAGGTTGTATTAACTATAACCCTTCTCTGCTTGTGAGACAGTTTGGCTATGCTTTGAGGGACTCTCCGGTTGAAGACGAGATACAGGAATCTCTGTATCTCACGGGTTTATTAGATGGAGATGTTTTGGTCAGATTGAGGCATGCTTGGGGTAATGTTCACAGAAGAGAAAAGACATTGCTTAGCAAGAGTGACAGTCGAGCTTATAATCCTTATCGGCTCTGGATTCATGAAAGAGTTGAAAAGTCTTTGATGCCATATCCTGCTGTAGAGCCTTTGTATCCTCCGGTGATTGAGGAACCTACTTCAGTAGAGATTGAGAAGTATAACAAGCTGCTGGCTGAAAAGGTAGAGTTGCAAAGAGCAAATGAAGAGTTAGAGAAAGAGATTTTCCAGCTTCGGCATGAGAAGAGTGAGGCAACCTTCACTTTGAAGAAGCAGACTAAGATGATTAACAGGTTGGGTTTAAATTTGACTGAAGAGACCAATAGGAGAGAGAAGGTGGGAGTAGCCTTGAATGGTGTTAGTAGTGTGCTTGCTACTAAGAAAGAGCTTATGAACAAGGCTTATTCTCGACTTTCCAAATGGAAATTTCTGTGGAATGCCACGCTTACTAGCCGAAAGGAGCGTGAAGATGAGTTGAAGCTGCAGATTTCCCGGTTAGAGGAGCAGCTCGGCGCTAAGGATGCGAAGATTGCTGAAGAGGCATCTCTTAGACGTGACACTGAGTTTAGAGTGAGCAACATGGTCAAAGAAATGAGGGGTTGTGAACTGAAGGCTGGCTTCAAGAGATGCAGGCTTGATGAATGTTTTGGCAAGGGAGCCTGTGTAGAGGATGCCAAAAAGCTGAGATCCACTGTTAGGCGACATGCATTACTGATACAGGAACTGCTCTCCAGACCAGGTCATCCGGAGATGTTGAGGCTATTGGGGGATGTCCGGGCGCGCCATCCGTCCTGATTTATCTTTGTTTTTCTCTTGTAGTATGTTATTCGTGCTTGTATTTTGACCATCGCCAGGCTTGTTGGCCGAGGTCTTTTCAGTTGTATTCAGTTGTACCTTTGTACTCTGCCTCTTGGCATTTGTTTATGTATGAGGTTTCTGATTCTGTGCTTGCTTACTTAGGACTCCATTGTCGTAATGGCTTCTTCTCCGGAACTAGAATCGGGGGGAAATTAACATGTTGTATATTTACATGTGTGCATCTGCGTATTCATATTGCATGGCAGGTACTTTTTTGAGCTCGAATCTTATCTCCTGCATCTTTCAGGTTGTTTCAAGATTGACGAACAGAGAACTCGCCGGTACGCTACAAGAAGCAATTGTAAGAAGGTCATGGACCAGGTACAAGTTGAGATGCAGGAGATCCGGGATAGGTTGGCCTAATTCATGCAGGCTATGGAGGCTGTGGCCAAGGGCCAGGAACATATTCAAACTCTGGTGCAACCGCTGCTGGCGCGAGCGGCTAGTAATACTGAATATAACTCTGTTCGTGTTGAGACCCCTCGCAGGGAGGAAGTGATACCAAATACTGGTGAGACTGGTACCAGCAATGGCAACGGCAACGCTGGTAACGGAAATGCTGATAATGGCAATGGGAACGTGGAAACCAACAGGAATGTTGGTATCAATACTGGTTTTGGTGACAACAATCAGGGTTTTGGCTTTGGCAATCAGGATGGCAATGATGGCTTTAATAATCAGGGCTTCGACAACGGAGGGTTTGGCGATAACAATCAAGGTTATGGTAATAATGGCTACGGCAATGCTGGGTTTGGCAATGTGAATACCAATGGTGCTGGGAAGGGTCCTTTCAATGCTGGTTTCGGACCAGGTGGGGCTAATCAAGGATTTGGTAATAGAGGACGTGGTCCTAACTTTAATCAACAAGGATATGGTCGTAATATTGCTTATGACGGGTATGGTAATGAGGGTCCGTATGGGGACAGAGATCGTCAGGAAGATGCCTTTTCTAGGCAAGGCATGGGTTTTGAAGGTCCCACTGATAATGATTGGAGGATTAAGATGCTGGAGGAACAGATAAGAGGTATAGCCAATCAAAATTCTGCAGGTTTGGACATGGCTACCATGGGGCTGGTTCCTAGGCTGAGGGTGCCATTGAAGTTCAAAGCTCCTACTTTCGATAAATATAAAGGGGATACATGCCCACGGGTTCATGTGCGTTCATATTACCGGAGGATGTCTGCTTACTCTGATGATGAGAAGATGCTTATGCATTTTTTTCCAAGATAGTTTGTCGGGACCATCGCTGGAATGGTACATAGGATTAGAGCCTGCACAGATCGGAAGTTGGAAAGAGTTGGCGGATGCTTTCGTCAGACACTACCAATACAACAGTGACCTTGCACCAAATAGGGTCCAGCTTCAAAGTCTTTCACAAAATAACGGGGAGAGTTTCAAGGTGTATGCTCAGCGTTGGCGTGATCTGGCGGCAAGGGTACACCCACCTATGGTTGAAAGGGAATTGATTGATATTTTTGTTGGAACATTCTCTGGGATGTATTATGATAAATTGCTCAATTGCTTGATGGGTAGTTTCTCTGACATGATACTCATGGGAGAACGGATTGAAAATGGCATTAAGATTGGTAAGATTCAAGCCGGTGAATCGACCTCAGCTGAAGGTGCAAAAAAGGTCTTTGGTGGTAGAAGACAAGGAGACGCCAGTGCAGTGTATGGTGGTCGAGGACGAGGTAGAGGTAGCAATCAGTATATTCAACAACAGGTTGCTATTGTGACGATTCCTATACCTTAACAACGACAACAACAACAGCATCAGCAACAACAAAGGCATAATACTGCTCAGAGAAGGATTCAGAATGGGAAGCCAAAGAGGGTATTTGATACACCTCCGTCAACGTATGCAGAACTGCTTCAAACGCTGTTAGGTTTGAATCTGGTTGAAAAGTGAACATTGGACCCGCCCACAGGAGTGCTTCCTTACGGGTATGATGCTAGTAAGCATTGTGAATTTCATTCTGGGGAACCCGGACATGATATCGAGAGTTGTCATGCTTTTAAACACAAAGTCCAAGATTTGATTGATAGTAAAGTCATTAATTTCAGTCATGATGGTCCCAACATTGTACAACAACCAATGCCGAATCATGGAGCGAATGCTATTCTGACAGAAGAAGATTTGGATTTGGTTATGGACGTAAATGATCTGAAGACGCCTTTAAGCTATGTTAAAAGCAGATTGTTGAAAGGGGGAGTCTTCCCGGGATGTGATGAGTATTGTTTGGATTGTTGGACCCGACCAGAGGGCTGTATTGATTTGAAGAGATGTATTTAGACCATGATTGATGAGGGAACTTTGCAATTTGACCGTACTGCTGTTGAGGAGACTGTTGAGGCAAGATTTGAAAAGTAGGGTGAGGTCGCAACAGTTACAATTCCATGAAAGACTATTACGATATCCGCGCCCGCCAAGAGGCCAACTATCACGATAACGAAAGCAGGGCCTATTCCTTATGAAAGTACGAAAGCCGTTCCGTGGAATTATGGGTTGGAAGCTTTTTGCAATGGGGAAAAGATTAAGGTGGATAGCCAGCCGGCAGGGGCAGTGGGAAATCTTGTTGGAGCGGGAGGCATGACCCGCAGTGGTAGAATTTTCACTTCACCTGAAATTGAGGCTGAGAGGATTGCTAAAGGCAAGGCCAAAGTGAATGAAGGAGGACTTTCCCAGACGAAAGAGAAAGAAACATCAATCAAGGATGCAGAAGAGTTTATGAGGTTAATTCGCAAAAGCGACTATAAGATTGTGGAGCACTTATAGCAGAAGCCCTCCAAAATTTCAATCCTATCTTTGTTGCTTTGTTCTGAGGCTCATCGGAATGCCTTATTGAAAATCTTGGACACATCTTTTGTACCTCAGGAAGTATCTGTTAATCAGCTTGAGGGGGTACTGGCGCATGTGAATGCCGGACACAGTCTGGGATTTACTGACTTTGATTTGACGCCTAGAGGTCGGGATCATAATATGGCTTTGCACATTTCAGTGGAATTTCGGGGCACTGTTATATCACACGTTCTTGTAGACACCGGATCATCCTTGAATGTGTTGCCTAAGAAGGCAATGATGAAGCTAGATATCCGAGGAATCATATGCACGCCAAGTGACTTGGTCGTGAGAGCTTTTGATGGGACCAGAAGGTCGGTTTTTGGGTCCATAATGTTACCACTCCAGGTCGTGCCAGAATTGTTTGACATTGTGTTCTACATCATGGACATACATCCAGCTTACAACTGTTTACTTGGGCGACCATGGATACATTCTGCAGGGGCTGTGATGTCCATGCTGCATCAGAAGCATAAATTCATGGTTGGTGATAGTGTTGTTACTATTTGCAGAGAGGAGGACATTCTGGTTAGTCATCTTTCATCATTCAAGTACGTCGAAGTGGATGGGGAGATTCACGAGACGCCATGCCAAGCCTTTGAAGGGTTGTAGATCAAGGATAAGTCTCATGTCCCTAGTAAAGGGCCAGAGGTGGCCATGTCTTCATACAAAGATGCTCAGGCAGTGGTTCAGGCCGGAGAAACCAAAGGATGGGGCCAAGTCTTGGAAATTCCTGTCAAGATGAACAAGTTTGGGCTGGGGTATCGCCTGACGTCATCATCTTCCACATCAGGCGTGCCAAAGTTCAAAGGGCCAGTGGTGATCACTCCAGGTGGAGTCCGGTATGAAACAATTAATGCGGTTTCTGATGCCGAAGACGGAGATAGTGACTGCGATATGGATTCGTGGATCAAGCCCAACGTGCCAGGACAGAGCCTATGCAACTGGTCTATCCAGGAACTTGTCCAAGTGACTACAAAACAGTAATGATTTGTTTTCTCGATTATTGTATAATCTTGTGTCCTACCCGGGGCATAGTGATTCTATTTTCAGGGCTACATGCTTATGTGTGTACTTTGTTTAATCATTAAATAAAGGCGTTTTTCTCATGCAAATTTTGTGATCCTTGTTTTTCCTGTTTTTGCTTTAACAATAAAATGGCAACGTGGTTATGTGTTTTGTTTGCATTATTTGAAGCATTTAACCATTCTCATTGCAGGATTCATATTTCAGAGGACACCGATCACGAACTTCCTATGACTCGCTTCGACTTCGAGCACCCGATATTTCAAGCAGAAGAAGAGATTGTTGAGGAGGATGACTTATCAGAAGAGTTGACTCGTCTTTTGAAACAAGAAGAGAGAATCATTCTGCCTCATCAGGAGGAAATTGAAATTATCAACATGGGGTCTGAAGAGGTTCTCAGGAATATCCGGATAGGGGTTGCACTGCAAAGTGATATCAAGCAAAGTTTGATTGAGATGCTTCGAGAGTATAGTGATATCTTCGCTTGGTCTTACGAAGACATGCCTGGGTTGGATACTGATATGGTGGTTCACCGTTTTCCATTGCATGAGAAATGTCCGCCGGTTAAGCAAAAACTCAGAAGAACTAGACCAGATATGGCCGTGAAAATTAAAGAGGAAGTTCAGAAACAGTGGGACGCCAGTTTTCTGGCTGTTACAACTTATCCCTCATGGGTCGCCAATATAGTACCTGTACCAAAGAAAGATGGTAAGGTGCGGATGTGCGTGGACTATCTAGATTTGAATAGGGCAAGCCCAAAAGACGACTTTCCTCTTCCTCATATTGATGTGTTGGTCGACAACACCGCTCAATTCTCCGTGTTTTCCTTCATGGACGACTTTTCGGGCTATAATCAGATAAAGATGGCGCCAGAGGATATGGAGAAAACAACTTTTAGTACCCCGTGGGGAACGTTCTGCTACAAAGTGATGCCCTTTGGTTTGAAGAACGCCGAGACAACATATCAGCAAGCTATGACGACACTCTTTCATGACATGATGCATAAAGTGATCGAAGTCTATGTTGATGATATGATTGCCAAATCCCAGACGGAGGAAGAGCATCTGGTCAATCTTCTGAAATTTTTCAAGAGGCTTAGGAAATTCAGGCAGAGGCTGAATCCTAACAAGTGCACCTTCGGGGTGAGATCTGGTAAGCTATTGGGGTTTATTGTTAGCGAAAAAGGAATTGAGGTTGATCCTGCTAAGATAAAAGCAATACAAGAAATGCCAACGCCGAAAACAGAAAAAGAGGTTCGGGGTTTTTTAGGGAAATTGAATTACATTGCTCGGTTCATATCTCACCTAACGACCACGTGCGAGCCATTATTCAAGTTATTGAAAAAAGATCAGGCTGTGACCTGGAATGAAGATTGTCAAAAGGAGTTTGAAAAAATAAAAGAATATTTACAGGAACCTCCAATATTGATACCCCTAGTAGCCGGGAGACCATTGTTTATGTATTTGACGGTTCTTGAGAAAAGCATGGGTTGTGTTCTCGGGCAACATGACGAGACTGGACGTAAAGAGCATGCGATTTATTACTTGAGTAAAAAGTTCACATATTGTGAGTCCCGTTACTCAATGTTCGAAAAGACGTGTTGTGCACTAGCCTGGGCTGCCAAAAGTTTGAGGCAATACATGCTGAATCATACAACCATGCTAATTTCAAAGATGGATCCAATCAAATACGTGTTTGAAAAGCAAGCACTTTCCGGAAGGATTGCCCGATGGCAGATGGTACTGACAGAATACGATATTCAGTATGTTTCTCAAAAGGCTATTAAAGGTAGCGTTCTGTCAGAGTACCTAGCTGAGCAGCCAATTGATGATTACCAGCCGATGAGGTTTGATTTTCCTGACGAGGATATCATGTACTTAAAAATGAAGGACTGTGAAGAGTCGTTGCCTGATGAAGGTCCAAAGTTGGGTTCCAAATGGCAATTGATATTTGACGGTGCCGTTAATTCATATGGAAGTGGAATAGGGGCAATCATTACTACTCCCCATGGGTCGCACATCCCATTCACTGCCAGATTGACCTTTCCAGTTACCAACAATGAGGCCGAATATGAAGCATGCATTATGGGTCTTGAAGAAGCTATTGATCTAAGAATTAAAAATCTTGATGTGTACGGGGACTCTGCTCTAGTTGTGAGCCAGATCAAGGGAGAGTGGGAGACTCGTCAGCCCAATCTGATACCCTATATGAATTATGCAAGGAGGTTGTTACCTTTCTTTGACAAGGTGGAATTGCACCACGTACCACGTGCAGAAAATCAGATGGCAGACGCTCTCGCGGCGTTGTCTTCAATGTATAAATTTAACTTCAGAAATGAGGCTCCCAGGATAGTTATCTCTCGCCTTGATAGGCCCGCTTTCATATTCTCCATTGAGGAAGCTTCCGATGGCAAACCGTGGTATTATGATATCCAGAATTTCCTGAAGAAACAAGAGTATCCGGCTGGGACATCCAGTCGTGATCAGAAGACTCTTAGGAGATTGGTTGGCAACTTCTATTTGAATCCGGATGGTATTTTGTACAAGAGAAACCATGACTTGGTGTTGTTGCAGTGTGTGGATGAGAAAGAGTCTAAGTTGCTCATGGAAGAGATCCACGAGGGTACATTTGGCACACATGCCGGCGGACATGCAATGACGAGGAAGTTATTACGAGCAGGGTATTATTGGATGACGATGGAAACCGATTGTTTCAAGTTTGCAAAGAGGTGTCATAAATGCCAGATTTATGCGGACAAGATTCATGTGCCTCCGAGCCCTCTAAATGTTATGTCATCACCTTGGCTTTTTTCCATGTGGGGAATTGATGTGATTGGCGAAATTGAGCCCACCGCATCCAACGGACATCGTTTTATCTTGGTAGCTATTGATTACTTCACCAAATGGGTTGAAGCGGCATCGTATGCTAATGTTACCAAGCAGGTGGTAGCCAGATTTATCAAGAAGGATATTATCTGCAGATATGGAATCCCAGAGTGGATTATCACTGACAACGGTTCGAATTTGAATAATAAGATGATGAAGGAATTGTGCCAGAATTTCAAGATTGAACATCACAACTCTTCTCCTTATCAGCCCAAGATGAATGGTGCTGTTGAAGCGGCCAATAAAAACATAAAGAAGATCGTTCAAAAGATGGTTGTGACCTACAAGGACTGGCATGAGATGTTGCCTTTTGCTTTGCACGGTTATCGTACGACAGTACGCACATCAACCGGGGCAACTCCTTTTTCACTGGTATATGGTATGGAGGTTGTCCTACCATTGGAGGTTGAGATTCCTTCTTTGAGGGTTTTGCATGATGTCCAACTTGATGAGGCGGAATGGGTAAAAGATAGACTAAATCAGCTCAGTTTGATGGATGAGAAGAGATTGGCTTCTCTAGCATATGGTCGGCTGTATCAAAGTCGGATGAAGAAAGCTTATGATAAGAAGGTGTGCCCTCGAAGCTTTCAGACGGGCGATCTTGTGCTGAAAAAGATTCTCCCACCACAATCAGATCACAGGGGAAAATGGACTCCCAACTATGAAGGTCCATATGTCGTTAGAAAAGTTTTCTCTGGAGGAGCCTTATTGTTGTCCACCATGGATGGTGAGGATTTTGCATCCCTTGTGAACTCGGACGCAGTTAAAAAATATTTTGCTTAAAAAGACCCGTTGGACAGAAAAAAGAGAGTCCAGGCAAAAATGGGGTATCCCGGTGAACCATAAAAAGAATAAAAGGTTCGGCAAAAGTTAGGGATAAAATTGAAAAAAAGATGTACACCCGTGAAGTTGAAAACCTGAAAAGGGCAACTTCGGCAAAAAAGGGTATCCCGGTGAATTGAAAACCCGCAAAGGGCGGTTCACGCAAAAGTTAGGGATTTGAAAAAGCAAATGACTGCGATCCGAGTTTGATATTGCGTTGCTTAGTGGTTTGGGAGTACCTGAGGGTCGTATATCCAAAACAATCTCTTCCGAAGGTCGAGTATAGGGAAAGCGTCAGAGTCAGGCGAGTCATAGGAGGATCAGCTCATGGTGTTCGTTTGTACCACGTTTCCGACATGTATACAAATTTTCTTTGTGCTTCTGTGATATTTGTATTTTGCTTGTGCGTAACTTCCTCTTTTCAGGAGTTGCATCCAATGTACAAAATTTTGCCTATTTACAGGCCCGTTGTCAATAAAGAATGTTATTCAGTATTTGATGCTTGTTCTTTACTGTTTTGTTTGTGAAAAAGGCCGATGTTTTTGATGAACTGGCATGTACATAAACTGGTTGGCCTTTACCAATAATTGCTAAAACTTCAAATTGACTGAACGAATCTCACAGATACTAACCAGGATAGATCTTGTTGTGTAGATTTGTTCTATCTCGTTTGTGTTTTGCAGGGTTCTCACCCTTGCAACAAACAGCCAAGAGTTTGCATTTCCCCAGCCGGAATCCTTAGCGTAGGAGTAGGCGTTATGTGAAATCTGTTCCTCCCCAGCAGATGGAATTGGCTTTTCCTCCCCGGCAGACAGAAGTCAGTTTTTTCATCCCTAAAGAGTTGGGATTGAATCCGTGCAGGATCAGATTATCCTCAGCAATTCAAGATCGACTGTTTCGGTAGGATAAAGTCATCCCAGTGAGGCAAGATTGATATCCCCAGTGGAGTGTGCATTCCTGGTGGTTGGTTATGAGCATATTTACTCCCCAGAGAGAGTCCTCACAGAGTACAATCAGAGTACCCAAATCAATTCCCAGCTGAGTATCCTCAGCATGATGGTTAATCCCCAGAGCATGATCATGTGATCAGAGGTTTGAAAGGATTATCCCCGTACAGAACCGCCTTTTCTGTTCTCCAGCAGGTTGTTTTGCCTCCAATAGGATGATCATCCTCAACAGAGTTCGCAACTCCGAGCTTGTGAACTATTCCCCAGCAGGATTGTTTCTACCCCCAGCGGAGTTGGTTTCACCTTTCCAGCATTTATTTTGCTGGAATATGTCTGTGATACCTGGTTGTCCCCCAGCGGATTTGGTCTTGTCTTCAGCATTTATTTTGTTGAAGCGCCTTTTGGCATCTTTGCATTGTGCATATATCATCATATTTGCATCTACCCAAACGCGTAGCATTTCCATGCCGTATGGAGCATTACGCCATTGTCAAACATACGCATTTTGAAACATAAGCCAGGTTGATTACCTCTTTGTTTTCAGGTGTTATTCCCTGTAGAGGAGCGGGATTCTTGCTCGGAAGGATTTCTAGATATTCAAATTCTCGACGTGAGATAGGTGATGATAACGTTCGTCTTATCGCATGTTCCCTTAACAGAGTTGCTTGGTTAAGTTTCTCTTCTTCCCCAGCGGAATTTTTCTCAGGTTGCTGTTACGTCAGCGTTAAAAGATTTCATGGCTTAAACTTTTGGAGTTATCACTAGTGATTTCCCCAGTGGAGTTTTCCCCACAGAGTTGTTTGGTTAGGTTTCTCGTACTCCCCCAGCAAAGTATTCTTCAAACTACCGTACAACAGTTTTGAAAATCTTGAATTTTGACCCGTGTTGACGGAGATCCTCACCCGTGTTAACGGGGATTTTACGATTGTTATCCGTGTTGACGGAATCGTTACCTGTGTTGACAGAGATTGTTACCCGTGTTGACAGTGATTGTTATCCGTGTTGACGGAGTCGTTACCTGTGTTGACAGAGATTGTTACCTATGTTGACAGAGTCGTTACCTGTGTTGACAGAGATTGTTACCTGCGTTGACAGTGATTGTTATCCGTGTTGACGGAGTCGTTACCTGTGTTGACAGTGATTGTTATCCATGTTGACGGAATTGTTACCTGTGTTGACAGAGATTGTTACCTGTGTTGACAGAGTCGTTACCTGTGTTGACAGAGATTGTTACCTGTGTTGACAGTGATTATTATCCGTGTTGACGGAGTCGTTACCTGTGTTTGACAGAGATTGTTCCTCGTGTTAATGAATTTAGTCCAGTTATGGACAGAATTGTACCCGTGTTGATGGAGTCTTTCCTCGTGTTGACTAAATTTGTCTAGTTGTGGACGGAGTTGTTTCTTGCAAAGTTAATTTGATGCCTGTGGCGTCACACAGGGGGTTGATGTTGAAATCAAAAAATTTTATCAGATGATTGATCAGTTGTTGCCGTAACAACTGGGTTCAGTCCAAGCAGTTTTTCCAGTTTATTTCTTTGGTTGGCAAATTTCCGGGTTTCTTGGTATTCAACCGTCTTCTACCTCGATTGTTTGAAAGTCGTTAGCTCTTCACCCAGTCGGGTCCAAGTCGTTTGAATAGGGGCAGCTGTTGCACTCCAAAATTTGCCCAACCTCTTTTCTCATTTGGCTTATGTTTCATTGCATTAAGATTTGCATAGTTATATCATTTGCATATCATGATCTCATTCATATAGAAGGGTATTAAGTGTGATTCTTATCAAGAGGAGCCTAGCTAGAGGTCTTATTCAAGCATGAGAAGTTATTAAGGTTATCAGGAGGTGATTTGAGTACCTAAGAGTTTAGATGCTTGCATGTGGATTTTCTCCTAACTTGAGGATCAATTGAAGACCACCAGAGGGATGTGAAGTGTTGAATATGAGTAGAGGATGTGTATGGAGCTCATAGAATTCCTAGAGGGCCATGGGAGAGCTCAATCAAGTTATTGTGTCAACTGCAAGAGCCACAGTTGAAGTGCAAGCAATTAGGGTTTCATCTGGGTCAATCCTAGGTCAACTGTGCAATTGAAGAGTATCAAAGCCTACTTTTAGGTCATGGAGTTCATGAAATGATATGTTGAGACATTTGTGGTGTTGTGCCAAGATCAAGTCAAGAAGATTCAAGAGTGTGGGAAGTTGCTAAATTAGGGTTTCAGTGTAAAATTCCCTGTTTAGTGCCTAACTTCAAGACCACATAAGTCAAGATAAAAGTTTCAAATGGATCTTTGGCCAACATGAAACTTGTAGAGCATATCAATACCTTTAATTTGAGTACTAGAAGTCCTCAAGGGGATTTATAGAACTCAAGTTAAGGTCCAGACAAGTTACAGGTCCCTAGATGAATGTGAAATTTGTCTGTGAAAATCATCTGACTTCAAAGTAATTTTTGACCTAGAAGGAGGTTTCACATGAACTTTTGGCCAACATGAAAGCTGTTCCTTATGTTCTTAGCTTTCCAAATTGTATTAGAAGTTTTCCATCTGATTTGTAGAACTCAAGTTATGAGGTTTACAAGTTAGGGGTGTTTTGGGAAAGTGAGATTATAGGCCATTTTTAATCATAGGTCAAAATCTCCAACTTGCACTTGTCAAATGGATTTTTGTTAAACATGGAACTTGTTCAAAATGTGGTTTTTAGGCTAACCAAGAAGTCATGATGAATTGATTTGGTTCATATCAAGATTTGGTTTGAAATGGCTTAAAAAGGAAGGTTTTAAAAGGGATTAAAGTTGAAAAATTCAAATTAATGATTAAGTGACCAAAACATGTCAAGTAAATACTCATTTTGAGTGGAAATGGTATTTCAAACACTTTGGAATTGGTAGATTTTTGAGTTAGGGCGGAATTTCACAAGTTATCATTTGGTTTCTTCATATGCAAGTAACATAACCAAATCACTTACCAAGGCATTTCAAGCAGTCCTTTTGGTCCCATTGTATTCACAAGGCATTGTGTAAGTGATTCGAAGCTTCTAGAGCAAGCTCCATGGCAAAATTTGCGACTGTCACATGGAAATTTTGAAGGAAAAACAGAAAATTGAAATTGCTGGATTGAGCTTCAATTGAACCTCTAAAGCCCATAGACACACTCTATATAAGTCATTTGATGAATTCAGACTCAGGTTGGAGCTCATTTCGTGGTGGAATCAGAGATAGCAGTTGGAATTGCAAGGTAGCAAGTTGAAATCGTGATTTCATTTTCAAGCCAATTCAGATCAAATTGAAGCTTATAACATCTTTCTCTTGCAACACTGATCGTTTCTGGAGAGTTTTGAAGCAAGAATCAAGCTCTAGCTACCTCTGTTAGTGGATCTACATCAGGTATGTACTTTCCAAATTTCCATGGATTCTAGCATGAGTTAGTTAGAAATGAACATGTGGTTAGGATCTAGTTGAAGCATAGATCGTTTCTGGACAAAATTCTGAGCAATTAGAGACAAACTTAGGTGACTTGTGATTTCTATTTGAGCACGATTTGATCTGGTCATAAGGAATTAAGTTGAATTGGATAGATCAGATTAATGTATGAAGCATGAGGATCATTCCTATGATTTTAGATTTGAGTTTAGTGGTGATCAATGTTGAGGTAGCATTTCTGTTTACCTTCGAATTTCAAGACCTAGCCTGATCTAGAGAAATTGGATAGGAGATTTGAGATCCTCATGAAATTCTGAGTGAGGTGATGGCAATTTTGTTGAGTTTTGGCTACTTGTGAACACCTGCTCGCCGGAGAAGACGACCGAAGGTCTTCTCCGGCCACCACACCTGGCTTCCCTCCATCTGAGGATTTGAACGAGGACGATAATGCATTGCCGTTGGATTAGTTTGTTGAGAAGACTTGGTAGGATCATCTGATGGTCACGATTTGAACTGAGGATTTGGCTCCAAATGCAAAACGCATCGTTTCATTAATCCCAGTCAGCGTGTGACTGGGATGCCTGCGTGGACATGCTCTCTGACCTTGGATCTGCATACCTTGTCAATTCATCCAACGCTCATGACATTTTCCTGGTTTTTAATTTCTTTTATTTCATTTTTGTATTATTTTAAATGCATATTGATTCAAAAAATCATATTAATTTCATCTTTGATCAGAAAAATATTTTTAAAATATGTCCATGTTCCTCTCTCAATTTGTGATTTTATGGGATCAATAAATTGCATTTTCATGCATTTTTCAATTTAATTTGCATTTTTCTCTTTTATGTTATTTCTTTAATTTTGCATAATTGCCTATCTGCCTTGTTGATTTTGGTTTGATCATTTGGTTTGGTTTCTGAATTTGATTTTTGAGTATGTCGCAGGTTAGATGTGCATGCTCCCTTAGGAGTTTTATTAGATTTTTTTAAATAATTGTAGGTTCTGTTTTAGGTGATATGTTTAGAGCCTTCCCAACTTATGGTTTATCTTTACACAATTCAACTTAGGATTTATTTAGTGGACCTAGAAGTTGATTTAGGCTTTGATATTTGAACCCTAGAATGTTAAAACATGCATGTTCCCTTAGAAAATTTCTTAGATTTTTACAACTTAGTTTTCTATTTTAGATAGATTTCACAAGTAGGTGTTGCCTTTGGTGTTCCTTCTTTGGTGCCTTGCCTTGTTGGATCTTGTTGATGGCTTTGGAGCTTGAAGAGCTTGGTTTCCTTTTTGGAGAGGGTGTTGGACATCTTGTAGCTACTGTGGATTGGCTTGTGGAGCTTATCTTGGAGCTTTCTTTCTCTTTTAGGAGCTTTTTAGAAGCTTATAGGATTAGGGTTTTAGGAAGAGCCATTAGAACTAGTTCTTTTCCTTTCATCAAAAATAGAATGCATTGTTTGCTTCTATCCTCATCCTATGATGCAAAGTCCTCTTAAGGAAGCCCCATTTCTCCTTTGGAGGAATGAGTGGCATGCCTTAATGAGTAGAACTTTTGAGGATGCACTTTCCTTCCCATATTGGTTCCTGATGAATTCCTTTGGTCTTCATCAGGTTTCCTAGCATTGTAACCTGATCTCTAGGATGATTTCTCTTCATGTGGAGCTTGATAGAGTTTGAAGATGAAGAATTGAAGAAGCTTGAAGATAGGAGCTAGCTTGAAGATGAAGATTCTTTGCTGTCAACTTTGCTGTCAATTCAACTTTGTTGACAAGAGCTGCTGTTAAAGGTTGAAGTTGTTGTTTGTAGAAGATTGTTGCTGCTGCTTGGGCTGCTTTGTCTGTTTTTTTCTTTTGCTGTGTTTTCTGCTTGCTTGTGTTTCCTACCTTTAGTTTTGAGGTGGAGCTTGTCTCCCCTTGCCTGTAGTTTTCTTAGGTTTGAGGTTGAACAGGACTCCCTTGCCTCGCTTGTACTGTTGCATAGCATGCATTTTACTGTTTACTGTTTATTGCTTGCTTTCTTTTGCTGTTTTCCCTTAGGATCTCTGATTTCCTCTGTGCAAGAGGGAATTATGATAGACATTAGGTTTTTAAACCATGCATGATAACAGTAGGTAGATTCCCTCTCAACCATAGTCTTAGGGTGTCTTTTTCTTCTCATCTCAAAACAATTCAAAGATACAGTAATAAGGTTAATTGAAGTCGTACGTTACGAGCCTTAAGCTATCTGGGAAAAGGTTGGTGGAGGGTCTTTCTCCAGCAATCTGGGTATTTAGTATGGTACCCTTTGGGTGACATGCGAAGCATTCACTCCTGGGTCATAGTCTCTAGTGCGACGGAGATTGCGAACATCCTAAAAAAACAGTTCTTTCGTAAAAAATTCAAACAAACAATTAAACTCTGTTTTTTTCCTCTTGGACCTTTAATCTGGAAAACCCTTTCATAAGGAGATAAAAAACTGTCAGACAAGCTTGTGTCTTCCGTAACCCGAACTACGTTTGCTCTGATCTTTCATGCTGTATGAAAGTACGTAGGCACGAGATGCGACATCTCGGCGAGCAACCTTCCCCCCTGTTACCCGTAGTTAGGCGAACTACGTTTACTCTGATTTCTCGTTCCAGACGGGAATACGTAGGCATAAAGTGTGATACTTTGCCGAGTCATTTTCTTTTCTTTTTAGACCAGATCTTTAGAGTAGATAGATAAACATACCCTTAGATAGAAAACAAGCGTGGATCTCGTCGAGTACGACCGACGTGAGGGGTGTTAATACTTTCCCCTTGCGTAACCGACTCCCGAATCCAGAATTTGGTTGCGAGACCATTCCTTTCCCTCTTTGCGTTAGGTTTTCTCTGAGCGTTTCCTTTCCCTCTTTTGGGATAAATAACGCACGGTGGCGACTCTTCTGTCATAGCCGACGCCGATTTTCGCTGTAGCGAAACATCTCATCTTGATCCCCAACATGATTGTTGTAGGGAATGATCTTAGCTTTAATTTGAGTACTAGAAGTCCTTGATAGGGTTTATAGAACTCAAGTTATGAGCCAGACAAGTTACAAGTCATCTGAGGCATGTGAATTTGGAGCTTGAAAGTTACCCAACTTGCAGGACACGTTTGCCATAGAAGTATGATTCCTATGAACTTTTGGTAAACATGAATGTTGTTCCTTATTCTCTTAGCTTTCTAAATAGTACTAGAAGTCTATGATTGGATTTGTAGAACTCAAGTTATGGCTTTGACAAGTCAAGGGTATTTTGGGTATTTGGACATTACAGGTCATTTTAAATTATAAGTCAATTTCACTATCTTGCAAGCTTCAAATGGAGTTTTGTTCAACAGGAAAGTTTCTCAAAATGATGTTTTTAGCTTAGCCAAGTATCAAGAGTCCATTGATATGGATTAAAACAAGCATTGGTTGAAGAAATTTCACAAAAGGACCATTTTAATGAATTAAAATGGAAAAATTCAAAACAATTGATAAATGAATGATTTCAGGACAAATTTGTGCTCATTTTGGTTGGAAACTAAATTCTAAACACAATGGCATTATTAGAATTTTCATTTGAGGATTGGTTCATGGTGCTTTAGTTTGTTACTTCAAGAATAAGCTACATATCAAAAATCATTCACAAGGCACAAACAAGGACTCCTTTTGATCCAAACTCATTCACAAGGTCATATGCAAGCTGAATGAAGGTTCTAGAAGGTTGGAAAGCCCAGAATTTGTTTTTGCCATTGTTGGAATTTTGGAAGAAACTTGAAAATTGGATATTCTAATTTGGGCTTTTATTGGACCTCCAAAGCCCACAAATCATTTCTATATATTGCCATGAGTGATTCCAGATGAAGGTTGGTGATGGAATGAGCTTGGAAAGGTAAGAAATACATTGAAAAAGTTTGTTACAAGTGAAAATTGAATTTCAACTTAGAGGCCATTTCTGGAGCAACTGAGCATTGAAGAAGCTTCTACCATCATCAAGGATTGAAGCTGCAGAAGATTGGATCAAGATTCGCCATAACCGCTCCAATTCGAAGCTCCAACTCAGGTTTTTACATTTCAAAATTATGCTCTGTTCTTGATGAATTAAGATAGAATATGCATGTGGTTAGGTAGTACATGAACCATAGATGGATTTTGGATGAAAAAACTGAAGTTTAGAGACAATTTTAGGATGAACACTTTTTCGGTTTGGATTGGTATCTCTCTGTTCTTGGAGTTTTAGTACGAATAAGTAGGATATTTGGAATCCTTGCGAAATTTCCTCCAAGTTTCATTCAAGAATCGTGGCGTTTCATTGAGTTATGAGAGAGATGGGATTGTGAGATTTGCTTGCGTTTTCCAGCCACCGTGAGCTCCACCGGACTGGTTTCCCTCCCTTGGAATGTTTAAATGAAGAAGATAATAAATTCACCATTGGATCAGGCTGATACTTGGACCAAGTCTCCCCATCGTATGCTTCAGCGCGCGCCACATCATCCCCATCCAAAACGCACCGTTTGGATTAGTGAAGTTCAGTTGGGCCTAATGAACTGCTTTTCACACCCCATACGCAGGGCCCAAACCATTTAACACGTGAAAACCCTTACTTGTGGCACCCCCTGGCGTTGTTTCAATGAGAAATAATTAGCTGAATTGATATTCAGACTGGGCCCATTCCCAGCACTTTTTGCACCCCCTCATGTTGGGCCCAGGCGAATTACCCATGTATTGTCCTGCTGGTTACACCTCCCTCCATTATTTCTTTTTCTTCTTTTTTCTTTATTTCTTTTGTTTTGATTGTTGTTAGATATTAATTCAAGAAAAATAGTTAATTGTTTCATAAAATCATGAAAAAAAATACTTTCTAGCTAGTTTGGAATGTCTAGAATATTTCCATGTTTTTTATTTTAATTTTCCATTTATTTTGCAATTAATTTCATATTTTCTATGGTAGTATGTTTTTAATGATGGAATAATTGCATACTGAATTTGTTGATTTTATTTCTCAGTCTTGCTTTTGAGTTTGATATTGAAATTTTGTGTGCTGGTTATATACATTTTGATGATGTTATGTGATTTTTGTTATGATTTTTAGAGGATTCTAAATAGGGTTTTAGAGTAGTTGTTTAGGAGTGTTCTTTGTTGAATCCCTTTAGTGTACCCTTGAGGTTTTAGATTTAGTTTGAGCCTTTTGATTTAGGTTTAACCCCTGATTTTTGTGCCATAGCATGTTGATACATGTAGGATAATGTAGTATTTTCCTTAGAATTTTTAGAAGTAATTTTCCATTATTCCCCTATTTTATAAGTTAATGTTGTTAGGTGACCTTAATCTTAGCTTAGCTTGTAGTTTAGCACTAAAGATGAATCTTTAGACAACTCTAGGATTTGAATTACTCCTTGATAGGATTAAGACTAGGTTGATCCTTAGTTAGAGCTTAGAGTAGGCCTTGATAGAGCTTTAATCCCTTTTAGTTTAGGTGATCCTCACCTAATCTCTAGAGTTTCAACTTAAGAGTGTTAGGAAGATCAATCTCCCATGAATGGTTGAACATTATGGTGGATGCCTTTGGCATACACCATGCTTCCCTTCATCTCAATCTCCCATGAATGGTAGAGTACCATGGTGGATACCTTTGGCATACACCATACTTCCTTTCATCTCAATATCCATGATTGGTTGAACATCATGGTGGATACCTTTGGTATACACTATGTATCATCTCATTTTGTGATTATCCATGATTGGTTGAACATCATGGTGGATACCTTTGGTATACACCATGCATCCCATCATTAATTTCTTTCCTTAGGATAGAAGCCTTGTGTGATTACTTGTGGAGTGAATCCATTATTTGTCATAAGTCCGTTTCCTCATTCATTGACTGAGAGTGGTGTGTTGCATTAGGATAGTTCATGATTAGAATAGTTTAAGCATATATGCATGACAGCATTAAGAGGTTGAGTGAGTCTCCCTCTGCTTGTTTGCATTAAGGGTTGAGGTGATCCTCCCCTTGCTTGTGTGTTGTTTTTCTTTTTCTACTTGACGTATTTGCATAATAGAGGTTGAGTGAGCTCCCTCTGCTTGTCTGTTTTTCTTTGCTTGATTGCTAAGAGGTTGAGTGGGTCTCCCTCTGCTTGTATTGCCGCATTGCATGTGCATCTTTATCGTTTACCTGTTTTCTTCTGTATATCTGTTTATCTGTTAAGCTGATGCTTTATCTGTTTCTGTATCCCATTGCCATGATCCCCTAGGAATCTCACTTCCTTTGATAAGGAAGTGATGATTAGAACTTTAGGTTGAAACCTATGCATGATAACTTCTAGGAGTTCCCTGTTTCAAACCTCAACCATAGGATGAATCCTTGGCATGATAACTTTAGGACTTGATAGTTTCCCTTTAGTCGTGTCCATTCTCTTCCCATCTCAAAACAAATCAAAATACAGTAATAAAGGTTAACTGATGTCGTACGTTACGAGCCTTAAGCTACTTGAGAAAGGGTTGTTGGAGAGTTTCTTTTCAACAACTTGGATGTTTAGTATGGTACCCTTTGGGTGACATGCGACGCATTCACTCTCAGGTCATAGTCTCTAGTGCGATATTGGTTGCAAACATCCATAAAAAACACTTCTTCCATAAAAGACAGAAAACAAACTTTAAACCTTTTTGCCCCGTGGGCCCATAATTCAAAGGAAGCTTTTCTGAAGAAAAGAGTGTCGTTAACTTCCAGTTCTACTGCAAACGGCAACGCACGAGACTCTGACGAGCAAGCTGCATACACCAAACTGCTGGAACTGTTTGTTAACCCTACTCAGAAAAACAGATGAATCTGAACCCCCCGTGATCTGTATTATCCCAAACTACGTAAGCTCTAATCTCTCATATCTGTTGAGAGTATGTAGGCACAATACTGATGTATTGGGGAGCCATCTTCCCCCATCCAGTACCCGTAGTTAGCCGAACTATGTTGACTCTGATTTCTCGTTCCAGACGGGAATACATAGGCATAAAGTGCGACGCTTTGCCGAGTCATTTTCTTTTCGTTTCATACCAGCCTTGATAGGTAGATAGTAAAACTAACTCGTCAGATAAACACAACAAGCGTGGACCCCATCGAGTACGATGGACGTTAGGGGTGCTAATACCTTCCCCTTGCTTAACCGACTCCCGAACCCAAACATGGTTGCGATGACCTTGTCTTATACCTTTTAGTCAGGTTTTTCTGATCGTTTCCTTTCCCGTTCTGAGGGATAAATAACGAAAGGTGGCGACTCTTCTGTTTTATCGGCACCTTATTTTCGCGGTAGCGACAGCTGGCGACTCTGCTGGGGACTGCGACGGTTCCCTATGCGAGTCTCGCCTTGGATTTTATTCCTAGTTGTCTGGGTCATCCCCAGCAGCTGGCGACTCTGCTGGGGAGTCCAATGTTCCCCGTGCGAGTCAATCCTAGCGCTTGCGTGTTTACCTTGATGGGTTTTGTTTATTTATCGCATTTTACTTCCCGCATTTTATTTTCAATATGATATGATTATCTGTGCTGTTGTGGGAGGGGCTCTGATGAGTGAGAAGCCAGACCCAGGCTTAAGTGTACCTAGCATTTGTTGTGGAAATTAGTGGGCGCGTGCTTTCTTTGCAGGCACTAGTGTCTCATGAAATCCATGCTCAGACGAGGTTCTCCCGGTTGACTTCTTTTCCGGCCCTTTGGGCCTGAGGGGTTGTTGGTTTGGAGGATTGTCGACTCTGGGGACCGATCATTTGTGACTCAACTGAGTGAGGCTGCTTCAAGAGATGATGATTCCACACCTTCTGGGTATCGTATCATTGTCTCTCGAAAGTCTGTGACGTTAGGAAACGCATAGGATGCCGTACCTTATCCGTGATTAGGTTCATACCTGTGAGCAGGGTCGGGTTATTGCAGGAAACCTTAACCTTCAGACCACCTGGTTTTCTTGACAGTGAATCAGTTTTGTTGGATTCAGAGGGTTCTTATCGTCAGAGATGTCGTTGTTCTTGACAGAGCAGAATTATTGGTCCCCTTCAGGATTTTGTTGTCCGAGCGGTGTTGTGGTTTTGTTGATACAGAACCTTGATCTCCTCAACAACACTCTTGATCTCCTACTGCATAATTGCATCTTGCATTTTTGCATACTCATTTGCATTTCATTAACGTGTGTCTGCGTTACAGGTGCGTATTTTCCCCCCGTTCTAGTGATCTGGTCCCTTATTGCTGATATGAAGGATCTGAAGAAAATGATAGCCTACAGGTTTCCTACCCCGATATCGGCCCTTTGCTAAAGTTGATTTCCCTGGCTGATGGTACGGTATTAGAAGACTTCAGGCAAGCTCATGGGAGGTTGTTGAAATTCATTTGCAAGCCTTGTGTTGACCACTAAAAAGAAAGAATTGGATAAGGCGTATCTGAAGATATCCAAATTCAATATCTAGTGGAACAACACTTTGACTAGCCACAAAAGAGCGGGAAGAAAAGTTGAAGCAACAAATAGCCCGGTTGGAAGCTCAGATTATGATCAAAGACCAAAAGATAGAGGTTGAAGCCTCACTTCGACGAGACGTCCAGTATAGGTTGGTTTCAACCAAGGAAAACCTGAAGGATTGCCAACTCAGAGCTGGTGCTAAGAGGTGCAAAGTGGAAGACTGCTTTGGAAAAGGTGCTTGTAGGTACTTTGCCGAGAATCTCCCAGATATCATCAGGCAGAGGGATCTGCTGATCCAGAGTCTGCTTACTCAGCCTGATCATCCCGATACAAAGAAGTTACTAGAGGATTTCTGTTCCCGTAGTCGCACTTGATTTATTTGTATTTCTTTATACATTTTATGCATTGATATGCTGATCACCACCAGGTTTGTTGGTTGGGGTCACGATTTTCGCTTCAGTTGTATTCAGTCACTGATGTACGCCACCCTCGTGGGTTTTCTCTGATATATGTACGAGGATTTCTTTCCATGATTGGATGATAGACTTTATTTGTCTTGGAAGCTAGAATCATGGGAATCTCCCCAAGGCACAGACACACGTATGCATTTGCATGAATCATTGGCATGACAGGTACCTTGCCTTCTTTTCTAACCCCCTGTTGATTCAGGTTGTTTCAGGTTTGTCTCAGGTTGATCCGAGCAATGGAACAAGTTCAAGCAGAGCTGAGGGAGGTCCAAGGCCGGATGGGGCAGCTCATGAGAGACATGCAGGTGCTCAAAGAGGAGAATAACCAGCTGAAGAATCAGGTGGGCCTGATGGCGGAAGTGCTAAAGAACATACTCCGAAGAGAATGTGAGCAAAAGCCCGAGGCTGCAGCCGGCATACTTGCTCCACGGGTATCTGACGAACCCGCACCAAGGCATGATAAGCCTAACAGATCCTCTGCGCAGCATGAAGCTCGGAACGCTTCCCGTCAGCAGCCACGTCCGGTTCCGCAAGACAACCCCAGAAGGCAGGGTCAAAAGAGGAGACTATCTGACAGAATCCTCGATCCAATCCCGATGGATTATGACCAGTTGTTGCAACTCCTGATCCAACTACAGTTGGTTAAACTTCGAATGTTGGCTCCAATGACTGGACAGCTACCACCCGACTACAACGTGAATGCCCGTTGCGAGTTCCACTCTAGAGCACCGGGGCACGATATATTAAACTGTAGGGATTTTAAGCATAAGGTTCAAGACATGATTGAGTCAAGAACAATTGAATTCGTGTCGGGCGGCATGAAAGCATCAGGCAAATTCATCTCTTATCGTGCAAGAGAGATGGATGTTCCCATGATCTCATCTGAAGATGAGAAAGATCAGGAGTATATCCCGCAGTCTTTGAGGTCTGAATCGCCTTGCCCGCAACTTTTTCATGTTCCTGGGTCGAGCTCAAGGATGAAAGCCCCTGAACAGAGAGGATCCTCACTAGGTCAAACCTCGTCTCCAGATTATTTCTGCCATTCCGAATCGGCAACCTCCCGCTCCGTGGCAGCAAAACTATCGGAGCCCGAATCAGAGTCGACCTCACAATAGTCGTTCTTCTGAGTGAGTCTGAAGACTTCAAAGGGTCGCTCCCCTCAGCAGCCAATAAGTGTGAAAGCCCAGTTCCCCGAAAGCTGGCAATCTGCATTTTATCATGTCATTTCTTTACATTTGTAGTTTCTTTCCTGTAGAATGCAATTTTCGTTTGTAAAACTTGTTGTTTTTCAATTGATATTGATAATGAAATAAATATGCATGTCTTGAACTAATCTATTCGTGTTCACTCTATTGCTTTCTTTTATTTCAAACGCTTGTTTAAGTGGAATTTGGGGAGGATGAAAAAATCCCATGATGCGTAAGCTTCGGATGCTATGCTTTTGAATAAGAAACCTGTTGATGATGTATAGACATTGTTTCAAATCCCAAACACCGGAGATATAAGGAAGATAATCCCTTGTTAACCCCGTTGAGCCTAGTTGTAGGAGTTTCTTTCTGAAGATAGAAAAACCCTCAATCTTAACCTAGGTCAGGGTAGGTGTCAGTTAACTTTACCAAGCGTTCAAATAACAAAAGGAGTGTCCGTTCGAGGATCAATCACGCCGCTATAGGTCGTACCTAAAAAACCATGATGGTTAAACCTGGCCGATTAGGAGTGTAACAGTCATAATCTCTTTAACAAGTCATACGAGCCGATGCCATACGATTTGTTCAAAAAAAAGAAGAAAGAAAGAAAAGAATCGAAAAGAAAAAGCCCGCTAAGTTGAATCTTGAAAGCAAGCGACTTAGGAAAAAACTAGGGTACCCCGCTGGACTTTAAAATTGAAGAAACTCTAAAGAGTTAGTCCAGGAAAAAGTTAGGGGAGAACGAAAAACGAAAAAACAAAAAAACAAAAAACGAAAAATGAAAAGCGAAAAGGATTACGAAAGAAAATCCTCAAACAAGAACAAAATCGTGTGGCTACCGATGCCCAAACAAAGACGAAAAGAGAGTGACTGTCACTTCGAAAAAGAATGATTTCTTGAACTATCACTCAACCTTTGAAAGGTGATCGCTAAGGTCGAATTAGTTGAACGTAGATTGGAGAATATCAAGGAGAATGGGTGGGTTAAAATGAATTTTGAGCCTTTATCCTTTCTTTCTTAAACCGTGAACCTGATCACGTTACAACCTTTAAAAGACCTAATTGAAATAGGTTTGTTTCGAAAGCATACTTCGGTGAAGATCGCATCGGAACTGACTCCTAGATAGGATTCCCAATACAGCGTTGTATTAATGTTGACATGTTGATGAATGATTTCATGCATTTTATGTCATAAATTTTTTTCCGGTGAACAGGAATGGATTTTGAAAACTACCATATGCATTGCATTTGATATGTCTTTTATGCAGAACAGTTTGTTTTACTAGCGAGTAAGCGCTTGATAGCAAGAAAGTTTCCATGATGGAAAGATTTGATCAGGACAGAATGCAAAATGCTAGAGTATTCCGGTGAACCGGGGTGGGCTATGTCACATAATCACAGCATGGGTGTCAGCCGTCCAGAAATCGTTAATTCGGGGCAATCAGGTCGAGATTTGATGAATCTCTCGCGGCCAAGGGTACTACTCCCTACAGATCAGCCCATGAGGGGCAAAGTCATGACAAGACAGGGGCAGGTCACCCCGAGAGCGCTGAAGCCATCCTTAGCCTGAAGGCAATTAACTTGAAGCACCTTCTTAAGGTCCAGAATGCTGAAGCAGAACAGGGTGCAGAGATTGCAGATTTTCCTTTCAAGGAACATCCCCACTGAGATCCCACAGGCTGAGGCAAAAGCTAAAAGCGAAGGAGTCGTTCCTTCCCGTGTTGGCGTAGATTGTTAGAGTCTATCAGAAGTGGTCGGAAGACTCTGGGGCAAGTCGTCTCGAGGCCGTCTCATGGCAAGATTGATTTATTCGCGAGTTAAACTAAGCTAGGGCAGTTCCTCAAGCAGGTATATTTTCCCCCAGTCAAAGTTGAAAGTCGGAGAATCGGGTCGTCACCCTTATCAAATAACTTGAAACTTTCATGGTCCAGTCTTGTTTGGTTAACCCTCAAACCAGTTCTCGTCCAGTATATGTCAAAATGTTGAACCAGTCCCCGCCTGGTCCCTTCTTTTGGTAGTTCGTTGTTTAACCAGTCCTCGTACGGAAAACGCAGTTGCAAAGTCCAATCCTTGTTTGGCAAATCCGAAATCAATCCTGTTTGATATTTGAACCAGATATCCAATCCCTGTCTGATATCCATAATCTGAAATCAGTCTTGTCTAATCTCCTAACCCAAAAATCAATCTTGTTTGATATTCGAACCAGATACCCAGTCCCTGTCTGATATCCATAGTCTGAAATCAGTCCTGTCTAATCTCCTTACTCGAAGTCAATCCTGTTTGATATTCTAACCAGATATCCAGTCCCTGTCTGATATCCATAATCCGGAATCAGTCTTGTCTGATCTCCCTACCCGAAGTCAATCCTGTTTGATATTCGAGCCAGATATCCAGTTCCTGTCTGATATCCGAAACTAGAAATCCACGCTGATGCCGGAGATTATTTCTTGTCTGACGACTTGACCCGTGACACCAGTTCTTGTCTGGTGGTCCACCCCTGAATGCTAGTACCTGTCTAGTACTTCCCCATTTAAATCCACTCTCGTTGGTAACCTTCCGTTCAAGGTTCAGCTCCAGCTTGGAAAACGGTTTCAGAATCCAGTGCTTGTCTGGCCTGTCATTCTTTTGAAGACTAATCTCCGTTTGATAAGCCCTCGATTGGTAGTTAGTCCGCGCTTGACCTACTCTGTTAAAATCCATTTCTAGAGTGATGTCCAAGTGGTCCATTCTTCCAAGCAGGATAACTTCTTCTTCCCCAACAAGTTCAGCAGTGTTTTCCCCACAGAGTATGAACAGGGGACCGTGAGCATTGATATGTCTCCCCAAGCAGAGATAGACTCTCCCCAACCAGATGTATCCTGAGGAAGGATCGTCATCTCCCCAGCTGAGTCATGCGCTGAAGCGTATGTTCATTCCCAACACTGGGTCAATGTGCAGTTTTCTCGTAGAAGACTATTCGCAAGTATGCGGCTTCCGATAGTTCAGACTGAAGTCTCCAGCGGAATTGAGATTCCCCACAGAGTTGTACTGTCCCCGGCAGGTAAGAGCGATTCCAGCGTCTGGTTGTCTATCCCCAGCCGAGTTTGCAGTTCCCCAAGAGAGCCGAGTCCTTGGAAAGCGTTCAGGCCATGATTGGTTTTCCCCAGTAGAGTGTTGAATAGCTGATGTTGTACCTCCTCATCGGAGCCGTTATCTCCAGGAGAGTTTTAGCCGCGAAGGCCGTATAGTTTATTTCTGCGATTGATATCATTTTCCTCGGCAGTTTATGGTTCGTATACCTAGTTGAGCGAGTACAGGTTCTTGTAGAACCTTAATCCCCTGCAGCAGTCGTATGGAGTTCGTATCCCCAGGTTTAACCCAATTGATATTGGTGTGACTTCTTCTCCTCGGCAGGATGATTCCTTCCTCCACCAGAGTGGTTCTTTCTCCTTGACAGGAGGATTCTCCCTTCAGCATTTATTTTACTGATGGGATCGTAGCATTTTGCATGATTGCATAGCATTTACCCAAAAAACGCGTAGCATATCCACCGTGTGGAGTATTGCGCCATTGTCAAAGCATATGCATATGAAACATGAGCTAGGTCATTACCTTTCTTGTTTTGCAGGTGTTCCTCCTCAGAATGGTTTGCTCAAGATGATTCTTGAATTCCCCAGCGGGCTAGTTTGCTTAAGATGATTCTTAAAATCCCCAGTGAGGTCGCCAAAGTTGGTTTCTCAAGTTGATGTTTAGAGTCCCCGATAGAGTGTTTGCTCAGGATGATTCCTGAAATCTCCAGCAGAGTTATTGGTTCAGGGTGATTCTTGAAGTCCCCGACGGAGTTATTTGTCCAAGATGATTCTTGAAGTCCTTAGTAGAGTTGATTCACCCAGAATGATTTCTGGATCCTTGAAGCAGAGTTACTTGATAGTTCTCCAGAATCCCCAGCCGAGAGGTGTCATCCCCAGCAGGTTTTAAAACAGAGAAGTTGAGATTTCCTTGAAGACTTAATGATTGAAGTCCGGCAGTAGTGCCAAACTACCAAGAGTTACTGATGAAGTCCGACTGTGATGTCGAAGCAGTTCTCTCAGCTGATGCGGAGTTCCTGATGGCAGAAGTTTGGATATCCCTATTTGGTTCATGATTGACCGAGGATTCTATTCCTGACTCACTGACGAAGTCCGGCTGACGCCCGAAAATTTCTTTGAATGCCCGACGGCATGATTAACTTGATTGTTAAAAAGTTCCTAATGACTTGATGAGTCCCCAGGAATTCTTCTGCTGCAATGCCGCAGAATGCTTGACGGCAATACTAGCTATGTATCACCGGTTACCGAGTGACCAGTGATCCCTTGATGACTTGAGGAAGAAGCTGCAGCGAAATCTGATAATCATCCCGACGGAGATTTGAGAGTAGCCCTTCACCAGTTACCGAGTAACTGGTGATCCCTCATTGACTTACTGATGAAGTCCGACAAAGATATTGTCGATGTTCCTAGCAACATGATGAGTCCATAGGCAACGATAAGGAATTCTTCTGCAGTGGCGCAGAATGCCCGGCAGCAAAATCAGCCATCATTCACCAGTTACCGCGTAACCGGTGATCCCTTATTGACTTACTGATGAAGTCCGACAAAGATACTGTCGACGTTCCTAACGACATAATGAGTCCATAGGCGACGATAAGGAATTCTTCTGCTATGACTCAGAATGCCTGACGGCATAATCGACCTTCCATTACCAGTTACCGCTTCACTGGTGATCCCTTGATGACTTGAGGACGAAGATCTACAGCAAAATCAGATGATCATCCTGATGGAGATTTGAGATTAGACCCTTCACCAATTACCGTGTGACCAATTCCCCAGCAGAGTTGTCGTGCAACTATCATGTTCAATTTTGAAGATGTTCCTACCAATCAGAGTATCGTTTACCTGTGCGGTTGGCAGATTGCCAGTTACCGTATAATCGGTGGCCCCTTGATAATTTGAGGACATAGATGATCATCCTGACGGAGATCTGAGAGTTATCCTTCACCAGTTACCGTGTAACCGGTGATCCCTTGATGATTTGAGGACGAATATCTACATTGGAATCATAAAATCATCCTAACGGAGATTCAGATCAGTATTTCTCCAGCTAGTTGCCGTGCAACTATTATTTCGGTTTCCAAAGAGATTCGTCCCCATCAGAGTACCGTGTACTTGTGCAGTTGGAAAATTTCTAGGTTTATTGGTATTCAACCGCCTTTTACCTTGATTGTCTGAGAGTCGTTCGCTTCTCACCCAGTCAGGTCCAAGCCGTTTGAGTAGGGGCAGCTGTTGCACCCCAAAATTTTCCCAACATGCCTTTACCTAGCTTATGTTTCATTTCATTCATATTACCATTATCATTTGCATTTTATTGACATGTATGCAGGAGATCAAGAGGTATGATTACCAATCAAGAGCTATACAAGACTATGAAGCTATCTAAGAAGGTTATTCAAGTGTTCAGGGGTTGATATCCTTGTCAGAGAAGTTAAAAGAGCCTCAGAGAGAGGGGTTGAAACCAAAAGTATATGTCTCCTAACTTGAGAGTTGTGGAAAGCCATCAGATGATTCTAAAGCCATGAAGTTGGACTTGAGGTCTTGAGAGAGCTCATAAGAAATTTTTAAGTTCATGTGGGAGCTCAGACAAGTCCTTATGCAAGATTAAGAAGCCTCAGCCATGATTGGTGCAACTAGGGTTTGACTGGGTCAACCCTAAGTCAACTAATGATTTGAAGAAGGTTGAGACCTAATCCAAGAGCCATGTGACCATGGATGGACATTTTGAGATGTTCTAAGGATGATTCCAAGGTCAACTCATCATGATTGAAGAGTTTGAGAAGTTTTAGGCTAGGGTTTCTAAGGCTTGACAGTGTAAAATCCCCTAGCTTGACCCCTGACTTCAAGACTACTTAACTCAAGATGTAATTTTCATCTCATCTTGACCCCAACATGATTGTTGTAGGGCATGATCTTAGCTTTAATTTGAGTACTATAAGTCCTTGATAGGGTTTACATAACTCAAGTTATGAGCCAGACAAGTAACAAGTCATCTGAGGCATGTGAATTTGGAGCTTGAAAGTTACCCAACTTGCAGGACACTTTTGCCATAGAAGTATGATTCCTATGAACTTTTGGTCAACATGAATGTTGTTCCTTATTCTCTTAGCTTTCTAAATAGTACTAGAAGTCCATGATTGGATTTGTAGAGCTCAAGTTATGGCTTTGACAAGTCAAGGGTATTTTGGGTATTTGGACATTACAGGTCATTTTAAATTATAGGTCAATTTCACTTTCTTGCAAGCTTCAAATGGAGTTTTGTTCAATACGAAAGTTTCTCAAAATGATTTTTTTAGCTTAGCCAAGTATCAAGAGTCCATTGATATGGATTAAAACAAGCATTGGTTGAAGAAATTTCACAAAAGGACCATTTTAATGAATTAAAATGGAAAAATTCAAAACAATTGATAAATGAATGATTTCAGGACAAATCTGTGCTCATTTTGGTTGGAAACTAAATTCTAAACACAATGGCATTATTAGAATTTTCATTTGAGGCTTGGTTCATGGTGCTTTAGTTTGTTACTTCAAGAATAAGCTACATATCAAAAATCATTCACAAGGCACAAACAAGGACTCCTTTTGATCCAAACTCATTCACAAGGTCATATGCAAGCTGAATGAAGGTTCTAGAAGGTTGGAAAGCCCAGAATTTGTTTTTGCCATTGTTGGAATTTTGGAAGAAACTTGAAAATTGGATATTCTAATTTGGGCTTTTATTGGACCTTCAAAGCCCACAAATCATTTCTATATATTGCCATGAGTGATTCCAGATGAAGGTTGGTGATGGAATGAGCTTGGAAAGGTAAGAAATACATTGAAAAAGTTTGTTACAAGTGAAAATTGAATTTCAACTTAGAGGCCATTTCTGGAGCAATTGAGCATTGAAGAAGCTTCTACCATCATCAAGGATTGAAGCTGCAGAAGATTGGATCAAGATTCGCTCCATAACCGCTCCAATTCGAAGCTCCAACTCAGGTTTTTACATTTCAAAATTATGCTCTGTTCTTGATGAATTAAGATAGAATATGCACGTGGTTAGGTAGTACATGAACCATAGATGGATTTTGGATGAAAAAAATGAAGTTTAGAGACAATTTTAGGATGAACACGTTTTTGGTTTGGATTGGTATCTCTCTGTTCTTGGAGTTTTAGTACGAATAAGTAGGATATTGGAATCCTTGCGAAATTTCCTCCAAGTTTCATTCAAGAATCGTGGCGTTTCATTGAGTTATGAGAGAGATAGGATTGTGAGATTTGCTTGCGTTTTCCGGCCACCGCGAGCTCCACCGGACTGGTTTCCCTCCCTTGGAATGTTTAAATGAAGAAGATAATGAATTCACCGTTGGATCAGGCTGATACTTGGACCAAGTCTCCCCATCGTATGCTTCAGCGCGCGCCACATCATCCCCATCCAAAATGCACCGTTTGGATTAGTGAAGTTCAGCTGGGCCTAATGAACTGCTTTTCACACCCCATACGCAGGGCCCAAACCATTTAACACGTGAAAACCCTTACTTGTGGCACCCCCTGGCGTTGTTTCAATGAGAAATAATTAGCTGAATTGATATTCAGACTGGGCCCATTCCCCAGCACTTTTTGCACCCCCTCATGTTGGGCCCAGGCGGATTACCCATGTATTGTCCTGCTGGTTACACCTCCCTCCATTATTTCTTTTTCTTCTTTTTTCTTTATTTCTTTTGTTTTGATTGCTGTTAGATATTAATTCAAGAAAAATAGTTAATTGTTTCATAAAATCATGAAAAAAAAACTTTCTAGCTAGTTTGGAATGTCTAGAATATTTCCATGTTTTTTATTTTAATTTTCCATTTCTTTTGCAATTAATTTCATATTTTCTATGGTAGTATGTTTTTAATGATGAAATAATTGCGTACTGAATTTGTTGATTTTATTTCTCAGTCTTGCTTTTGAGTTTGATATTGAAATTTTGTGTGCTGGTTAAATACATTTTGATGATGTTATGTGATTTTTGTTATGATTTTTAAAGGATTCTAAATAGGGTTTTAGGGTAGTTGTTTAGGAGTGTTCTTTGTTGAATCCCTTTAGTGTACCCTTGAGGTTTTAGATTTAGTTTGAGCCTTTTGATTTAGGTTTAACCCCTGATTTTTGTGCCATAGCATGTTGATACATGTAGGATAATGTAGTATTTTCCTTAGAATTTTTAGAAGTAATTTTCCATTATTCCCCTATTTTATAAGTTAATGTTGTTAGGTGACCTTAATCTTAGCTTAGCTTGTAGTTTAGCACTAAAGATGAATCTTTAGACAACTCTAGGATTTGAATTACTCCTTGATAGGATTAAGACTAGGTTAATCCTTAGTTAGAGCTTAGAGTAGGCCTTGATAGAGCTTTAATCCCTTTTAGTTTAGGTGATCCTCACCTAATCTCTAGAGTTTCAACTTAAGAGTGTTAGGAAGATCAATCTCCCATGAATGGTTGAACATTATGGTGGATGCCTTTGTCATACACCATGCTTCCCTTCATCTCAATCTCCCATGAATGGTAGAGTGCAATGGTGGATGCCTTTGGCATACACCATGCTTCCTTTCATCTCAATATCCATGATTGGTTGAACATCATGGTGGATACCTTTGGTATACACTATGTATCATCTCATTTCCTGATTATCCATGATTGGTTGAACGTCATGGTGGATACCTTTGGTATACACCATGCATCCCATCATCAATTTATTTCCTTAGGATAGAAGCCTTGTGTGATTACTTATGGAGTGAATCCATTATTTGTCATAAGTCATTTTCCTCATTCATTGATTGAGTGGTGTGTTGCATTAGGATAGTTCATGATTAGAATAGTTTAAGCATAGATGCATGACTGCATTAAGAGGTTGAGTGAGTCTCCCTCTGCTTGTTTTCATTAAGGGTTGAGGTGATCCTCCCCTTGCTTGTGTGTTGTTTTTCTTTTTCTACTTGACGTATTTGCATAATAGAGGTTGAGTGAGCTCCCTATGCTTGTCTGTTTTGTCTGTTTTTCTTTGCTTGATTGCTAAGAGGTTGAGTGGGTCTCCCTCTGCTTGTATTGCCGCATTGCATGTGCATCTTTAGTATTTACCTATTTTCTTCTGTATATCTGTTTATCTGTTAAGCTGATGCTTTATCTGTTTCTGTATCCCATTGCCATGATCTCCTAGGAACCTCACTTCCTTTGATAAGGAAGTGATGATTAGAACTTTAGGTTGAAACCTATGCATGATAACTTCTAGGAGTTCCCTGTTTCAAACCTCAACCATAGGATGAATCCTTGGCATGATAACTTTAGGACTTGATAGTTTCCCTTTAGTTGTGTCTATTCTCTTCCCATCTCAAAACAAATCAAAATATAGTAATAAAGGTTAACTGATGTCGTACGTTACGAGCCTTAAGCTACTTGAGAAAGGGTTGTTGGAGAGTTTCTTTTCAACAGCTTGGATGTTTAGTATGGTACCCTTTGGGTGACATGTGACGCATTCACTCTCAGGTCATAGTCTCTAGTGCGATATTGGTTGCAAACATCCATAAAAAACACTTCTTCCGTAAAAGACAGAAAACAAACTTCAAACCTTTTTGCCCTGTGGGCCCATAATTCAAAGGAAGCTTTTTTGAAGAAAAGAGTGTCATTAACTCCCAGTTCTACCGCAAACGATAACGCACGAGACTCTGACGAGCAAGCTGCATACACCAAACTGCTGGAATTGTTTGTTAACCCTACTTGGAAAAACAGATGAATCTGAACCCCCGTGATCCGTATTATCCCGAACTACGTAAGCTCTGATCTCTCATATTTGTTGAGAGTAAGTAGGCACAATACTGATGTATTGGCGAGCCACCTTCCCCCATCCAGTACTCGTAGTTAGCCGAACTACGTTGACTCTGATTTCTCGTTCCAGACGGGAATACGTAGGCATAAAGTGCGACGCTTTGCCGAGTCATTTTCTTTTTGTTTCAGACCAGCCTTGATAGGTAAATAGTAAAACCAACTCGTCAGATAAACACAACAAGCGTGGACCCCATCGAGTACGATGGACGTGAGGGGTGCTAATACCTTCCCCTTGCGTAACCGACTCCCGAACCCATACATGGTTGCGATGACCTTGTCTTATACATTTTCATCAGGTTTTTCCAATCGTTTCCTTTCCCGTTCTGAGGGATAAATAACGAAAGGTGGCGACTCTCCTGTTTTTTCGGCACCTTATTTTCGCGGTATCAATACCGACGAAGTTATTTTTACAGCTGATGCTCTTGATGTTCCTGCTGCCCCGACCATCCCATCTACCGAGCAGCCCCCGTCCTTAGAGCTAAAAGAGCTCCCTGAGAACCTGAAATATGCTTACTTAGAGAGTAACAAAAAACTCCCTGTTATTATTTCTTCCAACCATGATTTCAATCAAGAAAATAAGCTTTTGCAGGTTTTGAAGAAGCACAAGAAGGCAATCGGGTGGACATTAGCCGACCTTCCAGGAATTAGTCCTTCCATGTGTATGCACAGAATTTTACTTGAGGATGGTGCGAAAACGGTAAGGCAGACCCAAAGGAGGCTTAATCTTTTGATTCTCGATGTTGTGAAGAAAGAGGTAACCAAACTCTTGCAAGCAGGTATCATTATCCTATCTCTGGCAATAAGTGGGTAAGCCCGGTGCAGGTTGTACCTAAGAAATCTAGACTAACAGTTGTCAAAAATGAAAAGAATGAACTTGTTCCCACTAGAGTGCAAAATAGCTGGAGAGTTTGTACCAGTTACAGGAGACTAAACCAGGCTACTAGAAAGGATCACTTTCCTTTGTCGTTCATCGACCAAATGCTTGAACGGCTAGCTGGTAAATCACATTATTGTTTTCTTGATGGCTTTTCAGGTTACTTTCAGATTCATATTGCACCGGAAGATCAAGAGAAGACCACTTTTACTTGTCCCTTTGGTACTTTTTCTTATAGGAGGATGCCTTTTGGTCTTTGCAATGCTCCTGGCACTTTCCAGCGATGCATGATTAGCATTTTTTCGGATTTTATTGAAAATTGCATGGAAGTTTTTATGGATGATTTCACTGTTTATGGTTCTTCTTTTGATGCATGCCTGAGCAATTTAAGCTTGATTTTAGAAAGATGCATCGAAACTAACCTTGTTTTAAATTATGAGAAATGTCATTTTATGGTTGAGCAGGGAATTCTTCTTGGTCATATAGTTTCTGAAAAAGGAATTTCTGTTGACCCTGCTAAGATTGATGTGATTTCTACACTACCTTACCCATCTTGCGTTCGCGAGATTCATTCTTTTCTTGGTCATGCGGGTTTTTACAGGCGTTTCATCAAGGATTTCAGCAAGATAGCTCTTCTGCTGTCAAACTTGTTGAAGAATGACGTTACTTTCCACTTCGATGATAAATGAAAACAAGCGTTTGACTTCTTGAAGAAAGCATTGACCTCCGTTCCCATAATCCAGCCCCCTGACTGGACCTTCCCTTTTGAGCTTATGTGTGACACTTCGAATTATGCTGTTGGGGCTGTCCTTGCACAAAGAGTTGACAAGGTTGCCCATGTTATTTACTATGCTTCCAGGACTCTAGATTCTGCACAATCAAATTACACTACCACTGAAAAAGAACTTCTAGCTATTGTTTTTGCTTTTGATAAATTCAAATCTTATTTGCTAGGTTCCAAGGTTGTTGTTTTCACTAACCATGCAGCTTTAAAGTACCTGTTGAAGAAGCCGGATGCAAAACCGAGATTGATTCGGTGGATGTTGTTGCTCCAAGAGTTTAATGTAGAGATTAAAGACAAAAGTGGAGCTGAGAACTTAGTGGCTGACCATTTGAGCAGGATACAGAGACATGAAGATCCCTTTCCTATTCAGGATGACTTTCCTGATGAGCAGCTTTTAGTTTTGCATGGTATTACACCTTGGTTTGCTGATATTGTTAATTATCTTGTTGCTGGTGTTTTTCCTACAGGTGCGTCTAGATCACAGATTCATAAACTAAAAAGTGATGCCAACTATTATGTTTGGGATGATCCATATCTTTGGAAGTTTGGTAGTGATCAGGTGATTAGAGGATGTGTTCCCGACTATGAGATTGAATCCATTTTAAATTTCTCTCATGCGTCTCAAGTCGGAGGACATTTTGGCCCTCAAAGAACTGCAAGAAAAGTGCTTGACTCAGGTTTCTATTGGCCAACTATTTTTAAAGATGCTTATGAGACTTACTGCACTTGTAAAGAGTGCCAGATAGCAGGTACAAACATCACTCGCAAGAGTGAAATGCCTCAGCAGCCTATGCTTTTCTGTGAGGTATTTGATGTATAGGGAATCGACTTCATGGGTCCCTTTCCTGTGTCGTTTGGTTTCCTTTATATTTTGCTTGTTGTTGATTATGTTTCAAAGTGGGTAGAAGCTATCCCCACTCGGACTAATGATTTTAGAGTTGTTGCAGAATTTGTCAGGTCTAATATCTTTTGCAGGTTCGGAATACCGCGAGCTATCATCAGTGACCAAGGCACTCATTTCTATAACCGTACCATGGAAGCTTTGCTCCGAAAGTATGGAGTTGTGCAGAAAGTCTCTACTGCATATTACCCACAAACTAATGGGCAAGATGAGATCTCAAACAGGGAGATCAAACAGGTTTTAGAAAAATGGTGCAGCCAAACAGGAAGGACTGGAGTCGTCGTCTAGAAGACGCACTTTGGGCTCAAAGAACAGCTTTCAAGACACCTATTGGGATGTCTCCTTATCGACTTGTTTTTGGTAAGGCATGTCATCTTCCTGTTGAGATAGAACATCATGCTTATTGGGCGGTGAAAAGTTGTAATTTGGAGATGCAACAAGCAGGTATTGAAAGAAAACTCTAATTGCAACAGTTAGAAGAGCTTAGATTAGAGGCTTATGAAAGCTCTAGGATTTATAAAGAGAAAACTAAGCACTTCCATGATAAGATGATTTCTAGGAAGGAATTTTCTGTGGGTCAACAGGTTTTATTGTTTAACTCCCGCCTTAAGCTTATGGCTGGGAAACTTCGATCCAAATGGATTGTCCCCTTTGTTGTTACTAATGTTTTCCCTTATGGTGCAGTAGAAATAAAAAGTGCAGGTACTGACAAAGTCTTCAAGGTTAACGGGCAGCGTCTGAAGTTATTCCATGAGAGTTCGGTGCCTGAAGATGTCAGCATAGAGGAGCTTTCTTTGAAAGCGTCCAACTACACTGCAACTTGACTAAGGAACACCTTTTTCCTTTCTCTCACTCTTACTTTATAATTGAGTTCTTTTCATTGAGGGCAATGTATGTCTTAAGTGTGGGGGAGGGAACCTTTTGCTTTTGTTTGTTTGTTTTCATTGAATAAAAAAAATGAAATTGCATGTTTTCTTGTTGGTTATTCTGCTACATCTATGAATATTCTCTCTATCTTGGTCGAAAGACTTGTGGTATGATGTGATTTATTTATTTTTTGTGCATTTTTAGTATATATGTCTGACTAAAATCTAAATTTTACATCATTAGTGATATATCACTAACCCTTGTGAAACTTTGAGCCTAATAATGGATAACACATAAAAAATGCATCTTTTTCTTTCTTGTGTGATTTACTCATGTTTGTTCGTCTCTAGAACTTGAATTGACTCTTGTTGAAGCTGTTTGTTTACTTGTGCACACTGACATGATAAAGGTTATTTTGTTTTTTAACCAGTTAGCCAAAAAGCCAACCTTAACAATATTTTCCCTTTGTTTGTAAATCCCTTTGAGCCTATTATCCTTTTTTGTGTGTTTAAAACTCATTACAAGCCGAAAACTGAAAAACAATATTATCACCCTATTCAAGGGGTTGGAAGAGTCTTGTATGGAGTTGTTTGGGGTTGAACATTTTGTTTATATTGTTATTATGATGTTGGTAGGAAAAAAATAGAAAAAGAAAAAAAAAGAATGAAAAATGAAAAAATAGAGAAGGTTGTCAATATTAGTCCTTCTGAAAAAAAGAAAAAAAAAAAGAATAAAAGGAAAAAGAGAAGAGAAATAAGTTGTGAGTTTGTTGTTCAATAGAATTTCCCTTTGAGATGTTTTGTAGTTCAACTCCTGCAATTCCTTCAATCCTCTTTTAACTCTTTGAATTTTAGCTTAGTACCCCTTAGGATATATCTCACCCTGACTTTGGCCAAATTACAACCATAATAAAAGTCCTTTTGATCTTTGTGTGCAATGTATTTCAATGGTGAATGTTAGAGTCTTTTTAAGCTTATGGTAGTACTACTTTCATGTTGTGCTTTGAGTGTAAACAGTAACCTAAACACTTGAGAGTTGAGTGGAAACAGTTTATCTTGTGAGGATCTTGATACTTTTGATGTACTTTTTGGTGATCTGTTTTTCATACTTACTTTGAATGTTACAGTTCAATTTCTCACTAATGCCATGTCTTGAAGCTTAGACTTAGAAGTGTGTTTGCATATTGTATCCTGATAACTTTTGAGTTTGCATGCTTTGTTTCATTTTTTTTCTTGAAGTTTCTTTGTTTTGATTTGATTTGTTTTTCATTTTGTTCGGAGTGCAAAAGTTCAAGTGTGGGGGAATTTGATCAGTGCATTTTGATGCATGTTCTTCCATATTTGTACTCAAACATTTCTTTGATTAGTTTTATTTATTTTTATGTTTTAAGGTGTTTTTATATTTTATTTTATTTTTGCATTTATTTGTTTTTCGTATTTATTTTTCAGCTTTAACAGTCTGCACGGAAACGATCATAACCGGAGTTCTGAGAATCCGTTTGAGGCGTTCTAAAAATCGCCGGAAAGCTAAGAGAGAGAGCTACGAATTTCGTGTTGGAGTCGAAGTCAGATTCGGAGCATATTTTCCCAAAAGTTTCATTGAAGTTGCAGCATTAGGATATTGTTTTAGTTTTGGGTCATGTTTTGGGTATGTGTTATGTTTTCGACCTAGTTGGGTTATGAACCAGTTGGGTTATGAATTTCATTTAGAAAGAACATTGTGTTACTGTTCATGTTATCACGTAATTCACTATTCACGAAAAAATATTGTGGAGCTTTTTACGAATTCTATGGAGAACTAATACCCTATGGACAGATTCACTATACTCAGGTTTCAAACTTTGAGATTGTTATGATATTTACAATTTGAATTCGATTCCTTTCAATTATATCATGTGATTGTTGTTTGCTTAATTCGATTATTATATAGTATACTTGATTTAATTTGATTGATCTGTGTTCCTAATTTTAATCGTAGATTAACTATGCTTAATTGTTAATTTGCGCTATCCTTTACCGTATGCTTAATCCGGCGATAGGAACATGTTTCTCATGATATCAATCACGCTTGTTGACTGATATTATCATCAAATAGGATAGAAGTTCCGTTTGGGAAATTGTATTTTCATCAGTTGATGATTAGTAAGAATCGAGGCGGTGAATCTGTTGCTATAATCACTTATTTCACAACAGCTTATTTCAGTAATCAATTATTTTAAGTGCTTTTTCTTAATCAGAAACCCAAACCCCCCTTATTTCATTACTATAATTGGTTAATCACTACAATAATCCTTGCGATACGATATTCCGAGTTACTGTAGTTGTACAACATTTTTACAAAACAACTCGTTTTTGATCCGCGCGCGACAGCGGATCACATCTCCATCTGCTGTGGTGAAAGAACTGTTGTAGAGTGCTTTAATGTGAATGTCATGCTGAATGTCGTGACATCCATCACAACATCCATCTGTTGTCATGACAGAACTACTGCCATGTGTGAGAAACAGCAGGAGCCAACAAAAGCAGATGACATAACTGTTGTCATGGATGAACTGCTGGCATGGATGCAGAAGGAGTTGATGACAAAACTGTTGTCATGAATGTCATACTGAATGTCATGACATTGATCGTATGACATCATGTCTGGTACAGCAGGGGCTGCTATGGTATATCTCTTGACAGAAGTGTTTTGTCTGTTGAATATTCCTCATCAGTATGGACAGGCCAAAGAGATTCATTAGGAACAAAGTGCAGATAAAAAGGATCTTTGAGACTTTTTAGGAAACTATGATATGCTTGTTTCTACTGTCATGAAGAAGATTCTGCAGAAGTGTGCAGCAGTGCAAGCTGGTCAGCTAAGAGTAAGTGAAAGCTAAATGTCATACTGAATATCATGACATTGATTGTATGACATCAGACAGGCTGGATTTGTTTTTCTGTTATGATACCTGATATATCTCAGGCTAAATTTCAGGAAACCTGTTATGACTTCTTAGTTATCTCAGACGAGATTCTGGGCAGTATCATGACCTAATTTGACAACACCTTGATCAGTGGAAATTAGGTATACTTTGTTAAACCTAATGTTTGTTACTTTGAGCAGCCCAAGTCCAGTCTGCATTGCTATAAAAGGAGGAACAAAAGCAGAAGAAAGCAAACACTCACATCAAGAAAAACCAGAGTGTAAAATAAAGGTCTAGGGTTTGAGAGTCCCTTGTGTGTAAGTCACCCTTTGTATCATTTGATACATTGAGGTAGACATATTTGTAAGTGAAGAAGGCTAGTCTTCACTTGTGAATTCTACTTAGAAATACTAGTAATCCAAGCAATTGTCTAGTTGATGATTGCATTGGTTAGGTAGATTCTAGGTTGTGTCTCCCTCAAAGCTGTGAAGCAAGAGTATGTGAGTTCCTTGATCAAAGCTGTGAAGCAAGATCAAGGTGTGTATGAAGTGTCTCTTCATGCTGTTTTTGTAATTGTGTATTGAAATCACTGTTGTGTGATTGTGGTGAGTGGGTATACTGAGGTACTAGAGTGTCTCTAGGCTGAAATTACATTGGATAGAGATTAAGTGAGGAGTGTAAACTAGAGGTTTAACTCTAAATTAATTCTGCTAATAGTGGATTTCCTTCCTGGCTTGGTAGCCCCCAGATGTAAGTGATGTTGCACCGAACTGGGTAAACAATTACTGTGTTATTTATCTTTCAGAATTTACAATTCTGCACAATTTAAATGTTTAGATAAATAGTCTGTCAGCATGCAGATGTCTCAAAAGAGGTCATGACGTTGGTCATGATATTGGGACAATTTAAAGAAATTTAAATTGGTCATGGTCTGTCCTCGTCCTTGTTGAGCAGAGATCAATATTCTTGGGACATATGAGATTTGTTAGCCAGAATTTCACTTGGTATCAGAGCAGGCATCCTGTCTGTTCTGGATGAGATCTTGGGAGATACTTTCTGGTGTTTTGAACAAGGAGAAGTTGTAGCTGATTTAATGAGCTTGTTGAATGGTTGAGCTACTGCTTATGGAGCTAAAAAGAAGCTTGTATTTGTTGTTGTGCCCTTTGATATATGAGCTTCTATGAACAGCTGTATGTTATGCCAAAGGAGGAGTGGCTGCTTCTATCCTATGGCTTGTTAAATGATCAGACATCTAGTTTCGGGCATGTTGAAGATGTTCTTTTGGTAGTTCCGCTGCATATGTTTCTGATGGAAGAACTCTGATAGCCCTGGGAGAAACTGGCCTATATACATGCTGATATATAGTTGTGGAGGTGTGTAGATGGGTGCAAGATGGTGGTCTCTACTGCTCCGATTGGTCTGACAAACTGTGGATCCTGCTGGATGTTGTTTTGCTGAGCTGTTGCTTGTATGCTTGGGCAGTTCTGTTGTGCGGGAGGTGATTTATTTTCACCACTCATAACTTGCAAGGGATCTATCAGCAGAGGAAGTCATAGAGTGGTTAAATCAAGGGTGGCAGCCTTGTTGTTTCAATAGATAGTTATACTAAAGAATACTCTTGGTATTGCTGAAGTGTAATCATCTGGCCTTCTTGGCAAGTTGTATGGATTTAAGATCAATCTCTATTTGTGGAATGCACAAGTATTTAATTGATTATCCATAATGATCAACATTGTCAAAGCTCTGTTGGTTCATCAGGTGGATGATCCAAGATTGGCTTCTGAAAGAATGAATCCTAATAAGGATTTAAGATTTATTTCTATGTGAGATATTCTCAAATATTTAATGAATTATCCTTAGTTGATGATCAAGATGTCTCATCAGTAGCAGCACAAGCAGAAGTCCCCTAATTTGTTTGGTCTACTTCAAGAATCTGATGCTCAACCAGATGTTGAGACATTCAATCAGCAGAGATTGTGCATAATTCTGTTGATCCATAGATCAAAGGAGATATAGCTAGATCTGTACTCATTCTAGTAAGGTTCTTGGCAAGAAACTAAGGCTAGAATGGAGTGTTGATAAGAGTGAACATGAAGACAATTTGCTCTATAAGAGTATTGGAGTGCAGCAGTTGTGGTCTAGTTTCTACTAAAAGCACCTGATCTATTATCTAGAGAGTTTCCTGGCAAGAAACTTGTCTAGAAGATGGTGTTGGTGATAGCACTTCTTGGGTCAGTTTATTTCTGATCTAAGTGCATAGGAGCATATGACCTTGGTCATATTGGAGGTCAAGGATAAGTGGCAGTTGTCTCTGACTTTCTAAAGAAGTCTCTACTTAAGGAAAGCGGGAATCCTTGGGTAAAGAATTCTTTTGTGACCCTTCCTCATTAAAGAATCAAGCCTTGGCATGATTGGTGTCTCTTAAGAGGGGTTCATGAAGCAAATGCATTTCAAGCAATATGTTATGGTCCAATAAAGCAAGATGAAGGTTATCTACTCAAACTCAAGTCTATGTGCACTTTCTGATTGAGTGATGAGGTTACTCTAAGTGGCAGAATGAAAGCCTGAACTCTCCAGCTGAATGTCTTAACCAAAGTTGTGACATCAAGCAAAAACTTCAAGGCCTCAAGTGATGTTGTGGCACATCATTTGAAGATAAGTTGATCTTCTCAGGTATGAATGGAATTAATGCTTCATATCATGTAGCTTGCGGGAGCTGTGTGAAGGAGTAGATGCCTTGCTTTGGAGCAAGAGGAGATTGAAGATCAAAATGGCATGGCGGATTAGCAGGTTTTCTATAGCTCTGAAAGATGCTGAATAACCAAACAGTGGCATTTGGTTATTTAAGCAGTGTGACTTTAGAGAACTATTCTTGTGCAGAAGGGTAGTTATTTGAAGACCACAGAAGGTTATGGGATTGTTCATGCTTGGAACTAATTACTCTTGTACAGAAGGGTAATTGGTTGAAGACCAAAGGAGGATCTGGTTATGTTAATATATTGGAGCTTGTGGTAGAAGCCCTAAGCTGTGTATAGAAGATTTCCTTCTTTTGGAGATGTAGTTGATCAAGCTGGTGGAGTTGTGTTCTTTGAAGATCTTCAGTTGGATTACTAGGCAGAAGTAAGTCCAGTTGTGAACCAGTGGATATAGTTTGGTTTTCCTTGGCAAAGGACTTGAAGATCTGGTGCAGAACCTGTGATTCACATCTTAACTAAGAAGTACTCTAACTTGTCATATGGGAGAATGATAAGGTAAAAGGACTATCTTGGAGGATGATGTGAAGGCATTATACAAGACTGGAATGGATCATTGGCCGATTGCATCCAAATGTGGCATATGGAAGTGATCAGGTCACTAGGCGGCTCAGAAGTGTTCTAACCTATCATACGGGAGAATGATGAGGTAAATAATGTTTTGGAGTATGGGAGATCCATCCTAATCTCTAGAAAGAAGTGGAGCAGTTTGATACCCTCTCACTGTATGAGCAGGGAGTTGGTCTTGAAATATAATGATCTGGGAGCATCTTTTGTCAAAGATAGGGGGAGAGCTTTTGGTTGATGGGGGGACTATTTGCTTATGGTGAATGCGTTCAACATGTGTGTTGAACAGAGAATGCGTTCTTGTCTTATGTTTTCTATTCACGTGCACTAGTTACCCTTGATATGGGAAGTTATACTTGTATCCATAATCTATTGCTGCAAGAGTGCTAGTCCCAAGATTGTTTATGGTTTCAAACAGTTTGGGATTTTATGAAGAAAGAATGTCAGACAAGATGTTGTGACATTGGGTTACTGCTCCAAGCTCATGGTGAACATGACAAGTGCCTTCCTTTGGTTCTATCCTTAGGATGTCTATGGATCCCGTCAAGTTTTAAGGCCTCTATCCAAGTGTGTCTGGTGAAGATGAAGATCAAGACATCATCAGCTCTGATCCTGTGCAGATGGAAGGACCTTTACCCTGACATCTTGGAGATCTTCTAGATAGAAATCCTGCAACTGCTTCTGATATTGGTTCTAGTATGGGTTGTGAATCAAGGGGTGCAGAGATGCATGTGCTTCCAGTGTGTGAATATGAAGATGATGAAGAGAGTTTTCATGTAATTGGGTTCTCTCTCTTAGGGAGAGTACTGATTATGTATGATAGAGGGAGTTGTGTACCTGTCTAATGTGCAGTTGCATGATGCTAATATGAAGCTGAGTACAAAGACTGTTGAAGCTCATGCAAGCTTGTGTCCTTGGAACACTGATGATAATATGCGTGTCTCAAATTGGGGATTTAAAATCAATTGTTATATGTGGCAAGTATTTAATTGATTATCCCTCAATTAGTGATGACAAAAGTGTCACTCTTGAAGGTGCAACTTCAGACAAGGCAAGAACTCAAGATCCAATGACTAGGTTCAGAGGATAAATCTATGAGGAGTTCTTACTATTTCTCATCATAATGAAGCATGGTTGTGTGTCCCAACTACTGATGGATCTGGGCAAGAGGAGAGGTAGTCCATGCCTTAGTGCTTACAGTCTGACTGATAAAGTAGGATAAAAGAATTATTTCTTAAAGTGCTTAAGAATAATGTTTGGAATGTCAGACAGGGTGTCTGAACATTGTGTCTCTGAGGGAGCTACATGAGAGTCTAGGTCTCTCTATGGTTGTCTGGTGATGACATATGGAGCTATTGTTGTTGTGTCCAGTTGTGTTTAAAGGCTTTGTCCAATGGATTAGTGCTGAAGTGGTGCAGTCTTTAGTAGAGGTCAAGCAGCTTGTGAATCTCTTGGTGAGATGACTGGAGGACAACTGAATCTTGCATTGAAGCATGATGCTTCTGATTTAGTGTGTTATTTTAGCTCTGGTTGATATATGGACACTTACTCCAATGTTTGTCAATTTTTGACTAAACCAAGGGGGAGTAAAGTGCTGCTTATCTGGTGCAACTATCAAGGGGGAGCATGATAGTGTGTGAGGCTGGGAAAACTACTGCTACTAAGTTGTTTTAGCCAAAATTTACCAAAGGGGGAGATTGTTAGTTCCATGGTTCTATGATATAGAATTGTCCATGGTTCTATGATTGGCTAAATATTGGTAAAACATGATCCTGCAATGATGATTGAGCAGGAAGTTATAACATCTCCATCTGTTGTGGTGAAAGAACTATTGTGGAGTGCTTTAATGTGAATGCCATGCTGAATGTCGTGACATCCATCACGACATCCATCTGCTGTCATGACAGCACTACTGTCATGTGTGAGAAACAACAGGAGTAGTGGTGCAGCAGGAGATGATAACAGAACTGCTGTCATGTGTTGACATTTGGTGCAGCAGGAGCTATGTGCAGTAGGAGCCAACAAGAGCAGATGACAGAACTGCTGTCATGGATGAACTGGTGGCATGGATGCATAAGGAGTTGATGACAGAACTGCTGTCATGAATGTCATACTGAATGTCATGACATTGATCGTATGACATCATGTCTGGTACAACAAGGGCTGTTATGGTATATCTCTTGACAGAAGTGTTTTGGTTCTGTTGAATATTCCTCATTAGTATGAACAGGCCAAAGAGATTCATTAGGAACAAAGTGCAGATAAAAAGGATCTTTGAGACTTTTTAGGAAACTATGATATGCTTATTTCTACTGTCATGAAGAAGATTCTGCAGAAGTGTGCAACAGTACAAGCTGGTCAGCTAAGAGTAAGTGAAAGCTGAATGTCATACTGAATGTCATGACATTGATCGTATGACATCAAACGGGTTGGGTTTGTTTTTCTGTTATGATACCTGATATATTTCAGGCTAAATTTCAGGAAACCTGTTATGACTTCTTAGTTATCTCAGACGAGATTCTGGGCAGTATCATGACCTAATTTGACAGCACCTTGATCAGTGGAAATTAGGTATACTTTGTTAAACCTAATGTTTGTTACTTTGAGCAGCCCAAGCCCAGTCTGCATTGCTATAAAAGGAGGAGCAGAAGCAGAAGAAAGCAAACACTCACATCAAGAAAAACCAGAGTGTAAAATAAAGGTCTAGGGTTTGAGAGTCCCTTGTGTGTAAGTCACCCTTTGTATCATTTGATACATTGAGGTAGACATATTTGTAAGTGAAGAAGGCTAGTCTTCACTTGTGAATTGTGCTTAGAATACTAGTAATCCAAGCAATTGTCTGGTTGATGATTGCATTGGTTAGGTAGATTCTAGGTTGTGTCTCACTCAAAGCTGTGAAGCAAGAGTGTGTGAGTTCCTTGATCAAAGCTGTAAAGCAAGATCAAGGTGTGTATGAAGTGTCTCTTCATGCTGTTTTTGTAATTGTGTATTGAAATCACTGTTGTGTGATTGTGGGGGAGTGAGTGGGTATACTCAGGTACTAGAGTGTCTCTAGGCTAAAATTGCATTGGGTAGAGATTAAGCGAGGAGTGTAACTGGAGGTTTAACTCTAAATTAACTCTACTAATAGTGGATTTTCTTCCTGGCTTGGTAGCCCCCAGATGTAGGTGATATTGCACCGAACTAGGTAAACAATTACTGTGTTATTTATCTTTCAACATTTACAATTCTGCACAATTTAAATGTTTAGATAAATAGTCTGTCAGCATGTAGATGTCACAACAGAGGTCATGACGTTGGTCATGACATTGGTACAATTTAAAGAAATTTAAATTGGTCATGGTCTGTCCTCGTCCGTTTTGAGCAGAGATCAATGTTCTTGGGACATATGAGATCTGTTATCCAGAATTTCAGATGTGATAATGCCTCCGAAATAGAAAGGCTTTGAGCCGCGACCACAATTGGCTTGGATGTGTGCTAATAGGAATGAAGCGGCATTAACATGTTCTGGAGAAATCACACACTGAAGGAAAAAGAGCTCTTTAGAGTTCACCTTGTGGTTACTGTCTCTTGCGAAGATAGTGTTTCCAAGTGTGCGGTGGAAGTATCTGATGGCGGGGTTATGAATGAAGGTGGAGTTGAGGCTATCCCAGCTATCAGCATTGGTACCAGTTAACTCGTTCCATAGGGCGAATGCGGCTTGGAAGAATTGGTCCGGAGGCACTCGGCGATGGGCATTCTCCCCACTGTGGAAGTTGAGCATTTGAGCGATTTGGTTTTGGTTCAATTGATACTCTGTACTAAACATTCGGAAGGTGGCAACACTAGTTAGCTGATTGGTCTCTCCTGGTGGCGTAAGGTAAGTGAAGGAGCTTAAGAATTCCAGGGTTAAGGCTTCGTAGGTAGGTTAGGGGGGTGTACAGAGCTGCCACATGGCGGCATTTCGAAGCATCCATTCGACATCGTCGAGCATTCCCAATTATGTGAGGCATGCGACATGAACGTATCGGGTTGGTTGGACAGAGCGCTGGTAGAAACTAATGTAATTGGTTCTTTGTTGGTCGCCTTGCTCTCCGTCTCTGAAGTTGACTGTTGTAAGATCAGGGGTTTGTCGAATGTGCCTAGCCATGATGCATGCAAAAAGGGAATTTTGGGGAATGAGAAGTGTTACGGATAGGATGAGGATAATGGAGAGGGAATGAGATTTATGTGGAAATGAGGGTTATGGAGACGGGTTGTTGAAAGGTGAATAGGGTTATGGAGAAGTTTAAATGAGGTTGATGTGGGTAGTGGCGATTTTTTTTTTGAAATGAGGGGAAAAGAATAAGAAGGGACGAGTTGTGACGATCGTGATAGATGGGTTGTGACGGTCGTCACAGACTTGTCACGGTCGTAAGACGCGTGACGGTCGTGGCTACCTTGTGACGATCGTGATAGATGTGAATTCTGTTCTGTGACAGAATCTGCTGAGGGAGTTCTTTTGATGTTTTGAAATTGAAAAATAGTCCGTGCAGCGACACTCCGCAAAGGATAAGAATAAGTAGAGTAGTAAAGAAAATGCAAAAATAAGAAAACAAGATTTAATGAAATTCAAATAGCATTAATACACAGTAATGGTGATTGTTCAATGAAATATAAAAGTGAAACAAAAAGAAATAAAACAATACTGTAAAGAAAAATTCTCAAAGGTAGTGAAAAATAATGTAATGAATTAGTCATGCTGCTTCTTCAAGTTATCAAACGCCTGAGTCATATAGCTGAATTGTTCTACAGCGATGTCCATTAAATTGATCATGTCGAGGCGCATGGTCTTCAATTCCTCCTTGATAGTTGTTAGGGACCAATTGTTACTAATTTTTATACATTTTTATTGGTCCCTTTTACCAATTTCTTATTAAAATCACACAAGTTTTTATCACAATTTAGTAAACATTCGATTTAAGTTATTTTATTTTGTTTCAAATAGATATTTCACTTTTTCTCTAAGTCTTGTAGAATTTTTGGCAAGAAAAGAATGATTACATAAAGAAATCTCCGGAGCAAACACTTGAAGAAAAAGTTTGGTAAAAGCAATGCTGAGGGAACACAAAGCAAGCAATTCTCAAACTGGACAGTTTGCGCCGCGACTACCTTTTACGTCGCGAGCTGAGTGAAATTCAGCCACATGCAATAAATGACACATGTCATGTCTTGGAAGAAAAACCAACTTTTTGTAGGGTGGCGCCCCATAGCCTATTTAATGCCTTTTTCCTTGCATGTAAAAGATAATCATTCCATCCTAGAGTCTTAGTATCTCTTAGACTTGTAAGAAGATTTGAGGAAGATTTGAAAGTGGATTTTCTTGTTTTCTTTGGGGGAAGTTTTCATGCAAGAAGAAATTCTTGAGGATTTTTCTGGGTATTCAAGGAAGATGATGAGTAACTAATTCCATTCTTGTCAAGATTGAGGTATGTTGCGGTGGAAATAGGATCACAAACTATTAATGAGTTTGAATCGCAATTCAATTCACAACCGCTCTTTGATTTATCCGAAGGAAAAGGTCAAAAAGGGAAAACCTATTTTGCATCGTAAACACAATGCGGGGAAATTCTAGGATTCGGGGGTTGGTTAAATTTAGGGAAGGTATTAGCACCCTAAACTTCTGTAGTACTCTACAGGAACCTTTTGTTCAGAGGTTTACTATTTGCTTTATTTATTTGCTTAAGGTATATGTACAAAGGATTAAAAGTGAGAAAAGAGACCTAAGGGGTTAATTCTAAGTTTACTCGGCAAGACATCGCATCTTGTGCCTACGTATCCTTACGGGAGTGGAATCAGAGTAATCGTAGTTCCCCTCAATAGGGAGGTTAGAAACTTCTTGACTGTGGTCAAGGTCTCAAGGGGAATAAACGCATCTTAAGGACACACTTACGTGGAGTGTAGAAACTCCAAATCTCTACGTTGAAATGTTAAGTTGTAATTAGGGTTAAATTAGGGATTCCACGGCGGGAAACCCTAAAATGAGCGCGGCGGCTCTTTGACCTAATGCTAGGGGTAAAATTGTAATTTTGCCTGCGGCGAGGCATTTGTGAAAATTAGGGTTTGTAGTTTGTAGTTTTGAGGATTTGAAATTGAATGTGTGAAGTTTTACGGACTATTGGCGCGGCGGCCAAACAGTTAAACCTAACCTTCGGATGTGTGCAATGTGACAGAAATAATGGTAAACGCGTGAGATAATTGAATCATGCAAACAAAGAGATAATGTCATAATTTAAACCATGCAAGCAGAAATTTAAAGGCAGAATTTAAAGAGCGATTGTTAAGTTCGCGAGGTTACATGAGAGGAGCAGATACAATATGATAATGAAATTTGAATTGAACAATAATAAAATAAAATAAATAACGGTTCTAGTTATTATAAAAAAAAAAGATTTTAGTTATTATTTTAAATTTATCTAAAAAAAAGTTTTTCTTAAAAATAATAGGTTTTCATATTAATTTGGAAAAGATGTTAATGTTATTTATTTTAAAAAACAGATTTTTATATTATAACAAGTTTTAATAAATTAATGATAACAATAATAATAATAATGGTAATAATAATGATAATAATGATAATAATAATAAATAATGATAATAATAATACTAATAATAATAATAATAATAATAATAATAATAATAATAATAATAATAATAATAATAATAATAATAATAATAATAATAATAATAATAAAGCAATAATGAATTTTAAATGTGCCAAATAACCCAACAATGTTGCTAACGCAGAAATGCGCTCATCGCAACCAGATCTAAATCGGACGAAACAAAATTTATCGCAAAGAAAAAGAAATTAAGCAAAAAATAGTATTATTGCTCACACAAAAATGCGATCATCGCAACCAGATCGAACTAACACAAATGTCACGCGTCATGCACACAAATGTGCAAACATCGTATCGACATAATTCGATCAAAAATTAATCTTATATATATAAACTCTAACAATTTAAAAAATTATATATATATAAACGTAACAGTAATAGATAAAGAAAAAGAAATAACGGTAATAGATGAAGAAAAAGAAATAACGGTAAGATGAAGAAAAAGAAATAACGGTAAAAGATGAAGAAAAAGAAACAACAGTAATAGATGAAGGAAAAGAAATAACGGTAAACGATGAAGAAAAAGAAACAATAGTAATGGATGAAGAAGAAAACTAAATAACGGCAAACGACACTCACTCCTCTTAGGTTTTTTTCATTCTCCCCTTTTTCCAACAAGGCAACACATGTATATATAGGGAACAAATTAGGGTTAACACCAAATTGTCAATAATGTCCCTAAAGCCCATTTTAAAGCCTAAACTAAATAATTAGTTAAGAAAAAATAAAATTAAAATAATTAAAATAAACTTAAAATAAAAACTAATAATCCTATTGATTCCTAAAATCAAAAATATTATAAAAAGAACAAAATTTTTTTCAATATTTTTTATTTTATGATTTTTTGGATATTTTTATGAATAATTTAGAAAAAAGTGAAAAAAAATAATATTTTAAAAAATGATTTAATTAAAATACGAAAATAATAATTAAATAATAATAAAAAACTATTTTTGTTATTTTTTAATGAAAGATAGAAAAATTTAGAGTAAAAATAATAAAAAACAAAAAAAGTGACAAAGGTGAGATTCGAACTCTCAACCTCTCACACTCATAACTCCTTACACATGTCCTCCTGCCAATTGTGCCATTTTTACTTTTTTAGAAAAAAAATGCATGCCATATGATATTTACCTGCAAAAAGTCAAACGACTACACAAATTTGTTAGTAATTGATTAAATGCAATAAAAATGCAATGAAATGCGACGACAAATCTTAGGGCAAAATTTGGGGTATTACAGTTGCCCCTATTTAAATAACTTCACCGGGTGATTCGAGTGGCGGAGACTCGAGGAATCATGGTGGAGGGATTTAAATATAGATAACCGAAAATTTTGCCCTTATATGTGGCGATATGCAATGCTATGGACAAAGCGAGAACAGCTTAATGTAGATGATGCCATGAATATGATATGATGCGTATGCTGGAATGATGAGTGCGAAAATGCTGACGAATACGATGACACAGGGACAGACGCTACGAGAAGAACACACTGGGGAAAACGACGCGCTGGGACACAACACAACACCGGGGAATTCTAAAATGATGGTCAACTGGTGCGAACACGACCAATTGTCATTTTTAGAACGGGAACGAGATTCTCAAATGGAGATGGCACCTGTGAGATGACCTCCAGTGGGGAATGTCTAATAATAAAACTGGATCTACACGGTTGCAAGATCGATTACAGAACGCTGGAGCATTGAGCAAAGAATAACATCCAAGCTTCTGTAAACTATCTCTCGTGACAGGATCAAACGGACTTTTCGGGAATCCGTAGCAAATATACAGGGTGAAAAGAACCGGCTGTATGCCAAAATAAATGGACTTTGAGTGGTTAGAACAAGATCCTAAATGGAGATGGCACCTATGAGACGGCCTCCACTTGGGGAATGTCTAATAATGAGACTGGATCTACACGACTGCAAGATTGATTATAGAACGCTGGAGCATTGAGCAAAGAATAACATCCAAGCTTTTATAAACTATCCTTCGTGATGGGATCGAATGGACTTTTCAGAAATCCATATCATATATACAGGGTAAAGACCGGCTGTATGCCAAAATAAATGGACTTTGATGGGAAATGCCCTGATAAGCTTCTCGAGGGAGAGCTGTCACTTATCGTTGGAAGGGACTTATGTGCCAAAATGGATAAGCACTCAAATAAAGAGGCTGCTGCTTATCTGATAAATAAATCTTCTCGTATTTAAGGTCGGCGCCTGGAATATGATTCTGATTCTTCTCTTACTGAAGGATAAATGAACTTCTTCATATTTCAAGATCGTGCTCTCCTGAATATGATTCCGCTCCTTCTTTTACTAAAGGGTAAATGAACTTCCTCATACTTCAAGATCGTGCTCTCCTGAATATGATTCCGCTCCTTCTTTTACTAAAGGGTAAAAGAACTTCCTCATTCTTCAAGATCGTGCTCTCCTGAATATGATTCGGCTCCTTCTTTTACTAAAGGGTAAGTGAACTTCCTCATTCTTCAAGATCGTGCTCTCCTGAATATGATTTGGCTCCTTCTTTTACTAAAGGGTAAATGAACTTCTTCATACTTCAAGATCGTGCTCTCCTGAATATGATTCTGCTCCTTCTTTTACTAAAGGGTAAATGAACTTCCTCATACTTCAAGATCGTGCTCTCCTGAATATGATTCCGCTCCTTATTTTACTAAAGGGTAAATGAACATCCTCATAATTCAAGATCGTGCTCTCCTGAATATGATTCCGCTCAAACCTCCCCGTATTTCAAGATCGTGCTCTCCTGAATACGATTTGGTTCAAAACCTCCCTATACCTCAAGACGACAGGGAAAATGGAAGCCCAACTGCTCCATGGAGATGGCCATTTGCTGCGAGTCATAACGAAGATAGGATCGGCTTTTTATGTGAGAAATGTCATATATTGATGTTGTAAGATGTAGGATTGTTTTCCAGGCGTGAACTGGCGTGTATCTGTAAAGGATTATAGTTGATTTTCTTGAAAGATAGTGCAAAATAAATGCACATCCGGGTATAGTGATGAGCTTCTCGGGCGAGAACAGTCGCGTATCTGTCATGATATGGTGAAAATCTTCAGATGGTGCAAAATAAATGCACGTCCGGTTGGCTCGACGACCGACAAGACTGAGATTCAATCTAGGATCGAGCTAGAAAGAAGACTGGTAATCAAGACTCCATCGAGGGAATGAACTCGAAGGGTAAATATCTTATCCCGGTGAGGAAAGATAGCTGAAGTAACCGTCATCCACGAGGATCGAGCTCTGTGGGGAAACTGGAAACAAGTAAGTATTTTATGCTTATGGCTGACAATCTATTTGGAGAGAATGGACGAACCCAGTTACTCGGCGGTAACAACCAATGATGGCGAGACACAATGGACCTGTGAATGCTAACGCATATGTTGATGCATATGTTAATATGGATGTATGTTAATGTCTATGTATGCAAGATGTTATGAAATGAGTATGCAATGAGTATGTAATGAGTATGTAATGAATATGTAATGAATATGTAATGAATATGTAATGAATATGTAATGAATATGTAAGGAAATATGTAATGAAATAGGCATGTGATGCTTATGCCCTTGCGTATACTGACGAACAGACTAGAGACGGGACGAGAGATGAAATAAACATCTCGACGGAGATACCCTGCATTCTCTGCAACCAATACATCAATCATGGATGAGACGGATCAATGCTAGAACCGAATCTAGTTTTAAAGTTCTGAATTCTCTGGGGAGAAAGTAATCTGCTTGGGTGCACAGTATCATGTCTTCACATGGGGAGAAGAAAACCTGAGGGACACTTTCGAGTTACCCCAGAAAAAGTTGTCAGCTTATAGTCTCTCTGGGGACTGTGATGAGGCAATAGTTTTAGGAGCCTGTTGCACACTGAGATTTACTGGGGGATGAAGGCCGCCGTGAGTAAAATCCATCGGGTGCATGAAGAAAAGTTGTGAAACCACATGGTTTTGATCTTGAAGGACCTTATAGTAGTCGCCATTTGTTTCTTTAAAAAACACGGTGCCCCAGGATATTTGCGTTGTGAGGTATGGTCATCTCAAGAGGATTTTGTAGAGAACACGGAGTCTGGTTGCCCCACTGTTTTCAAACTCTTTGAGAGATTCGTCAAGTCTCGACGTAACTGGCACAAAGTAATCGTGTCACGACGAAATCTTCAAGAAATAGCTCTTAAGAACGTCAAACTCGCGTTGGTAAGCGAACTGGGAAACTGCCTGCCCCTGTTTAGCAGGATCTTCAAGTTCCATGGGTTATGTCCATATGTAAATCTCTAAGATATCAAGCAAAGTCGTCATGCCTGAAATGCCTATCCTGAGCTTGTCAATGTACACATATATTTGTCTTGAATTTTTGTTTTGAAAAAAAGATATCGCAACAACTTGTGACCGAAATCACTAGTCCGGATATAAGTTTTAATTATAATGCCAACATGAATTTTTCTGAGCATAGCTCGTAGGAGTCAGGAAACGTGATCTTGTCGAGTATGCTTTCAACCGAAGTCCTACTTCAATTAGGTCTTTTAAAGGTTGTATCGTGGCTCGGTTCACGGTTTGAGAAACAAAAGATAAAGGCTCAAAGTTATATTTGTACCCACCCATTCTTCGTGATGTTCTCCAATCCTAATTCAGTTAATCGGATACGAACGCTCATATCTCAAGCGGATTTGCTATGGTCGAGAACTTATCAAGGCTTTGGACATGGCAGTCGCTCACCTATTACACGATCTTGTTCTTTACTAGGGACTATTTATTGTACCCTCTTGTTTTGCTTTTATTCCCTAACTTTTGCCTGGACAACGTCTTTTGATCTGACTTTGGAGTCCAGCGGGATGCCCCAGTTTTGCCTAAGTCTCCTTCATAGGTTTTTGACTTAGCGGGCTCTTATTTTTTTGAATATTCTTTTATGCACAAGTCGTGTAAATCTTTTGAAAGGCTCGTGACTGCCCCACTCCTTAGGTAACCGAGGGATAGTCATTGTATTGGACTTCTTAAGATGCTAAGGACAAATTCTCGAAGGTTTGCTCTTCCTTTTTGAGGATCTAAGCGCTCGATCGGTTTAACTGAAACCTACCCTGCCCCAGGTTAGGATGAAGGTTCTTAAAAAGAAAGAAAAACTCCTACTTCAAGGCTCAAAGGGTTGACTAGGGATTAACATCCTTATATCTCCAGTGTTTGGGATTTGAAACAATGTCTTACATCATCAGCGGGTTTCAATCGAAAGCATACGACAAGAAATCTGACGTTTTGGGTTCGTCATCCTCCCCCTAATTCTCCATCAGAACAAGAGATCGGGTAAAGTTGGCATTATGATTTATGAAAACGTTTTTTTTTGAATGAGTGAAACGAATGGATTTATTCAAGACAAACATATGCGTTGCATTAATTAATCGAAGATAAACAAGTTCGTGCATGCTAAATATGCTTAATCAAAGAGAAATACATATAAATAAACAAATGAACTGTCGGAAAAATCCTTCTAAATGTTTATGAAATCTTGCATTCAAACGTAACAGTTTCCTTTGGCGGAGCCTCAATGGAAAGGACGTCTGGTTCATGATCACTGTGAGTCGTCATGGCTTGCCCCAGTTACGCTGGTCACATCTTCAACAGTTTTCAGTCGTTGCTTCAAAATAACTTTCCCGGATTCTTTGTTGATCCCAGTCATATCATCTTGAGGGTTACTGAAATGAAGCGAGCTAGGCCTGTGAATAATTACTGGATTCGGCTGATTTACCACAGGAGTAGCATGCTTTGCAGAATTCGAACTCGACAAGTGAGGAACCCCGAGAGGAGTCTCGATCTTCGGCTGAGCATCGCTAAAAGACAACTTCTTCGTTTCTAGCAAATTTCTAACAAAGTTCTTAAGAGCGTAGCAATTCTCTAGATCATGGTCGGGCGCACCCTCATGAAATAAACAATGAGCGGCCGCGTTGTAACCTGCAGGTAACGGATTAGGCGGAGGACCCAAAGCACGGGTGGTGATCAGACCCTGTTGTACCAAATGGGGGTACAACTCAGTGAAAGTCATCGGAATTGGAGGACAAGGCTTATACTGCCTCTTACGGGGATAAGGAACCTGATCCTGTGATTGTTGGTGAACAGGAGCGTTGGGCGCTCGTTGACAGTTGACAGGAACTTGCATGGGCGGACAACCGGAAGGTTGTTGATGAGTCGGTGCTTGATATACCGGAACTGACTGCACAGGCTGGTATGTAGGAAACTGCTGATTAAAAGGAGGTGCAACAGTAGCTACATAGGGTTGTTGAACATATGAGAGCGGATAACCTTGAACATAACTCTGCTGAGGTTGCCAAGGTTGAGGAGTAGCCATTTTGCGGTTCCTCGAACGTGCAGGTCCTTTACCATAGTCGGAGTTAGGAGTTTTGCACTTTGGAGGGGTAGCTCGTCAAACTGGTTGAGCACTAGGAGGCACCAAACCGGATTGAAGACCGTGAAGAGGTACATTCTCGACAGTAACAGCTTGTTGAGGTTCCATAACGGTATTAGTAGTCTCAGAAACAATAGTAGACTGAGCATCCACCTTCATACTAAGAGCTCGTAACATCTCCATAATCTGCCCTACACTCCCTCGAAGATCTTCGAGTTCATGGCTGACACGGTTGATCTCTTGGTTTTGATCTTCCATCCTTTTGAAGGGTCATATTGATGCAGAGAACTCAGGGTGACAAAACTGGAAGGTGAGAGAACCGAGTATGAGAAATCGGGAGACACATGCAATGCAAAAGTATGATGCTAAAATGTGAATGCAAATGAAGATTTCATGGAATTCAAATATTTACGAATATTGCGGAATACCAAGGAAACTTTTAATTCATTGAAGACAAATTACAAATAATATTCTTGCAACCAAAACAGCTAAATAAAAGCCTAGAAAGTCCTAGAGAAGCATCTTCCACAACTTCAGTGAGCAGACGGAGATCCGGAGGAAAATAAATATTCGTAGAGCCTCCTCTTCTTGTAGGATTGTATCTCATCATTCTTCGACTGAATCTGCTTTTGAAGTTCTTCGTACTCGCTGGCCATCATATGGTATTTGTTCTTCCATGCTTCTGTTTCGCGTTGTGATCTCTTCGAAGTGATCTTCAAAGTCTCAGCTTCAGTCATGAAATACTGGACAGGTTCTTCTCTTTGAGGTAAAGGATCTTGGCGAGAGTAAGGCATCTTCAACTCAATAGCTCTTCCTCGGACCCATTGAAGGTATGGTTCCATGGACACACAATTAGGTCTTCCCAAACTTTCTTTGTCCTTCTTATGCAGATGATTCCAAGAGGATAGAATTTGATCTTGAAGCTTTTTGTCGTCTTCGAAAAAGATTTTCTCCACATGAATACCTTTAGGTGGTTCCTTCAAGGGGTATCCCAACTGTCGGCGAGCTAGGACTGGATTGTAGCTAATTCCTCCATTGAAACTGAGCAAAGGCACATTGTTGAATTTTCCACAACTATCAATGATCGATATCCCATCGTACATGCGATTATACCAATCAATATCAGAGTGAGTTAAAGCCATAACTTTTTGCGACCAACGTTCTTGATTAAGTCTCCAGAAAGGACCGGACTTGGGTAAGTGAGAAATAAACCACTTGTATAGTAATGGCACACAACATGTAATCATTCCTCCACCATGAAAGTTTCGAAGATGTACTGAATGATAAGTATTACCCAATAGTGTTGGAACTGGATTTCTCCTCATGAAGGTCTTGATTGCATTAAGGTCCACAAACCCTTCAAAACTAGGAAAAAGCAGCAACCCATAAATAAGCAAGGCAAATATTGTCTCAAAGGCAAACATGTCTTTATGATCGGCATAAAATTGGGCTTTCTTAATTAGGAAGTCCCTGAGAAAACCGGAGGTCCCCCCTTTAGTGATCATATTGTTTTTGACATCGGATATCTTCAGACAAATGGCTTTAGCAATATCTCGTTCTTTAGGGTCTTCCTCCAAGAAAGGGAATGGAGACTTATCCAAGATAGGTAATCCCACCAACTGAGAGTACTCTTCTAAGGTAGGTAAAAGCTGATAATCTGGAAAGGTGAAGCAGTGATAATCTGGATCATAAAACTGTAGCAAAGTCACAAGAAGTCCTTCGTTTACTTGAACCTTCAACAAAGACAATAGCCTTCCATATCTGTTTTGGAACTTTTCTGGATCTTGAACCAAATCTCTTAGCTTCTCTAGGACTTCCAAATTAAAACCCTTAAAAGTAAATTTCAAAGTATGCTTCCTAGAGTGATCCATGGTATCCTGCAATATTCATAAATAGAGTTTGAATTCCATGAAATCTTAATGCGATGTTTTATGAATGCAATGCATGAAAACACACAAAGTCCTAGGTTAAAGGTATGTGAGCGGAGTCAAGGTCTACCCATCCAGAAAGGAGTGTACTATAGGTTAGTTGTACCTGCAGAACAAGGTTCTAAAAAGTGCCCAAAGTCATCAGCCCATCTTTCGGATATTATCAACCTTCCGATTGACTCAGAGGTTAATAATATTCTCAAGAGAACCTCTTCTGAGTGTAGTATCGCGTAGCAACCGTTGTAGGATTACTCCCACATAGCTCCCGCACTACGTCCTAAATAAGGCCAAGGTGGTGTATAGGTACTACGGTCCTCAATATCACAGACTCCAATCGACCATGGAAAAAGTTTTCGCGATTACTCGTTCAACTGAACCATTTTCGAAAAGGTCTCAACTGAGCGGTGATTCTCGAATCAGCTTGGTCGGGATTCACTCCCTATAAGCCTCATCGAATATATCCCCATCCTATAATAATGTCACTAGTCCGGGCGTAGGACTTATCTCACAACACAAGGAACAGTCCCCCAGTCAAAGTACAATATATACATGCAAATGAATAGCAAAGCAAATGGTAATAAATATGAACAAATTAGGGATAACCCTCAAAAGGTTTTCTTCTCCCCAGTGAAGTCGCCATTTTTCTGTTGCGGTGGAAATAGGATCACAAACTATTAATGAGTTTGAATCGCAATTCAATTCACAACCGCTCTTTGATTTATCCGAAGGAAAAGGTCAAAAAGGGAAAACCTATTTTGTATCGTAAACACAATGCGGGGGAAATTCTAGGATTCGGGGGTTGGTTAAATTTAGGGAAGGTATTAGCACCCTAAACTTCTGTAGTACTCTACAGGAACCTTTTGTTCAGAGGTTTACTATTTGCTTTATTTATTTGCTTAAGGTATATGTACAAAGGCTTAAAAGTGAGAAAAGAGACCTAAGGGGTTAATTCTAAGTTTACTCGGCAAGATATCGCATCTTGTGCCTACGTATCCTTACGGGAGTGGAATCAGAGTAATCGTAGTTCCCCTCAATAGGGAGGTTAGAAACTTCTTGACTGTGGTCAAGGTCTCAAGGGGAATAAACGCATCTTAAGGACACACTTACGTGGAGTGTAGAAACTCCAAATCTCTACGTTGAAATGTTAAGTTGTAATTAGGGTTAAATTAGGGATTCCACGGCGGGAAACCCTAAAATGAGCGCGGCGGCTCTTTGACCTAATGCTAGGGGTAAAATTGTAATTTTGCCTGCGGCGAGGCATTTGTGAAAATTAGGGTTTGTAGTTTGTAGTTTTGAGGATTTGAAATTGAATGTGTGAAGTTTTACGGACTATTGGCGCGGCGGCCAAACAGTTAAACCTAACCTTCGGATGTGTGCAATGTGACAGAAATAATGGTAAACGCGTGAGATAATTGAATCATGCAAACAAAGAGATAATGTCATAATTTAAACCATGCAAGCAGAAATTTAAAGGCAGAATTTAAAGAGCGATTGTTAAGTTCGCGAGGTTACATGAGAGGAGCAGATACAATATGATAATGAAATTTGAATTGAACAATAATAAAATAAAATAAATAACGGTTCTAGTTATTATAAAAAAAAAGATTTTAGTTATTATTTTAAATTTATCTAAAAAGAAGTTTTTCTTAAAAATAATAGGTTTTCATATTAATTTGGAAAAGATGTTAATGTTATTTATTTTAAAAAACAGATTTTTATATTATAACAAGTTTTAATAAATTAATGATAACAATAATAATAATAATGGTAATAATAATGATAATAATAATAAATAATGATAATAATAATACTACTACTAATAATAATAATAATAATAATAATAATAATAATAAAGCAATAATGAATTTTAAATGTGCCAAATAACCCAACAATGTTGCTAACGCAGAAATGCGCTCATCGCAACCAGATCTAAATCGGACGAAACAAAATTTATCGCAAAGAAAAATAAATTAAGCAAAAAATAGTATTATTGCTCACACAAAAATGCGATCATCGCAACCAGATCGAACTAACACAAATGTCACGCGTCATGCACACAAATGTGCAAACATCGTATCGACATAATTCGATCAAAAATTAATCTTATATATATAAACTCTAACAATTTAAAAAATTATATATATATATATATATATATAAACGTAACAGTAATAGATAAAGAAAAAGAAATAACGGTAATAGATGAAGAAAAAGAAATAACGGTAAAAGATGAAGAAAAAGAAATAACGGTAAAAGATGAAGAAAAAGAAACAACAGTAATAGATGAAGGAAAAGAAATAACGGTAAACGATGAAGAAAAAGAAACAATAGTAATGGATGAAGAAGAAAACTAAATAACGGCAAACGGCACTCACTCCTCTTAGGTTTTTTTCATTCTCCCCTTTTTCCAACAAGGCAACACATGTATATATAGGGAACAAATTAGGGTTAACACCAAATTGTCAATAATGTCCCTAAAGCCCATTTTAAAGCCCAAACTAAATAATTAGTTAAGAAAAAATAAAATTTAAATAATTAAAATAAACTTAAAATAAAAACTAATAATCCTATTGATTCCTAAAATCAAAAATATTATAAAAAGAACAAAATTTTTTTCAATATTTTTTATTTTATGATTTTTTGGATATTTTTATGAATAATTTAGAAAAAAGTGAAAAAAATAATATTTTAAAAATAATTTAATTAAAATACGAAAATAATAATTAAATAATAATAAAAAACTATTTTGTTATTTTTTAATGAAAGATAGAAAAATTTAGAGTAAAAATAATAAAAAACAAAAAAAGTGACAAAGGTGAGATTCGAACTCTCAACCTCTCACACTCATAACTCCTTAAACATGTCCTCCTGCCAATTGTGCCATTTTTACTTTTTTAGAAAAAAAATGCATGCCATATGATATTTACCTGCAAAAAGTCAAACGACTACACAAATTTGTTAGTAATTGATTAAATGCAATAAAAATGCAATGAAATGCGACGACAAATCTTAGGGCAAAATTTGGGGTATTACAAGGTATTAGTTATCTTATGTTGTTTATGTAATATTACTATCCTTGCATGTAACAAGCTACATTTGGTATAAGGAATAATATTTTCTCTTTACGTTGAAAATTAGAATTGAATCATTGTTGAGAAAGATAGTTCAATTCTTGATCTAAAATATTTTTCCAAGTAGAGAATAAATTGTAGAGATAGATTTGTTCACTACTTTTCTATTGTGTTAAACGTTTAAGATTATTATATCAATAGTTAGATGGAGAGATCGTATAAGGATTTATATAATAATTATCACAATTTTATTTAGACATGAATATTATTGAGAGGACAATTGAATATTATCAATGGAGTTTGAATGCATGCATGTGATATTGAGAACATATAAAGAACAAAGATAATGAAACTCAATCTTGACAAGGTTTCTAAACTTTATTCTAAAACCATTTTTATTGTCTTATTTTTCTTATAAGTAAAAATAACGATTTATTCACCAACAAACAATTTGAATATCTTTGAACTTACAACAATCGAAATTATAGAACGGCGGTAATAACATCAATCTTTGTGGATACGATATTAAAAATATTTACCGGAAATATACTTTTCAACAATAGCTGTAATTTATGTCTTGAACTCTTCCACGGTCTTCAAAATGTTACTCAGATTTTTAGTATATTGATTAGTGTCTGGCTCAGTGAAGTCATGGTAATTAGGAGGGGTCTTAGGGTCAGTTTCAGTATCGGATACAAAGTCCTCATAATACATATAATCTTGTGGTGTCTCAAGAGGCCACGGGGGATCCATAGGTTCGCGCAATTCAAACAGCCAGTTTTCTTTGTTGTGAACACTTGCGTGCTCATGGTTTAGTAAGGTAAACAAATGGACGCTTCGTTAGCATTAAGGTATTCGAATGGGGCAGGTCCTAAATTTCCAAAGATGCGCTGGTTAAAGCAAAATTGTAGGTTCATAGAGCGAATGGTGCCTAATGGTATAACTCGGTTAAGCTGGTACCGAAGCCCAATTGCATTAGCAATCATGGTGACAAGGCCTCCTATTATGACGGGGGTGGTCGGTTCCTGACTAATTTGAACAAAGGTTTTCATCATGAAAGGAACGACATTAACGGGCCTACCCTGAGAAGCACAATAAAAAATGAACAGCTCATCCTTAGAGACAGAGGTATTATTTTCTTCCTTCCCAAATAGGGTGTGGGCTAGCATTTTGTGGAAATAGCGAATGACAGGTGTCGCGGTGAAATTTGGATACCAAACTATTGATTAGTTTTAGGAGAAGAGATGCGTTATCATTTTAAGAGAGATTTAACCGCCACAAGTTGTAGGGATGTAGTTTTTGCATCATCTTAAGAGAAGGGCTCACGTACTCGGATAGGGATCGACGAGGTACGCCTCTCTTAAGGCAAAGTTCCTACGAATTGATTGTATTGATGTGGGGTGGAGATCCTATCTCGCTTAAGATGATTTGGCATCTTTCTCTAATGTGTTTGAATGTTGTTTGATTTGAGTTGTAGTGTGTTTATTTCTATGTTGTAAAAGGTAAAGAACTGTCCTTCCTATGGGGGTAGGATCTGTCCTAGAGATCAACTTGAATGGGATCAAGGATCATGTGGGGAAATGATGCAAATGATGCATACGCACGATTGTTGAGATCATGCGCAGATTCTTCCTTTGGACAGAATGCGGTGCGGAAAATGTAAATGCAATAATGATAAATTGCTGAAAGTAAATTGCGGAAAGTAAAACCATACACACGCATGTAAGCGCTAAGGTGTAGGTGAGTGAATGTATCGTGAGTGTGCACGATTAGGTTTATTATGGTGGGATTGATTTATTCCTAAGGTGAAATTGGTTTTAGAAAAGAGTTGGATTGATTTTTAAACGAGAAGTTGTTTAGAAGTTATGTTATTTTTTGGTGAGAATGTTAGATTAGTGAAGGGGTCTTTTTATTTATATTTTAGATTAGATTATAAATTAATTAGAAAAAAAAGATTTTTAGATAAATGATTTATTAAATAAAAGGAGTTGGTTTTTTATTTCTAAAAGATTTTAATGTCTAATTAAATAAAATGGCAATTGGATGTAAGTTATAGAAGTTTTTTTTGTAAATAAAATTACTTAATTAATAAAATATTATTAAGTTAAAAATGGATAAATTTCATTAGTTAAATAAATATTTAGGTGAATTAACAGGATTTTAGGAAAGAGTTTTTTTTTTAACTAAGGGAGGGAAAACTACAAGTTGATTAAATTGGAAATAAAAGATAAATAATTAGATAGTATGGATTGTTAAAAGATTAATTAAATAAGTAATTAAAACTGATTTTAATTAAATGAAGAATTATTAATTATTTAGAAAAAAATTAATCTTAATTAATTAAAAAGGAAAAAGATAAAACGACTGATTAATGGTTTAATTAGGTTAATGAGGTGATTAAGGCTTAATGAGGTTAATTAGGAGGGTGAGGACGGATATGGTGTGCGTGAGATTATGGGGGTTTACGGTATGCTGCGCTGTGTGACGTGCGATAGGATCTGTTGGGGATCGTGTGTGTGTGTGATATGTGGGTGCATCATAATTAGTGTGCACGGGCATACATAGGATTACACAGTAAAACCAAATTAAGAAAAACGGAAAAGCCCTAACACCCAAATTCTCCTCTCTTCCGATCGCGATTGCTCCCTCTCTCGCTCGCAGATCCTTTTCTTTCCTCCTTTGATTCTTCTTTCCGCTCGTTCCGTTCTTCTTTTCTCCCTTTAATCTTCGCGATTTTACCCTGATTCTTCTTCCAATTTTTCCGGTTCTGTTCTCCTTCCTTGGCTTCTGATTTCCTACAATGATAAACAAATCAACAATTGCCAATGTTAGTTAACAACTCACGGTTTAAATGGTTTTGCAGATGATTCCGATGGCAGATGGAAATGGAGGTCGGAGAAACGGTGCCGTTGAAGTCAAAGGCTCGGTTCGAGGTCGCGTCTGAGGACGGGAAGATGGTGGTTGACGGCAATGGTGATTTGTGGGAGGTTAAGAAAGATGAGTTTCTCATTGTTTCACAAATTTTATCTTGGGGTTTCATGATTTAGGGTTTTTTTGAAGATTAGGGTTTTCGTTTGCGTTTGGTACATGTTGTTGCGAAAATCTCCCCCTTCATTCTGTAGAGAAAATCCCTTTATATAGGATTGTTGTCCTTTGAATGCTATTGATTCTGAATTGAATACCTTCCTTTTTTGTTCTGACATGTTTGTGATCTTCTTAAAGAGATTTCCCTTTTCGTTATTATGTCACATACGTGTTTTAAATGTTCTGATTGCTTGTGTTGGGCGTAAATATGATATCATTAATCATCAATGTCTGGTTCTTCAGGTTTGCAAGACGGTTGATGCAGCTGGAGGAGTACTTCTGCCTGCTATGTTAAAACATGAATTAAAGGCCACCGAAAGGTGTGATTCCTCACGGTAAATGTTGTTAGCTTCTTCCTGTTATGCAGCAGTGTTGCCATTGTTTGAGGGTATCAATGTGAATTATTTGATGCCCAACTCCCCGGCTTGACCGGTTCGAAGTAAGTGTACCTCACTTCATAACTTAAGTGCCAATCGAATTTGTTGCTAAAACTCTAGTTTCTTTTCTTATTCAGAATTTTGGTGAAACTATCTCTGTTAAGCTTGGCTTGAAAACATTCCATGAGTTGTAAAAAAAAAGCCTCGCCTTGCTTTGACAGGTTTTGTGGACAAGTTGAATAAAACTTCCTTTTCTACTTGTTTATTTGAAAGTGGCGAGATTCGTATTCCGGTACTAATCATTTGCGATGCAGGGCAAATTACTGTAGAAGTTGTCGCGGACTTCAATTGTTTTTAAGAATGAGCCCCCTGTTATGCTTATCTGGTTCATCAAGTCTTTCTCAGTCTCTTGCCGGAGGTAGAAAGTTTGACACAAATCCTCCATCTGCTGGTAAGTTCTCCCAGAACTGACTCTGTCTTGTTAACTGCTTAAGAATCTGCCCTTATTTTAAGTTCTGGTTTCGAGATTTGACAGGCCAGGGTGAAACAATGACACTACCCGACATTGATGAAACAATATGAGAACCATCAGGTAAGTTTACATGAACATGTATGATACTTTTGCAAGTAATGAAAGATGTTTTGTTAAAGGAAATGTAATATGTTGAACCTGTATCTAAAACTCAGAGATTGACATTCTTACCATTATGAGTGGTTGAGTGGGAATTCATGGAAAATAGGGAAGTAGAAATGGAATTGGCTTGGGGACTTAGTTTGGACTGTTGGAGCAACTCTATGATGTTGTTGTACTGCTCTTCAGTGAATCCAAAAGAAGATGTAGCTGAACCTTGTGGGGAAGAATCATAGGCAACGTTAACTTGAGCAGCGGATTGAATATTGTTGCCAGCACTTTGTGGTTTACCTTTCCCTTTAAATCTAGGTGAAAAGCCATGCTTTATGAAAGAAGTTTCAACGGTGTGATTTGTTCTTCCACAATGAGTACATACACGGTTGTGACCTCGAGCACCATTAAAGCCTTGTGTCTTCCCTTTAGAATAGCTAGGTTTGCCATTGGAACTACCTGAATTAGTCTGGACTTAAAAAGCAACAACTTCTCCAGTGTTATTACCAGTAGGATTCACAAGAGATACTGAGTTATTCATCTCACGTTCTTGTTGAATAACTAGAGAATTTTTTTTATCAATGTCTGGTAAGGGATTCATCATCATAATTTGTGACTTGGGGTGCATAAACTTTTCATTCAATCCCTTCAGAAAACGAATCCATAATCTTGTTCACGCTACTTCTGAATTGATGCAATTGCACCATAAGAGCAAGGAATAGCGCAAGAACAAGGTGATAGTTATCCAATTCGTCCCATAAAACTTTCAGTTGAGTAAAGTAGTTAGAAACATCAAGATTATCTTGAAGAAGCTTGTAAAGATCCTCCTGAATATCAGAAATGCGGAATAGATCGCTATGCGAAAAACGAGTTTGTAAATTTTTTCAAACACCAACAGCGCTATCGATCCACAAAACAGATTTTGTAATGGATTCTGAAATCGAACGGTGAAGTCAAGCAAGAACCAAGGTGTTGCATCGAATCCATGGAGCATACAAAGGATCTGCTACTGGAGGCTTAGTTAGGGTTCCATCAATGAACTTCTCTTTGTTCTTGGAAATCAAAGTGATATGCGTCGACCTTGACCAAGCGTGATCATTCTTATCATCAAGCAATGGAGATACAATAACAAGTGTTGAATTTTCATTTGGATGTAGGTGGTAAGAGTTTGTGGAATTCGTAGAAAACCAAACTCTGATACCATGTTAATGGTGCAGGGAAGGCACATGAACTTCATGTTAAATTCCTGATGAATTAAAATAGACATTAAAAAAGAGAGAGATAATTTGTAAAAAGATAAAGTGTTTATTCATTAATGGACAATGTGATAAACTACAACAACTAGTATATACATTAGATAATAACTATCAAACAAATAAGTCTAACTAAGTGTACACCATAAGACCAAGATGAAAAGAGAAATATATTATGCTAACCATATGAATACATCCCATTCTTTTATATAAAATAAAAATGAAAATGAATAAAATAAAACCTTGAACACCTAAATATATTTTAATATCCTTAAAGATATCACTTTTTAAATTAGTTTTTCATTTGAACTTTATTCATTTACTTTTATACTATAATTTGACTTATTTTTTAAAAATAATAACTTGTTAGTATGGGCCTCGTGTTAGTCCAAAATTTTCTAAAAGAGTTGTAGATTATTAGTATCATTTTGATTCATAAGCCTTTTTTTATTTTTTAGATTTTTTAATTAATAAAAGGCAAAATTTCTGTATAAATTTTTTAAGTTATTTTAAAATATCAAATTAGTCTTTTAATTTTTTTTATAACGTTTTAGTCTTTTTTTTAAAATCTCAGTTTTAATAAATTACAAACTCATATAGCATTTGAACTGTTTTTTCTCGTTGTTCACGAATATGTAATTAGTTTTGCGTTTGATTGTGTATTTTAGTCGAATTGTTGATTTTTCATTATGTATTTCGTCTATTTGTATCTGATTCTTATAAACCGTAATTTGTTTGATAAATTCAATTGCATATTTGTGATCAGCGCGAAAAATCTGTTCAAATAATATACGAATTTATAATTTATTGTAACGAAAATTTAAAAAAACAAAATATTATAAAAAAACTTTAAAAATTAATTTAATATTTTAAAATAATTTAAAGGATTAAACCAGTAATTTTGTCTTAATAAAAACTCCACACACAAACACAAATCTTTACCATGGATTGATGAAAACTTATATAGGATCCACTAAAAGTGGGAGACTATAATAACATGTTAAATTTTGTGTTTTTAATCTCAAATAGTTTCAAGCATACAAATAGTTTGAAACTCCAAAAATGCAGAGATTTAGAGGAACAGTATGAAATATTCAGATAAGATTTTATAAAGTGGGGGCCACACCTACCATATCGCCCTATTACAAGGAAAATAACAACCAAAAGAAATTTTACCCCATACCTCTACACTAAAAATTTTTGGACCAAAATACTCTCGTATAAATTTTTTTTCGTTTGTTTACCGAAAGACTTTAACCGGAAGTCTTTTTGCAAGTCTTCCGGTTCACATTTTTTTTTTCTGTTTGTTCACCTAAAGACTTTTTGCAAGTCTTCCGGTTCATATTTTTTTCGTTTGTTCACCGGAATACTTTTTACAAGTCTTTCGGTTCACATTTTTTTTTCCACTGGAAGATTTTTTGCAAGTCTTCTGATTCACTTTTTTTTGTTCACTAGAAGACTTTTTGCAAGTGTTCCAATTCGTGTTTTTTTTTAATATTCAACTACGAAGATTTAATGTAAATAAATAAATAATTTGTTTTTGTTCTTCTTTCAATGAATGCTTGGTTAATTGAAAACTAGACAAAAGATAATACTAATCAAATAGTTCCAAACTTCTTTAGATTTCTCCTTCTAATTCATTGGAGTGTTGATGCTCTTGCAATTCTACATGTGTAATTGTTTCAATATTTTCCATGCCTACTTATTTTTATAATATTTTGATCTTGCTTAACTTCCATTTTATTCCTAGATAAAGAATCAAGCGTAGCTCTGCATAGAAGAATTCATATTTTTGTCTATGGTTAAAGGTTTGTTCATTTAACATGATATTTTTGGAGATGAAGATGTATTCGACTTTCACTAACAAATAATACATTTTATTCTATGATAAAGTTTCTACTACAATTGTAGGAGAGACTGTTGTGTAATCTTTAAATTTTGATCTATAAAAAAGAGTTTTTGAAGCTTGTTCAAAATTTTTTGAGAGATATCGAGGTTGAGGAGAGGAGTGATTTTGTGATTAAAGAGAAGCTAAAGCAGCTGAAAGTTTTTCTCAAGAATTAAACTTTTTATGTTTTTGGAAGGAAGAATTTAGAGGTGGAGGAGAGTCTGTATGTTTTTTTTTAAAATAAATAACATATTAAAATATTTGTTAAGTTGAATATTAAAAAAAATAGAAAAAAAAATGAACTGTAAGACTTGCAAAAAATCTTCCGGTGAACAAACGAAAAAAATATGAACCGGAAGACTTGCAAAAAGACTTCCGGTGAACAAACGAAAAAAAATATAAACCGAAAGACTTCCAAAAGGACTTCCGGTAAATAAACGAAAAAAAGAAAAGAACCGAAAGACATACTTAAGATGTCTTCCGGTAAACAAACCAAAAAATTATAATTATTTATACGAGGATATTTTAGTTCAAAAAATTTTAATATAGGGATATGAGTATAATTGTAGGGGTATGGAGTAAAATTTTCTCAACCAAACATATATATATATATATATATATATATATATATATATATATATATATATATATATATATATATATATATATATATATATATATATATATATATATATATATATATATATATATATATATATATATATATTTTAAATAATAATAATTTCATTAACTTATTACAGTTAAAAAAAATTAAATAGAAAAATTAATATATGTAAAATATGAACTTAATTTTAAGTGAATCTTGTTTTCAATAATTCAAACATATTTATACATAAAAATGTCTAGTAATCTAAAAAATGTGAGACTTCAATACAACTTCAATACTCTCTTTCATGTTAAACGTAAAATTTGATTCTAATTTCCACATTGTAATTTTTAACCCGGCTATAATATTATGTAGAAACTTTAGATGACATGAGAAATATTTTATATTCAATATGTGTTTCATAAACAAGTATGCAAGCATGTACTCCTATGTATATTATTGGATTCTATTTATATAATAGGATTGAAGACAAAGAAACAAATATAAAGGTAATTATAATAAGGGTAATGTTAACTTCTGTCCTTGGGGCACATGTTAAGGAAACCACTTTTAATAAATTTATATTGGAAAAAACAATTTAAAAATTAATTTTATATTTTAATTTAAGTTTGTACACAATTTCCAAGAAGATATTTCTTAATTTAGTTCTTAACATGTGCCCCAAAGGCACAAGTTAACATTACCATTATAATAATCAATAATTATAACTTATCATAACATCTACCCTCAAATTTAAGTGAGTGGAGATGTAACAAATTTGTATTTAGATACTAAAGTGTGGAATGTTTACAAATAAAGTGAACGGAGATAAGAAGAAATTCATCATAGATGAATGAATTAACAATCAATTAATTCAATGTATTTGTTTTGTTTGAATGAGACTATGAATGCCAAAGACATCGTATGTACAATATCTCAGAAGTAATATCAGCAAAATAAATATAAATCGCATTCTAAAATAGTTTAAAAAATAAAATTATTCAAATACATTTATACATTTATCGGTCTGAAAATTTAAACAATGCAAGACTCTAACGCAATTTTAAATAAAAAGTTAAAGTTGCAAATTACAAGAATGACACGGAAACAACAATAATATAACTTTATTTTCATACACCTCACATTTTTTGAATTTCTTGGAGTGGGACTCATGATAGATTCCAACTCAACAACAAGTCAACTTTTGAATTCTAATTGACTTTTCTAGCACAAAATGATGTTATACAAATTACACACAGTATACTTGAAAGTGGAAAGGGACCATACATGTCAAAGAAAAAAAAAGATTGTGTTGGGCCAAACTACTATTCATTCAATCATTCATAAAGAAGAAAAGTGCTATAATTAAAATTATAAAAACACCATCAACAACAAAGTTGCACTTTCCCTAAACCTAATGATTCTTAGGATTGAGTTCATCAAAACTCAAGACAAATAAATATAATTTTGAGTGCATTCACCACTATGATTTGAATGGCAGAAAATGCAAGCATTTTTGGTGTGAATATCCTCATGGTAAGTTTTAGTGGAGGAGAAATGGTGTTTATTTATGGAAATCCAAAATTGAATCAAAATGGAAATGATTATGTCTAAGAAACTTGAATGAGGTATATTCCAAGAATAAACTCCTCCACTAGCACACACTCACCAGTCACCACCATGTTACTCAAAGCTATAGCTTATTACTTTGTCCCTTCAAAGTTCATCACTTAGAATAAGGTACGATCGATGCTATAGTCAAGCACTCAAAATTCCATATCTGGCTTCCTAGTTGATGCAATTTTAAATCGTGAATTCAGCATTTCTACATTGTACTATCTTGTCGTGTCATGCAACTGATGTGCTCTTGTGTTTTTTTCTTGTCTTGTCATGCTATATCTTCAGCCACTATTTATAAACATATTATCAGCCAAAATTTTATTTAATATATAATTAAAATTAAGGAGAAACAAATATCTTTTATCAGCTTCTAAAGTTTGCTTTAATCTTTACGTTAACAACTGCAAGCGTGAAACATGTTTTATCCGATATGAAGTTTGTGAAGAATCAACTATGTAATAAACTGAGTGATTAGTGGTTAAATGACTATCTTGTGACTTTTATAGAAATAGATGTTTTTGAAACAATTAACAATGATGTTATTTTAGTTCATTTTTAAGAAATGAATGGTAGACGAATTTCATTATAACTTTATTGCATTAATCAATATTATTTATTATTTTTTATATAATTTAGCTTATAGTTTCTTTCATGTTTAGTCACACCAATATATAATGTTTGAATTTGTCTCTGACTTTATTACTCACCACATGTAATATATATTTATATTTTTTAAAAATATATGTTTATCAATTTAAAAAATTATATCAAGATTAAACTGTTATGTATTTTAATAATTCAATAATACAATTTTTTAAAACTTTTTTAATATTAAAAATTTAAAATTATATTATGATGTTTTATAATTAATCAATTTATTTTTATTAAAAACATGAGAAACAAATATGGATATGAATTCGTACATACTCATTAAATACGGATATGAATGCTAAAGTTGGTGGTTAAATACATAGAAATTTGGATACTAGAGTTTTTTAAAATCATAAGTGATTTTGACGGCTGATCAAAACCTGAAGTGGACCAGAGACTTCGTCGGTGATGCTGGGTTGCAAGGATGATGAAGGGGTGTACTTCCAAGGCACTCCGGTGCTAAAGTAGGAATCAGGAGGAGAGAATGCAAGTACAAAAAGTGTATGTCTTAGGGTGATTTATAATAATTTAGAATATGTGACTCTCTCAAGTGAAAGGGTTTTTATAATGCCCCCAGCGCTTGACCATTGGTCCCTATTTTCGGGGCAAGATAATCGTTTCCTGAAGAATAGGTAACTGCCATAAACTAGCCGTTGAGACGGGCATAGCTGTTCAAAACTAGTCGTTGCCACAGGCAAGGGCGCAGTCGCGAGAGCGGGCGTCGTGACTGTTTCAGGATGGTGAAACCGTGTGTGGCGGGCAGGAATGTGGCGAGGAGCAACTGTTCTTGGAGGTTAGCTGGTCAACTCTCATCGGCAGAGGGACAGAGGAGAGGAAACTTCACTTTGCCCTTAGCTGGCAGGGCGAAGGCATTAGGCCGTTCTAAGAGCAGAAGTGGATTTGGTCATGCCTAACCATTAGGCCAGTCAAGAACAGGAGCCCCATAAGTCGTTGCTCATGAGCATATGAATGATGACTTAAGGGCAGCCAGCGGTCCGAGGAGGAGTGGGCTTGGTTGATGCTCGTTACTGAGATAGGATTGTTTCGTCATGCTCGAAGGCGTTCGCGCCCGAAACATTGTCTTGAATGCCCAGCAAACGGGAGACCAACGGCTGATGGGATTTGAAGGGATGGAGCGCCACGTGCGCATTGAGTCACGCGCTGCATTTAATGCGTAATTATGGTTATGCTAGACTCATGATGATACCCTGTGCTACGCGTGCTCGCGCACGTGTTCCTGCTCTGCCTATAAATAAGGGAAGGAGGTGCTCATTTCCACTTCTTGCTTCTCTTTCTTCTCTCAAAACCTGCTATTTTTTTTCCGTCGCACGCCACCGCACCCATGTCGCAAGCACAATATCCAGGGCTCGTCGACTGTAACACCCCGGTTCCCAAAGATAAAATAAATGCAATTTAAATCAAAACAAATATCAGAGTTCCCACACCAACACGGGATGTCACAAAACAGAAACTCCACAAAACATTTCATTTATATGAATTCAACAATAAGCAGCGGAAATCATCATATAGATATGTACATATAAATATCATGTACAACAATATTCGGCCATCTGCCCAAAATATACAAGATATATCCATCAAAAGGATTCATCACAACATGATACGACACAGAGTCACAACAAAATCATCAGATAAACAAATAACTCCCAAAAGCCTCGTGTTACGTATCAGAGCATCCCTACGACTCGACTCGCCACTATCCAAGCTAGCTACGCGCCTAGATTATTTGTACTTCCGAAGAAGCACAGACCACAACAACAACAACAACAACAACAACAACAAGAGGTGAGAAATCACGATCAAAATATAACGGTAATAATGTACATGAATAAAAGGCAGTAAACAAACAAACATCATTCATCATACATTAACCCGAACCTACAGTCCAACCCTGACACAACACACATACCAATGCAAACATATGCAACTCAACACCATGATATGCGGTACCGACTCAACAACAACGATGGACACCGGGCCATCACCTCCCTCTCGAAGGAGCACAAAATCATCACCGATGGACACTAGGCCATCACCCTCCACACAGGAGCACATCATCATCTCCGATGGGCACTAGGCCATCACCCTCCACACAGGAGCACATCATAAACTGGATAGATTACTTACGCTTCCCTGAGACGTAATCTATCCCTCACAATCACTGATGGACACTAGGCCATCACCCTCCACACAGGAGCACATCATCACCACATGTTATGCATAACCCCAATGCAAAACACACAACATCAAACACAATAAGTGCAAACGATCCTACTGATCATATTTCATCACACCTCATATATATATATATATATATATATATATATATATATATATATATATATATATATATATATATATATATATATATATATATATATATATATATATATATATATATATATATATATATATATATATATATATATATATATATATATATTGTTAGACTAAGGCACGGATCTAGAAGGGGGGGTTGAATAGATCCCTTTTAAAAATTTGAGTGGCGCTACCAATAAAATTGGTTTTCAAAATTGTTTTCAAATGCGGAAGCGGCCTTGGAAAATATAGTCTAAAACGAACAACTATTGGAGAGCCGGATATGCGTCAAGCAGATGAATTTAAGACGATAACGGATAGTAAATCACTACACACTTTTATGCAAAACTCAGATGTGATTCACTCGTACTATTTCCTTATTCCAATGATCAAAAATTACACCAAAACTAGCAGCAAAATTAAGGCAATTTTAGTTCAGCACTTTTGTCGAACAGTTGGTGTGCACAAATACCTTAAATGATATTTGTGTTGAATGAGTGATTGAAAAAGCCTTAGTACAGTATTTCTATTGTACTTAGTAGTTAAAAAACAGTGTTTCACCAACTCACTCAATCAATACTACAATTTGACAAAATCACTTATTCTAGAATCACTTAATTTTTAAGCTGTAATTGAAAATGCAGAAAATAAAGGAACACAAGATTTGATGAGGCAGTTCCCCCAGTCGTCCTCGCGTTGGGGTACGTCTGCCCTCAATTCTACAATGAGAATTGAGATATGTATTGAATAGATATCACCTGTTTGGTAGAACAGTTATACACAAGAATCGATAGACAATTGATACAAACAATCTTAATGTTGCTGATAATTTCTACCACTTCTTGCCCCTTGATTCAAGATGAATCAAGTCCTCCAATTTGATGTGAATGACCTCCGATTGCAGCCACCTTATTGACAACTCTTCCGTTGATCAAACCTTCGGCACGGCTGATCTTAGACACACCCAAATTGAACCCGGAACGTCTTCAACCTTTCAACGCCCTAGCTACTAGATTGATCAACCTTCCGCTAATCAATCACCTTCGCACTCGCTTGATTGTTGAACCGACGATTCCGTAACAAAAGCCTTCAAAACCTGTAGTCTTGATAGGTAAAACCTCAAAGGTTTTCTCCCAAGAAACACCTGCACCAGCTTCCACTCGAACCGGATCTTCAATCACGCGTTCGAACCTTATCACCGTCGAGCAAACCACAAACCGCAGCAAAAAATTGATTATCTGTAATTTGAGGATTTGTGAGTTGATTGAACGATGAAGATGAAGAACACTGATGCACCTCTTTCACGTTTCTTGACCTGAACACTTTCTCACAATGCTTTCAAAAATAATGTTCTGTTGTTAAAATTGAAAAGACAGCTATTTATAGTAATATACAAAACAGACAGTTGACAGATCAATGAAACATAGCAGAATTTCTGTTTCTGCGCGCGAACGGTCGACCATAGGGTCGGCGTGCGCTGAGCCGTGTGATTCTTAAACCTGCATGCGCCAAGTTAACGGTCGACGCATGACCTTCATGCGCTGAGCCGTGTGATTCTTAAACCTGCATGCGCCAAGTCAGCGGTCGACGCATGACCTTCATGCGCTGAGCCGTGTGAACTGAATGAAACTGTGTGCTGACGGTATGGTCGGCTCATGGTTCAAAAATCTGCAAAAACATAAATTTCTACAGCTTTTTGTGCATTACGTCATTGTAAAAATTGAATCATAAGTAGCGTGAATGATTTAAACGAAAGAAGGATATCTCTTAGCAAGTTGTCATCATCAAAAACCAGAGGCACAGGCACGCTTGTGTTGGTAGATACTTTGCCTTCACATTCTCCCCCTTTTTGATGATGGCAACCTACTGTTACGCAACACGTGATAGGTATAGGTATGCTCCCCCTTTCTTTTACAATTATAGCGGTCGTAATCATCGTCTATCTACTGCTCGGTTCTCCCCCTTTGACAACATCAAAAAGAGGTAAACTCGTGACACAATAACAACACATTGAATCATGCATAAATGAGATACCAACAGATGAGAAGTAAACAACAGTTATACATACGATGGAGATAACAGTTAATAGATTACAGAACCACAAAAATGTCATGATAGCAACATAGAAGTAAGCAACAATCATAGTGAGTTTGGGCAGAAAAGCAAAACACAACAAACAAAATGAATGCAAGCCAAAACAGGAAACAACAAATGACATATGAGCGCATGCTAATAGCCCCGTCCACGTTCGCGACCACGACCACGCCTGTCATAGTAATGAGGATGGCGTTGGGGATGAGCTAGATCAGTAAATTCTTCTGTGATGTTATTCAAAAAGTCAAGACTGTCGACAATGGCGCGCTCTTCAGCTTGATGACAGTGAGTTAGAGTCTCGAATCGAGCGTCCAGCTGAGTCGACATTCCACTGATCCGTTCATTTTGGTTATGCAGTTCAGAACGAATTTGTGCCATTCTTTCATTTTGATCCCTCATGAATTGTTGCTGTTGTTCCTGCATATTGGTCATAAAATTTCGCTGTTCCAACTGCATCGACTGCATCATTTCTAAAATCTCCGAATTGTTTGACGGTTGTTGAGGAGAAGGTGGGTCTGCAGTGCTTGGTTGATACGGCTGATAGAATTTGCCAAGGGTGGTCCACCCGGTGTATTGCCATTCACCCCAGCCTTGGTTATTCTCCTCATCCTCATTTTCCTGTTGGTTTGAGTAGGCAGACCAGTTATTGTGTTGATTGTCATCTTGATATGTTTGTTGATAGTTTTCAGAAGGCACGTATGGTTGATGACCTTCATTAATATCGTGGTCCAGCTGAGTCTCATCAGCGGTTTCTTGTGCCTCTCCTGCATTGTCACCTTGATTGTCTTCATCTTCACTTGAGCTTCCTTCTGCTTCTTCATCTTCTCCACCCTCTGACTCATCAGCACTTTCTTCACTCGAGGAGGCAGCTGCAGCCATGGTTGAGCGCCGATAAAATCTGTACTTTTTGAGCGACTGATCCCACACATATCCCATCATAGCAAAGACCTTTGAACTGAACTCTTTATCGGAAGAAATTGGAGTATACGGAAAAGACGGGTAATTGATACCTGCAGAGTTTAAAGCTTCCTGAATGAATGAGCCATAGGCGAGCGCGGTGCCTCGCTTGGAGTCTCTTAGTTCATACATCCGGCTTGTAATATAGTACGGCCAGTTAATTTTAATGCCGTGACCTAGTATATGAATGAGATGCACTTCAGCTTGTTCGACTCTTGACAAACCACCTTGTTTAGGCCGCAGAATGCGCGCCACAATCCATTGAAGGATCCTTGGAAATGATCTGAGTTTTCCGGATGTGACGGACCTCGGAAAAGCCGCACTGTTTACAATGTGCTCCGGATAAGGCCTCTTGAGCATATTATTCAGTGCTTTGTTATACTCATAACCTTCAAGAGTTTTAGAATCGGTCACTTCGGCTAGGGGAGGTTCACCATCCTCTACAGACATATCAAAATACTTACTCCAGAATTCAGTATTTACAGTCACTTGAGTTGTTCCAATATGGGAATGAAAGTTTTCTCCGTGAAATTTATCATTCAATTCAGAGTAAAAGACACGCACCAGATCTTCGCTATATTGTACATTGCATTCAACAAATCGTTCAACACCATGATAAGTAAGAAAGTTCATGAACTTACCCAGATGCATGCGTTCAGCAACCAGTTCATAGAAGGCGTGTTGTCGAACCACTTTCCTCTTACCAATGTCTTTGTTAAAGTTTTCCCGACGAGACGGATGAACCAGGGATTCTGCAGTGATTGGCACTGTTCCGGAGGTTGACCCTCTTGATCTCTTTCTTGTAGGTCTAGAGGAAGAAGCCATGGGTATAGTTTTGTGGGTACAAGGAACTCTTTACCAATGTGATGGAGAATAAAGAGTTTTGAGATGAAGGATTTTGAATTTTGAGAAGAAGGAGAGAGATAACCCTTGTTTAATGTAAGGATTAGGGTTTGATTGGAAAATGTGAGGAGATGAAGAGAGTTAGTAGGGGTAGTAGGTGTGGGTTTCTAGTAATGAAGATAAATGCAAGTGTAACTGCCCAAAAAAAAAACTGAACCGTCAAGTAATCAGGAAAACTGGGTTTTTGCGCGAGCCGTCGACGGTAGCTTCTGCATGCGTCGACGCATGCTTCAGATTTTTCACCAGATACAAAAGTTAACAGGGTGCGCCGACCGCTGCCCTGTTATGGTCGACTCAATATGCAACAAACAGCAGATTTTTGTATTTTACCATATTCAGAGGTACATGCTATGCAAAAATGATGTCATGACATATAAGAAAAAAATATCTATATACATATGCAGTAGATGTCATACAAATTTAGCGTAGTATAAGCGATATGATTTGAGATCAACAGGATTATCAAACAAAGAGAGAGAGAAAGAACAATATCACCTTGATGCCTGATTTGCTTGATACACAACATACTTATACTTACACGAATATCAAATTGTTAGAAGTACAACAGCATGATTATTTGAATGAAATAAGATAACATCAGCAAATATTATTCCCGTTCCGAAATGTCGAGGATGCCAAGTTCTCGGCGGATATGAAAGAAAGGTTCCGTTGCTAGCGGCTTTGTGAAAATGTCCGCTAGTTGGTTTTTAGTGTCAACGTGTTCAAATACAACATCACCTTTCTCAACATGGTCCCTAAGAAAATGGTGTCGAATTTCTATATGTTTAGTGCGAGAGTGTAATACGGGATTTTTGGTAAGGTTAATAGCGCTAGTGTTGTCACATAGGATAGGAATACGTTCAAGTTTAAGATTGAAATCTAGTAGTTGTTGCTTAATCCACAGAATTTGAGCACAACAACTACCAGCGGCAACGTATTCCGCCTCGGCCGTTGATAAAGCAACTGAAACTTGTTTCTTGCTATGCCAACTAACCAAGGAGTTTGAAAACAAATGACATGTACCACTAGTGCTTTTCCTATCCGATTTGCACCCGGCAAAGTCGGAATCGGAGTAACCTACCAACGAGCAATCACTACCCTTAGAATACCACAATCCATACTTCGGGGTACCTGACAGGTATCGAAGAATTCGTTTAACAGCTTTTAGGTGGGATTCTTTGGGACATGATTGGTATCGTGCACACATGCACACACTAAACATAATATCAGGACGTGACGCAGTAAGATAGAGAAGTGAACCAATCATACCTCTATATCGTTTTACCTCTACGTCCTTGCCATTTTCATCTTTATCCAAATTTACGCATGTAGGCATTGGGGTGTCTATGGCCTTGGATTTTGCCATGTCAAATCTCTTGATCAAGTCCAAACAATATTTTGTTTGGCTCACGAATGTCCCTTCTTGGAGTTGTTTAATTTGCAGGCCGAGGAAGTATGTGAGCTCCCCCATCATACTCATCTCGAATTCGCCCTGCATGAGGTCAGAAAACTCTCTCACGAGATTCATGTTAGTGGATCCAAATATAATATCGTCAACATAGATTTGCACCAAAATCAAGTGCTTTCCTTGACGTTTAATGAAGAGTGTAGTGTCAACCTTTCCTCGTGAGTACCCCTGATTAAGTAAAAACTTACTTAGTCGCTCATACCAAGCTCTAGGAGCTTGTTTGAGACCATATAAAGCTCTTTTTAACTTGTAAACATGTTCAGGGTATTCATGAGATTCAAAACCGGGAGGTTGAGACACATATACTTCTTCATTTATGTGACCGTTAAGGAACGCACTTTTAACATCCATTTGAAATAACTTAAAATCCTTTGCACATGCAAAGGCGAGTAAAAGGCGTATAGCCTCGAGTCGGGCAACCGGCGCATAAGTTTCCTCATAGTCGATGCCTTCCTCTTGGTTATACCCTTGAGCGACCAATCTCGCTTTATTACGGGTTATTACCCCGTTTTCGTCCAACTTGTTCCTAAACACCCATCGGGTGCCGATTACTCGATGGCCTCGCGGAGGAGGGACAAGGTCCCATACCTCGTTTCTTTTAAACTGATTTAGTTCCTCTTGCATCGATAAAAACCAGTGCTCATCGAGTAGGGCCTCTTTGGGGTTTTTAGGCTCTATTTGTGAAACGAAAGCGAAGTGATAACAAAAGTTACTTAGCTTAGATCGAGTGGTGACTCCCTTTGTGATGTCTCCGAGAATATTGTCAATTGGATGATCTTTACACGACTTCCAAGCTTGAGGGAGATCATCGTTTGTAGGCGGATGAGCTTCCTCAGTTACCTCATGGTGTGCATCCTTATCCTCCTCAATTTTGACTCTATCGGGTTGATCAATCCCCGTTTCGCCACCTTTGAGTATGTCTTCTGTGGATGTACCTGCACCATGAACAACACTATCCTTTCCGACATTTCTCGGATAGGACTCATCAAACGTAACGTGCACAGACTCTTCAACAGCTAGTAATCTTTTATTATAAATCCTATATGCTTTACTTGATTGCGAGTACCCTAGAAAAATGCCTTCATCGGCTTTTGAATCAAACTTGCCCAAGTTTTCCTTTCCATTGTTTAATACAAAGCACTTGCATCCAAAAACATGAAGGTGAGAAACATTAGGCTTTCGCCCTTTTAAAAGTTCATACGGAGTTTTGTTTAGAATGGGGCGGATGAGTACCCTATTCAAAACATAACATGCCGTACTAATGGCGTCGGCCCAAAAGTATTTTGGTAAACCACTATCATTAATCATTGTTCTTCCCAATTCTTCTAAAATTTTGTTTTTACGCTCCACAACCCCATTTTGTTGAGGAGTTCGTGGAGCCGAGAAGTTATGATCGATGCCATGGTTACCGCAATATTCTTCAAATAAATGATTTTCAAATTCACCTCCGTGGTCACTTCTTATTGACACAATGTTTGTATTTAACTTATTTTGGGAGAGCTTGGCAAATCTCTCAAAAGCGGCAAACGTGTCACTTTTACTCACTAAGAAGATGGTCCAACAGAACCTAGAAAAGTCGTCCACTATTACGAATCCGTAATAGTTTCCTCCTAGACTTTTGATCCTAGACGGCCCAAACAAGTCCATATGAAGTAGTTCAAGAGGTCTCGTTGTTGAAATAATCTTTTTGGATTTAAAGGAGATCCTCGTTTGTTTTCCTTTTTGACAAGCATCACAAAGGTGATCCTTGGTGAACTTAATTTTGGGAAGTCCTAGTACTAGATCTTTTGAGACAATCTTATTGAGTAAGTCAAAGTTGACATGCGCTAAGCGCCTATGCCATAGCCATGAGTCTTCACTCATAGATATGAGACATTGATCGCTTGTTGGGGATACCACATTCAAGTCAAGCATATACACATTGTTTACTCTAAAACCAATAAACACATTCTTCTTATCACTTTCATGCACAATTTTGCAGCAATCTTTTGAAAAGGAAACATTGTAACCTTTGTCGCATAATTGGCTAATGCTAAGGAGATTATGTTTAAGGTTTTCGACAAGCAACACATCGGAAATTGTAGTAGAGGAGGGATTACCTATACTACCTTTACCTAGTATCGCTCCGCGGTTGTTATCACCGTATGTTACATACCCTTTCTTCTTAGCCACGAAGTCTATGAATAAGGATATGTCTCCAGACATGTGCCTTGAGCACCCACTATCAAGAACCCATCTTCTCTCGGTGGACTCGACACATTTCACCTGTCAAAATATAACTTAGAAAAGGGAGGTACCCAATGGCATATTGGGTCCTAATAGGTTAGTGACAAGACGGTTGCGTTTGGGCAACCATTGGTAGATGCCTTTAGGAACAAGAAATCTCCTAAATCGACATTTACCAATGGAGTGGCCTTTCTTGCAACAGTAAAAGCATACAAAGTCGACATTAGAATCACTTTCACTTGCTTGATCCCTAATTACATATGCATATTTTTGATATGGGTTTATCATACTTTTTCTAAAATCCTTTTTATCGATTGCAAATGTAATTTTAGGTTCAAGTGCCTTGTCTAATTTGGCCTTAAGGTTTCTAACCTCACCTTGCCAAATATGACAAGTATCACAACCAAAGTTGAAAGGATTACTATTGTCCTTACAATCCGATTCATTATCTTTCACAATGGAAGCCTTAAGGTCCTCTAATTTCTTTTCGGACTCTAAGACTTTGTGCTCTAAATATGTAAAAATTCTTCTATTAGAAGCAAGTTTCTTAAAGGCTTCAGTTGCTTCCTTGTGTAAAACATCGAATGCGGTTTGTAATTCGGAATGAGACATATTAGATGACATATTATATCTAGAGTGACGTACCTGTTTCTTTTTCTTTTTCTGATTTGCGGAGAGACATAGATTCACGGACTCTTCTTCATCACTAGAGCTTTCATTAGAGGAGGAAGAATCACTGTCGCTTTCCCACGCGATGTACGCCCTCCTAGGCTTTGATGCTCTCTTATGTGACTTCGATTGTTCCTTTTCTTTTCCCTTGTTGTTCATTGGACAGTCCGGTTTGTAGTGACCGGGCTTTCCACATTTATAGCACGTTCCTCTAGTCTTTTTGCCTTTTTGATTGTCATCTTTGGAGAACCTTGATTGCCTTCGGAAATTTACCAGGTTCTTCTCCGAATGTTGGATGCCGTTCTTTCTCACGTACCGGTTATACCGTTTAACGAACAGCCCCATGTCCTCATTTATGTCTTCTTCTTCGTCGTCGCTTGAAGAATAATCACTTTGCTCTTTTGCTTTAGACTTCGAGGAAGAAGCCTTAAGAGCTATGAACTTCTTTTCACTCATCTTTACTTTGTCCTTCTTTTCTTTCCTTTCATGTTGGTCAAGACTCAAGAGTACCTGTTCATGCTCTTGTAGTTTGCCAAACAATGTAGTCAGGTCTAATACCGTAAGATCATTTGCCTCTTTGATGGCGGTCACTTTCGGCTGCCATTCCCTGCTAAGACATCTCAAAACTTTATTAGTAGCAAGATCATTGGAAATAGGTCTTCCTAGTGAATGTAATCTGTTTATGAGATGAGTAAATCTCTTTTGCATGTCAGCAATGGTTTCCCCTTGCTCCATGAAAAAAAGATCAAACTCTTGTATAAGAGTGTTGATTCGAGCCAACTTAACATCGTTTGTCCCCTCATGGGCAATTTGTAGTGCATCCCACATAGTCTTAGCCGTAGGGCAATGGGATACACGGTAGTATTCATCTACACCTAATGAGGAGATTAGAATGTTCTTAGCTTTCCAATCGTAATTATACTTTCGCTCATCGTCGTCGGTCCATTGTGCTTCGGGCTTTGGCACAACTTCGTTATTCTCATTTGTCATGGTTATTTCAATCGGACCATTGAGAATAACGTTCCATATCTTTCTATCTATGGAATTAATGTGCACCCGCATACAGTCTTTCCAATAGCTATAATTTTCACCGTTAAAAACGGGAGCTCTATTGTACGCCCCTTTTGGTTCGTTAGCCATTATTCTATCAATGTTGTATTTGAAGCACCGGAGAACCGGAGCTCGTGATACCACTTGTTAGACTAAGGCACGGATCTAGAAGGGGGGGTTGAATAGATCCCTTTTAAAAATTTGAGTGGCGCTACCAATAAAATTGGTTTTCAAAATTGTTTTCAAATGCGGAAGCGGCCTTGGAAAATATAGTCTAAAACGAACAACTATTGGAGAGCCGGATATGCGTCAAGCAGATGAATTTAAGACGATAACGGATAGTAAATCACTACACACTTTTATGCAAAACTCAGATGTGATTCACTCGTACTATTTCCTTATTCCAATGATCAAAAATTACACCAAAACTAGCAGCAAAATTAAGGCAATTTTAGTTCAGCACTTTTGTCGAACAGTTGGTGTGCACAAATACCTTAAATGATATTTGTGTTGAATGAGTGATTGAAAAAGCCTTAGTACAGTATTTCTATTGTACTTAGTAGTTAAAAAACAGTGTTTCACCAACTCACTCAATCAATACTACAATTTGACAAAATCACTTATTCTAGAATCACTTAATTTTTAAGCTGTAATTGAAAATGCAGAAAATAAAGGAACACAAGATTTGATGAGGCAGTTCCCCCAGTCGTCCTCGCGTTGGGGTACGTCTGCCCTCAATTCTACAATGAGAATTGAGATATGTATTGAATAGATATCACCTGTTTGGTAGAACAGTTATACACAAGAATCGATAGACAATTGATACAAACAATCTTAATGTTGCTGATAATTTCTACCACTTCTTGCCCCTTGATTCAAGATGAATCAAGTCCTCCAATTTGATGTGAATGACCTCCGATTGCAGCCACCTTATTGACAACTCTTCCGTTGATCAAACCTTCGGCACGGCTGATCTTAGACACACCCAAATTGAACCCGGAACGTCTTCAACCTTTCAACGCCCTAGCTACTAGATTGATCAACCTTCCGCTAATCAATCACCTTCGCACTCGCTTGATTGTTGAACCGACGATTCCGTAACAAAAGCCTTCAAAACCTGTAGTCTTGATAGGTAAAACCTCAAAGGTTTTCTCCCAAGAAACACCTGCACCAGCTTCCACTCGAACCGGATCTTCAATCACGCGTTCGAACCTTATCACCGTCGAGCAAACCACAAACCGCAGCAAAAAATTGATTATCTGTAATTTGAGGATTTGTGAGTTGATTGAACGATGAAGATGAAGAACACTGATGCACCTCTTTCACGTTTCTTGACCTGAACACTTTCTCACAATGCTTTCAAAAATAATGTTCTGTTGTTAAAATTGAAAAGACAGCTATTTATAGTAATATACAAAACAGACAGTTGACAGATCAATGAAACATAGCAGAATTTCTGTTTCTGCGCGCGAACGGTCGACCATAGGGTCGGCGTGCGCTGAGCCGTGTGATTCTTAAACCTGCATGCGCCAAGTTAACGGTCGACGCATGACCTTCATGCGCTGAGCCGTGTGATTCTTAAACCTGCATGCGCCAAGTCAGCGGTCGACGCATGACCTTCATGCGCTGAGCCGTGTGAACTGAATGAAACTGTGTGCTGACGGTATGGTCGGCTCATGGTTCAAAAATCTGCAAAAACATAAATTTCTACAGCTTTTTGTGCATTACGTCATTGTAAAAATTGAATCATAAGTAGCGTGAATGATTTAAACGAAAGAAGGATATCTCTTAGCAAGTTGTCATCATCAAAAACCAGAGGCACAGGCACGCTTGTGTTGGTAGATACTTTGCCTTCACATATATATATATATATATATATATATATATATATATATATATATATATATATATATATATATATATATATATATATATATATATATATATATATATATATATATATATATATATATATATATATATATATATATATATATATATATATATATATATATATATATATATATATATATATATATATATATATATATATATATATATATATATATATATATATATATATATATATATATATATATATATATATATATATATATATATATATATATATATATATATATATATATATATATATATATACATATTCCACACATCACCACATCCATGTATAATAACATACACCCATCGAATTATTCTAATTAAACGAATATCAAGGAAATCATGTTCCACACCACACGTACACTCTCCATAGTTCACTATCAATCTCATATTCAGTCATGGCCAGCAAGGTCCAATAACACCAGAGAACAAAACAGAACGGCACCAAAACACAAACTACTGTAATGCTCGGTGGCTCACTCGCCTAGCAAAGCATCAGCGAAGACTCGCTACTCGCTCGCCCAACGAACTCCCTAGCGAAGGCAGACAGTAGCTAAATGGAAGCACTCGCTACCCAATTTTCCTAGCGAAACATCAGCGAATGTTCGCTATTCGCTCGCTTAGCGAAAATGCTGGCGAATGTCTGCGATTCCACAAAAACCCCACTGTTCAGAATTCATCAGAAGCTCCAAAAATCGACCGATTCTCACCAAACCAGTCACAGTAGTCTTAGAACAACTTCCTACAACTAAACTACAATACCTAATCCAAGTTTTACCCGATAAAATACCAACTCTACCGATTAAAAATCATTTTTGACATAAAACCGTAAACTACTCAAAACATCCAACAAATCCCTACATTCCTCACATGCAAGGCTAGCATAACAGAATTTCACTAATTTCCTATCAACACAACCACCATTCATTCATGGAAACAACAATCATAACATTACGGCATCTCATTCATGAACATCAAATTCTTATGGGGTTAAGGAATCCCCAACTACCCCATTCATACAATTACCAATTTTAACCTGTTTCTCCCCCTTACCTCGATAACTCGATCAAGTTGTAGAAGATTCAGAAATCCAAGCTTTCCTCTTCCTCCTTGATCCTTCTATGCAAACCCTCTTCCACTTGACTTGTTCTTCCTCTTGTTCTTTCTATCGTGCTATTTCTTTTCCAACTCCAAATACCCCTTATTCCAATTCTTTCTCTCTTAATTAATAATAATAATAATAATAATAATAATAATAATAATAATAATCATAATAATAATAATAATATTAATAATATTACTATTATTCATTAAATTATCATTATCATTAATAATTATATTATTATTCTTAAGGTCCAAAGTTATCAACTAAACTCCAACTTAAGGGCACGTCCACGCACTCGACACAACCCCACAAAAACACACCGCAATTAAAATAACACAGAAAAAACTAGATAGTTAAAAATGGACGTTACAACTCTCCCCCACTTTAATTATTTTCGTCCTCGAAATTACCTGATAGAAACAATTCCGGATACGCTTCCCGCATCCTGCTTCCCAATTCCCAGGTCACACAGCCTCCTGTTGCACCCCAAAATTTTCCCAACATTTCTTTACCTAGCTTGTGTTTCATTTCATTCACATTAGCATTATCATTTGTATTTCATTGACAGGTATGCAGGAGATTCAGAGGTATGATTACCAATCAAGAGCTATACAAGACTATGAAGCAAGCTAAGAAGGTTATTCAAGTGTTTAAGGGTTGATATCCTTGTCAGAGAAGTTAAAGGATCCTCAGAGAGAGTGGTTGAAACCAAGAGTGTGTGTCTCTTAACTTGAGAGTTATGGGGAAGACCATCAGATGATTCTGAAGCCATGAAGATAGACTTGAGGTCTTGAGAGAGCTCATGAGAAGTGTTGAAGATCACTTTGAGGCCTAGACAGGTCATTGTGCAAGATTAAGAAGGCTCAGTCATGAGTGGTGCAGCTAGGGTTTGACTGGGTCAACCCTAAGTCAACTAATGATTTGAAGAAGGTTGAGACCTAATCCAAGAGCCATGTGATCAGGTATTGATACATTAAGATGTTATAAGGATGATTCCAAGGTTAACTCATCATGATTGAAGAGTTTGAGAAGTTCCAAGCTAGGGTTTCTAAGGCTTGACAGTGTAAAATCCCCTAGTTTGACCCCTATCTTCAAGTCAATCTAACTCAAGATATGGTTGTCATCTCATCTTGACCCTAACATGATTGTTGTAGGGCATGATCTTAGCTTTAATTTGAGTATTAGAAGTCCTTAATAGGATTTGTAGAACTCAAGTTATGGCTTTGACAAGTTACAAGTCATCTGAGGCATGTGAATTTGGAGCTTGAAAGTTACCCAACTTTCATGGCACTTTTGCCCTAGAAGTATGATTCTTATGAACTTTTGGTCAACATGAATGTTGTTCCTTATCCTCTTAGCTTTCCATAGAGTACTAGAAGTCCTTGATAGAATTTGTAGAACTCAAGTTATGGCTTTGACAAGTCAAGGGTATTTTGGGAAGTTGTGATTAGGGGTCATTTATGATTATAGGTCATTTTCACCAACTTAGACATCTCAAATGAAATTTTGTTCAACTAGAAAGTTTCTAAAAATAGAGTTTTAACCTTGACAATTCATCAAGGAGGCATTGAAATGGCTCAAGGAAGAATGTGGTTTGAGAAAATTTTGAAAAGAAAGAATTAAAGGCATTTAATGACCAAAAATTGAAATAATTCATTTTGTGTCCAAACAAGGCAAAATTATAGGTCATTTTGAATGGAAAAATCATTTTAGAAACTTTGGCAATGTTGGAATTTTGGTTTGAGGTCAAATTCATACCATTTCATTTCATTTCTTCATGATGAAGCAACATAACCAACATGAACCATGAGATTGCAAACAAGGAAGTGAACATAACCAACCAATTCAGTATCTCATGAGATGAATTTTCCAAGCATTTTCATGCCCAAACAGAGCTAGAATCGTGACTGTGCACATGGTATTTTGAAGGAGAAATTGAAATTGAAAATCTCATATGGAAGGTTACAGAAAGTTCTAGACATTTCCATTGAGTTCTATATAAACATTAGAGTGTGTTCAGCCATTTTTTTGGTGAAGATTGATCCCTGAAGCAGAGAGTAAGGTTGAAGTTTCACACCTGCAAGTTGAAATCGTATTCTGAGTTCAAGGCCAATTCAAGAGAAATTGAAGATTGCATTAGCTTTGGAAGGAGTTTTAGAGTGTATATGCATCATCTTGGAGGCTGAAGTGATCAAGAACACCTTCTGTTATACCTCTGAACACAGGTTGGTACATTTCGTTTTTATGCATAATCTAGGAGGAGATAGATAGAAATCTATAGGTGGTTAGGATCCTGATGATGTATAGATGGATTTGAGATGATTAATTTGGGAATTAGAGACAAGTTAGGATGTGGATAATTTTCTGTTGAAGCTGATTTCTTGCAATTCGTGGATTGTTAATCAAATTTGGATAGTGTAAGTTGATCACCATGAGATGAGGATCATTTCTGTGCATTTAATTGTAGTTCTGAGGAGATTCAAGATTTTGACAAGTTTTGGATTGGCTATCGGGTTTGAAAATCCATGGAGATTTAGATGACTCTGAGGTTAGATTCATGATCAGCATGAAAAACTGGACAAAATGATGTATCGTTTTGCTATTTTGGATGACCTGTATGTTTGTCTTCACCGAAGAAGACGGTGGCGCCACTGTTCAGGCCACCGTCTGTAATTTCCCTCCACCTGAGCATTTGAATGAAGAAGATGAGCTGCGAGCGTTGGATCTTGTTGAATACTTGACCAAGTCCATGGAATGAATGACCACGATTGAGTTTGAAAGTCAGCCTTGGACCCTGAAGCCAATACGCACCGTTTCACTTAACTGAAGTGCCTGGGCCTAGTGTTTGGATTGATATTCACACACCCCATCTGGCCCAATCCACATAATGAACTTGAAATCATTTCTATTTAGCACGCACGTTTTATCATTTTCTTCTTATTTCTTTTATTTTGTGCATTTCATATAATTTAGCAAATAATTCATAAAAAATAGAATAATAACTCAATTAATTCCAGATTTTTTTCCCTGATTCATGATTGAATCTAGAATTTTATAAAATAAAAATATTAGGAAAATCATGCATTTTCATTTCTGTGCATTTTTTACATTTTAATTGATATTAAATCCATTATGGTTGATACCTTGGTTTGCTGATTTTTGTGTGAGCAATTGGTGATGATTCTTGAGCTGATTTTTTGTGTGTGATTAGTTTAGATATGCATGTTCCTCTAGTAATTTTCTCACATTTTTGTGAAGAAGTTTAGGTCTGTTTTTAAGTTGAAACTTTAGGTGCTCTAGTTTTAGGGTTTAAGCTTAGTACCTAATGGTTTAGGATTTATTTCTAGGACTTTGTGGATGATTCAACCTCTGGATTTTGTATGGTAGAGTCATGATTGACTTAGGTTCCCATAGTTATTTTTGTAGGATTTTACAATTGGTTTTAGTATTTTAGTTAGGATTAACTTTAGTACTAAGTGTTAGGTGATCCTAACTTGCTAATTCAACTAGAATGACTTCTTTAGTTCCCTTAGATTAGGGTTTTTCCTCTCTTGCTCTTGGCTGATGTTGAAGACTTGTGTGGGCTGCTGTCGAATGCATGATAGAGCTTGGACTTGAAGTTTGCTCTTCCTTTGGAGTAGTTTTGTTTAGGTGTTAGGATTAGGGTTTGCAAGTAGAGCTTCTAGATAGATTCTCTTCTTTCATAAACATGGAAGGTGTTGATCACTTCCATTCCTCCCTATGATGTAAGGTCCCCTTGTGAAGGCCTCATCCCTTCTTTGGTAGGATGTGTGGCTCTTCACAAGTTGGTAGAACCTTTGAGGGTTCCTTTCTTTGAGGGTGGGGTGCTTAGTGGTGACCTTTGGTCTTCACCTTGCTTCTCACTATCCAAACCTTGCTCTTGTTAGATGAACCTTTCTCCCTTGCTAGAGGATGGAGTTCGTTGTTAGAAGATTGAAGATGCCAGAGGATGCACTTCCCAGTATTTGAAGACTGCCTTTGGAGCTGAAGCTTGAGGATCAAGAAGAATAAGTTGATACTGGTGAAGAAGATCAAATTGAGATTGAAGAAAGAGCTGAAGCTTGAAGAAGATGATAAACAAGTTGATACTTATGTTTGATGCATTGAGAGCCTGAAGGAGCAAGTTGATACTTGCTATTGGGATTGAAGCCTGAAGGTGGAGTCTACTTAAGAGCTGAAGCTTGAAGAAGGTGAAGAAAAAGTTGATACTTGTGTGTGAGGTGTTGAAAGCTTGAAGAAGCAAGTTGATACTTGCTATTGAAGATGAAAGCTTTGAAGAACAGTTGAAGACTGAGGACTGAACTGATGTCAGAGGAGCTTTGCTGTGAAGCTATGGAGGCTGTTGATCTGCTTTCATTCCTATCTGTTTGCTTTCTGTGCAACTGTGTTGATGTGATTTGTTTGATTTGCTTGATACATTAGAATAAGTTCATATCTAGATTCTTTCAAGCTAGGAGCATGATTGTACTAGAGGTTGAGTTGCTCCCTCTGTTTGTATTTTTACTGTATGACTTTGCTTGCAGGTATTCGGTAGAGCCATGCTCCCTTGCCTATGTGGTTTGTGATTTTGCTTGATGACATTTTATTTTGTTTCAGTTCTTATATATGATTGCAGTTATTCATACTTGGCTTGAGGTCGAGACGAGCTTGTGGAGGCTGACGCCCCACACACATTTCCTCCCTCACTTGCATTACATGCATTTTACAGCCGTTTACTGTTTACTGTTTAAGCTGATGCTTTATCTGTTTCTGTATCATTGACATGATCCCCTAGGACTCTCATTTCCTTTGATAAGGAAGTGATGATAGAACTTTAGGTTGAAACCTATGCATGATAACTTCTAGGAGTTCCCTGTTTCGAACCTCAACCATAGGATGAATCCTTGGCATGATAACATTAGGACTTGATAGTCTCCCCTTAGTTGAACCTGGTCGTTCTCTCTTCTCATCTCAAAACAAATTAAAATACAGTAATAAAGGTTAACTAACGTCGTACGTTATGAGCCTTAAGCTATCTGAGAAAGGATTGTTGAAGAGTTTCTTTTCAATAGTCTGGATGTTTAGTATGGCACCCTTTGGGTGACATGCGGCACATTCACTCTCAGGTCATAGTCTCTAGTGCGATATTGGTTGCAAACATCCATAAAAAACAGTTCTTCCGTAAAATACAGAAAACAAAATTCAAACCTTTTTGCCCCGTGGGCCCGTAATTCAAAGGAAGATTTTCTAAAGAAAAGAGTGTCGTTAACTCCCAGTTCTACCGCAAACGGTAACGCTTAAGCCTCCAAGGGTCGAGCTACGTACGCCAAACTGCTGGAACTGTTTGTTAACCCTACTCGATAAAACAAATGAATCTGAATCCCCGTAATCCGTATTATCCCGAACTATGTAAGCTCTGATCTCTCAAGCCTGTTGAGAGTACTTAGGCACAATACTGACGTATTGGTGAGCCACATTCCCCATAACCCGTAGTTAGGCAAACTATGTTGACTCTGATTTCTCATTCTCTGATGGGAATACGTAGGCATAAAGTGCGACGCTTTGCCGAGTCATTTTCTTTTCTTTTTTAGACCAGCCTTGATAGGTAGATAGTAAACATAAACCCGTCAGATAAACACAACAAGCGTGGATCCCATCGAGTACGATGGACGCGAGGGGTGCTAATACCTTCCCCTTGCGTAACCGACTCCCGAACCCAGACAATGGTTGCGATGACCTTGTCTTATACCTTTTCGTCAGGTTTTTCCGATCGTTTCCTTTCCCGTTCTGAGGGATAAATAACGAAAGGTGGCGACTCTTCTGTTTTGCCGACACCTTATTTTCGCGGAAGCGACAGTTGGCGACTCCTGCTGGGGATTTGATAATTTCCTGGGATCCAACGTCCCTTATGCGAGTCAATCTGGGGATCCAACGTCCCCTGCGAGAGTCAATCCTAGCACTTGTATGATTACTTGTTGGGTTGTGTTTATTTATCGCATTTTATTTCCCGCACGTTATTTTCAGTATGATATGATTATCTGTGCTGTTGTGGGAGGGGCATTCTGATGAGTGAGAAGCCAGACCCAGGCTTGAGTGTACCTAGCATTAGTTGTGGAAATTAGTGCGTGCGTGCTTGCTTTGCAGGCACTGGTGTCTCATGAAATCCATGCTCAGACGAGGTTCTCCTGGTTGACTTCTTTTCCGGCCCTTTGGGCCTGAAGGGTTGTTGGTTTGGAGGATTGTCGACTCTGGGAACCAATCATTTGGGATTTAGTTAAGTGAGGCCGCTTCAGAAGATGATGATGCCACACCTTCTGGGTATCGTATCGTCTCTCTTGAATGTTTGTGACGCTGATGACCACATAGGATGCCGAACTTGTGTCAGTTTAGGTCCATACCTGTGAGCAGGGTCGGGTTTGTTGCAGGAAACCTTAACCTTCAGACTACCTGGTTTTCTTGATAGTAAATCAGTTTTGTTGGTATCAGAGGTTCTCATCATCAGATATGTGTTTGTTCTTGACAGAGCAGATTTATGGTCCTGTATCAGAGGTTCTTATCGTCAGATATGTGTTTGTTCTTGACAGAGCAGATTTATGGTCTGGTATCAGGGGTTCTCATCGTCTGAGATATGTTCGTTCTTAACAGAGCAGATTGTGGCCTTTCTCCGCAACAGCATAATCGTCTTGATCTCCTGCTGCATGATTGCATTTTGTATTGTTTTGTATACTCATTTGCATATCATTAACGTGTGTCTGTGTTGCAGGTACCGTTTCCCCCGGTTCAGGTTTCTTGCCTTCTATTGTGCTATTATGGGTTCTCTGAGGAAGATTGTGGCCTACAAGTTCCCCACTCCTGATGTTGTTCAGCTGTCTAGTCTGATTTTTTTGGCAGATGAGTCTGTGAAAGGTGAATTCAGAAAGTCCTATGGGAAACTGCTCAGCTTGGTTCGTAAACCTTCTGTGTTTGAGTTGAACGGGTTGTATGCCTTGCTGCAGTTCTATGACCCTCCTTTGAGATGCTATACTTTCTCGGACTTCATTCTCGCACCCACATTGGAGGAGTATGTTGTGTTATCAGGTGTGCCTATCAAGAGTCAGATGCCCTTTGTTCATATGGATGCTGAGCCTAACCTGGATAGTCTAGCTGTTTCGCTTCATCTGGATGACTCTGAGTTGGTCTTGTCTAGTTGGAACGGGGTTCCCGGTTTCTCGTTGCATTTCTTGGTGGGAAAGGCCCAGCAGTGTGCCAAAGACGGATGTTGGATCGTGTTCAACGCCATCCTTGATCTTTGCATATATGGCATCATTTTGTTCCCTAATATGCTCGACTTTGTAGACTTGGACGCCTTTCACATCTTTGCATCAGGGAATCCAGTCCCTACCTTGATTGGAGATGTCTACCATTCCGTCCATTACAAAAACGAGAACAGAAGGGGCAAGAATGTCTCGTGCTGTGTGCCCCTATTCTATAGATGGCTTGATAGTCACCTACCCAAGAAGGGTCCCTTCGCTTCATCTGCAGCCACGACAGAGTGGTATGAATGTTTGATGAGTCTATCAGCGGAGGATGTTGCCTGGTTTGATAGAGATAGGTTGGGTACTGAGATTATCTTCAGCTGCAACGGATTTCCAAATGTGCCTTTGATAGGCAGGAAGGGTTGTATCAACTATAATCCATCTCTGCTTGTCCGACAGTTTGCTTATGCTTTGAGAGCTCCGCCGAAGGATGAAGAGGTGCAGGAATCTCTGTACCTCACTGGTCTTCTAGAGGGGGATATGTTATCTAAGCTTCAGCGCGCTTGGAATGGTATCAATAGACGAGGGAAGTCGTTGCTGGGAAAAATTAATAGCCAAGCCTACGCTCCGTATGTGACCTGGATCAGAGCCAGAGCAGAGATCATAAGGATGTCGTTTCCTCCTACCAAGCCAGAAAACCCTCCAATGATTGAAGAGCCTACCACCGTGCCTATTCAGCAGCATAATCAGGTGTTAGCTGAGAGAGATGAGCTGAAGAAGGCAAATGAAGAACTGGAGAAAGAATTGGCTCAGCTCAGAACCGAGAGAAGCGAAGCCGTCCATTCCTTCAAGAGGCAAACAGAGCTGGTAAATAAGTTAGGTACGGATTTGACTAAGCAGACGGCTGAGCGTGAGCGTTTGGGTCGGGACTTCAAATCTGTCAATGACGTACTGGCCACTAAGAAGCAGCACTTGGATGAAGCGTACCGGAGAATATCCAATTTTAATCAGCACTGGAAGGCCACCCTAGCCAACGACAAGGAACGGGAGGATAGACTGAAGCAGCAGATCTCCAAATTGAAAGCCCAGGTGAAGGCTAGTGAGAAGAGGTTTGATGAAGAAACCGCTCGCAGATATGCCGCTGAAGGCCTGCTCAACAAGGCTCTTGCTAACCTGAAGGAGCGTAAACAGACGTTTGAATCCAAGAAATGGAAGCTAGAAGATTGTTTCGGCGAAGGAGCATGGGAAGACTCAGTTGAAGGTCTTCAATACATTATTATGCAGAGGGAGTTACTCGTCGAAGGGTTGCTCACTCGGCCTGATCATCCAGAAACGAGGGATTTGTTAGAAGAGTTTTGCGCCCGTGGCCGTGCTTGACTATATTTGTAATCCTTTTGTTTTGATCATTGTTGTATGCTGACCATCACCAGGCTTGTTGGTCGAGGTCATGCTATTGATTCTGCTTGTACTCAGTGACGTTGTGTACCGCCTTGATGGGCTTTCTTTATATATATGAGATGTTATTTCCATGACTGGACTCGGACTTCTTATTATCAGCACTGGCACTCAGGCACTAGGATCGGGGGAGAAATCTCCCTAACACACAGACACACGTTCACATTTGCATGAAGCATTTGCATGACGAGCACGTTGTCGTTTTTCTAACCCTTTGTGTATGCAGGTTGTTCCAGGATTGATCAAAGACCGATCCACCGCTATCTGACCAGAGCAAATCAAGCTAGAGCAATGGAACAAGTGCAGACTGACGTCCAGGAACTCCGAGAGAGGATGGACCGCTTCATGGAGCTCATGCAAGTGGGTACCAACGGTCAAGACCAGCTCAGAACATTGGTCCAACCTTTGATCTCAAGGGTTGATAGCAACGGAGTACTTCATGGTGGGAATGTTCCAACCCTTCCACCTGTTGAAACTCCTCAGGGTGGCATCCCCGTGACCGGGGGGAATGGAAGTGGTAATGGCAATGTGATCACTAACGTCAGGCTCAATGGTAATACGACTGGCATTGGTAATGGAAATTTTGAAGCTAATGGCAACGCTGGACTGGGCAACGACAACACAGGTGCTGGAAATCTGTATGGGCCTAATGCTACTGGATTTGCTGCTGGTAATGGCACTCAGCCATGGCTAGAGGATCGCCAAGAAGATTTGTTCTCATAGAGGAGTGCTGAAGGAGAACTGACTGCTGAAGCACGTCTGAGGTTAAAGGCACTCGAGGACAAAATGAGGAGTTTCGAGAACCTGAACACTATGGGTGTCGACATGTCTAAACTGGGATTGATTGCTGATTTCAAGGTGCCTCCTAAATTCAAGGTACCCGACTTTGAGAAGTACAAGGGCACCACTTGCCCTCGTGTCCACCTAAGGTCATACTACCGGAAGATGTCCGCTCACTCTAAAGACGAGAAGCTGCTGATGCACTTCTTTCAGGACAGCTTGTCCGGGCCATCCCTAGAATGGTACATGAGTTTGGAGCCCACCAGTGTGCGCACATGGAAAGAACTTGCTGAGGCCTTTGTGCACCATTATCAGTATAATAGTGACTTGGCTCCGAACCGGGTCCAGCTGCAGAACTTGTCGCAGAGGAACAACGAAGGGTTCAAAGAATACGCCCAACGGTGGCGTGAATTGGCAGCTAGAGTTTAGCCGCCGATGGTTGAATGAGAGCTTGTTGAGATGTTTGTAGCCACTCTCCCAGGGGTTTATTACGAGAAACTAGTCAGTGGTATGTCAGGAAGCTTCTCTGATCTCATCATTACTGGCGAACACGTTGAAAATGAGATCAAACTAGGGAAGATTCAAGGTGGTGATCTATCCTCAGCTGGAGGAAGAAGGAAACCCTGCGGTAACAAAAGGCATGAAGGAGAGACGAGCGCCGTGTCTAACGCTCGAAGAAAAGGTAAGGGCAAGCGCCAGGAGGTGGCTAGCATAACCATCCCTGCTGTCCAACAACCCCAGCCACCACAGCAGCCGCAGCCAAATCAGCAAGGGTACATAAAGTATCAGAGCAGGGCACCTCTATCAAGTCGTCACCTTGAGACACCGCCTATGTCTTATGCACAGCTGTTACAAACTCTGCTTCAGTTACAACTAGTCCAGAAGAGAACCCTGGCTCCCTTGACAGGGGAACCTCCGCCAGGTTATGACGCGAATGCAACATGTGAGTTTCACTCAGGGGCACCCGACCACACGATAGAAAACTACAAAGCCTTCAAGCACAAGGTGCAAGATATGGTGGATGCTAAAATCATCAATTTCTCAAATAATGTGTCGAATGTCACAAAGAACCCTATGCTGAACCACAGGGGAGGTGGGGTGAATGCCATTATTGAAGAAGAGAACTTAGATTTATTGACTGATGTCAAGGATCTGAAGACACCGCTTAGCTTTGTTAAAGCCAAGCTGATGAAGAGAGGCTTCTTTCCGGGCTGTGGAGAATTGTGTATGGGCTGCGCGACTCGTCCTGATGGATGTGAACAGTTGATAGTGGGGATTCAGAGTCTGACGACCGAAGGAATCTTGCAGTTTAGCCGAAGGGCCGAATATGGATCTGGAGGGGTAATGCTGAAGCAGGATGATGAGGTTGCCACCATCACCATCCATTGCCAGACGATAACCATTTCTGCACCCAGACCGCCCACGATCACCATCACAAAGGTTGGGCCGATGCCATTTGAAAGCACCAATGCTGTCCCATGGCACTATGGGGCAGACGTCTACTGTAACGGACAGAAGTTAGAGCTAGAACCATCTGGGCAGTCCGTGGATAACCTAGTGGGAACGGGCGAAATCATGCGCAGCGGAAGAGTATTTGCTCCACCTGAAATTGTGATTGACAAAGCAGATAAAGTTGAGAAAACCGATAAGGGAAAGAGTAAAGTCGTTGAGGAAACCTCTCGTGGGGTAGAGAAGGACTTACTTGTAAAAGACGCTGAAGAGTTCATGAGGTTGATCAAGAAGAGTGACTACAAGATCATGGATCACCTCCATCAAACGCCCTCGAAAATTTCCATCCTGAATTTGTTGTTGTGTTCGGAGTCACATCGCAACGTGCTGTTAAAGGTCTTTAATGCCACGTATGTACCGCAGGAAATCTCGGTCAACCAGTTGGAAGGGGTCGTAGCCCACGTGAATGCTGGAAACGGGTTAGGGTTCACGGACCTGGAGCTGACGTCGAAGGGAAGAAACCACAATAGCGCCCTGCACGTCTCGATAGAGTGTAGGGGAACGATCATGTCTCATGTGTTGGTAGACACTGGGTCATCGCTCAATGTTCTTCCGAAGAAAGCATTGATGTATCTATATACTCGAGGATTGATTTGCACACCCAGTGATCTGGTTGTGAAGGCTTTCAATGGAACCAAGCGTCATGTCTTTGGAGAGGTAACTCTGCCAATCCAAGTTGGGCCAGAAACTTTCGACGCAGTCTTCTACATCATGGACATCATGCCAGCCTACAGTTGTCTCTTAGGCCGGCCATGGATCCATTCTACTGGCGCCGTGACCTCCACGTTGCACCAGAAGATCAAGTATGCTGTCGGAGGCAGCATCGTAACTGTTTGTGGCGAGGAAGACATAATGGTGAGCCATTTGTCGTCCTTCAAATATGTTAAGATGGATGGAGAAATCCACGAAACCCTATGTCAGGCGTTCGAAGCTGTTAAAGTCAAGGAAGTAGCTCCAGTAATGGCTGAAAAGCCAGAGATGACTCTCTCTTCCTTCAAGGAAGCCCGAGCCGTTGTTCAAGCCGGATCTACCCCAGGCTGGGGGCGAGTTCTGGAAATACCTAACAAACAGGACAAGTTTGGTTTAGGATACTCTCCTACGGCTGAAGCCTCATCTTCTCACAATGCGTCACGAGGTAAAGGGACGATCCAGTTTACCAGTGGCGGGGTGATATTTGAAAGTGTCAACGCAGTGTCTGAAAATGGCGAAGACAACGATTGTGACCTGGACTCTTGGATCCAGCCAAGTAAACCAGGCCAGAGCCTCAACAACTGATCCATCAGGGATATCATCCAAGTGACAGGCAAAAAGTAATGATTTACTTTCTCCAATTATTGTACAACCCTATGTCCTACCCGGGGCATAGTGGTTTTATTGTCAGGGCCTTGTTTGGTTATGTACATGCATTTTACCAATGACTCAAAAGGCGTTTTTCTTCACATTCAAATGTTGTGATCCCTGTTATTTCTGTTTTATATTTGTTTTGAAAAATAATAAAATGGCGATAGGGTTTGTGCTAACCTGCATATCCTTGTTTTAAGCTTAACCCTTGTTATTGCAGGATCCACATAGCAGATGACATCGACTCTGGACCTTCTACGACTCACTTCGACTTCGATTGCCCGATCTATCAAGCCGAAGAAGAGATTGAGGAAGACGAAGACCTTCCCGAAGAGTTGGCCCGGTTGTTGAAACAAGAGGAGAAAGTTATTCTGCCTCACGAGGAAGAGATTGAGATTGTGAATTTGGGTTCTGAGGAACTTGTCAGGAACGTCAGGATAGGGGCCGCATTGCAGAGTGATGTCAAGCAGAGATTGGTCGAGATGCTTCGAGAGTATAGTGACATCTTTGCTTGGTCATACGAAGATATGCCCGGACTTGATACTGACATCGTGGTCTATCACTTGCCGCTGCGAGAAGATTGTCCTCCCGTTAAGCAGAAGCTTAGGAGGACACGACCAGATATGGCCGTTAAGATCAAAGAAGAAGTGCAAAAGCAGCTTGATGCTGGCTTCTTAGCGGTCACTACCTACCCTCCGTGGGTCACCAACATAGTGCCTGTACCGAAGAAGGACGGTAAGGTACGAATGTGCGTCGATTATCGGGATTTGAATAGGGCGAGCCCTAAAGATGATTTCCCGCTCCCTCATATTGATGTGTTGGTCGACAATACAGCTCAGTTCTCCATATTTTCGTTCATGGATGGCTTCTTCGGTTACAATCAGATCAAGATGGCGTCGGAGGACATGGAGAAAACTACGTTTATTACACCTTGGGGAACATTTTGCTACAAGGTAATGCCTTTCGGTCTGAAGAACGCAGGGGCCACTTACCAACGAGCAATGGTCACTTTGTTTCATGACATGATTCATCATGAGATTGAAGTCTATGTTGATGACATGATTGCGAAGTCCCAAATGGAGGAGGGACATCTGGTCAATTTGCTGAAGCTTTTTGAGAGGCTTAGGAAATTCAGGTTGAGGCTGAATCCTAACAAGTGTACTTTCGGAGTACGGTCTGGAAAACTACTGGGGTTTATCGTGAGCGAAAGAGGCATTGAGGTCGATCCTGCGAAGATTAAAGAAATACAAGAAATGCCAGCACCAAAAACCGAAAAAGAAGTTCGTGGTTTCCTGGGCAGAATAAACTACATTGCAAGGTTTATTTCTCAACTCACGGCCACGTGTGAACCGATGTTCAAACTACTGAAAAAAGATCAGGTGATCATCTGGAACGAGGATTGCCAGAAGGCATTCGATAAGATAAAACAGTATCTGTAGGAACCTCCCATCTTGATACCCCCAGTGGCCGGAAGACCCTTAATCATGTACTTGACAGTTCTTGAGAATAGTATGGGGTGTGTTCTCGGTCAGCACGACGAGACGGGCAGAAAGGAGCATGCCATTTACTATTTGAGTAAAAAGTTCACAGATTGTGAATCTCGTTACTCCATGCTAGAGAAGACATGTTGTGCACTAGCCTGGGCTGCCAAACGTTTACGACAGTACATGCTCAATCACACAACCATGCTAATTTCGAAGATGGATCCGATCAAGTACGTCTTCGAGAAGCAAGCGCTTTTGGGCAGGATTGCCAGATGGCAAATGGTGTTGACGGAATATGACATTCAGTACGTTTCCCAGAAGGCCATCAAGGGTAGCGTATTGTCTGAATACCTTGCCGAACAGCCGATCGAGGATTATCAGCCGATGAAATTTGAATTCCTTGTGAGGATATCATGTTTCTCAAGGTGAAAGATTGCGATGAACCGTTACCCGACGAGGGTCCAGACAGGAAATCCCAGTGGAAATTGATATTTGACGGGGCGGTTAATTCTTACGGAAGTGGCATTAGGGTGATCATCACGACTCCCCACGGATCCCACATCCCGTTCACTGCGAGACTGACGTTTCCGGTCACCAATAACGAAGCAGAGTACGAAGCATGCATCATGGTCTAGAAGAAGAAATTGATTTGAGAATCAAGAACCTAGATGTGTATGGTGATTCGACATTTGTGATTAACCATATTAAAGGATAGTGGGAGACTCGTCAATCGAATTTGGTGTCGTACATGAATTATGCCAAGAGGCTGCTTCCGTTCTTTGATCGAGTGGAACTCCATCACGTGCCCAGGGCTGAAAATCAGATGGCTGATGCCTTAGCCACGTTGGCTTCGACGTATAAAGTCAATTTTTGGAATGAAGCTCCAAGGATTGTCTTTTCTCGTCTTGATAGACCTGCATTCTTCTTTGCGATCGAGGAAGCCTCCGATGGCAAGCCTTGGTTCCACGATATCCAGACCTTCCTTATGACTAAGGAGTATCCTGCGGGAGCGTCAACCCAGGATAAAAAGACTCTGAGGAGGCTATCTGAAAATTTCTATCTCAATCCTGATGGAGTTCTGTATAAAAGAAACCATGATCTCGTGCTACTCAGATGTGTAGATGAGAAAGAAGCGAGTATGCTCATGGAAGAAGTCCATGAAGGCATATTTGGTACGCACGCCGGTGGGCATGCTATGACAAGAAAGATCCTGAGAGCAGGATATTACTGGCTGACGTGGAATCGGATTGCTTTAAATTCGCGAAGAGATGTCATAAATGCCAGATTTATGCGGATAAGATTCATGTGCCGCCGTGCCCGTTGAATGTCATGTCCTCCCCGTGGCCGTTCTGCATGTGGGGCATCGACATGATAGGAAAGATCGAGCCCACTTCATCAAACGGTCATCGCTTCATTCTAGTAGCTATCGACTACTTCACCAAGTGGGTGGAGGCAGCCTCATATGCTAATATGACCAAGCAGGTGGTGGCTAGATTCATAAAGAGGGACATCATCTGTCGATACGGAGTTCCCGAACGGATCATTACTGATAATGGTTCGAATCTGAATAACAAGATGATGAAGGAGCTGTGCCAGAGTTTCAAGATTGAACACCACAACTCATCTCCTTACCGGCCGAAGATGAATGGCGCCGTTGAAGCGGCTAATAAGAATATTAAGAAAATTATGCAGAAGATGGTTGTGACCTATAAGGACTGGCATGAGATGTTGCCATTTGCATTGCACGGTTATCGTACGACGGTACGTACATCAACCAGGGCAACTCCTTTCTCACTAGTGTACGGTATGGAAGCTGTCCTACCACTAGAAGTTGAGATTCCTTCTTTGCGAGTTTTGGTTGATGTGAAACTCGATGAGGCAGAATGGATTAAGAACCGACTAAACCAACTCAGCCTGATGGACGAGAAGAGGTTAGCATCGATTGCATATGGTCGTCTGTACCAAAGCCGAATGAAGAAAGCTTATGATAAGAAGGTGCGTCCTAGAAGCTTTCAGACGGGTGATCTCGTTCTGAAGAAGATTCTTCCTCCACACTCCGATCACCGGGGCAAGTGGACTCCCAATTACGAAGGTTCGTACGTTGTCAGCAAGGTCTTCTTGGGAGGAGCCTTGTTGTTATCCACGATGGATGGTGAAGATTTTGCATCCTCGGTGAACGCGGACGCATTTAAAAAATACTTTGCTTAAAGAATGACCCGCTGGAAAGAAAAAGAATATCCAGGCAAAAATGGGGCATCCTGGCGAACCATAAAAAAGGGAAAAAGGTTCGGGCAAAAATTAGGAATATAAAAGAAAAGAACGTACACCCGCAAAGTCGAAAACCTGGAAAGGCGACTTTGGCAAAAAAGGGTATCCCGGTGAGTCGAAAACCAGAAAGGGCGATTCAGGCAAAAGTTAGGGATTTGAAAAAGCAAATGACTGCGTTCCACGTGTGGACTGTATTTGTTTAGTGGTTTGGAAGACCTGAGGGCTGTTTATCTGAATCAATCTCTTCTGAAGCTGAAGCGTCGGAGAAGTATCGAAGTCGAGTGGGTCATAGAGGGATCAACTCATGGTGTTCGTCTACGCCACATTGCCTACATTTGTGTATATACTGATGTATATTTATGTTTTTAGGTTTGCGCAGCTTCCTCATTCCAGGAGCTTGCATCTGTTGTAGAACATTTTGGCCCATTCAGGGGTTCGTATCAATGAAATATATACTATTCAGCAATTCTGTTTGTTTGTTTAGCATCTATCTGTTTTGTTTGCGAAGAAAGAACGCCGATGTTTTTTATAAAATGTGCATACATAAACTTACTGGCCTAGGCCACTAATTGTTGAAACATTGAATTACTTGAACATTGTCACAAGATGATAACTTTGATAGGTCCCTTTGAGAAGGGTATCTTATCTGTTTGTTTGTGTTGTTACAGGTATGGCACGTTCCAGGCCGTACACCGTATGCGTCCCCAAGCAGGATGATTCCTTCCTCCCCAGCGAGTGCAGCAGCATCTCCCACGAAGTCTGAACACAGAACCAAGAGCATTGATATGTATTCCCCAAGCAGAGAAGATTCTCTCCCCAATCAGATGAATCCTGGAGGATCATCATTTCCCCAGCTGAGTCATGCGCCGAAGTGTACGTTCATTCCCCAACACTGGATCAAAGTGCAGTTTCTCGCAGAAGACTATTCACAAGTATACAGCTTCCGGTAATCCAGACTGAAGTCTCCACTGGAATTGAAATTCCCCATAGAGTTATACTCTCCCCAGCAAGTAGGATGATTCCTTCTTCCCCAGCCGAGCTGGCGAATCCCCATGAGAGTCGAGTCCTTGGAAGTCGTTTAGGACATGATTGGTTTTCCCCAGTAGCGTGTTGAATAGCTGATGCTGTATTTCCCCACCGGAGTCATTATCTCCAGGAAAGTTTTTCCGCGAAGGCCATGCAGTTTATTTCTGCGATTGACATTGTTTTCCTCAGCAGTTGTGGTTTGAATACCTGGTTGAGCGGGTTCAGGTTCTTGAGAACTTTGTTCCCCTGCAGCAGTCGACTGAAGCTCATTTCCCCAGGCGGAATCCAATTGAGATTGGTGTGACCTCTTCTCCTCGGCGGGATGATTCCTTCCTCCACCAGAGTGGTTCTTTCTCCTTGACAGGAGGATTCTCCCTTCAGCATTTATTTTGCTGATGGGGTCATAGCAGCATGATTGCATAAACATTTACCCTAAATGCGTAGCATTTCCACCGTGTGGAGCATTGCGCCATTGTCAAAACATATGCATATGAAACATGAGCTAGGTCGTTACCGTTCTTGTTTTGCAAGTGTTCCCCGACAGGGTGTTTGCTCAGGATGAGTCCTGAAATCTCAGAAGAGTTGTTTGGTTCAAGATGATTCTCGAATTCTCCCGCAGAATGGTTTGCTCAAGATGATTCTTGAATTCTTCAGCGAATTTGTGTGCTTAAGATGATTCTTAAAATCCCCAGTGAAGTCGCCAGAGTTGGTTGCTCAAGTTGATGCTTAGAGCCCCCGGCAGAGTGTTTGCTCAGGATGATTCCTGAAATCTCCGGCAGAGTGTTTGCTCAGGATGATTCCTGAAATCTCCAGCAGAGTTTGCTCAGGATGATTCCTGAAGTCTTCAGCAGAGTTATTGGTTCAGGATGATTCTTGAAGTTCTCGGCGAAGTTATTGGTCCAAGATGATTCTTGAAGTCCTCAGCAGAGTTGATTCACCCAGAATGATTTATGGATCCCCGAAGTAGAGTTACTTGATAGTGCCCCAGAATCCCTAGCGAAGATGTGTCATCCCCAGCAGGTTGTTGAGCAGAGAAGCTGAAGTTTCCCTTGAAGACTTGATGATTGAAGTCCGGTTGTAGTGCCGAATCTCCTGATTTACTGATGAAGTCCAGCTGCGATGTCGAAGCAGTTTGCCTAGCTGACGCAGGGTGCCTGACGGCAAAAGAATGTACATCCTCATTGATTCCATTTGAAGACTTACTGACGAAGTCCAACTGTATGGACAAAGCAGTTCTCTCAGCTGATGCAGAGGGCCTGACGGCAAAAGATTGTATATCCTTAGTGGTTCATGATTGACCAAGAATTCTATTCCCGACCTATTGACGAAGTCTGGCTGACGCTCGAAAGAGTTCTTTGAATGCCCGATGACATGATTAACTTGATTGTTAAAAAGTTCCTAATGACCTGATGAGTCCCGAGGAATCCTTCTGCCGCAGTGTCGCAGAATGCCTGACGGCAATATCAGCTATGTATCACTAGTTACCGAGTGACCAGCGAGCCCTTGATGACTTGAGGACGAAGATATACAGCAAAATTTGATAATCACTCTGACGGTGATTCGACCTTTTCACCGGTTACCGTGTGACCAATTCCCTAGCGAGTTGTCGTGCAACTGTCATGTTCAGTTTTGAAGATGGTCCTACCAATCAGAGTATCGTTTACCTGTGTGGTTGGCAAGTCATCAGTTATCGTATAACCAGTGATCCCTTGTTGATTTGAGGATGCAATGATATCAGATAAGTCATAGAATCATCCTGAAGGAGGTTCAGATCAATATTTCTCCAGCTAGTTGTCGTGCAGCTATTATTTCAGTTTCCGAAGATTTGTTCCCATCATAGTACCGTGTACTTGTGCAGTAGGCAAATTTCCGGGTTTGTTGGTATTCAACCGTCTCGTACCTTGATTGTTTGAGAGCCGTTCGCTTCTCACCCAGTCAGGTCCAAGCCGTTTGAATAGGGGTAGCTGTTGCACCCCAAAATTTGCCCAACTTTTCTTTACCTAGCTTGTGTTTCATTTCATTCACATTAGCATTATCATTTGCATTTCATTGACAGGTATGCATGAGATTCAGAGGTATGATTACCAATCAAGAGCTATACAAGACTATGAAGCAAGCTAAGAAGGTTATTCAAGTGTTTAAGGGTTGATATCCTTGTCAGAGAAGTTAAAGGATCCTCAGAGAAGTTAAAGGATCCTCAGAGAGAGTGGTTGAAACCAAGAGTGTGTGTCTCCTAACTTGAGAGTTATGGGGAAGACCATCAGATGATTCTGAAGCCTTGAAGATGGAATTGAGGTCTTGATAGAGCTCATGATAAGTGTTGAAGATCACTTTGAGGCCTAGACATGTCATTGTGCAAGATTAAGAAGGCTCAGCCATGAGTGGTGCAGCTAGGGTTTGACTGGGTCAACCCTAAGTCAACTGATGATTTGAAGAAGGTTGAGACCTAATCCAAGAGCCATGTGATCATGGATTGATACATTAAGATGTTATAAGGATGATTCCAAGGTTAACTCATCATGATTGAAGAGTTTGAGAAGTTCCAAGCTAGGGTTTCTAAGGCTTGACAGTGTAAAATCCCCTAGTTTGACCCCTATCTTCAAGTCAATCTAACTCAAGATATGGTTGTCATCTCATCTTGACCCCAACATGATTGTTGTAGGGAATGATATTAGCTTTAGTTTGAGTATTATAAGTCTTTGATAGGATTTGTAGAACTCAAGTCATGGCTTTGACAAGTTACAAGTCATCTGAGGCATGTGAATTTGGAGCTTGAAAGTTACCCAACTTGCATGGCACGTTTTCCCTAGAAGGATGATTCCTATGAACTTCTGGTCAAAAAGAATGTTGTTCCTTATCCTCTTATATTTCCATAGAGTACTAGAAGTCCTTGATAGGATTTATAGAACTCAAGTTATGGCTTTGACAAGTCAAAGGTATTTTGGGAAGTTGTGATTAGGGGTCATTTATGATTATAGGTATTTTCACCAACTTAGACATCTCAAATGAAATTTTGTTCAACTAGAAAGTTGCTCAAATAGGGTTTTAACCTTTACCATGCTTCAAGGAGGCATTGAAATGGCTCAAAGAAGAATGTGGTTTGAGAAAATTTTGGAAAGAAAGAATTAAAGGAATTTAATGACCAAAAATTGAAATAATTCCTTTTGTGTCCAAACAAGGCAAAATTATAGGTCATTTTGAATGGAAAAATCATTTTAGAAACTTTGGAAATGTTGGAATTTTGGTTTGAGGTCAAATTCATGCCATTTCATTTCATTTCTTCATGATGAAGCAACATAACCAACATGAACCATGGGATTGCAAACAAGGAAGTGAACATAACCAACCAATTCAGTATCTCATGAGATGAATTTTCCAAGCATTTTCATGCCCAAACAGAGCTAGAATCGTGACTGTGCACATGGTATTTTGAAGGAGAAATTGAAATTAAAAATCTCATATGGAAGGTTACAGAAAGTTCTAGACAATTCCATTGAGTTCTATATAAACATTAGAGTGTGTTCAGCCATTTTTTTTGGTGAAGATTGATCCCTGAAGCAGAGAGTGAGGTTGAAGTTTCACAGCTGCAAGTTGAAATCGTATTCTGAGTTCAAGGCCAATTCAAGAGAAATTGAAGATTGCATTAGCTTTGGAAGGAGTTTTAGAGTGTATCTGCATCATCTTGGAGGCTGAAGTGATCAAGAACACCTTCTGTTATACCTCTGAACACAGGTTGGTACATTTCGTTTTTGTGCATAAACTAGGAGGAGATAGATAAAAATCTATAGGTGGTTAAGATCCTGATGATGTATAGATGGATTTGAGATGATTAATTTGGGAATTAGAGACAAGTTAGGATGTGGATCATTTTCTATTGAAGCTGATTTCTTGCAATTCGTGGATTGTTAATCAAATTTGGATAGTGTAAGTTGATCACCATGAGATGAGGATCATTTATGTGCATTTAATTGAAGTTCTGAGGAGATTCAAGATTTTAACAAGTTTTGGATTGGCTATCGGGTTTGAAAATCCATGGAGATTTAGATGATTCTGAGGTTGGATTCATGATCAGCATGAAAAATTGGACAAAATGATGTATCGTTTTGCTATTTTGGATGATCTGTATGTTTGTCTTCACCGGAGAAGACGGTGGCGCCACTGTTCAGGCCACCATCTGTAATTTCCCTCCACCTGAGCATTTGAATGAAGAAGATGAGCTGCGAGCGTTGGATCTTGTTGAAGACTTGACCAAGTCCATGGAATGAATGGCCACGATTGAGTTTGAAAGTCAGCCTTGGACCCTGAAGCCAATACGCACCGTTTCACTTAACTGAAGCGCCTGGGCCTAGTGTTTGGATTGATATTCACACCCCCCATCTGGCCCAATCCACATAATGAACTTGAAATCATTGCTATTTAGCACGCACGTTTTATCATTTTCTTCTTATTTCTTTTATTTTGTGCATTTCATATAATTTAGCAAATAATTCATAAAAAATAGAATAATAACTCAATTAATTCCAGATTTTTTTCCCTGATTCATGATTGAATCTAGAATTTTATAAAATAAAAATATTAGGAAAATCATGCATTTTCATTTCTGTGCATTTTTTACATTTTAATTGATATTAAATCCATTATGGTTGATACCTTGGTTTGCTGATTTTTGTGTGAGCAATTGGTGATGATTCTTGAGCTGATTTTTTGTGTGTGATTAGTTTAGATATGCATGCTCCTCTAGTAATTTTCTCACATTTTTGTGAAGAAGTTTAGGGCTGTTTTTAAGTTGAAACTTTAGGTGCTCTAGTTTTAGGGTTTAAGCTTAGTACCTTATGGTTTAGGATTTATTTCTAGGACTTTGTGGATGATTCAACCTCTGGATTTTGTATGGTAGAGTCATGATTGACTTAGGTTCCCATAGTTATTTTTGTAGGATTTTACAATTGGTTTTAGTATTTTAGTTAGGATTAACTTTAGTACTAAGTGTTAGGTGATCCTAACTTGCTAATTCAACTAGAATGACTTCTTTAGTTCCCTTAGATTAGGGTTTTTCCTCTCTTGCTCTTGGCTGATGTTGAAGACTTGTGTGGGCTGCTGTCGAATGCATGATGGAGCTTGGACTTGAAGTTTGCTCTTCCTTTGGAGTAGTTTTGCTTAGGTGTTAGGATTAGGGTTTGCAAGTAGAGCTTCTAGATAGATTCTCTTCTTTCATAAACATGGAAAGTGTTGATCACTTCCATTCCTCCCTATGATGTAAGGTCCCCTTGTGAAGGCCTCATCCCTTCTTTGGTAGGATGTGTGGCTCTTCACAAGTTGGTAGAACCTTTGAGGGTTCCTTTCTTTGAGGGTGGGGTGCTTAGTGGTGACCTTTGGTCTTCACCTTGCTTCTCACTACCCAAACCTTTCTCTTGTTAGATGAATCTTTCTCCCTTGCTAGAGGATGGAGTTCGTTGTTAGAAGATTGAAGATGCCAGAGGATGCACTTCCCAGTATTTGAAGACTGCCTTTGGAGCTGAAGCTTGAGGATCAAGAAGAATAAGTTGATACTGGCGAAGAAGATCAAATTGAGATTGAAGAAAGAGCTGAAGCTTGAAGAAGATGATAAACAAGTTGATACTTATGTTTGATGCATTGAGAGCCTGAAGGAGCAAGTTGATACTTGCTATTGGGATTGAAGCCTGAAGGTGGAGTCTACTTAAGAGCTGAAGCTTGAAGAAGGTGAAGAACAAGTTGATACTTGTGTGTGAGGTGTTGAAAGCTTGAAGAAGCAAGTTGATACTTGCTATTGAAGATGAAAGCTTTGAAGAACAGTTGAAGACTGAGGACTGAACTGATGTCAGAGGAGCTTTGCTGTGAAGCTATGGAGGCTGTTGATCTGCTTTCATTCCTATCTGTTTGCTTTCTGTGCAACTGTGTTGATGTGATTTGTTTGATTTGCTTGATACATTAGAATAAGTTCATATCTAGATTCTTTCAAGCTAGGAGCATGATTTTACTAGAGGTTGAGTTGCTCCCTCTGTTTGTATTTTTACTGTATGGCTTTGCTTGCAGGTATTCGGTAGAGCCATGCTCCCTTGCCTATGTGGTTTGTGATTTTGCTTGATGGCATTTTATTTTGTTTCAGTTCTTATATATGATTGCAGTTATTCATACTTGGCTTGAGGTCGAGACGAGCTTGTGGAGGCTGACGCCCCACACACATTTCCTCCCTCACTTGCATTGCATGCATTTTACAGTCGTTTACTGTTTACTGTTTAAGCTGATGCTTTATCTGTTTCTGTATCATTGACATGATCCCCTAGGACTCTCATTTCCTTTGATAAGGAAGTGATGATAGAACTTTAGGTTGAAACCTATGCATGATAACTTCTAGGAGTTCCCTGTTTCGAACCTCAACCATAGGATGAATCCTTGGCATGATAACATTAGGACTTGATAGTCTCCCCTTAGTTGAACCTGTTCGTTCTCTCTTCTCATCTCAAAACAAATTAAAATACAGTAATAAAGGTTAACTAACGTCGTACGTTACGAGCCTTAAGCTATCTGAGAAAGGATTGTTGGAGAGTTTCTTTTCAACAGTCTGGATGTTTAGTATGGCACCCTTTGGGTGACATGCGACGCATTCACTCTCAGGTCATAGTCTCTAGTGCGATATTGGTTGCAAACATCCATAAAAACAGTTCTTCCGTAAAAGACAGAAAACAAACTTCAAACCTTTTTGCCCTGTGGGCCCGTAATTCAAAGGAAGATTTTCTGAAGAAAAGAGTGTCTTTAACTCCCAGTTCTACCGCAAACGGTAACGCTTAAGCCTTCAAGGGTCGAGCTGCGTACGCCAAACTGCTGAAACTGTTTGTTAACCCTACTCGATAAAACAAATGAATCTGAATCCCCGTAATCCGTATTATCCCGAACTACGTAAGCTCTGATCTCTCAAGCCTGTTGAGAGTACGTAGGCACAATACTGACGTATTGGCGAGCCACCTTCCCCATAACCCGTAGTTAGGCGAACTACGTTGACTCTGATTTCTCATTCTCTAATGGGAATACGTAGGCATAAAGTGCGACGCTTTGCCGAGTCATTTTCTTTTCTTTTTTAGACCAGCCTTGATAGGTAGATAGTAAACATAAACCCGTCAGATAAACACAACAAGCATGGTTCCCATCCAGTACGATGGACGTGTGGGGTGCTAATACCTTCCCCTTGCGTAACCGACTCCCGAACCCAGACAATGGTTGCGATGACCTTGTCTTATACCTTTTCGTCAGGTTTTTCCGATCGTTTCCTTTCCCGCTCTGAGGGATAAATAACGAAAGGTGGCGACTCTTCTGTTTTGCCGGCACTTTATTTTCGTGGAAGCGACACCTCCTGCAGCACCATCCCAAGCCACATTCACCAAGGATATCTCCTTCCCTCGGAGTTGATCCTCGTTCAACAATTCGCACTAGAAGTGCCTCAACAATCATATTATTTCTCACTTGCACCCCACCCAATTTAATCAAAGTACCTCCTCGTCTTTGACACATGAACACACCTTGCAGTTTTCACAGATGATAGCAGTAAAACAGCCTAACATGCTATTTTCCTCATGCTTCTGCTGCGCTACTATGATACAGATAAACAAAACATAATGAGTGCCTCCGAGACTTCAAAGCTTGACCAACCCTAGTTACCATCATAACTCTCAACACACATCTTTTCTTGGATCCTTTTGATCTTTTCAGTTGCCTCTTGCACAATTTCCGGTTCGAGTACAACACTCTCGCCGGACACGCATCAGCACAAAGGAGTCCCACACCTCCTACTACCATACAAAACCTCATATGATGTCATTCTGATACTAGAATGATAGCGATTATTGTAGGTAACTCAATCAACGACAATTAACTGCCCCCGATCCATCCTGATCCAACACACAAGCTCTCACCAAATCCTCTACATACGGGATAGCTCTCTCTATCTGTCCATCCGTCCACGGATGCTAAATAGAGTTCAACTTTAATATGGAACTCAAAGTTTCTGCCACTCTCCCAAAATTTCATCGCAAACTCAGATTTCCCATCTGACACAATATTCGACGACACTTCACACTACTTCACAACTTCCTCACTATACATCTTAGCTACCTCCAGCAAGAATGATTCATCCCCATTGGTAAAAATGAGTTAATCTTTTTAATAGATTCTCAACTACTCAAACCAAATCATATCCCCTTTTTAAATTCTCCAGAAAACCCGACACATAATTCCATGGAACCATTATTCTACTCCACTCGGAAATATTCAACAGTTGCATCAGGCCTAACAGTTCCCGCTGTTCCAACTTTGACTTCCCACAAGTTTAATCAGCATACACAACCTCAACTCTCTCTCCCTCCACCTATGGCCACCAAAACAACATCCCACATTCGATCACATCTTCATAGCACCTGGATGGGTACTCAACCCACCTTAATATCCTTCTCTCAGGGTACTCTTATCCAACTCACAATACTGGAGCACATCTATATCACAACATCTCATGGCACCATTTCCATCAATCCGAAAATCAGACCTTCGACTCAATTCATTAAATTCAATCAGCCTACTAGCTCAAATTAGAATTCCAACTCCCCGACTCTCATCAAGATTACTCATAGTCGACCTCAACATACAAAGCTTAATTCCGTAGGAAGTCCCTTCACAGACCAAACTCATATCTCGAATTTTCTTAATCAGCGCTAACTCCTTTACCATCATCATCGGTATATACCCAAAAATTCTCCAAATCGATACATCAGCTACCACGTTGTCTCGCCCGAATGGAAATTCAACCCAAAACCATACTCCTCCAGAAGTCCCAATTATTTCCTCTATCTCATATCCAACTCTTGCAAATCAAACAAATACCTTAAGCTCTTAAGTTCACCAAGCATCTCATATATCCACTAAACAATTAAGGCCTCCTAACTCCGGCACAACACACGACAACAACAACCAACTCTAAACCACTTGTCCAATAATTCCTCTTATGTACTTTAAGTTGCCTTAAATCATAACTAAAACTCGCTGAAATTGCACTTAGCATACCTTCCCAATCATACCAACAAAGCATCACAAAACACAACAAATAGTTCCAATAGATACGGCAAAACCAACACACGAACTCTTTGAACTCTCTTTACAGAGGCATATCACTGCTTATTCCCCAACACCGATAACTCAAGTTCTTGATGCTCAACATAATCCTCTATACTCTTCGAATATATCAGAATATCATCCGTTAACACAACCACCACCTCGCTCAAATAAGTATGGAAAATCCCATGCCAAACAGACATTCAATTTGCGAGTTATGGCGGAAACACAAACCGCACCTTCCGCACTTACCACAACACCCAAACATATTCCATCAATAAATAACTTAATTCCATGCCACTACTTTACCATCACATAGAGCACTGAAATAGCTTTCCAACATTTTGAACCGTGCGTCATTCCGAGTTAAGGTTCTCCTGTTACGACAAAAATACCAAAACTACATTCTTCTGCCCAGGACCCCTTCGCTAGGCAAGCACAACAGCGAGCGTGGAGCCGTTCGCTAGCATGCTCGCTAGGCGGAGGACCTGGCGAACATGACAATCCGAAATCCTATTTTCGACCGTTACCTGACTTCCGAGTGTCCGATTTCGATTCCGTAAAAAGCTGCAATCTCAGAATTCGACGTACAACAACAATTTCATACATAGGAAGCCATTCAACACATTTCCAATTTTTGAAATATTTAAAGGACTAATTATACCAATCTTGCATTCCACATATTACTTCCTTTAACATTCACCAGGAGTCACTATCCACCCTTTACATACTCGGCCTCACACTTCGTTGCCTTAGCACACACTAGGCACAAGTCCCAACACTACTTAATTAGTTTAATTCCTCGACCATCCAACAAACATATAATATGGAGCTTTCATTCTCGGACTAGCTTCTGCAACTAAGTCGATCACAACTCCACTCCATGTCCTGGCTGTATATCACTGTCTTGTCAGTATAACCTCCAAACAACCACAAATAATCAGCAATTCGCCAACTTCCCCATTCTCATTATAACTCAAAATTCCCATCAAAATTTAAACACTTTAACGTTGTCCTGAGCCGACTCGTCAAAACAATTCTTAAGCACCTAGCCTAACTCCAGACCATTCACTACTCATGCCATCTAAGCTTGCAAGACACGTCCATCCCACCCAACACAATTCCAACTGCTATCAACAAGAGATTAAGGGTGATCAACTCCTCAATTTGTCAATAGACATCCGAAAATCGTAATGGGGTATGAACCATCTTTACCAAACTATAAGAGCGTTCAACCACACACCGAGTTACAACTCCACACTTGCAGCACCTGGGAGAAGCACAAGTTTCTTCCCCACTTGAATCATTCCCACTTCTGCAGACAAAGGTTAGACAACAAACATGTACCGACAGTATTTTCACACACATGTCGCATACAAGGGAACAAACAACATTAGACAACTTGGCCGGACGGACCGACCTGCTCTGATACCAACTTGTAACACCCTGTTTCCCAAAGATAAAATAAATGAAATTTAAATCAAAACAAATATCAGAGTTGCCACACCAACACGGGATGTCACAAAACAGAAACTCCACAAAACATTTCATTTATATGAATTCAACAATAAGCAGCGGAAATCATCATATAGATATGTACATATAAACATCATGTACAACAATATTCGGCCATCTGCCCAAAATATACAAGATATATCCATCAAAAGGATTCATCACAACATGATACGACACGGAGTCACAACAAAATCATCAGATAAACAAATAACTCCCAAAAGCCCCGTGTTACGTATCAGAGCATCCCTACAACTCGACTCGCCACTATCCAAGCTAGCTACGCGCCTGGATTATCTGTACTTTCGAAGAAGCACAGACCACAACAACAACAACAACAAGGGTTGAGAAATCACGATCAAAATATAACGGTAATAATGTACAAGAATAAAAGACAGTAAACAAACAAACATCATTCATCATACATCAACCCGGACCTACAGTCCAACCCCGACACAACACACATACCAATGCAAACATATGCAACTCAACACCATGATATGCGGTAGCGACTCAATAACAACAATGGACACCGGGCCATCACCTCCCCCCCGAAGGAGCACAAAATCATCACCGATGGACACCAGGCCATTACCCTCCACACAGAAGCACATCATCATTTCCGATGGACACTGGGCCATCACCCTCCACACAGGAGCACATCATAAACAGGATAGATTACTTACGCTCCCCTGAGACATAATCTATCCCTCACAATCACTGATGGACACTAGGCCATCACCCTCCACACAGGAGCACATCATCACCACATGTTATGCATAACCCCAATGCAAAACACACAACATCAAACACACTAAGTGCAAACGATCCTAATGATCAAATTTCATCACACCTCATATATATATATATATATATATATATATATATATATATATATATATATATATATATATATATATATATATATATATATATATATATATATATATATATATATATATATATATATATATATATATATATATATATATATATATATATATATATATATATATATATATATATATATATATATATATATATATATATATATATATATATATATATATATATATATATATATATATATATATATATATATATATATATATATATATATATATATATATATATATATATATATATATATATATATATATACATATTCCACACATCACCACATCCATGTATAATAACATACACCCATCGAATTATTCTAATTAAACGAATATCAAGGAAACCATGTTCCACACCATACATACACTCTCCATAGTTCGCTATCAATCTCATATTCAGTCCTGACCAGCAAGGTCCAATAAAACCAGAGAACAGAACAAAACAAAACCAAAAACACAAACTACTGTCATGCTCGCTGGCTCACTTGCCTAGCGAAGCATCAACGAAGGCTCGCTACTCGCTCGCCCAGCGAACTCCCTAGCGAAAGCAGACAGTGGCTACATGGAAGCACTCGCTACCCAGTTCGCCTAGCGAAACATCAGCGAATGTTCCCTATTCGCTCGCTTAGCGAAAATGCTGGCGAATGTCTGCGATTCCATAAAAACCCCACTGATCAGAATTCATCAGAAGCTCCAAAAATCGACCGATTCTCACCAAACCAGTCACAGTAGTCTTAGCCTAACTTCCTACAACTAAACTACACTACCTAATCCAAGTTTTACTCGATAAAACACCAACTCTACCGATTAAAAATCATTTTCGACATAAAACCGTAAACTACTTAAAACATCCAACAAATCCCTACATTCCTCACATGCAAGGCTAGCATAACATGATTTCACTAATTTCCTATCAACACAACCACCATTCATTCATGGAAACAATAATCAGAATATTACGACATCTTATTCATGAATATCAAATTCCTATTGGGTTAAGGAATCCCCAACTACCTCATTCATGCAATTACCAATTTTAACCCGTTTTCCCCCCTTACCTCGATAACTCGATCAAGTTGTAGAAGATTCAGAAATCCAAGCTTTCCTCTTCCTCCTTGATCCTTCTATGCAAACCCTCTTCCACTTGACTTGTTCTTCCTCTTGTTCTTTCTATCGTGTTATTTCTTTTCCAACTCCAAATACCCCTTATTCCAATTCTTTCTCTCTTAATTAATAATAATAATAATAATAATAATAATAATAATAATAATAATAATATTACTATTATTCATTAAATTATCATTATCATTAATAATTATATTATTATTCTTAAGGTCCAAAGTTATCAACTAAACTCCAACTTAAGGGCACCTCCACGCACTCGACACAACCCCATGAAAACACACCGCAATTAAAATAATACAGAAAAACTAGATAATTAAAAATGGGCATTACATCGACCACCTACTCTTCTTCCTCGACCACGTATGTTTTCCCATCTCTTCTCTATTTTAAGAGATGAAGTTCTGTTTTGATTAATTTGCATGCGGTTAGGATGAATCTGGGTAGAGTAGGCGTGGTTTCCTGCGATTGTTAGTGGTTAATGGTGGTTAGGTCGTTTCCTACCACCGACACCGTTGTCGGAGCCTCATGAACTTAGGTTTTCAGTTGGTTTTGGCACCGATGCGATGGCTGGTAGATTTATCGCTGGTGGGATTCGTGCTTTTTTCAGTGTACTTATGAGTTTTCTGATGGACCTTCATCGAAGTTTTGGGTAACTCCCCAGGAAGAACCTCCTCGTGCGAGCTTTGGAGGGTTGCCAAGGACATTTCCTTGTGCTATTGTTGCGCTGTTTGAGTAAGGGCTTAGGTCGAGGACGTTATCCCCGGTCCTACGCGCGCCTTTTCACTTGACTAGCGGTGGAAGGGTGGATTTGACTTTGTCATTGAATTCACTTTTGTCCTCTACTTTTCAGGTAAAGGAGATGTCTTGCGAAGCTGAGGATGAAGCTATGAGGGATCTGTCCGAGGAGAGCTCTTCGGACGATAGCAGCACGAAAGACACTCTCGTTCCATGAGACAATGGCGAAGCCTCTACCCCAAAAGTACCCTGAATGAGTGGTCGTAGATGAGCCTCGGGAGCATACCTCTCTTTTTGCTTCTTATACTCGAGATGCCTTCACTATGGTGGAGGTTGAGGGAGATTGGGGGGTCCAATTTCGCCGGGAGGATGATCGGATCTGCACGGCGTACGGGGAGAGGTTGCCTATGTACGAGTACGTCTTCAAGGAGATAGGGATGAGGTTTCCCTTCACTGATTTTCAGGTGGTGGTCTTTGCACACTTATATTTGGCGCCTTCGCAATTACATCCCAACTCGATTGCTTTCATATGGGCATTCGAGCTGACATGTGAGTTTTTGGAGATAGGGGCCACTCTCCCTCTTTTCTTTACTGTCATCCATCTTCAGTGTTCAAGTTGTTATCCGGTAATTCAGATGAGCCTCCCTAAAGAAGGGGAGGAAACTATTCAAACCCTTTTCTGAGTCCATCAGGACGTTCAAGGAGAGATTATATATTATCGAGCCCGTGTCGGAGAAGGCCACAAACTCTTCGTTTTTCTGGAGGTATCAACAGACGAGAATGGGGAAGCCCTTATTGAAGAGGAAGGCAAAGTCCAGGTGTAGAGATTGTTGAGGTTCCCCTTCTGCTAGAGCGGGGACCACTTTACCCGGCCAGCCGACGATTATCTCGCCACTCCTCACACGTTGGAGGATGATGACCAAGCCATCTATGTCAAGCTAGTGGCTTTCGTAGACGGTTTTCTCTCTGTTCGGGGCGAGAAGATTATTTATGAAGAAGATGGGGGACCCAAGGTGGAAGCCCGATATACCAATACGAAGGAGCTCATCGAGTGTAGCACTCGTACGGAGGCTTTAGAACTTCTAGGTAGCTATTTATTCCTTCTTAGCTTGCCCGTATTGTTATTTTCTTTGTTTACAAACACGTTCCTGTTGTTTTGAAGGTAAGATGTCTTCAACCCAGAAGCGCATGATGAAGAATGTCCAGGAGAAGATGAAAGCAGGCAAGAAGGTCAAAAAGAGTCTCCTGAGTGAGCAAGCGGTTCTTCCCCCAACAGGGTCTGAGACTTCAACTTTCAAGGTCGAAGCTACCTAGACTTCTCTGCTATCAGTAACTTGCCGGGTCAAGCGCCCTCGAACGAGCGAAGTCCTCGACCTGACCCAGGAGGGGGAGAAGAGAAATTTGGACCTGCCTCCCTGCTTTCTCAACCATAATTTCTTTGAAGGCTCCTTCCTCTCAATGCTTCGGGCGGAGTCCTTGTACCTTAAGCAGCTGGACCGTCCCAGCAAGAGGACCATACTGGCCCAAGATACCACTGCCCTGATGAGGGTTTTGGGCATGACAGTGGTATATACCAAGGAGAGGGCTCTCCAAGAGGCGAAGCCGAAAAAGTCCCAGGCCGTTGTCGTGGCTCTAGAAGAAAAGTTGAAGGCCATGAAGAAATTCGTTGAGGAGTCAGTGAAGAAGTGCAAGGACGAGCTCGTCTAGGTTACCAAGGAGAAGGATATCACAGTCGTGCAGAAGAAAGCCACAAAGGAGATTGTTACATTGTTGAGGGTTGCCACCGCTCCTGCCGAGGATGAAAGCGACGAGGTGAAGAGTCTGAAAACTCGAGCCCAGCTTGTTGCCCATATTAATCAAGTCGAGGGGGATTGTGTGGGGATCTCCGAGGAAGCTTTCAACAACATAGTAGAGCAGCTGAAGCTAGTGAACCCTGGGGTCGAGTTGTCTACTAAAGGGACTGGGTTTCTCTATAGTGTGGTAGATGGCCAAATCGTGATCCCAGACTTCCTCAAATTTGTCAAGGAGCAGGGCAGCCAGCCCGTGATGAGGTTTAGCCTGTGGCAGACTAGTCTTCTTTCCGTAGTATTTTTGGCCTGTGTGCCGTAATATTGTAATTTATTTTTTTGTATGGGGCGGGGTCCCCTTTTCATTGTAAAAAGTATAATTGCAGCCATTGTGGTCGTCCTATGTTAATATTTGTGTCTGGTTGTGTATGATTTGTGCATGTTATTACTTTGCTTTAAATTTTTGTAAGTGTCGCACGTTGCTCGTTACTTGTGCTCGTTGTATGGGTCATTCAAGTGAACAATTTCGTTAAGTCTCGGGATTCGCTCGATAAAATGGTGTTCGACAGTGGGGGGAACCCGTCGAAAGGCCAAAATTATTTTCGGGCACAAGAACAGAGCTCAGGTCGTGTTTGTGGCATGAGTTTGCAGCGTGAACTTCCTATCGTAAGTTGGGCGTTCTACCTTTTCGTGGTACGTTGGCGACGGTGGGCTCGGTCGAGGGACTGCCTTCAGGAAAGGGGGTTTGTCCGTTTCTGGAGTAAAGCTTGACTTGAGTCATTTTAGTATGCAACGCTTGTACCTGAGTGTGCACTTTTGGTCGGTGCATTACGCTCGTCGTGTCGACATTGCACGCTGATGGTTGTGGACTTAGCTATAATATTGTTTTACCTTTTCGGTGTTCCATGGTCAAGCGAGTTCATCCTCGTTAAGATGTTCTAGGTAGTAGGCCTTATTTTCTATTTTTGCTCGAACGCGATAAGGTCCTTCCCAATTTGCGTCGAGTTTGCCTTCGTGAGAATCTCTGTGATTTCTCCTTAGGACGAGACTTCCCACTTGGAATTTTTGTCGTATTACTTTGGTGTTATGCCTAATTGCGATTTTTTTTTTATTTTAGTGAGGCCTCGTGGAGGGCAGTTCCTGATCGGACCTCTTCGACGAGATCGAACTCCTCTCTTAGTGCCTCGTTGTTGTTCTCCTCGTCCAGGGGAGCTTTAGTTTGCCTGGAGGGTATGTGTATTTCGATATGCATTAGTGCCTCAGTCATGTACGCTAGACAAAAAGGGGTCTCCTCGGTTGAAGAGTGAGGCGTATTTCGGTAGGCCCAGAGCATGCTGTGCAGCTCCTCGACCCATTGTTTCTTGGTCTCGTCTAACCTTTGTTTGAGGCCTCGCAGGATTACCCTGTTGGCTACCACGACTTACCCGTCCGTCTGCGGGTGCTCGACGGACGCGAAGTGTTGTTTGGTGCCAAAATGGGTGACGAAATCTTGGAAAATTTTTCCCGTGAACTATGTCCTGTTATCTGGGGAACGCCTAAGCGAGCAAGGATGTTTCGTTTGTAGAAGAGAAGTATATTGTGGGCCGTTATTTTGGTCAAAGCCTCCACTTCTCCACTTTGTAAAGTAGTCTACGCCTACTATCAGATATTTGTTCTGGTTTAACCCTACAACGAACGGTCCTATGATGTCTAGGCCCCACCATGCGAATAGCCACAGGGAGGACATTGCTTTGAGCTCATTGGGTGGTGCCAAGTGCATGTCCCCATGACATTGACATTTTTCACATCTTTTCACGTGCTATTTTGCATCGTGTTACATGGCCGACCGATAGTAACCTGCTCGTAGGGCCTTTCGGGCAAGGGATCTTCCTCTGAGGTGTTGGGAGTTGATTCCTTCATGGATTTCGCACAGGACGTGGGTGATCATATCTTCCTCAATACACTTGAGGAGAGGAATGGAGAACCCTCGCCTGTAGAGCTTATTTTCGACCAGGACGTAGGAGCATGCTCTGCGTCTGACCATGCTGGCCTCCTTTGGGTCTGACGGTAGTTCACCTCTGGCGAGGTAGTTGTAAACTGAGGTTATCCATCTATTGCTCTTACCGATGACGTGTACGTTGAGCATCGCGGGGGCTTTCTTGATGCTTGGTCGAGGGAGTACTTCCTGGATGACGAATTTGCTCCCCCTTTTCTTCTTTGTGCTTGCCAGCTTTGACAAGACGTCTGCCCGAACATTATGTTCACGGGGAACGTGCCTCACCTTCACCGATGTAAACTTCGTTAATTTTTCCTTAACCAAAGTCAAGTACTCAGAAAGATTTTCGTTATTGGCCTGATACTCTCCCCGTACTTGGAGGGCCATGAGCCGAGAATCTGTGCAAATCACAACTTCCTCGGCTCCCAAGTCTTCGGCGAGACGCAAACCTGCAAGGAAGGTCTCGTACTCTGTCTGGTTGTTGGAGGTGGGGAAAGATAGGTTCAGTGAAACTTCGACGGGGATTCCTTCCTCGTTTTCCAAGATAATGCCTGCTCTGCTTCATACTGAGCTGGATGCTCCATCAACGAAGACCGTCTATCTATGAGCTCCACAATCTGGGAAGTCGGGGAGGGTCATCTCTGCCACAAAATCGACCATCGCCTGAGCTTTGAGGGCTTTCCTGCTTTCATACTGGATGTCGAACTCGGGCATCTCCAGTGACCATTTGAGCATTCTTTCGGCCATGTTTGGGTGGCCTAACAGGCTGATCCGTGCATACCACAATTATGTGGGCTAGAAAGTAGTCCCTTAGTCTCCTTGCAGGTTTGATGAGTGTCAGGGCTATTTTTTTGATCTGCTGGTAATTAAGCTCTGTCTTTGTAGTGCCTTGCTTGTGAAGTAGATGGGCTTCTTCCCCCCGGAGGTTTCACAAATAAGGGTGGCGCTGATAGCCTCGATTGTGACGACGAGATAGAGATATAAGGTCCCCCTGCTATCTGGCCGGGAGAGGACCGGTGGCTTAGCGCTTGTTTTAGGTGGATGAGGGCGTTGTCGCACTCCTCCATCCACTCAAAAGCTTCCTCTTTGCGAAGGAGTTTGAAAAATGGGAGAGCGTGTTGAGCAGACTTGGCCACAAATCAGGATAGCAAGGTGAGAATCCCATTTAGTGATTGGATTGATTTATTCAAATTAGGCGTGGGGAATTCGGAGAAGTCTTTGCATTATTTAGGGTTGGCTTCGATTCCTCGTTCCGTTAGGTAGAAATCGAGGAACTTTCCTACCCGTACCCCGAACGTGCACTTTTTAGGGTTGAGGCGCATCTTGTACTTTCTGGCCTGCTCGAAGACTTTCTTCAAGTGGATCATGTGATCGGATTCCTCGTGGAATTTTACGATCATGTCATCCATATATACTTCGAGCATATCCCCGATTTCTCCTCGAAAAACTTTGTTCATCATTCTTTTGTAAGTAGCGCCAACGTTTTTCAAGCCGAAGGGCATTACATCGTAGTAATATTTACCTGATTCGATCATGAAAGTTGTGTACCTTTTATCACTTTTGGCTAGGGGTATTTGGTTGTAGCATGAATAGGCATCCATGAACGTTAACAATTTAAAACCAACATAATTATCAACTAATTTATCTATGTTGGAGAAGGGATATGTGTTTTTAGGGCATGCCCTATTAAGATCAGTGTAGTCAATGAACATTCGCCATTTTCCATTAGATTTCTTTACAAGTACAACATTGGACATACAAGTAGTATACTTAGCCTCTGAGATAAAGTTTTCCTCTAGGAGGTCTTTTACAGCCTGTTCGACAGCCTCCTTATTTTCCGGAGACTACTTTCGCCTACGCTGAGCTACTTCCCTAACGGCGAGGTCAATGGTTAGCTGGTGGCAGGCCACCTCAGGATCTAGCCTGAGCATCTCTGAGGCGCTCCATACGAACAAATATGCGTTCTCCCAAAAACAGGCTTTGAGCTGCTTCTTCGCTAGGTCGGGGGGCCGATCCCAATCTTTACACCTTTCCGGGGGTCATCACTAAGAAGGACCAACTCAAACTCGCCATCTGGGATTGGCCGCATTGGATGGGAGGTCTGATCGCTGTTGGATGAAGCGGAAGGGATGTTCGAACATGGCTGGATCTTTTTCTCCGTTCGCTTCTGGTCCTTCAGATCTTCCTCGAAGAAACGGTTATCGAGGTCGATGGAGTCGATGTGGGGCAGCGACTTTGCCTCATTAGAGCTGCAGGGTAGAGTAAGCTTGCTCAAAGTCTTTGGTCGGACAGAGATTGCGTTCAACCCTTTTGAGGTTGCCTCGAAACATCTCTTTCCTGCTTCAATGTCTTCGTGAAGGGTGGCCACGAGACCCTTGGAAGTGTAGTGCTTCATTTTTAGATGCACGGTTGATGACACAGCTACCAGTTCAGCCATAGTTAATCGTGTGAAGATGCACAGGTAGAGGGACGGGCAGTCTGTGTTATCCCAAAAGTCATGATCAGCTCCGCGTACCCCCACGGCTTTGTGACTGACCCGTTGAAGCCTGTAGATTAGAGCCTACGTAAGGTGTCATGTAGGTTTCGTCCAACTGAAGCATGGAGAATAGCTGGGAATACATGATGTCGACCAAACTACCTTGATCGACCAGGATCCATCGAACTTCGAAGTTGGCCATCCAGGCTCTCACGAGCAAAGGAATGTTGGAGTTGGGAGCTCCACTAAGGAGTTCCTCATGGTAGAAGGTGATGGGGCCGACTCTCCCCGGACTTTATCAAGTGTGGATTCTGGCTCGAGCTTGTGCTGAAGAGATGCTCAAACTTTCTCTTGGCGGATCCCACGACCACCTTGTTGAAACCCCCTCCTTATATGACTGTGGCGGAGGGGAGGGTTTCCCATGGGCTATGTGCGGTGAAATAAGAGGGAACAATGAGTTCCTTGGGGATGAAGAAGTCTTCAGGTTGCGAGATGCTCATGGCGACTTGAAGACTGGTTTCTTCTGAGGAATGTACCTCATTCTCGAATTTCTTTGACTCTTAGGCGTCTTTCCTAAGAGAGTCCTTCTTCTTGGCGAACTGTTTCAGGTGGATCTTGATTGCATCTTTCAGATGGACGCAATTGTCGTTCATGTGGTTGTGGCTCTTGTGGAACCGACAGTACTTCAACTTGTCTGTATTCGGCTTGGCCGATACCTGTTTAGGGAAACAGACCTCTGCTTTCCAGAACTCTAAGTTGGCGCACTCAGAGAGAATCTTCTCTCGAGAGACGGTCAGTGGAGTATACTCGTGAAAACGGCCAGAAGGCCCTTTGTTATCTCAGGGCTCTCGTGGGTGGTCGTCCCATCTTCTCTCTCCCTGATGAGATGTCAATGGATCGTCTTACCTAGAGGATCTGGCACTCTCTTGGTGCCTCGAGTTCCGGGCTAAGCTCGCTGCTTCCTTCTCTTCGTACTGGATGTACGCTTGCAACTTGATGAGGAAAGCATCCAGTGTCACCGAAGTCTCAATGTCAACCGCCTTGGAAAATTCGGTGCGGGGACGGAGTCCTTGCTCGAGCAAGAACTTCTTCATATCGTCGGTCGTGGAGACCTGGACTGCTTCTTTATTGAACCTTTTAATATAGGCTCAAAGAGGTTCTTCTTTCCCTTGAATGATGGCCTCAAGGGAGGTTTCTGTCTACGGGTGGCGATGTGAGGCCATGAAGTGTCTAGAGAACATCCTCCCCAACTGCCTCTAAGAAGTGATGGATTCATTAGGGAGCCTCTTATACCAAGTCATTGCTCTCTTCCTCAGTGTGGTTGGGAACAATCTACATTTGATGACACCTTTGACGCCACGGTAATCGAGCAGAGCATCGATATTTTTGATATGCTCGTCTGGATCTGTAGTGTCGTCATACGCTCCCAAGGGTGGGGATTTCTCCAGCCCTCTAGGTAAGCGCATGAACATAATATCTTGGGACAATGGGCCGCGAGGCTCATCGTCGGTACTGCTGCTAGACCTCGATCGCGAGCGGGTACTTCGTCCGGGGAGAGGACTGCAATCTCTGCGGGGAAATAGACCCCGAGCTTGGCCCTTGGACTTGGGAGGAAGAGAACGATGACGCTCTGTCCGGAGATCCCTTCTGGTTCTCTTAGCCCTCGAGGAGTGCTGGCTCCAAAGAGAGGCATGGTCACGTTTCCTTATTGACAAAGAGTATGGCTCTGCTGGTGCTCGACAATCTCTTCCTCGTCTAGGAGAATGACTCTGAGATCTTCGGTGTTCTTTCCTTGGTGGAAGGGATTTTGGTCTGCATGATTCTTCTAAGGCTTTAATCCTCGCGTTTTGTTGGAGGATCAGGAGATTTGTTTTGTTGTGGACTTCGAGTAGAGCCGCCATGGTCGGGTCGATGTTGGGCATAACCGGAACGGTCTGATGATCTTCGGAGAGTGGGCCCTCGACGTTGTCAGCATGGTCGAGGGAAGGAGATGCGGTGGCTTCATCTCTTTGCTGATGGACCTCGTTCTCAAGAAAGGGGGTGGCTCCGTCAGCGTATGTCTTGCTAACGGGGAGGATGGACTTGCGGGCATCGCGGACGTTGTCATGGCTGGCCATGATTGAAATCTTGAAATAACTACTTTGATATTGAATTCACGGGAGAAAGAAGATAGCGAGAACAAAGTTTCCCACAGACGGCGCCATTGATCTTGACGACTGATCATAACCTAAAGTGGACCAGAGACTTCGTCGATGATGCTGGGTTGCAAGGATCAGGTGGAGGTGTACCTGCAAGGCACTCCGATGCTAAAGTAAGAATTAAGAGGAGAGAAGCCAAGTGAAGAAAGTGTATGTCTTGGGGTGATTTAGAATACCTGACCCTCTCAAGTGAGAGGGTTTTTATAGTGCTCCCAGCACTTGGCCATTGGTCCCTATTTTCAGGGCGAGATAATCGTTCCCTGAAGAATAGGTAACTGCCAGAAACTAGTCGTTGGGACGGGTAGAGGTGCTCGAAACTAGTCGTTGCCACAAACAAGGGCATGGTCGCGGACACGGGTGTCTTGAGTGTTTCTGAATGGTGAAACCGTGCGTGACGGGCAGAAATGTGGCGCGGGACAGCTGATCTTGGGGGTATGCTGACCAGCTCTCCTCGACAGAGGGGCAGAGGAGAGAAAACTTTACTTTGCCCTTAGCTAGCAAGACAAAGATTATTGGGTCGTCTTAATAGCAAAAATGGATTGAGTCATGTTTAACCATTGGGACAATCCGGAACAATAAATATAAAGACGTGTAATATTATATATAGTATTCAATCTAAACTCGGTCCATTATTATAGTAAGGATGAGGCTCTTCTTAAAGAGAGGTTTATACATCAAACAGCAAAATTAGGACAATTTAAACCTTTTGACTAATTACTTTACTAAATAAATACACTAGGATTGAACAGGTTACATCCGATAACTCTTTCAATTTTACTCTTAAAAAAACTTCACCTAAGGTAATATGTAAAAGTTTAGTGGGTCCAAATCTCTCAAGCTTAACTTTAAAATTAGACCGTTAAGCATATATACATATCTATACTTGTGATAAAAAGGAAGGGACTTTATTTTAAAGAAATCTATCTTAGATAGTTTGAAAAAAAGGAAGAATCAAATTCCTGACAGCAAAATAAAAATGCTAGAGGTTAATTAATATATAGAAATTAATTAATATCTCAACAACGCTGACTTATAAAAAGTAGTAATAATTAATCTGCCATTGGTAGCAAGCCACGTGTTATGATCAAACACCATTAATTAACTGTTATTGATACAAATATTAGGGTGAAAAAGAACCTTTGAAAATGAAAATGAATAAAGTCCATCCATTAATTATTGTCTTCCTTTTGAATTGGAGGAGTATCTGATCCATCCATTGTGGGTACATTATAAATCATGAATAATTTTTATTTCATTTTACAACCAATCACTTTAATATATTTAAGAATTCAAATTCTTTGATTGTACTAGATTTCTACTTAACCAAATTGCACCAGACAATTTGATAGCACAACAATTTATATTGATCATTTCACATATATTCTTGTATGAACTTAAGAGATGTATTAATGGATAGGTAATGTAACACTCACATCAATGGATGTGAATGTGATGATTCTATCTCCCTGTCTTCTTCTCCTACACTCTTTCCTTAAGTGAGAGGATGTACCTGCAAATATAGAGTTTCTTTTATTGTAGTGTCCTACTTTTGAAAAATATATACCAAATTACTCTAATTTAGAAAAAAAATACTTCAAAATACTTTAAATGTAGGATGTGTTCGTCCACTCAAATATGAAGTATTTTTTGTCACGTGTATGCTCATTTACTCAAGTGGCGAGCAGATGGATTTTTTTAATTTTTCATATTTTTATAATGTTTAATTAATTAAAATAATAATTTTAAATATTAAAAATATATTATATTAATTTAATATTTATATACTAATTAAAAATATTAAAGAATATTATATATTATATTATTATAATGTTTAATTAATTATAATAATAATTTTAATTAGAAAAAAATAAGTTATAAATTAAATAATATTTTAATTTTTTTTTCATGTTTTAAAAAAAATGATTGATGCTCGTCCAATGAGTTTACGGATTTTTAAAGATTCTCGGCCAATGAATGACCGAGTTCAAACATAATATTTTTCTATAAATAGGTTAATGCGCATCAACACAAATCTTTTGTGCTAGGTGTTTCCATTTTCAAAAATGTTTGTCCGAACTCTTGTTTTCTATGGATAAGAAAAAAATCAGCGTTTACCTAGATCCGCAGTGGAATTTCATAGCTGTGGTTGCAACAATTAACACAGGTTTTCGACAGTTGGGTGGTCGCCGCATGAAGGTGAGAAAAATGGAGTATCGTTGTCCGTATATAATGTTGACTGATGCAAGCCCGGAGGGTACGTACATGTATTACTTGGATTATATAGAAAATGATGAAGATGTCCAATGTATGTTTTCAGCACATAGTGGCGAAGTTAACAGAGGAGTCAAAGATCCACTTGTGTTGGTTGTTGTTGTTGATTAGCTTGCATGTTAGCTTCTTGAGTTTTAATTTTATTTAGTAAACATAAATTATGGCATGATGATGCTCGACCATCCATTGGACGATTATGGTTGTGTCATGATGATGTATGGACAAGCTGATATTAAGTTCATGGTTGTAATCTCCTAGTATTGTTGTAATCTCGTAGTTGTTAGTAGAAGTTGTCTTGAATTACAAATAAATGTTGGATCACGGAGATATCAAGTGCAAGCTAAAAAATTTACTAATCGGTTAACTTGAAAAACAAATAAAATTATCTAGACGATCGGTTTAACGGGCCAACAACATTTGGAAATTTTTTACGCATATGGTTTATTTCTCTGCAAATCTCACACCTTCTCTTTTCCTTTTCAGCGTCATCAATTTCAGTTATAATCCTACAACTGGTTGGACGTCCCTTCTTATTTCTTCTCATGGAATCGTCGTGGCAAAGAGTAAATCCTTCATATTTTATTCGTTCTCCTTGTTCGGTAGTCCCGTGAAGCTTTCCTTGTAGACTTGGAATACATTAAGAATTGGAATGTGAATGGAGTAGTCATGACGTATGCTAGAACATGTTGCGATAACATGGGAGTAAGGTAAGTGAAATGCCTGAAATTTCCCACAGTCACACCAACGATTCCTCAGGTCAACGCTGAAAGTACCCGTCGGACGACCATCATTCTGATTAATTTTTTCCTGCACCATGAAACAGAATCTTTTGCGATCAAATTGCATGACATTATGTGTGTTAGCCTTGGCTACTTTATCAGCCATTCCCTTATTGCAACCATCCGTAAAAACTTTACCGGTAGCTAGCATTTTGGTCCATTTGTGGCCTCGTTTACCAAAGAGGGAACCCATTCGATAGTATGTAGACTGGATCAATGCAGTGATTGAAAGGTTTCGGGTTGCCTTTAGTACAGAGTTCATGACCTCTGCCAAGTTAGAAGTCATGTGTTCCCAACGTTGCCCTCCGTCATATGCTCTAACCCACTTCTCCCTAGGTATGTTGTCTATCCAACGTGAGACCTCAATGTCTGTTCTTCGGATTTCTCCGTGATAGTAGTTAAATGTAGCCTCCATTAATGCGTAACCTGTAATAGAAATGGTATGAAAAACATAGTAAAAGTATGATAAAATAGTTCAGATAACTGAAATGTATTTTGTTACCCATGCTAATAAGTTTATTACGTAGTTCTTTGTTCTTAATCTCGAGTATGAAGTTCTGCGCAATGTGTCTAATGCAGTAGATATGTGAAGATGGTGGATGTTGCCATCCGTTTTCGGGATTGTCATATGCACTCTTTATGGATTCATGTCTATCCGAGATTAGATACAAATTAGGTTGTGGTGTCACGTGTAACCTCAGGTTCCTTAGGAAAAACCTTCAAGCTTCCTTTGTTTCACCTTCGACCAATGCGAAAGCTATTGGGAAAATGTTTGTGTTCCCATCATGTGCCACCGCCATCAACAAAGTTCCTATGTATTTTCCATACAACCACGTTCTGTCTACTTGCACAATGGGCTTACAGTAGGTGAAGCCACGCATACACGGTTGAAATGCCCAAAACAGACAAAGGAAGATTTGTTTGCCAGCGATTTGGGAACCATCATTTGAAATTGCAGGTAGGGTTTTCAAATCAATAATGGTTCCAGGAAGATAGAGTTTCATTACCAATATCTATTGTGACAGGTCATTTTAAGATGTTTCCCAATTTCATTATAGCGACTATATGGCCTTACACTTTGCAATCCATGCTTTCATGTAAGATACTATGTACCTGTATTTTTCAAGAATATGGACAATGATCACCTTCACCTTAAGTGAAGCGTCACAGTTGACAAGCTTTCTAATGTTGTGGCTAATTATTTATGAACCGAGCTTCCTATGGTCTTGTGCCACAAACGTGGTAGTGCATGTGTGAGGTCCAGACAGCTTACCAATCATCCATTTTGAGTTCTTTTTTCTCAAGGAAGATCTGCATTTGAAATTGCAGTCTTGTTTCTTACATTTAATTACGTATCATTCATTGTCAGATTGGTAAATGATGCGTCCGCAAGTGAACGGAAATATCGAAGTAATATAAGAGATTGTCGAACCCACAAAGACCAATGTCAATCTACCGTTATCTATTATTACGGCGTAAAGCTAAGGCTAATGGAATTAGGAAAGCTGAATGCGAATGAAATTAAATGCAAAGGAAATAAAGATAATTGGTTTAAAGAAAAAGAGGTCAAGGGATATCGGTATGCAAGGAATTAGTTATCGGGGATTCGATAGGTCGCCGGTGCTTTTTACTCTTTGCAAACACTTTTCAGGAGAAAATACTCGTTTAAAGACCTCTGCCTCACGATGGTTGTTGACTCGGGTCATGATTCTAAGGCGGAATGTACGCTCTCGCAGTCCCATTTGGGGTTAAAACTAATTTTTGAAAACAAATAGATTCTGATTTCTTTTAAAGCACTTTCGCTGTGTTTAAAATCAATGCCTAGTTTTTACTATCTGGTTTGAATCCTAGCTTTCGCGTGCCGATTCGTGCCTTAATGAATTTCCCACTGTCGTAGCGAAACTACTGTAAATAATTTCTCGCTGTCGCGACGAAGGTTTATTTAGAAATTAAGATTAAAAACTACGGCCAGAAAGGTTGTTTGTAAAAAGGGAAGGTGCCGGTTACTATCGAATCCTGTCCTACTAATTCGGTTACATACCGATAAAACTAATTTAGCTAGACATGATAATTGATGCAAACGGGAATAAATATAAACAGCAAAATAATAAAACATACATTATGACAAAAAATAAAGTAATAATTCAATTAATAAGAACCTGTAAATCGTACTGATCTCGAATCCTTGAGTAGTCCTCCATATTGTCGGCAGGATTTTACTTTGGCGAGAATCAAAAGGTACAAGAAGAAAATACAATGTTCTGAACTAAAGGAAAATGGAAATGAAATAAAAGAAAACAATAAAACTGGGAGAAATAGCTTCAGTAGAAATCTTGGCAGCACTTCGATACCTCGAAGCCTCCCCCCTAAACTGTGAATCTAAGGCCTATTTATAGGAGATAATTCCTTCTTCAACTTCCAGAGATCATGGGTGAGTTATGGAGGGAATGGGAGTAACTTCCAGTAGTGGGCAGTGAGTGGAGAAAGTGTAGGAAGAAATCTTAGAGAGAGTGATCGTGGCAAAAAAAACTGATTTGAACGTTAAATGATATTTCATCTGTGTGACGCTCGTAATGGAACGTGACGGTCGTCGTACGCATGACATTCGTAATGGACCTGCGACAACCGTCATATCAGCAAAATTCATTTTTTCTGTTTTTCTTCTCTCTTTTCCTTCCATTTCTTCTTCTTTTCTTTCTTTAATCCAAATTCTCCCCAATCTGCAAAACGAAGTAAATTAATCATATAATAGAACATAAATCAAGATAAATTAATAATAGTCACAAATAAATGCATGTAAATCAAACCAAATAAACGATATGATTTCGCGTTATCAGTAAACCCAATAGTCAACACTGTGTGTTATATGCCATTGATGCAGAGTGAAAATGTAAGCTTTCTTGTTTTCAAACTCCATCTTAATCTCTATTTCGTCGCCTATATGGTTTGGTATGACACTTTAAAACACAGAGGTTGGTTCATCATCTTCTATACATATATTCTGCATATGTGCAGGTGGGCTGTACAAGCTTATTGGTTCGGCGCGAATCGCCTACGTAGACGCAACTATTATATCTTTATCGTCCTCGCCATCGCTATTACCAAAAATATCTTGCATCCTGACCTCTTGAAGATCATTGTCGCTTGCTTCCCCAACCTCTTCATTTGGTATGAAAGGTTCGTTGTTTTATGTTGGTTCATCGTTAGACATTTGGCTCATTCCATATTGGTTAGATTGTGTCTCTTGCGTTGGAAATGTTTCGGCATTTTCAAGTAGACGAACATACAACCCAATTGTGGGTAACTGACCAAACATCATGTGGCACTGAAACATTGCTTCCACGTCTTCATCGTTCCTGATCGACGTCATTACATAAAAAAGTTGTATTGTCCTCTCCATTAAGTAATGGATGACGATAAATAATCTCCTCAAAAAATTGTTTTAATTTTTTTCCATCCTATCTTTGAAATGAAGAAAATCAGAATAGACATGAATTTTGAATGCGTAAGTATCTGTATTGCCAAATGAGAATCCAACAGTTCTATCTGTCGAAACAGTACCATTAAAGTGACAGGTAACTATTATATTTCCTTGAGCCATATTTGATGTGAGAACTCTATGATTTTGTTAGTAGAATGTGGAGTGAAGATACAAATGTGAGAAACCAACATTATATAATACACACATATATTATTCAAATGCATGCAAAGAAATTTCATCACGTCTGTGCTCGTCCACTCAAAGGACGAGCATGTTCTAACCCAGTGTCTGCTCGTCCAACCAGATGGTGAGCATGGTCGTCTCAATCAGTATCTCATCACCTCAAGTGGCGATCACATGAGGGTTGAAGAATTGTTCTCCATGCAAGGTACAACGTGTAAGCCCTAAGTAGTAGCCTTGCATGCATTCCATGAAATTAATAAGTTCCAATGCCATGCAGAATGCAGCGTAATGTCACTTCTACTTGTCACATTTATTTACTATCACTAACTATCCTTCTATAAATTCATGTCTATTAAAATATTTTTTTCAAACATTTTTACTCCTATCACAAAACACTCTTGCAACAAAATCAAACATTTCTTCACCTCTCACAAAATTTCTTCAAATGTGTTTGTTGTGGATGGGTGATGAACATCATGGAACATAATAAAACATTCAAGCTAGTCTAAGGTTTCCTCTACTATTCTATGTAATAATGTTTATAATTTTTGTGTTCACTATTATTTCCTTTTTTTAGACTAATGCAAGGTTTCGAATGCATTCTCATGCTCTCGTTCAAGCAAGTGCGAGAATAATCCTGTATTTAGAAATAGTAGGTTTTACTAATTTCGCAAAAATAAATAGTCTCAAAATTGACTATAGACTAGTTGTAGCTCTACTAGATAAATGGAAACCAGAAACACACACGGTTCATTTCCCAACCGGTGAATGTACGATAACGTTAGAAGATGTGAATATGTTACTTGGTTTACGAGTTGATGGAAAAACTATCAATGGTCCTACCGAAGTAACAAATGATGTTTACATGGAGAACTTAGGGGTGGAACCTACAGAAGCTGATAAAAACAGAGGTTCCGTTAGGATTACTTGGCTAGAGAATTTATACAAAGTTTTAAAAAATAACTCTGCCCCAACCCAAGAACATACTATTTTACAAGCTAAAGTTTATATTTTACTTGTAATTGCTACTATTTTATTTTCCAAAAAGAGTCAAAATCTTTTGCATTCTTCTTGGATTCCTTTTGTAGGGAGTTAGAAAAATGCAACACCTTTAGTTGGGGTTCTGCTTGTCTTGTAAAACTGTACAGAGAAATGTGCAAGGTTGTAGTCAAAAGTGTCAGAAGCATGAGTGGTTGTGTTCTTCTACTCACTACTTAGGCATTCACGTGTATACCCTTGTTTTCTCCTGTTATTACATTACAGCCATCATTTCCATACGCTCAAAGGTATTACTAGATTAAAAAAACTTTATAATATGTGTTAATCAACTATACCTAACATTTATAAATTTTTTGTTTCTACAAGATGGGCCCAAAGATGCACGAATTACGACGCTAATCCTTGTTTCCATCTACAAGGGCATCGAAACGCACTAGACCACATACAAGAAAAAGACGTGAGTTTGAAACCATAGAACCTACTTGTTGCATATACTTCTTAATTGTATTACTTTGTTTTTTTTAATATATGGCAGTTTATATGGAGGCCATACATTCAATTCCCGGTGCCCAATCTTAGAGATAGTCAGATATGGAGTGCTACGACTTCTCTTATTTGTTTCTATACTGTTGAAATGCATCATACAGATAAGGTAAAACTCTAGTTTGGGTTTGAACAACAAATTCCTTCCCCGCCAAGGTGTCTAAGGGAACACCACACAATGACGATGAAAAATGCCCAAGAAGTTCATTGGCGAGAATTAAACAAATAGGAGGTGTAAGAATGGAAACATATAAGATATTTAATTTTGCAGGGGGACATAGTACTTGGTGAACGCAAGCCAAGCCAAGAGTATTTAAACTGGTTTCGTGCAATTCCGTATGTGCACATTGCTCCAGACCAATTTTTGATCGATCCTCGCGTGCAAGGTTCGTCATCAACACAACCAATTGCCACACTAATGCATCAGGATGTGCCACCAACATACACATCTCAATTTGGGGGGCACGCATCTTCATCCGCTCAGCATACATACCAACGCACACAGACCACCGAACAACACATATTCTATGCATCCTTATCCCAATACCAAACTCCCTACACTCCACTCCCTCAATAAAACTACCACTATAACTACAACCAATAATATCAACACCAATCCAACATTCGACCACCCTTACAGTTCACTCCAGTTTCTCCGCCAAACTTTGATAAATCAAACCCTCAATTCCAACATCAAACCTTCAACACTTTATTCTCTCAACCCACCTCCACCTTCACGCCCGATGATGTCTACTACTCAACCCTCCAACAAACCCAACCTGAAACCTACACCCAACCACCACAACAATCGCATTCATTCCAACATTTTTTGCTAACGAAGGATCAACTGACGCAAATGCCAGATTTTAACATTGATGACCTTCTCGCGGAGCAACCTACAACACAAGCGGACCCCCCTTCAAGGCAGATGGACCCCCTACAATACATCACAATCAAGATATGTCTTTCGATTCATCTCAATCACCTACAAGGAATGCAAATGAATGTATGGGCAAGGGATATCAACAAAAAAGGGGCACTAGTTGTGGAACTGGGGGCCATTATTGAGAAAATCTATTTTAATTAATATGTAATATGTATTTTTATTTGAATAAATTCCTTCATATATTTTATTATTACATTTAATTAATATAATATGTTTTTAATTAGTATCTAATTATTAAATTAATATAATTGTTTGAATATATTATTTTTAATTAGTATATAAATATTAAATTAATATAATATGTTTTTAATATTTAAACTATTAAATAAAACATTTATATAAAATAAAACTATGAAAAATTAAAAAAAAAACCCACACACTCGCCACTTGAGTAGATGAGCACACACATGACAAAAAATACTTCATCTGCTCGCCACTTGAGTGGACGAGCACGCACTGCATTTAGGGCATTATGGAGTTTTTTTTCAAAATAGGGTAGTTTGGTATATATTTTTCAACACTAGGGCACTGTTGTACCCCAAAATTTGCCTAACCTTTTTTAACTTGGTTTATTTCATTGCATTCTCATAGCATAGCATTTGCATACCATTGTTCATTTACAGGGGATTGAGAGAGGTGTGCTTAGAAAGAGGAGACTACCCAAAGTTTCCAAGCCTAAGCAAGAGGTCTCAGTCAAGCTATCAAGAGCATATCATCATCAGAAGAAAGTCAAAGTTATTTAAGAGAGCAGATGAATGAATATGGTTCACCTCCTATCTTGGGGGCCGTGGGAAGATCATCAGAGGATATTGAGTCCATGGTTATGGATGGAGAACATTATATAAGCTCATTGAATGCCTTGAGGGTCATTGAGGAGCTTGTTCAAGTCATTATACCAAGTGCAAGAAGCCACAGTCAAAGGTGGTGCAGCTAGGGTTTTCATCTGGTCAACCCTAAGTCAACTGGGAAATTGAAGGAGGTTAAGACTCAATTTCAAGTCTTTATGGTCATGGAATGTTGTGTTGAGGTATCTAAGATGTTATTCCAAGATCAAATCAAGAAGAATCAAGAGTGTGAGAAGTTGCTAGGCTAGGGTTTCTAAGCTTGTCAGTGTAAAATCCCTTGTTTAGTGCCTAACTTCAAGACCACATATCTCAAGATACAAGTTTCATATCATCTTGACTCAAACATGAAACTTGTAGAGAATATTTCTAGCTTTCTTTTGAGTACTATAACTCATCCATTGGGTTTCTAGAACTCAAGTTAGGATGCTGACAAGTTATGGGTCCTCAGATGAATGTGATTTTGGTCAACAAAAGTCAACCAACTTCCAAGACATTTTTGACCTAGAAGGATGTTTCTCCTTACTTTGACCCAAACATGAAAGTTTTTCCTTATGATCTTATCTTTACAAAAAGTACTAGAAGTCCTTCATCTGATTTGTAGAGCTCAAGATATGAAGCTTGCAAGGCATGGGTATTTTGGGAAACTTTGATTATAGGTCTTTTTGGTTATAGGTCATTTTCATGACTTTGCACACTTCAAAGGGGAATTTATCCAACTTCAAACTTGCATGAAATGAGTTCATATTCATCATCAAACATCAAGCTATCATGGGTTTGGTTTGTATATGAGAATTGGTGAAGAAATTTCATGGAAAAAGGCTTTAAAAGGGGCAAGTTCAATCAAATTCATTTTGAACCATTTCAAATCATATTTGTGCAACGTTTGAGTCCCTTTGACATATTAAGAACAATGATCAACTCATAATTGGTGTATGATGTCCAAAACTCAAGAAATTCAAAGTTGCTTCAAGCTTAAGGCACACATCCAATTCCAACCATAAGATCATTCCAAGGGCCAATTTTCATCCATTGGATCTCCATTCATTGAAAGCAACTAGTTTGAACCAAAGGCAAGGCCATTGGAGCCAAAAATAGTCGTGAAATTTCAAACTTTGAACTTCAAAATTGGATTCCTCAATTCCTACTAATAGGCCACAATTGGGCCTCCAATTGTGCTCAGATCCAAAGTATATAGTTCTTAGATGATTCACAAATGCTCAGTGTGGAAGATTGATCAAGTTTGGAGCAGAAGCGGTTAAGAATTTTCAAGGTGAAAGTGAGATCGTGATATCAAGATTCAAGGAAATTCGTTCCAATTGAAGGCCATAGCTAGCTTCCTTGAAGATCAGTGAAGGATTCTGGGTGGTTGTGCACACGTTTACACGTCCATTCAAGACCCAACGAAGGAGCTCCGTTAGGTAATTTATCTTTCACAAATTCTCAGTCTTTATGCAACAATCATGCGCCATTTTCATGGATTCTTGAAGCCCTATCATCATAAGCCATTTTTGGATTAGTTTGAGAACAGTTCCTAAAGATTTATGGTTTGACCTCAATTCTTGAATGATTCGTGTTTCTTTATTTATGGACTAAAAATGGAAATGGACATTGGATTATTCATGTACGCAATGAGAGTATTAGAATGGTGTCAAATTTTAGGCGTTTTGGTTAAGTTTGCAAGAAGTTGTTGTAGCACGGTTGGAAGGTTGAAGACGATCGGAGAAACCAGAGCCACCGTCTGGCTCGTCCTCTCCACCGTCTGTATCATTTCCCCACCGTCCCACGTGTATTGCCATGTAGGCATTTGACTGGAACTAGATGGACGGACGAGATTGCTTTGTTGACCATCCATGTGTAATGTTGAATCCACATATTAAATGAAACGATTCGTTTCACTTGCCCCTCTAAATTGTTTGGATCATGGGCCACAATTCCTATTTACACCCCCTGCGTGCTATGCCCATCCAAACAACTGAATATAATTGCTAGCTGCCACACAAGTTTTTCAATTTCTTTTCTTTATTTTCTTTTTCTTTTTCCATTTTATTTTCAGTTGAGATTTTAATCCATTAAAAACACCTCAATGCATCTAAAAATCTTGGAAAAAGTATTTCTATACACTTTGTCATGTTAAATTATTTTACAAATATTTCACTTAATTTTTTAAGGAATTTTCCAATTAAAAATGATTTTTGCATTGTGAGGTATTTTAATTGGATTGAAATTGTACATCCCATGTTCTTGATTTTATTTTGTGATGAATTCTTCATGTTAATGGCTGATTTTTCTTTAGCATATTCTTGACATGTTAGATAATTTTCTTGGACAATTTTCCCCCTACTTGGGGCATTTTGGTTAGGTTTTTAGGACTTGTTTAGTGACCCCCGATTCCCTTTGTCCATTTGAGGTACCCTTAAGGTTTCACCTCTGTTTTCATAGTTAAGTTTGGACTTACTCTCCACACTTTTGAACCCTGGTTCCCAACAACTTAGGGGTCATCTAGGATTTTATTTGGAAATTTTTGAGTTTTTTTTTTCTATTTTTAGGGTTTTTCACAAGTTAGGTGTCCTATAATTGAAGCTCACACACATGCTTGAACTAATAGGCCTTGAAAATGATATTTGTGCAAACGTTTGAGCACCAACTCTTGTTGTTTTATACCTGTAAGATGTTGAAGCATGTGTAGGTTCAATTATAGGTCCTAATGTGGTTTGTAACTTGTTGATACTTGCCTTTCTTTTAGGATTTTCTTTTAGGGTTTTGCTTGTGCACATGTTGAATGTTTCTTATCTTTTACATGATTTGTTTGCATTCTTTAGTGCATTTATTTTCATTTACTTGGTGTACATTCTACCCTCATCTATACTTCTGTCCTAGGACTTTGGGATCCTATTTATGGAAGCTTAGTCCCTCCTTAGGAGGAACTAGAAGCATGCCATAAGTAGTGAGCCTTTGAGGACTCTTGGTGTGTTTTGTTTGCATATTGAATGTGGTATGATTGGTTGAGTGCCCTTGTGAGTTCCTTAGGTTCCCACTTTGCCTCCCATCATTTCATTCAATCATTTCCTCCTTTCCTTTTCATTTGGTGTGTTTTTGTGCATTAGAATTGATGTGTGAATGTTGTAAGCTTTTATCCTTCTTTTCTTCCCTTATGCATTAATAAAGGTCGAGATGTGCTTGTGGAGGTGTTTACCCCACACTTTTTCCTCCCTTTGCTTGTGTGTTATTTTCCCTTTGTGCATTTCTTACTTGCATTAATAAAGGTTGAGATGTGCTTGTGGAGGTGTTAATCCTACACTTTTTCCTCCCTTTGCTTGTGTGTTGCATAGCATATGCACTCATTCCTATTTCATGTTGTTTCTCTCTTCTCTTTTCATTACCATGCTTCCTTAGGACTTCCAATCTCTTTGTTTAAGGATGATTGTGATAGACACTAGGTTTCAAACCATGTATGAGAACATTAAGTAGGATTTCCCTTTAACCCCGACTATAGGTTCATCTTTCATGACAACTACTAGGTTTGAACTAGTTCCCTTTAGTTTGTCCTCTCTCTTCTCATCTCAAAACAACTTCAAAATACTTAATAAAGGCTAATGAATATTATACGCTACGAGCCTTAAGTACTTGGGAAATGGTGATTGGAGGTTACCTCCCAATTGCTTAGAGTGTTTAGTATACGTCCTTAGGACGATATGCAACGCATTCGCTCCTAAGTCATAGTCTCTAGTGCAATATGAATTACAAACAATTCAAAACACTTCTCCTTAAAAGACAGAAAAACAAATGATCAAACTTCATTTTGTCCTTTGGGACCCTTAATAATGGAAAACCTTTTCATAAAACAATATTTTTGTTAACTCTTAGTTCTACCGCAAACAGATAACGCCTAAGTCTCCAATGGTCGAGCTGCATACACCTAACTGCTAGAGCTATTTGTTAACCCTACTCGGGTAAAAACTTTTGAACCAACCGGTGTTCTTATTTGCCCGAACTACGTTTGCTCTGATTTCTCATACCAGATTAGAATACGTAGGCACAAGACGACGATGTCTCGGCGAGCAACCTTTCCCTACTTTCATCCGTAGTTAGTCGAACTACGTTGACTCTGACTTTCCCATTGCACGAGGGAATACGTAGGCACAGAGTGGCGGTGCTCTGCCGAGTCACTTTTCTTTTCTTTTGTCCCTGAGACCTTTAGCGTAGATAGTTTCAATCACCCTTTTAGATAGACAACAAGCGTGGATCCCGTTGAGAACGACGAACGTGAGGGGTGCTAATACCTTCCCCTTGCGTAACCGACTCCCGAACCCGAGACATCGTTGCGATGACCGATCTTATCCCCTTTTCGTCAGGTTTTCTCTGATGTTTCCTTTCCCTCGATTAGGATAAATAACGAACGGTGGTGACTCTCCTGTCATTGCCGGCACCTTTTTTCGCAGTAGCGACAGCTGGCGACTCTGCTGAGGACAGACATATCCCTTATGCGAGTCAATCCTAGCGCTTGTTTGTTTATCTTTGAGGTATATGTACATACGTGTTGTACTTTATTTTTACTTTCTCGCATTTATTTTCATCATTATATATCATTATTGTTGTGCTGGGGGGAGGGAGATTCTGTTGAGTGATAAGCCAGACTCAAGCTTGAGTGCAAACTCACAAATATATGTTATGTTATAATTTAAGTTGGAAATTTTTATCTCATATCCAATCATTTATTATTTTTCATTATATTATATTTTTTAATTAAAATAATCTCATATAAATAATTTATTAAAAGTTAAAGAGTATTTAAAAATTAAGTATCGACACTCTTTTATAAAATTTTTTGGTACACAAAATAAAAAGTTAAAAAATATTTAAAAATTGACTACTAAAATTCTTTTGTAAAGTTTTTTAATACATAAAATAAAAGTTAATGTTAAAAACCGACTATCAGAACTTTTTTGTAAAGACTTTCGGTATACAAAATAAAAATTAAAAAGTTAACTACCAGAACTCTTTTGCAAAGTTTTTTGGAATACAAAATAAAAATTAAAAAATGTTTAAAACGTAAAATGGTAAATTATTTTAAAATATACATAGACAACGTTGGTATTTTTTTATATTAAATTTAGGGATATAGGAATAAAGGTAGGGTTTGAAGTAAAAATATTTGCAAGTCGTGGCTCAAACTCAAGTTAGTTAGGGTTATGGTTTGTTACTTATTAGTCAAGTCAATTAGATGTATATAAATAAATACTTTGTAATTTAGTTTATTTTACACATTCAATAATAACAATCTTTATTCTTCATTCTCTCTCTCTTTCTCTCCTCACTAAAAGTGTCTCACATACTAACAAATTGATATCTAGAGTTCTAGTTAATTTTTTGATCGTGTTTTCAAGAATCACACATCGGTGATTGTGTTTCCGGGAGCATGGATTGTTAACCGTGTTTGCTGCAAAGATGAATCGTAACAATGACATTTTGAATTTTCTTTCGATTCATGGAGGCAATAATAGGATTCGATGGAGAAAACATATGCAATCTCTGTTTGACTTTAATAAAACCCTCGATGTGGTTACTAATGGCGTCCTTGAGCTTGCTGAAAATCCAACTAATGCTCACAGAGTCACGAACAAGGAGGCCAAGAAGAAAGACTGCAAGGCTGCATTTTATATATTCAATTGGCGGTAGACGCGACAAATTTTGATCGGATTTCTCTTGATGAATCAGTGAAGGAGTGTTGCACCCCAAAATTTGCCCAACTTTTCTTTACCTAGCTTATGTTTCATTTCATTCACATTAGCATTATCATTTGCATTTCATTGACATGTATGAAGGAGATCAAGAGGTATGATTACCAATCAAGAGCTATACAAGGCTAGCTAAGAAGGTTATTCAAGTGTTCAAGGGTTGATATCCTTGTCAGAGAAATTAAAAGATCCTCAGAGAGAGTGATTGAAACCAAGAGTGTGTGGCTCCTAACTTGAGAGTTGTGGAAAGCCCTCAGATGATTCTGAAGCCATGAAGTTGGACTTGAGGTCTTAAGAGAGCTCATGCGAAGAGTTTAAGATCACTTTGAGGCCTATACAGGTCATTGTGCAAGATTAAGAAGCCTCAGCCATGATTGGTGCAGCTAGGGTTTGACTGGGTCAACCCTAAGTCAACCCTAAGTCAACTGAGGATTTGAAGAAGGTTGAGACTTAATTCAAGAGCCATGTGACCATGGATGGATACATTGAGATGTTATAAGGATGATTCCAAGGTTAACTCATCATGATTGAAGAGTTTGAGAAGTTTCAGGCTAGGGTTTCTAAGACTTGACAGTGTAAAATCCCCTAACTTGACCCCTGACTTCCAGGCCATTTAACTCAAATATGATTGTTATCTCATCTTGATCCCAACATGATTGTTGTAGGGCATGGTCTTAGATTTAATTTGAGTACTATAAGTCCTTGATAGGGTTTATAGAACTCAAGTTATGAGCCAGACAAGTTACAAGTCATCTAAGGCATGTGAATTTGGAGTTTGAAAGTTACCTAACTTGCATGACACTTTTTCCCTAGAAGGATGATTCCTATGAACTTTTGGTCAACATGAATGTTGTTCCTTATTATCTTAGCTTTCTAAATAGTACTAGAAGTCCATGATGGGATTTTTAGAACTCAGGTTATGGCTTTGACAAGTCAAGGGTATTTTGGGTAATTGGGCATTACAGATCATTTTGAATCATAGGTCCATTTCACCATCTTGCAAGCCTCAAATGGATTTTTGTTCAACATGAAAGTTGTTCAAAATTATGTTTTTAGCTTGTCTAAGTATCAAGTGTCCATTTATATGGATTTTATCAAGCATTGGTAGAAGAAAGTTCATATAAAAGCCATTTTAATGAATTAAAATGAGAAAATTCAAAAACAATTGAGAATAGCATGTTTTCAAGTCAAATTTATAGTCAATTTGAATGGAATTGATGTTATAAAGAGAATGGCATTATTACATTTTTGGTTTGAAGTCCATAACATGGCCATTTGGGAGGTTGCTTCACAAATAAGAAACATATCTCATATACTCCATAGATTGAAATCAAGGTTGGGAAACCACTTCATTACACTCCATAAGGCTTAAGTGAATCATTTTGGATGAATTTGGAGTATGAACAAAGCTTGAAGGCACTTATCCACATTGAAAATTTGGAAGGAAAATGGAAATCCAAAACTCATGAATGGGCTTGGTTTGGGCCTCCAACCCATTGAAACAGATCATAAATAAGATTTAGAACAGAATTGGAAGCTTCTAGTGCTCATTTTCGTGGAGAATCCATTGGAGAGAAATGGAGAAAGAAGCTTGAAGTTGAAAATTCATTTTGGAGTTCAAGAGCATATCAAAGCAAATTGAGGATTTCATCACCTTCATCAAGCATCTTGGAGTGAATCTGCATTTTTGTGGAGGCTGAATCGTGCAAGAACCATCTCTGTTGCAAGCTCAAACACAGGTTGGTGAATTTCTTGATTACTCATAATTTAGGCAGTGTTAGATAGCATTTCATAGGTGGTTAGGATCAGGATGGAGTGTAGTTGGATTTAGGATGATCAATTGCATGATTAGAGACGATTTAGGTTGGACACCATTTTCGGTTGAGATTGTGATTTTGAGATTCATGCGTTTTTAGAGTGAATAAGTGGTATGGTTAGATTGCTGGTGAAATTCTGGACAAGTTTCATGTAGAACTCGTGGCCAATGGTGGTTTGTAGAGAGACTTAGGGTTGTGCCAGGGTGGCCGGAAAAGCCACCAGCGATTTGGTTCGAGCGCGCAGGTTGCAGGTTTGAAAAGGTGGAAGATGAAGTTTATACCGTCCGTTTACGTTGAAAGCTTGACTCAGTCCTTCATCCAAGCGCTTATGTTGCGCCACATATCCTCCCCCTTGTACGCAGCGTTTCAATAATTGGAATTCTTCAGGCTTGTGAGTTTGGTTGTGTAAACCAAGAACGTGTAGGTTCAATCCTCACGCGTAACATTTTTCTTCTTTTTAATTCTTGAGCTGATTTGAACATGAGGGATTCACAAGGCGTTGGGCTTAGCATTCAGTTACTATCACCGCCCCCTATCCAGGCCCAACATTGTTTTCAATGCAATCTGCTTACTCAACACACCCCCTCCCCTGGTTATTTTTGTGACTGAATTGATATTCAGATGGGCCTTGGCACCCTGTTGCTACACACACACCCCAATTCCATGGGCCCAAGCGTTTCAGTGGAATTGTGTTGCTGATTGCACCCTCTCCTTTCACTTCTTTTAATTTTGTTTTCTTTTAATTCTTGTTTTATGCTAGTTAGATTTTAATTCATTACAAATATGAAAATTGATCAATAAATCCTGATTTTTTTTCCTCTGAATCTTGAATGTATTTAGGAATTTCAGGAATAAAAAAATCATGATTAGCATTTATTTTCATTTTATTAGATTTTTCTACATTTTTATTGACATAAAAATTATAATAATTGCTTCATCTGTTTGGTGAATTTTGTTTGAGCAATTGGTATAGTTTCTTGGCTGGTTTTTTGGCTTGTGATTAGGTTAGATATGTATTCTCCCCTAAGATTTTTCTCACATTTTTGTGATGAATTTAGGTGCTGTTTTAGGACTAGAACTTTAGGAGCTCCCTTTTAGGGTTTAGTTGTGATACCTTGAGGTTTAGGATTTTATTAAAGGACTTAGAGATTGAATTAGGTCCTGATTTTTTAACTGTAGGTTATTAGTAAATGCATGTTCCCATAGAAAAATAATCAGATATTTAGAATGTGTTTTGGTATTTTTGATAAAATATTCTAGTTGGTTGTTCATTTGGTGTGTCAATGTTGATGATTGATTTGGAATGGACTCAAAGTTGGGCTTCCTTGCATAATGGGCTTCTGGATCTCATTGGAGGCTATCATGGACATGATGAAGCTTGTGTGAAGTGGCTGGTGGATCTTGGATTGGAGCTTTTCCTTCTTTTTTGTTAGCTTTGAGTAGCTTGTAAGATTAGGGCTTTAGGAGAGAGCTTTAGAAATATAAATTTCTTCAAATAATGGTTGGTTTTATTCCCATTCCATTCCCATCCTATGATTCAAAGTCCTCATGTTAAAAGTCTCATCTCTCCTTTGGAGGGATGTGTGACATTTACAATGAGTAGAACTTTTGAGGATGCCTTTCTCTGATGACTGGTTGAGTGTCAGACGAGATTCCTTTGGTTTCCTGTCTGCTTCCCATTATCAAACAATAATCTTATTGATTCTTTTCATTCTTGGTGGAGCCTATTGAAGATTGAAGCTTAAATATGGAGTAAATTTCATTCTCTTGAAGATCATGGACTTGAAGAACAGTTACAGACTGTGGACTGAATTGCTGTCAGAGGATTGCTTTGTTGTGAAGCTGTTGATTTGCTTTCTTGATTGTCTGTTTTCTTTCTGTGCAACTGTATTGATGTGAATTGATTGGTGTGATGCATTTAGATTAGGTCATGTAGCTGAATAAGCCTAAGAGCATCCTAAGGGTTGAGTTTCTCCCCTTGCTTGTATTGCATTAGAGGTTGAGTTTCTCCCTCTGCTTGTATTTTTACTGTATGGCTTTGCTTGCTGGTATTCGGTAGAGCTTCGCTCCCTTGCCTATGTGGTTTGTGATTTGCTTGATTGCATTCTATTTTCTTCTGTTATGATTGCAGTTATTCATACTTGGCTTGAGGTTGAGATGAGCTTGTGGAGGCTGATGCCCCACACACATTTCCTCCCTCACTTGCATTGCATGCATTTTATTTACAGTCGTTTACTGTTTACTGTTTAAGCTGATGCTTTATCTGTTTCTGTTTATCATTGACATGATCCCCTAGGAATCTCACTTCCTTTGATAAGGAAGTGATGATTAGAACTTTAGGTTGAAACATGTGCATGATAACTTCTAGGAGTTCCCTGTTTCAAACCTCAACCATAGGATGAATCCTTGGCATGACAACATTAGGAATTGATAGTCTCCCCTTAGTTGAGCCTGTTCTCTCTTCTCATCTCAAAACAAATTAAAACACAGTAATAAAGGTTAACTGACGTCGTACGTTACGAGCCTTAAGCTACTTGAGAAAGGGTTGTTGGAGAGTTTCTTTTCGACAGCTTGGATGTTTAGTATAGCACCCTTTGGGTGACATGCGACGCATTCACTCTCAGGTCATAGTCTCTAGTGCGATATTGGTTGCAAACATCCATAAAAAAACAGTTCTTCCGTAAAAGACAGAAAACAAACTTCAAACTTTTTGCCCCGTGGGACCATAATTCAAAGGAAGATTTTCTGAAGAAAAGAGTGTCGTTAACTCTCAGTTCTACCGCAAACGGTAACACATAAGTCTCCAAGGGTCGAGCTACATACACCAAACTGCTGGAACTGTCTGTTAACCCTACTCAAAAAACAGATGAATCTGAATTCCCGTAATCCGTATTATCCCGAACTACGTAAGCTCTGATCTCTCATACCTGTTGAGAGTACGTAGGCACAATACTGATGTATTGGCGAGCCACCTTCCCCGTAACCCGTAGTTAGTCAAACTACGTTGACTCTGATTTCTCATTCTCTGATGAGAATACGTAGGCATAAAGTGTGACGCTTTGCCGAGTCATTTTCTTTTCTTTTCAGACCAGCCTTGATAGGTAGATAGTAAACAAACCTGTCAGATAAACACAACAAGCATGGATCCCATCAAGTACGATGGACATGAGGGGTGCTAATACCTTCCCCTTGTGTAACCGACTCCCGAACCCAGACAATGGTTGCAATGACCTTGTCTTATACCTTTTCGTCAGGTTTTTCCGATCGTTTCCTTTCCCGTTCTGAGGGATAAATAACGAAAGGTGGCGACTCTTCTATTTTGCCGGAACCTTATTTTCGCGGTAGCGACAAGGAGGCATGAAACATTCTTATCAAGTATTACGAAGAAGGTGAGAAGGTTAAAGTATTCAAATTGCAGACATTTTGGATGTAGTATAAATTTCTGTAGATGGGAGAAGAAGAAAATATTGCAGGCTATGTCTCGAAGGTGGAAAAGCTTGTTTATCTCACTAAAATTGAGGCGAAACCCTAACTGATAAATTGATAGTTGAGAAGATAATGCGTACATTGACCTTTCAATTCAGTCATGTTATTGTTGTTATTCAATAATCTAGCAATCTTGAAACATTGAAATTGGAAGATTTTGTTGGTTCGTTGGAGGCACATGAGATAAGAATTGTCGAAAGGAAGTTGTTCAAGATCCAATACAAGTTCTACAGGCTTAGACATGGAAGAAACATGATGGTTCCAACAAGTTCAAGGGAAAATGAGACAAGAAACAGAGCAAGAAGTCTTGGTCGAACCCTCAAAAACATAAGAACGATGATAGGGCTTCTGAATCCTTGAAAAGAGGAAAAGGTGTTAAGTGCAAAATATGACTTAAATTGAACCATCTTTCTTTGCATTTTCAACTCATTTCTCATATTTTAATGGAATTATTTCTTGTTCTTGTGTGATTCTTCAACATATTGCAATTACCTTTGGATGCTTTAATATGTGTGTTATTGTGCAGGATATAGGCATAAAACATCAATGGTTAATACACAAATGATTGGACAAGGAAGCCAAAGAAATGAAGAAAAATAAGCTAGTTCGTAGTGTGAACAGTAGTAAGATCACTTTTACGATGATTTGTCAAAAAACCGCGCTTAGTCCACTTTTTAGTGCGAGTTCAGTGCTATTTTGGACCAGAGGCACTAGCTGGGGGTTTCAGGCCGCGCTTAGCACGCTCTTTATGTTTTTTCCGCCTTTGAACTGGTCGCACTAAGCGCGCCACTTACAGGCGTTTTTTTGTAACTTGTATATAAGGGAACTTGCTATGTATTTTCAATATCCAATTTTATCTCTCTGCATTTAAAACATACTTTTAGAGAGAGAAATGAAACCCTAAGAGAATCAAAGGAAATCGAAGCTTGATCTTTGAGTAAGTGCTTCGATCTTTTGTTGAGGTTGGATGTAATCGATTAATACCTTATGTATTTCTTCTAATCTTTGTATTATGAACTAGTTTTGATACAATATTGATGTTGTATTTGATTTCATATTTATGGGTTTGAGTGTGTGTTGAGAAATCTCTTTTAAATCCTAGATCTAAGATATTCATCTATCAATGAGCAAACTCTAGACATAGATTTGTGGGTTGATATTCACTAGTATCAAGCTTTTTTTATTATTGTGTTGATTGTTAGCATGAGACATCATCTAGTGATTAATACGGTAAAGCCCACGATAATGCATTAGACATAAACGGTATTGTGAGGATGCATGATAATATAGATGAAGAACTATATTCACATACATAAATTAGTTGAATACATGTAAAAAGAGTTAAGTGTATGTACATATTCTGATCATGGCGTTTTATATGAAGCAATCATTTGTCTGATATGAGTTTCATCTTTGTTTACCTTTGATTTGAACCGCTATAAACATATATTCTTCAGATATAGATCTAGGATGAATACATGTTAGGTTCTAAACTCTAGATATAGATTTAGATTTAACATTCATGTGAGTATTTGTTCTTAATGCCCTGTGTTATGAGTTGCGTGAGACATCACCAATGAGACAATACGATTGTTATCTCAACTTTACCTTAGACATAACCTCGGTTGTGGGTGATACTTGAGGAGATTAGACAAATGATTAATTGTTGTTTAACTAGTTATAAGAATGGATGTGTTATCAATTGATGAGATATAATCTCAACAAGGCTTCGTTTATATTTCAGTATTTACTTTATATTTTCCGTTTTTATAATTTCTGCCTTTATTTATGGTACTGTGAATCTTTCAACCAAATTTTCACACAAGCTTAGAAATGTAGAGACCGTTTAACGAGATATTTTTCCCTCGCACCGATCTCTATAAACACGATATAAATCCCAGAGAGAATCCTTCCTATCTAAAATTTTGCTTCTTGCCGATTTACTGCAGTTCAAACAAAATGGCGCCTTTGTCGGGGATTGGTGTTTAGATATTGAATTACATTGTTATAGTTTCTATATTTTTTTAGCTTTTTACAGTTGTTTATATTATGTATATACTTCTATCAGAAAGACAAAGAAGAGAGAAAAGGTGTGCAATGCTATAACTGTGAAAAATGAAGTCACTTGGCCAAGAATTATTGGTACAAAAAAGGCAAGAATGAAGGAAAAAACCTTGCACACAAAGATTAAGATAATTCTGAAGACATGGTGAATATAGTTGCACTTGTAGATGAGCATGTTGACACCAAGATCTAGTTTCTAGACACAGGCTGTTCGAATCACATCACTGTTCAAAAAGTGTGGTTAACATATTTTGACGATTCGAAGAAGAGCAAGGTCAAACTTGTTGATAATAGCTCGTTGCAAGCAAATGGTATTGGTAACATAGTTATTCAAAGGAGAAATAAAGCACTATATATGATCAATGATGTACTATATGTACTTGGAATGAAGTAAAATATGATAAGCGTTGGATAACTAGTCAAAAAATGTTTCTCAATGGTTATGAAAGATAGAGCCTAGGAACTATTCGACAGTTAGAATAATCTAGTTTTACAATCTTCTCTGTCGAAGAATATGACATTTAATACCATGATCAATTCTATTGAGGTACAGTGCCTTAACGAAGTTTGCAACCACAAGAACAGTTGGTTGTGGAATTTAAGATTTGGCCATTTGAACTTAAGGTCACTCAATCAACTGATTACTCAAGATATGGTAATTGGTATACCAAGTCTTGAGACGCCTGACAAACTCTGCGAAGGTTATTTAGTAGGAAAGCAATCCAGAAAGTATTTTGTTTCGACTATGCCAATGAGGTCCTCTTGCATACTAGAACTAGTACATTCAGATGTATGTGGCTTGTTTGAGGATCACGTCATTTGTGGAAACATGTATTTTGTTCCATTTGCCGATGATTATAGTCGAAAGCTTTGGATCTGTGTGATCAAGAGAAAGGAAGAAGTATTTGAAATCTTTAAGAAATTCAATATGCTTGTTGAAAACCAAAGTGAAAATAAGATCAAGATTCTACGAACACAAGGAGGTGGTGAATACACATCCAATATATTTGAGGAGTTTTGTGCAGAACATGGTATTGGTCATGTGGTAACTTCTCCTTACATGCCTTAACATAATGGAATAGAAAAAAGAAGAAACATAATTGTCACCATAACGTTTTATATTCTAAACATGTGCCCTACCAAGAAGCCGAAAAACAAGGTTCTAGAATAAGTTTAAAGTGGAAAACGACCATCAGTGATTCATCTGAAGGTGTTTGGCTCTATTTTCTACAAGCATATTCCTGATGCTAGGAGAAGGAAGCTTCAAGATAAGAGTGAACCTATGATTTTGGTAGGATATAATAACACAAGAGCTTACATGTTATTAAATCCAATGAATAATAAGATCATGATAAGTCGAGACATTGTGATTGCTGAGAATTCTGCTTGGGATTAGAATTCAGGTGATATGACTAACGAGCCATTAATGAGCTATGAAGTTGATGAAGAAAGTAATGAGAACAGATAAATTTCAGTTGATAATGTTCTAGTTATTATCAAAGTCGAAGTGGATAATCAAGAGGGTGTATCTAGAATAATCCAAGGACCTCAGAGAACTAGAGTACTTCTAGTAAGGCTTCAAGATTGTGAAATGGATGGTGATGACGAAGTCACACCAGATGGAGATTTGGTTCATTTTGATTTACTTCTAGGTGCTGAGCCAATAAACTATAGCGAGGCCTTCATAGATAAAAAATGGAAGGAAACTATGGTCGAAGAGTTACAAGCGATCTATAGAAATAACACATGGGAGTTAGTCGAATTGCCAACATATACAAAAGCTATCAAAGTGAAGTGGGTGTACAAGTTAAAGCATAATGTTGATGGGTTGATAGCAAGACATAAGGAAATATTAGTATCTTGAGGATTTCTTCAGATAGCAAGACTCGACTACTATGAAGTATATGTACCAGTAGCAAGATTAGGGATTGTTCGGTTAGTGGTAGCCTTGACGTGTAAGCAAGGATGGTCGATATTTCACTTAGATGTGAAGTTAAATTTTTTGAATGGTCCTCTAGATGAAGAGGTATATGTCAAACAACCTCCTAGGTTTATGATACAGGAGGAATCAAGGAAAGTATATAAGTTGCACAAAGCGCTTTATGGTCTTAACTAGTCACCTAAGGCAGTGAACAAGAAGATCGACTCATACTTAGTCAAATTGGGATTCTTAAAATGAAAATCTGAGTATGGTGTATATGTTTAGGTTGTGGAATAAGATATCACAATCATTTTCTTATATGTCAATGACTTATCAGTAACTAGAAATAGCTTGGAGAACTTGTCGAATTTCAAAGAGCTGATGAATAAGGAATTTGAAATGTCGGATTTGGGAAAGTTGTTGCACTTCCTAGGCATGTAATTCCAAATTCCTAAGTAAGGTATAATGCCACATCAAAGAAAGTGTGTCAAAGAGATACTCAAGACATTCATAATGCAAAATTGGAATCCTACATCCACACCCATTGAACCAAATTTGAAGATGGAGAAGCAATGAGAGGGAGAAAAAATAGATGTCATTTTGTTCAAAATAATTGTTGGGTCTCTGAGATATGTCTAAAAAAATTGACCTGATATTGATTTCTCTGTTGGATTAGTGAGCATATACATGAGTGAACCAAAGTTTTCACACATGAAGGATGCAAGAAGAATCCTAAGATACTTAAAAGGATCGACAAACTATGGAATTCTATTTCCACGAGATTCTGAAAGCAAAGAAGTTGAGTTTACTTGCTACTCAGATGTTGATTGGTGTGGAGACGAGGAAGATCGAAAAAGCACAACTGGTTACTTCTTTCAAGTATTTGGTGCCCCAATCTCATGATGCTTGAGAAAGCAACCTATAGTGGAATTATAATCATGCAAGGATGAATATATAGCAGTATCCCATGCTACTTATCAAGTAATTTGGATCAGATTTATGTTGGAAGAAATGGAGGTTGAAGTGAAAAAACCTCTAGTGCTGCAGATCAACAATAAGCCAACAGTTAAACTTGCAAAAAATCCAGTGTTGTATGGAAGAAGTAAGCACATTGAGGCTAGGTTTCATTTCCTTAGGGAAAAGGTAAACCATGGTGAACTTGAAGTGAGGCATTGTTCAAGTGAAACAAAGTTGGCCGAAATTTTCACCAAAGGACTAAACAGATTCCTAACTTTGAGAAATAAATTAGGCATATTTGAGATCGACTATGATTAGTTTGTGCTTGAAAACTTGGATTATAAGGGGGTGTCTTGTGATATAATCGAAGCAATGGCTCAAGCCTAAGTTAGTTAGGTTTAGGGTTTGTTAATTAGTAATCAATTCACTTAGTTGTATATAAATAAATACTTTATAATTCTGTTTATTTTACACATTCAATAATAACAAACCTTATTATTCATTCTCTTTCCCTCTCTCTCTCTCTCTCCCTCTCTCATTTTCTTTCTCTCCTTACTAAAAGTGCCTCACACACAACAAAATATACTCTGATGCTAAAATAATGTGAAGTGTATGCATATATTAAATAAGTGAGGTGATGATTGAGTGGTCATACTTGGGGGGAGAATACCGTATTTATAGAATGATGGGACTCATACGCATTCCATTTTGTTGATATTTCCACTACAATTATTCATGAGTTCACTACTAGATAAGCATTGTTTTGGTATTGTAACTGAATATAAGATGGCTGGTGGTACCTATTTGGTTTGAATGTGCTTAATGATATTTGGCCTTTGGTGTTACCTAGATGTTGTACCTATGGCTTCTCTCGACATGCATCTCAGAGGTGAGGTGAAGTTCTAGAAGTATTTTTGAGTTATCATATTGTTGTTTTCATGTCCCCATGATCTGCACTTTGACACATATTTATGTTGTTTCGTCTAGATGACATAACTATACGACTAGTGCTTTTATGGATTCCATGAGGACTATTAGATATACTAATTATGGAATGTTGTTTGATTGCAATGTGAATTTTGAAGTGTTTTTGGATGTAGATTAATCATTTCTTATTTTTATTTATAAACCTTTTTGTTTCTTCTTTTTACTATCTATGTCTTCGCGCTTCTCTTTCCAACGTTCCAATATTTTTTATATTTTATGCTTCAAATTTGATCTTTGATTCATTTTCCCCTTTATTTTCATTTTTTTGCTTCTGTTATGTTTGGTGAAAATGGTTTATTCTAATGTTGGTGAAAATAATTACTCTAACAAAGCATATACAACTTCCAATACTTTAACTGAAGTTTTGTTTCCATAGTATTGGAATGAGGTAAAGTTATTGGGCCCAAAAAGGGAAGTCCATGATAAAAGGATCCATACAATGTGCATTAATATTGGGTGAGCACCCGAAGCGTGCTCTAGGTTGCCCTATCTAACTAGTGTATGTGACCTATTTCACTTGTCGTATGTGGCATGACAGATGTGATGAAACACTAGCGACTTTCAATAGGTCATGTGGAGAAAACCACCTCTCCCAAGAAGGAGAAAATCATTCCTCCATGATTCCATGAACTCCCTAAAATGTGGGAAAAAGGGCTCTTATACGAAATCCAACCTAGTGAAACTTCTACTAATATTGTCACCTCTGAGGGGGAAAATAAGGTGGGGGAGGGTATTCATGAATTCTAAAAAATTAACATGTAAAGTCCCTTATAACCCTAAGTGAGTAGAATCTCTCTTTCATTATTGTAAATCAAGCAAATACAATTGGCACCCACCGTGGGACCTTAATAAAACCGACCTTAGCCTTAAGAATTATTGTTTAGTCTCCTTAATAAGCATGATCCCTTCCGGTCACAATGATGGGAACTTTGCGGCTGATGACCATGACTACACAGAAAGAAAAGATGTTTCTTTAAATCTCAAAACAAAGAAGAACCTCTCGTACGAAAACAAGATCCCAAAATACGTAACATTCATTATGAATCAAATCCTTTTGCAGTAAATCTTTCATATATGCTCTTTAATGCCTTTTGAAAGTCTCACAAGCCCAAGTTTTGTTTGTAAACAAATTATATTGGTAAAATTGCCATCATTACTATCCCATAAGCCTGCCTCACCAATTTAGCAATGATATCTTCCAAATCTAGCAGAGTTTATTGCTCAACAGAATTATGTACAATCTCTGCTGATGGAATGTCTCAACATCTGGTTGAACATCATATCCTCAACCAGATCAAGGGCCTGATACTTGTGCTGATGGGACAACTTGATCATCAACTAAGGATAATCCATTAAATATTTGAGAATATCTCAAATAGAAATGAATCTTAAATCCTTATAATAGATCCTTCTCCGAACTTCATGGATAATCAATTAAATACGTGTGTAGTCCATAAATAGCAATTGATCTTAAATCCACATAGCTTCAGGAATACCAAGGCTGAAACATCAAGGATGACACCCTTGACTCAACCTGCCTATGACTTCCTCCTGCTAATAGAGCCTTTGCAAGTCATGAGTGGTGAAAATAAATCACCTCCCACTTATCTTCTCTAAGACAACCTTCAGCAATCTGTAAGACAAAAATCAGAGCAGCATAACCAAATCAGCATAAAGCAGGATCAACAGCTTGTCAGACCATACAGAGCAGCAACAAACACCATCTTCCAACCATCCATACACTTGCCACAGTCATACATCCAACTGAATATAGGGCAATCTTCTCCAAGGGCTACCAGAGTTCTTTCATCAGAAAAAAAATATGCAGCGGAACTACCAAAAGAACATCTTCAACAAGCCCTGAACAAGTTGTCAGAACATTCACCAGGTCATTGAAGCTCCTATATCAGAGGGCACAACAACAGATACATAGAATTCTTCAGCCACTCATTTGGCAGAATCAGCACATCAACTGCAGCTTCTCCTTGTTTAAACTACCAGAAAGTATCTCCCAAGATCTCATCCAGAACAGACAGGATGCCTGCTTTGATACCAATTGAAATTATGGTATGCAGATCTCATATGTCCCAAGAACATTGATATCTGCTCAACAAGGACGAGGACAAACCATGACCAATGTAATTTCCTTTAAGAATTAACAATGTCATGACCTCTCTTGTGACATCTGCAGACTGACAGAACTATTTATCTAACCATTTAAATTGTGCAGAATTGTAAATGCTGAAAGATAAATAACACAATGAATTGTTTACCCAGTTCAGTGCAACCTCACCTACATCTGGGGCTACCAAGCCAGGGAGGAAATTCACTATTAGCATAATTAATTCAGAGTCAAACAACCCATTTGCACTCCTCACTTAAGACCTACCCAATGACACTTCATTCTAGAGACCACTAGACCTGAGTATACCCACTTACTCCCCCTCAATCACCTCAGTGATATAAACCAATTCACAATTACAGTGGAGATATGAAGACACACTTCAAACACACCTTGATCTTGCTTCACAACTTTGATCAAGAGACACACACTCTTGCTTAACAGCTTTGAGTGACACAATGAACACAACAATTTATACACACTAGTCCAATGCGATCATACAGCAGATGATTGCTTGGCTAACAAGCATCCTAAGACACTAAACACACATGAAGATTAGAACTTCTTCACTCACACATATGTCTATCACAATGTATCAAGAGATACAAAGGATGACTTACAAAGTCACACACAAGGGACTCTCAAACCCTAAACCTTAATTTTTTACTCAAGTTTTTCTTGTTGTGAGTGCTTGATTTCCCTTGCTTCTGCTCCTCCTTTTATAGCAATGCAGACTAGGCTTGGGCTGGTCACAAGTAATAAACATTAGGTTTAACAAAGTAAAACCAATTTCCACAATTCAAGGTGCTGTTAAATTAGGTCACAGTTGCTTCATGTTATGCCCAACCCTGACTAGAATCTCGCCTGAGATAACTAAGGAGCCATAACATGTTTCCTGAAGTATAGCCTGAGTTTCCTCTTGCAATATAACAGTAAACCTAAACACGTGCCCCTTATGTCATACGCTTGATGTCATATAACATCCAGCATGACATCCAACACACTTTGTTCTTAGCTGACCAAACTCACCCTGCTGAACACTCCTGCAGAATATTCTTCATAACAGTAGAAACAAACATATTATAGTTTCCTAAAAAGTCTCAGAGATCCTTTTTATGAACACCAATTAAATCTGCACTTTGTTCCTAATGAATCTCTTTGGCCTGCACATACTGATGAGGTATACCTAAAGCACTTCTGTCAAGTGATACAAAACAGCAGCTCCTGCTGTACCAAACAACGATGTCATGACATTGGTAATGACATCCTGATTAAACCACATGACAGCAGTTTTGTCATCAGCTCCTGTTGTACCAGACAATAATGTCATGACATTGGTAATGACATCCTGATTAAAACACATGACAGCAGTTCTGTTACCACATCTCCTGCTGTATTAGACAGCGATGTCATGACATTGGTAATGACATCCTGATTAATTCCACATGACAGTAGTTCTATCATGACAGCAGATGGATGTCACGACATTCAACATGAAATTCACATTAAAACACACCACAACAGTTCTGTCACCACAACAGATGGAGATGTTATAACATCCTGGTTAACATCCGTGCAGAATCATGTTTTACCAAAATTTAGCCAATCATAGAACCATGGACAATCATAGAATCATGGAACTAACAATCTCCCCCTTTGGAAAATTTTGGCTAAAACAACCAAACAAACATCAGGTCAGCAACAGATAAGTACAGTAGATACCAATCAGTAGATACCAACACTTTACTCCCCCTTGGTTTAGTCAAAAATTGACAAAAATTAGAGTAAATGTACATACATACAAACTGAATGACATCTCACAACCTCCTAGGAGATAAACACAAACTGAATGATCCAACCAATATGAAGACTACCCCACTGCAGCAACACTTCATAGACAAGCTTTAAACGCAACTGAACACTACCTCCACATCATTCTCCAGCAAGGTTAGCTAAGGCATTACTGACTCAACTGGTGAGTATCAAGCATCACAATCCAGCCCATCCTGCATGACAACAATTCCTTTAACATGACCATCATACACCATGCTTCATCATGATGTGAATCAACCTCCACAGTATAGACTCCAGGAGTGACACTTTTGTCATCACCAATTTAAGGATAATCAATTAAATACTTGCCAAGTAACAATTGATTTTAAATCCTTACTTTGGGACACAAATATTCTGCAGAGAAAAATAAATTCTCCCAGACAATAACCAATGTTGTACATAGCTCCATATCAGCACAATGTCAACACAAGCAATGCAGCTACACATCAGACAAGTACACAGCTCCCCCTGTCATGCATAATCAGCACTTCCCCTAAAAGATAGAACCCAAACACATGAAGAACCAGTTCATCATCTTCACACACGCAGCTTTACACCCTTTGATTCACAAACTACACATGTGCACAGAGTTAAAGCTGATGCTGTCAGCCATACAAATACAAGATAAAGCACTTGGATAGAGGCCCAAACACCCGATTTGATTCATTGATACCCAATGACAAAACAAAACACTATCAGGCTCACCATGAGCTAGAGCAGTAACACACTGTCCCAACATCTAGTATGACATTCCATCATCATAGAGGCAAACAGTCACAACCTATTTGAGACCACAAACAATCTTGAAACTGTACTATTGCAGCAACAGATCCTATAAGTATGACTCCCCATATCAAGGATAACTAGTGCTCTTTTTCCAGAAGCACGTGAATGGAAAACATAAGACTCATCTTCATGTCTTCAAGAGCTCACTCTTTGTTCAACACATCTGCTGAACGCATTCACTTACTGCTTGAACTACAAGCAATTAGTACACCCATCAAACAGAAATTCTCCCCCTATCTTCTATAAAAGCTACTCCAAGCTCACCACAGTATATCTCAAGACCAACCTCATGCTCATACTGCTCCACTTCTTTCTGGAGTTACCACTCCTCCACAAGACTTTTGGACTGAACACCTCATAATCCAAGACATTCTTTCCTCATCATTCTCCCGTATGATAAGTTAGAACACTTCTGGTTTAACTAGTGAATATTCACTTCCATATAACTCATCATAGTCCAGATGCAATGAACCATTATAGTCTTGTACAATACCTTCATATCATACTCCAAGACAGTCCTTTTACCTCATCATTCTCCCGTATGACAAGATAGAGTACCTCTTAGTCAAAATGTGAGTCACAAGTTTCACAACAGATCTTTAAGTCTAGTAAACAAAATGATGTTCTGACATTAGTTAGGAAATCCTAACTGTAAGTGCTCTTGATTGGCTGCAGTTTGAGGCAAAACACTAGAGCATGTATGTATGTCATGACTGATGTTAGTACATACATAATATGGTCTGTGCAGGGTAAGTTGACTTAGCTAAAAGCAAGTTAAGCTGGATGTCATACCCAATGTTATGACTTGGGTCGTATGACATCAAGCGCAGGTTTATTTTTCTGGTAGCTATAAACCAGGAAACAGAATAGGAGCTTAAGCTGGATATCAGGAGACTTTCTAGAAGCCCTAGGCGAACTAGAATATCCCTGAATTAAGTGGCAAGCGTGCATATCATTGAAAATAGGTTTGTTATGAATAAAACCTAATTTATGCACCAAGGCCCAAAAGGACTAACAACTGCTATAAATATCAGAAGAAGCAATCCTGAACAGCAGCTCTTGACAGAAGAATAAATAGTGCAGATTGCAGAGTCCTTGTGAGTGAAGAAGGCTAGTCTTCACGTGTGAATTCTGTTCAAGAATACTTGTACTCCAAGTAATTGTCTGGTGGATGATTGCATTGGATAAGCAGATTCTAGGTTGTGTCTCACTCGAAGCTGTGAAGCAAGAGTGTGTGAGTTCCTTGATCAAAGCTGTGAAGCAAGATCAAGGTGTGTATGAAGTGTCTCTTCATATTGATTTCTGTAATTGTGAATTGTATATCACTATGGTGATTGAGGGGGAGTGAGTGGGTATACTCAGGTCTAGAGGGTCTCTATGATGAATTGTCATTGGGTAGGTTTTAAGTGAGGAGTGCAAACTGTGTTATTTGACTCTGAATTAATTCTGCTAATAGTGAAGTTCCTCCCTGGCTTGGTAGCCCCCAGATGTAGGTGTTGTTGACACTGAATTGGGTAAACAATTGTTGTGTTTTTATTGCTTTTATTATTACTGATTATTAGCTGTTAAGTAGCAGATGTCACAGTGGATGTTATAACTTTGGGAATAACATCCATCACGTGCTTGCCAGAATTTTCAATTGGCATCAGAGCAGGCACCCTGTCTGTTTAAATCTGGGTGAGATCTAGGGAAAACAAATTCTAGTACTATGGATAAAGATATAGGTTTCACTAATAGACCTCCAATTCTGGATGGATCTAATTATGATTATTGGAAGCCTAGGATGATTGCATTCCTAAAATCATTGGACAGCAAGGCTTGGAGAGTTACAAACTCTGGCTGGGTTCATCCTGAGAAGACTGACAAGGATGTAACATCTGTGAAAATTCCTGAAGAGGAATGGAACAAAGAGCAAGAGGCATTATCTCTTGGGAACTCTAAAGCATTGAATGCACTCTTCAATGGTATAGACAAAAACATCTTCAGACTGGTACACCACTGTGAACTAGAAAAGGATGTTTGGGACACTCTCAAAACTACTCATGAGGGAACTTCCAAGGTCAAAATGTCAAGACTTCAAATGCTGACCACCAAATTTGAAGGTCTGAAAATGAAGGAAGATGAGACCATTTATGAGTTTTACATGAATGTTCTTGAACTTGTAAACACCTCAGAAGCTTTGGGAGAAAAGATTACTGAAGAGAAGCTTGTAAGAAAGATTCTAAGGTCACTACCTAAAAGGTTTGCTATGAAAGTAACAACCATTGAAGAAGCCCAAGACATATGCCACATGAAAATGGATGAACTCATTGGTTCCCTTCAAACCTTTGAAATGGGAATGAGCGATCAGGCTATGGAGAAAAAGAACAAAAGCATAGCTCTTGTCTCAAACACTGCTGATTCAAATGAAGGAGATTGTGAAAAGGAGGAGAATCTATCTGAAGCAATTGTCTTGCTTGGAAGACAGTTCAACAAACTAATCAAAAGAATAGATGTTAGGTCTAAACCTTATACCAAAAGCATGCCTTCTGATAAAGAGAAATCTGAAGATAAATTTAGCCAAAGCAGAGGAGTATTGTGTCATGAGTGTGAGGGATATGGTCATATTAGAAAGGAATGTCCCACATACCTCAAAAAGAAGGGAAAAAGCCTAACTGTTACTTGGTCAGATGGAGATTCTGACAGTGAATCAAAAGAGGAGTCAGCTAAACATGTCACTGCTCTTAACAGTGTGTGCATCTCTGATGGTGATTCAAGTGATGAAGAGTTGTCCTTTGAGGAGCTTGCAGCCTCATACAAAAAACTTCACATCAGAAGTACATAACTGGTTCAGCAAGGAGAGCAACAGAAGAAAATCATCAAGGAGTTAGAAGATAAAAAGAGAGAGCATCTAGCCACAATAAACACACTCAGAAGTGAAGTGAAGGAGTTGAAAAGTAAAAAGGATCAAATGGAAAAATCCATAAGGATGCTCAATTCTGGGACGGGCACCCTAGAGGAAATCCTTCAGAGTGGACAAACCTCAGGAGATAGGTCTAGACTAGGATTTGTTGATAAACAAAATCCTGTGCTAAAACTCAAGAGATTACAACCTGAGGTCCAGAAGCTAAAGAGGATGTTATGACCAATGTCACAACATCCAACTAACAGAAATTGGAATCAAGTCAAAAGTAGATTCCAAAGGTATAGATGTTACCACTGTGGAAAACTTGGTCATATCAAATCTGTGTGTTTCTGGCTGCATGGATTTCCTAGTCACCCTCATCAAGAACAAAGAGCTCATGTCAAAAGGCAGCATCAAGAAAGAACTAAGAAGGGTGCTCCTAACAGGCAAAGACATTGGGTTACCAAGAATATGGCCCTAACAGCTCACACTGCTCTAAGGATGCCAACCCAAGAGGATTGGTACTTTGACAGTGGCTGCTCCAGACATATGACTGAAATTGAGGATCACTTGACAAAACTCAACCCTCATACATCCAGTCATGTAACCTTTGGTGATGGAGCTCGAGGAAAAATCACAGGTGTTGGACATCTTGATAGTCTTAAAGCCCCAAAATTGAAGGATGTCTTGATGGTTAAAGGATTGACTGTTAACCTAATAAGCATAAGTCAACTATGTGACCAAGGTTCAAAAGTCCACTTTTCAAAGGATAAGTGTGTGGTTGTCAATAAAGAAGGTGAGGAAGAAATGAGAGGATCCAGAGCAATGAATAACTGCTACCTGTGGGAGTCCAGAATCATCCTAAATAACCTGGAGAAAAAGGACAAATTATGGCTGGTGAAAGATAAACAAAATAGAAGGTCCAACACATCAATAAGAAGATCTTCAAAGTATGCTTCAGAAAGAAGGACATGATGTAAGAAACTTCATGTAGGGAAGCAAGCCAAGAAGGGATACCCAAACATTGGTCATCAGGGAAAGCTAGATAGGCTATACTGGAACCTGATGGAGTCCATGGATGCTGCCCTGCCTAGAGGAAGCAATGTTACTCCAGATGTCATGACCTCGTTCTGTGACATCCAGCGCATCACTCAACCAGGTCCCGGTGAGTTTAAGAGAGGCATGCTCAGGGGTAACTTATGTAAATGGAAAAGGGGTTGTGCAAACTCTGATGATTATGAAATAAATAGGGCTGTTAGTGGTGCAAGAAGTGTCAAGGACCAAAAATTTAAAAATGATCTACAAAAATTGAGGCCCTTGAGTAATGGTGAGTTATAGCAATTAATGGGAATAGAGAATTATAATTTAAAATTCAATCATTTACTGATTCGTCAAAACATTAAGTTCCCTGCTCACTTGCCATACCATCTATTGAGCCCCTACACACCAAGCTCCTACACCACTTGGTTCACGATCCAACTGTTCATCTTCCCTTCATCCTTCAACGAACGAAAACTCTTTTCCACACGATCAACATTTTGCGCAATGTCTCAACATTCATCAAAATCCTCCTCCAAGAGAATACCCACCAACGAGTCTGAGGTAGGAATTGAGTCAAGCAACCTTAACTCAGTGCTTGAAATAGCACCCTTGTGCATGATGACTCCAGAAGGAGTTCTGGTAAAGAACCCAAGGAGCCAACATGCAAGAAGGCCCAAACACCTTGTCTCAAGTAAAACTCCTACTCCTGCAACTTCTGATATTAATGATGATGGAGCCAAGAAAACCCACAACATCATTGTTGGCATGGTAGCTAGGGCTCTGGACATACCTATTCCACCCAGCAATGAGGGGTTTGTTCCAACTGTGCATGATCAAAGTGATGCTATGCCCAATGTTGGAACCTTGAAAGATCATACATCAGAAGAGGAGAACAAGGGTGCAATGTCTGATAGTGTAGATGATGATGTGCAAGGCACCAAGAATGCTGAGTTGGTGGACCTTGATGAATATTCTGATAATGATCTAATAGCAAAAATCAATCGTGGCATAGCCAAAAGGCTCATGACAAGGAAAGGTAAAAAGGTGGCTGATCAAGGTCTCCCCAAGAAAAAGGCAGTTGAATAAGTTGTTGGGCAAGACAACCTCACCAAGAAGACGGTTGAACATGACTCTCTCACAAAGAAGCCCAGAACTAAAAGAAGATAAGTTGGACCTCCCAAAGGCTGGAGCAAAGTAGTCACCAAGAAGAGGAAGGATGAATCTGGTACTGAATCAGATACTGAGTCTGATGTTACTGAGGATGTCACTGACATCCAACCTAAGAAGAAACCGTCAAAGAGAAAACTGGATGAAAAGGTCCCTGAGGTGCCCATTAAAAACATCTCCTTTCATTATCCCTCAGGTGTTATCAGGTGGAAGTATGTCTACCAAAAGAGGTTGGCCATGGAGAGAGAGCTTGCACAGAATGCTCTTGAAAACAAGGAGATTATGTCCCTCATATGTAATGTTGGCTTGATAAAAACTGTAACCCAGTTCTCCCAATGCTATGAAATTATAGTCAAAGAATTTGTAGTTAATTTATCTGATAAATGTGTTGATAGAAAGACTACTGAGTTTGGGAAAGTCTTTGTTAGAGGAAATTGTATCATCTTCACTCCCACCATCATCAACAACTTCCTTGAAAGAACAAATGAAGCTCTACCTGAGTTAACCATCTCTTGCAACAAAATATGCCAAGTCATAACTGGGAATCAAGTCAGAAAGTGGCCATCAAAGGGGAAGCTGGCTGCCAGCAAGCTAAGTATGAAATATGCCTTGCTGCACAAGATTGGTGCTGCAAACTGCATGCCAACTAATCACAAATCATCAGTGGCCACCATCCTAGGGATGGTTATCTATGCTATGGGGACCAAGACCAAAATGGATTATGGAACCTACATCTTAGATCAGACCATGAAGCATGCTGGCAGTTATAGCATTAAAGGACCCATAGCATTTCCTTCACTCATATGTGGAATTATGAGCACAATTTCCAAATATCCTCAAGAACAGTGATGTAGCAAGCAAAAGAGAAACTCCCTTAGCCTTCCATCATAAGCTGTTTCAAGGAACTCATGTTCCAGGTATTGCCATGACATCCTCTGAGACATCCAAAAGGGGCCTCAAAACCAGCAAGGCTGAAGTGATGGCACTAATCAGAGAAACCTGCAGAGAACTGGATGCAAGGAAGCAAACTCTTGAGAAGCTGCTAACAGCTCTGGAGCAAAATGAGGATGTTGAACTAGCTGAGGATGCAAGGGAAGATGATGGTCAGGGAGTTGGCTCAGAAGATGCTGCTGACAGCTCAGAAGAAGGCACTGATGGTGAAGAAGAAGGCACTACAGAAATTGAGGAGGACAGGTCCAGCTCAGCTGAAGAAGAAGATTGATGACTTAAAATGAGATGTTGCTGCTGCTGTTTCTTTCTAGGTTGTTTTTTTGTATAACCTGAATTTGTGATGCTCTTCAAAGAGCAGTTTTACTGTAATGTAACCCCTAACAATTGTATTGTTACAATGTATGATCTATGCTAAGTATTTAGTAGGATCCTAATTTGTGGCTAAAAAGAGGGAGAGGGAAAGAGATAATAGAAAACAACAGCAGGTGGAAGAGCAGGTGGAAGAACAAGTGATAAGAGCTGGCAGAACAGTGCTTGGGCATTGATCGGTGGATTTCACTTGTGTTTTCAAATGCTGTTTTTTTGTTAATTTCGTACCATTTTATCTGTTTTCGAAGCTTTAGTTTTTGTTATTTGAGTTACTCGTAGTTGTTTTTATTCAAGTCTTATTTTGAAGTTTGTATTACTTTTGCCGCTGGTGCGTTTGATTCGGTTTCTTTTAGTGTGTTTTTGGCAGGAATTGATGGCATGACAGTCGCACCGTTTTCGGAGGCAAAGAAAAGTTGAAAAATGGAACTCAGAGGCACAACACGGGTACCCGTGTTGCACAACACGACCCGTGTCATGGAGGACACGGTTGCAAGACACGGGCAAGAAAAGCAGAGAAAAATGGAGAACAGAAGTACAACACGGGTGCCCGTGTCACATAACACGGCCCGTGTTGCAGCCCCTGTAGAGGAAAATGCGCCCTGTGGATTCAGCAGCCTGACACGGCCATCTGTGTTGCACAACACGGCCCGTGTCATAGCCACTGATCGTAAAATAGTTGTTTTGCTGATTTTTATGTTGTCAGACCTAGTTCGAAGGGCATTTGAGACATTTCGCGATGTAATTTGAATTTAGATATAAGAGCCACTTTTTAGAAAGAAGCATACACTTTTGAATTGATATTAGGATTGACAACTGAGGAGAGAGTTTTTTCTGGAGAACAAAGGATCGATCAAAAGTGGAAGCAATTGATGATCCAAGTGACCCAACTCGAATTGTAATGATCTTCTCCTTTTCATTTCTAATTGCATTTATGTTTACGAAGAACATGAGCAGCTAAACCCCCAGTTGTTAGGGGGTGGTCCTAAGTTGCGATGTAATGACCTTTGTTTGATTATTCTATGAGAATTATGTTATTCACCTTATATATATATATATATATATATATATATATATATATATATATATATATATATATATATATATATATATATATATATATATATATATATATATATATATATATATATATATATATATATATATATATTTTATTTTGCAACAATCTTAATGCGTATTCATATTGGAAAGTAGAATTCGATTTATGCTTAGGTTTTGGTCTGGAAAGTCAACCTAACACTTTTGCAAAATAATATCACGGTCGATATTGCTTAGGAATGAGGATATCCCGTATCACGTATTTTATTGTCAGAACTATTGCTTGATGCTTTTCATGGACACTGAGGAATTAGTGTACATGAAACTCATCAAAGGGTTTTTATTAAGGAATTAAGGAAAACTAAATTGGAGAACTGATGAATTAAGGTTAATAACTATTATCTCAGGATAATCCTACATGGTCTTTACTCGCATCATGTCCACTCCCCTAACACTGTTCTTAGATTGATTTATAAGTCTTTATTTACTTGTTGTATTACTCTGCTACCAAACAACCCCCTAGACCTTTTGTTCCTTTGAATACTAAAAATCCCGTTAATTACTACGCAGTCCTCGAGATCGATACTTGGGAATTTTCCTTTATTACTACAATCGATAAAAATAGTACACTTGCTATTTTCCCGATCAAGTTTTTGGCGCCGTTGCCGGGGACTGCCAAATTAACATTGTTTTTAGAATCCAAAAGAAATTTTGTTGCTCTGCGACTAAAATTTTATTATTCGCTGCATTTTTTCTCTGCTTGTATTATCTAACGTTTGTCTAATTGTGTATGCGAGGTCAGGCCTCAGCTAAATATTCTTTTGATACAGAACCAGAACGAGCGTTACACGAAAGACGGAGAAAAGCTAAAGTTAAAAGACTGGAAGAAATAGAGGAAATTATATCTGTGCAGAGCGACTCCGAAGAGAGAGAGACAACACCTGAAACTGTTCAAATGGCTGGAAATCCACCTCAGCCTGAAAGACTGGTAGGAGACTATGGAGGGGCCAATGCTCAACCAAACCGGATGACCATTATGAATCAACCGGTGAATGTTGCACATTTTCAGCTGCACCCTTCCACCATCCGTTAGTTGGAGAGCAAGCCGCTCACTGGAAGAATCAACGAAGATGCAAATAAACATCTTCAGAGATTCCTTACGACCACCACCTCTTTGAAGATAGAAGGACATTCCGAAGAGGCCAAGAGATTGGTTGTGTTCCCGTTCACACTCACTGATGATGCAGAAGAATAGTTTTACTTGCTTCTAGCTGGGAGTATCACAACATGGCAAGAGATGGAAACTGCGTTCCTGAATGAGTATTTCCCTGCTTCAGTGTTTATCCGAAAAAGATATGACATTGTCAACTTCAAGCAAAAAGAAGGAGAATCCTTAGGGGATGCATATAAGCAGTTTAAGAGGTGTCTGACAGCATGTCCTACTCATAACATGGACGCCACTGAACAGATGCAAAACTTTGTGAATGGATTACGACTCAAAACGAAACAGCTCATAGACACTGTTGCTGGTGGCTCAACCAACTTCTCAACGGCCACGGGTATCAAAAGGATCATAGAAGCAATTGCCGCTAACGAGCACCTTGAGTTGTATGATCGCACTGTAAACCAACCGGAAGGTAAGATTGATTTGAAGCTGGCAGACCAGGTTGTTAAAATGGAGTATCAGATTACCGCTGAGGTAGAGAGAAGGTTAAAGAAAATGAATATTGAAACTCAGACAGTGGCACAGGTTGAACCAGTTCAAGCAGCACCTTGTGAAATATGCGGTGGACCCCACTTTACTGTGCATTGTGTAGCAACTCAAGAGCAGGTGGAACAGATTAATATGTTGAGGCAGAACAATCCCTATGCCAACACATATAATCATGGTTGGAAGAACCACCCCAATTTTTCATGGAAAGATCACCAAGGAAATGTACAAAAACCGGTTCAGGGCCAACAACCGTATCAACCTCAGCAGCAACAATACCAGCAGCCACCGTACCAACCTCAATATCAACAACAAGCTCCTAGAAAAGCTGATTGGGAAGTAGCCATTGAAAAAATGGCCGCCCAAAGTTCTCAATTTCAAGAAGAGACAAGGAGCAACTTCAGGAATGCTGGAGCATCCATTAAAAATCTTGAAGTACAAATGAGTCAAATTGCTCAACAGCTAGCGAGTTCGCAGGCGCCAGGTACACTTCCAAGTGCTACAGTACCAAATCCGAAGGATCACCACCAAATTAAGGCGGTAGTAACAAGAAGTGGAAAATCCAAGGAAGTAGAAGAAGAGGAAACGGAACTGAATGATCAGATGATTGAAGTTGAGCTGGAGATAAAAGAAAATGAAGTGGTTGAGGAAGAAGTGGTGACACGGGTACCGGTAACTAAAGAAAAAGTGGTAGAACCGAAACCGGTGATCAAGCTACCATACCCCTCAAGAAATAAAAAGAAAGGACAGCAAGAGAAGAATTTCAATAAATTCCTTGAACTGTTTAAAAAGTTAGAGCTGAACATTCCGTTGTTGGAGGCACTAGAACAAATGCATACCTATGCCAAATTCATGAAGGACATCATTGCTAAGAAGCAGACTAGTGAGTCCGAACCTGTTATTCTAACTGAAACTTGTAGTGCTATTTTGCAGGGTCTGAAGATTCCGGTGAAGAAGAAAGACAGTGGAGCTGTTACTATTCCATGCACTATTGGCGATAGGTCATTCAACAGAGCTTTAATTGATTTGGGAGCAAGTATTAGCCTCATGCCCTTGTCCATCTACAAAAAGTTGGATATTGGTGCGGTTCAAGACACTCGGATGACTCTCCAATTTGCTGATCATTCGGTTAAGCGGCCATATGGGGTGGTTCAAGATGTTCTGGTTAAGGTAGATAAATTTGTGTTTCCGGTTGATTTTGTGATACTAGAGATGCCGGAAGATGAAGAAATGCCGTTAATTTTGGGCCGACCATTCTTGGAAACCGGGAGAGTCATGATAGATATGGAAGGCGGCACCCTGACCTTGAAGGTATATGACGAGGAGTTAAAAATTGATGTTAGGAATACCATGAAGCATAAATAGGATTTTGGCACAAGTAGCAACATACAAGTGCTAGAACAAGTTGTAGAGAGCGAACATTTGGAGAGTGTGACCCAACTGCCCCTTGAGAGAGTGTTAAGCATGTCAATTTTTAAGGAAGATAAAGAAGTGGATGAGAATGACAGGGAAGTAGTTGAAATGTTGGAAACTCGACCATTCCAAAGGGGATCCCGACCACACCGATGGGAAGACTTAAGGCAACCTATAGCGCTGGAAGGTAATGACGAAAAGCCTAAAGGTTCGGAATTGAAACAACTTCTGGAAAATCTCAAATATGTTTTTCTACACACCGAGGAAAAGTGCCCCGCCATTATTAGCTCTAGTTTGAAAAGTGTCCAAGAGAAACAACTGATTGGGGTTCTAAAAAAATTTAAGAGTGCTATTGGCTGGAAAATCGAAGACCTCAAGGGTATAAGTCCTACAGTTTGCATGCACAAAATCCTTATGGAGAAGGACCACAAACCGGTTGTGCAGCCCCAGAGAAGACTGAACCCCGTTATGAAGGAAGTCGTAAGAAAGGAAGTGGTGAAATTGTTGGATGCTGGACTTATCTATCCTATATCGGACAGTTCATGGGTGAGCCCTGTTCACGTGGTGCCCAAGAAAGGAGGTACAACCGTGGTGACTAATGACAAGAATGAGTTGATTCCTACGCGTACAATCACTGGTTGGAGGGTATGCATTGATTATAGGAGACTTAATTTGGCCACCAGAAAAGATCACTTTCCGTTGCCATTCATTGATCAGATGCTAGAAAGATTGGCTGGGCACGATTACTATTGTTTCCTAGATGGATACTCCAGGTACAACCAAATCGCGGTTGCGCCAGAGGATCAAGAGAAGACGGCTTTCACATGCCCGTACGAAGTTTTTGCTTATAGGAGGATGCCATTCGGGTTATGTAACGCTCCAGCGACATTTCAAAGATGCATGACCTCTATTTTTGCGGATATGCTTGAGAAACATATGGAAGTCTTCATGGATGATTTTTCGGTTTTTGGGTCATCATTTGATAATTGTTTAACTAACCTCTCACTTGTTTTGCAGAGATGTCAGGAAAGTAACTTGATCCTAAATTGGGAAAAATGTCATTTCATGGTAAGAGAGGGCATTGTCCTTGGTCACAAAATCTCACACAAAGGGATCGAAGTCGATCAAGCAAAAGTGGAAGTAATATCTAAGTTACCACCACCCGTGAATGAGAAAGGTATTAGAAGTTTCTTGGGTCACGTGGGCTTCTACCGCAGGTTCATAAGAGATTTCTCCAAGATAGCTAAACCGTTGACCTCCTTGTTAGTCAAGGACACAACGTTTGTGTTCAATAAGGAGTGTGCTGACGCATTCGAAAACCTGAAAGATAAGTTAGTGTCAGCACCAATAGTGATTGCCCCCGATTGGTCTCTGCCGTTTGAGATCATATGTGACGACAGTGACATCGCGGTGGGGGCTGTGTTGGGGAAGCAGAGAGAGAAGCTTTTGCATGTTATTTACTATGCTAGTCACGTTTTGAACCCTGCACAGATGAATTATGCAACTACCGAGAAGGAGTTGCTAGCGGTGGTGTACGCCTTTGACAAATTTAGGCAATATCTGTTGGGTTCTAAAGTGATTGTTTATACTGACCATGCTGCTTTAAAATATCTTTTTGCTAAGCAGGAGTCAAAGCCCAGGTTTCTAAGATGGATCCTACTTCTCCAAGAATTCGATGTGGAGATTCGTGATAAGAGAGGATGTGAAAATACTGTAGCTGATCACCTCTCGCGAATGCCATCGATTGAAGAAAACGAGGAAAAGCGTCCGATAAAGGATGAGTTTGCTGATGAACACATCCTAGTTATTCATGGTGTCCCTTGGTTTGCGGATTACGCCAATTATTTGGTCGGGGGTCTAATACCTGACGACTTTGATTCTAACAAGCGGAAAAAGTTTGTTCATGACTGCAGGTTTTACTTATGGGATGACCCGTTTCTTTACAAGAGAGGGGTGGATGGACTGATCAGAAGATGCGTTCCTGAAGATGAGCAAAGGAAGGTGCTCGAGGCATGTCATAATTCAGATTATGGATGGCATTTCAGTGGTGACCGCACCGCAGCCAAAGTCCTCCAATCGGGGTTGTATTGGCCGTCTTTGTTCAAGGATGCCCAGGACGTCGTTAAGGAATGCGACAGATGTCAACGGACTGGAAATATCTCGAAAAGAAACCAGATGCCGCAAAATTCCATGTTAGAAGTGGAGTTGTTTGATGTTTGGGGGATTGACTTTATGGGACCATTCCCACCATCATTTGGAAAAAATTATATACTGGTGGCAGTTGACTATGTTTTGAAGTGGGTAGAAGCAGTGGCACTACCAACCAATGATGCTAAGGTAGTGGTCAGGTTTCTGAAGGAGAACATATTTTCTCGGTTTGGAGTACCAAGGGCCCTTATAAGTGATGAAGGAACTCACTTCCTGAATCATCTCATGGAAAAGCTACCCCTTAAGTATAATGTGAAGCACAAAGTAGCTACCCCTTACTGTCATACCCTAAATTTGTCCTACCCTTTTTAAGTATTTTCGTTTTTTATTCTATTTTGGTTTTGCATTGCCCGCTTATTTTCTCGTTATTTAGACACGTGTCCGCTCACAATTGGTTGATTCTTTAGAACGTTATCTTCTTAATCAATTAAGGTGTGACACGTGGTCTAAAGACGTTTTGGGAGTTTTGGTTCTTTTTACAGTTTCCTAAGCTTTTTCTTATTTATACTAGTAATAATAGTATTTTTGTATATATTAATTTATGTTAATATTAGTTTTTATTTTATTGTTATTATTTAAATTTATGTTATTATTTAAATAGTTAGTAAAAGAAGAAGATTAATTGATTAGTTAATTCAAAGAAAAGAATCATATTTGGATTGAAGACAGCCCAGCATCAAAAAAGCCCACTCGGATGTTATAAGGGAGAAAATTCAACGAGAAAGGGGATGGAAGGCATTGTTCATCTCTCCCCATAGAGAAACCCTAGCCGTCGGCACCAATGACCAAAACCCTAAAATCTCTAATCTTCCCCTACCTCCCGCCGTCAAACCCTAACATCACCTCTTCTCCCTCTACCTCTCTTCTTCTCTTTCGATTCTTTTCTTTTTCTTCTCTTTATTCGTTGCCTAATATCATCAGCTCCTTCCTCGATCTTCTTCTTTTCACTGTGAATCCATTTCTAACTCTTCAATCCCTTCCCCATCTCCATTCAAAACCCTCGCCGCTGGCCAAAAATGTCTCCACCACAATCAAATTCGAACAATCTCCGAAAAACAAAGTTCAATCGACAATTAATGTAACCTACCGGCAGGAAAATGGGGTCACGGTAGCGACATCGATAACGCGTTCAATTTCTATGATTCGTGATGATAACTGTCATGTTGTCCTCTCTTCTCAACGTTGTCGGATCTCTTATATACCATTTTTGCATCGGAGCATTGATGAGCGGGGAAAAGCATGTCGGAGACCTGTTTTACCAGAGAATGCAAGTCAATGAAAGTCGCTTCAGACCTGTCTAGAATTTCTTTGGAAAAAAAAATCCTAATTTCTCGTGGCTTTGCCTGTTTTTGACTATGTGCCTTGAAGCGTCTTCACTTCTGGTTTTTCTTCGTCCAAAAATTGGCATCCAAACTTTCCAAAGCAAGATCGAAACCGACAACAGCAACGCAGCGGGATAAGAATAAATCCGTGTCTTATGTGTGGTCTTTGGGGAGGAAGAGCTTGCTCTCAGTACAGTGCTATACGGATATGCTTGAGTTGTATCGCATAAGTTCAAACTATCGGAAAAGCGCTCCTATGCTCTGACTTCTAAATGCTGGTTTTTACAGAGTTGATCATGCTTCACTTGGAAATTTCATCTTGAGAATGAAGCCCGTAATCACGAGATGGTTGTGAGTGAAAAAGGTGCATTGGAAGCTGCCGTCGCATGGCTTCTGATGTTATTCCGCTTCGGTTCAGACGTCGGAACAAGGTTCAATTTTAATTCAAAGAAAAGATAAACGGATGATTGCCTTTCTTTAACGAAGATTTCTTGTAGCAAGTTCTACGAATGACAGTTGCTAGATGGTTGAGACCAAAGCCTCATGCCTTAGCTCCAACAACTTTTTAGAACTAAAAGGTCTTTACAGTAGTCATTTCATTTTTTGCAGGTACCGTTGATGAGAGTCTAAGCTCGGTGTAAGCGCGAGTTTGGACTCACTTACAGCAGACTCGACAGCAACTGGTCAATGGAAGTTTACGTATTTGTTTCCCCGTGACGCCCGACAACTTAGTAGTAGCTCATGGTAGGCGTTTCGAATAGGCAGTGCTTTGCATATTTTAATTTGCTCGTATGCTGCTGCTGAGATTTACTATTGTCTCATTTCGATAATGATTCCGTCTACCGTTTCGACTATGCCATTAGTTTTTGATTTCCTGATATTGGTCTTGTAAATATTATGATTTTATTGTTGGTATTGTAGCCATGGTTAAATTTTCAGAATGTGGATAATGGGATAATAACTTTTGTTTATCTCATGTGTTATCATATTATTGCTGATGCATATATGGTTAACATACAGTTTGGTTTTGGATGCATCTTCGACAATATTTTGATAGGTGGTTTAAGATTAGTTTGTTTTTTATGTACTTAGATTTCAATTTCAATAATACTGCGTTTTATTTAGGCTATATCAATTTTGTGATAACTATGCATTACTAACAATATCTTGTTTCATAGATTTTCAATTTGATTTCAGCTGATGTTAATTTGTTTAGTATATTCAATTTGGTAATGGCAGCCTTAAACTGATACTAATGTTGAACTCAAATGATATGAGTTTTCTTATCTGATTTGGTTGCAAAGAGTTGTGGAACGTTGAGCTTGTGGTCAAGGATGTTTAGCTTTTCCACGAGGGTATTAAAATCTCTTTAATAAGGAATCAATTTTTATTCGTGTTGAATTGAAAAAAAAGAATTAAGTGTAGACTTTCTCTCTTTCCGAGTGTCGAGATGCCCATTGTAGTGTGGGTGGTTTTGACACTCGTCTTTCAATACGAAGACGCTTGTATTCTCCATACTCATATACTTTCTCTCCTAAAACCTCGGCTCCGCGTCGAGTTCATTTTCAAAACCTCTTCAATTAAAATCAAATTATCTTTGTATTGAACTAAAAGAGGGGATTAAGTGTAGACTTTCTTCCTCTCCGAGTGTCGAGATGCTCACTGTAGTGTGGGTGGTTTAGACATTCATCTTTCAATACGAAGACGTTTTTCTTTCCATTCTTTCTATTTTCCAAACTATTCTTCTCCTAAAATATCGGCCCCGCACCGAGAACATTTTCAAACCATTTCTCTCCTAAAACCTCGGTCCCGCACCGAGTGCATTTTCAAAACACCTTTCAATAAGGAATAAATTATCTTTGTATTGAATTAAAAAGAGGGGATTAAGTGTAGACTTTCTTCCCCTCCGAGTGTTGGGATACCCACTGTAGTGAGGGTGGTTCTGACACTCGTCTTTCAATACGAAGACGCTTCCCGCCCATTTTCAAATCTCATATCCTTAAAATCATTTCTTTGTGTTGAGCTAAAAAGAGGATTGGGTGTAGACCTCTTCTTCTTCGAGTGTTGGGATGCCCACTGTAGTGAGGGTGGTTTCGATGCTCGTCTGTCAACGCAAAGACGCTTCCAACATTTCCTCATAAAACCTCGGTCTCGTACCGAGTATACTTTCGATAATAAACTAATTTCTCTTTGTATTGAATTAAAAAGAGAGGATTAGGTGTAGACCTCTTCCTCTCCGAATGTTGGGATACCCACTGTAGTGAGGGTGGTTCCGACACTCGTCTTTCAATACGAAGACGCTTCCCGTCCATTTTCAAATCTCATCTCTTTAAAATCATTTCTTTGTATTGAATTCGACGAGAGGATTGGGTGTAGACCCCTTCTTCTTCGAGCGTAGGGATGCCCACTGTAGTGAGGGTGGTCTCGATGCTCGTCTGTCAACGCAAAGACGCTTCCAACGTTTCCTCATAAAACCTCGGTCTCGTACTGAGTATACTTTCAACAATAATATCATTTCTCTTTGTATTGAATTAAAGAGAGAGGATTGGGTGTAGACCTCTTCCTCTTCGAATGTTGGGATGCCCACTGTAGTAGGGTGGTCTTGATATTCGTCTTTCAATACGAAGACACGCCTCCATCCACCACCTCTCCCTCTTTAACTTTATTCCGTAACCTTTCTCACCTAAAACCTCGGTCCCGTACTGAGTGCATTTTCAAACCATTTTCTTAACAAAAACTTGAATGGTCGTGGAGTGGTTAGGCGTAGGCCTTCTCCTATCCCGAGTGTTGACGTTTACCGTAGGGTTCTCTGTCGCAAAACACTTACCATTCAAAGCCAAAAACACATTAATAAGAGAATGAAGTTCTTTTTGTGTTGAACTAAAGAGAGAGGATTGAGTGTAGTCTTCTTCCTCTCCGAGTGTCGGGATACTCACTGTAGTGTGTGTGGTCTTGATACTCGTCTTTCAATACGAAGACGCCTCGTTCGCCACATCTTTTTATAACCAAAAACTTTGAGATAACGAGTTGGGTACTACCCGTAGGGGTTACTATCCGAGGACCTGTCTCGCCCCCTAAAAACAATCCAATCAACCAAATGCGACTTCTAGCCCCGCGTGGCGAAAACTAATCAATCTTTCAAAAAGGATATGTTACGTCCGTTCTACCGCAAACAGGTACGCATAAGTCTCCAAACGAGCGAGCAGCAAAACACCTAAAATGCTAGAACGCGTACGATAACATCATCCACAAAACACACTGGTTATCCGCACCGTAGGCACGAACTACGTTGCTCTGATTTCTCACATCTATTGAGAATACGTAGGCATAGGATTGCGATATCCTAGCGAGCACCCTTTTCTTTTTTCACCCTTTCCCAGAAAGGCATGCTACGTCCGTTCTACCGCAAACAGGTAACGCCTAAGTCTCCAACGAGCGAGCAGCAATACGCCTAACTGCTAGAATGCGCACGATAACATCGTCTACCAGAACTCCCCCTGCACACCGTAGGCCGAACTACGGCTGCTCTGATTCTTTACTTTGTTCAAGTAAAGATACGTAGGCACAAGGGCCACAATCCTTGTCGAGCACTTTCCCCCCATATCTGTAGTTCCCCGAACTACGTCGACTCTGACTTTCTCACACCTATTGAGAATACGTAGGCCTAGGACCGCGAAGTCCTACCGAGTCTGTTCTTTCTCTTTTCTTCCCCGTTCTCTCTTTCCTCCTAACTTTCTTGTTTCTAACCCTTCTTTTACCCAGTGAAACACTCTTCTTATAACATAATATTTAAGCAAATAAATTCATACGTCGACAAACAAAAGGTTCCCATCGAGTACGATGGATGCGGGGGGTGCTAATACCTTCCCTTCGCATAACCGGCTTCCGAACCCATTCTTGGTCGCGAGACCATCTTATCCATTTCTTTCTTAAGGTTTTCTCGATATTTTCCTTTCCCCTCATGGGATAAATAAAGTTCGGTGGCGACTCTTCTGTCTATCTTTTTCGCCTCCCCGTCGTTGCACGATGCATTTTTCGAGTAGCGACAGCTGGCGACTCTGCTGGGGACACCTAGCAAGCCAAGCCTATTTTGTTTATCGTATTTGTGTTTTATTTGCTTTATTTGTTTATGCTTTGATTCTCTAACCTGTTGGGTTTATTGGATGGTTTGTGAGATAAAGCTTTCTACCCGAGCTTTCGAGTATACACTAAGATTAGGAGGTGGTTTCTTTCTGATTTGCGAGACTTAGGACTCGTTGAGTTGGATCGAATCCCACCGCTCAGATAGACCCCTTTGGGATGATTATGTCTTACGTGTAGTCGTAATGGCGTTTTTATTTCCAACTTGGGAGTCCGTGACTCTGAGGACCTTTTAGAACCTTATTCCAAAGGTTGCTAAAACATAACTCCGTGTTCATCCTTTGAAGGGATTACCGTCTTACGAGTAGTCGTTCTGATGGAAAACTTTTGAGGGTTAGTGCATGGGACTTTGTTTTAAAGTCTCTTGGGATACCCTCTTGGTAAACCAATAGATGGCCCACCCGAGGGGAGAGATACCTTTTGTTGTTGTGCAGGATATATGACTTAGATCCTTGATATGGATCTGTTCTCGTGTGCACTCATAGCATTGCATTTGCATAAGCATTTTTTGCATCATTTTGCATTTTCTCTATCCAGATACCAAGGCCTCACCCATCCTCTATTCATAACCCGCAGTTGATTTCCCGATACTCCCGTTGAACTTGTGAAGAGCTGTAAAGAGTTTGAAGCAAGGGGAACGTAGACACCTTGAAAGTCCAAGTCAGACAATGCAAGCCGAGGTAACTATGGAGCAGAAGTGGACTATGGAGCAGGTCCAAGCAGAGTTAAGGGAAGTCCGAAGCCAGATGGGACAATTCATGGTGGATATGCAAGCTTTGCGTCAGGATCAGAAAATGCTCAAGGAAGAAGTTCATCAACTGAAGACTCAGATGGGCCAGATTATGGAAGTCATGGAAAGTGTGCTAAGAAAGGATGGAAATCTCAGGCCTGAGGTCGCAGCAGAAGTGATCATTCAACCCGTACCTATGGAATATCTTCGAGAGCGCGATATGCCTCGTAGATCTTTTGCACAACCTAAGATTCCGAGATTTCCCCGTCAGGAGATACCTCTTGTTTCACAGGACAATCCTAAGGTTAGGAGGTATGCGCGTAGACTGAAGCGGCCCGATAGAAACTTCGACCAGATCCCTATGACTTATACTCAATTGTTGCAGATTTTGCTTCAACTTCGATTGATTGAACTTCGGACTCTAGCTCCATTTGTTGGTAAGCCACCACCAGGCTATGATGCAAGTGCCCATTGTGATTTTCATCTTGGGGCACCGGGCCATAATGCGGAAGAATGCAAAGCTCTTAAATACAAAGTTCAAGACTTAATCGATTCAAAAGCATTCGAGTTCACACCAAGCGGTATAAAAGTGCCAAGTGGGCTTATTCCAGTTGCTATAAAAGAAGTGGATATCCCTGCTTTCTTCCCTGAAGCTGCATCAGGTCATGAGCGTATCTTACAATCTTTGGTTTCAGAATCTCCATGCCCACGGCTATTGCCTATTCCTGGGCCAAATCTGAGGATGAAAGGGCCTGCGCATGAGGAATACCCTAGTCAGTGCCAACAACCTTATGTGCCTCAGCAACAGAACTGTCAACGCCGAAATCAGCATAGGCCCATCAACAACTTGGAAAGAAGGACTATTCCTCTTCATCCGGTCCCTATGTCGCAGAGTCAGCTCCTCCCATATCTGATCCAAAACTCATTGGTGGAGCCTAAGACTCTTAAGCCTGTGCCAGAACCTTATCCTCCGGGGTACAATCCCAAAGCTCAGTGTGGATATCATGGTGGATCCATGGGGCACTCGACTGAAGAATGCAAAGCCTTCCGAGCAAAAGTGCAACAGTTGATCGACAAAGGGTATATATCTTTTCCAGAAGGAAGTTTGGTTGTCCATGTCAACCTCTCAGCTGTCTAAACTCGAATATTTCAAGGGTCATTTCCAGAAGCCAGTGGTCTAGACAGGCAGACGCCCTCAACATTGGCAGTCCTTGAACGCTTTTATCATTTGCATCTTGTAGTTTATTTCCTGTTAATTGCTACTTGTGTTTAAACATTGTTGTTTTGAATGGTAATATTAATGGAGTTATTGTGCATTTTCTGAATCAGTCACGTCGTATACACTCATTATTTCCACTTATCACAGACACATACACTTTTTATCCACTCCACTTTATCACTGTTGTTTAGCAATGTTGGAGGGAGGATGACGAAAACGAAATACCCATAATTGCAAACCGTATGTTTTCAGACAGAATCTCGTCAATGATGTACAGGCATTGTTTCAAATCCCCTAAACACTGGAGATATAAGGAGTTAATCCCTAGTCAACCACTTCGAGCATAAGAGTAGGAGTTTCCTTCGGATATTCAAACCCTTAACACTCAACCTGGGGCAGGGTAGTTATTCAATTAATTCAATCCTGCACTCAAAGCAAAATCCAAAGACATGATGGTTGTTCATCAATGACCCATGACATGGCAGTCACCATCCGCCAACAAAATCAAAAAAAATCAAAAGCCTGCTAAGTCAAGCACCTCAAAGAGGACTTAGGCAGAAATCAGGGCTATCCAGATGGATCTGACAAGCAAAATCAGTCCATGCGAAAGTTAGGGATCGAAAACAGAAATCAAAAAAACATCCTCAAACCCTCAACAAAAATAAAATAAGATTCAGTGGCTATCCAAATCAAAGGGTCACTGACATCCATCAAAATAAGGTGACTGTCATTTCAAGCAAACCTTGAACTATCAAGCTTACACCGTCAAGATAATCAGGTGCAGAATTAACTGAATGTAGGTATGGAGATCATCAAGAAGAAGGGGTGGGTACAAATTAACTTTGAGCCTAATATCCTTTGTTTCTATAACCGCGAACCAGACCACGTTACAACCCTCGAAAGACCTAATTGAGGCGGGGTTTATTCTGAAAGAATACTATTGCGAGGTTGCGTAACCTGACTCCTTACAATTTTGCTAATCATCAACATTGGTGTCGGTATCCTTGCTATATCTTTCACGCCAATCCAGTTAGCATAACGTTTGGACTAAATGGTCCATTCGTTCCACTCTCACGACACGTAATAAAAGACAATTCTTTCAAAAACATGCATGAACTTTGCATTGAGATTACCATTCGTGAACAAAATTTTTATTTACAAGTTAGTAGTTGGCATTAAGGAAATTCTAACACAAAGCAATCAAGCATGGCTGGATTATTCAGCGGTCTGGACCAGAACCAAGTATACCATATAACCTTATGGACCTGGGGCGTTGACATCCGAGAGCATGAAAATAGTCAGCTTAAGGCAAATCCCTAAACATCAGTTGGTTATGGGGAAAATCATTTAAGAAGCGGTTGATCATAGGTGAATCACATCAATCAGGGGCAGGCCACCCAGAGTTTCTTTGACTTGAAGATAGATCCCTCCAACGCTCAATCAGGATAAGTCAAGTCGCTTCACCGCTCTTTCAAGAACAAGCTACTCCAAAGAGTATATTGAAGCCAACCACCAAGAGTCGGTTCAACAATGATAAATCCTTTCATGGTACAAACTCTGGGGCAAGTCATCTCGAGATCGTCTCATTGGCAAGTTACTCAAGCAAGTTCATCTTCATCAACAATTGTTGAGTTCAAAACGAGTGTTGGGGAATCATACCATCACCTCACCCAAATAACCTTAACCTTCCGAAAAGGCCTTGCTGTCATTGGATCCTTCATCCCACAGCCTAAACCTGTCAAAACCTTGTAACCTTTGAACCGCCAAAGTCCAGTTCTTGCCTGGCAAACCTTTGTACCGGTCCCAACTGGTCAAACCTTTAAACCTTCAAACCAGTCCTATCTGGTCAACCCTTCGCTGAATACCAATTCCCGCCTGGTATATGTCGGCTTTTAAACCAGTTCTCATCTGGTCACCCTTCTTTTAGCCATTTCACCAGTTCTTGTCTGGTAAACCTTATTCCAAAGTCCAGCTTCCATCTGGCAAATCACAAAATCAGCTCTCCTTTGACAGCTTAACCTTTCGCCAACCAGTCCCATCTGGTCTACTCTCCGAACGCCAGCCCTCACCTGGTACTTCCAATTCGGAGTCCAATAAGCATTGGCAACCACCAAGTCCACCAAGCTGGTGTCTCCAACCTGTATTCCCGTTCACCTGCATTTCCATCACCATTTGCGATCATATGCATCATACGCATTGCATTCGGCTTTATAAGCATTGTGCATCATACGCATATCCAATATCGTATCATATTTCCTCAGCTCTTGCATCTCCGTGCATTAACACTTGCATTTCCATTTGTTTTGAAGTATCATTATCATCAAGCATTCGCATATGCGAGTTCAGATCCAGGATCAATTTTGAAGATTTCCAAGATCATCATCAGCCCAGTCAGGGGCATCCCTTGCAAGACCGTGGGTTTCTCCCACGAGAGTCAGAGGATATCAAGATCATAATCAACCTGGTCAAGGTTATTTTCCGCAAGACCGTGGGTCCTCCCACAAACTCAAGAGCTTCAAAGCAACATGCATCCCAGGCAGGGGCATTTCTGCAAGATAGTGGGTCCTCCCACAAACTCAAGAGCTTCAAAGCAACATGCATCCCAGGCAGGGGCATTTCTGCAAGATAGTGGGTCCTCCCACAAACTCAAGAGCTTCAAAGCCACATACAGCCCAAGCAGGGGCATTTCTGCAAGATAGTGGGTCCTCCCACAAACTCAAGAGCTTCAAAGCCACATACAGCCCAAGCAGGGGCATTATTTGCAAGGGTCGTGGGTCATCCCACGAAATTCAAGGTATCAAAGCAAGATCCGGCCCAGTCAGGGGCATCTTTTCAAGACCATGGGTATTTCCCACGACATACTTCAAACTCGTAGTTAATTAAGATCTTCAAATCAACATTCGGCCCGGACAGGGGCATCTCCAGTAAGTCCATGGGCGTTTCCCAATGAGTTGTCTCCAGAAGACTTCAATGATAAGTGGCAATCTCTTCAGAGAAGCTTATCCATTTTCAGTGATAAGTGGCAATCTCTTCAGAGAAGCTTATCCATCTTCAGCGATAAGTGGCAATCTCTTCAGAGAAGCTTATCCATCTTCAGCGATAAGTGGCAATCTCTTCAGAGAAGCTTATCCATCTTCAGCGATAAGTGGCAATCTCTTCAGAGAAGCTTATCCATTTTCAGTGATAAGTGGCAATCTCTTCAGAGAAGCTTATCCATCTTCAGTGATAAGTAGCAATCTCCTCAGAGAAGCTTATCCATTTTCAGTGATAAGTGGCAATCTCTTGGGAGAAGCTTATCCATCTTCAGTGATAAGTGGCAATCTCTTCAGAGAAGCTTATCCATATTCAGCGATAAGTGGCAATCTCTTCAGAGAAGCTTATCCATCTTCAGTGATAAGTGGCAATTTCTTCAGAGAAGCTTATCCATCTTCAGCGATAAGTGGCAATCTCTTCAGAGAAGCTTATCCATCTTCAGCGATAAGTGGCAATCTCTTCAGAGAAGCTTATCCATCTTCAGCGATAAGTGGCAATCTCTTCAGAGAAGCTTATCCATTTTCAGTGATAAGTGGCAATCTCTTCAGAGAAGCTTATCCATCTTCAGTGATAAGTGGCAATCTCTTCAGAGAAGCTTATCCATTTTCAGTGATAAGTGGCAATCTCTTCAGAGAAGCTTATCCATCTTCAGCGATAAGTGGCAATCTCTTCAGAGAAGCTTATCCATCTTCAGCGATAAGTGGCAATCTCTTCAGAGAAGCTTATCCATTTTCAGTGATAAGTGGCAATCTCTTCAGAGAAGCTTATCCATCTTCAGTGATAAGTGGCAATCTCTTCAGAGAAGCTTATCCATTTTCAGTGATAAGTGGCAATCTCTTCAGAGAAGCTTATCCATCTTCAGCGATAAGTGGCAATCTCTTCAGAGAAGCTTATCCATTTTCAGTGATAAGTGGCAATCTCTTCAGAGAAGCTTATCCATCTTCAGCGATAAGTAGCAATCTCTTCAGAGAAGCTTATCCATTTTCAGCGATAAGTGGCAATCTCTTCAGAGAAGCTTATCCATCTTCAAGCGATAAGTGGCAATCTCTTGGGAGAAGCTTATCCATCTTCAGCGATAAGTGGCAATCTCTTCAGAGAAGCTTATCCATCTTCAGCGATAAGTGGCAATCTCTTCAGAGAAGCTTATCCATTTTCAGCGATAAGTGGCAATCTCTTGGGAGAAGCTTATCCATCTTCAGCGATAAGTGGCAATCTCTTCAGAGAAGCTTATCCATCTTCAGCGATAAGTGGCAATCTCTTCAGAGAAGCTTATCCATCTTCAGCGATAAGTGGCAATCTCTTCAGAGAAGCTTATCCCCCTATCATCCTTTTGGTGTTAGGTTTGTTTTTTTCTTTTTCTTCTTTTTCTCGCTCCATCATCCTTTTGGTGATGGGTCTGACATCCTTTTGGTGTCATGACTAGCGTGTTTTCCGCTCTCCTTTTGGTAGTGGATCCCTTACTTTCTTTTGATTTCAGAGCAGTGTGGGTGAGGGTACTATCATCCTTTTGGTGATAGGCTTGTCATCCTTTTGGTGTCATGTTTTCTCTGTTAACACCCTTTTGGTGTTAGCAACCTCTACAAAAATATCCAACATTTCATTCCCAAGCATTTTCTTTTTTCGGACAAATTCAGGGTCTTTTATATCTAATCATCTTCTACCTCAAAAGGTTGAATGCCTCAGCATCTCGTCTTACTCGGTTTAAGCTAATTAGATAGGGGCATCTGTCATACCCTAAATTTGTCCTACCCTTTTTAAGTATTTTCGTTTTTTATTCTATTTTGGTTTTGCATTGCCCGCTTATTTTCTCGTTATTTAGACACGTGTCCGCTCACAATTGGTTGATTCTTTAGAACGTTATCTTCTTAATCAATTAAGGTGTGACACGTGGTCTAAAGACGTTTTGGGAGTTTTGGTTCTTTTTACAGTTTCCTAAGCTTTTTCTTATTTATACTAGTAATAATAGTATTTTTGTATATATTAATTTATGTTAATATTAGTTTTTATTTTATTGTTATTATTTAAATTTATGTTATTATTTAAATAGTTAGTAAAAGAAGAAGATTAATTGATTAGTTAATTCAAAGAAAAGAATCATATTTGGATTGAAGACAGCCCAGCATCAAAAAAGCCCACTCGGATGTTATAAGGGAGAAAATTCAACGAGAAAGGGGATGGAAGGCATTGTTCATCTCTCCCCATAGAGAAACCCTAGCCGTCGGCACCAATGACCAAAACCCTAAAATCTCTAATCTTCCCCTACCTCCCGCCGTCAAACCCTAACATCACCTCTTCTCCCTCTACCTCTCTTCTTCTCTTTCGATTCTTTTCTTTTTCTTCTCTTTATTCGTTGCCTAATATCATCAGCTCCTTCCTCGATCTTCTTCTTTTCACTGTGAATCCATTTCTAACTCTTCAATCCCTTCCCCATCTCCATTCAAAACCCTCGCCGCTGGCCAAAAATGTCTCCACCACAATCAAATTCGAACAATCTCCGAAAAACAAAGTTCAATCGACAATTAATGTAACCTACCGGCAGGAAAATGGGGTCACGGTAGCGACATCGATAACGCGTTCAATTTCTATGATTCGTGATGATAACTGTCATGTTGTCCTCTCTTCTCAACGTTGTCGGATCTCTTATATACCATTTTTGCATCGGAGCATTGATGAGCGGGGAAAAGCATGTCGGAGACCTGTTTTACCAGAGAATGCAAGTCAATGAAAGTCGCTTCAGACCTGTCTAAAATTTCTTTGGAAAAAAAAATCCTAATTTCTCGTGGCTTTGCCTGTTTTTGACTATGTGCCTTGAAGCGTCTTCACTTCTGGTTTTTCTTCGTCCAAAAATTGGCATCCAAACTTTCCAAAGCAAGATCGAAACCGACAACAGCAACGCAGCGGGATAAGAATAAATCCGTGTCTTATGTGTGGTCTTTGGGGAGGAAGAGCTTGCTCTCAGTACAGTGCTATACGGATATGCTTGAGTTGTATCGCATAAGTTCAAACTATCGGAAAAGCGCTCCTATGCTCTGACTTCTAAATGCTGGTTTTTACTGAGTTGATCATGCTTCACTTGGAAATTTCATCTTGAGAATGAAGCCCGTAATCACGAGATGGTTGTGAGTGAAAAAGGTGCATTGGAAGCTGCCGTCACATGGCTTCTGATGTTATTCCGCTTCGCTTCAGACGTCGGAACAAGGTTCAATTTTAATTCAAAGAAAAGATAAACGGATGATTGCCTTTCTTTAACGAAGATTTCTTGTAGCAAGTTCTACGAATGACAGTTGCTAGATGGTTGAGACCAAAGCCTCATGCCTTAGCTCCAACAACTTTTTAGAACTAAAAGGTCTTTACAGTAGTCATTTCATTTTTTGCAGGTACCGTTGATGAGAGTCTAAGCTCGGTGTAAGCGCGAGTTTGGACTCACTTACAGTAGACTCGACAGCAACTGGTCAATGGAAGTTTACGTATTTGTTTCCCCGTGACGCCCGACAACTTAGTAGTAGCTCATGGTAGGCGTTTCGAATAGGCAGTGCTTTGCATATTTTAATTTGCTCGTATGCTGCTGCTGAGATTTACTATTGTCTCATTTCGATAATGATTCCGTCTACCGTTTCGACTATGCCATTAGTTTTCGATTTCCTGATATTGGTCTTGTAAATATTATGATTTTATTGTTGGTATTGTAGCCATGGTTAAATTTTCAGAATGTGGATAATGGGATAATAACTTTTGTTTATCTCATGTGTTATCATATTATTGCTGATGCATATATGGTTAACATACAGTTTGGTTTTGGATGCATCTTCGACAATATTTTGATAGGTGGTTTAAGATTAGTTTGTTTTTTATGTACTTAGATTTCAATTTCAATAATACTGCGTTTTATTTAGGCTATATCAATTTTGTGATAACTATGCATTACTAACAATATCTTGTTTCATAGATTTTCAATTTGATTTCAGCTGATGTTAATTTGTTTAGTATATTCAATTTGGTAATGGCAGCCTTAAACTGATACTAATGTTGAACTCAAATGATATGAGTTTTCTTATCTGATTTGGTTGCAAAGAGTTGTGGAACGTTGAGCTTGTGGTCAAGGATGTTTAGCTTTTCCACGAGGGTATTAAAATCTCTTTAATAAGGAATCAATTTTTATTCGTGTTGAATTGAAAAAAAAGAATTAAGTGTAGACTTTCTCTCTTTCCGAGTGTCGAGATGCCCATTGTAGTGTGGGTGTGTTGCACCCTAAAATTTGACCAACCGGTTCTCCCATTTGACTCATGGTTTAATTTCATATTCACAGCTCAGATGTATGATTTTTGTGCACAAGCAGGGGATATCAGAGTTTACAGCTTGATTTTTGTCTATCAGATGTGGTAGATCCAGTCCAGATTACCAGGGTTTTATTTTCGGGAAATTGTGCGCTCCTCGGTGATTTTTCAGTGATTTTGGGGATATTCTTATACCCGGGGATCTCCGTCCGATTCGATCTGGTCTCGTGCGCTTTTATGGGAGTCATTTGTGCATTCATCTGCATTTTTTAGGGTTTTATAGGTTTTTGGGAATTTTTAATAGGCTTTATAATTTTTTCTGGAATTTAAATAGGTTTATAGAAAATTTTAATAGCTTAATCTCTTTTTAGGATTTTATAAGAATTTTTAAATCATTTTTAGAATTTTATAGAGATTTTAAAATAGGTTTAATGTTTTTAGATAATATAGAAATAATATAGTTTTTCTTTTTTAATAATAGATTTTTAGTAGATATTAAATAACATTAGAAGTTTAATAGAGTTAGTAGAGATATAGAATTAATTAGACTGATTTCTTTTTAGAGTTTAATAGAGAATTAATTGCTTTTTAGAGTTAATTAGAGGTTAATTGATTTTTAGATTTAATTAGTATAATATAGAATTAATTAGACTTTAATCATTTTTTAGAGTTTAATTAGGATTAATTGAATTTTTTAGAATTAAATAGGTTAATGACTTTTTAGAGTTTTAATTAGGTTAATTGAGTTTTTTAGAGTTAATTAGGTCTAGTTAATTGTTTTAATACAGTTTTTTTCAGTTTTTTTTTCATTCAATTTCGTACTGGGCCCAAAGCAGTGCAAGGCCCAGTTTGCATTTTTTTGTCCAACAATGCAGCAACAGATTTGTCCAAAAAAGCCCAGGTCATCCAAGTGCTTCCAGCGCAGCCTGGAAGTTTCTAGAGAGTTCTGGCATTTGCAGTGGTATAAAGGCAGACACGTGTCTGCAAGAGGAGGGCCCCACGCGTTTCTCAATTATTGCGCCACCTTTTCGTTTCCCAGACGTCACCACCTGTCCCCCACTATCTCTCTCTCTCTCTCCACGCCACCACGTGGCACCCATGCAAGCCCTTCCCTGAACCACTTGTCACACCCCTAGCCTCGCCGGAACCTCCCACCGCCGGGCATGCAGACGCCCTAGCCATTCACCGCCGGCGCCCCTAACGACCTCCGGCCACCATCAGTTCACCGGAAAATTGCAATTTGCCAGAAAATCATCAGAAACCTCCTATCTTCTTCTTTCTCCCCAGACCTCCTCCGTCTACCCTCATCGGCGCATCACCGGAAACTTCAAAGAGCTCCAGAAACCGTCTTCCTCCTCCAACCTTCGTTCCACCATCAGATCTCCATTCAAATCGCTATCATCTTCATCAATCTTTTTTCCAGAAACAGAACCTTCATCGCTCTTCATCAATTTTTTCCAGAAACAAGATCAATCTTCATCAGTTTTCTCCAGAACGCCAACAATCTGCATCAAGAGGCCCAGAAAAGCGCCAAGATCTCCAATCGTCTCGCTTCGGTATCCAAGAACTCTTCAGTTTTTCTCAGAAAACTTGTAGATCTTCATCAGCTTTCCAGAGATTTCGCGCTTCAGGATATTTCAACGAACTTCAAGAGTGCCTTATCTTGTTCTTGCTTCGCCCAGAGATTTGAGAATAGAGTTTGTTTGAGAGTTGTTCGAGAGGTTCGCTACAGCCAGGTACACGTCATTTCACTCTTGATTTTGCGTTGATTCGTTGAGTTTTCAGCTTCGATTAGAGTTTGATTTTGGTTAGGGCATGGGCTGAGAGGGATAATGGTAATATTGTGGTGTTTTGTTGTTGTTGTGTTGGGGATTTGTGTGAGTGAAGATGAAGTTGCAGAGAGGGAGTGAATTGAGAGAGACGAGAGGGAACGGCTAGAGAGGAGAATGAACAGTGTTAGGGTTTTTAGGTTTTGTCCAACTGAGTTGTGGATTAGGGTTGGCGTACTGGGCTTAGGCCCAAACGTTTTACTGAACGCTGCACCTCAATTACTCAATCACCCCCTTAGCGTGAGAGTCTGAGAGAGTGAGTTGGGCCTTAGGCCCCAATTTACTTCCTGCACCCCCCTGGGCGTAAGCCCATTGAGATATCAACTAGGTAATTGCTAACGCTGCACCCCCATAGTTTTTTTCTTTTTGATTTGTTTGATTTCAGAATCTGGGCCCTGCGCCCAACTGCTTCTGGCACCCCCATTGAGGGCCCAATGTGAATAATAACTAGAATCTCTTGCTGTTTGCACCCTCCATGTTATTTTCTTTTATTTTGATTTTTCTTTTATATTTCCATATTAAATAATTCATAAAAAATGTAAATAATTGTTTGTTTCAATAATTCTTTTTCAACCATTTCATGAAAAAATGTTAGGAAAATCAAATAAAAATAAAATTGTCATTTTATTTTTTTGTTTGTTATATTTTGCATATTTTTCAATTAATTGATTTGTTTGTTAGTATTTTTAATGCATGCATATCATTAGAAAATTCATAAAAAATGGTAGAATTAGTCAAATAATCCCGTCCTTTTTTCTGTAGACTCGTGATTCAGTGTAGAATTTTATAGTGCAGAAACATTAGCTCAATCATGCATTTTCATTTTAATTGCATTTTTCCATTGTTATTGATGTTGAATAAATTGGTCTGTGGATATGTCTGTGTTGCTGATTGTAGTTCTTTCATCTGGTATTGAATTTTATTCTGATTTTTCAGTATGTTGCCCTAGAGCCATGTAGGTCTCCCATTAGATTTTTTGATAGATTTTTGTAGGGTGTTCTGCTGTGATTTGTCTGAGCCTGAAAATAGGAGAAGTTTTGATGACTTCTGACTGTGAAGTTCAACTGTGGTTGAACTTCAGAGATAGTTTCCTGTGGTTTGTTGGCCTGTGGGTTCTTCTTGAAGGTGGGAGCTGATTGAAGTCCTGTTGGAGCTTGCAAGGATGCAGTAGATTGAGGCTTAGTCTAGGAGCTTGTTGTCTGTTTGTGAGGTTCGAGATCCTGAAGTTTGAAGGGAGTTTATGGTACTTTCCTGAGGAAGGCACTATGAATGACTTTCATCCTTCCTTCTCACCTCTTTCGTAAGTACCCAATGATGTTGGAGCCGACTTGTGAGTTTAATTCCTCCTGAGGAGGAATGTAAACTGATCACATGTTGTTGAGCCACATGGGATACGATTCCTAAGTGGGAGCCTCCTAGTACTTTCCCGAGGAAGGTCCTATGGGTCTATTCACTTAGTTCCAGTAGTTTGTCTAGGATTTCGTAAGTATCCAGTGATGTAGGAGCCAACTTGTGAGTTTAATTCCTCCTGAGGAGGAATATAAACTGATCACAGTTGTTGAGCCACGTAGGATACGATTCCTAAGTGTCAGCCTCCTAGTACTTTCCTGAGGAAAGTCCTATGAGTCTGTTCACTTAGTTCCCTTAGTGCATATAGGTTCTTTCCCAAATATCCAGTGACGCCGGAGCCTTCATGTGAGTTTAATCTCTCCTGAGGAGGGATGTAAACTGATCACAGTTGTCGAGCCGCATAGGATATGACTCCTGAGTAGTAACCTCCTGGTACTTTCCTGAGGAAAGCACTATGGGCTTGTCTGCTTAGCTTCCTTTCTCTGGTGAGCTTGTTCTGAAGCTTGGAGACTGGGATTGATTCCTCTTGCCTAGGAGTTTGTTTAGATCCTTGCTTAGGGTTTTGATTAGGTGTTTGCTTAGATCCCTGCTTAGGGTGTTGTATAGAGTTTTGTTTAGAGATAGATTAGGAGCTTGTTTCAGGTTTGTTTGAGGCCCTGCTCAGGGTTAGTCTCTTTGTGTTGTTTGACTTGTGTGATGTTATGTTGCATTAGACTTAGATGTTCATCTAGATAGTTCTGAATAAGTGCATCTTAGAAGTAGACTTTGTGTGCATGAGAAGTTGAGGGGATCCTCCTTCTGCTTGTTTGTTATTGCGTGGCTTTGCTTGTTGGTATTTGGTAGAGCCGAGCTCCCTTGCCTCTGTGCCTCGTTTGTCTAGCTGTTGCATTCATGCATATTTTCAGTATTCATTTACGTTGCAGTTTCTTGTTTGTGGTTTAGTCCTGTTGCCATGATCCCTTAGGAGCTCTGACTTCTCCGTTGCGGAGTTGTTATGATAGACATTAGGATGGTCAACCAGGTGTGATAGCAGTAAGTAGATTCCCCTGTTTCTCAGCTATAGTTTTAGGGTTTCCCTTTCCTTTCTGTAGGAGCTTTTGAGTAGCTTGACCCGTAGTTAGCTGAACTACAGCTGCTCTGATTCTTCGTTCCAGACGAAGATATGTAGGCATAGGATGCGATATCCTAGCGAGCACACTAACGACTAACCTTTGTTCTCTCGCGGCTGTGCGATCGAGACTTTCCCGCTAACGACTAATTGTTATCCTTTTCTCTTGCCCGAGTGCATTTGAGACCAGATCGTATTTGTAGGTTCTAGAGCCTTAGAGACTAGTTTGTTTTCTCACTGCTGTGTGAGAGCCCCTGTTTACCCGTAGTTAGCCGAACTACGTTTGCTCTGATCTTTCATTCCAGATGAAAGTACGTAGGCACAGGACGCGATGTCCTGGCGAGCAACCTTTCCCCCGTTTAGACGTAGGAAGTCGAACTACGTTGACTCTGACTTTCCCATTGCACGAGGGAATACGTAGGCCCAGAACACCGTATGTTCTGTCGAGTCTTGTCCTTTTATTTTCTTTTCAGACCAGCCATTAGCGTAGATAGATAACACACCCTTTTACCTATAAACACCAAGCGTGGATCCCATCGAGTACGATGGACGTGAGGGGTGCTAATACCTTCCCCTTGCGTAACCGACTCCCGAATCCAGGTTTTGGTTGCGATGACCATACCTTTTCCCGTCTTTGCGAGGTTTACTTCGAGCGTTTCCTTTCCCGCTCTGAGGGATAAATAACGCACGGTGGCGACTCTCCTGTCAAGCCGGCGCCGATTTTCGCAGTAGCGACAGCTGGCGACTCTGCTGGGGATCTATAGCATCTAGGGACTTTTCCCATCCCTTATGCTGGGACCGTTTCCCATCCCCTACGCGAGTCAATCCTAGCGCTTGGGTGTTTATTTGTTGGGTGTTGTGCATATTGTGCTTTACTTTTCTGCACTTTACTTTTCTGTACCTTTACCTTTCCGCATTTATTTTCCAGCATTATATTATCATGATTATTGCTGTGGGCGAAGGGAGGTTACTGTGAGTGAAAGCCGGACCCGGGCTTGAGTACACACCTAGATATAGTTGTGGAGAAGTAGTAGACGAACCTGTCTGCTGAGCAGGCACAGTTCCCTACGAAAATCTGCGCTCAGACGAGATTCTTGCAGAGGTGCTCCTTTCCGGTCCTGAGGATCTGAGGGGAGTCCAGACGTGAGGATTGTCGACTCTGGGGACCGATCAATTGGAAGTCAGCTAAGTGAGGCCTCTTCATGATGGGATGATGCCACTCCTTCTGGGAATCGTATCGTCACTCATGAAAGTCTGTGACGCTGATAACCGCATAGGATGCCGTACCTTTGTCCGTGGATTAGGTTTATCCTACCTGTGAGAGGGACTGGGTTATTGCAGGAAAACTGGCCTTCAGAAACCATGATTCAGTATCTTTATCAGATGGTATTCTTGATTCATCTCCAGGTGTGTTGTCTGGGTCAGATGGGTTTCTTATCTGAGGTTGAGGCTATTATCAGATGGTATTCTCGTCAGATACAGAGGTTCAGATGGTTTTCTTACCAGGGGATTGATATTTTGAGTATCAGATGATAGTTATTGGCATGAGATTCTGATGACCGTGTTGGTTTTCTGTTCTTGATCACAAAGATATTCCTCTTCAGGCTACAGCATAGCCCCTGTGTTCGCAGATTGCATTATTTATCATATTGCATCATTGCATTACCATCTGCATTCAACTAACGTGTGTGTATTGCAGGTACATATTTCCCTTCCAGTTCTGGTGTTTGTTCCTAGCAAGACATGGAAAACCTGAAGAGAGTATTGCCCTATAAATTCCCGTCGCCGAATATCAGTCTATTGTTAGAATTGATTGCTATTGCTAAGAAGAGAGGAATGGGTGACTTCAGACAGAGATATGGGAGGATTCTGACATACGTTTATCAGCCATCTGCCTACGAGACCAGCGGCATCTATACTCTGTTACAGTTTTACGACGCGGAGCTCAGGTGTTTTGTATTTCCCGACTTCGTTTTGGCTCCTACCCTGGAGGAGTACTCTGCACTTCTGGATATACCGATCCGTGAGCAAATGCCTTTTTATCGTCCGGACGCTGAGCCTAAGCTGGCTGAGCTTTCTACCATCCTGTGCTTGAAAGAGTCTGAGTTGTCTGGGAAGATGATCAGAAGAGGAGACGTATGGGGATTTCCGTTGGATGTCTTAGTGGATAAGGCTCGAGAGTACGCCCAGAAGGGTAAATGGGATGTTTTTGACATTATCCTTGCTGTATGTGTGTATGGCATCGTGTTGTTCCCGAATATTCCTGATTTCGTTGATTCAGATGCCTTCTATATTTTGGCTGCGGGAAACCCAGTTCCCACTTTACTGGGAGATGTCCACCATTCAACTCATTATCAGAATGAAAAGCGACGAGGAAGGAATGTGTCTTGTTGTGTACCTCTCCTATGCAGGTGGTTCACCAGTCATTTGCCTAAGTCAGGTCCTTTTGTCACATCTATCAATTCTCTAGGATGGCCCGAGCGCTTAATGGGATTAACTGCCGAGAACGTGGTATGGACCAATAAAGAGGTATTTGGAGCTGAAGTCATACTCAAAGGCGAAGGATTCCCGAATGTTCCGTTAATTGGAAGGAAAGGTTGTGTCAACTATAACCCTTCTTTATTGATCAAGCAATTTGGGTACATACCTCAAGGAGCGCCAAAGCCCGAGGAGATACAGGAATCTCTGTATCTCACCGGGGCAATAGGGAAAGAGATGCTGTCTAAACTTGAGAAAGCCTGGAAAAACTTGCACAAGAGAGGGAAGCTTTCAGGTAGCAGAGGGGATACTCGAGGTCCTAGCCCATATATAGAATGGATTCGTGAGCGAGCTGTGAAGTTCCTTATGCCGTATCCAGCAGTTCAGCCATTGCATCCTCCTCCGGCAGAAGAACCTACCACTGTGGACATTCAGGTTTACAAGCAGCTGATGGCGGAGAAAGAAGAGCTAGCCAGGGCTAAAGAGGCTTTAGAGCAGGAGAATGCCAAGCTTCGGCATGAGAATATTGAGACAGGATATATTTCTAAGCAACAGGCTGAAACTCTGAAACATCTGAAGGCTACGCTATTAGAATTGACTGAAACCAAGAAGCGTCTGGAGTTAGATGTAGACTCAGTTAGTAGTGTGTTGGCTACCAAGAAGCAAGAGCTGGAAAGGGCCTACACAAAGCTAGCCAAGTTCAGAGAACACTGGGATCGCACTATGACCAAGCGCAAGGAGCGAGAAGAAGGGCTGAAGACACAGATTGCTCAGTTAGAAGAACAGGTCAAAGTGAAGAATGAAGAGCTTGAAGAAGAAGCCTGTCGCCGATACGAGGCCGAGCGTAAGCTGACAGATGCCATGAAGAATTTAGAAGATTTCCAGCATAGAGCAGATGCCAAGAGACCCAAACCAGGGGATGGTGCTAATGATAAGGCTTGGGAAGACTTTGTCAGAGACATCCAGGGGACGGTCAGGAAGAGGGATCGACTGATAGAAGGTTTGATTTATCAACCAGATCATGCAGAGACAAAGAAGATGGTCGAAGACTTCCGCAACCGTACCCGTACTTGATTTCTCTCTTGTATTCTGTATGTTGAGATCACCACCAGGCATGTTGGCTGGGATCCTCTTTGTCGTATCAGCTGTATGGAGCATAGTTATGTAACTTCTTGACAAGACTGTTATTCTAAGCAATATATGAGGGATTTTCCAAATATTGTCTTTATGGTTTACCTCGTCTCGCTACCACTGACACTGGAATTGGAGGGAAAATATCTCCAATGCACACATGCACGTTAGCATTTTTGTATTTTTGTTTGCATAAATCATACTGCATAGCATTTCTCTAGCAGGTCAAAGCACTTATCCAGCCTTTGTTTTCACCCAGAAGGTGATTCTCGGGGAATTGTTTGAGGCAAGAGTGGAGTGTTGAAGACGACCGAAGGGGCTGAAGCAGATTTGAGCAGAATCAAGCAGCGTAATCAGTTACCGGTAGTTGGTGGCTATGTCTGAAGGCAATCTCCAGTCTCCTAATACCCAGGGAGGGTTTACTATGGCGCCCAACCATCAGTATGATTTTATGGAGGACTTCCCGCAAGCGAACAATCTTACTGCAGACCAAGTTGTGCAACCTGCTGTTGAGAATAGAGATCGGCATGAGCAGTTTATTGCCCGAAATGAACGTTATCCTCCTGTTAACAATCAATGTGTTGCTTTCCCTGTGATGAATTACCGGAGAGATATTCCAATGACCGGGTTAGTAGATCCAAGAGCTCTTGACGATGATAGAAGACTCCGAGTGTTGGAGGAGCAAATGAAAGCCTTGGAAGCGAAAGATGCCGTTAACCTGGATGCTGTAGCCATGTGTTTGGTTCCTGACTTGGTAATGCCGTACAAGTTCAAAATGCCGGAATTTGAGAAATACACAGGAGATAGCTGTCCGAAATTGCATTTGATGATGTTTTGTCGAAGGATGACTTCGTTTGTGCGAAATGACAAATTGATGATCCATTGCTTCCAGTATAGCCTGACTGGGGCATCGTTGAGATGGTATGTGCAATTAGAGAGTAATCAGATTCGATCATGGGTGGATTTAGCCAGAGCTTTCATAAAGCAGTACGATTACAACTTGGATTTGACTCCTAGTCTCGTAGATCTGCAAGAATTATCTCAGGCAGAGAATGAATCATTCAGAGCGTATTTGCGAAGATGGAAAGAATTGGCTGCTAGTGTTCAACCACCGCTTCCGGAAAAGGAACTGGTTGACATCTTCCTGGGTACTCTGAAAGGCCATTATTTTGACAAATTGTTCAGTTGCACAAGCTTTGTGGGCCTGATGAGGCTGGGAGAGATTGTTGAGAGAGGACTCAGGAGTGGAAAGTTTCGAGATGTTCCTTATGTCCCAGTTGATAGGATTGAGTCAGTTGTCAGTTCTCAAGAAGAATGGGAAGGAGGTGACGCCACCTCAGAATCTCTAGCATCTCAGGATCAGTTTTCAGACACTTCAAGTCAACGATCATCCTATCGCCGATCGCGTCAGCATGCTCCACGAAGACCAAGGAAGCCTGAAAGGCAGTTTACTCAACTACCGGTGTCGTACAGCCAGTTGTTGCCAGATCTGGTCAAAAGTGGATTGATAGTACCGAAAGAGACTAAGCCGGTGATTCCACCGTATCCTCCAGGTTTTGACGCCAGCGCCCGCTGTGAGTACCATGTTGGGGCACAGGGGCATTCCACAAATGATTGTAAAGTACTCAGAAGTCAGATTCAAGATTTGTTAGACGCCAGCCGTATCTGCATCACTTCTCAGGGTTGTGTTCAGATTAATGATTTTCCATCTTCCAGTTGTGGGGGTTCGTCAGTTAATATCATGGAAGGCTCCGCAGGAAGTGTGTGCTCCGAGGATTGTCAATCAGAGAGTTCAGTTGAATATGGGGAAAGTTTCTAGAAGTTTCTATGCCGGGTGTCGCATCTGTTTCTCTGCCTAACCCGTTTAGCTTTTTGTGCATCAGTATTTGCTGACCACCACCAGGATTGTTGGCTGGGGTCGTTATATTCAGACTCATTTGTGCTTACCTGCTGATTTTGTTGGTTGTACATGTGTTGGAGATGTTCATCTGTGTGCTTATAGTTTGAGTTTCTCTTTATCTCGTTGTGAATATGTGTTTGCTTTCTGCGCTGCATTATCATTTAACAGGTATATCAGAACCGTGGGCCTTATTTCCTCATCGTCCAGTTTATTGCAGGAACTCCTTCAGAGATATGGAACAGAATCAATTTGAATTGATCGAAGTCCAAAGCCAGCTGGGGCAGATGATGAAAGACATGCAAGAGATGCGTCTAGAGCAGAAGATTCTCAAAGAGGAGAACAGTCAGCTGAAGACCCAAATGAGCTTGATCATGGAAGTAGTCAAGAATGTGCTTAGGAAAGAAGACGATCAGCTATTTGAAGCCGCAATGAAGAAGCTCGTGCCACCTGTGCATGTGGAACCCGAGCAGCGGCAACAGAAGATACATCCGGCTCAGCGGAAGATCCAAGAAGGAAAGCCAAGGAGGATATTTGAGGCACCGCCTATGACCTATGCTGAGCTCTTGCAGATCTTATTGAGGTTTAATCTGGTTGAGAAAAGAGCGTTGACACAACCAACGAAAGCGTTTCCTCAAGGGTACGATGCTAGTAAGCAATGTGAATTTCATTCCGGGGCATTCGGACATGACATCGAGGGTTGTCATGCTTTCAAGCACAATGTCCAAGACCTGATTGACTCGCACGATATTGAATTCACGCCGGGCGGCGTAGCTGTGCATATTGCTCCTGTCTCAGTCGATGCTAAAATGACAGATGTTTCTAAAGCTGCAGTGGGTCAGAAGCGTATCCTGGAATCCATGGTGTCAGAATCCCCAGGCCCACAACTGTTGCCTATTCCTGGGGCAGATCTAAGAAAGAAAATGGTTAAGCATAAGGAGAGCGTTCAGTACATTGAAGATCAAGAAACCAATGTCGCATTTGATACAAAGGGTGTTCAAGGGTCAGCCCGATACCACCAGCAGCAGCCTCAGCAGGGGGCACAGCAGGCTCAACGAAGATTCCCGGGTGGCAAGCCGAAAAGAGTGTTTGAGAAACCTCCCTCAACATATGCCGAGTTGTTGCAGACATTGCTGAGATTGAATCTGGTAGAGACAAGAACTCTGGCACCAATAACGGGAACTCCCCCGTTTGGTTATGACGCAAGCAAGCACTGTGAGTTTCATTCTGGAGCCCCGGGTCACGATATAGAAGGTTGCCATGCTTTTAAGCACAAAGTGCAGGATTTGCTTGACAGTGCAGCAATCAGCTTCGGGCAGAGAGGTCCCCAAGTCATCTGAATGAAGGAGAAAGGGCTCTATAATTTGTTTGAGTCGATTGAAAGCAGATCAAGACAGCATCGGGTTACCCCTAATAAAGATAGCTGGTTCAGCAGCAGGGTAGATGCAAAAGCCCAGTTCTCGGGAGCTAGCATATTTTCTTTGTTTTAGTTTGTCATTTCTTTGCATTTGTAATTGCTTTCCTGTTTGAATTTGTAAACTTGCTTGTAAAACTTGTTGTTTCCATTTCAATTGATGATAATGAAATAAATATGCATGTTTTGATTAAATCCAGTCGTGTTCACTAACTGTTTTTGCAAATGTCCAATGCCTGGTTAAGAAGAATTTGGGGAGGATGACGAAAATGACCGACATGCAACTACCGATATTGTATGCTTTTGAAATAGAACCTGCTGATGATGTACAGGCATTGATTCAAATCCTTAAACACCGGAGATATAAGGAAGATAATCCCTTGTCAACCCCTTTGAGCCTTGTAGTAGGAGTTTCTTTCTGTGAACGAAAAAACCCTCAATCTTAACCTGGGGCAGGGTAGGTGTTAGCTAATTTGACCGAGCGTTCAAATTGCAAAAGGAGTGTCCGTTCGAGGATCAATCACATCCCTAGAGGTCGTACCTAAAAGACCACAGTGGTTCAATCAAGAGTGGGATAGCCACATCATTCCCAAAGATTCAGGCAACCAGTGTCACACGACTTGTTCGAAAAAAGAAGAATGAAAGAGAATCAAAAGCCCGCTAAGTCAAGAAAAAAATTCAAAACAAATGACTTAGGCAAAAATGAGGGCATCCCGCTGGACTAAAAAATCAAAAGAAACTCAAAAGGAGTCAGTCCAGGCAAAAGTTAGGGATATGAAGAGAAAAAGATGAAAAGGATCAAAAGAAAAATCCTCGATGGAAGTACGAGTCGTGTGACCTCAAGTGTCAAAGACGAAAGGTGAGTGGCTGTCACCCCAAATCCAAAAGTCTCTCGAACTATCACTCCTATCTTTCAGCCTCTGAGAGATGAGCGCTAAGGTCAAATTAGCTGAACATAGGATCGGAGAACATCAAGGAGAATGGGTGGGTTAAAAGTAAACTTTGAGCCTTTATCCTTTCTTTCAAAACCATGAACCTGACCACATTACAACCTTCAAAAGACCTAATTGAAGCAGGGTGTTTCGAAAGCATACTCCGGTAAAGGTCGCGTCGATTCTGACTCCTAAAAGGTTCCTCTTACCATGTTGATACCGATGTCGACGAATGTTTTGTGCATCATATGCCATAAACTGTTTTTCCCTTTTCCCAGTGAACAGATTGGATGTCAAAGCTGTCATATGTGTTGCATTAATACATCATTTATGCAGAACAACTTGTTTTACTTGCGAGTAAGCGCTTGATAGCAGAACAGCTTCCTACAATGGAAAGTATGGTCAAGATAGAATGTGGAGCGCCCGAATGTTCCGAGAACAGGGGCAAGCTTTATTGTAATCCCCAGTCAGGTCAGCCTTTCGAAGTCAGTTATCCTGGGGCAATCAAGTTGAGGTCTGGCGAATGCAGTCAGGAGGTACTACTCTGAATCAGATAACCGGGGCAAGGTCGTTGCAGTCAGGGGCAGACCATTTTAAGCACGCAAAGGTTGCGCGAGAAGCATTCAAGGTGAAGTATATCTCAGAAGTTCAGAACGCTGAGGCATGTTATATCAGACCATCAGAGAATAGATTTGCAGAGTTCCTTTCAGGGACTATCCCCACAGATGTCATGTGGGCTGAGGCATATCAGAAGCGAAAGGATTGTTGTTCTCCGTACCTACAGGGTCATTCAGAGTTATCCGAGCAGATGCAGTCAATTTTCGAGAGCGAGATGAATGCGGGAGGTCGTGTCACTACCCCTTGACCCTTCAAGGCTGTGTATTCAGGAAGAATATTTTCCAGTGTCAGGTGTACCTGACCCAGTAAGATGGCTTAAGAGCTCAAATCCAAGTTTGCGATTACTGTGAAGCCCATCCGTGTTGGCGCATCGATCTCCAGATCCAAGCTTCATCAGAGCGCAGGAGGACTCCCTCCATTTTCTACAGCAAAGTCAAATTTGCCGTTGGTATGGGTAAGCTATTCCCAGAGGAGTCTAATCATATTCAGCACGTCTGCTATTTTACAACGGAGTTACATTCCCCAGCAGGGTATTACTTCGTCAAAGTGTTCGGTTAAGTTCCCGGTATCCCCAGCAGGGTTGACTTCACTCTCCCAGCATTTATTTTGCTAGGACGATTCAGTGATATCCGGGTTATCCCCAGCAAAGTTGGCCTCGCCTTCAGCATTTATTTTGCTGAAGTGGTTTTCTGTACCCGGCCTTCTCTGGCAGCTCGAGCCTGCTAACATATTGCATGCATCATACCTGCATCATACCTGCATGACATTTTCAAAATGCGTAGCATTTCCATCTAGAATGGAGCATTACGCTGTAGAAAGACTAAAGCATTTGCATAAGCATACAAAGCATAAGTCAGGTTTCTGTCAACCTCATATGGCGCGTGAATTACTCTGTGATCAGTTCAGGGACATTTATTCAGCAGCAGTATTCAGACAGTTCAGCGGATTATTTGTATCTCAGATCATACAGCGATTATGCTTTGATCAGTCAGTCATCTGATGTTGACAAGCTTTTCTTCCCGTCAATTCATATTGGCGATGTGTTCCCCCAATAAGTGGATTTCTCCGTCTAGCATTAGACGTCTTGAGTATGAATGTGGTTTTCTTTCCGTCTATCCATAGACGATGTGAAGTTGCGGGTGATCGCAGTGAGATTTCAAGAAGGGGTTTCTCCCAGGATATGCTTTTCTTACCGTCTATCAGTAGACGACGTGAAGCTTTGGTTGATTTTCAATGGAGTTCAAAATAGAGCTGTTCTAATAAGTAGCTTTCCTTTCCGTCTGTCAGCAGACGATGTGAAGTTTCGAGCTATTGTTCAGCGGGTTTTCTTATTGCCAGATCATACATATGATGAGGTGTTTCCCCAGCGAGTCTTCTCCGGCTATCCTTAGTTGTTGAGGGGTTTCAAAATGATTTTGGATATTGGTTCTCTTTCTGTTCATTGGATGAGATGACGTTTCAAGAGGTACTTTTCTGACCATCAATCCTTATTGATGTCGAGGCTCTTCGAAGAATGTTCAGTTTTCGTGATTGTCGATTCTTATTGACGACATGTTTCTTAAAAGGTGGTTTTTCTTCCCGTTAGTCCATACTGACGATGTGGCCCCTTCAAGGATATTGACTTCTCCATCGATTCCCGTAGACAGAAGGATTCTGAAATTCAAGGGATGGTGTTGAATTGCGTTATGGTGTCTTGCCGTCTATCCTTAGACGATGTAAATATGGAGATAATGGTGTCTTTCCGTCTATCCTTAGACGATGTGAGTATGCGTTCAGGCTTTGTTCCCGTCTACCCTTAGACGATGTGAATATGGAGATTAAGAATGTGATTCCGTCTACCCTTAGACGATGTGTGTATGGAGATTATGGTGATGCCGTCTACCCTTAGACGATGTGTGTATGGAGATTATGGTGATGCCGTCTACCCTTAGACGATGTGTGTATGGAGATTATGGTGATGCCGTCTACCCTTAGACGATGTGTGTATGGAGATTATGGTGATGCCGTCTACCCTTAGACGATGTGTGTATGGAGATTATGGTGATGCCGTCTACCCTTAGACGATGTGAATATGGAGATTATGGTGATGCCGTCTACCCTTAGACGATGTGAATATGGAGATTAAGAATGTGATTCCGTCTATCCTTAGACGATGTGAATTGATTTGTCATTATGGTGACTTTCCGTCTATCCTTAGGCGATGTGAATTTGGAGATTGATGTTGTCTTTCCGTCTATCATTAGACGAGGTGAGTATTCAATAATGGTGTCTTCCCGTCCATCTTTGGGCGATGTGAGTATATTTCTCTTCCTGCCTATCAGTAGGCAATGTGAAAGAATCAGGTATTTTGTTGCAGCTCTCGGGTTTGTTATATGGGGTATCACAAGCAACGGGTATTCAAATCAGGAGTTCTTTATCAGATGATTAAATCAGTTTGGTGCCATAATGACTGGACTCGGTTTTCTGGACTTTATTCTCCAAGCAGTTGACAGTATATGCTCGCGGTTGGCAAATTTTCGGGTTTTATTTGTATTCAACCGTCTCGTACCTCTGAATGTTTGAAGGCTGAGCGCTCTTCAAACCCTTCAGGTCCAAGTCGCTTGAATAGGGGCAGCTGTTGCACCCTAAAATTTGACCAACCGGTTCTCCCATTTGACTCATGGTTTAATTTCATATTCACAGCTCAGATGTATGATTTTTGTGCACAAGCAGGGGATATCAGAGTTTACAGCTTGATTTTTGTCTATCAGATGTGGTAGATCCAGTCCAGATTACCAGGGTTTTATTTTCGGGAAATTGTGCGCTCCTCGGTGATTTTTCAGTGATTTTGGGGATATTCTTATACCCGGGGATCTCCGTCCGATTCGATCTGGTCTCGTGCGCTTTTATGGGAGTCATTTGTGCATTCATCTGCATTTTTTAGGGTTTTATAGGTTTTTGGGAATTTTTAATAGGCTTTATAATTTTTTCTGGAATTTAAATAGGTTTATAGAAAATTTTAATAGCTTAATCTCTTTTTAGGATTTTATAAGAATTTTTAAATCATTTTTAGAATTTTATAGAGATTTTAAAATAGGTTTAATGTTTTTAGATAATATAGAAATAATATAGTTTTTCTTTTTTAATAATAGATTTTTAGTAGATATTAAATAACATTAGAAGTTTAATAGAGTTAGTAGAGATATAGAATTAATTAGACTGATTTCTTTTTAGAGTTTAATAGAGAATTAATTGCTTTTTAGAGTTAATTAGAGGTTAATTGATTTTTAGATTTAATTAGTATAATATAGAATTAATTAGACTTTAATCATTTTTTAGAGTTTAATTAGGATTAATTGAATTTTTTAGAATTAAATAGGTTAATGACTTTTTAGAGTTTTAATTAGGTTAATTGAGTTTTTTAGAGTTAATTAGGTCTAGTTAATTGTTTTAATACAGTTTTTTTCAGTTTTTTTTTCATTCAATTTCGTACTGGGCCCAAAGCAGTGCAAGGCCCAGTTTGCATTTTTTTGTCCAACAATGCAGCAACAGATTTGTCCAAAAAAGCCCAGGTCATCCAAGTGCTTCCAGCGCAGCCTGGAAGTTTCTAGAGAGTTCTGGCATTTGCAGTGGTATAAAGGCAGACACGTGTCTGCAAGAGGAGGGCCCCACGCGTTTCTCAATTATTGCGCCACCTTTTCGTTTCCCAGACGTCACCACCTGTCCCCCACTATCTCTCTCTCTCTCTCCACGCCACCACGTGGCACCCATGCAAGCCCTTCCCTGAACCACTTGTCACACCCCTAGCCTCGCCGGAACCTCCCACCGCCGGGCATGCAGACGCCCTAGCCATTCACCGCCGGCGCCCCTAACGACCTCCGGCCACCATCAGTTCACCGGAAAATTGCAATTTGCCAGAAAATCATCAGAAACCTCCTATCTTCTTCTTTCTCCCCAGACCTCCTCCGTCTACCCTCATCGGCGCATCACCGGAAACTTCAAAGAGCTCCAGAAACCGTCTTCCTCCTCCAACCTTCGTTCCACCATCAGATCTCCATTCAAATCGCTATCATCTTCATCAATCTTTTTTCCAGAAACAGAACCTTCATCGCTCTTCATCAATTTTTTCCAGAAACAAGATCAATCTTCATCAGTTTTCTCCAGAACGCCAACAATCTGCATCAAGAGGCCCAGAAAAGCGCCAAGATCTCCAATCGTCTCGCTTCGGTATCCAAGAACTCTTCAGTTTTTCTCAGAAAACTTGTAGATCTTCATCAGCTTTCCAGAGATTTCGCGCTTCAGGATATTTCAACGAACTTCAAGAGTGCCTTATCTTGTTCTTGCTTCGCCCAGAGATTTGAGAATAGAGTTTGTTTGAGAGTTGTTCGAGAGGTTCGCTACAGCCAGGTACACGTCATTTCACTCTTGATTTTGCGTTGATTCGTTGAGTTTTCAGCTTCGATTAGAGTTTGATTTTGGTTAGGGCATGGGCTGAGAGGGATAATGGTAATATTGTGGTGTTTTGTTGTTGTTGTGTTGGGGATTTGTGTGAGTGAAGATGAAGTTGCAGAGAGGGAGTGAATTGAGAGAGACGAGAGGGAACGGCTAGAGAGGAGAATGAACAGTGTTAGGGTTTTTAGGTTTTGTCCAACTGAGTTGTGGATTAGGGTTGGCGTACTGGGCTTAGGCCCAAACGTTTTACTGAACGCTGCACCTCAATTACTCAATCACCCCCTTAGCGTGAGAGTCTGAGAGAGTGAGTTGGGCCTTAGGCCCCAATTTACTTCCTGCACCCCCCTGGGCGTAAGCCCATTGAGATATCAACTAGGTAATTGCTAACGCTGCACCCCCATAGTTTTTTTCTTTTTGATTTGTTTGATTTCAGAATCTGGGCCCTGCGCCCAACTGCTTCTGGCACCCCCATTGAGGGCCCAATGTGAATAATAACTAGAATCTCTTGCTGTTTGCACCCTCCATGTTATTTTCTTTTATTTTGATTTTTCTTTTATATTTCCATATTAAATAATTCATAAAAAATGTAAATAATTGTTTGTTTCAATAATTCTTTTTCAACCATTTCATGAAAAAATGTTAGGAAAATCAAATAAAAATAAAATTGTCATTTTATTTTTTTGTTTGTTATATTTTGCATATTTTTCAATTAATTGATTTGTTTGTTAGTATTTTTAATGCATGCATATCATTAGAAAATTCATAAAAAATGGTAGAATTAGTCAAATAATCCCGTCCTTTTTTCTGTAGACTCGTGATTCAGTGTAGAATTTTATAGTGCAGAAACATTAGCTCAATCATGCATTTTCATTTTAATTGCATTTTTCCATTGTTATTGATGTTGAATAAATTGGTCTGTGGATATGTCTGTGTTGCTGATTGTAGTTCTTTCATCTGGTATTGAATTTTATTCTGATTTTTCAGTATGTTGCCCTAGAGCCATGTAGGTCTCCCATTAGATTTTTTGATAGATTTTTGTAGGGTGTTCTGCTGTGATTTGTCTGAGCCTGAAAATAGGAGAAGTTTTGATGACTTCTGACTGTGAAGTTCAACTGTGGTTGAACTTCAGAGATAGTTTCCTGTGGTTTGTTGGCCTGTGGGTTCTTCTTGAAGGTGGGAGCTGATTGAAGTCCTGTTGGAGCTTGCAAGGATGCAGTAGATTGAGGCTTAGTCTAGGAGCTTGTTGTCTGTTTGTGAGGTTCGAGATCCTGAAGTTTGAAGGGAGTTTATGGTACTTTCCTGAGGAAGGCACTATGAATGACTTTCATCCTTCCTTCTCACCTCTTTCGTAAGTACCCAATGATGTTGGAGCCGACTTGTGAGTTTAATTCCTCCTGAGGAGGAATGTAAACTGATCACATGTTGTTGAGCCACATGGGATACGATTCCTAAGTGGGAGCCTCCTAGTACTTTCCCGAGGAAGGTCCTATGGGTCTATTCACTTAGTTCCAGTAGTTTGTCTAGGATTTCGTAAGTATCCAGTGATGTAGGAGCCAACTTGTGAGTTTAATTCCTCCTGAGGAGGAATATAAACTGATCACAGTTGTTGAGCCACGTAGGATACGATTCCTAAGTGTCAGCCTCCTAGTACTTTCCTGAGGAAAGTCCTATGAGTCTGTTCACTTAGTTCCCTTAGTGCATATAGGTTCTTTCCCAAATATCCAGTGACGCCGGAGCCTTCATGTGAGTTTAATCTCTCCTGAGGAGGGATGTAAACTGATCACAGTTGTCGAGCCGCATAGGATATGACTCCTGAGTAGTAACCTCCTGGTACTTTCCTGAGGAAAGCACTATGGGCTTGTCTGCTTAGCTTCCTTTCTCTGGTGAGCTTGTTCTGAAGCTTGGAGACTGGGATTGATTCCTCTTGCCTAGGAGTTTGTTTAGATCCTTGCTTAGGGTTTTGATTAGGTGTTTGCTTAGATCCCTGCTTAGGGTGTTGTATAGAGTTTTGTTTAGAGATAGATTAGGAGCTTGTTTCAGGTTTGTTTGAGGCCCTGCTCAGGGTTAGTCTCTTTGTGTTGTTTGACTTGTGTGATGTTATGTTGCATTAGACTTAGATGTTCATCTAGATAGTTCTGAATAAGTGCATCTTAGAAGTAGACTTTGTGTGCATGAGAAGTTGAGGGGATCCTCCTTCTGCTTGTTTGTTATTGCGTGGCTTTGCTTGTTGGTATTTGGTAGAGCCGAGCTCCCTTGCCTCTGTGCCTCGTTTGTCTAGCTGTTGCATTCATGCATATTTTCAGTATTCATTTACGTTGCAGTTTCTTGTTTGTGGTTTAGTCCTGTTGCCATGATCCCTTAGGAGCTCTGACTTCTCCGTTGCGGAGTTGTTATGATAGACATTAGGATGGTCAACCAGGTGTGATAGCAGTAAGTAGATTCCCCTGTTTCTCAGCTATAGTTTTAGGGTTTCCCTTTCCTTTCTGTAGGAGCTTTTGAGTAGCTTGACCCGTAGTTAGCTGAACTACAGCTGCTCTGATTCTTCGTTCCAGACGAAGATATGTAGGCATAGGATGCGATATCCTAGCGAGCACACTAACGACTAACCTTTGTTCTCTCGCGGCTGTGCGATCGAGACTTTCCCGCTAACGACTAATTGTTATCCTTTTCTCTTGCCCGAGTGCATTTGAGACCAGATCGTATTTGTAGGTTCTAGAGCCTTAGAGACTAGTTTGTTTTCTCACTGCTGTGTGAGAGCCCCTGTTTACCCGTAGTTAGCCGAACTACGTTTGCTCTGATCTTTCATTCCAGATGAAAGTACGTAGGCACAGGACGCGATGTCCTGGCGAGCAACCTTTCCCCCGTTTAGACGTAGGAAGTCGAACTACGTTGACTCTGACTTTCCCATTGCACGAGGGAATACGTAGGCCCAGAACACCGTATGTTCTGTCGAGTCTTGTCCTTTTATTTTCTTTTCAGACCAGCCATTAGCGTAGATAGATAACACACCCTTTTACCTATAAACACCAAGCGTGGATCCCATCGAGTACGATGGACGTGAGGGGTGCTAATACCTTCCCCTTGCGTAACCGACTCCCGAATCCAGGTTTTGGTTGCGATGACCATACCTTTTCCCGTCTTTGCGAGGTTTACTTCGAGCGTTTCCTTTCCCGCTCTGAGGGATAAATAACGCACGGTGGCGACTCTCCTGTCAAGCCGGCGCCGATTTTCGCAGTAGCGACAGGGTGGTTTTGACACTCGTCTTTCAATACGAAGACGCTTGTATTCTCCATACTCATATACTTTCTCTCCTAAAACCTCGGCTCCGCGTCGAGTTCATTTTCAAAACCTCTTCAATTAAAATCAAATTATCTTTGTATTGAACTAAAAGAGGGGATTAAGTGTAGACTTTCTTCCTCTCCGAGTGTCGAGATGCTCACTGTAGTGTGGGTGGTTTAGACATTCATCTTTCAATACGAAGACGTTTTTCTTTCCATTCTTTCTATTTTCCAAACTATTCTTCTCCTAAAATATCGGCCCCGCACCGAGAACATTTTCAAACCATTTCTCTCCTAAAACCTCGGTCCCGCACCGAGTGCATTTTCAAAACACCTTTCAATAAGGAATAAATTATCTTTGTATTGAATTAAAAAGAGGGGATTAAGTGTAGACTTTCTTCCCCTCCGAGTGTTGGGATACCCACTGTAGTGAGGGTGGTTCCGACACTCGTCTTTCAATACGAAGACGCTTCCCGCCCATTTTCAAATCTCATATCCTTAAAATCATTTCTTTGTGTTGAGCTAAAAAGAGGATTGGGTGTAGACCTCTTCTTCTTCGAGTGTTGGGATGCCCACTGTAGTGAGGGTGGTCTCGATGCTCGTCTGTCAACGCAAAGACGCTTCCAACATTTCCTCATAAAACCTCGGTCTCGTACCGAGTATACTTTCGATAATAAACTAATTTCTCTTTGTATTGAATTAAAAAGAGAGGATTAGGTGTAGACCTCTTCCTCTCCGAATGTTGGGATACCCACTGTAGTGAGGGTGGTTCCGACACTCGTCTTTCAATACGAAGACGCTTCCCGTACATTTTCAAATCTCATCTCTTTAAAATCATTTCTTTGTATTGAATTCGACGAGAGGATTGGGTGTAGACCCCTTCTTCTTCGAGCGTAGGGATGCCCACTGTAGTGAGGGTGGTCTCGATGCTCGTCTGTCAACGCAAAGATGCTTCCAACGTTTCCTCATAAAACCTCGGTCTCGTACTGAGTATACTTTCAACAATAATATCATTTCTCTTTGTATTGAATTAAAGAGAGAGGATTGGGTGTAGACCTCTTCCTCTTCGAATGTTGGGATGCCCACTGTAGTGAGGGTGGTCTTGATATTCGTCTTTCAATACGAAGACACGCCTCCATCCACCACCTCTCCCTCTTTAACTTTATTCCGTAACCTTTCTCACCTAAAACCTCGGTCCCGTACTGAGTGCATTTTCAAACCATTTTCTTAACAAAAACTTGAATGGTCGTGGAGTGGTTAGGCGTAGGCCTTCTCCTATCCCGAGTGTTGACGTTTACCGTAGGGTTCTCTGTCGCAAAACACTTACCATTCAAAGCCAAAAACACTTTAATAAGAGAATGAAGTTCTTTTTGTGTTGAACTAAAGAGAGAGGATTGAGTGTAGTCTTCTTCCTCTCCGAGTGTCGGGATACTCACTGTAGTGTGTGTGGTCTTGATACTCGTCTTTCAATACGAAGACGCCTCGTTCGCCACATCTTTTTATAACCAAAAACTTTGAGATAACGAGTTGGGTACTACCCGTAGGGGTTACTATCCGAGGACCTGTCTCGCCCCCTAAAAACAATCCAATCAACCAAATGCGACTTCTAGCCCCGCGTGGCGAAAACTAATCAATCTTTCAAAAAGGATATGTTACGTCCGTTCTACCGCAAACAGGTACGCATAAGTCTCCAAACGAGCGAGCAGCAAAACACCTAAAATGCTAGAACGCGTACGATAACATCATCCACAAAACACACTGGTTATCCGCACCGTAGGCACGAACTACGTTGCTCTGATTTCTCACATCTATTGAGAATACGTAGGCATAGGATTGCGATATCCTAGCGAGCACCCTTTTCTTTTTTCACCCTTTCCCAGAAAGGCATGCTACGTCCGTTCTACCGCAAACAGGTAACGCCTAAGTCTCCAACGAGCGAGCAGCAATACGCCTAACTGCTAGAATGCGCACGATAACATCGTCTACCAGAACTCCCCCTGCACACCGTAGGCCGAACTACGGCTGCTCTGATTCTTTACTTTGTTCAAGTAAAGATACGTAGGCACAAGGGCCACAATCCTTGTCGAGCACTTTCCCCCCATATCTGTAGTTCCCCGAACTACGTCGACTCTGACTTTCTCACACCTATTGAGAATACGTAGGCCTAGGACCGCGAAGTCCTACCGAGTCTGTTCTTTCTCTTTTCTTCCCCGTTCTCTCTTTCCTCCTAACTTTCTTGTTTCTAACCCTTCTTTTACCCAGTGAAACACTCTTCTTATAACATAATATTTAAGCAAATAAATTCACACGTCGACAAACAAAAGGTTCCCATCGAGTACGATGGATGCGGGGGGTGCTAATACCTTCCCTTCGCATAACCGGCTTCCGAACCCATTCTTGGTCGCGAGACCATCTTATCCATTTCTTTCTTAAGGTTTTCTCGATATTTTCCTTTCCCCTCATGGGATAAATAAAGTTCGGTGGCGACTCTTCTGTCTATCTTTTTCGCCTCCCCGTCGTTGCACGATGCATTTTTCGAGTAGCGACACTTACCATCCTCAAACCAACGGGCAAGCCGAGGTGTCAAATAGACAACTCAAACAGATACTAGAGAAAACAGTGCGTGCCTCCCGTAAGGACTGGGCAGTAAAGCTAGACGACGCTCTCTGGGCGTATCGCACTGCGTACAAAACACCCATTGGTATGTCCCCTTACCAAGTGGTCTATGGTAAAGCTTTCCATCTGCCTCTAGAGTTAGAACACAAGGCATTATGGGCATCAAAAGTCCTTAACCTAGACCTCACCAAAGCAGGAGAGTCTAGAACTCTCCAACTCCATGAGCTAGAGGAATTCTGGAACCGGGCATATGAGAATGCCAAAATTTACAAAGATCAAACAAAGAAATGGCAATGATCGAAGAATTCAGAAAAGGGAATTTCGGAAAGGACAATTCGTACTGTTGTACAACTCCCAGCTGAAACTCTTTCCTGGAAAGCTTAAATCAAAATGGTCAGGACCGTTTATAGTACATAAGGTGTTTCCGCACGGAGCAGTCGAGCTGAAAAATCAAGCAAATGGAGACATTTTTAAAGTAAATGGTCAGCGTTTGAAACCTTACTACGAGGGACAGCAGAAAGATCGAAAGGATGTCGTTCATCTCACATGATACGATGAAGGACCGTCGAGCCAGGCGACGTAAAACGAAGCGCTTCGTGGGAGGCAACCCACGTATTTTACACTCACGTTTTCATGTTGTTTTTTTGTTTCAATAGGTTTGGTTAACTCGCGGTTCATCGGTGAAAGAAGATTGTCGGAAACCAGAAGAGAGCGAAAATTTTGCAAGATCAGTGCCCTGACACGGGTGGCCGTGTTGTGCAACACGGGCCGTGTCAGGCTGCAGCAACCATGGGATGAAACGTGTGGAGTCAGGGGTGCAACACGGGTGCCCGTGTTGTGTAACACGGCCCGTGTTGCAGGTGCTTGTTTTGAAAAAAAATAAAAATAAAATAACTTCCAGGAGGTGCAACACGGGTGCCCGTGTTGTGCAACACGGCCCGTGTTGCAAGGCGCGCAGTAACAACACAATTTTACCCCTGTGGGGCCCACCTCTTTACTCCCCACTTATCTTTAGTAACCACCCATTTCATCTCATTTTACCCTATCACTTCATCTCCCACATTCTTCTCTTTCACAAAACCCTTAACCTCCATTGCCTCCTCTCCATAAAAGCTTCCATCTCCACCACACCCACTCATCGGAAGCACTTCCGCCCTTCACAAAAAATGTTCCCCTCATCCTTGTGCTCATTTCTACGGTTGCGTTTTTCTCTAACAGTGATTTCGAATTTTTTCGAATTGTCTGTGTTGTTTGTGTTTTGCAGGATAAACAATGCCGCCTCGTAGAGACACAAGAAAAGCCGTGGCGGAAACTTCGCGCCCCAGAAAGAGAGCACACCGAATGGCGAATCCTCACGGCATACTCTTTGAAGACCCGGATCATCAGAAGAAATACTCCAACATCATCAAGCGTAAGCTCACCCCAACAAGGTATATCTGTAACACTACGCTTGATAATTTAGGGCTGAGAGTAGAAGTCCATAGAATGTTTCACACTCTGGGTATGCTGGAATTTATGCAATTGGAAGCGCCGACTTATGAGCGCATAACTGTTGAATTCTTGAGTACTTTAGAATTTCAGTTGAAGCACAGGTGGACAGGTGTGGAGGAGGAATACTATGGCACACTTAGATTTCGCCTATTTGATACTGACCATAGCCTGACAATAGCCGAATTAGGAGATATTCTAAAGCTCCCCAATTTTGGACCTGGAGCCCCTCCGAGAAATTTTAGTGTAAGGGACTTCTGGAGGGCCATCACAGGCAGAACTGATTATGTCGCTAAGGCGGCAAAAGCCTCGTGTATTCATAACCCGTGTTTCAGGTATGCTCAAAAAGGGCTGGCCTATACACTATTCGGCAGGGGTGACAGCACAGGAGTGGCAACTCAGAGGGAGTTGTACTTCATGTATGGCATGGCAAATCAAGAGCTCATTAATGTGGCTGCCTTTGCAGCTGACTGTTGCACCCCAAAATTTGCCCTCACAATACAAGACTTTGTGTTCCAAGAAGGTTCACAAGGTTCACAAAATTCACAATTGATCCAGGCTGAACTCCACACATGAAACGCTCCATTTCATTAAAACACATGGAGTCTGTTGCACCCTAATTTTTGACCGTAAGATTCCACCTCCTTTTTGTTTTGTATTTTATACTTTTATGCGAATTTCTATCGTGACTAACAAGTGTGTGTAGGTTCACTTTACTTAAAAGACATCTCAGGTGGATTCGTACAACTACATCCCTTTAAATCGAGGTTTTGGCCCTTCTCAAGTTTTTTTTTCATAAAACGGGACCCCGGGCTCATAGGCAATTAAGGCTTTTTAGCCTGCTTGTGTGAGATGATTTTGGATTCAAGATTTGATTTGGTGCATTTCATGTGGATTTCAAGATTTTTGTCCTCCATCAATTTGGTTCATATGATTTTTTTGGATTCGGCTTGTTTTAAGTAGAGATTCCTCAAAATTCAAGTTCAATCATTGTGAGGTATCTAAATTCAAGTCAATTCCTAAGTCCAAAGTATCTAGTTCTCCATCATAAGGTTAAGATATGCAAGTTCAATTTACAACACTATCTTTTTTATTTGATTTAAAATCTACCATCCAAGTTACGAAGTTCATATCATTTAGAGGTGGTTTATTTTTGGAGAAGAAAGAGTTTTATCCAATTTCATAATAAGGTTCCAGGATTAAGAGCCTCCAACTTGAAGAATTGATTTATTGGGCCTTCTGAAAGCAAGTTATTATAAGATAATGTGAAACTCGAATTGTTTCAGCTTGCATAAAGGTGGTCACCGAGGCACATAGTCAAAATTCTGTCAAAAATTACCCCTCACATGCGGATAGTATTGGTCAACTAGCTAATTGAGGTACACTTCAAGTATTGATTTGATGCCAGAAACACTATATCTAACAGTGACATTGTTGGATCAATATCTTCCTCAAAGGACTCTAAAAACAAATGACATGCGGTTACTTAGTCTTACAACACTCTTACTGGCTTCAAGGTATGAAGACTTTTGGCATTCGAGGGTAAAAGATTTGATTAGCATTTCGGCTAAAAACTTATACTAGAGATCAAGTGTTTGGAATGGAAGAAGCTTGTTCTTAGAAATTGAAGTTCCGTCTAGATGCTCCCACTCCTTACGATTAGGCTGCACGATTAAATGTGAAGCTGGAACACATGGTATCCTTTCTCATTGACCTGTACTTGGTTGAATATGAAGCTTTAGCATTCAAGTCTCTGTCGCTGTGGGCATCAGGTCTCTATTTCGCATGTTGTACGTCGCAAATAAACCCTGCACAAATCCACCACAAATCGGAAGAAATATTAGGGTACTCAGCCCCACCGATACGTTGTGAAATCTGTGATATTAAGTTCGAGAAGGAACATAAGAGAAGTTGTCGAAGCTATGTGAGAAGTCGATGAACATAGTATCTCTAAACGGAGTAACCGAGTACATATGCTGGACGCAGAGAAGGGCTTCATGACTGATTCACTTCGTCAGGCCAATCACCAACAAAGGCAATTAATCACAGTTTATGGCGAACTCTACAGTAGTGATACAGTTAACCTATCAACGAATCAGAACAAGTTCAGTACCAACGCGTTCCCGTAACTTCCTCCAACGTAAACCTAGGAAATAGTACAACAGAAAATGAAACACACTTCCAGATGCTACTTAGTATATGACTTTCATACTATGAGTGTACTCTTTACCTATTTATTTCATTAGATCCTCATGTCAGTTGGTATCTCAAGGTGGTTGTTGACATGAATATCTTTTCCTTCTACCACAACTGCTGCCTGTTGCGGAGATAGACAAAGCCGGGTACCTGCAGTTTAATATGAAGGATTTGAAACACGATGATGTAGTTGAGTTATATAATCTTACAATTTCGGTAAATGGAAGGAATGATGTCTACTACTGCAATAGGGAAGTCACTTATACCCAAGTCAGCAAATACACTGAGACAATTGAAGACTGTCTTAAATCTTTCGAAATCGATTCATACTATAGTAAGGCATACAGTCGACCGGGATTAGCATATTATGCACAAGGAAAATACAGAGACGCTATCGATAAAGGGTTTAAAAAGGGCCTCGCATTTGGACCCAAGTAATGAGACTGTTAAGGAAAATCTAGCACTTACCGGGAGGAAGCTGATATCAAGTCTTTAGACGTGGATGCAAGACCAAGGATAATAACTCTGCACTTGGCAATAGTAGGTTTTAGATCTTGACAATTACTGGTCTATTTGACTTCAGTATCATTGGACCTTCCACATTTGCAAAATTTCAGATTAGTGTACTGTCGCAAATTAACGGATTTGAACTTGAGGGCTATATCGTTTTCTTCTATGCAAGTGTCTAACTGCTCTGTATTCGCTAGAATCAATATCACTTCAAAAGTTAGCACTGCTATGCCAATCTTCACAAGAAGCAGAGCCTCCTCTCTATCACAACCGTGTTCCATCGCCTGCAAGTCAAAAAAACGGAAAATTGATCCCCTACAGAATATCAAAAGAAATTAAGCGCTAATTGTGAGCGGTTGTCACGAAGGTACCTACTGAAAATTTCGAGTCATTTCCCTGGCCTTCAACAACAACCTCTCCTCCAGCTCTGCCATCCTTGATCCTCGAAGAAGTGATACAAAGCGAAAACAACATTAGTGTAAGAATGAACAAAATATTGCAAAGTATACACCGGCTTGAAGAAGAAACCATACGAACTGAGTTTGAGTTCGGAAGGAAATATACCTTGTATCACATTTCTTCGTGAAAGTTCCTACCAGACACATCAGGCACGAGATTTCCCACCTGGGCCTCTGATTCATTCCTTTGGCCCAAGCCCTTCGCCACGTGTACCTGCCAGATCACCTTCAGAAGAGAAAAAAAAAAGAGAGACCGTTAGAGGATATTCTTTGAAGCAACAAAAGATTCTACTCAAAATAGACCAAATCAAATCCTATCATGATCAGAGATTGAAATAGCAATTAACGTATAATCATGGCAATCAGACAGAAGAGGAAAGAGTTCGAATTTCGCATAAACAGAAAAGGAAGGTTCAAGGCAGCAATCAAATTTCATTAATACATTTGAGGTTATAAAAGGAGCCCATCAGAATCAAACAAAGGACGGAGAGATTCACAATTGAACCAAAAAAAAACTAGCGCTACCGAAAAACACTGAGTTCGCGACCTAAAAACAACCGAAGAAAAAACTTATCTCTTCAGCATTCGAAGCCCCCTCAGGCAGCCGCAGCCCGAACTCACGAAGCACCCTTCGCCATCTCCGCCGCCGCTACCCTTTGGTAAAGTTCGTTCCTTCATAACAATCATCAAACTTATTAACCTTTTCGTTATGTCGCAGGTTTAAAGAAAAGAATGAATCCATGGAGAGAGACGCGATCGGAAACAATAGTGAGAGAGAAGAGAGATCGAGAAGATTGAGAAAGATGAGCGAGAACGGCGACGTTGAGGGATGAAGGGAAATCAGATTGGGATTAGGGTTCCCTCTTTTTTTTTTCTTTATTATTTCGCTTTTATTTGTTTGTTATTATTGTTTTGTAACCTAACATACACCGTATCATAATACACTCACTAATCCACACTTAATCACCTCTTAATCACGCTAACCACCCTTAACAACCCTAAGTAGTCTTTTTATTAACTAATCAACCTTTTAATAATTTGTTAATTTTTAATTAACCTCACTAATTTCTTTTTTCTAATTGACCTATTTAATAATTTATAATTAAAATTATTAACTCCCACCAACTTTCTTTAAACTTATTTTAATCAATCCTTATCTAATTAGTTTTTTTTTTTCATTATTTTGTTTATTTAAAATAATCTAGTAAATCTTTTTTTGACAAAAAGTCATATATCCATTTCATGCTAAAAATAAATAATAATTACAACTTAACATTTCAACGTAGAGATTTGGAGTTTCTACACTCCACGTAAGCGTGTCCTTAAGATGCGTTTATTCCCCTTGAGACCTTGACCACAGTCAAGAAGTTTCTAACCTCCCTATTGAGGGGAACTACGATTACTCTGATTCCGCTCCCGTAAGGATACGTAGGCACAAGATGCGATGTCTTGCCGAGTAAACTTAGAATTAACCCCCTTTATTATTTATTATTGCTTATTTATATTTTATTTATCTTTGCTATTTAATTATTTTGCTTATTATTTTGTAATTGTTTCTTGGATGTAAAGTTGTTTAATTATTTAATTATTATTATGGTTAGTAATTAGGGAGTGTAACAACATGTATGTAATATTAAAATAAATTTAGATCACTTTTAAATAAAGATAATTAAAATAAACACGTCACACACGTAAGTCGATTTTAATCGCCGTCTCACTTCCTAAGGACATCCCTCAAGTTGCCTACGAATAATGGTTAAGTGGGGTGTATAAAGCAAGTCCCTCAAATAGAAAAATCATCAAAGTCCCTTATGGTTGCCTTTACGAATCGAGTCCCTTTCGAAAAATGATGATGGTCCCTTATATGTGCTTATTACATCCCACAATGGCCTTCAAAGTCAAATTGTCCCTCACATGTCCCTTAACATCCAAAGTAAGGACTACCTACTCCATTATAGTAGGGATAGTCTTACTAAAGGAAAGAATAAAGAATAAGAAAGACCTTTAAACATTAGGGTAGGTTACTCCTAGGTGCTTGCTCATTTCAAAACTGTTTCACACTTAAACAAATTTTCAACAAGTTTTCAAACAAGTTCTTAACACATCCTTACATGGATTATTTATTAACTATTCTGAAAATTTTTCTATTCACACACTACACTTTCAAAACAATTCAAAAGTGAGCTTAAGTACCTAAGAGCCCATGGATAACCATGGATGAAAAGGGTGCTAACACCTTCCCTTTTCATAACCTACCCCCCGGACCCAAAATATTCTCTAAGGTCTTTCCTGTTCTTTTATAACCTTTCCTTATGGATAAAATAAAAGTCGGTGGCGACTCTTGCTATCCGCAACATTGTTTAAAGTCAGTTCTCCCACCGTGTTACACCGACCATCAGAAGAGGGTTGCGAATGCGCCTTCCGGCGAAATCAGTGTAGGCGGTATGATCACTCAAATCGCCAATCACTTTGGCCACGGTCCTCTCCTGAGGGAGGAACCCACTATTGTAGGTAAGACAAAGATAGATCTAGCCACCCTAACTGCCCAAGGTATGATTCGAATCTTTGATAGTTACTACTCCTTGGTAAGACGAAACAGTCATCTCCTCGCTTTACCTGCACCTGACTTTATTAGTATTCAAAATGTGAATAACTGGCTATATGAGAGCACAATGCAGGATGAAGAAGACCAATTTTATGATGGTACAGGTACAGAATTCTTTGAGGATGAAGGAGATCAGGTAGAAGAAGCGCCTATACCGACTACTCAAGTCTCACCCCATCAGGAGTCCGGCTCCGGCTCCGGCTCTTGGAGCTTATCTAAAAAAGAATGGGATTGGATGGAGAGTGAGATGTGTCATCTCTGAAGTGAGCAGACAAGTCAAGGCGATGAGCAGACAAGGCAAGGAAACGAACAAATCCGACAAGGCAGGTTGATCAGTGAAATGCACGAATGGATGCGGCAGATGATGCTGCGCGACCAACCTCCGCAACCATGAACTTTGTGAGTTCCCTGCTACTGGTGTTCCAACAGTGGGGACACTATTGAATCCTAGTGTGGGGGTATTTTATTTGTGTTTTTATGTATTTGTGTGTTTTTGTTTCTATTTTCTTTATTTGGTTATTTAATTTTAAGTGTTCGTTTGAAAGCATGATAGCAATTCCACAGTGAAAACCCCCTGACATTGAGCTAATAAAATTAATAACATTGCTGGTTTGGGGAACTGTTTGGTGGATATGTCTGTGAGTGAGGTGATGAGAAAGTATATAGAATACTCAGAAAAAGAACCGTGAGGATGAAATCGAAACAATCTTGAGAGATAGGTAAAAGGCAAACACCTTGGGTTTCCCGAATAGGAACGAGTTCGACGTGTAGATTTGTACCATAGTGCTTTGATCTGAGAAGTACCACTGAGTAGTTTATTTTGACAATCGGGCTTAATCAATAAGAATCGTGTGTGCAAGGTTAACGAAAAATATTGAGCAAAGGCACAGAAAAAAAAAACAAACAAAAAGGGAAATTAGACGACTAATCCTTCTAAGTTGGGTAACCCTCACCCGGTTATTCAGTCCAACGGCGGTCGAACCTGAAAGCCATTCAAAAATAATAACAGTGCCAGAAAAAGAAAAAAATGTCGTTGATCAATCTTGTGCACGCAAGGAAAAATCATAAAATCCGTTATAGTGATTGTCCGAATGAAAGGGATGAAAATAGGAAAAAAAGACTTAAGTACAAAGCATAGTCGGAGAGGTTACCAATAGGGAGACTGAGGTCTGTGGTGTACCGTAGTCTAGTGTTTGTATGTTACCTGTTTTGAGGGAAAAGCCGAGATTAATCCTAGTGGGACTTGGACCGAGAAGTTCAAGTATGAGTATCATTACCGTAACTCACATTTCTATGGACGGTTCCGTTATGAAAAAGATATTAAGTTCGGTTTGACGAGCTTTTTACTTGAGGACAAGCAAAAGTTCAAGTTCGGGGGAGTTTGATCGGTGGATTTCACTTGTGTTTTCAAACGCTGTTTTTTTGTTAATTTCGTACCATTTTATCTGTTTTCAAAGCTTTAGTTTTTGTTATCTGAGTTACTCGTAGTTGTTTATATTCAAGTATTATTTTGAAGTTTGTATTACTTTTGCCGCTGGTGCGTTTGATTCAGTTTCTTTTAGTGTGTTTTTGGCAGGAATTGATGGCATGACAGTCGCACTGTTTTCGGAGGCAAAGAAAAGTTGAAAAATGGAACTCAGAGGCACAACACGGGTACTCGTGTTGCACAACACGACCCGTGTCATGGAGGACACGGTTGCAAGACACGGGCAAGAGAAACAGAGAAAAATGGAGAACAGAAGTACAACACGGGTGCCCGTGTTGCAGCCCCTGTAGAGAAAATGCGCCCTGTGGATTCAACAGCCTGACACGGCCACCCGTGTTGCACAACACGGCCACCCGTGTTGCACAACACGGCCCGTGTCATAGCCACTGATCGTGAAATAGTTGTTTTGCTGATTTTTATGCTGTCAGACCTAGTTCGAAGGGCATTTGAGACATTTCGCGATGTAATTTGAATTTAGATATAAGAGCCACTTTTTAGAAAGAAGCAGACACTTTTGAATTGATATTAGGATTGACAACTGAGGAGAGAGTTTTTTCTGGAGAACAAAGGATCGATCAAAAGAGGAAGCAATTGATGATCCAAGTGACCCAACTCGAATTGTAATGATCTTCTCCTTTTCATTTCTAATTGCATTTATGTTTACGAAGAACATGAGCAGCTAAACCCTCAGTTGTTAGGGGGTGGTCCTAAGTTGCGATGTAATGACCTTTGTTTGATTATTCTATGAGAATTATGTTATTCACCTTATATATATATATATATATATATATATATATATATATATATATATATATATATATATATATATATATATATATATATATATATATATATATATATATATATATATATATATATATATATATATATATATATATATATATATATATATATATATATATATATATATATATATATATATATATATATATATATATATATATATATATATATATATATATATATATATATATATATATTATTTTGCAACAATCTTAATGCGTATTCATATTGGAAAGTAGAATTCGATTTATGCTTAGGTTTTGGTCTGGAAAGTCAACCTAACACTTTTGCAAAATAATATCACGGTCGATATTGCTTAGGAATGAGGATATCCCGTATCACGTATTTTATTGTCAGAACTATTGCTTGATGCTTTTCATGGACACTGAGGAATTAGTGTACATGAAACTCATCAAAGGGTTTTTATTAAGGAATTAAGGAAAACTAAATTGGAGAACTGATGAATTAAGGTTAATAACTATTATCTCAGGATAATCCTACATGGTCTTTACTCGCATCGTGTCCACTCCCCTAACACTGTTCTTAGATTGATTTATAAGTCTTTATTTACTTGTTGTATTACTCTGCTACCAAATAACCCCCTAGACCTTTTGTTCCTTTGAATACTAAAAATCCCGTTAATTATTACGCAGTCCTCGAGATCGATACTTGGGACTTTTCCCTTATTACTACAATCGGTAAAAATAGTACACTTGCTATTTTCCCGATCAAGTTTTTGGCGCCGTTGCCGGGGACTGCCAAATTAACATTGTTTTTAGAATCTAAAAGAAATTTTGTTGCTCTGCGACTAAAATTTTATTATTCGCTGCATTTTTTCTCTGCTTGTATTATCTAACGTTTGTCTAATTGTGTATGCGAGGTCAGGCCTCAGCTAAATATTCTTTTGATACAAAACCAGAACGAGCGTTACACGAAAGACGGAGAAAAGCTAAAGTTAAAAGACTGGAAGAAATAGAGGAAATTATATCTGTGCAGAGCGACTCCGAAGAGAGAGAGACAACACCTGAAACTGTTCAAATGGCTGGAAATCCACCTCATCCTGAAAGACTGCTAGGAGACTATGGAGGGGCCAATGCTCAACCAAACCGGATGACCATTATGAATCAACCGGTGAATGTTGCACATTTTCAGCTGCACCCTTCCACCATCCGTTAGTTGGAGAGCAAGCCGTTCGCTGGAAGAATCAACGAAGATGCAAATAAACATCTTTAGAGATTCCTTACGACCACCACCTCTTTGAAGATAGAAGGACATTCCGAAGAGGCCAAGAGATTGGTTATGTTCCCGTTCACACTCACTGATGATGCGGAAGAATGGTTTTACTCGCTTCTAGCTGGGAGTATCACAGCATGGCAAGAGATGGAAACTGCGTTCCTGAATGAGTATTTCCCTGCTTCAGTGTTTATCCAAAAAAGATATGACATTGTCAACTTCAAGCAAAAAGAAGGAGAATCCTTAGGGGATGCATATAAGCGGTTTAAGAGGTGTCTGACAGCATGTCCTACTCATAACATGGACGCCACTGAGCAGATGCAAAACTTTGTGAATGGATTACGACTCAATACGAAACAGCTCATAGACACTGCTGCTGGTGGCTCAACCAACTTCTCAACGGCCACGGGTATCAAAAGGATCATAGAAGCAATTGCCGCTAACGAGCACCTTGAGTTGTATGATCGCACTGTAAACCAACCGGAAGGTAAGATTGATTTGAAGCTGGCAGAACAGGTTGTTAAAATGGAGGATCAGATTACCGCTGAGGTAGAGAGAAGGTTAAAGAAAATGAATATTGAAACTCAGACAGTGGCACAGGTTGAACCAGTTCAAGCAGCACCTTGTGAAATATGCGGTGTCATACCCAATGTTATGACTTGGGTCGTACCCAATGTTAAGCTGGATGTCATACCCAATGTTATGACTTGGGTCATATGACATCAAGTGCAGGTTTGTTTTTTTGGTAGCTATAAACCAGGAAACAGAATACGAGCTCAAGCTGGATATTAGGAGACTTTCTAGAAGCCCTATGCAAACTAGAATATCCTTGAATTAAGTGGCAAGCGTGCAGATCATTGAAAATAGGTTTGTTATGAATAAACCTAATTTATGTATCACGGCCTAAAAGGACTAACAACTGCTACAAATATCAGAAGAAGCAATCCTGAACAGCAGCTCTTGACAGAAGAATAGAGAGTGCAGATTGCAGAGTCCTTATGAGTGAAGAAGGCTAGTCTTCACGTGTGAATTCTGTTTAGGAATACTTGTACTCCAAGAAATTGTCTGGTGGATGATTGCATTGGATATGTAGATTCTAGGTTGTGTCTCACTCGAAGCTGTGAAGCAAGAGTGTGTGAGTTCCTTGATCAAAGCTGTGAAGCAAGATCAAGGTGTGTATGAAGTGTCTCTTCATATTGATTTCTATAATTGTGAATTGTATATCACTATGGTGATTGAGGGGGAGCGAGTGGGTATACTCAGGTCTAGAGGGTCTCTAGGATGAATTGTCATTGGGTAGGTTTTAAGTGAGGAGTGCAAACTATGTTTGTAATACCCCAAATTTTACCCTTATATTTAGTCAGTCATTTCGCATAGCATCTCATCTGTGCATTTGCTAACCACTATCAAGTCATGGAGGTGTTTGTTTTGCAGATTTGGTTCCAGGGGTATTTCGGTCATTTTACGCGAATTCTGCTAATTCCTGGAAGACGGGCTGTTACTATGTTTTGAGGCATTTGAGACACTATTTCTGAGGCGTTTATTTATCACCGGGTTTGACTATATCAAGGCACCAATTCGATATGTTCGGTATTGAAATCTGTCGGGCCCAACTGGATTTAAGACTTATTTTATCGCTCATGGCTTGTTTCCGGCACACTTCCGTTTCTGTTAATAAGGCACAATTTAATTGGGTATTATTGGATTGTTGCTCTTGGCATTTGGTCAGTGGAATTCAATTACGGGTAATGTTATTGTTGATACTGAAACTGTTGTGATTACGGTGCACATTCGTGTTTGGTTATAAAGTTGTTGGTTAGCATTTAAATTGGAACGCAAGTAAATTTAATCATGTGATGAGATTAGGACTATAAATGAGACAAGTGCACGAACAAGAATGTCATTCGGGAATGTTTATGGTTTATGACTAGGTTAAGGAATTTAAATATTTGTGGATTTATTCACAAACGTTTATAATTTTTAACTAGAAATAAATATAAATAAATTTAAAACTGAGCAGTCATGGATATATAAAAGAAGTTCTGGCATTTTATTTCATAAGAACATCATGGTACAAAAGGAGTTGAATTGTTCTGAATTGCTGTTACAAGGAATTACATTAACTCCAAAAAAGGTCCTAAATCCTAAAGACTTCTAAGTGTCCTTCGCGGTGTCCCTTGAGCTTCTCCACGAATCCCCGATTCACCTGCACATCAAAACAGAACAAACAGAATAGAAAAATGTTAGAAATTGTTTTTAACACTCTCAGAACAGTGTCATCATCGAGTGTCGGGAGTGGCACAACCGAAGCTGCGTCCTACCCCCGTTACCGATCCGCGTCGTTGGCGTCAGATCAGGTAACACCTGTTCTTATCGTTACGGGACATTGATGCGTGTTTTTCGCAAGTGTACGAATCACGTCAAAGTAATATAAAAGATTATCGAATCCACAGAGACCAAGTGTCAATCTATCGTACCTGTTGTTATGGTGTTTATCTAAGGCAACTATTTTTAAGGGTTTTAGTAAGGGTGCAATGGTAAATAAAATTATAATTTTAAATAATAAATAAAAGACAGGCTCGAATGTAATTCACGTAATCAATGATAATCCAGTACTTGTTAATGGAACTACTTATGGGCAATGTTTTCTCCTTTGAAAAGAACTAATTTAACAGGAACTGTCGCTTTCGCGTATTCAGAACCGAGTTGTACTCTCTAATCAACCCCTCCTATTGTCACGGATAAAAAGGTGCGTACTGCGTTAGAGTAGTAAACCTATTTTTAAGAAATATAGTTTCTTAACAAAGTTGAAAAGTATTTTAACCTGGACTTCTTAGCAAAAAGAGGTTCTTATGAACCAGACTCTAAATCTCATGACGCGTCCGAAAATCGTTTTAAAATCTCTTTTCTTTTTAATCTAAAAACTCCTAATGAACTATACAAAGCGCTTTTGGTTGTTTTTGAAATAGTTAAAAACAATTACTTGAATTGAAAGATAAAATAGCCCTTAGGTGTTTCCACGAACAATTATACTGATTACTGGTTTAATTACGATCCTTACATTCTAACCTTTATGGGATTAGTTAGACATGATAAAGTAAATATTCTTTTTATAGTTTTTCATATGAGTAATTTAAAGCGAGTGCGGGAAGTAAACAAAGTAAATGTGCGAGTGCGGGAAGTAAACAAAGTAAATGTGCGAGTGCGGGAAATAAACAAAGTAAATGTGCGAGTGCGGGAAATAAACAAAGTAAATGTGCGAGTGCGGGAAATAAACAAAGTAAAGTGCGAGAAAATAAATAAAAGTAAAGCAATGCGGAAAAATAAAATACTAACTGGAATTAAAATGGCGGCAGGATTAACTTCCTCCAGAGTGCTCCAAAACTCGAACCACAGACAGATTACAGACTCGATCACTCGATTGCAGAGGCACCCCGATGTGGAATGGCAACTGCTTTATAACTGATATATGCCTAGAGAATTCTAATTCTGGATGAAGAAAAACGAAAATCTAAGGTCCTATTTATAGTAAAAACTGAAAGCATGAAATGACCGGGACGCCCCTCCACTAAAAAGTGGAGGTTATGAAATTTTGCCTTGTGGCGCCCGCCACAAGGTCATGGCGCCCGCCATGGTCCCTACAGGGGATGATGGAGTGGGGATCGTGGGTCTTGGAGGTTGAGGAGTGGTCTTGAGACGTGGCCACGTCATGGCTAACCCCATGGCGCCCGCCACGGTGGGTGCCGCAAGTGCAAAATGCTGAATTTCTAGGTTTTCGTCCGTTTTCACTCCTTTTTCGCTCCTTTTCCCAATTCAAGCTCCGATTATTATAAAAACCTGAAAACATAAGAAAACAAAGCAATAACAAAGCAAAACAACAATAAAAGCTAAGAATGCATGCGAAATCGGAGTCAGAAATACGGTGAATTTTAGTGTGATCAAATTCTCCCACACTTAAACCTTTGCTTGTCCTCAAGCAAACATTAAAGCTTAAGAAAATATGGTGTCAACACTTGTCTTTGGGCTAAAGGGATTCTAAGTTCAAGTCAGGATGCAGTGACAGATACTAACTAAGTGAACCAAGGGTACCATAGTAACACAAACACAAACTTCAATCCTATATTAACCACTCCATGTCATCCCACGATACCTAGGCCTATCTTCTCATCTTTTTGTGTCCTTTTCATTCAGGCGCAATCACATTAAGCCCGTTATCCGTACATGCTTCATAGTAGAGTGACCGGTTAGTGATTCTGATCCATAACATAAGGTTTCTGGCACATAAGCATGTGTAAACCTGTTTTTATTTCGCCTAAATGTAGCTGCGGGGGATCGGATCGTAATCCGCCCTACCAAGTTCAGTGCCAGATACCTCTGAACCAACTAACAATAGGTGACTTGCAATTTTTTTTCTTTTTGTGGCAAAAATTTTTTTTTCTTCTCTTTTTTCGGTTTAAATGACTTTGTGAGGGACACCTATACCAGAGTTTGCCTTTTTTTCTTTCTTTTTTTTTTTTTTTTTTATTAGCACTGGATCATTCACTTATATTCATCGGCCCCCTACGTAGAGTATGCTTAGGCCGGAGCTGACTGCTAAAATAAACTACTTAGGACAATTTTTTGAATGATAGTAAAGGCCATGGTGGTGGGGTTTAGGAGTGATTCCTATATTCAAAGGGTCTATGGTGCTAAAATGGTTCTGATGTTTCAAAAAGTTGACCTAAGTCACCACATCCTAATCTAAACCTGTCTCAAAGCCCAAAAAACATGTGAAACAACATTGTTTTCTTTTTAAAAATTTTCTGGTAAGGCTAAGGAAATGGGAAAAAATGAAGATGAACTAAAAAGACACTATACTGGTGACTCGTCAGACTCATGCATTATCTAAGAAAAATAAATTACTGAAAAGGGAAATAACTGAAAGGAAATTAACTAAAAAGGGAAATAACAGAAAGCAATAAAATCCCCTCCCACACTTAAATCGAACATTGTCCCCAATGTTTCGAAATAAGATAAGGGGGGTAACCTGGAAAAAGACTACTGAGGAGGGGCACTGGTGCCTTCGCCGTCCTGATGTGATGGTCTGGAACGACGGGATCTACTACGATGCTGGTCCCTCCGGTCGAGTCGTGCTGATAAAGCAGCCTGAGCACTCCGGACCTCTCGAAGGTTACCCAAGATGGAACCCTGAGTAGCCTCTACAAGCTGGTAGTGTCGGCTGTTGAACTCTCTCTGACGGTTCTGCTCTAATGAAATATCGTTCAAGGTACGGCAAACGTTGCTATAAGCACGATCCGAAACCAATCGCGATTGTTGCATGAAGCTCATATTGTTCGTCAGCTGCTGTGAAATAGTAGAGAGAAGGCCATCACGCCTTTCTTCTCTAGCTGTCACATCACGCCACATCTCCTCGGTGACAAAGAATCCAGGAGCAGTACCTGCAACAGGGTTAGAGGAAGATGGTGCAGTGTGTGACTGTGAAGGACGATGGGGGGACATGTGAGGGATGGGAGACTGCTCTCTCCGATCATACTCATCATCAGTGTCATGTGCCTCCCCATCGGGAATATTAGGAGGAAGTGGACCCAAAACACGTGGAGCATTAAGATCATAGGTCCAGTTCCTTTCATCACGTACATCAGTACGTCTACTGCATGGTAAAGCAACAGATGGGATAGATACCCCATGAACCATCAACTCATAACCACCTTCTCTCCTTGTTCGGCACAATTTCATGTCTTTCAGAAATTTTAAATTAATTGTGCGAGGAGGTAGTGGTTCAAGTGTAGCTATCTCATCATTCAGGCCAAGAGCCCGAGCAATAGACGTAACAAGCCCTCCAAAAACAATCGGTCCTGTTTTATTAGTAAATAAAGTCATGTGGGCAAGCATAAACGGGACCGGATTGATGTGGGTTCTAGTGAGGCATCCTTGCAAAAATAGGAGTTCACGAGCATTAACCTTGTTTGGACTTTCCCGGCCAAAAATAGTACATGCCAAAAGAAGTCTAAAAACTCTTATGGCCGGGTTGTGAATGGTCGACGCAAGTATCCCTTCAAAAGAATTAATTGAAGTACTTGAAAGCCTTAGCCAGAAGGTAAATACCTCGGCCGACCATTCAGCATCCAAAGGTGCCTCACAAATCGAACCTTCCCTATGAGGGATTCCTAACAAATCTGCTAGCTCATTGGTACTGAATTCATATTCAATTCCAAACAGTCTAAAAATAACAGTACCGACAGTGCTAGCAGTGTTAGGACTGACAGTGTATATCAAAGAACTCAAAAACTCAGTTGTCAGCCTCTCATAGGTAGGTTCCTGATTAATGAAAATATTATGCAAGCCTAGAAATTCTAATAAATTAAAAACACTATGATAAATACCCAAAGCATACAGACAGTTATCGTCGACGTACCTAGTCGAGAGGATTTCTCGACTTTGAAGCCTCTGAATAATTTTCCGTTGCCTTTCGCCCGGTCTTCCATCACGAAGAATAAATCCGTTGAACTCCATTGTTGAAAAGCTCCTTAGGTAGTGAAAATAGTAGAAAAGTGGTTTATGAGGGGAATGATAAAGTTTTGATTTTTTTGGTTTTTGATGGATGAAAATGGAAATGGATGTTGGATATGTTTTATGGATGGAGGGTATTTTGGAAATGGGGGAGCTTTAATGGGGTTCAAGGAGGATTTGGAAGGTTGGAAAAATGGGTTTTTGGTGAAGAAAGGGATGAAAATGGTGGAAATGGGGATTGAATCCCGTATTTGTTGATGGTACGGTGTGGCGCCCGCCACAGGGCCTATGGCGCCCGCCACAAGGCCAATTCCTGGGCCTTGTGGTTTTGGATCCTCCTTTGGGCCTTCCTTGCACCTTTGTCTTCCGGGGGGTCTGAATAGCGTTTTCTTCTTCTTTTCAAGGCATTGGCTTGCATATTTTTGTCTTATATATTTTTTTTCTTTGCACGACAAAAATAAAATAATTAAAAATCAAAAAAGAAAAAGAAAAATAAAAATTAGTGCATAATATGTATATATATAAGGAATTCAAAGTGCATGAAAATATAAAAGTGGAAATGCGATAAATAAAAGGAAGTTAAATACTAGGGTAGTGCTGTCAGGGTGGAATGAGTCATGTGGTAGGTTTCTTATCCTGGCTTGATCCACGAATCTCAGCTATCTCCCTCCGAAGCTCGTCGATCGCCTGATGTAGAGCATCGGTCTCCGAGGCATGAGTGAGATCAGAAACCTGCATCTGTAACTCTAAGTCTGCCACTTCCTGCTTGAGCAGGGCAGTCTCCTTGCGGAGCTCATAAATCTGTGTTTGTAGGTCAGGTGGCTGCAGAGACATATTGTTAGACATAACAGTGATTCGGGGAGTAAGAGGTGTAGGAGTGTACTCAGCGGCGGGAGGCGATTTCGGCTCTTCGACAGTCTCTCCATAACCCTCTAGAGCATAACTCCAATTGGCAGGATCATGGACACTGGTCATCAGCGGATCTGGTAATGTAAAGTAGTGTATCGCTTCACCGTCGATCAGCAATCTAAACATGTTGGGCTCAAAAGAAGCCCTCCTCATCAGTCCTCTATCAAGACAAAAATCAATATCCAGGGTGGTGTAGCAGCAGAAGGTCCTGAGGTGCAATAGCTTGCGAGACAAACCCAATGCAGTAGCAATCTGTGTAACAATCCCACCGACATGGATGATTCCTACTGATGATCTGGCAACACTAGCAAGGCCCTTCAGTAGAAAGTTGCCACAAGCAACAGGGCGAGACTGAGTCGCACAAAACAGTAGGAAAATCTCCTCTTCACTTAGCAGTGTCTCTGTATCTGGAAAACCTAGGAAAGAATGTGCTAGAATCATCTGGAAGTACCTCAATGCAGGGTTGTGGATTACCTGAGAAAACTGGGTAGAAGGATCTTGGCTCCCTCCGCCTGATATTTTAGTCCAAAACTTTTCCACTTCCCTGCTCATAAAATACCCCATCGGAGTCTCTGGAATAGCATCAGGAGTAGTCTGGAAACCTAGTAAATCACCAAACTCTTTGTGAGAGAATGAGTAGTCAATCCCGAACAACCTGAAAACAGCGAGTCCATCGGGTCCAGCCCAAGGGTCATGATGAAACGAGCTGAGGAACTCAAGAGTCAAGTTCCTATAAGTGTTGTTCCTGTCGTCAAACTGGTCCCACTGGAGTTGATGGCATAAAAATCTGACGCTTGGCTCTATCCCCAAGGCATCCATGCAGTCATGGTCAGGGTACCTGGTAGGAGCCATAGGGCGTCTCATGTGAACATAGTAACGCTCTCTCTGTGCATCATCTCTAAAGGCCACGTGCATGTCATCAGGGTTCTGCATTCTGTACAAGGTTAGCAAACAAGTCCTGAAAGCACATAAAACATTCAATCGTGAGTCCTGACATAATAATAAAATAAACAAATTAAAATAAAGTAAAAATAAAAATAAAAAGTACAAAAATAAGAAAAACCATGGGTTGCCTCCCATGCAGCGCTTGTTTAACGTCATTAGCTCGACGACCGATATTTAAACATCATAGGAAGGATATGGTGGATCACTCAGAGTATGACAGGTGTATGTTGTTGGAATGTCACCTCCTTCGTAGGGCTTCAACCTCTGTCCATTGACTATGAACGGTTTACATGTTTGGTTCTTGATTTCAATAGCACCGGATCTCAGGATCTTAGATACTTCGAAAGGGCCAGTCCATCTCGAACGGAGTTTACCTGGAAATAGTCGTAACCTAGAATCGAACAGGAGAACAGGATCGCCTATTTTGAAGTCTCTTCTTATGATTCTTTTGTCATGCCAAGCTTTTGTTCTTTCTTTGTATATGATGGCATTTTCGTAGGCAGATTGTCTGAGCTCTTCTAATTTGTGGATATCAAGGATACGTTTCTCACCAGCTGTCAAGTAATACAAATTCAAAGTTTTGATGGCCCAATAGGCCTTATGCTCCAACTCAAATGGTAAGTGACATGATTTTCCATAGACCAGTTGATAAGGGGTTGTTCCTATAGGAGTTTTGAAAGCGGTTCTATAGGCCCATAATGCTTCTTGAAGTTTCTGCGACCAATCTTTTCTAGATATAGAGACAGTCTTCTCGAGGATTTGTTTTATCTCCCTATTAGATACTTCCACTTGTCCATTGGTCTGTGGGTGGTATGGTGTTTCTACTCTATGCTTAACTCCATACTTGCTTAAAAGTTTATCAAATATTCTCGATATGAAGTGTGATCCTCCATCACTTATGACTAAACGGGGTGTTCCAAACCTGGGAAATATATAATTCTTGAATAATTTGATGACTACTCTGGTGTCGTTTGTGGGTGCGGCGATAGCTTCAATCCATTTAGACACGTAGTCAACAGCTACTAATATGTACTGATTTCCAAAAGATGGTGGGAACGGTCCCATAAAGTCCATACCCCATACGTCGAAGAGTTCTACTTCTTGGATATTTCTTAACGGCATTTCATTACGTCTTGAAATATTTCCTGTGCGTTGGCATCTGTCACACTTGACAATGAAAGCATGGACATCACGCCACATAGTAGGCCAGAATAGGCCAGCTTGAAGAATCTTGGCGTAGGTCTTAGATGTGCTTGCATGTCTACATAGGGTGCAGAGTGACAATGCTCAATTATATTATTTACCTCTTCTTCTGGAACACAACGGCGGAAAATGCCATCTTTACCTCTCTTGAAAAGAAATGGATCGTCCCAATAGAAGTTTCTCACATCACTATAGAACTTCTTCTTCTGGTGGTAGTTTAGATCAGGGGGTATGATGTCAGCGGCTAGGTAATTAACAAAATCTGCATACCAAGGTACATTGCTTATAGCTAAGGATTTATGAAATTGCTCATGAGGGTCTGGGTTATCATCTTCAATGGTTTCTAGTTGGGCTATCAGTCTATCATAGGCAAAATCGTCATTTATGGGTACTGGATCAGGTTTCAGGTATTCTAGCCTAGATAGGTGATCAGCTACCACATTATCAGTGCCTTTCTTGTCACGGATATCCAAATCAAACTCTTGTAATAATAGAATCCATCGAAGTAACCTAGGCTTGGCATCCTTTTTGCTTAGTAAGTAACGAATGGCAGCATGGTCGGTGTAAACTATAATCTTGGCTCCTACTAGATAAGATCTAAATTTGTCTATTGCAAAAACTACAGCTAGGAGCTCTTTTTCGGTTGTTGCGTAGTTGAGCTGTGCAGCGTCTAGGGTTCTACTGGCATAATAAATCACATGTAACTTCTTATCTTTTCTCTGACCTAGAACGGCTCCAACAGCGTAATCACTGGCGTCACACATTATCTCAAACGGTTCCGACCAATCAGGGGGTTTCATTATAGGTGCTGAAATCAGAGCTTGCTTCAGAAGATTCAATGCTTCAGTACATTTTTCATCGAAGATGAACTCAGCATCCTTCATTAAAAGACCAGTTAAGGGCTTTGTTATTTTGGAGAAATCCTTGATAAAACGTCGGTAAAATCCGGCATGTCCAAGAAAACTTCTTATCTCCCTGATAGTCTTCGGCGGTTTTAGATTCTCTATGACTTCTATTTTTGCTTTATCTACCTCTATACCTTTTTCGGAAACTATATGTCCTAAAACAATCCCTTCGGTGACCATGAAATGACATTTTTCCCAATTTAGCACAAGGTTTACCTCCACACATCTCTCCAGGATTTTCTCAAGGTTGACAAGACAATTTTTGAAATCTGACCCACAAACTGAGAAATCGTCCATAAATACTTCCATGATTCCATCCAAATAATCAGCAAAGATAGACATCATGCAGCGTTGAAAAGTTGCAGGAGCATTACAAAGTCCAAAAGGCATTCTTCTATAGGCAAAGGTTCCAACTGGGCATGTAAAGGTAGTTTTTCTTGATCTTCGGGGTGAATAGGTATTTGGAAGAATCCTGAATATCCATCTAAATAACAAAAGTAAGAGTGTCTGGCTAGGCGCTCCAACATTTGGTCTATGAATGGTAATGGGAAATGGTCCTTCCTAGTTGCTTTATTTAATTTTCTATAATCTATGCACATACGCCAACCTCCATCAGTTCTTTTTGCTACAGGTTCGCCCTTCTCGTTTTGCACGACTGTGATGCCTCCCTTTTTAGGTACTACATGCACATGACTCACCCATTTACTGTCCGAGATCTGATATATTATACCTGCCTCTAGTAACTTAAGAACTTCAGTCTTAACTACAGTACTCATTATAGGATTTATTCTACGTTGGTGTTCTCTAGAAGGTTTTGAATCTTCTTCAAGCAAAATCCGATGCATGCATACGGATGGGCTTATTCCTTTTAGATCAGAGATCTTATATCCTAAGGCTGAGGGGTACCTACGTAAAACTTCTAATAATTGATCGGTTTCTTCTTGGTTTAAGGTAGCACTGACTATAACTGGACGGTTCATATCTTCATCAAGAAATTCATATCTCAGGTTTTTAGGCAGTTCCTTAAGTTTTACGGTCGGTTTTATAGGGCAAGGCATAGGATCTGGGGTAAGAGATAAACATTCATGAAGGTTATCATCAATGTAGGGTGTTTTATAATTGTCATCTTCCAAAATAAGGGTTGATGGCAATTTTATAGATTCAGTTTCTTCTTCTTGTTCTAATTCCCTAATACATTCTTCGATGATATCTAAGGCATAACAAGAATCTCCTATCACAGGTGCCATAAGAAATTTTGACAATATAAATTCTATCTTCTGGCCACCTACCTCAAAAGTTAGTTTTCCCTTTTTAACATCTATTACGGCTCCAGCAGTCGATAAGAACGGTCTACCTAGGAGGATTGGTATGTCGTCATCTTCTTTAATGTCCATGACAACAAAATCAGTAGGTATAAACAGCTGACCTATCCTAACAGGGACGTCTTCAAGTATGCCTATAGGGTATTTAACGGATCTATCGGCTAATTGAAGTGACATCTTAGTAGGTTGTAATTCTCCTAAGTTTAATCTCTCACAAACTGCTAAAGGCATTAAGCTCACACTAGCTCCTAAGTCTAGAAAAGCTTTTTCGATGACATGATTCCCCAAAACACAAGGAATGGAAAAATTTCCGGGATCTTTATCTTTCTTTGCTAACCTATTTTCGGAAATAGAATTACATTCCACGGGTTTCGGATCTTCGAGTCTACGTTTATTTGTAAGTATGTCTTTGAGAAACTTAGCATAAGAAGGTATTTGGGTGATGGCTTCTGTAAAGGGGATTTCTACGTGAAGTTTTTCTATAACCTTAACGAATTTTTGATATTGATTATCGATTTGGGTTTTCTTTAATCTTTGAGGGTAAGGTATTGGTGGTTTGTATGGCGGTGGCGGTACATAGGTTTTATTTTTAGGTTCTTCTCCTTTTTCTTGACTTTCCGGGGTTTCAGGCTTCTCTGGTTCCTTTTCCTCATTCCTCTCAGAAGTTTCGGGCTCACTTAATCTAGGGTTTAAAGGTTCCTTATAAGCGGTTCCACTTCGTAGAGTAATGGCATTAGCTTGCCCTTTCGGGTTTTGTTGAGGTTGTCCAGGGAACTGTCCTCCAGGTGTAGTCTGTGGGGCTTGGTTTAACGCTACCTGAGAGATCTGGGTTTCAAGCATCTTATTATGAGTAATAATTTGATCAACCTTGGTTCCTAACTTGGTAATTAGTTCGTTAACATGGACGTTATGGTTCATGAACTCTTTATTTTGTTGTTTTTGAGCAACGATAAAATCTTTTACAACTTCCTCAAAGCTCGGGCTAGGTGGTACAGGTTGCATAGGTTGATTTGTTCTAGGGGCTTGGTAACCTTGTTGTCTCGGAGGTGCGGTATTTTGGGTAGGGTTATTATTTTTGTAGGAGAAGTTTGGGTGATTCCTCCATCCAGGGTTATATGTGTTTGAAAATGGGTTCCCTTGGGTATAGTTCACTTGCTCAGTGTTGGTTTCATTCAACAGATTGCATTCGGCGGATTGGTGTCCTTGCGTTCCACATATCTCACAATTCGGCGAAACTGCGGCAACAGTGTTCGGAGTTGTACACATATGTTCGACTCTAAGGGCCAACGCGTCCATTTTAGCCTGCATCATGTCTATAGAGATTAGCTCATGTATTCCTCCTTGGGCTTCCTTCTTTTCCACTGTCGCTCGTTCTACTCCCCATGATTGATGGTTTTGGGCCATATCCTCGATAAGGGCACTAGCTTCAGGGTAAGGTTTGTTCATCAGTGCGCCACCAGCGGCAGCGTCGATGGTCATTTTAGTGTTATAAAGAAGTCCATTATAGAAGGTTTGGATGATTAGCCAATTCTCTAGGCCATGGTGTGGGCATGCTCTTAATAGTTCTTTATATCTCTCCCAGGCTTCGAACAACGACTCTCCTTGGTGTTGGGTAAATCTAGTTATTAGGTTTCGAAGAAGAGCGGTCTTACTTGGGGGGAAAATATCTAGCAAGGAAAACTTTTCTAAGGTCATCCCAAGTTGTTATTGAATTGGGTGGAAGGGAATCTAACCATGATAGAGCTTTATCTCTGAGGGAAAAGGGAAATAATCTTAAGCGTATTGCCTCAGGAGAAGCTCCATTGGTTTTAAAGGTGTCTGCTAATTGAAGAAAGTTTTTTAAATGTTGGTTCGGGTTATCAGTAGCGAGACCTACGAATTGTCTCTGTTGCACTAATTGCAGCAGGGATGGCTTAAGTTCAAAATTATTGGCTGGGATAGCGGGGTTTACTATACTGGAACTAGGTTCCTCGTTTGATGGTTGGGCGAAGTCCTTAAGAGGTCTTCGATTTTGATCTTCGGCCATAGCTCTCCTATTCCTATGGAAAAAAAAACTTGCGCGAGCGTAACGTTCAGGTTCAGCTAGAGGGTCTACTAAACTTCCGGCACTGCGAGTCTTTCGCATTGACCGGTGGGTAACAACCTTAGTCTAAACGGTATAACTACAGGGTAATGAAATTTGACGATATTGGTCCCCGGCAACGGCGCCAAAAACTTGATGCGTGTTTTTCGCAAGTGTACGAATCACGTCAAAGTAATATAAAAGATTATCGAATCCACAGAGACCAAGTGTCAATCTATCATACCTGTTGTTATGGTGTTTATCTAAGGCAACTATTTTTAAGGGTTTTAGTAAGGGTGCAATGGTAAATAAAATTATAATTTTAAATAATAAATAAAAGACAGGCTCGAATGTAATTCACGTAATCAATGATAATCCAGTACTTGTTAATGGAACTACTTATGGGCAATGTTTTCTCCTTTGAAAAGAACTAATTTAACAGGAACTGTCGCTTTCGCGTATTCAGAACCGAGTTGTACTCTCTAATCAACCCCTCCTATTGTCACGGATAAAAAGGTGCGTACTGCGTTAGAGTAGTAAACCTATTTTTAAGAAATATAGTTTCTTAACAAAGTTGAAAAGTATTTTAACCTGGACTTCTTAGCAAAAAGAGGTTCTTATGAATCAGACTCTAAATCTCATGACGCGTCCGAAAATCGTTTTAAAATCTCTTTTCTTTTTAATCTAAAAACTCCTAATGAACTATACAAAGCGCTTTTGGCTGTTTTTGAAATAGTTAAAAACAATTACTTGAATTGAAAGATAAAATAGCCCTTAGGTGTTTCCACGAACAATTATACTGATTACTGGTTTAATTACGATCCTTACATTCTAACCTTTATGGGATTAGTTAGACATGATAAAGTAAATATTCTTTTTATAGTTTTTCATATGAGTAATTTAAAGCGAGTGCGGGAAGTAAACAAAGTAAATGTGCGAGTGCGGGAAGTAAACAAAGTAAATGTGCGAGTGCGGGAAATAAACAAAGTAAATGTGCGAGTGCGGGAAATAAACAAAGTAAATGTGCGAGTGCGGGAAATAAACAAAGTAAAGTGCGAGAAAATAAATAAAAGTAAAGCAATGCAGAAAAATAAAATACTAACTGGAATTAAAATGGCGGCAGGATTAACTTCCTCCAGAGTGCTCCAAAACTCGAACCACAGACAGATTACAGACTCGATCACTCGATTGCAGAGGCACCCCGATGTGGAATGGCAACTGCTTTATAACTGATATATGCCTAGAGAATTCTAATTCTGGATGAAGAAAAACGAAAATCTAAGGTCCTATTTATAGTAAAAACTGAAAGCATGAAATGACCGGGATGCCCCTCCACTAAAAAGTGGAGGTTATGAAATTTTGCCTTGTGGCGCCCGCCACAAGGTCATGGCGCCCGCCATGGTCCCTACAGGGGATGATGGAGTGGGGATCGTGGGTCTTGGAGGTTGAGGAGTGGTCTTGAGACGTGGACACGTCATGGCTAACCCCATGGCGCCCGCCACGGTGGGTGCCGCAAGTGCAAAATGCTGAATTTCTAGGTTTTCGTCCGTTTTCACTCCTTTTTCGCTCCTTTTCCCGATTCAAGCTCCGATTATTATAAAAACCTGAAAACATAAGAAAACAAAGCAATAACAAAGGAAAACAACAATAAAAGCTAAGAATGCATGCGAAATCGGAGTCAGAAATACGGTGAATTTTAGTGTGATCAGACATCCGAGAGATAGAAGTGATAAAAGAAGCGGGACTTGGATTTCCAAACTGATACCAAGGCAAAGTTGGACTCAGACCCGGATGCCAGCAGGTCTGAATCATTTTGTTTTCGAAATTTCCAACACCTGAAAACCACAACAACATCAGTACTAGGTTCAGAATTCAGAACTCAAAACCTAAACAATTCATAAGCAGCATCAATTCTGAACCACATAGGTGGATTCATGAAAACCAAGTCCAAACAGAACAGAAAAATACAAACCAAACTGCATCGAATAGCATCAACAAAGTTCATCACAGGCTAATGGCAAGTTAATTCACAAGTAGCGAAACCAGCTCAATTCAGAAATGGAAGAGTAAGTGCAGGTCAGAGGATTAAGTTCAGATAACAAACTATAGCAGAAAGACCTCCAACAAGTCCATGAGCCATAAATCCCTCACCTGAAATCCGAAGAACAAATCAAACTGGATAACCGAATACACAACAAAACATACCAGTTCAGAAAGTGAAACAAGTTCACAAAACCATAGCAGAAAAAGCAGGAAATCGCAACAAGCCCAGAACTCCTGTTCTGAACCGCGACATCATCGAAGAACATCCCTCGAAGGCTCAGAACGATGTCATCATTGCCGTATACCTTCCTCGGCAGCGTTTGACGCAACCGAAGCCGGAGTACCTATCCTGAAAGAAGAAGAGGAAAAGTTAATGTAGGTTTCAAAACCGAAATCCAGAAATCAGAAGCAGATATCCAACGAAAATCCAGACTGCATCAAAATAACTCAAATCAGTTCGAAACAAGTCCATCAAAACAAATCAGTTCAGATATTAAACAAATCGAATGGGGTCAAGTAACATTCAATCACAGAGTTCTGAAAATAGAAAGCTCCGAATCAAATCAGAAGAATCATATCAGCTGGAAATCAGAAAGACCAATCAAATCCTAAAAGAGGAAACAAGATTCAATCAGTATCAAATGAATCCAATCCGTATCAGAAAGCATCCAATTGGAACCCAATCAGTATCTGAAAAACCAAAAATCCCAGATAAAAATCAAATCGAATCAAATCTCAGCCAAATAATAACGTAAAAGATCATAAGTCCAGGCCCAAAAGAAAAACAGAAGTTATAAAAGGGACGATTTCACCTGTGAGAAAAAGGAGACGAAGGATCGCGAAAACCCTAGAGAAAAGGACGGCGATCAGAAACCGCAAGCGAAACCCTAGGCGGCGCGACCGAGACTCAGAGGAACCGATATCCTCCTCATCGTCTTCGTAAGAAACAGCAACGAGTATTATCGACGGCGAACAACAACCATCACTGAACAATCAATATCATCCGCGAATCACAGACGAGAAGATCGCCTTCGCCGTCGGCGGGCAATCAACTCTAAGCCTCAGCTCGCTGCATCATCGGCCGTTTTCACCATAAATGTGAGCCATGAGACATTTTCTTTACGAGTTTCATGCTCTGTTTCAGGTTAACGAAAGGAGTGAAGAAGAGAGACAAGAACGCGAGAGAGAAAGACGGGCAAAGAAGAAGAACGGCGCCGCGAACAGATTTTAGGGTTTTGAAACCCTAACTTCTGTTTTGTCTTATGACTAACCAACCGGGTTGGGTCCGGGGTGATGACCGGCCCAACCCTCTTTTTTTTTTTTTTTTTTGTGTTTTAAAAAAAAATCTGTTTTTTTAACCCTTTTTTTGTTTTTTAAGTTGTTTTTAAAAAAAAAACCATTTTATTTTATAATAAAAAACCTTTTTTGTATAAGTATTTAAATTGTTTTTAAATAAATAAGACTTTAAAAACCTTTTTATAATGAAATAAAAAAAAACTCTTTTTTAAAATAAAAATCAGAAAACTTTTCTTAAAAATATTTAAAAAATAAAACTCTTTTTTTTTTAAAGAAATTAAAACATTTTTAATTAAAATTAAATTTTTTTGCAAATTAATATTAAATTTTTTTTTAAAAAACTTAAATTAAGATTTTTTTTTATTAAAACAATAATAAAAATCTCAGATTGGCATCTTTTTCCTTTGTCTCATAATTCATTTGATTGCCGCCTAACTCTGCCCACTAACGTCGTTTGTTCATTTTGCAGCTCATTACGTTTACCGTTATTTATTTCATCTTATTTTTCACTCAAAATTCATTATCATATTGTATATGTTTCTCGGTTGTAACCTCGCGAATCTTAACAATCGCATTTACGTTTCCGCATTTAAAATTCTGCTGATGTATGATTTAAAATTTCTCACACTTTCATCACTGTTATTCTGTCACGCTACACACATCTGAAGGTTAGGTCTAGCGTTTGACCGCCACGCCAATAGCCCTCAACTTTAAACCCTTACAACCCTTACAAACCCTAATTTTCATAAATGCCTCGCCGCAGGCTAAATTACAATTTTACCCCTAGCATTAGGTCAAAGAGCCGCCGCGCTCATTTTAGGGTTTCCCGCCGTGGAATCCCTAATTTAACCCTAATTACAACTTAACAATTCAACGTAGAGATTGGGAGTTTCTACACTCCAAGTAAGCGTGTCCTTAAGATGCGTTTATTCCCCTTGAGACCTTGACCACAGTCAAGAAGTCTCTAACCTCCCTTTTGAGGGGAACTACGATTACTCTGATTCCACTCCCGTAAGGATACGTAGGCACAAGATGCGATGTCTTGCCGAGTAAACTTAGAATTAACCCCTTAGGTCTCTTTTCTCACTTTTAATCTTTGTACATATACCTTAAGCAAACGAATAAAGCAAAATAGTAAACATTTGAACAAAAGGTTCCTGTAGAGTACTACAGAAGTTTAGGATGCTAATACCTTCCCTAAATTTAACCAACCCCCGAACCCTAGATCTTTCCCCGCATTGTGTTTACGATGCAAAATAGATTTTCCCTCTTTTGACCTTTTCCTTCGGATAAATCAAAGAGCGGTTGTGAACTGAATTGCGATTCAAACTCATTAATAGTTTGTGATCCTATTTCCACCGCAACAGAAAATGGCGACTCTGCTGGGGAGTCTTCTAAACTTTTGAGGGTTATCCCTAACTTGTTCATATTTATTACTATCTGTGTTATTATTCATTTGCATGTATATATTTGTGCTTTGATTGTGGGACTGTTCCTTGTGCTGTGAGATAAGTCCTACGCCCGGACTAGTGACATTATTATAGGATGGGGATATATTCGATGAGGCTTATAGGGAGTTGAATCCCGATCAAGCTGATTCGAGAATCACCGCTCAGTTGAGACCATTTCGAAAATGGTTCGGTTGAACGAGTAATCGCGAAAACTTTTTCCATGGTCGATTGGAGTCTGTGATATTGAGGACCGTAGTACCTTAACACCACCTTGGCCTTATTTAGGACGTAGTGCGGGAACTATGTGGGAGTAGTCCTACAACGGTTGCTACGCGATACTACACTCAGAAGAGGTTCTCTTGAGAATATTATTAACCCCCGAGTCAATCGGAAGGTCGATAATATCCGAAGGATGGGCTGATGACTTTGGGCACTTTTTAGAACCTTGTTCGGCAGGTACAACTAACCTATAGTACACTCCTTTTGGGGATGGGTAGACCTTAACTCCGCTCACGTCCCTTTAACCTAGGACTTTATGTGTTTTCATGCATTGCATCCATAAAACATCATATCGCATTAAGATTTCATGGAATTCAAACTCTATTTATGAACATTGCAGGATACCATGGATCACTCTAGGAAGCATACTTTGAAATTTACTTTTAAGGGTTTTAATTTGGAAGTCCTAGAGAAGCTAAGGGATTTGGTTCAAGATCAAGAAAAGTTCCAAAACAGATATGGAAGGCTATTGTCTTTGTTGAAGGTTCAAGTAAACGAAGGACTTCTTGCGACTTTGCTACAGTTCTATGATCCAGATTATCACTGCTTCACCTTTCCAGATTATCAGCTTTTACCTACCTTAGAAGAGTACTCTCAGTTGGTGGGGTTACCTATCTTGGATAAGTATCCATTCCCTTTCTTGGAGGAAGACCCTAAAGAACGAGATATCGCTAAAGCCATTTGTCTAAAGATATCCGATGTCAAAAACAATATGATCACCAAAGGGGGGACCTCCGGTTTTCTCAGGGACTTCCTAATTAAGAAGGCCCAATTTTATGATGATCATAAAGACATGTTTGCCTTTGAGACAATATTTGCCTTGCTTATTTATGGGTTGCTGCTTTTTCCTAGTTTTGAGGGGTTTGTGGACCTTAATGCAATCAAGACCTTCATGAGGAGAAATCCAGTTCCAACGCTATTGGGTAATACTTATCATTCAGTACATCTCCGAAACTTTCATGATGGAGGAATGATTACATGTTGTGTGCCATTACTATACAAGTGGTTTATTTCTCACTTACCCAAGTCCGGTCCGTTCTGGAGACTTAATCAAGAACGTTGGTCGCAAAAAGTTATGGCTTTAACTCACTCTGATATTGATTGGTATAATCGCATGTACGATGGGATATCGATCATTGATAGTTGTGGAAACTTCAACAATGTGCCTTTGCTCAGTTTCAATGGAGGAATTAGCTACAATCCAGTTCTAGCTCGCCGACAGTTGGGATACCCCTTGAAGGAACCGCCTAAAGGTATTCATGTGGAGAAAATCTTTTTCAAAGACGACAAAAAGCTTCAAGATCAGATTCTATCCTCTTGGAATCATCTGCATAGGAAGGACAAAGAAAGTTTGGGAAGACCTAATTGTGTGTCCATGGAACCATACCTTCAATGGGTCCGAGGAAGAGCTATTGAGTTGAAGATGCCCTACTCTCGCCAAGATCCTTTACCTCAAAGAGAAGAACCTGTCCAGTTTTATGACTGAAGCTGAGACTTTGCAGATCGCTTTGAAGAGATCACAACTCAAAACAGAAGCATGGAAGAACAAATACCATGTGATGGTCAGCGAGTACGAAGAACTTCAAAAGCAGATTCAGTCGAAGAATGATGAGATACAGTCCTACAAGAAGAGAAGGCTCTACGAATATCTATTTTCCGCCGACTCTCCGTCTGCTCACTGAAGTTGTGGAGGATGCTTCTCTAGGATTTTCTAGGCTTTTATTTAGCTATCTTGGTTGCAAGAATATTATTTGTAATTTGTCTTCAATAAATTAAAAGTTTCTTTGGTATTCCGCAATATTCGTAAATATTTGAATTCCATGAAATCTTCATTTGCATTCGCATTTTAGCATCTTTCTTTTGCATTGCATGTGTCTCCCGTTTTCTCATACGTGGTTTTCTCACCCTCCAGTTTTGTCACCCTGAGTTCTCTGCATCAATACGACCCTTCAAAAGGATGGAAGATCAAAACCAAGAGATTAACCGTGTCAGCCATGAACTCGAAGATCTTCGAGGAAGTGTAGGGCAGATTTTGGAGATGTTACAAGCTCTTAGTGTGAAGGTGGACGCTCAGTCTACTGTTGTTTCTGAGACTATTAATACCGCTATGGAATCTCAACCAGCTGTTACTGTCGAGAACGTACCTCCTCACGGTCTTCAATCCGGTTTGGTGCCTCCTAGTGCTCGACCAGTTCGACGAGCTACCCCTCCAAAGTGCAAAACTACTAACTCCGACCATGGTAAAGGACCTGCACGTTCGAGGAACCGCAAAATGGCTACTCCTCAACCTTGGCAATATCAGCTGAGTTATGTTCAAGGTTATCCGTTTCCATATGTCCAACAACCCTATGTAGCTACTGTTGCACCTCCTTTCGATCAGCAGTTTCCTACATACCAGCCTGTGCAGTCAGCTCCGGTATGTCAAGCACCGATTTATCAACAGCCTTCCGGTTATCCGCCCATGCGAGTTCCTGTCAACAGTCAACGAGTGCCCAACGCTCCGGATCAGGTTCCTTATCCCCGTAAGAAGCAGTATAAGCCTTGTCCTCCAATTCCGATAACTTTCACTGAGTTATACCCCCATTTGGTACAACAAGGTCTGATTACCACCCGTGCTTTGGGTCCTCCGCCTAATCCGTTACCTGCAGGTTACAACGCTACCGCTCATTGTTTATTTCATGAGGGTGCGCCCGACCATGATCTAGAGAATTGCTACGCTCTTAAGAAAGTTGTCAGAAATTTGCTAGAAACGAAGAAGTTGTCTTTTAGCGATGCTCAGATGAAGATCGAGACTCCTCTCGGGGTTCCCTGCTTGCCAAGCTTAAATTCTGCAAAGTATGTTGTCCCCTCAGCAAATCAGCCGAATCTAGTAATTATTCAAAGGCCTAGCTCGCTTCATTTCAGTAACCCTCAAGATGATATGGCCGGGATCAACAAAGAATCTGGGAAAGTTATTTTGAAGCAACGACTGAAAACTGTTGAAGATGTGACCAGCATAACTGGGGCAAGCCATGACGACTCACAGTGATCGTAAACTAGACGTCCTTTCCATTGAGGCTCCGCCAAAGGAAACTGTTACGTTTGAATGCAAGATTTCATAAACATTTAGAAGGATTTTTCCGACAGTTCATTTGTTTATATGCATTTCTCTTTGATTAAGCATATTTAGCATGTACGAACTTGTTTATCTTTGATTAATGCAACGCATATGTTTGTCTTGAATAAGTCCATTCGTTTCACTCATTCAAAATATATTTTTTCATAAATTATAATGCCAACTTTACCCGATCTCTTGTTCTCATGTAGAATTGGGAGGAGGATGACGAACCCAAAACGGCAGATCTCTTGTCGTATGCTTCGATTGAAATCCGCTGATGATGTAAGGCATTGTTTCAAATCCCAAACACTGGAGATATAAGGATGTTAATCCCTCGTTAACCTCTTTGAGCCTTGAAGTAGGAGTTTTCTTTTTTAGAACCCTCATCCTAACCTGGGGCAGGGTAGGTTTCAGTTAAACCGATCGAGCGCTTAGATCCTCAAAAAGGAAGAGCAAACTTTCGAGAATTTATCCTTAGCATCTTAAGAAGTCCAATACAATGACTATCCCTCGGTTACCCAAGGAGTGAGGCAGTCACGAGCCTTTCAAAAGATTTACACGACTTGTGCATAAAAGAATATTAAAAAAAAAATAAGAGCCCGCTAAGTCGAAACCTATGAAGGAGACTTAGGCAAAACTGGGGCATCCCGCTGGACTCCAAAGGCAAATCAAAAGACGTTGTCCAGGCAAACGTTAGGGAATAAGAACACCAAACCAGTAGTTTTTTATAATCCCTATTAAAGAACAAGGTCGTGTGATCGAAATGCCAAAAGAAATAGGCGAGTGACTGCCATGTCCAAAGCCTTGATAAGTTCTCAACCATAGCAAATCCGTTTGAGGTATGAGTGCTCGCATCCGATTAACTGAATTAGGATTGGAGAACATCACGAAGAAGGGGTGGGTACAAATATAACTTTGAGCCTATATCCTTTGTTTCTTAAACCGTGAACCGAGCCACGATACAACCTTTAAAAGACCTAATTGAAGTAGGACTTCGGTTGAAAGCATACTCGACAAGATCACGTTTCCTGACTCCTACGAGCTATGCTCAGAAAAAAATTCATGTTGGCATTATAATTAAAACTTATATCCTGGCTAGTGATTTCGGTCACAAGTTTTTGCGATATCTTTTTTCAAAACAAAAATTCAAGACAAATATATGTGTACATTGACAAGCTCAGGATAGGCATTTCGGGCATGATGACTTTGCTTGATATTTTAGAGATTTACATATGGACATAACCCATGGAACTTGAAGCAGGCAGTTCCCAGTTCGCTTACCAACGCGAGTCTGACGTTCTTAAAGATTTCGTCGTAACACGATTAATTTGTGCCAGTTACGTCGAGACCTGACAAATCTCAACGAGTTTGAGAACAGTGGGGCAACCGGACTCGGTGTTCTCTATAAAATCCTCCTGAGATGACCCTACCTTACAACGCAAGTATCCTGGGGCACCGTGTTTTTTTTAAAGGAAACAAATGGCGACTACTATAGGATCCTTCAAGATCAAAACCATGTGGTTTCACAACTTTTCTTCATGCACGCGATGGATTTTACTCACGACGGCCTTCATTCCCCAGTAAATCTCAGTGTTGCAACAGGCTCTTAAACTATTGCCTCATCACAGTCCCCAGAGAGACTATAAGCTGACAACTTTTTCTTGGGTAACTCGAAAGTGTCCCTCAGGTTTTCTTCTCCCCATGTGAAGACGTGATACTGGGCACCCAAGCAGATTACTTTCTCCCCAGAGAATTCAGAACTTTAAAACTAGATTTGGTTCTACCATTGATCTTTCTTACCCATGATTGACGTATTGGTTGCAGAGAACGCAGGGTATCTCCGTCGAGATGTTTATTTCATCTCTCGTCCCGTCTCTAGTCTGTTTCGTCAGCATACGCAGGGGCATAAACATCACATGCCTACTTCATATACTCATTTCACATACTCAATACATACTCATTTCGCATACTCATAAATACTCATTTCATAACATCCTGCATATTTAACTACATACATAGACCTTAACATACATTCACATTAACATATGCATTAGCGTTCACAGGTTCATTGTGTCTCTCCATCATTGGTTGTTACCGCCGAGTAACTGGGTTGGTCCATTCTCTCCCGATAGATTGTCAGCCATAAGCGTAAAATACTTACTTGTTTCCGGTTTCCCCATAGAGCTTGATCCTCATGGATGACGGTTACTTCAGCTATCTTTCCTCACCAGGATAAGATATTCACCCTTCGAGATCATTCCCTCGATGGAGTCTTGATTACCAGTCTTCTTTCTAGCTCGACCCTAGATTGATTCTCATTATTGTCGGTCGTCGAGCCCAACCCGACGTGCATTTATTTTGCACCATCTAAAGATTTTCACCATACCATGGCAGATACGCGACTGTTCTCGCCCGAGAAGTTTATCACTATACCCGGATGTGCATTTATTTTGCACTATCTTTCAAGAAAATCAACTACAATCCTTTACAGATACACACCAGTTCACGCCTGGAAAATCTATCGGTACAACACTTTACATCTTACAACATCAGTATACGACATTTCTCACCTAAGAAGCCGACCCTATCTTCGTTATGACTCACAGCAAATGGCCATCTCCATGGAGCAGTTGGGCTTCCATTTTCCCTGTCGTCTTGAGGTATAGGGAGGTTTTGAACCAAATCGTATTCAGGAGAGCACGATCTTGAAGTACGGGGAGGTTTGAGCCGAATCATATTCAGGAGAGCACGATCTTGAATTATGAGGATGTTCATTTACCCTTTAGTAAAAGAAGGAGCGGAATCATATTCAGGAGAGCACGATCTTGAATTATGAGGATGTTCATTTACCCTTTAGTAAAAGAAGGAGCCGAATCATATTCAGGAGAGCACGATCTTGAATTATGAGGATGTTCATTTACCCTTTAGTAAAAGAAGGAGCGGAATCATATTCAGGAGAGCACGATCTTGAATTATGAGGATGTTCATTTACCCTTTAGTAAAAGAAGGAGCCGAATCATATTCAGGAGAGCACGATCTTGAATTATGAGGATGTTCATTTACCCTTTAGTAAAAGAAGGAGCGGAATCATATTCAGGAGAGCACGATCTTGAATTATGAGGATGTTCATTTACCCTTTAGTAAAAGAAGGAGCCGAATCATATTCAGGAGAGCACGATCTTGAAGTATGAGGAAGTTCAGTTTACCCTTTTTCATATTCAGGAGAGCACGATCTTGAAGCATGAAGAATTTCATTTATCCTTTAGTAAAAGAAAAATCAGAATCGTATTCCAGGCGCCGACCTTAAATATGAGAAAATTTATATATCAGATAAGCAACAGCCTCTTTATTTGAGTGCTTATTCATTTTGACACATAAGTCCCTTCCAACGATAAGTGACAGTTCTCCCTCGAGAAGCTTATCAGGGCATTTCCTATCCAAGTCCATTTATTTTGGCATACAGCCGGTCTTTACCCTGTATATTTGATACGGATTCCCGAAAAGTCCGTCTGATCCCATCACGAAGGATAGTTTATAGAAGCTTGGATGTTATTCTTTGCTCAATGCTCCAGCATTCTGTAATCGATCTTGCAACCGTGTAGATCCTGTTTTATTATTAGACATCCCCTAGTGGAGGTCACCGCATAGGTGCCATCTCCATTTAAGGATCTTATTCCTAAAGTCCATTTATTTTGGCATACAGCCGGTTTTTTACCCTGTATATTTGCTACGGATTCCCGAAAAGTCCGTTTGATCCTGTCACGAGGGATAGGTTACAGAAGCTTGGATGTTATTCTTTGCTCAATGCTCCAACATTCTATGATCGATCTTGCAATCGTACACGATTCAGTTTTACTTTTAAATTCCCAGTGGAGGCCGTCTCATAGGTGCCATCTCCATTTGAGAATCTCATTCCCGTTCTAAAAATGACATTTGGTCGTATTCGCACCATTTGACCATCGTTTTAGAATTCCCCAGTGTTGTACGATGTCTTAGCGCGTCGTTTTCCCCAGTGTGTTCTTCTCGTAGCGTCTGTCCCTGTGTCGTCGCATTCGTCAGCATGTTCGCAATTCATCATTCCATCATACGCATCATGCATTAATCTGTTCTCGCTTTGTCCATAGCATTGCATATCGCCGCATATAAGGGCAAAATTTTCGGTTATCTATATTTAAATCTCTCCACCACGATTCCTCGAGTCTCTGTCACTCAAATCGTCCGGTGTAGTTATTTAAATAGGGGCAACTGTAATACCCCAAATTTTACCCTTATATTTAGTCAGTCATTTTGCATAGCATCTCATCTGTGCATTTGCTAACCACTATCAAGTCATGGAGGTGTTTGTTTTGCAGATTTGGTTCCAGGGGTATTTCGGTCATTTTACGCGAATTCTGCTAATTCCTGGAAGACGGGCTGTTACTAAGTTTTGAGGCATTTGAGACACTATTTCTGAGGCGTTTATTTATCAGCGGGTTTGACTATATCAAGGCGCCAATTCGATATGTTCGGTATTGAAATCTGTCGGGCCCAACTGGATTTAAGACTTATTTTATCGCTCATGGCTTATTTCCGGCACACTTCTGTTTCTGTTAATAAGGCACAATTTAATTGGGTATTATTGGATTGTTGCTCTTGGCATTTGGTCAGTGGAATTCAATTACGGGTAATGTTATTGTTGATACTGAAATTGTTGTGATTACGGTGCACATTCGTGTTTGGTTATAAAGTTGTTGGTTAGCATTTAAATTGGAACGCAAGTAAATTTAATCATGTGATGAGATTAGGACTATAAATGAGACAAGTGCACGAACAAGAATGTCATTCGGGAATGTTTATGGTTTATGACTAGGTTAAGGAATTTAAATATTTGTGGATTTATTCACAAACGTTTATAATTTTTAACTAGAAATAAATATAAATAAATTTAAAACTGAGCAGTCATGGATATATAAAAGAAGTTCTGGCATTTTATTTCATAAGAACATCATGGTACAAAAGGAGTTCAATTGTTCTGAATGCTGTTACAAGGAATTACATTAACTCCAAAAAAGGTCCTAAATCCTAAAGACTTCTAAGTGTCCTTCGCGGTGTCCCTTGAGCTTCTCCACGAATCCCCGATTCACCTGCACATCAAAATAGAACAAACAGAATAGAAAAATGTTAGAAATTGTTTTTGACACTCTCAGAACAGTGTCATCATCGAGTGCCGGGAGTGGCACAACCGAAGCTGTGTCCTACCCCCGTTACCGATCCGCGCCGTTGGCGTCAGATCAGGTAACACCTGTTCTTATCGTTACGGGACATCCGAGAGATAGAAGTGATAAAAGAAGCGGGACTTGGATTTCCAAACTGATACCAAGGCAAAGTTGGACTCAGACCCGGATGCCAGCAGGTCTGAATCATTTTGTTTTCGAAATTTCCAACACCTGAAAACCACAACAGCATCAGTACTAGGTTCAGAATTCAGAACTCAAAACCTAAACAATTCATAAGCAGCATCAATTCTGAACCACATAGGTGGGTTCATGAAAACCAAGTCCAAACAGAACAGAAAAATACAAACCAAACTGCATCGAATAGCATCAACAAAGTTCATCACAGGCTAATGGCAAGTTAATTCACAAGTAGTGAAACCAGCTCAATTCAGAAATGGAAGAGTAAGTGCAGGTCAGAGGATTAAGTTCAGATAACAAACTATAGCAGAAAGACCTCCAACAAGTCCATGAGCCATAAATCCCTCACCTGAAATCCGAAGAACAAATCAAACTGGATAACCGAATACACAACAAAACATACCAGTTCAGAAAGTGAAACAAGTTCACAAAACCATAGCAGAAAAAGCAGGAAATCGCAACAAGCCTAGAACTCCTGTTCTGAACCGCGACATCATCGAAGAACATCCCTCGAAGGCTCAGAACGATGTCATCATTGCCGTATACCTTCCTCGGCAGCGTTTGACGCAACCGAAGCCGGAGTACCTATCATTATCATATTGTATATGTTTCTCGGTTGTAACCTCGCGAATCTTAACAATCGCATTTACGTTTCCGCATTTAAAATTCTGCTGATGTATGATTTAAAATTTCTCACACTTTCATCACTGTTATTCTGTCACGCTACACACATCCGAAGGTTAGGTCTAGCGTTTGACCGCCACGCCAATAGCCCTCAACTTCAAACCCTTACAACCCTTACAAACCCTAATTTTCATAAATGCCTCGCCGCAGGCTAAATTACAATTTTACCCCTAGCATTAGGTCAAAGAGCCGCCGCGCTCATTTTAGGGTTTCCCGCCGTGGAATCCCTAATTTAACCCTAATTACAACTTAACAATTCAACGTAGAGATTGGGAGTTTCTACACTCCAAGTAAGCGTGTCCTTAAGATGCGTTTATTCCCCTTGAGACCTTGACCACAGTCAAGAAGTCTCTAACCTCCCTTTTGAGGGGAACTACGATTACTCTGATTCCACTCCCGTAAGGATACGTAGGCACAAGATGCGATGTCTTACCGAGTAAACTTAGAATTAACCCCTTAGGTCTCTTTTCTCACTTTTAATCTTTGTACATATACCTTAAGCAAACGAATAAAGCAAAATAGTAAACATTTGAACAAAAGGTTCCTGTAGAGTACTACAGAAGTTTAGGATGCTAATACCTTCCCTAAATTTAACCAACCCCCGAACCCTAGATCTTTCCCCGCATTGTGTTTACGATGCAAAATAGGTTTTCCCTCTTTTGACCTTTTCCTTCGGATAAATCAAAGAGCGGTTGTGAACTGAATTGCGATTCAAACTCATTAATAGTTTGTGATCCTATTTCCACCGCAACAATGTTGTTTGACTCTGAATTAATTATGCTAATAGTGAAGTTCCTCCCTGGCTTGGTAGCCCCCATATGTAGGTGTTGTTGACACTGAACTGTGTAAACAATTGTTGTGTTTTTACTGCTTTTATTATTACTGATTATTAGCTGTTAAGTAGCAGATGTCACAGTGGATGTTATAACTTTGGGAATAACATCCATCGTGTGCTTGCCAGAATTTTCACTAACATATCACAGAGACAACATCTAATGGTTCTTGATATGCTCACAACTGGACTCGCTACTGCCTAGTAATCCAAATGAAGATCTTCAGAGAGCACAACTCCACTAGCTTGATCAAAAGCATCTCCAAAATAAGGTGATCTCCCATAAACAACTTAGGGCTTCTACCACAAAAAATCTTTACAAAAGGAATCCCGCTTTCCTTAAGTAGAGACTTCTTCAGAAAGTCAGAGATAACTGCCACTTATCCTTGACCTCCAAGATGAGCATGGTCGCATGATCCTATGTACTTAGATCAGAAATAAACTGACCCAAGCATTGCTATCACCAACACCATATTCTAGACATGTTTCGTGCCAGGAAACTTTCTAGATGAATATCACACCTGCTGCACTCCAATAAACTGATCCAAGAGAAAATGTCTTCATCTGCACTTCCACCAGTACTACATTCTAGTCTTAGTTTCTTGCCAGGAAACTTACTAGAATAAAGTCAAATCCTACCACACAAGTGTATGGTACCAAGATCATCAACTATATCTCCTTTGATCTATTGATTCTCTTCTTGAATCAACAGAATTTTGCACAATCTCTGCTGATGGAATGTCTCAACATTTGGTTGAACATCAGATCCTCAACTAGATCAAGGGCCTGATACTTGTGCTGATGGGACAACTTGATCATCAACTAAGGAAAATCCATTAAATATTTGAGAATATCTCAAATAGAAATGAATCTTAAATCCTTATAATAGATCCTTATCTGAACTTCATGGATAATCAATTAAATACGTGTGTAGTCCACAAATAGCAATTGATCTTAAATCCACACAGCTCCAGTAATTCTAAGGCTGAAACATCAAGACTGACACCCTTGACTCAACCTGTCTATGACTTCCTCCTGCTAATAGAGCCTTTGCAAGTCATGAGTGGTGAAAATAAATCACCTCCCACTTATCTTCTCTAAGACAACCTTCAGTAATCTGTAAGACAAAAATCAGAGGAGCATAACCAAATCAGCATCAAGCAGGATCAACAGCTTGTCAGACCACACAGCGCAGTAACAAACACCATCTTCCAACCATCCATACACTTGCCACAGTCACACATCCAACTGAATATAGGGCAATCTTCTCCAAAGGCTACTAGAGTTCTTTCATCAGACAAAAATATGCAGCAGAACTACCAAAAGAACATCTTCAACAAGCCCTAAACAAGCTGTCAAAACATTCACCAGGTCATTGAAGCTCCTATATCATAGGGCACAACGGTAGATACATAGAATTCTTCACCCACTCCTCATTTGGCAGAATCAGCACATCAGCTGCAGATTCTCCTTGTTGAAACTACCAGAAAGTATCTCCCAAGATCTCATCCAGAACAGACAGGATGCCTGCTCTAATACCAATTGAAATTCTGGTATGCAAATCTCATATGTCCCAAGAACATTGATCTCTTCTCAACAAGGACGAGGATAGACCATGACCAATTTAAATTCCTTTAAGAATTAACAATGTCATGACCAATGTCATGACCTCTGTTGTGACATCTGTAGACTGACAGAACTATTTATCTAACCATTTAAATTATGCAGAATTATAAATGCTGAAAGATAAATAACATAATGAATTGTTTACCCAGTTCGGTGCAACCTCACCTACATTTTGGGGCTACCAAGCCAGGGAGGAAATTCACTATTAGCAGAATTAATTCAGAATCAAACAACCCATTTGCACTCCTCACTTAAGACCTACCCAATGACACTTCAGCCTAGAGACCACTAGATCTGAGTATACCCACTCACTCCCCCTCAATCACCTCAGTGATATAAACCAATTCACAATTACAGTGGAGATATGAAGACACACTTCAAACACACCTTGATCTTGCTTCACAACTTTGATCAAGAGACACACACTCTTGCTTAACAGCTTTGAGTGTCACAATGAATACAACAACTCATACACACTAGTCCAATGCAGTCATACAGCAGATGATTGCTTGGCTCACAAGCATCCTAAGACACTAAACACACGTGAAGATCAGAACTTATTCACTCACACATATGTCTATCATAATGTATCAAGAGATACAAAGGATGACTTACACAGTCACACACAAGGGACTCTCAAACCCTAAACCTTAATTGTACACTCAAGTTTTCTTGTTGTGAGTGCTTGATTTCCCTTGCTTCTGCTCCTCCTTTTATAGAAATGCATACTGGGCTTGGGCTGGTCACAAGTAACAAACATTAGGTTTAACAAAATAAAACTAATTTCCACAATTCAAGGTGCTGTCAAATTATGTCACAGCTGCTTCATGTTATGCCCAACCCTGACTAGAATCTCGCCTGAGATAACTAAGGAGCTATAACAGGTTTCCTGAAGTATAGCTTGAGTTTCCTCTTGCAATATAACAGTAAACCTAAACACGCGCCCCTGATGTCATATAACATCCAGCATGACATCCAACACACTTTGTTCTTAGCTGACCAAACTCACCCTGCTGAACACTCCTGCAGAATCTTTTTCATAACAGTAGAAACAAGCATATTATAGTTTCCTAAAAAGTCTCAGAGATCCTTTTTATGAACACCAATTAAATCTGCACTTTGTTCTTAATGAATCTCTTTGGCCTGCACATACTGATGAGGTATATCCAAAGCACTTTTGTCAAGTGATATAAAACAGCAGCTCCTGCTGTACCAGACAGCGATGTCATGACATTGGTAATGACATCTTGATTAAACCACATGACAACATTTCTGTCATCAGCTCCTGCTGTACCAGACAGTAATGTCATGACATTGGTAATGACATCCTGATTAAAACACATGACAGCAGTTCTGTTACCACAGCTCTTGCTGTATTAGACAGGGATGTCATGACATTGGTAATGACATCCGTATTAATCCCACATGATAGCAGTTATGTCATGACAGCAGATGAATGTCACGACATTCAGCATGACATTCACATTAAAACATACCACATCAGTTCTATCACCACAACAGATAGAGATGTTATAACATCCTGCTTAACATCAGTGCAGAATCATGTTTTACCAAAATTTAGCCAATCATAGAACAATGGACAATCATGGAATCATGGAATTAACATAGTATCACAGGGAAAAACATATCACTAACTATAATGTTTTATTTTTGTTTCAATTTGTTCTAGTTCGATCAGAAAGCCCTATAACTATGGGCCAAAGAAGACAATAATCCATCAAAGTATTTGTGGAGTAGGATGTTGTTGAATTCCAAATTGCCTTATTTTGATTTATGATTCTTGGAATTTTTCAACTCTTTTCTCAAGTTTCAATTGAATTATTTCATGTTCTTGTATGATTCCTCAATATAATTGGTTTTACCTTTCGATGCCTTGATATGTGCGCTATTATGTAGGAAATAAGTTGGATTGTCAAAGAACTAGACACATTTGAATGGACAAGGAAGCCAAAGAAATAAGGAAGAAGTCTGTAGGTTCATTGTGTGAAGGTTAGCGAGGTCAAAGCGAGCTCGTAGTGCAATCTCATGGCTAAGGAACAACGAACCATAACTTTTGGATGGATTAGCTAATCCCTTAGTTGGTGGCAATGCAAGGTCTGAGCGAGCAGGGTCACAGTGCAAAGTCATGGAATCTTCAAGGACGATTTAACTGTTCAGAGGCACTTGAAGTGCCTATAAGTGGAGTTCGCAATGCGAATAAGCAGTTCACAGTGCAAATAGGACAGATTTTGGAAATATATTTATCTCCTTTTTTCGACTTTATGGGGATCATAACCTACCAAGTCCAATTTTTGGAGTTTGCAACATTGGTTGGGGAGAAAAAAATCCTAGTTTCATAATTTCTTCATCAAGAAGTAATCTTTTGCATGTAGAAGCTGGATTCACATCCTAAATCGATTCTTCATCTTAGATGCTCATTCATTTTCTTTCTTTTCTTGTAGAGAAATCTACCATGACAATGGGTAGCTAAATCCTTTTTATCAAAGGTAGAGGTAGTCTATCATAGCTTGTATGTATTTCTTTTTATCTATTTGTATATGAACAAGTGAATGATTAATATATGTTGAATGTTTTTACTCTTAATGATCCATTTATGATTTGTATCACTCTAGACATAGATTTTACAAACCTTGATCTAAAATATTCATCTATTAATAAATAAACTCTAGAAATAGATTTGTGAGTTGATATTTTCTTTGTGTTGTTCTTAACGATTATTGTATCGGTTGCTAGCATGAGATATAATCTAATGATGGATTCAATAATATTCACGACACCGCTCTAGATATAGACGATATTGAGAGGATACATGACTGTATTAATTGGAAACGAGTTCACATGCTTGATTAATTGAATATATATAAGTTAGGTTGACGAAATTTATCTTTGATATATCTTGTTAAACAACATCTTTTAGAATTTAAATCTTTGCTAAAAAAATCGTGACAAACTTATGATCCAAAACAAACAAACTTTGAAAACCCTTCTTAAAAAATTTTAAACTACAGAATGACAAGAGATATTATGAAAATCCATATGGAGACGATATATAAAACCCCCTTTTCACTACAGTTCGAACAGAGGTTTATCTTGGCTTAGAGCATAGGAGAGTTGGATCTAGGATCCTAAAGGTGAGAAAAACACAAGAGTGAGGGGCAGAGAGTTAATTATGGTGGCTTTTTCTTTATTTTAAAATTCTTAAGATAGATTTTAAACACAAGGTTATCGAATCTGATTTAGTTAGAGATAAGCAGCAGATATAAAATGCAAAAAAGAAGAATAACACACACAGTTATCCTATTTCCTTTCATAACTCGAGAGTAATCCAGTCCCCTTGTACTTACTTACAAGATATTTTCACTATAATCATAGAAGATGACAATTTTCTCAAGCACACAAGTAGTAAACTTCTTTTTCTCAAACACATAATTAAGAGACTTCCTTTGCTCAATCACACAAGAAAGATAATTCCTTTGCTCAAACACACAAGTAATAGAATTTCTTGGTCAAGCATACAAGTAAGAGACTTCCTTTGATCAAACACATAAGTAAGAGACTTCCCTGCTCAAGCACACAAGCTAGAAACTTCCTTTGCTCAAACACTCAAGTAAGATGCTTCTTACAATCTACCTAGCAGATAAATGATTGTATGAAAAATACACTTGACATACAATCAAAGGTGTATAAAGAATACACAATGAATAGACTCTTAAAAACTTAAGTATTTCTAAGATATACAAGGATAAGAAAGCCTAAGTTTAGCTTGGGATATTACTTTGACATAATAACTTCTCTTTTGTTATCAATTGATCTATATTGGCATAATGTTCTTCTAGCCTTTTAGTTTATTAAATAGAGAAGAAAAGAGTCGTTAAAGATGCAACACAATAGAGTCCTTTGAGAAGACTCAAAAGAGATGTTGGGATGTTTCACCAAACCGTTAGGTTAGGTGAAAGCTAGTTTGAAAAACCTTTGCTACAAAAAGTATTCGCAATTGTATCCCAACAGATTCTATGAAGAAGATAGAGCTTAAGTCTTCACGTGACAAAGTATATTCAGAGATGAATAATGACCTATCAGTGTCACATTAGTCCTTGTGCTTTGATTGTATCATGTTATGATCATCATAAGCAGACTTCTCTAAAGTCTGGTCTTCAGAGGCAAACCCATTCAGACTCAGGTCTTTGGATGTTGACATAATTAGAAGATGACTTCTTCAGAGTCTGGTCTTCAGCTTCAGATTCATTAGAATTTGTCTTTAAGTTTCTCATTGAATGTTCAAGTCAAAGCCAATACTTGGATATTATATGAATTTTAAGTCTATGGTCTTGCACACTTGAACAAATATTAGAATGTCAAATTTCTCTTTAAATACTTTGTTATCATCAAAACCTAAGGGACGTGCGACAAACCAATTTTGTTCCAACAGATCCATCTAACGACTCCACGCATCCTACGCTTGAAGTTTAGTTCGTTGTTATAACTGCTCTACTACATAAAGATAAAGTGTGCCATTTTCCAAGTGCAATTCAAATTCAAACTTAACTCATTTATCATACTCTCATACTGAGCTGAGCATTGGAGTGCTAATCTTGTCAGCCATTCGCTTTTTCACCCTATCAGAAGCTCAAGTGAATCGTTGTAATCCACATTCGTTAATCTTCGATCAATTCTTGTTCTGTTTGCAGAACAGTGGCACCTTATGTAGGAACCAAAATTAGATTTCTCACGTTTTTCTGTTCAAATATTCATCTTTCAACTCATCAAACTAAATATTTTTCAACCTAGTGATTCAGATTCCTTTACATCAAACAATAAATATATATTCTCGATCTACTACAATTGTAGACCAAATCCTGTTATCAGTTTCTCAGGTCTCTATTTGAATTGCAGTGTACTATGGGGTTTTAAAAATCGTCTCCACAAAGATTGTAGTGATATTGTTTGATGTTCTGCAGTTTATAATGTTTTAAGTAGGGTTTTCAAAGTTTGTTTGTTTTGGATCATAAGTTTGTCACAATTTTTGTAGCAAATATTAAATTCGGCAGTGAGTCTTTCCAAACTATCCTTCAGAGTTGACACCTCTTCATAGAGCTCATGGTTCTCTTGTTGCAATTGATCCATTTTTTTCTTGTGATTAGCTCGAGTATTATAGTGATGTGACGGCTTGGCTGAACGAAGACCAAAAGAAACATAAGACACTTGGAAAGGCAAAACAAAATGCACAAGATGTGAATGCAAATGCAAAATGCAAATTTTTCAATCAGCTTTCAAGGATCTTTAAGATATAAAGCAATTACAAACATAGTAAAGAAATAACACTTTTTGAAATACTGATAAACATCTCATTTCATTGAATATTGGAAAGAGCTACACTTGGAAGTACAAGTTACAAAAGATCAAAACTCAATAAAAAAGCTAGATCCTAAGGATTATAAGGAGCATCTGATGATGATCCAAGCTGATACTTCCTTCGGAGTCTCTTAATCTCTCTCTCATAGTTGTCCTTCATGGCAGTCTTCTCTAACATGAGCTGATCTAAAACACCTTCCCAAGCATCGATGGTAGGAGGATGTGAGGATAAATTAGTAGAGGAAAATAAATCCTCTCCATGTCTCTTCACAGCGTGTCGCTCAAGCAACTCAATCAAATCATCTTCCTCCTTCATTTGCTTTTGCAACTCCGTCTTCTCCAGGTCAGACGCATGAAAACTTACTTTTGCACATCTCTTTCTCTTACTTCATCCCAGCTAAAGCATCTTGAAGAGTATTCACATCATCAGGAGAAACAGGGAGTGGCATAGCGACCATCGTAGTTATGGGTTTCTCAAAAGGATAAGGCATTTTGAGCTCCTTAGCTCTCTTCTTCACCCAAAGCGTATAAGGTTCCAAGGTAATGCAAACTTGTCATCCAAACTCTCCTTTGCCCATCCTATGAATCTTAGTCCAAGAATGAGCCATTCTTCTCCTCAAACTAAGAGAATCATCCCCTCCTTGAAAAAATAAACCCTCTAATAGAATATTTTTAGGCTTATCTTTCAACATATAACCAAGATGTTGGCGAGCTAAACTCGGGTTGTAGTTAATTCCACCTTGTGTTCCAAGAAGAGGAACATTGGAGAACTCCCACAACTATCAATAATCTGAGCATCTTGATAAACAGAAGAAGACCAAGTAAAGTCAATATGAGTAAGGGACATGATCCTCTGAGACCACCTTAAACAATTCTTGTTCTCCCTAAAAGCAGATGACTGTGGCAAGTGCGAAATAAACCACTTGTACAGTAGAGGTATGTAATAAACGATGGTACCATTCCCCTTAGAAGTACTACTATGGATGGAGAAATAGGTGTCACCAAGTAAACTCTGAACATGATTCCTAATCAAGAAAATTCTAATAGCGTTAACATCCACAAAGTTGTCAACGTTTGGGAACAAGACTAGTCCGTAGATAAGCAAAGCAAATATAGCCTCGAACACCAAGGTCCTACCAGCGTTAGCAAATAAAGTGGCTTTCCAAATCAAGAACTTAGAAGTCAAACCTTTGATTCCTCCTTTAAACATCAGATTAACATCTATACTAGATTTCGTCAAATGCGTGGTGTAACACCCCCTTTCTATACCCCCAAATTAATACATTTAATCAATTAGGCACTTAGAAAATTTATTTCATCAGAGTTTAATTAAAACATGGTATATAAGAGGCGCATCACATTATCATGAAATTAGACACATACGATACCTGCTCAAAATAGATATGCAACAATGGGTAACCCACATCTCAATATTTAGAATAAAAGCGGAAACATCCAAATATTGAATTGATCACATACATAAAAGTATATACAACCATTCAATCAATTCATGCTTTACAACCTTATCCACAGCGGATACATACACAGATGTATCACAAGGAATCAAAACAAATGTAACTCCAAAAGAGTCAAAAGCTTCCTAACTACCCAGATGTTACATATCAGAGCCATTGACCAAAAAGAATGAAGACATCGCTTCACAAAAAGAACCTCCAGCTTCCTACTCTGCAATGCCTCATAGAGCATTATAAAACAGCAGAAGGGTGAGAAACAATATCATAACAGTTAATGCATAAAATTGTATATATACATATACTCATATTTGTACAAGTGATACTCAAATTATGTTCTCACCACATTAAGCATATGCAATTAATCATGCCTCTACACATGCTCATGAACATTCACTGTATGTTCTTCCAAACAATCATATATAACATACACAGTTACATTCATACAACTAATGCATCATACACAGATGACTCATGCAACTCATAGAGACCGGCACACGACTCTATGCAGATGCAAATGCGGTACCGACTCATTTCAACAGATTCTCTAAGGAATCGAGTATTCAGCAGATTCTCCACGGAATCAAGTATTCAGCAGATTCTCCACGGAATCAAATATTCATCAGATTCTCTACGGAATCGAATATTCAGCAGATTCTCCACGGAATCAAATACTCAGCAGATTCTCCACGGAATCAAATACTCTAGTCAATCCTCCAAGGGATTACATGTTATGACCGATTCTCCGAAGAATCACACAATGCAACCGATTCTCCAAGGAATCTAATGTAACCATCGTATCATACGAGGTTCTGCAAATCCTCTGAGGGATCATTCAACACAAAAATGCATACTAAGATGCTACACAATGCTAATCCTCCGAGGGATCGATCAACACAGAATGCATACTATGTTCACAAACATACTCATTGCATTTATCACATACATCGCATATATCTATCATGCATTCACATTATGCACCATTTCACACATGGTTTACACACATATCGGTCTATCAATGCGTTTCTATTCAATTCAAGCAAATACACAAGATTATCAAATGTTCAAGATTCACCATTGGCTCTACAATCTAGGATTCATGCCTTTCGGCCACCCACAGCACGACATGTCGAAACAGTTCACACATCAATCATTCATATAGGCATTAATCATAATTGAATCGGCCAAAAAAAATCAAGCTATGAACAAACAGCAAAACAAATATCACTGTCAGGTTCGCCAACCTTCGCCTGGCGAAGCCATGCAGCGAATGCTCGCTGGCCTTCGCCTGGCAAACTTTCCAGCGAAGTCCACTGGGAGTAATTCTGGAATTACTCGCTGAGGCTCGCTACACACCCGCCTGGCGAACCTTCGCCAACTAACCTCGCCTGGCGAACTTGCCAGCGAATACAGGGTGTTAGCTTCTGACTTGCTTCGCTGCAGCTCGCTGGGCTTCGCCTGGCGAAGCTTCGCTGCCATTCGCCTGGCGAGCCTGCAAAGACAGAACCTCCATGGCTGTTCCAAAGCCCAAACTCCACAAAATCAACCGATTAAATCCAAACCAGTCTCAGTGGCACAACCCTACCATCACCCGACTAAACTACATCGTCTAATCCGAGTTCTAACCGATTAAAACCTCATTCTACTCACAAAACCAACTTCTAACCTAAGTGGGAAAAAGAGTAGAAACTCTACAAAATCCAAACACATACACATACAATCATATACATTAAAGAGATGATGGAGTTTCACACCCTTACCGATCGATTGCATGCCTTGGTGATGATCCCTTGATGATTCTAGGTTTTCCTCTCCACTTTATCTCCTCTTTCTCTTCTCCTCTTTTCTTTCTCTTGTTTTTCTTCTTATGTTACTATTTTTCTTTCTTTTCCTTTCTTATTCTATTTCTATCTCTCTTTCTTTCCTCTCAAATTCTTTCCAACACTTACCAATCAATTCTCACACTAAATTGCTAAATGTCTAAAATGCCCTTTTTACTCTAATTCCCCGAAAACTCTCCGAATCGGTAAAAATAGATAAAATAAGCAAACACCACATAGTAATATATAAGTTCTCAATTTAAAACAAACATCAATTAAATAAATCAAAAGACTCAACAATTAATGGGAATTCAGAATCGGGGCGTTACAACTCTCCCCCACTTTAGAAATTTTCGTCCTCGAAAATATTACCTGATTCAAACAACTCCGGATGCGACTCTCGCATCTTGCTCTCCAATTCCCAAGTCATGTTGCCTTCCGCGGCACCTCCCCAGGACACTTTCACAAGCGCAATATCCTTGCCTCTTAGTTTCTTAACTTCACGGTCCAAAATACTAACCGGTAAAACTTCAACTGTAAGGTTATCTCTTACTTCAACTTCATCCATTGGGATAACATGTGACGGATCCGGAACATACTTCCGAAGTTGCGAGACATGGAATACATCATGCAAATTTGAAAGGTTCGGAGGTAACGCCACACGATAGGCCACAACACCAACTCGTGCGACAATCTGATACGGACCAATAAAACGAGAAGTCAACTTTCTCGACTTCAAAGCACGACCCACACTCGTAACCGGTGTAACTCTCAAAAACACATGGTCGCCCTCTTGAAACTCGAGATCCTTTCTCCTTTTATCATGATAACTTTTCTGCCTACTCTGAGAAGCTTTCATCTTTTCCCGAATAAATTTCACCTTTTCCGTCGTCTGCTGTACCATTTCCGGACCAACTAACGACTTTTCACCCGTCTCATGCCAACACAGAGGTGTTCGACATCTCCGACCATATAAAGCCTCAAATGGCGCCATACCAATACTCGAATGGAAACTGTTATTATAGGTGAACTCAATCAACGCTAAATAACCGTCCCACGCACCACCTTGTTCAAGCACACAAGCACACAACAAATCTTCTAACGATTGAATCGTCCTCTCGGTTTGACCATCTGTTTGCGGATGATATGCCGAACTCAATCTCAACTTAGAACCCAAGGCACCTTGCAAACTCTCCCAAAATCTTGAAGTAAATCTAGGATCTCTATCCGACACAATACTCTTAGGAACCCCATGAAGCTTCACAATAGTGCCAACATAAATCTCGGCCAACCTTTCCAAAGAATAAGTAATATCAATCGGAATAAAGTGAGCCGATTTAGTAAGCCTATCAACAATCACCCAAATAGCATTATGTCCTCTTTGCGTATTCGGCAATCCCGTAACAAAATCCATCGATATACTATCCCATTTCCATTCCGGAATATCCAACAGTTGCATCAATCCACTAGGCTTCTGATGCTCCACCTTAGACTTCTGGCAAGTCAAACACGAGTACACAAAACGAGCAACATCGCTTTTCAATCCAGACCACCAAAAGATCTTCTTCAAATCCTGATACATCTTATTCGCTCCCGGATGAATACTCAAGTTACTCTGATGTCCCTCTTCCAATATCATCTTTTTCAAATCCGCATCATCGGGAATACAAATACGACCTCGAAACCTCAAAACTCCTAATTCATCAACTTTGAAATCTTCATTTCCATTCGTCATCAAATCCACAAATTTCAAATCCAACTTTTGCTTTTCACACACCGTAGCAAGGAAATCATTCGAGACATGCAACATACCCAGCTTCACACTACTCGGTGTTAACTCACAAACCAAACTCAAATCTCTAAAGTTCTCCAAGAGTTCCCACTCTCTAACCATCAAAGTAGACACGTGCAACGACTTCCGACTTAAGGCATCGGCTACCACATTCGCCTTACCCGGATGATAATTTAAACCAAAATCATAGTCCTTCAAAAGTTCTAGCCATCTCCTTTGCCTCATATTCAATTCTTTTTGATCAAACAAATACTTCAAGCTCTTGTGATCGCTAAAAACTTCAAATCTTGCACCATAAAGATAGTGCCTCCAAATTTTCAAAACAAACACTACGGCCGCTAACTCCAAATCATGAGTAGGATAATTCTTTTCATGTACTCTCAACTGTCTAGAAGCATACGCCACGACCTTCCCATCTTGCATCAATACACCACCCAATCCTGACAAAGAAGCATCGCAATAAACCACAAAAGGTTCCGTAGGATTCGGCAAAATCAAAATTGGCGCTGTCGTTAACCTTCTCTTTAATTCCATGAAACTCTCTTCACAATTAACATCCCAAATAAAAGCCTTTCCTTTACAAGTCAACTGCGTTAACGGAAGTGCTAACTTTGAAAATCCTTCGATAAACCTCCGGTAGTAACCGGCCAAGCCCAAAAAGCTTCGAATTTCCGTAACTGATCTTGGAGTCTCCCATTGCATTACCGCATTGATTTTGGATGAATCCACACTAATACCATTTCCGGAAATAATATGTCCAAGAAAACTCACCTTCGATAACCAAAACTCACACTTAGACAACTTTGCGTACAACTTCTTCTCTTTCAAAATCCGCAACACAATCCTTAAATGTTCTTCGTGTTCCTCTCGAGACTTAGAATAAATCAAAATGTCATCGATAAACACTACCACAAAATGATCCAACTGCTCGTGGAAGATACGGTTCATATATTCCATGAAAACACCCGGCGCATTAGAAACTCCGAATGGCATCACCGTATACTCATAGTGACCATATCGTGTTCTAAAAGCCGTCTTCGAAATATCTTCTTCCTTAACCCGAATCTGGTGATAACCAGATCTCAAATCAATCTTACTAAAAACACGGGCTCCAACTAGTTGATCTATCAAATCATCGATTCTTGGAAGCGGATACTTGTTCTTAATTGTCACCTTATTCAATTGCCGATAATCAATACACAATCGCATACTACCATCCTTCTTCTTTACCAACAATACCGGCGCACCCCAAGGAGAAACACTTGGTCTTACAAATCTCTTATCCAACAAATCATTCAACTGCTTCTTCAACTCCACCAACTCCGATGCCGACATCCGATACGGGGCCATCGAAATCGGTCTAGTACCCGGAACTAGATCAATAGAAAATTCAACCTCTCTCTTTGGCGGCACATCCGCAACATCTTCCGGAAACACTTCAGAAAATTCACAAACCATGGGAAACACGTCGAGCTCAACTTTGCTCTCCACCGACAACGATGCAAACAAACCAAACAACTGAGCTTCGTCCGCTAAAAGTTTCTTCAACTCTTTAGTGGAAAGAAAACTCTCGTTTTCACCATCTTCCAAAGAAGGAAACCTTACTAACTTGTGATAGCAATCCAGATGAACTCTATTAAATTGCAACCAGTTCATACCCAAGATTACGTCCAAACCTTCCAACGACAAACACACTAAATCCATATCGAAGTCCTTACCATACATGGTCAAAGGACAACTTGCACACACCAAAGAAGTAGTTACCGACCCCGAAGCGGGAGTCCCAATAACCATACCACTACTCAAAGAAACCATACACAAATTCAATCGCTTAGCACACGCAAGAGAGATGAACGAGTGAGTCGCTCCAGTATCAATAATAGTAACTAAAGGCATATCATTAATAAAGCATGTACCTTTAATCAAACGATCTGCCGCATTAGTAGCGTCTGAACCTGCTAATGCGAATACTTTTCCGCCCGCCGGAGCTTGCTTCGGTTTGGTACAATTCGGGCTAATGTGACCCACCTCGCCACAATTAAAACACTTCACAACATTCTTTCTACACTCTGCTGCATCATGTCCAAGGAGCCCACAGTTGGAACACTTCGCCTTGAACTTTCCACAATCATAAGACTTGTGGCCCATCACGCCACACTTAAAACATTTGATCGCACCGGAACCTCCTCCGGGTCTCCTATCAAAGTTTCCCCTATGTTTGCCCTTATCAGCAGGTGTCACATAAGGTCCGCTTCGCACTTGCTGCTTCCCTCTCCTCTCGCTCAAACCCTTATAATGAGTAGAACGAGCTCTACTGTCTTCTTCATAAATTCTACAACACTCGGTCAAATCCGAAAATCTTCGTATTCTTTGATAACCCACCGCTTGCTTTATCTCAGGACGCAAGCCATTCTCATACTTGATACATTTGGAAAATTCCGCCGTAACCGCATCATAGTGAGGGTGAAACTTCACTAACTCAGTAAACTTAGCGGTGTAGTCCACCACCAACATATTACCTTGTTTCAACTCCAGAAATTCCATTTCTCTCTTCCCTTTAACACTTTCGGGATAATACTTCGTTAGAAACTCAGTACGAAATAAATCCCACGTAATCTCCTCATCATCGACCTCAAGAACTTGCCTCACGCTGACCCACCAGTCATCAGCCTCTTCTCTCAGCATGTGAGTCCCTAGTCTCACCTTGTTCCCTTCAGCACAATCCATCACCCTAAAGATCCTCTCAATTTCCTTTAACCATATCTGAGCACCATCCGGATCAAATCTCCCTTTGAACACTGGTGGTTGGTTCTTCCTGAACTCATCATTCGCATTCACGTTAGGTGCACCCTGCACAGCTCTGGCCATAGCCTCTAACGCCGCTGCCATAACATTGTCATTACGACCTGCCATATTCTGAGGATTCCCAAAAATAACAACAAGGTTAAACAACCGTTCAACCAACACAACAACAAGACAGACACGACTGACTCAACACTGGCTCTGATACCACTTAATGTAACACCCCCTTTCTATACCCCCAAATTAATACATTTAATCAATTAGGCACTTAGAAAATTTATTTCATCAGAGTTTAATTAAAACATGGTATATAAGAGGCGCATCACATTATCATGAAATTAGACACATACGATACCTGCTCAAAATAGATATGCAACAATGGGTAACCCACATCTCAATATTTAGAATAAAAGCGGAAACATCCAAATATTGAATTGATCACATACATAAAAGTATATACAACCATTCAATCAATTCATGTTTTACAACCTTATCCACAGCGGATACATACACAGATGTATCACAAGGAATCAAAACAAATGTAACTCCAAAAGAGTCAAAAGCTTCCTAACTACCCAGATGTTACATATCAGAGCCATTGACCAAAAAGAATGAAGACATCGCTTCACAAAAAGAACCTCCAGCTTCCTACTCTGCAATGCCTCATAGAGCATTATAAAACAGCAGAAGGGTGAGAAACAATATCATAACAGTTAATGCATAAAATTGTATATATACATATACTCATATTTGTACAAGTGATACTCAAATTATATTCTCACCACATTAAGCATATGCAATTAATCATGCCTCTACACATGCTCATGAACATTCACTGTATGTTCTTCCAAACAATCATATATAACATACACAGTTACATTCATACAACTAATGCATCATACACAGATGACTCATGCAACTCATAGAGACCGACACACGACTCTATGCAGATGCAAATGCGGTACCGACTCATTTCAACAGATTCTCTAAGGAATCGAGTATTCAGCAGATTCTCCACGGAATCAAGTATTCAGCAGATTCTCCACGGAATCAAATATTCATCAGATTCTCCACAGAATCGAATATTCAGCAGATTCTCCACGGAATCAAATACTCAGCAGATTCTCCACAGAATCAAATACTCTAGTCAATCCTCCAAGGGATTACATGTTATGACCGATTCTCCGAGGAATCACACAATGAAATCGATTCTCCAAGGAATCTAATGTAACCATCGTATCATACGAGGTTCTGCAAATCCTCCGAGGGATCATTCAACACAAAAATGCATACTAAGATGCTACACAATGCTAATCCTCCGAGGGATCGATCAACACAGAATGCATACTATGTTCACAAACATACTCATTGCATTTATCACATACATCGCATATATCTATCATGCATTCACATTATGCACCATTTCACACATGGTTTACACACATATCGGTCTATCAATGCGTTTCTATTCAATTCAAGCAAATACACAAGATTATCAAATGTTCAAGATTCACCATTGGCTCTACAATCTAGGATTCACGCCTTTCGGCCACCCACAGCACGACATGTCAAAACAGTTCACACATCAATCATTCATATAGGCATTAATCATAATTGAATCGGCCAAAAAAAAAATCAAGCTATGAACAAACAGCAAAACAAATAACACTGTCAGGTTCGCCAACCTTCGCCTGGCGAAGCCACGCAGCGAATGCTCGCTCGCCTTCGCCTGGAGAACTTTCCAACGAAGTCCACTGGGAGTAATTCTGGAATTACTCGCTGAGGCTCGCTACACACCCGCCTGGCGAACCTTCGCCAACTAACCTCGCCTGGCGAACTTGCCAGCGAATACAGGGTGTTAGCTTCTGACTTGCTTCGCTGCAGCTCGCTGGGCTTCGCCTGGCAAAGCTTCGCTGCCATTCGCCTGGCGAGCCTGCGAAGACAGAACCTCCATGGCTGTTCCAAAGCCCAAACTCCACAAAATCAACCGATTAAATCCAAACCAGTCTCAGTGGCACAACCCTACCATCACCCGACTAAACTACATCGTCTAATCCGAGTTCTAACCGATTAAAACCTCATTCTACTCACAAAACCAACTTCTAACCTAAGTGGGAAAAAGAGTAGAAACTCTACAAAATCCAAACACATACACATACAATCATATACATTAAAGAGATGATGGAGTTTCACACCCTTACCGATCGATTGCAAACCTTGGTGATGATCCCTTGATGATTCTAGGTTTTCCTCTCCACTTTCTCTCCTCTTTCTCTTCTCCTCTTTTCTTTCTCTTGTTTTTCTTCTTATGTTACTATTTTTCTTTCTTTTCCTCTCTTATTCTATTTCTATCTCTCTTTCTTTCCTCTCAAATTCTTTCCAACACTTACCAATCAATTCTCACACTAAATTGCTAAATGTCTAAAATGCCCTTTTTACTCTAATTCCCCGAAAACTCTCCGAATCGGTAAAAATAGATAAAATAAGCAAACACCACATAGTAATATATAAGTTCTCAATTTAAAACAAACATCAATTAAATAAATTAAAAGACTCAACAATTAATGGGAATTCAGAATCGGGGCGTTACACGTGGATGCGACAATATCTTGGGGGCTTAAGTGCTTCCTCCAAACCAGTATAAGGAGCTTTATCAGAAACTGGTATATCCAATAGATAAGCATACTCCTCCAAGGTTGACATGAGTTGATAATCAAGAAAAGTAAAGCATCAGTAGACAGGATCATATAATTGTACAAGGGTGTTCAGAATTTCGTCTTCAATGTTGGTAGAAAGAACAAATAGAAGTCTCCCATGACAAGATATAAAGCCTGCACGATCAACTACCAAGGACACTAGCTTTCTCAAATCTGTAATATCGGGAGCTCGGAAACCATACTTCTGAGTGTTTCTCCTTCCAATGTCCATAATCATAATATTTGCGATGTTTGTAAAGGAAAATCTCTGAGATCCTTAAAAACTGACTGGAAAAAAATGTCCATGAATGCATGAGTACAACATGCAACACCCACAAACAAGATCACACAATGCACATGGGTTCAAAAGTTCGACGCGAACATGGGGCCAAAGGTAAGAACCAACCCACAATGGTATGTACTATGATTATATCAGCACCTGTAAAACAAGGTTCTAAAAAGTTCCCAGAGTCATAATTCCATCTTTTGGATATTATCGTCTTAAACGACTACTTGTCGGCCAATAATATTCTCAAGAGAAACTCGTCTAAGTGTGGTATCGCGTAACAAATAATTCAAGTCTACACCTGAATAGCCACTGCACCACGTCCTAATAAGGCCAAGATGGGTTAAAGGGTTCTAAGGTCCTCAGCTTCTTAGGCTCCCAAGTAATGCCAAATACGACTACTCGTATGACATCAGTAATCCCAAAGGGGCCTCCACTGAGTGAGGGATCTCAAGTCAGCTTATTAATGTCTACTCCGTGCAAGCCAACAAGACTATACTGCCCTCCTATCATAAGTGCACTCAAGTCCGGGTATAGGATTTATCTTACCACACAGATCACCAGGCACCCAAAAAGAACAAGCAATAACAAACAAATCAAACAAATAAACATAAATAAATCAGAGTAGGCTAAAGCCACTGAGAACCAGATATTCTAGGTTTGATTCCTAGCAGAGTCGCCACTTTTCTGTAGCGGGGAAATTTGTTAGTGTAATATATTGATTAACTTAACTAAAAAATGCAAGAGTCGCCACCGCATTTTTATTTTATCCAAAAGGAAAGGAAAAAGAGAGAACAAAACCTAATGAGTTATAAAACAAGAACAAATAGACAGAGACTGGATAAGGGGGTTGGTTACGCGATGGGAAGGTGTTAGCACCCAAAACGTCTATAGTACACTATAGGAACCCTTTGAAATTTCTACGTTTTTTAGTTTGAAAAGGTTTGTTTGAAATGATATTAGAGAGATGAGACGAGAAATATTTTTAAAGATTTTTATGTGTTTGGAGAGACTTATTGCCTCATGCCTACATACCCACAAAGTGCAATATATGATCAAAACCCTATAGTTCATGGTACAAGTATAAAGATAAGTCTTCATTTTAAGGTGAAAACTACGACTAGTCGCCCACAAGTATAAGACAACATTTGTATCACCTAAAGATGGAGAATTTTTACTTGGATTAAAATCAACAAGTCTATCACTCAAAATCTAAGTGGAAAATGTCAACATCTTAAATACTATGGGGAATAGGATAATTATATCTCAACTATGGAAATGACTCATGTCTAAAAGTTTTGAAAAGTTTTAAAATGAAAAGTGCACAAAGGCACAAAAGGTTTGAATGAGGTGAAGTGTTTTTTATAATTTTTTTTGAAATTGGTCAAAATATGATTAACATTTATTAAAGAAAACAAAGTTTGAAAATCACTTGACAAAAGTCAAGGTTTTATTGTGAAAGCGGTTTTAAGTATGAAAATAAGAAGGTTTTTGAAAAAGGAAGAAAATTTTGAAAATTTAAGAAGGGGAAGAGATGAAGTGACTACCCTAGAAAGCAAAATAAAAGCTGGAGATAAGAAGGATCTAACCAAATTGTAGCACACTCTATAGCAAGCCAAATAAGAATTTCATCTGTCTTGAAACATAGAAAATAAGCAAGCCAAATAAAGGCCAAGATCCATAATACTCCAAGCATAGAGAAAGAGACCTAATTCTAAGTCCAAAGGTCCAAGAATAGTCCAAAGGTCCAAGAATAGTCCAAGAGGTCCAAGGTCTAAGAATAGACCAAAAGCATAACCACAAAGTTAAGAGCACCAAGTTTTTGAGAGGTTTAATCCTTTATTAATGTTTTAAACAAGATATGGTTCAAATGGAAAAAAGAAAAAGAGCGGAAGCATAAATAATAATATGATATGAGATGATAAAAATGGAGCATAAAAATAAAAGAGAGATAGGGAGAAAGAAGGAAACATAAACAAAATTAGTACAATAATATTGTTAATGAGTTAGTGATCAGTTGTTAGAACAAATGATCAACGGTGATTAACTCATGCACTTAGGCCAAAGTTAATGAAAACTCATTATAGAATTAATAAAATCAAAGCCTCCTAACAACAAGTTTCATAGGTAATGGACCTAAGACAAATAATCAACCATACTTGGACTTTCAAACATAAGTTTGAGCGATACTTTTCGATTACGGGACAATTTATCACTATGCTAAGCAATCATAATCGGGTTTATGTAGAAACTATGACTATTTGAGGCCGGTCAATAAAAATGTTAGTGCTAATGCATGCTAGAGAAGTGATATGTAGATCGTTCTCCGAAAGCAATACCGCATGAAAAGAAAATAGGTAACGATCTCATCTTCATCAATAACTTAAAATAAGTTTCAAATATATCGAATATTTTCATCGATCAAAAGAAAAAAAGAAGAGGAAAGGAAATGCCAAATTGAATTATAATTTCAAGGTCATTCCATCTTTAAGTTCATCCACTCATCTTGGTGGATTAAAGCACTAAACATATCATTAACTCAAAGCACCTAAAATGAATTGAAAAATTCACTTTAAAGATAGATTTGAATTAGTGAATGTTTATCCAACTTCATCTACACCCTAAGCCCAATGAATTTAAAGAGGAAAAGGACCTTTAAAAATGTATTCCAAGGAAAAAACCAAAAGGAGATGGAAGAAGAAGAAGAAGAAGAAGAAGAAAGAACCAAAACAGTCCCAAAATAAAGCAAAAAAGTCAAAATGCTCATTGTGTAATCGATTACCACCAGGAAGGTAATCGATTGCACCTGTTAAAAAACAGAAATTCAGCTTTTAAAATATGCAAAACTTGATCAATCATTTCTTCAAACACCTCATGACCAAGGATGTAATTGAGCATGAAAATTCAAGTAAAATAACAACAAACAACACCAATAGAACACAACTTGCAAGATCCAAAGATTAAGCAACACGAATCAACAATAGATCATATTGTGAAGGATGTATCAAGAACAACAATGGGGGATCAATAGATTACCTCTTAAAATCTGAAAAATCCTTCAAATCAACTCCAAAAACCACACTCCAAAGCCTTGATCTACTGAAATTGATGATGAAAAAGTGAATGGGTGAAAGTTTAGCTCAAAGATTAGTAAGTTTTAATGATGAACTTACTAACTTTTAAAGGATGAAAGAGCTTTGGTGAATTTGGTAGTTGAAGAAAATTGAGTTAAGAAGGAATTTGACCACGTGATTTTGGCTATCAAAAGCTTGTGAAATGAGATAAATTAGCCCTCTATTTATAGGAGTCAGGCTTGGAAAATTTGGTGAGTTGTAGTTTGGTTTGGAAACAAAATTAGGGTTGGAATTTGAATTTGGAGGGAAAATTAAGATTAAATGGTGATTAGTAAAGGTGTGTGGTGGGAATTAATTCTAATGATGTAGGGCAATTAAAATGAAGTGATCTAGAATATTCTCATGATGCAACATTTGAATTTGGGGCCAAAAATGCTGCAGAATTTGAATTTGGCCAATTTTCACAAAATGCGCACAGGGTAATCGATTACCCTAATGCTGGTAATCGGTTACCACATGCAAAAATGGTGAGAAATTGCCTTTTTGATATGTTGTCTTGGCCCTGGCTCGATTATTTTTGCTTGCCAAAGAAGGCATGGAAATAAACACAAGAACCTTGGAGTCTCTTAAATAAAAGTCAATAAAATTTTGGAAGACTCTTGATCATATGATTTTGACTTTGTTCAAATGAAATTCATTTGAGCTGAGGGACTAGTATTTGATATCCTTGATCTGAATTCTTCCTTAAAAAGTTAGTAAAGGAAAAACAAACAGTTTTTGGATTTTGATTAATGGTTAGTAAACATAAACATAAACAAATATCAAATAAACAAGAAAACAAGGGTGCCCGGTGATCTCTAAAAAAAATACACACAGAGGAAGGCAAGAGAACCAAAGCTTGCGATCTTGTTTATGGAATGAGATGCAAATGATATATGGGATCTTAAGGGTAAAAATTAGGGTATTACACATGCTTAGTCTTTTGATTATTGTGATTTTGTGGAAGCATTAGAAAGGTTCAAGGCATTTGTTTATATTGAGTACAACCATATCCAACAATAACTTACCCGTGAGTAGTAAGAATTAGTTAACTCCTTTGAGCCTAATAGATTAGATCCCATTTTAGTGATGAACTTGGCTTATGTACATATTTTGAAATTTTAGTTCATCATTGGATTGTGTAGGATTCTAAAAAAAAAATTCTTGAAACCTTTGAATATTGTTTTAAATTTATTTTCTTGCCATAAAAGCAAGGAACATTCACTTGAGGTTTGATTGTATTCAAGTTGGGGAGAATGAAAGAAAAATGGTAGGTTGCTAAAAATTTGAAATTTTTTCAAATAAGCAAAGAAAAATTGTGAATATGAATGTAAAAAGGAAAAGAAAATATGCTTGCTTGAAAGAAAAAAAAAATGGAGAATGCAAATAAATATGCAACAGGAATTTTGAAAAGGATAAGTAATAGAGAAAAGAGATTGGTGAATGAAGTTGTGTTGTGTAAATACCTTGTATAGTGAATGTCTCTTTTGATTGGAAAATTTGTTTCATTGGCCTTTGAAAATGTCTCTTTGTTGTGAAACTTATTTGAATGCTTGAGTCACTTAGGTCCAAAAGTCACAAATTGTGAGAAACCTCTATTGTTTACTAAATACTTGGATGACTGATAAGTTTGTTTAATTCGTTTATTCATGCTTAATCTTTTGATTATTGTGATTTTGTGAAAACATTAGAAAGGATCAAGGCAATTGTTTATGTTAAGTACAACCATATTTAAAAGTAACTTACCTATGAGTAGTGAGAATTCGTTAAACCCCTTTGAGCCTAATAGATTACATCTCAATTTTAGTGATGAACTTGGTGTTTGTACATAATTTGAAAGTTTATGTTCATCATTGAAATTTTGTGGGATTCTAAAAACTTTTCTTGAAACCTTTGAACTTGGTTCTAAATTGATTTCCTTGCCATAAAAAGCAAGAAGTATTCACTTTAGGTCTGATGGTATTCAAGTTAGGGAGAATGAAAGAAAAATGGTAGGTTGCTCAAAAATTTGAAAATTTTCAAACAAGTAAAGAAAAAAATTGTGAATATGAATGTGAAAAAGAAAAGAAAAAGAATGCTTGTTTGAAAGGAAAAAAATAGAGAATGCAAATAATTGTGCAAAAAGAAGTTTGAAAAGGTGAGCAATTGAAAAAAGAGATTTTTTTTAATGAAGTTGTAATGTGTAAATAACTTTTATAGTAAATGTATATTTTGCATTGGCAATTTAGGTTTTAACTTTAGGATTAAGCTTTTAATTAACTTTAGGATTTAGGTTTCTATTTAGATTTTAATTTATGTTAGATTTTTAATTGGTTTAAAATTATATTAGGTTTAGTTCTAATTAGACTTTTATTTTAGAATTGGATTTTTTTTAATTAACCTTAGTTTTATATTTTAGTTTAGACTAACTTTAATTAGATTTTAACATAGAAATTTATTTAAATATAGTTAACATAGGATTAGACTTTTTAATATTTTAATTTCTATTAACTCTCGAGTGCGTATGTAAATACACTTGTACATATTTTCTGTAAATATTAATTTGAGTTTAAAACTTGACGTTGTCTGTGATTGCGTCGCTTCGTGTTTACTTGCTGTTTACTTCTTATATTCGCATGATCCCTTAGGATTCCTAACCCGACTTAATTTCCGATTAAGTTAGGGGTAGGAGAGACATTAAGCTTTCAATCCAAGCATGACAACATTATGTTAGTTTCCCTTTTTAATCCTGACCTTAAGGCCACATTGTATGACAACAGTTAGGGTTCAGTTCTCCCTAGGTCTTTGTGTGCGTCTCTCTCTTCTCACCTCAAGCTTTCTTCAAGACACTTAATAAAGAACGACAAGCGTCATACACCATGAGCCTTAAGTACATGAGGAATGACGAGTGAAGGTTTCCCCTTGCTTGTCTAGAGTGTTTAGCATATGCCCTTTGGGCAATATGCGACGCATTCGCCCCTGTGTCATAGTCTTTAGTGCGATGTGAGTCTCAAACTAACTCAATCCACTTCACTAAAACTCACAAACAAAATTCAAACATTTTCGTCCTTCGGGATTATTCTTCAAACTCCATTTTCAGAAAAGAGTACGTTACTTTTCCGTTCTACCGCAAGCAGGCATCACCCCTAATTGCTAGAATGGAAGCTTAGCGTCACTTATAAAAAAAACTTAACCAACCAGTGGTCTAGTTTACCCAAACTAAATTTTCTCTAATTTCTCATACCAGATGAGGATACATAGGCACAAGACGGTGATGTCTTAGCGAGCAACCATTCCCCATCACCCGTAGTTTCCCGAACTACGTTGACTCTGACTTTCCCATTGCACTAGGGAATACGTAGGCATAGGGCGGCGATGTCCTACCGAGTCTGTTCTTTCTCTTCACCCCTGTTTAGTAGTAGCTTTTAAATAGCTTTCACCCATAGATTTAGATAACAAGTGCGGATCCCATTGAGTACAACAGACGTGAGGGGTGCTCATACCTTCCCCTTGCGTAACCGACTCCCGAATCCAAGATTTGGTTGTGATGACCTTGTCTTTCCCGTTCTTTTAGGTTTTCTTCGATCGTTTCCTTTCCCTCTCTTTGGGATAAATAACATTCGGTGGCAACTCTTCTTTTTGTTTTCGCCGACCCACTTTTTGCAGTTGCGACAATAAGGTATCAAAAGATTACATCCAAACCCCAACAAGAGATCAAAGATCTTACATCCTTCCTCTTGGGGTTTTGTATTTCTCTCTCTAAAATAAACTTGAAATGAAGAGAGATAAGTTCTCATGTAAAAAATATAACATTCTAACCTAAAAAGCAAGAAAAGTACATATATAATACATTCAGAATCTGTCTTGTTCGCACTGCGAACAGATCCTTCACCTAGCGAACATCAAATTAGGCACTTGAGGTGCCTCTGAACAGTTAAACCGCCCTTGAGACTTTTCCACATATTCGTTGTGCGAGCAATCCTTTGCAGTGCGAAGGCTTTACTACAAACTTCGCAGAGCGAATTCTTGTCCAAATAGTTACTGCCTCAGGTAGGGGCTATTCGCTAGGACTTCACTTATAAATTTTTAGTTCAAAAGGTTTGGTTTAAAAGGTTCAAGGAACCATGAATAAAAGGAAGAAAATATAAAGACGGAAAATATAAAATAAAGACTGAAATATAAACGGATCCTTGTTGGGATTAGATCTCATCAATTGATAACACATGCATTCTTCTGTTCATGTTAAACACAACTTAATCATTCGTCTAATATCCTCACGTATCTTCCACAACAAAGGCCATCTCTAACACAATGTCGAGAGAACAACCGCATTGTCTCATTGGTGATGTCTCACGCAACAAAAACACAAAATAGGGCATTAAGAACTGATACTCACACAAATGCTAAGCCTAAATCTATGTCTAGAGTTTAGAACCTAATAGGTAATCATCCTAGATCCAGATCTGAAGAGTACATGTCTATAGCAGTTCAAATCAAAGATAAATAGGAAAACAAAGATGACACCCATATCGGATAAACGACTATTTTGAATAAAACACAATGATCAGAATACATACATACACTTAACCCTTTTTACATGTATTCACCTAATCTGCCAAATGGTTGTAAACATCATTCTTCATCACTATTATCACGCACCCGCACAATATCGTATTGATCCTACTCATGCTACCTATGCTACTTAATCAACATAATACAATAGAAGATACAATGAAAATCAACTTACAAAACCATGTCAAAAGTTTGTTCATTGATAGATGAAAATCTTAGATCAAAGATGTGAAAAAGTTTTGTCAAGACCCACAAATAAGCAATAAAAAATAATCAATTAATAGAGAATCCAAACTAGTTCACAAACATATATTAGATGAAATACATAAGGTATCAAAAGATTACATCCAAACCCTAACAAGAGATCAAAGATCTTACCTCCTTCCTCTTGGGGTTTTGTATTTCTCTCTCTAAAATAAACTTGAAATGAAGAGCGATAAGTTCTGATGTAAAAAATATAACATTCTAACCTAAAAATCAAGAAAAGTACTTATATAGTACATTTAGGATCTGTCTTGTTCGCACTACGAACAAATACTTCACCTAGAGAACATTAAATTAGGAACCCAAGGTGCCTCTGAACATTTAAACCGCCCTTGAGACTTTTCCATATATTCGCTGTGCGAGCAATCCTTCGCAATACGAAGGCTTCGCTACAAACTTTGCATAACGAATTCTTGTCCAAATACTTACTGCCTCATGTCTGGGGCTATTCGCTAGGACTTCACTTCTCCTTCGCTCCAGAGAACGATTCGCTAGCTCCTTTGCACAACGAATTTTGATGTCTTTTCTCTCTGTATGAATAGTGCCAGGTTCCCAGGGGCCTTTACTAGCAAGTTCGCTATGCGAACTTGTTGATGATTTTTCTGGGCAAATTTGCTAGGAAGTTCGCTGTGCGAACTTATTGATGTTTTGCTACTGACATGGTTTCCTTGTCAAAGTCCTTGTGTCTTACTCTTCTTGTTTTGTGCCTAATTTCTGCACAATAGCATACAAATCAAAGCAACCAAGACATTTTCATACAATGAAGCATATCATCAAAAATAAGAGTGATTCTAATCACTTTCACCTACAAAAAGAATGAAAGATACCAACATTTGATAGATCAAATAAGCAAAGTTTAACATCTAACAACTCTCTCCAACTAGATTTTTTCTTTCCCTCAAGCAAAGTATGCCTCTCATTTCAAGCAAGAGGATTTTCTCAAGATTAAGATTCACCCAAGAATGGATAAAATGGCTCAAACACAAAGAACACAAACAAGCAATGGTTTCAAATGTTGAGAAACAAACAATGCACAAGAAATAAATTCTTAAAGAAAATATTAAGCCATGCATCAATCAACAACTAAGTTTTTTGTGAATGAATCACTCTATCTCTTCGAATAAGGATTGAAGAAACTACGCGTTTGCAACCGCGGGGAAAATTTCACTCACCTAACAAACAATGCCAATATCAATTCAATTCATGCAACATCTAACAATCAAAAGTGAAAATATGGAAGCAAGAAGATCACTAAGGTCTTTAAGGTTGTAGCTTGGTCGGGTTTACAAACAAGGGACATTTCTAAGGCCATTGAAACGAAATTGCCAGTGTAAAAGAGACATTCACTGTACATATTATTTACACATTCCAACTTCATTCCATTTGTTTCTCAATTGCAAACCTTCCCAACTTTATTTCACAACTTCTTCTTTCACTATTTTTCCTTTCCAAGCAAGCATTCTTTTTCTTTTTTCATATTCATACAATTTTTTTAATGCTTGCTTGAATTTTTTAAAAGTTGTAGCAACCTACCTTTCTTCTTTTTTCATTCTCCCCAACTTGACTTTTACTCAACCCTCGTGGTTGTGAACATCGTTCTTCATCACTATTATCATGCACCCGCACAATATCGTATTGATCCTACTCATGTTACCCATGCTACTTAATCAACACAACACAATAGAAGATACAATGAATATCAACTTACAAAACCATGTCAAAAGTTTATTCATTGATAGATGAAAATCTTAGATCAAAGATGTGAAAAAGTTTTGTCAAGACCCACAAATAAGCAATCAAAGATAATCAATCAATAGAGAATCCAAAATAGTTCACAAACATATATTAGATGAAATGCATAAGGTATCAAAAGATTACATCAAACCCCAACCAGAGATCAAAGATCTTACCTCCTTCCTCTTGGGGTTTTGTATTTCTCTCTCTAAAATAAACTTAAAATGAAGAGAGATAAGTTCTGATGTAAAAAATATAACATTCTAACCTAAAAAGCAAGAAAAGTTCTTATATAGTACATTCAGGATCTATCTTGTTCGCACTACAAACAGATCCTTCGCCTAGCGAACATCAAATTAGGCTCCTGAGGTGCCTCTGAACAGTTAAACCGCCCTTGAGACTTTTCCACATATTCACTATGCGAGCAATCCTTCGCATTGCGAAGGCTTCACTACAAACTTTGCACAACGAATTCTTGTCCAAATACTTACAGCCTCAGGTCTGAGGCTACTCGCTAGGATTTCGCTTCTCCTTCTCTCCAGAGAACGATTCGCTAGCTCCTTTGCACAATAAATTTTGATGTATTTTCTCTCTGTATGAACAGTGTCAGGTTCCCAAGGCCTTTGCTAGCAAGTTCGCTGTGCGAACTTGTTGATGATTTTTCTGGACAAATTTGCTAGGAAGTTCGCTGTGCGAACTTGTTGATGTTTTGCTGCTGACTTGGTTTCCTTGTCAAAGTCCTTGTGTCTTACTCTTCTTATTTTGTGCCTAATTTCTGCACAATAGCACAAAAATCAAAGCAACCAAGACATTTTCACACAATGAAGCATATCATCAAAAATAAGAGTGATTCTAATCACTTTCACCTACAAAATGAATGAAAGATGTCAACATTTGATAGATCAAATAACAAAGTTTGGCATCTAACACTCATCAGAAATTGTATTTCCTTTTACCCATCATGTATAAAAAGAAACCTACAATCAATTACACTCACCCTAATACTCGTCAAAACTCACACGTATCGTTCACAAACAGAGGTTATGTCTAACGTAAATTCTGAGAGATTAACTGCGTTCTCTCGAAAGTGATGTCTCACGTGACAAAACAACACAGAGCATTAAGATCTGACACACACATTCAAATATTTATACCATTTCTCATAGCCAATAGATCATTATCTTAGGTCGAGTTTGAAAAGTGTATGTCTACAGCGACCCAAAACCCATTAAGATAGATATTAAATCAAAGATAACATCTATTAAGATTTGTAAAAGGGATTTTATATAAAGATCCATAGATGAACATAAAATCTATGTAAACATACATACAATAACCCCAATAACATGAAAAATACAAAGAGAAGAAAGAAGAAGAAAAAATTTCTCACAGTTTGTCAATTTCGGTTGAACTTCTCACGTAATGTCACCTCCGATTGAAGTGGTGATTTGCCTCCGAGTCATCTAGATGCATCCTCCATGTGTTAATTCTAAGATAAAACTACTAAAAAATAGGTTCTAATCAATTGGGTCTAAAGTTCCCAAAAGATAACCTAAAAAATATCAGAAAATGTGACTTTATAGGCAAAAATGGATCTCGTGCTCGCACTGCGAACATAACAAAAATAGCTACTGCCAAAACAATGTTTTTTCACACTTTTGGGCAATTATTTTCGCCTTAAGTTCACAGTGCGAATTCTTGGCGAGCTCGCTCGCCTCCAGTTCACACAACGAACATGACAGGAAACTCAGAACTTATTTCGATCATAACTTCATTTTACACGTGGTCGGAAGCGTTGGAAAGCTTATTAAATGCTCTATTAGACAATGACAAAATATAAATGCTCCTATACTTACAAAAATGAAATAAAAATAATTAAACTCAATGATATTTACACAATACACAATATATACACTATAATGTAAACTATACAACATATGCACAAAAGATGAGGTTAATTTGTTAAATTGAGTTGATAAGTGCCAACTATTTACACTGAAAATAACTACAATTTAACACTTATCATACTCTCAGTTGAGAGGAACCATGATATATTTTGTGTCTCTTATTTACTTCTGCATTTGTATTCCGTTGTGCAAACATGCTTTGAAGATATACTCTAATCTGATTTAGTCTTTTACCTGCATCAGAATATGAGCTTAACATCTCTTGTTCTGAAGTAGAATTAAGAAAAGGAAGTAAATTTTTCACTACTGTCTTCACTCTGACATAAGACTCTGAATGTAATTCAGAAACAGTTAGTGAAAAAAGTTTCGATATTTAGACATACACAACTAAACTCCTCTTCTTGTGTATTATTTTCACCTTCAAAGCTCAAGCCCAAAACATACAAAATGAAACATTCCTTCAACCTCATATAAACATTCACTCATAGCTCCAATTTTTTCTTCAATCTCATGAGCAAATCATGTTTGAATGCTTTCCTAGCCTAGTTTACTTTGTAACATTCCTCACATACCTCACTTGGTTCCTTCACTTGAGGTAAGCCATACACCATCTTCTTCTGGTTGAGTATACCTAAACTTCTGAAGTTTATATGTCCATACAATGCCCTTTATATAGGAAACTAAAACTCATACCCAAAATATACAAAACTCAACATACAAAATTACAAGTTACATTTCGACATAACAACTATATGTTGTATTCGACTCTGTAAAATACGGCTGACTCCTACACCTCGACTAGCTATTTCGACATAGTCGAATATTAGTTTTCGACAGAACATAGATATATAACTTCTTGAACTTGCTAGATATTGTATAACTGACTCTACAAATATCTTGAGGCGATCCGAGCCAACTTCTAGCAAAATCTACCTTGTTTCTCGACATGCAATTTAAACTTCTTGAACTTTGTGAATACCTCACTCTTCCTTTCAATAAGGTAAATCTATATATATTTGGTGAATTCATCTATAAAATTTAGGAAATAACACTTGCCTCCATTCAACATTACTTCAAATGGTCCACACACATCAAAGTGAACTAGCTCCAGTTTTTCCTTCAACCTCATGGGCAAATCATGTTTGAATGCTTTCCTAGCCCAGTTTATATTGCAAAATTCCTCACAGTCCTGAATTGTTTTCTTCACCTGAGGTAAGTCATACACCATCTTCTTCTGGTTAGGCGTACCTAAACTTCTGAAGTTTATATGTCCATACATGTGATGCCATTACAATTTCTATCTGAATCACAACCAGGCTCGTCGATAGCAATTTTTTGGAACAAAAGTGTTTTCAAGAAAGATGGTAGAAGAAGAAGAAGAAGAAGAAGAAAAAGAAAAGGAAAGAAAAGAGATATAACCTGAATTGTAGTAATTAGGACTTGTGTTGAGTGAAGTTGTTATGTTTATATCATACAATTCCCTTTATATAGACAACTAAAGTTCAGTTCCAAAACATACAAAATGCAACATACAAAACTACATATTACATTTCGACATAACAACTATATGATGTATTCAACTTTATCGAATACAACAGACTCCTACAACTCGATTAGCTACTTCGACATAGTCGAATACTAACTTTTGACAGAACATCGAATTACAACTTCTAACATTTGTCGTCCTACACAGCAATTATAGCTTATACCTTTATTGAAGGATCATTTGCACCCTACATAGTAATTACATGCTGGTGCATTATTGAAAGATCATTGCCGCTCTACAGGGTAATTATATGCTAGACCTTCATTAAAATATCCTTGCCTCCTTATAGGATAATTATTTGTTAGACCTTCATTAAAAAATATTTTTTACCCATAGAAAGAGCGGGTTAGCCTCTCGAATAAAACTCTTTTTTTTTTTTTTAATATTTTCGTCACAATTTATTTTTCAATTTTCTCCTCTAGAAATATAGATAAGAAAGTCATTTAATTGAATCATTTCAATTTCAAAATTTTATCTTCACATTTCTAATTCTTGAAATTCATAAACTTTTATGTTTGTTGTTTTGTTAATTTATTATAGATTTAGATTAAGAAACATATACACTAATAATTTTTATATTTTAATTAAATAATTTTTTATTTTGACCTCTTAAAATGGATCATATTTTATATTTATTGTCTTGTGAAAACTTTATAATACTTTGAAAATTTTTTTTTGACAAATTAACCTTCCATCCCATAGCAAGATTTTCATCCTTATATTTTTTTTTGTTCAATTTTTTTATTTTTAGACGAGTTAAGAACGGAACAAACTAAACAAAGTTAGTCTATTTTGCCATCCCTTCACTTAGCTAGAAATATCTATCTTACTACATGAAAAAACAATGTCCAATTTGTTTATCCACTTCCACTAAAGTTGATAAGTGCCAATTATCTACGCTCAAAATCACTAAAATTTAGCATTTATCATACTCTCAATTGAGAGGAACCATGATATATTTTGTGTCTCTTATTTACTTCTGCATTTATATTCTACTATGCAAACATACTCTGAAGACAGACTCTAATCTGATTTAGTCTTTTACCTTCATCAGAATATGAGTTTGACATCTCTTGTTCTGAAGTAGAGTTAAGAAAAGGAAGTAAAATTTTCACTACTGTCTTCACTCTGACATCAGACTCTAAATGTAATTCAAAAACAGTTAGTGAAAAGAGTTTTGATATTTAGACATACATAATTCAACCCCTCTTCTTGTGTATTTTTTTCACCTTCAAAGCTCAAGCCAAAAAAATACAAAATGAAACATTTCTTCAACCTCATATAAACTTCATATAAACATTCACTCATAGCTCCAGTTTTTCCTTCAACCTCACGGGCAAATCATGTTTGAATATTTTCCTAGCCTAGTTTACTTTGCAACATTCCTCACATACCTAACTTGGTTCCTTCACCTGAGGTATGTCATACACCATCTACTTCTGGTTGATCATACCTAAAATTCTGAAGTTTATATGTCCATATAATACCCTTTATATAGGCAACTAAAACTCAGACCCAAAATATACAGAATGCAACATACAAAACTACAAGTTACATTTCGGCTTATCAATTATATATTGTATCTGACTCTGTCAAATACGGCTGACTCTTACCCCTCGACTAACTATTTCGACATAATCGAATATTAGTTTTCAATAGAATATAGATAGATATACAACTTCTTGTGCTTGCTAGATATTGTATAACTGACTCTACAAATATCTTGAGGCGATCCGAACCAACTTCTAGCAAAATCTACCTTGTTTCTCGGCATACAATTTAAACTTCTTGAACTTTGTGAATATCTCACTCTTCCTTTCAATAAGTTAAATCTACATATATTTGGTGAATTCATCTATAAAATTTAGGAAATAGCACTTGCCTCCATTCGACCTTACATCAAATGGTCCAGACACATCAGAGTGAACTAGCTCCAGTTTTTCCTTCAACCTCATGGGCAAATCATGTTTGAATGCTTTCTTAGCCTAGTTTACATTACAACATTCCTCACATACCTGAATTGGTTCCTTTACTTGAGGTAAGCCATACACCATCTTCTTCTGGTTGAGCATACATAAACTTTTAAAGTTTATATGTCCATACATGTGATGCCATTACAATTTCTCTCTGAAATAAGGAGTAGATGGAGCAAGTTAGCCTCTCGAGTAAAACTCATTTTTTTTACATTTTCGTCACAATTTATTTTTCAATTTTCTCCTCTAGAAATATAAATATGAAAGTCATTTAATTAAATCATTTTAATTTCAAAATTTTATCTTCACATTTCTAATAGTTTGTCAATTATTGAAATTCATAAACTTTTATTTTTGTTGTTTTGTTAATTTATTATAGATTTAGATTAAGAAACATATACACTAATAATTTTTATATTTTAATTAATTAATTTTTTATTTTGACCTCTTTAAATTGATCAAATTTTATATTTATTGTCTTGTGAGAACTTTATAATACTTTGAAAAAACTTTTTGACAAATTAACCTTCCATCCCATAGCAAGATTTTCATCCTTATATTTTTTTTGTTCAATTTTTTTATTTTTAGACGAGTTAAGAACGGAACAAACTAAACAAAGTTAGTCTATTTTGTCCTCCCTTCACTTAGCTAGAAATATCTATCTTACTACATGAAAAAACAATGTCCAATTTGTTTATCCACTTCCACTAAAGTGAACTTATACTAAGAGATAAAGCCAAGTACCTAACCAAGTGATGGAATTATGGTGGGTAGGATCATGTATCAATTTTATGCATAATCAAAGTGATTCTGAAATGAGTGACCAAATTATGGGTAAGATGACAATAACATATAACTTTAATCAGTTGGCTTTATATTTTGAAAAGCAATCCAAATGTAGAAATTCTAATGGTGATTCTTCAAAGTGGGTGCAAATGGCAACCATTAGTGGATAAATTTGACATTTTTCTTAACCAAACTTATCTCTACCTAGTTTACATGTTGGTTTTAAGAACTACCAGTTATTTACTGTTCCCTTCTTTATGGTTTTATATACACATCAGGACCTACTTATCTATATCTACGATTAGGTATATAATAATGTTTTTATCTGTTTCTAATAAAAAATTAGGGGTGAGTTTTTTATTAATTTAAATATTATAAAGGGTTAAATATACAACAACTCTTCAATATAGATGAGTTTCGCTTTACCTTTTATAATATTATTTTTTTGGATTCTCCTCCTGTAATATTTTTTTTATCCCTTAAACATGCAATTTGAGCACTGAAACTTGTCTACATCATAGGGGGTGTTGTACATTTAACCTTATTATAAATGATTATTTTATAATTATTTATTAGAAAGAATACATTTTTACTATTTTGATTGTGATTCTTTCTACCCACTCTTGTGACTCTAAGGTTTAAATTTAAAACGATAATATGTAGTCACTCTTTAACGTTTTAGAGCCTTAACAATCGTCGTTAAAAAAAAAAAGGAGCAAAAGAGTGATAGACTCATACATGTGAACAAAAAGTTAAGAACTTGAATCTAGAAGAACTAAGAACGAGTTCACTTTGCGCTTGAGTAGCTCCTAAGAAAATGGAAGGAAACGTAGGAAAAGAGGTGCGAGAAAAAGGTTAGTAAGGAAAGCTGGAATTCTTTTATAAGAATTGGAAGCCCAATCATTGGAATAATCAATGACCTCTCACTAGGCACCCCAAGAGTTTAAAAATATTTCCCACGCCAGTGAGCATGTGAGGAATTAATTTAAATTTGGCTTTCGAAAACTAAATCATCGTTGATCGCATTTAATGTTGCATGTGGTGGAAAACCTCAACTGACATTTAAGGATTCCCCTTAGTTGACACTTAAGAATTTTCCTCGACCGATGTTTGGGGATTTTCGACAATTGATGTTTGAGAATTCACTGCGTTCACACCTGGAGGTACCTCCAATTACGGATAGGAACTCACCTCAAATATGCTTTAGGGGTTCTCCCCAGACATGCTTGGGAGACTCACCTCCAACATGCTCGGTGGACTTGTCCTAGGCATACCTAAGGGACTCATCAAAATAAGAAGAGGGAATTAAACTAAATCACTTTTCACTTCCAAGCTATTGTGCTTGAGCGATAGTTTAGAACTTCCATCTTTCCATTTCCTTGAAAGTGGGTATTACTTCCTTGGAGCTTAAGAGTCAGACCCAATGGATTCCTGTAAATACTACAACCTTTTAAGGTTAAGAAAGACATTCAATTTTACTCAAAAAACACCAGTATACAGAGCTTCTCACCTCCCTGTGTGGGCTAGCTATAACATCACAATGATCCTAAAAACCTCTAACAACCCTATAACTCAATGGGTTGTCAAATATTGTATTTTTTTGCAAGTACACTTAGTTTTTGTTGTGAAAGAATAACATATCTCATAAGTAGTGTCACAATAGTGTTTGATTGTTATTTCCTAGTAGACTTAAGTATTATAAGATGCTGGTAAAAGTTGTGACACTTGAAGAAATTACGAAATTGGAAAAAAATTTATAAGTTTGACAAAGTGGTGGGTTGTCAAAGTACAAGATAAGGATGAAAAACTTCCAAATAAATTAGAGATGTCACTCATAGTAGTATCATAGTACAACCTTCAAAGGGAATATGCTTTATTCTTAGGACAATGCTAATGGATAAAAAAGCTAACCCTGGGACCGAAAAAGGTTATATTCGGTCCTCACCTGACATGACACCACACAAAAAGTTATTAGACCCCCCCCCCCTTTGAATATTTTGTATATCTTTGTGTCGTTAATCTCATCTGAACCCATATATCACGATTATTCTAACAAAATAGTTGCACACAGTATCTTGGGAAAATTCACAGCTCGCAAAGGTTTAAAGAAAGTTAAAATACATATGTTATAACTAAGTATACCTTATGTTTAATAATATAAATAGTCTCCTCATTTATATTCGGTCCAATTGCATTATCTACGGTTAGTTCTTAAATACGTTTTGATATTGTTCCACTCATTTATCAATAAACAAAAACCATTAAGCACAAACGATTATTGAATAATATAAGGGTTTATCATTACAATGAACAATACTCAGCTGATCACATGGTTCACACAAATTTAGGCAAATTTTTTCTAAAAGGTCCTAATCAAATAAACTAGTCAATAATTCTTAGCAAAATTATAACGCCTCATACTGCTTTCAGGATTATCGACTGGCCCCATAAACCAGCACGGGTCTTACCAACATGTTATGTGTAACACCCCACTTTCCGAATTACAATAAAATGGGATTAAGTCAAATAATTATCAAAGTTTCCATTCCAAAAGTGGGATATCACATTCACTAAATTTCAACAAAACACTTCATTAGAGGGTTTTTCAAAATAAAGCAGCGGAAAATTGTCATATAAATATATATATATATATATATATATATATATATATATATATATATATATATATATATATATATATATATATATATATATATATATATATATATATATATATATATATATATATATATATATATATATATATATATATATATATATATCTATATATCTATATATATATATATATATCTATATATATATATATATATATATATATATATATATATATATATATATATATATATATATATATATATATATATATATATATATATATATATATATATATATATATATATATATATATATATATATATATACACACGGCCATCTGCCAAGTTACACAAAATACTCAGTCATCATCAAGGTTCACCAAAATACGATACGTCACAGGAATACAAAAAATTCATCATAAAATAAATAAACTCCCATGTCCCGTGCTACATATCAGAGCATCCTACAACTCGACTCGCACAACATTATCCAAGCTAGTTATGCACCTGGATTATCTATACTTCCGAAGAAGCACAGACCACAACAACAACAACAAAGGGGTGAGAAAACATGATCAAAATTATCGGTAATAAAATACATGAATAAAAGGCAGTAAATAAACAATCATCATCCCCACCAACATCAAACAGGACCTACTGTCCAATCATCAACACAACATATCATAATGCAAGAATGAAACCAAACACATGCATGCGGTACCGACTTATCATCATTGATGGACATCGGGCCATCAACCCTCCACAAAGGAGCACATCATAAACAGGATAGATCGATTACGCTCCTCCTGAGACATGATTTATCCCCACAATTCTCCACAAAGGAGTATGGGTGAATCACTTACGCTTCTCCTGAGACATGATTCAACTCCGCAATCACTGGTGGACACTGGGCCGTCAACCCTCCACAAAGGAGCACATCATAAACAGGATAGATCACTTACGCTCCTCCTGAGACATGATCTATCCCCACAATTCTCCACAAAGGAGTACGGGTGAATCACTTACGCTCCTCCTGAGACATGATTCAACTCCGCAATCACCGATGGACACTGGGCCATCAACCCTTCACCATGGAGCACCTCACAAACATCATAAGAGAGTATGGTTGAATCACTCACGCTCCTCCTGAGACATGATTCAACCATACCAAGACACCATGCTATGCACAATACCAAATGCACAACACACAACACCAAGCACACTAAGTGCACAGGATCCTACTGATCATATCACCATACATCATACATATGTATATATACCAATCAATTATATCAATCAAGTCAAATATTAGAGAAATCACTTTCGAACCTCGAGTACACACGATCCTTCCGATCACCTCAGTATGCATCATATATATATATATATATATATATATATATATATATATATATATATATATATATATATATATATATATATATATATATATATATATATATATATATATATATATATATATATATATATATATATATATATATATATATATATATATATATATATATATATATATATATATATATATATATATATATATATATATATATATATATATATATATATATATATATATATATATATATATATATATATATATATATATATATATATATATATATATATATATATATATATATATATATATATATATATATATATATATATATATATATATATATATATATATATATATATATATATATATATATATCTTACCCACCATTTAATCATGTCAATTAGATTCAATATTTCATAATTCACCTTTCCACATCAAGTATACTCTCTTTACCCCTAAACAACATCCCTCGACCTATCACAACCCACAGAACCCTACAAAATGAATCACAAGGCAAAACAACACAAATATCACATTCTGTCACGCTCGCTAACTCACTCGCCTAGCGAGGCCTCAGCGAACGCTCGCTGCCTCATTCGCCTAGCGAACCTGCTAGCGAGTGCAGACTGTGGCTACTGGAAGTGTTCGCTACCCAACTCGCCTAGCTAATTCCTAGCGAATGATCGCTACTAGCTCGCTCAGCGATGGTGCTGGCGAATGTCTGCGATTTCACAAAATCCTCACTGTTCAGAAATTCATCAGAAGCTCAAACCCATCTGATTCTCACTACACCAGTCTCATCAGTCTTAGCCTAGCATTCTACGACTAAACCATACTATTTATTCCAGACCTCACCCGATAAATCACCCACTCTACTGATTAAATCATTTTCGACCTAAATGGTAAACTACTCAGGAACCCCAACAAATCCCTACATAATCACATGCAAGGCTGGAATAACAGAACTTCACCAATTCCTAATAACATAAACACAATTCATCCATGGAAACAACAATCAGAACACTACAGCATCTCAATCATAATCATAGTCATCAAATCCCTATGGGGTTAAGGAATTCCCAACTACCCCATTCATGCAATTACTAATTTTAACCCGTTTCTCCCCCTTACCTCGACTAGTTGCTCTAATCGATGAAAAACTTCCAAGAATCCAACAGCCTAGCCTTCTTCTTCTTCCTCTAGTTCTTGTTCTTCTTTCCTTGCTCTTCTCTCCCACTTGATCGTGTCCTCTTTTTTTCCTTTCTTTCCAACTCACTAATACCCCATTAAAACACTTATTCCCTATTTCTTTTTAATTCCAATAATATTAATAGTAATAATAGTAATAATAATAATAATAATAATAATAATAATAATATTAATAATAATAATAATAATAATAATAATAATAATAATAATAATAATAATAATAATAATAATAATACCATTACTATTAATTATCAAATAGTATCATTATTAATTTTATTATACTAATATTAAAGGCTATAGCTTCTTAAATAATCCCCACAAAAGACATGCCGAATTAAAATAACACCGGAAAGATTAAATAATTAAAAATGGGTGTTACAACTCTCCCCCACTTTAATTATTTTCGTCCTCGAAAATTACCTGATGGAAACAATTCTGGATACGCTTCCCGCATCCTGCTTTCCAATTCCTGGGTCACACTGCCTCCTGCAGCACCTCCCCAAGCCACTTTCACCAAGGATATCTCATTTCCTCGGAGTTGCTTCGTCTTTCGATCCTCGATCCTCAACGACATCGTTTCAACGGTAAGATTCTCCCTTACTTGAACTTCATCTCTTTGAATCACATGAGATGGGTCCGATATATACTTCCAAAGTTGCGACACATGAAACACGTCATGCAAATTTGACAGTTCAGGCGGTCATGCAAATTTGACAGTTCAGGCGGCAACGCCACCCTATAAGCTACAACACCAACTCTCTGCAAAATCTGATACGGTCCAATAAACTTAGGATCCAACTTCTTGGACTTCAAAGCACGACCCACACCAGTCACTAGGTTAAATCTCAAGAACACGTGATCACCTTCACTGAATTCCAGGTCTTTTCTCCAGTTATCATGATAACTTTTCTGCCTACTCTGAGACGCTTTCATTTTCTCACAAATCATCTAAATTATCTCAGTAGTCTGTTGCACAATCTCTGGTCCCAATACCACATTCTCACCCGTCTCATACCAACACAGAGGAGTTCTGCATCTCCTACCATACAAAGCTTCAAACGGTACCATTCCGATACTAGAATGGTAACTGTTGTTGTACGTGAACTCGATCAAAGGTAAATGAGTATCCCATGCACCACCCTTTTCCAACACACAAGCTCTTAGCAAATCCTCCAGCGAATGAATAGTCCTATCTGACTGACCATCATTTTGCGGATGGTAAGCTGAACTCAGCTTCAACTTAGTACCCAAGGCTTCCTGTAAACTCTTCCAAAATTCAGAAGTAAACCTCGGATCTCTATCTAACACGATACTCAATGGAACACCATGAAGCTTCACTATTACCCGAATATAAATCTCTGCTAGCTTCTCCAACGGAAAACTTATATTGATTGGCACAAAATATGCAGACTTCGTAAGTCGATCCACAATCACCCAAAGAGCATCAAATCCTCTCGCCGTATTCGGCAAACCTGTCACAAAATCCATGGGTATACAATCCCATTTCCAAACTGGAACTTCTAACGGTTGCATCATTCCAGAGGGTCTCTGATGTTTCACTTTCGACTTCTGACATACCAAATAGGCGTAAACAAATCGAGCTATATCTCTTTTCATACCAGACCACCAAAATATTTTCCTTAAATCGTGGTACATCTTCGTAGCTTCCGGATGGATACTCAAACTACTATGATGTCCCTCATTCAAAATTGACTTCTTCAGCTCATCATTATCCGGCACACAAATCCTGCCTCTGAATCTCAACACACCTGTACTATCCAACTTAAAATCACCATCGGAGTTACTTCCTACTCCCAACATCAAATCCACTAACTTCATATCTAGCTTTTGGTTCTCTTTAATCATATCCAAGAAATCATTATTCACTTGCAACTTGCCCAACATCACACCACCTGCTGTAATTTCACAAACTATGCTCAAATCTCTGAACTGCTCAATTAGCTCCATCTCTTTCACCATTAAAGCCGACATATGAATTGTTTTCCTGCTCAAAGCATCGGCTACTACATTTGCCTTTCCTGGATGATAACTCAAACTGAAATCGTAATCCTTCAAGAATTCCAACCACCTTCTCTGTCTCATATTTAGCTCTTTCTGATCGAACAGATATTTCAGACTCTTATGGTCACTGAACACCTCAAATCTCGAACCATACAAATAGTGCCTCCATATTTTTAACACAAAAACCACCGCAGCCAATTCAAGGTCATGAGTAGGGTAATTCCTCTCATGCGCCCTCAACTGCCGCGAAGCATATGCCACCACCTTGCCATTCTGCATAAGAACCCTGCCTAATCCCATCTTAGACGCATCACAATACACCCCAAAAGGTTCACTCGGATTCGGCAATATTAACACCGGTGCCGTAGTCAATCTCTTTTTCAGTTCCTCAAAGCTTTCTTCACAAGCAGTATCCCATACAAAAACTTTATCCTTCCTCGTCAACTGGGTCAATGGCGATGCCAAACTAGAAAACCCCTCAATAAACCTTCGGTAGTAACCTCCCAAACCCAAAAAGCTTCTGATTTTCGTTGTTGTCTTCGGCGGTTCCCACTATAGCACTGCACTCACTTTTGATGGGTCCACCACTACACCGTCACCAGATATCACATGCCCCAAGAAACTCACAGTCTTCATCCAGAATTCACACTTTGATAGTTTAGCAAACAACTTATTATATTTTAGCACTTGCAACACAATTCTCAAATATCCTGCATGCTCTAAATCAGTATATCATCAATAAACACAACAATAAACTGATCCAGATAAGAATGGAATATTCGGTTCATATACTCCATAAACACTCCTGGCGCATTAGACACTCCAAAAAGGCATTACAGTATATTTGTAATGTCCATAACGAGTTCTAAACGCCGTCTTCTGAATATCACCTTCTTTCACTCTGATCTGATGGTAGCCCGACCTCAAGTCAATTTTACTGAACACACGAGCTCCCACCAACTGATCCATCAAATCATCAATCCTTGAAAGAGGATACTTATTCTTAATGGTCACTTTATTCAACTGACGGTAATCGATGCACAAACGCATATTACCATCCTTCTTCTTTACCAATAGCACTGGAGCTCCCCACGGCGACACACTCGGTCTGATAAACTTCCTATCCAACAATTCTCCAATCTGAGATTTCAACTCAGCCAACTCCACTGCTGACATCCTGTACGGCGCCATAGATATAGGTCTCGTACCAGGAACAAGATCAATGCTAAATTCAACTTCTCTTGTCGGAGGCAATTCCGTAATATCATCAAGGAACACTTCGGGAAATTCATTCACCACTGCCAACTCTTCCATCGACACCTTGCTGTCAACAGATAATGATGTAAATAAAGCAAACATTTTAGCTTCGTCTTCTAACAAGGTTCTCAATTCCTTATTAGACAAGGAATCCGCCAACACTTCCTCTTCTGGAGTAAGGAACAACAACACCTTCCGAAAACAATCGATGTAGACTCGGTTGAACTCCAACCAGTTCATACCCAGAATAACATCCAGCTTACCAAGTGGCAAACAAATCAGATCCACTCCAAAATTCCTACCGAAAATAGTCAGTGGACACTTCAAACACACCAAATAAGTAGTCACTGAACCAATAGAGGAAGTTTCAATAGTCAACCGTTGCTCAAGAGTAGACGGAACCAATTCTAATCTCTTCACACAATCAACAGAAATGAACGAGTGGGTTGCACCCGTATCAATCATAGTAGTCAAAGGAACATTATTGATAAAACAAGTACCTTTGATAGAATGCTCCTCGCCGGCAGCTTGAGTTCCTACCACGACAAACACTTTACCACTAGCCTGAAGCACCTGAGACTTCTTCGGCTTCTTGCAATGGGTACTGATATGACCTTTCTCACCACAGTTATAACAGGTAGGCATAGTAGTCCTGCAATCCGCCATCGCATGGCTTGGCTTACCACACTTGAAACACTTCTTCACCTCATCAGGACAATCATTGGCATGATGCCCCGAACTACCACATCGAAAAAAGTTCCTACCAGCAGATGCTCTCCCTTCTCTGGGCTTCTTATCAGCAGCAGCCTTATGTTTTCTCTTATCATCAGAAACACTGTAAGGAATACCACCAAATCTCTACTTACCCTTCCGATCATTCACATCCTTATAGTGTCAATCCTGGCCCGGTTGTCATTGTCATAAATCCTGCTTCTGCCTACCAGCTCAGGATAATTCCTAATCTTCTAACAAGCGATCCCCATCTTAATCTCCGAACGCAGCCCGTTTTCAAACTTCAAACACTTGGAAGTCATTGCCTCTTCAGTATTGTAATGAGGACAATACTGTAACAACCCTTCAAATTTAGCAGCATACTCTGCTACAGTCAGATTACCCTGCCTCAGCTCCAGAAACTCTATCTATTTAGCACTTCGTATATCTTCCGGAAAATACTTTTCCAGAAAACCAGTTCGAACCACATCCCAAGTAATAGCAGTTCCTGCAGCCTCCAATCTCTGGCGACTGTTGTCCCACCAAGCCTCAACTTCACCTTCTAGCATGTGAGTACTGAACCTCACTTTTTGCTCATCATTACAACCCATCGTTCTGAAAATCTTCTCAATTTCCTTCAGCCACTTATGTGCAGCTTCAGGATTCAAAATTCCCCCTTCAAACGTCGATGGCTTGTTGCTCTGGAACTGTGCCAAATCTCTGAATTGCGCACCTGCAACTTGGTTCTGATTAGCAACCACCTGCGCCATCGCTTGCATAGCTGCAGCCAAAGCAACATCATTCCTCCCTGCCATACTGCTTAACCAAAACAATCACTAGGTTAAAAAGACACACCAACTCTATCCTAAGGACAGACTCAACAACTACACTAGCCGGACGGACCGAACTGCTCTCATACCAACTTGTAACACCCCACTTCCCGAATTAAAATAAAATGCGATTAAGTCAAATAATTATCAGAGTTTCCATTTCAAAAGTGGGATATCACATTCACTAAATTTCAACAAAACACTTCATTAGAGAGTTTTTCAAAATAAAGCAGCGGAAAATTATCATTAATATATATATATATATATATATATATATATATATATATATATATATATATATATATATATATATATATATATATATATATATATATATATATATATATATATATATATATATATATATATATATATATATATATATATATATATATATATATATATATATATATATATATATATATATATATATATATATATATATATATATATATATATATATACACGGCCATTCGTCAAGTTACATAAAATATTCAGTTATCATCAAGGTTCACCAAAATACGATACGTCACAGGAATACAACAAATTCATCATAAAACAAATAAACTCCCAAGCCACGTGTTACGTATCAGAGCATCCTACAACTCGACTCGCACAACACTATCCAAGCTAGCTATGCACCTGGACTATCCGTACTTCCGAAGAAGCACATACCACAACAACAACAAAGGGGTGAGAAAACATGATCAAAATAATCGATAATAAAATACATGAATAAAAGGCAGTAAATAAACAATCATCACCCCACCAACATCAAACAGGACCTACTGTCCAATCATCAACACAACATATCATAATGCAAGAATGCAACCCAACACATGCATGCGGTACCGACTTATCATCACTGATGGACACCGGGCCATCAACCCTCCACAAGGGAGCACATCATAAACAGGATAGATCACTTACGCTCCTCCTGAGACATGATCTATCCCCACAATTCTCCACAAAGGAGTACGGGTGAATCACTTACGCTCCTCCTGAGACATGATTCAACTCCGCAATCACTGGTGGACACTAGGCCATCAACCCTCCATAAAGGAGCACATCATAAACATAATAGATCACTTATGCTCCTCCTGAGACATGATCTATCCCCACAATTCTCCACAAAGGAGTACGGGTGAATCACTTACACTCCTCCTGAGACATGATTCAACTCCGCAATCACCAATGGACACTAGGCCATCAACCCTCCACAATGGAGCACCTCACAAACATCATAAGAGAGTATGGTTGAATCACTTGCGCTCCTCCTGAGACATGATTCAACCATACCAAGACACCATGCTATGCACAACACCAAATGCACAACACACAACACCAAGCACACTAAGTTCACACGATCCTACTGATCATATCACCATACATCATACATATGTATATATATACCAATCAATTATATCAATCAAGTTAAATATTAGGGAAATCACATTCGAACCCCGAGTACACACGATCCTTCCGATCACCTCACTATGCATCATATACATATTACATATATATATATATATATATATATATATATATATATATATATATATATATATATATATATATATATATATATATATATATATATATATATATATATATATATATATATATATATATATATATATATATATATATATATATATATATATATATATATATATATATATATATATATATATATATATATATATATATATATATATATATATATATATATATATATATATATATATATATATATATATATCTTACACACCATTTAATCATGTCAATTAGATTCAATATTTCATAATTCACCTTTCCACGTCAAGTATACTCTCTTTACCCCTAAACAACATCCCTCGACCTAACACAACCCACAGAACCCTACAAAACGAATCACAAGGCAAAACAGCACAAAAATCACATTCTGTCACGGTCGGTGGCTCACTTGCCTAGCGAGGCCTCAGCGAACGCTCGCTGCCTCATTCGCCTAGTGAACCTGCTAGCGAGTGCAGACAGTGGCTACTGGAAGTGTTCGCTACCCAACTCGCCCAGCGAATTCCTAGCGAATGTTCGCTACTAGCTCGCTCAGCGAAGGTGCTGGCGAATGTCTGCGATTTTACAAAATCCTCACTGTTCAGAAATTCATCAGAAGCTCAAACCCATTCGATTCTCACTACACCAGTCTCATCAGTCTTAGCCTAGCATTCTACGACTAAACCACACTATTTATTCCAGACCTCACCCGATAAATCACCCACTCTACCGAATAAATCATTTTCGACCTAAACGGTAAACTACTCAGAAACCCCAACAAATCCCTACATAATCACATGCAAGGCTGGAATAACAGAATTTCACCAATTCCTAACAACATAAACACAATTCATCCATGGAAACAACAATCAGAATACTACAGCATCTTAATCATAATCATAATCATCAAATCCCTATAGGGTTAAGGAATTCCCAACTACCCCATTCATGCAATTACTAATTTTAACCCGTTTCTCCCCCCTTACCTCGACTAGTTGCTCCAATCGATGAAAAACTTCCAAGAATCCAACAGCCTAGCCTTCTTCTTCTTCCTCTTGTTCTTGTTCTTCTCTCCTTGCTCTTCTCTCCCACTTGATCGTGTCCTCTTTTTTTCCTTTCTTTCCAAATCACTGATACCCCCTTAAAACACTTATTCCCTATTTCTTTTTAATTCCAATAACATTAATAGTAATAATAATAATAATAATATTAATAATAATACCATTACTATTAATTATCAAATATTATCATTATTAATTTTATTATACTAATATTAAAGGCTATACCTTCTTAAATAATCTCCACAAAAGACATGCCGAATTAAAATAACACCGAAAAGATTAAATAATTAAAAATGGGTGTTACATTATGTCCTCACCCGCACGCTTCCTAAGAAACTTCACAGAAGATCACCCGTCCAAATACTACTCTAAGTCTCTCCCGAAAGGATAAATGCATCGCCTAAGGGACTTAGTGTAATGACCACACTGCTTTCAAGATTACTGATTGACCCCACAAACCAACAGGGGTCTTATCAGCATGTTTTGTCCTTACTCACACGCTTTATAGGAAACTTTCTAGAAGGTCACCCATCCAAAAACTACTTCAAGTCAAGCACGATTAGCTATGGAGTTCTTATTTGTTAGGAAACCAGAAGGAAAAAAAAAGGTGCATCTTATTGGTATAGGTAGTACCAATCAATCCTTATAAGTCTTCCTTCAACCATGCAGTCTCATATTTGTATAGCCTCAGGATCCCTCTCATTTCGATGTGAATTCGAGCGACCACTCCTTGTCCTCTTTAGCCTTGGGTGTTACAACCACTCCCTGCCCTCTTCGGCCTCGGTTCCATGCATACCAATTTTCGCTTGATTCGTCCCAAAACAACATCGTATTGGGAGAGGTCTGCTCTGATACATTTAGTAACACACCATACTACTTTCAAGATTACCTACTGAGCCCACTTAACACGAGTCTTTTGATCATGTTTTGTCCTCACTCACACACTTTCTAGAAAACTTTCCAGAAGGTCACTCATCCAAATACTACTCAAAGTCAAGCACACTTAACTATGGAGTTCTTATTTAGGAGTTGAAGATGCATCTTCTTTTCGGTAGCCTAACAAATAAGAACTCCATAGTTAAGTGCGCTTGACTTAGGGTAGTATTTAGATAGGTGACTTTCTGGGATGTTTTCTGAAAAGTTTGTGAGTGAGGATAAAGCATGCTGAAAAGACTTGTGTTGGTTTGTAGCGTTAGTCAGTAATCCTAAAATCAGTCTGGGGCATTACAGAAATCACGGTAAAATAGATGAAAAGAGAGCAAAATAAAATGACATTTAAAGGGGATGAAACCATTGATGAAGGATCTTCAACTCCTAACTCCAAGCTCTCAAAATTGATAAATTTTAGAACCCTTGTAACTAGATGAGTTGGATAATTTATAAAAAAATAATTGGATCTCGTGAAAATTCCCTGCAATTTGATATATGTGTGTCACATTTTATTTATTATGTGACTTGTCAAGAGAAAAAAAAAAGATAAACGAATCACATTGCCCTATAGGGTGTGACGTGTTATTTCCATGTTGTTGCTTTTTTCGTCCAATTCATCTTTAGCATTAGAGGTGTAATGAGATTTGAGTAGTTGTGTATCATGAGAGAGTTTGTAATTTTTCTTATGCATAAATTATAGTTGAGGGGTTGTAATTTTTCCATGCTAAAATTATAATTTGCATAATTTATAATTATATATATATATATATATATATATATATATATATATATATATATATATATATATATATATATATATATATATATATATATATATATATATATATATATATATATATATATATATATATATATATATATATAAGTGTACAATTAATTTAAAAACTATATATATTTTTTAATTATTTTTTTACGTCATCTGCAGAAATACTTTTGCGTGAATAGAGATATGTTTTTTTATACTATTTTTCCAACTATATAAACTATCTATACATAAAGATTCAATAAAATTCTATTAACTATTATTTAACAATGCTAATATGGAGAAACTTGTTGTTTACATTTAGTGAATTGAGTCATGAAGGTGTTACCACATTTATTATAAGAGGATCTGCATGACATGTTGGCCATTGCCAAGTTTTCATACACTTGCCTTAAAAAAATGTTAAAGGAGTCAAAAGAAAAATAACTTTTTCAGGTTGGTTCTTCATGACACCCAAGAGTTTTGTGCTAAGAAAATCTAAATGTTAAATGGCACCCACAAACTTTACACGAATTGGCATAAATTCACATTTATATTCTCTGCAGCAGCTATAGCAACTGATCAATTAATTAGTTTTTATTTGTGACATTTTTTAAAGTTTATGGATGTAAAATGAGTTCTCATAGAAGGCTTTCCTAATGTGTCCTTCAAAAGTAAAATGCTTTATACTATAGGTTAAATATATCAACAATCTTTTAAGATTATGTTTGTAATACGGTAAGCGATATGCATAGTTAAGAATGAGAAGATATTGAGAATTTTCTATTTATAAATTCTACTGGATAAAAGTATAATGAGCGCAAAAATTTTTAAGGAATAAAGAATGTTAGTTTATTGAGAATTAGAGTTAATCCTCTCGATGAAATGAAAAGTTATATATAGATGGTTTATCTGTGATAGATATTGGATTCTCCTCAATATAAAAGCATTGATATATTTAGTCTCCTTAAAATATAGTAACCTTCGCGGAAGTGTGTGGTTAGTATCCAGACATTCATGAGAGATAGTTAGATCTCACGACTTCCTAGATACAGACTGTTAACTCAATACACACTTCCTCACAATCGCATATTTTGGATGGAGGAATGAGAAGTTGGGCGACGAACACAGACAAGGGGCGATCATACCAGATAAAGAGCGCTCAAACTATTACATGGGTGACTCGGGAAGTACAACACATACGCCTCTCGCCCTCGTCCCAAGGTCTTCATCACTTATTCCACATGATCCCTCAAGTACGAGGACTTGTAGAAGCTGAAGTGTTTTAACCTTTCACTCTCGAGACTTCTAAAGGAGCCTAGTCGAGGTTTTTATCCCTACCCTTAGGTGAGAATTGGTCACCACTCTTATAGAAAAGTCCAGTTGGATCCTTTGGGTTGTTGAGCCTTTCTAATGAGACTTTGTTGAGTCCCTTATGCAAGACTATGTTGAGTCCCTCAAGAGAGACTATGTTGAGTCCCTCAAGAGATAATTTGTTTACGAGGTGTCACCTTACATGGGCAGTTGAGCCCGTGACGTGCACCAATATGTCAGATATGCAACTTACGCCAGCTAGAGGAATTCGAACTTCCATCATCGAAATAAATGAAACTCTCAATCCCTGGGAGAGAATTAAGCATTGTTTAAGCAAAATGTATGTTGCATTAAATACAACTAATGATGAACTTTCTTGGGAATTCAAAGTTGGCCTTATTAGAATTCAATGGAGAAAGGCGACAAACGTGTTAAAGCTCGGGACTTTATATCCATGTATTTTGATAAGGAAAAATATGTGGCCTTTAGGTGGAAAATTGGTCTCTCCAGTACTGGACACAATGAAGTTGTGATCCTGGAACATTGTTCCAAAGAGGGGAGATTTAACATGTCCACCGTGGGTGGTTTTCTCATTCCATCTTTCTATTTTTATATTTCCGTTATTTTCGATATGGTGGTTTTAGTCCCTTTTACATAGTTCAAGGTCGAAGTATTATCAACAGCGAATGTGGCCCCTTCTAAGATTACGCCCAATGTTTGGAGTGCTATCATGGTTTTTGAAATTTTGTGTTGTCGGCTAGAGGTTACACCTTTTATGGGGATATTTTTCTCTTTCTTTAGTGTCATGCTAATGTTTACCAATGGTTGGGCGATTCTTTTCAGCCTTTCAGGGAGAAATATACTAAAACCCTACTCCAACCCCTTCCTTGATTGGAAATATAAGTTTGTACGAGTTAGGGGCGAGATAAGACTTTGAGGGTTACGACTGAGGAGACAGACGCTCCCTATTTCCCATTGCCCTAAAGAATGATTCAAAGGTTTCCTCATGAATCTCTTCTAATGATCTTTACCTCTTTGAGTGCGAGGTGGTTTAGGAATTGTCATGAATTCAATATATGAGCTCTAATACCTTGATCTCCTTGGATCTAAAAGGTGATGAAAAAGTGATAGATGACTATCTAGATGGCTATCACAAACATAAAACACACCATCAATATCAGACATATAATATAAAATAACATAACTTAACATATATCTTTTATCCTATACACAAAATACTTAACATAACATAAATTTTATCAACCTAAATCTATCATGACATTTCATCACCAACTAATGGTTCATGACGTTGTTAGCTCCTAATTTTGACGCCCCATTTAGAAGAAAGAAATTCAAGATAAAAGGCCAAGGGTAAGTTGAGAACAAAAGATTGGTCGAAAGATGTAAAGCAGCCAAAAAAAGAAGTCGAAGAACTCACCCAGAAGCTAGGAGTTCGACCGCTTGCTATTGTGGATGGTTCGTCAAATAATTTGAAATTCAAAAGTTGGAGGGAACGATTTTGCTTGCTAAAGACTTAAGAAGATACGTGGCACCTTATGAGCAGTAAATCCATGCATTTGTGACAAGTGGCGAAAGGAGGTGATGTTGGAGGTTATTAGAAGTTATTTTTTACTACTATAAATAGGATGTCTTAGACATAGCCAAAGTGTGTTGTAATTTACTATTGTACAAATTACTCTTAGAATTACTCCAAGTATCCGAGCGTAGAGAAAGCGAGTATTATAGAGAATGTACGTGATGTAAACACACCATCTTTTACCTTAATGAAATTTACTTTACTTTGATTTAAACTTTACAAAGTCTTTTATTGTCTTGGCACCTTTCTTTCTTACTTTCTTTCCCTTCTTTTTCCTATGTAATTCCTTTCTCTTCGCCCTTAACCCAATTTCTCCTCTCTAAACAAATTTCTTTCTTTTATTGAAAGCTTTATCTTTTAAGTTATTCTGTAGTCGAATAGATGTTTCTTTAAGATTCTTTCACCCAAATACTGTTTGAGTGTGAAACTTGGATAGATTTTAAAAACAAAAATCCTTTAACACATGTCCTAGGATCAATCTGATCGATCCTGTGAGTCACCAAAGTTAGATTTGGAAGATCAGCGGTTGTTTTCCGATTTTTAAGGGAAACAAAATGGCACGCCCAGTGGGACAGTGCTAAAAAATATTTTTATAAAACTAAACTCATAAGAAATTTTGCAGTCGTGTTGGTCCCTTTCGTGAGAAGTACATTTTATGTTACTGAGAAGTGGTAAAATTACCGCTGTGAACGAAGAAAGACGACCAATTCGAAACATTAGGAACATGGCTACGGATACGAACCAGCCAGATAACCCCAACCATCAAGGAGATGGTTCCAGCAAGGGAATAAGAGAATATGGAGTTCCCCCTCCAATACCGTCGACTGGAGAACAAACGGTGCTTCCTGTGAGGCCAGTACCGACACGCTCCGTACTTGGGGCTGGATCGACAGTGATAAGACCTTATACTCAACCAGTGTTGGAATATATTGGTCATCAAACGTCGAATCCTCAGATTTTGTTAAGAGGAAGTTCGAATTCCAGGCAGTTTGGTCCCCCTGGTTTTTCACAGTCACCAAGAAATCCCCCAAATGGGATGCCCACCGCTATGATGCAGGGACTGCAAAGTGCACCCCCATATTCTCAAATCAGGCAATGGCTTCGCCATTACAGGGGTCAGGGTCAGGCATGAACATGGGTCAAAATCCTCAAAGCCAGAGCTTAGGGTATTCGACGCAAGGCCCCAATTTGACCAACACCTCAGTTGCTTGTTTGAGACAGCAGATGGACGAAAGTAACCTACAAATGGTTTAGACTTTGTCACAAACCATAGGTGAAATCTTTCAACCATTAATCCAAAATATAACTCAGACCAGTCAACAATTGGCGGTACAACTAACAAGATTAGATGAATTCATGGGGGTACCTCCCTTAGCCAGAAATCAAGCCGCAGTAGCGGATATCCCACGAGAAAACCTAGGGAATATGGCAGAAATCGACGTAGGAAACCAAGGAAGGATGGCCCCTCCTGTAGTCGAAGTGCTTAGGGAAGAGCCATTACGAAATCAGCCCCGTGTCTTGGGAGAAAGACACCCAGGAGTGGTTGTTGTAAATCGGAACCAAGACGCAGACAATGTAGTCCAGCAGGTTCGACGAAATAACGTGGCCATCGACAACAATCTAGCAGCCATGGTCGAGAGAATTATGGCCATAAATGGGTTAAATACTGGGTTTACTAGGACAAATTACACTTCACCTATAGTAGACTATATCCTTCAGGCGGAGTTACCCCCTAGGACGAAAGTACCCAAGTTTACTAAGTTTTCAGGAGATACGATGGAATCTACCGTCGAACATATGCCTCGTTACCTTATCGAGGCAGGAGAGATAACGAATGATGAAAGCCTTAGAATAAAATACTTCCCAAGTTATCTTACTAAGAATGCTTTCACCTGGTTCACAATGCTTCCCCCTAACACAGTGTGTAATTGGATCCAGTTAGAGCGTTTGTTCCATGAACAGTTCTATATGGGCTAGACTAAAATTAGCTTAAAGGAACTCGCTAGTCTGAAGCGTAAGTTTTTGGAGCCAATTGAGGAGTACCTTAATAGATTCCGTTTGCTTAAAGTCAGGTGCTTCACGCAAGTCCCTGAACATGAATTGGTCGAAATGGCCGTTGGGGGTCTCGACTATTCTATTAGGAAAAGTTGGATACCCAATATCTAAGGGACATGGCCCAACTAGCCGATCGAGTCTGGAAATTAGAAAGGCTCAAAGACGAAAAGGCTAAGTTTAATAAAAATAAAAAGGTAGCTTTCATCGAATATAATGAGAATGTCGAAGGGTTGTGTGATGAGCCTATGAGCTTCGGCAATGGCGAAGTGGATCTTGCTGAACTTAAGCAAGGACCACCTTACTCATGTAAAGTCCTAGCTCCCCCACAAGGGAAGAGTTATGTCGAATCCAAAAAAAACGATAGATTCCCAAAGAAAACATATACTTTCGACATCACAAAATATGATGAAATCTTCGATTTGTTAGTTAAAGACAGACAAATGATAGTGCCTCCTTGCGCTAAAATGTCGTCCATAGAACAAAGGAAGAAAAGAGGGTTTTGTAAATAACATGATTTCTTGGGTCATAAAACGTCTCAATGTTTCCTTTTCAGGGACCTTGTTCAAATTGCAATCTAGGAAGGACGTCTAAAGTTTGGGAGAAGGCTAGCGGCCAGATGAAGGCCGACACAGACCCTCTGCAAATGGCAGATGCACACTATACAGAACCAGTCGAAGCTAACATGGTCGAAGTTACTGATGGCTACGACCTTTGAATCGACATAACAAAAAGTACCGACAATCCCATAGACGAGGCTGTGATGGCGAAGGTTACCATGAGCTTTGGACAAAAGAACTGTGTGGAATGGAAATTGATTACTGTGACCAAAGGGATGAAGCCATAAGTTCAAACAAAAACAGAAATATGGGTTGGGAGATAGTGACCAAAGAAACTGCTGATGACTTCGTCAGAATTGATCAAGCTACTAAAGGCGTGGAGCTAAGCCTGAAGAAGCTTAATCTGGCCAAAGAAGTTGAAACTAACATGGTAGAAATCACCCAACATGAAGATGTAGCGGACAGTGAGTCGAATTACCAGGAGACACACACTAGGGAAGCATACCCAGAGCAGGAGGAATCGATCGTTGCTTTCCTTCACTGCTACCAAGAGAGAGGTTCTAGTGTGATGCTTTGTCCCCGATGCAACCCCATATTTAACAAAAAGGTCGCACAAAATCTAAAAGGAACACGAAGGCTAAGGCACGATAACGAAAGGCCCAAACTCGACCCTCGAAGAGGCCTTCAAAAAAGATCTGACCCCCGCATAAGGCCTCCTACAAGTAAACCCACTAGTTTTAAGCCCAATGTTGAGGCCACTGATGGAAAGTGGACGAAACCCAATGACAATAGGCAAGCAGGGGAAGAAGAGGTGGAAGAACTTCGAATTGCAACGAGGATCTTCGTTAAGCTATCGGAAAGAATTTCAGTCTTCAAAGGCTGCCCACGTATCAGAAAATTATAAAGGGAAAAATCCCATGTCTCGATCGCAATGGAGACGAGAACAAAGAAAAAGAAAAGCACTTAGGGAAGGTGCACAAAGGGACCAACCAGAGTCCAGCACCAATGTTCCTGTCGAAAATCAAGGATGAACTAAAGCATTTGGAAAGACACCTGTAGGACGAAAGTTATTTCCGACACAGGTTGAAGAGCAGAGGAAATCGGTCGGGGTCGATGACGAAATGACCGATAATTTTGATGAAGACTCTGACGATACTCTGGATATTTTGGTCAACGTAGTATCAGTGATGCCCAGGGAATTTGACAGGATATCCGTGGTTGAAAACTTGGACACCTATACGGACTGGGAGATGACGGCTCATAAGCTGGTATGTTACTATGTGATGAACAATGGCTGCGTCGAGGAGCAAAACGCATTCTTCGAATGGCCCACAGAGGCGATGAAGAATCATCTGAAGCCTCTTTATATTACGGCACAAGTAGAGAAGGTCCCAGTTAACAAAATCTTGGTGGATTGTGGCGCTACGGTGAACCTAATGCCACATTTTCTGTTTAACAAAATTGGGAAAGATGAGACGGATACCAAGCCGCACAACATAGTATTATCAAACTATGAAGGAAAAGTGGGTTCGACCATGGGGGTCATACAAGTGAATATTACGGTCGGAACCATTACCCGCCCAACTATATTCATGGTAGTAGAAACCACTGCCAACTATAATCTATTGCTTGGAAGAGAATGGATCCATGGAGGGGGCAGTACCATCTTCGATGCATCAAAGGATCGCCATCTGGAGACCTGATGGCATCATCGAAAACATTGAAGAAGATCAAGGGTATTTCAAAGCGCCTATAAACCATGTCGATAGAAGACAGTTCGACAAATATTTGGCCAGCATATGCCCATGCGAACCTACAGATTTTGAATTTACACCAAATAACTAAGTGTATTGCTCACTCTATATGCATCCCGTCGAAGGTTTCCAATGGGACAAGGAAGTGTCGGGTGAAAGACTACCATACCTTGGCGAACTTCCTATAGACCCCACTGGGTGGGGAAGTGAATTTAGTAATGATGACTGAAGCCATAACGCTTCAAAGGATTTCGGCCTACGTGGCCGAAACTAAGCTACAAACGGCCTTGGAGGCCGCTAATAACAAAATGGCTGAGAGAGCCAACGAAGAATTGGAAAAAATAGGCTCAGGTGGGCGTCTCGACCCCAAGCCTCCCGACAAGATTCAATACGAAGGGCAAAGACTCGACGCCATCTATGACGATGGGTCTTTGGGTTTTGAAAACGATCCCTTGGCCAACGATGTTAAAATGCTGGCACAAGACCCATTGGAGGAAGTGGATCTAGGAGATGGAGTGATCAAAAGGCCAACGTATATCAACGCCAACCTCGACCCCCAACTCACGGTCGAGACCATCTAGTTGCTGCGAGAGTACATGGATTATTTTGCTTGGGACTACGACTAAATGCCAGGTCTAAAAAGAGATCTAGTTGAGCATAGGCTACCAATCAAGCATGGCAAAAGACCAGTCAAACAGAACCCAAAACGTTTCGCCCTTGAGATCCTCTCAAAGATAAAGGAAGAGATCGAAAGACTCCTCCGATGCAAGTTCATCCGTATGACCAGGTATGTCGAATGGCTAGCAAACATTGTACCATTCATTAAGAAAAACGGATCTTTAAGAGTTTGCATAGACTTTAGGGATTTAAATTCAACAACCCCTAAAGATGAGTATTTGATGCCAGTGGCAGAAATACTAGTCGATTCAGCCGCTGGCCACGAGTACCTTAGCATGCTGGATGGATATTCTGGTTATAACCAGATTTTCATTACTGAGGATGACTGTCGCTACTGCGAAAAACGAGGCCGGAAAGACAGAAGAGTCGCCACCTTTCGTTATTTATCCCTCAGAACGGGAAAGGAAATGATCGGAAAAAACTTGACGAAAAGGTATAAGACAAGGTCATCGCAACCAATGTCTGGATTCGGGAGTCGGTTACGCAAGGGGAAGGTATTAGCATCCTTCACGTCCATCGTACTCGATGGGATCCATGCTTGTTGTTTTTATGTGACGAGTTTGTTACATCTATCTACGCTAAAGGTCTGGTCTGAAAAGAAAAGAAAATGACTCGGCAAAGCATTGCACTCTATGCCTACGTATTCCCGTCTAGAACGAGAAATCAGAGTCAACGTAGTTCACCTAACTACGGGGAAGGTTGCTCGCCGAGATATCGCATCTCATGCCTACATACTTTCACACAGCGTGAAAGATCAGAGCAAACGTAGTTCGGGACTACAAGAGACACCGGTTTGTCTTTTTTATCCGAGTAAGGTTAACAGACGGTTCCAACAATTTGGTGTATGCAGCTCGACCTTTGGAGACTTAGGCGTTTACCGTTTGCGATAGAACCGAGAGTTAACAAAACTCTCCTTCTGAAAAGGTTTCCAAGAATTAAAGGTCCAAGAGGACAAAAAGAGTTTGATCTTTGTTTTCTGTTTTTTAGAGAAGTATCTTTTTATGGATGTTTGCAACTGATATCGCACTAGAGACTATGACCTGAGAGTGAATGTGTCGCATGTCACCCAAAGGGTACCATACTAAACATCCAGACTGTTGGAAAGAAACTCTCCAACAACCCTTTCTCAAGTAGCTTAAGGCTCGTAGCGTACGACGTCAATCAACCTTTATTACTGTATTTTGATTTTGTTTGAAGATGAGAAGAGAATGGACGCACTAAAGGGGAACTGATCCAATCCTAAAGTTGTCATGCAAAGTTGATCCTACGGTTAAGGTTAGGAAGGAACTATCTAATGTTATCATGCATGGTTAGAACCTTAATGTCTGTCATAACTTCTCTTGAACAAGAGAAGTCAGAGTTCCTAGGGGAACATGGCAAAAGAAAACTGTAAAGAAAATACTGGAATAAAATACATGCAATGCAAAACATAAACAGAAGGAGCCAAGCTCAACTTCTAGAGCAAGCAAGCCCAAAGGCAACACACAAAACACAGGCAAGGGAGACAGACTCAACCTTAAGCCAGCAAGCAAAGCCAGATAATAACAGTCAAGTAGAGGGAGACAGACTCAACCTCTAGATGCAGACAAGCAAAGGGAGCTATTCTCAACCTTTCAATGGTCTTAAGCCTAGGAACATCTATCATGAAACCTAGTCTAATGTAACACACATTCAATCAGTCACACAAGCAAAGCAGAGCAGTCAGAAGAAACATCAGGCAAAACAGCTCAACAGCAAAGCAGATAAACAGCAAACAAACAAACAGTCTGCAAACAAACAACTTCAAGCCATCTTCAAAAGAAGTCTTCATCTTAATGCTTCAACAAGCTCCAACACAAGAGAAGATAATAACACCAAGATTATTGATTGATGATGGGAAGCAGGAAGGAAACCAAGGGAATCCCTCCTGACACTCAACCAGTCATCAGGGAAAAGCATCCTCAAAGGTTCTACCTCTTGTAAAATGCCACACATCCTTCCTTTGGAAGGATGAGGCTTTTTCATAGGGACCTTGAATCATAGGATGAGAATGGAAAGCAATCAAAGCAATCCATGTTTGTTTGAAGAAAGAGAAAGCAACTAAACTCTTCCTAAACCCTAATTGAGTAAAGCTCAAAGAAAGCTCCTAAAAGAAGGCCTAAACACCAAAACCAAGATCCACCACCAAGAAAACAGAAGCTTAAACATGTCTAAAACACCATCAAAGAAGATTAGCAAACCTATTATGAGCTAAAGGCAACCATTGGGGTCATTCTAAAGCAAGTGCTATGTTGAAAGCAACTTAAACTAGCCTAAGTATTAAATCTATGAAAAAATCCTAAAACACCTTCTAAAATTCTACCAAATTTTCTAAGGGAACCTAAACATGTTAAGGACCTCTGGGCAAAGGATCAGAATCTTAATCTAAAGGGAAATCACCTAAAGAAATCCTAGATCACAAGGTACCACATTAAAACCCTAAAATGAAAGGTCTAATGCTCCTAATCCAAAACAGAATTTAATGTTGTCTAAAAAATCTAAATTAAATCATAGGGGATCATGCATCTCTAATCTACCAGCTAGCAAAAACTCAGCCCCAAGCTCCATACCAATTGCAAGAACAAAAATCAGCAAAATCATGTATCAAATATGCAAAATTGAAGAAATTAATAAAATGGAGAAAATCAAATTAAATTAAAAATCAAACAAACATGAAATATAAAATCACAGAAAAATCACAAATAAAATGAGGAGCAAGGGCATATTTTTATTTTATTTTTCTGATGAATATTGAAATTAAAATGAATTAAAGAAAGAAAAAGCAATTAAAATAATACAAAAAATGAAATAAAAGAATTAAAAGCTGGGAAATTATGAGGGGCGTTGGATCAGAAGACCAAGTATATGCATCCAATGTCCACCAGCGTGCCAAATCAGATGCCAAATAGGATTAATGAAACGCATGCGTTTCATATAGTCAAAGTCCAAAGTCTGAGATTGGATCATGTCCACACGATGAGATTACAAAGTCTTCTACTCCACTCAATCCAACGGATCCTGGTTATCTTCCACGTTTGAAACTCAGATGGAGGGAAAGTCTCAGGCGGTGGTTCCAACGGCTGCTCAGCCTTCTTCTCCGGCGAGCTAACAATTACAGGTCAAGCAAACACAACAAGATCTACATGGATTCACTCAATTTTCCACGCTGATCTCAAATATGCCATCCAAATTAACTGAATCCTCATGAATATTAAAATTCGAAGCCAAACAGAAATTATTTCAAGTTCTCAAGCATCATCAATCCTTAATTCAAGACCACAGATCTGTTCCTCACACTTCACTGATCATCCTAAACCATCTAGATCATGTGGAATCCTCAAGATCAGGTCAAACCAACTCTCAATAGAAATCACATGTCAACCTAATTTGTCTCTAATTCTCCAATTAATGATCTAAAATCCATCTAAGCAACTTCATAAAGCCTAACCGCATGCTAATATATGCTAAAACACAATGAATCTTCATCAATTTAGAAAACTACATACCTGTGTTAGAGCTTGAAATTGAGGTATCTAGAACATGATTCTCAGCTTCAAATTGTGCAGATCTACTCAATGCTTGATGTTGGAGGTGTTTGTAACTTCAATTTGCTTTGAATTGGCCTGAAATTGAAATCACGATTTTCACTTCCTCTCTTGAAACTCAAGTTGCAAATTCTGGTTCTAGCATGAAATGATCTCCAAAATTGTTCTAAATCATTCATAAGACTTATATAGAAATGATTTGTGGGCTTTTTTGATCCATTGGAGGCCCAAATCCAGAAATCCAATTTTCAAGTTTCTTTGAAAAACTCAAACAAGGAATGCACGAATACTGGCTCAAAACTTCCCTTGGAAGCTTCAATTCAAGTGCTTGTGGTCTGGTGAGAGTGTCTAAAGTGATTAGAGAGCTCAAACTTATCATATGAACAAATTTGGATGTGTTGCTTATTTGGGAAGTTACAAGTCAAACCACCATGAATTAGACCTCAAATGAAAATTCTAATAATGCCAAAATATTTAGAATTACTTTTCTGATTAAAATGAGTACTCACATGGCCTATTTTGAACACAAATCAATTAATCATGAATTTTTCACTTAAATGCCTTTAAATTCTTCCTTTTGCCAAATTTCTCAAACCAAGTCTCATCCTAAGCCAAATCAATTCATCATGAGGATATGGTTGACCTAAAAATATCATTTTGAGCAAGTTTTGTGTTGAACAAAATCTCATTTGAAGCTTGAAAGATGGAGAAAATGACCTATAATGCCAAATGGCCTATAATCTTACTTTCCCAAAATATCCCTAACTTGTAAACCTCATAGCTTGAGTTCTACAAATCAAGACCTACAACTTTCATGTTAGCCAAAAGTTCCTTGGAAGTTGGTGAACTTTCACAGACAAATTTCACATTCCTCAGATGACCTGTAACTTGTTTGGACCATAACTTGAGTTCTATAAATCCAATGGAGGACTTCTAGTACTCAAATTAAAGCTAAGAGCATGCCCTAAAAGTTTCATGTTGGCCAAAAGTGGAGATGAAACTTGTATCTTGAGATAAGTGGTCTTGAAGTTTGGCACTAAATAGGGGATTTTACCTTGAGAACCCTAATTTAGCAACTCCTCACACTTTGAACTTTTATTGGAATATCATCTCATGTATCTCAACACAACTTTGCATGGTCCCAAAGACTTAGAATTAAGCTTTGATCCTCTTCAATTGCACAATTGACTTAGGGTTATTCAGATGAAAACCCTGATTGCAACACCCTCAATTGTGGCTCTTCACACTTGATATAATGATTTAACTGAGCTCTCTCATGACCCTTAAGGCACTCTATGAGCTCTATCCATACACTCTCTCCTTGATCAAGGCTCCACAACCCACTGATGATCTTCCATTGGTCCTCAGATTAAGAGATTAACCACATACAAACAACTGAACCTCTCAAGAACCCAAACTTCTTCCTGATGACTTTGGTGACTTCTCAAGCTTGCATAAGACCTCTAGATAGGCTCCTCTGGATATAAACCACACTTGATCCCCTGCACAAATGAACAATGCTATGCTATGTAAATGTTAGATCAATGATATGCTAAGACAATGAAACATAAACCAAGTAAGAAAAGGTTAGGCAAATTTTGGGGTGCAACAATGACGTCCCTAAAACGGTGTTTCGTTGCCCAGGGGCCTTAGGCACTTACGAATGGGTAGTGATGCCTTTCAGCCTGAAGAATGCTGGGGCAATGTACCAGCGGGCGATGAATTCAATTTTTCATGATTACATTGAGTCCTTTATGCAGATATATATTGATGACATTGTGATAAAATCTGTGTCAGGAAAAGCTCATGTAGAACATCTGCGCAAGTCCTTCATAAGGATGAGGAAGTTTGGCCTAGAAATGCATCCCCTCAAGTGTGCATTTTGTGTACAAGCAGGAGATTTTCTTGGTTTCGTAGTCCACAAGAAGGGGATCAAAATCAACCAAAACAAAAAAAAGGCCATCATGGAAGCGAAAGCGCTATCCAACAAAAAGGAACTTCAATCGTTACTGGGCAAAATAAATTTCCTAAGAAGGTTCATATCGAACCTCAGTGGAAAAATGCAGGCCTTCTCACCATTGCTTCGAGCCACTAAGGAGAAATTCGAATGGGAAAAAGATCAGCAAGAAGCTTTCGACAAGATCAAAGACTACTTGACTCATCCTCTAGTCCTTTCACCTCCATGTCGAAATAAAAGCATGAGACTGTACATAGCAGCGTCAGACAAAACTCTAGGGAGCATGCTTGCTCAAGAGGACGGAAGTGGCGTCGAAAGAGCCATTTACTACCTTAGCAGAGTTTTAAGTGATGCAGAAACTAGGTATAGCGAGATAGAGAAATTATGCTTATGTTTGTATTTCTCATGTATGAAGTTGGAGCAATATATAAAACCAGTTGATGTTTATGTCTCGTCACATTTTGATATTATTAAACATATGTTGTCCAAACCTATCTTGCATAGTCGAATTGGTAAATGGGCATTAGCATTAACTAAGTACTCACTAACATATAGACCGTTAAAAGCGGTCAAAGGTCAAATAGTGGCAAACTTCATCGTCGACCACTCCATAAATGAAAGTACCCTGAACATTGTTGAACTAGAGCCTTGGAGGCTCTACTTCGACGGTTCTAGTCACAAGAACGGGACAGGCATAGGTCTGCTAATCATTTCGCCTGACAAAATTCCAACAAAATTCAAGTATAGAGTCGAGGGCCTATGTTCCAATAATGAAGCTGAATATGAAGCTTTGATCGCTGGACTTGAAATTTTGTTAGAATTGGGGGCAACCCAAGTCGAAATAATGGGAGATTCAAATTTGGTTGTGAAACAATTAACAAAGGAGTACAAATGCGTTAAAGAGAATCTCATTATGTATTTCATGATAGCCAACAGGCTACTCAAAAAATTCGAAGTGTGCACTATTCGACATATACCACGACTACACAATTAGATAGCCAACGATTTGGCGCAAGTCGCTTCAGGATATAGGGTCTCGAAGGAAAACTTGCAAGAAGCAATAGAGGCCAGAGGCAAATTTGTGTCTGTAGGTTTGAGACCGTCAGACTTGGAAGTTACGAAATTTGGCTATGCTGACGAAGAAACCTTCGAGATTTTTACAGTCGAAGGCCTGACAGACAAAGATTGGAGGAAACCTTTGGTCGAGTACCTTCAGAACCCTTTGGCAACCACATAGCAGAAAATAAAATATCAAGCGCTAAGCTATGTCCTTCTGGGGAATGAGTTATTTAAGAAAACCTCTGAGGGAGTTTTACTTAAATGCCTCAGTGAATCCGAAGCATACTTGGCGTTGTCTTCTGATAACGCGAAATCATATCGTTTATTTGGCTTGATTTACATGCATTTATTTGTGACTTTTATTAATTTATCTTGATTTATGTTCTATTATATGATTAATTTACTTCGTTTTGCAGATTGGGGAGAATTTGGACTAAAGAAAGAAAAGGAGAAGAAACAGATGAAAAACGGATGAAAAATAGATGAAAAATAGCAGATACGAATTCTGCTACTGTGACGACCGTCACAGGTCCATGACGACCGTCATGCGTGTGACGACCGTCACATTTCATGACGACCGTCACGCAGACAAAAAACGCAGAATCAAAATTCACGATCAATCTCAACTTAAATCCTTCCTACACTTTCTCCACTCACTGCCCATTACTGGAAGTTACTACACTTTCTCCACTCACTGCCCACTACTGGAAGTTACTACACTTTCTCCACTCACTGCCCACTACTGGAAGTTACTACCACTTTCTCCATATCTCACGCATGATCTCAGGAAGTTGAGATAAGAAACATCTCCTATAAATAGACAAGAGATTCACAGAGAAAAGGGTGGATTCTTCATCCCGAAGTTCTGCCAAAATTCCATCAAAGTTATTTATCGTTACTTTTATTTTCCTTTCCATTTTCCTTCAGTTCAGAATATTGTATTTTCTTCCTGTACCTTTTATTTCTCGCCAAAGTAGAATCCTGCCGACATTGTGGAGGACTACCCAAGGATTTGAGATCAGTACTATTTACAGGTTTTTATTAATTGAATTACTACTTTATTTCTGTTATGATGCACGCTTTATTATTCTGTTGTTTATGTCTATTTCCGTTCGCATTAATTATCATGTCTGGCTAAGTTAGTTTTATCGGTATGTAACCGAATTAGTAGGATAGGATTCGATAGTAACCGGCATCTTCCCTTTTTACAAACAACCTTTCTGGCTGTAGTGTTTAAATTTATTTACTGAATAAACTTCGTCGCGAAAGCGAGAACTTATTTAAAAGTAGTTTTGCCACGAAAGTGGGAAATTAATTAAGGTACGAACCAACAAGCGAAAGCTACGGCAAGACCAGATAGTAAACACTAGGCATTTGTTTTAATAACAACGAAAGCACTTTAAAATGGATTAGAACCTTGAGATTTCCAAAAAGTAGTTTTAACCCCGAATGGGACAGCGAAAGCATACATTCGGCCCTTAGAATTATGACTAGCGTCAACAACCATCGTGAGACGAAAGTCTTCAGATCACTATTTTCTTCTGAACAATGTTTGCAAAGAGTAAGAAGCATCGGTGACCTGTCGAATCCCAGATAACTAAGTCTTTGCATACCGATATCCTTTACCGCATTTCTCTAAACCAATTTTCTTTATTTCTTTTGCATTTAATTTCATTCGCATTCAATTTTCCTAATTCCAATAGCCTTAGCTTTACGCCGTAATAATAGATAACGGTAGATTGACATTGGTCTCTGTGGGTTCGACAATCTTTTATATTACTTCGATATTTCTGTGCACTTGCGGAGCGATCATCTTCATTCCATGGTGGGACATGTGGAGCACACCAAGTAGGCCATAAGATGAAATGGCTACTATTTCGTCAGGGGATGTACTGGCCCACGATGCTAAAAGATTGCATTGAGTTCGCCAAGGGTTGTCAGGAATGCCAAGTCCATGCTGGCATACAATATGTCCCAACAAGCGAATTACACTCCATAGTCAAGCCATGGCCATTCAGAGGCTGGGCTTTAGACTTAATAGAAGAGATTCGACATGCGTCTTCCAAAAACCAGAAGTATATTTTGGTGGGGATAGATTATTTTACCAAGTGGATCGAAGTTATACCTCTACCTAAAGTAGACCAAAAAGATGTCATCGAATTCATTTAGAAATATATCATTTACAGATTTGGGCTACCAGAAACAATAACGATAGACCAAGGGTCAGTGTTTACAGGTAGGAAGATGCAGGAGTTCGCCAAATAAATGGGATTTAAACTCCTTACTTAGACACCTTATTACGCCCAGGCCAATGGCCAAGTCGAAGCGGCAAACAAAGTGATAATTGGCATGATAAAGAAGCAGATTGGAAGCAAGCCTAGGAATTGGCATAAGACGTTGGATCAAGTCCTATGGGCATGTTGAACATCCCTGAAGGAAGCAACCAACACTTCCCCTTATCGACTGACCTTCAGCCATGACGCAGTGTTGCCATCACGGCAACAACTGATCAATCATCTGATACAGAAACTGATTTCAACATCAATCACCTGTGTGAGCCACAGGCGTTGAATACACACTATATGCTACAATAAGCGGGCACTACGTAAAGCGCGTTATCCCTGTACTATCCGGGATCTTTCGAGCATCGCACTAAATAAAAGCGTGGTATCCCTGTACTATCCGGGATCTTCCATTTCCAAGCAACTCTGCGGGGAAAATCTGGCAACAACTACTCGAGGAAAATTCTGCCGAACTTCAAAGTCAAATTATAAAGTCTGCAATGCTGATGTAACAGCTACCTGAGGAAACATTCTGCCGACTTCAAAGTCAAATTATGAAGTCTGCAATGATGACGTAACAGCTACCTGAGGAAAAACTCTGTCGAACTTCAAAGTCTAATTATGAAGCCGTGTAATGCGGACGACAACTCCAAAGTCTAATTATGAAGACATTCAATGCTGATAAAAACTCCACGAGGAAACCCTGCCGAACTTCAAAGTCTAATTATGAAGTCTGTAATGCTGACGTAACAGCTATCCTGTCGATGAATTTCTGACGACGACTCCAAAGTCCAATTATGAAGCCGTTTAGAACTGACAATAACTCCAAGGTCTAATTATGAAGCCATTGAATACTGATGACAACTCCAAAGTCTAATCATGAAGCCATTTAATGTTGATGACAACTTCAACATCTAATCATGAAGTTGTTCAGTGCTGGTTACAACTTCAAGGTCTAATTATGAAGCTGTTCAATTCTGATAACAACTCCAAAGTCTAATTATGAAGCTGTTTAATGTTGACGTAACACCAACTCAAGGAAAACTCTATCGAACTCCAAAGTCAAATTATGAAGCCCTCAAGAACTCTTTCGAGGAAATTCAACAATAACTTCAAAGTCTAATTATGAAGCCGTTCAATGCTGGATACAACTTCAAAGTCTAATTATGAAGTTGTTCAATTCATTCGAGGAAACTCCGTCGAGGAATTTCTGACAACAACTTCAAAGTCTAATTATGAAGTCGTCGTAACACTGACGTAACAGCCACCTGAGGAGAACTCTGCCGGGGAAATTCTGACGTCAACTGCCAGACATTAACCTTGACGACGAGTACTGGCCTCAAAAATCTCATCCTTGAAATTTCCTTTTGAAATGCTAACGTGACAGCAACCCGAGAAAAACTCCACTGGGGAATTTTTGACAACAACTTCAAAGTCTAATTATGAAGCCGTGTAAAGAAAACTCCGTCGGGGAAGAAAAGAAACTTAACCACGCAACTCTGATGAGAGAACACATGACAGGACGAACGTTATCATCACATATCTCATGCCACAAATTTAAACATCCGAAAACCACCCTGAACAAGAATTCCAACTACCTGCAGGGAAGAACACCTGAAAACAAAAAGGTAACCAACCTGGCTTATGTTTCAGAATGCACATGTTTGAAAATGGCGTAATGCTCCATATACGATGGGAATGCTACACATTTGGGTAATATGCTATGCTATGCAGATATGATGCTACATGCAAGATGTAAATACAGGCACGGGCTGCCGGAGAAACGCTGGATGCAGAACTGCTCTAGCAAAATAAGTGCTGAAGACAAAGCCAATGCTGCTGGAGATAACCGGGTATCACAGAATTATTCCAGCAAAATAAATGCTGGAAAAGTGAACCGACTCCGCTAGGGGGAGCAACAATTCTGCTGGGGAATAGCTTAACAAATCCGTAGTTACGAACTCTGCAGAGGATGACCAACCTGTTGGAGGAAAGACAACCTGCTGGAGAAACAGAAAAAGCCATCCTTCGTGGGGACGAACTTCTTCAAACCATGGACAACCTGGTCGTACCCCGTGAAGACCTCACTGGGGATTAAATGTACACATGACTATCGTTGGGGATGCACATTACTGCCCGATTGCTTGCTAGCTCGCATACGACTCCTGTGGGGATAAAAATGCGACTTCCATCTGCTGGGGAGAAATAAGATCACTTAGAGCCTGCTCCTACGTTAAGGGACATTGGCTGGGGAAACATAATCCCTTATTTGTTTGCTGCGAAGGTAACGACCCTACAAAATATGAGCAACGACAAGATACCCTATACAAAAGGAAATATCCAGGTCAATAGTCGTGACAATCGCTCAATCAATTCAAAGTTTTAACAATTATTGGCCGAGGCCTGCCAGTTTATGCATGTGCAAGTTTATCAAAACATCGGCGTTTTCCACAAACAAAGCAGTAAAAGTTAAAACAAGAAACAAACATCAAGTACTTAATAGTATGCGTTTATTGATAATGGGCCTGTAAATAGGCAAAGTTTTATACAATGGATGCAACTCCTGAAAAGAGGAAGCTACAAGAATAAATGCAAATATGTACATAGGTACAAAGAAATTTGTATACATGTCGACAACATGGTACAGACGAACACCATGAGTTGATCCTCCTATGACTCGCCTGACTCCGACGCTTTCCCGATACTCCATCCTCGGAAGAGATTGACTTGGATAATCGACCCTCAGGAACTCCCAAACCACCAAGCAAAGCAGTATCAAACTCGGACCGTAGTCATTTGCTTTTTTCAATCCCTAACTTTTTCCTGAATCGCCCTTTGCGGGTTTTCAATTCACCGGGATACCCTTTTTTGTCGAAGTCGCCTTTTCAGGTTTTCGACTTCGCAGGTGTACATCTTTTCAATTTTATCCCTAATTTTTTCCCGAACCTTTTTCTTTTTTCTTTTTTTTTTGGTTCGCCGGGATGCCCCATTTTTGCCTGGACTTTCTTTTTTTGTCCAGCGAGTCTCTTTAAGCAAAGTATTTTTTAACTGTGTCCGAGTTCACAGGGGATGTAAAATCCTCACCATCCATGGTGGACAACAGTAAGGCTCCTCTGGAGAAGACCTTTCGAACGATGTATGAACCTTCATAGTTGGGAGTCCATTTACCCTTGTGATCTGATTGTGGTGGGAGAATCTTCTTTAGCACAAAATCGCCCGTCTGAAAGCTTCGAGGGCGCACCTTCTTGTTGAAAGCTTTCTTCATTCGGCTCTGGTATAACTGACCATATGCGATAGATGCGAGTCTCTTCTCGTCCATCAAACTGAGCTGATTCAGTCTATTCTTTATCCACTCTGCCTCATCAAGTTGGACATCGAGCAAAACTCTCAAGGAAGGAATCTCAACTTCTAATGGTAGGACATCTTACATACCATACACCAGTGAGAAAGGCATTGCCCCAGTTGATGTGCATATCGTCGTACGATAACCGTGTAAAGCGAAGGGCAACATCTCATGCCAGTCTTTATATGTCACAACCATCTTCTGAACTATCTTCTTGATGTTCTTATTGGCCGCTTCGACAACGCCATTCATCTTGGGCCGATAGGGAGACGAATTATGATGCTCAATCTTGAAATTCTGGCACAATTCCTTCATCATCTTGTTATTCAGGTTCGAACCATTGTCAGTAATGATTCTTTCAGGAATGCCGTAATGACAGATGATATCCTTTTTGATAAATCGGGCTACCACTTGCATGGTAACATTAGCGTAAGATGCTGCTTCAACCCATTTGGTGAAGTAATCGATAGCTACCAAGATGAACCGGTGTCCATTGGATGCGGTGGGCTCAATCTTCCCAATCATATCAATGCCCCATATAGAGAAAGGTCACGGGGACGCCATAACATTCAAAGGGCTCGGCGGCACCTGAAACTTATCGGCAAAAATCTGGCATTTATGGCACTTCTTTGCAAACTTGAAACAGTCTATTTCCATGGTCAGCCAATAATACCCTGCCCGTAATAACTTTCGCGACATGGCGTGTCCACTGGCATGCGTGCCAAAGGTTCCTTCGTGGACCTCCTCCATGAGTAGATTAGCTTCTTTCTCATCAACACATCGCAATAGCACCAAATCGTGGTTTCTTCTATACAGAACACCATCTGGATTCAAGTAGAATTTTCCAACCAATCTCCTAAGAGTCTTCTTATCACGACTGGATGCCCCAGTCGGATACTCTTGGTTCTTTAGGAAATTCTGGATATCAAAATACCACGGCTTGCCATCGGAAGCTTCCTCAATGGAGAATATGAATGCAGGCCTATCAAGGCGAGAGATAACTATTCTGGGAGCATCATTCCAGAAGTTAACTTTGTACATGGAAGACAATGTCGCAAGAGCGTCAGCCATTTGGTTTTCTGCCCGTGGCGCACGGTGAAACTCAACTCTGTCAAAGAAAGGCAACAACCTCCTCGCATAATTCATGTACGGTATCAGATTAGGCTGACGAGTTTCCCATTCTCCCTTGATCTGGTTCACGACTAACAAGGAGTCTCCATACACATCAAGATTTTTAATCCTCAAATCAATAGCCTCCTCGAGACCCATGATACACGCCTCATACTCAGCCTCATTGTTGGTAACTGGAAATGTCAGTCTGGCAGTGAACGGGATGTGCGACCCATGGGGAGTCGTAATAATTGCCCCAATTCCACTTCCATATGAATTAACAGCCCCGTCAAATATCAATTTCCATTGGGAACTCCGCTCGGGACCTTCACCGTGCAACGACTCTTCGCAGTATTTCATCTTTAAGTACATGATATCCTCATCAGGAAAATCAAACTTCATTGGCTGGTAATCATCGATTAACTGCTCAGCCAGGTACTCTGACAGTACGCTACCTTTGATAGCCTTTTGCGAGACATACTGTATATCGTACTCTGTCAGTACTATCTGCCATGGGGCAATCCTTCCTGAAAGTGCCTGCTTTTCAAAGACATATTTGATCGAATCCATCTTCGAAATCAGCATGGTTGTATGATTTAGCATGTATTGTCTCAGACGTTTGGCGGCCTAAGCAAGTGCACAACACGTCTTTTCGAGCATTGAGTAAAGGGACTCACAGTCTGTGAACTTTTTACTCAAATAATAGATTGCATGCTCTTTTCGTCCAGTCTCGTCATGTTGACCGAGAACACAACCCATACTGTTCTCAAGAACCGTCAAGTACATGATCAATGGTCTCCCGGCTACTGGGGGTATCAATATCGAAGGTTCCCGCAAGTATTATTTTATTTTTTCAAACGCCTTTTGACAGTTTTCGTTCCAGACAATTGCCTGATCTTTTTTCAATAATTTAAACATGGGCTCACACGTGGCTGTGAGGTGAGATATAAACCGGGCAATGTAGTTCAACCTCCCCAAAAAACCACGAACTTCTTTCTCTGTTTTTGGCGTTGGCATTTCTTGTATCTCTTTTATTTTAGCAGGATCAACCTCTATTCCTTTTTCACTAACGATGAACCCCAATAGCTTTCCAAATCTCACCCCGAAGGTGCACTTATTAGGATTCAGCCTCAGCCTGAACTTCCTAAGCCTCTCAAACAATTTCAGGAGATTCACCAAATGTTCTTCCTCCGTCTGGGATTTGGCAATCATATCGTCAACATAGACCTCAATCTCTTTATGCATCATGTCATGAAAGAGCGTTGTCATAACACGCTGATATTTTGCCCCAGCACTCTTCAAACCAAAGGGCATCACTTTGTAGCAGAACGTTCCCCACGGGGTAATGAAAGTTGTTTTCTCCATATCCTCCGGTGCCATTTTAATCTGATTATAGCCTGAAAAGCCGTCCATGAAGGAAAACACAGAGAATTGAGCAGTGTTGTCGACCAACACGTCAATATGAGGAAGCGGGAAGTCATCCTTAGGGCTCACCCTGTTCAGATCCCGATAGTCAATGCACATCCGCACCTTACCATCTTTCTTTGGTATAGGTACTATATTGGCGACCCAAGGGGGGTAAGTTGTAACAGCTAGGAAACCAGCGTCCCACTGTTTCTGCACTTCCTCTTTAATCTTTACAGCTATATCTGGTTTCGTTCTTCTGAGTTTCTACTTGACCGGCGAACAGTCTTCACGTAATGGTAAGCGGTGGACCACAATATCAGTATCTAGCCCAGGAATATCTTCATAAGACCAAGCAAAGATGTCATTATACTCTCACAGCATCTCGACAAGTCTCTGCTTGATATCGCTTTGCAGCGCAGCCTCTATCCGGACATTCCTGACAACTTCTTCCGAACCCAAATTAATAACTTCAATATCCTCCTGATTAGGCAGAATGATTCTCTCTTCTTGTTTGAAAAGACGAGTCAGCTCTTCTGGTAAGTCGTCGTCCTCAACAATCTCTTCTTCGGCTTGGAATATCGGATGCTCAAAGTCGAAGCGAGTCATAGGAAGTTCTTGATTGGTGTCATCTGAAATATGAATCCTGCAAGAGAAAGGGTTAAATGCTTCAAATGATATGCAAACGAAGCACACGACCACATTGCCATTTTATTGATAAAAATAGAAAAACAGGGATCACAAGATTTGCATGAGGAAAACACCTTTATTTGATTGTTAAAGCAAAGCATACGCATAAATAAGTAGGCCCTAAAATGAAATCATTACGCCCCGGGTAGGACATAGGATTGTACAATAATCGAAAAAACAAGGCATTACTGTTTCGTCGTCACTTGAATAAAGTCCTGGATAAACCAGTTGCATAGGCTCTGCCCTGGCTCGCTGGGCTTGATCCATGAATCCATGTCACAGTCGCTATTTCCATCTTCACTGTCAGACACAACATTAATTCTTTCAAAACTGACTCCTCCTGGAGTGAACACAATCGGCCCTTTGAACTTTAGCGCGCTCTGTGATGAAGATGACGATGACGGGCGATATCCCAAACCAAATTTATCTTGCTTAACAGGAATATCCAGAACTTGACCCCAGCCTTTGGTCTCTCCGGCCTGAACTACCGCTTGGGCTTCTCTGTACGACGACATATCTACCTCTGGCCCTTTGCTAATGACAGGAGATTTGTCTCTGATCTGCACTCCTTCAAAAGCTTGGCATAATGTCTCATGGATCTCCCCATCCACTTCGACATATTTGAATGAAGACAAGTGAGTGTCGCTTGCGCGAAAATAAGGTGCCGGCATGACAGAAGAGTCGCCACCTTTCGTTATTTATCCCTCAGAGCGGGAAAGGAAACGATCGGAAAAACCTGACGAAAAGAGGGTAAGATAAGGTCATCGCAACCATTGTCTGGGTTCGGGAGTCGGTTACGCAAGGGGAAGGTATTAGCACCCCTCACGTCCGTCGTACTCGACGGGATCCACGCTTGTTTATTTACTTGGACGGGTTGGTTATAATCTATCTACCTATCAAGGCTGGCTAAAAAAGAAAAGAAAAATGACTCGGCAAAGCATCGCACTTTATGCCTACGTATTCCCGTCTGGAACGAGAAATCAGAGTCAACGTAGTTCGCCTAACTACGGGGAAAGGTCGAAGGTTGCTCGCTAGGACGTCGCATCCTATGCCTACGTACTTCCACACAGTGTGGAAGATCAGAGCAAACGTAGTTCGGGAAACTATGGCTTATCTCCTGAAAGAAGTGTTTTTTATTGTGTTTGCGATTTCAACCGCACTAGAGACTATGACCTGAGAGTGAATGCGTCGCATGTCACCCAAAGGGTACCATACTAAACATCCCTCCTCAGAAGGCTTAAGGCTCGTAACGTACGAAAGAAATCATTCATCATTACTGTATCTTAAACTGTTTCGAGATGAGAAGAGAACAGGCCCAACTAGGAGGGAGACTATCAAGTCCTACTGTTATCATGCCATGGATTCATCCTATGGTTGAGGTTTGAACAGGGAACTCCTAGAAGTTGTCATGCATAGGTTTCAACCTAAAAGTCTATCATCAAATCCTTATCAAAGGAAATGAGAGTCCTAAGGGATCATGTCAATGATACACCAAAACAGACAAAGCACCAGCTTAACAGTAAAATGCATGCAATGCAAGTGAGGGAGGAAATGTGTGTGGGGCTTCAGCCTCCACAAGCTCGTCTCGACCTCAAGCCAGTCATGAAATAACAGTAATCATACTGAAAAATAACATGCTATCAAGCAATAAACAGTAAACTGCAATCATACAGATAAATGAAATGAAGTGCCATCAGGCAAACAAAACACATGCTTGAGAAAGAAAGAATCTACATCTAATCTCTAACACTAACACTAACAGAATCCTGATCAAATCTAAGCAAAGCCCTAAGGAAAAACTCTACAAGAGAAATCAATCCCATTCTTCAAGCTTCAGCACAAGCTTACCAAAGAAAGGGAGCTAAGTAGGCAGACTCATAGTGTCTTCCTCAGGAAAGCACTAGGAGGTGTATACTCAGGAATCATATCCTATGTGGCTCAACCACTATGATCAGTTTACATTCCTCCTCAGGAGAAATTGAACTCACCAGTTGGCTCCAACATCACTGGATATTTAAGAAACCCTACCTGAACTAGTGGAACTAAGTGAATAGACCCATAGGACCTTCCTCGGGAAAGTACTAGGAGGCTTCCACTTAGGAGTTGTATCCCATGTGGCTCAACAACTTGTGATTAGTTTATATTCCTCCTCAGGAGAAATTAAACTCACAAGTTGGATCCAACATCATTGGATACTTAAGAAATCCTAGATGACTAAGGGAACTAAGTGAATAGACCCATAGGACCTTCCTCAGGAAAGTACTAGGAGGCTTCCACTTAGGAATTGTATCCCATGTGGCTCAACAACTTGTGATTAGTTTATATTCCTCCTCAGGAGAAATTAAACTCACAAGTTGGCTCCAACATCATTGGATACTTAAGAAATCCTAGATGACTAAGGGAACTAAGTGAATAGACCCATAGGACCTTCCTCAGGAAAGTACTAGGAGGCTTCCACTTAGGAATTGTATCCCATGTGGCTCAACAACTGTGATCAGTCTACATTCCTCCTTGGGAGAAATTAAACTCACAAGTTGGCTCCAACATCATTGGATACTTAAGAAAGAGGTGAGAAGAAAGAATGAAAGTCATTCATAGTGCCTTCCTCAGGAAAGTACCATGAATTTCCCCCAAGCTTCAGGATCTCAAACCTCACAGACAGGGAATAATCTCCAAGCTCTGGGTCTCTGAGTCTTGATCTTCAATCTTCTCTTCCATCATGCTCTTCAAAACAAACTAAGCCCCACAATAATTCCCCAAAGATAAACCCCAGAGACAGACAAATAACCACAGAACAGACAAAACCATCAGTCAACTTCAGAAAATACCTAAAAATACTAAAACAAGGGGGAAAATTCTAACAATTATTCACAAGGGTCTACAACATCTACCCATAACATCCATACATGCCCATCCCCAAAAATCAAGACAAAATTCTCTAAAGAAAATGAATTACCTTACCCATGCATAACCTAAACCCTAATTATGATACCCTAATGCTAACCTGATTAAACTAATCAAATTTTAATCTAAAAATCAAGAATTAAATCCTATGGGGAACTATGATTCAATATCTAATCACACCAAAAAGAATGAATTAAAAATCATAAGGGAAGGTCCTAAAATAAATTCTACAAAATTGGATACAATATTAAACATATTTAAAAGCTATTTAAAAGGAAAATATTCTAAAAATACTAAACTAAAAATAAAATGGAATTTTTATTTTTATTAATTTTCTAGACAAATTTATTAACCTATAGAAAACACAAGAATTAAAAAATATTAATTTTTGGATTTTTTATGAATTTTTTAAATGCAAGAAATATAAAGGGAATTAAAAAAATAAAAGAAATCAATTAAAGGGGAGGGGGTGTGAGAAGCAAGGCGCCCCAGTTCATTATTTCAATGGGCCAGAACTGGGGAGGTGCGCGTAGCACTTGAGATAGGCCCAGGCGCGCTCAGAATTGAATGAAAAAAAACAAAAGAAAAAGAAAAAACGATCGGTGTAGGAAGCAACTTTTTTGAGTTCAAATGCCAAGTGGGCCTCATGTGGGGGTGCTGATATGAAACATTGCCAAAGCCCAGATGGGGCTGTTAATGAAACGGAGCGTTTTGAACGCGTCCGAGTTCCCTCTCATTTCAATTAAATGCTGGCCGCACGATCATAAATCCGGTCAACCTCCAAGACTTGATCCAACGCACGGTGGTTGTCTTCTTCATTGAGTTCTGTTAGGGTTTATGATACTTCCATGAACATGAAGCTTAAATGCAGCCACCTTCAACCACCTCTTTCTCCTTCGTTTCTCAATAAAAATCAAAACTTTAAAGAGCAAAAGTGACCTACTTTCCTCCCTGAATACAACCATAGTCTCAGTTTTCATCAAAACTTCCTCAAACATAAAACCCGATCCCACACCTCCATGGATACTCGAACTTCAAGCTTCTTGTTTCTTCAATTTCTTGGCACTAAACTGTTCAACTCATGGCACTGATAATTCTGATCTATTTCACTAAGCTTAAAATCCCATATCTAGCTAGTTCTTGATCATTAAAGTATGTGTGCCAAATTCTCAACCTTCACAGATGGCTCTTAAACTTTCCAACATTAATCACTACTGGTCCCTAATCGTTTCTATCCTAACCAATCTATCTAACAATGCATAAATAAGTGTGTACAAGAGGTTTTGCAAACCTGGTTTTTGTTAATGGCAGAGGTGGTTGCACTCGAACTCAAGCCTTGAAATTCTCCATGATTGATCTTTGATGGATTGTAGGAGTTCTGTATGCAATAGTTCTTGACAACACTTCCTGAATCACTCTATCCAATTCTTCATGCAATTTGGAGTGAAGACTTGGATCTCATGAACCAGCCACGAATCCCTCTCAAATTTGTTGGCCAATTGCTCTATGATGATGGTAGATGATGATGATAACAAGAATGATGCTAATTGATGAAGTTTTAATGGAGTTTGAAAGCAAAATGCAATTTGGAGTTATGGAATCAAACTATGTAATGAAAGCACTCTCAATCACCAACCAGGGCATGGATCATCTCTAGGGCATATATAGATGTCAACGGAAATGTGTGGAAGCTTTGAGAACCTTCCAAGAAGTTTCTAGAATGTATCATGCAATGAGAATTTGAGTTTTCCATATTGAGTAAATCTCATGCAATCTCATGATAAACCATGCAATCCCACTTAATTTCTCCCCACATGATATTATGACATGAAAACAAGGCCTTACAAACCCTTATGTGGTATTTTCTCACTTTTCCTTTTGGTGCCTTAATATGCAAGAATGAAAATTACAAAGCAACCCCAATTTTTAAGCCTAAACTCAAAAATCTACTTGAACCATTGTTTTTAAAATGATGTTTGGAGTCAAAATGACATATTAGATGACCCATTTTGGATTTGTAGATCTCTCAAACCAAAATTCCATTTCAACTTTTTCAACTTATAAGCCATTTTAGGTCATTTTTACCCAATCATGAAAATCCTTGCTACAATCTCTTTCAATAACTCATGACCTCTTTTCTAAGCTTAAAATCCCATTTTGAACAACTTTGATGTTTTGAGTTTTTTCATTTGAGGCTTGGAAATAGGAGATATGGCCTTTGCTTAAAATGACCTATAACTGCCAAATGACCAAAATACCCCTGTCTTGTTCAAACCATAAGTTGAGTTCTACAAATCCTATCAAGGACTTATAGTACTCTATAGAAAGCTAAGAAGATGCTCTTCAACATTCATGTTGACCAAGAGATCATAGGAATCATCATACTAGGGCAAAAGTTGTCTGCAAGTTGGGTGACTTTCAAGGACCCAGATTCACACACCTCTGCTGACCTGTAATTTGTCAAAACCATAACTTGAGCTCTGCAAATCCTATCAAGGACTTCCACCACTAAAATTAAAGCTAAGAACAAGCTCTACAACATTCATGTTGTGGGGAAGATGAGATATCAATCACATCTTGAGCTAAAACTGCTTGGAAGATAGGGATCAAATTAGGGTTTTTTCACTGACAATCCTCAGAAACCCTAACTTGAAACTTCTCAAACTCCTCAATCATGATGAGTTGGTCTAGGAATCATCCTTATAACATCTCAATACATCATTCCATGATCCCATGGCCCTTGGATTAGGTCTCAACCTTCTCCAAATCTTCAGTTATCCTAGGGTTGACCCAGTCAAAACCCTAATTCTACCATTCATGGTTGAATCTTCTGAATTCTTGCACAATGACTTCTCTGGGCTTTGTGATGGCTGTCAAGACATCTCATAGGCTTTTCTCAAATCTCCAAGTTCATTCTCAAAGTCTCAGAATCATCTGAGGGTGTTGCACCCCAAAATTTGCCCTCACAATACAAGACTTTGTGTTCCAAGAAGGTTCACAAGGTTCACAAAATTCACAATTGGTCAGAAGAGTTGACAATTCCCTCAGACAATGCACCTCCTAAGCAGTGCATCCAAAACTAGGGTTTTGACTTTAATCAGGCTAAATGGACTTCCAAGACTTCAAGTGAGCTTCATAACATCTTATATGTGTATAAGAACCCCCATGTCAAGTTTCAAGACTTTTCTCAAAAGTTTGCTCAGTCAGATGATCAGATAAGTCAAAAGCAGTCAATGCAGTTAAAAAGTCAAACTGAGGTCAACTGTGGTCAAACCAAAGTCAAACTTCATGATTTTTTGCCGACATCAAAGAGAGGTTGGGTGAGAAATATTATCATAATAATTGTAATACCCCAAATTTTGCCCTAAGATTTGTCGTCGCATTTCATTGCATTTTTATTGCATTTAATCAATTACTAACAAATTTGTGTAGTCGTTTGACTTTTTGCAGGTAAATATCATATGGCATGCATTTTTTTCTAAAAAGTAAAAATGGCACAATTGGCAGGAGGACATGTGTAAGGAGTTATGAGTGTGAGAGGTTGAGAGTTCGAATCTCACCTTTGTCACTTTTTTTTGTTTTTTATTATTTTTACTCTAAATTTTTCTATCTTTCATTAAAAAAATAACAAAAATAGTTTTTTATTATTATTTAATTATTATTTTCGTATTTTAATTAAATCATTTTTTAAAATATTATTTTTTTTCACTTTTTTCTAAATTATTCATAAAAATATCCAAAAAATCATAAAATAAAAAATATTGAAAAGAATTTTGTTCTTTTTATAATATTTTTGATTTTAGGAATCAATAGGATTATTAGTTTTTATTTTAAGTTTATTTTAATTATTTTAAATTATTTAAATTTTATTTTTTAATTATTTAGTTTGGGCTTTAAAATGGGCTTTAGGGACATTATTGACAATTTGGTGTTAACCCTACTTTGTTCCCTATATATACATGTGTTGCCTTGTTGGAAAAAAGGGGGAGAATGAAAAAAAACCTAAGAGGAGTGAGTGCCGTTTGCCGTTATTTAGTTTTCTTCTTCATCCATTACTATTGTTTCTTTTTCTTCATCTATTACTGTTGTTTCTTTTTCTTCATCTTTTACCGTTATTTCTTTTTCTTCATCTATTACCGTTATTTCTTTTCCTTTATCCATTACTGTTACGTTTATATATATATATATATAATTTTTAAATTGTTAGAGTTTATATATATAAGATTAATTTTTGATCGAATTATGTCGATACGATGTTTGCATATTTGTGTGCATGACGCGTGACATTTGTGTTAGTTCGATCTGGTTGCGATGATCGCATTTTTGTGTGAGCAATAATACCATTTTTTGCTTAATTTCTTTTTCTTTGCGATAAATTTTGTTTCGTCCGATTTAGATCTGGTTGCGATGAGCGCATTTCTGCGTTAGCAACATTGTTGGGTTATTTGGCACATTTAAAATTCATTATTGCTTTATTATTATTATTATTATTATTATTATTATTATTATTATTATTATTATTATTATTATTATTATTATTATTATTATTATTATTATTATTATCATTATTTATTATTATTATCATTATTATCATTATTATTACCATTATTATTATTATTATTGTTATCATTAATTTATTAAAATTTGTTATAATATAAAAATCTGTTTTTTAAAATAAATAACATTAACATCTTTTCCAAATTAATATGAAAACCTATTATTTTTAAGAAAAACTTTTTTTTTTATAAATTTAAAATAATAACTAAAATCTTTTTTTTAAAATAATAACTAGAACCGTTATTTATTTTATTTTATTATTGTTCAATTCAAATTTCATTATCATATTGTATCTGCTCCTCTCATGTAACCTCGCGAACTTAACAATCGCTCTTTAAATTCTGCCTTTAAATTTCTGCTTGCATGGTTTAAATTATGACATTATCTCTCTGTTTGCATGATTCAATTATCTCACGCGTTTACTATTATTTCTGTCACATTGCACACATCCGAAGGTTAGGTCTAATTGTTTGGCCGCCGCGCCAATAGTCCGTAAAACTTCACACATTCAATTTCAAATCCTCAAAACTACAAACTACAAACCCTAATTTTCACAAATGCCTCGCCGCAGGCAAAATTACAATTTTACCCTTAGCATTAGGTCAAAGAGCCGCCGCGCTCATTTTAGGGTTTCCCGCCGTGGAATCCCTAATTTAACCCTAATTACAACTTAACATTTCAACGTAGAGATTTGGAGTTTCTACACTCCACGTAAGCGTGTCCTTAAGATGCGTTTATTCCCCTTGAGACCTTGACCACAGTCAAGAAGTTTCTAACCTCCCTATTGAGGGGAACTACGATTACTCTGATTCCACTCCCGTAAGGATACGTAGGCACAAGATGCGATGTCTTGCCGAGTAAACTTAGAATTAACCCCCTTTATTATTTATTATTGCTTATTTATATTTTATTTATCTTTGCTATTTAATTATTTTGCTTATTATTTTGTAATTGTTTCTTGGATGTAAAGTTGTTTAATTATTTAATTATTATTATGGTTAGTAATAAGGGAGTGCAACAACATGTATGTAATATTAAAATAAATTTAGATCACTTTTAAATAAAGATAATTAAAATAAACACGTCACACATGTAAGTCGATTTTAATCGCCGTCTCACTTCCTAAGGATATCCCTCAAGTTGCCTACGAATAATGGTTAAGTGGGGTGTATAAAGCAAGTCCCTCAAATAGAAAAATCATCAAAGTCCCTTATGGTTGCCTTTACGAATCGAGTCCCTTTCGAAAAATGATGATGGTCCCTTATATGTGCTTATTACACCCCACAATGGCTTTCAAAAATCCAATTGTCCCTCACATGTCCCTTAACATCCAGAGTAAGGACTACCTACTCCATTTTAGTAGGGATAGTCTTACTAAGGAAAGGATAAAGAATAAGAAAGACCTTAAAACATTAGGGTAGACTACTCCTAGATACTTGCTCATTTCAAAACTTTTTCACACTTAAACAAATTTCCAACAAAATTTTCAAACAAGTTTTTTTCACATCCATACACGGATTATTAAACTATTCTGAAATCTTTTGCTATTCACACACTACACTTTCAAAACAATTCAAAAGTGAGCTTAAGTACCTAAGAGCCCATGGATAACCATGGATGAAAAGGGTGCTAACACCTTCCCTTTTCATAACCTACCCCCCGGACCCAAAATATTCTCTAAGGTCTTTCCTGTTCTTTTATAACCTTTCCTTATGGATAAAATAAAAGTCGGTGGCGACTCTTGCTATCCGCAACATTGTTTAAAGTCAGTTCTCCCACCGTGTTACAGAACTGGCGACTCTGCTGGGGACCTATTTAAGAGGGGTACCCTTAGGAATTAAGATCACTTTAAATTGTTTGCCTTGTTTGCTTTATTATTATATTGTTGGGGTGCTCTTATGTGTGAAAGGTCCTAACCCGGATCTAGTGTACCTTAGGTAAATGGCAATAGACCAAGGAAACTGTACGACGTATATCGATACGGTTGATCTGGTGGCCATAGTTAGTGCGACTTCTTGGTTGGTGCTTATATTCCTTAAGTCAAGTTGAGGATAATATTGAGGCTGCCATATGTTGTCAATGCACTAACTGACTTTTAGAACCCTAGTTAACTCATCTTGGCCTTTAGAAAGTAGTGAGGTAACCGGCTTTGGTGCAGACTGAAGTTGGTTGACACTCGATACTACGCTCATTGAGATCTTAAACTTGGAGGGTTTTGGTTGGCAAGTAAGTTGCCTTCTGAACAACCACCCTTGCGAAGGATCAATGATATTGAGATCCCTTAGAACCTGGTTACTTTTGTAGGACAGGATGAACCATCTAACTTCAGGGGAGGGTACTTGCCTTTGAACCTCATGCAAGCCTTTAAACCTAGGGCTATGGTGTGACTTGTTTGTGTGTGCCACATGTTTGTGATTGAGCATGACATCATGACATCATCATGCATCATAAGCATATCATTTTCCCTAACCATTTCAAGGACCAAAGGATTTATCTTTGTTCTTTGTTGCAGGTCATGGCTTCTGCTCGTAGAAACACCATCAGGATCAACTTTGTAGGGATACCTGCTAAGCTCAAGGAGTTGGTTTCCCTAGTGCCTGATCATTCCCAGTTCAACAAGAGACATGGTCACTTATTGGATCTAGTTACTTCAGGGTTCAGTGAAGACATGATGAGTGTGTTGTTTCAGTTCTTTGACCCTAAGCACCATTGCTTTACATTTCCCGATTATCAGCTGGTTCCAACCATGGAGGAGTTCTCTAAACTTCTGGGTATACCTGTTCTTGATCAGAAGCCATTCACAGGCTTAGAGAAGGAGCTTAAACCAGAAGTTATTGCTGCAGCTCTACATCTGAAGAAGTCTGACATTGTTCTAGAGACGAGAAGTGGAGTTAAAGGTATTCTTGCCAAGGTATTAGTGGATAAAGCTCGAATGTTCTTGAAGGCTATGAGCTACGATGCTTTTGAGGAGATCTTAGCCTTATTGATTTATGGCTTAGTGTTGTTCCCCAATCCTGATCAGTTCATAGACGTTCATGCCATCAACATATTCCTGAGTCACAATCCAGTGCCTACCTTACTTGGAGACATCCTACATTCTCTTCACACCCGTACTACAAGGGCAAGAGGAACTTTGATGTGCTGCATACCTTTACTTTCTAGGTGGTTTATTTCTCACCTTCCTCGCTCAGTAATGAAGAATGAGCAAGGGTTCAGATGGTCCAAGAGGATCATGTCACTTTCTCACTCAGACATCCATTGGTGCTCCAGATCTATGGAGAATGTCACCATCATTGACCGTTGTGGGGAGTTTCCTAATGTACCACTTCTAGGCATAAGAGGAGGCATCACCTACAACCCATCTCTAGCTTTACGACAGTTTGGTTACGCCCGGAGCAATGGTCCACATGACATGTTGATTCAGGGCATTGTGTTTGATTACGACAACGATCTTCAGGGTTACCGTCAGAGATTCATCCGAGCTTGGGGAAAAGTAAACAGGATTGACAGCAAGACACTGGAGCCTAAGTACACTATTCCTATGGAGGCTTATCTCAGATGGGTACGATCTCGTGCTCAGACACTCATGATGCCATATCCTGCCATCCTACCAGTTACCATGGAACCTGTTGCTGAAGGAGACACAGCTTATACCATCCTTCACCCAGACATGCCTACTGATATGGAAGACTTGCAGAGATCATGGATCCAACTGAAAGAGCAAAGGGATACTTTCGAGGCTCATCACAAAGCAAGCCAAGCAAGGATCCTAGAGCTAACAAAGCTACTTCATGAGGAACGAAACCTCAACTCATACCTCAACACAAAGAGGAAACGTCCATGGGAGACTTAAAACCCCATCTTTTGTACTTATTTCGTTTTCATTTTTTGTAAGCCTAAAAGGCAAAACAAGTTATTACTAATAAAAAGTTACTTTCTCGTTTGTTTAAGCAAATTTAAACCCTGCGGTCCTTGAAAACATTGCATATGCATTCCCATATCATGGCATCACAGGTTTATAATTGTGTACAGGTTTCTCATCTTCTCGCTGTTAATTTCAGCAATGGCTCTTGAACAATCAGTTAAGGATCTCCAGGCACAGAATGCACAGTTCCAAGAGCTGATCCTGAACCTATCTAAGGGGCAGGATGAATTGAAGACACTGCTGGCCAAGAAGACTAAGAAGGCTAGAAGGTCTGCTGGGTTGCTCAACATGGGAAGAAGGTTCAAAGGTCCTGCCAAGACCAAGGAACAGGTTGAAGACTATGAATCTGAAGAATCTGAGCAGGAGAGAGGCAGTCTCCACAACACTATGGGGGACTCTGATTCTGAGGCTAACTACTACCATGAGCCTAACGAAGACAAATTCAAGATGCCGGTGGATAGAATGGATGCTATGGAATTACAGAAATCATCTGGGCTGGATTTTGAGGATTTGAGCTTGATATCTGGGGTGGTCATACCCATTGGGTTCAAAGTTCCTACATTTGTTGTCTATGATGGGGTCTCTTGTCCCAAATTGCATCTGAGGTCTTATGTCAGAAGAATTCAACCCCACACTGCTGATAAAAAGTTGTGGATCCATTTCTTTCAAGAAAGTTTATCTGGAGCTCAGCTAGAGTGGTATTATCAGTTGGAGAGTGTCAACATCAGAGATTGGAATGACCTTGCTGAAGCTTTCTACAAGCAGTATCAATACAATGCTGACTTAGCCCCCACTCGCATGCAGCTTCAAAGCATGTCTATGGGTGCCAAAGAAAGCTTTAAGGAGTATGCTCAGAAGTGGAGAGACTTAGCTGGAAGAGTTCAACCTCCTTTGACTGATAGGGAGTTGGTTGATATGTTCATGTGTACGCTGAATGGTCCGTTTTACAGTCATCTCATTGGAAGCTCATCATCTGGCTTCACTGAGTTGATCATGACAGGAGAGCGAGTAGAGAATGGTATCAAGAGTGGTAAGATCCAAGTGGGCACTTCTTCATTAGGTGCTGCAAAGAAGCCTCCCACTGGGAAGAAAGAATCTAATGCTGTGTATGGTCAGCCTGATCGTAACAGAAGGCATCAGTCTGTTAGTGCAGTTCATATTTCAAATCCAACTCCTGCAACAACAGAGCAGCCTCAAGGCAACCAACAGAGGGCTAGAAGACAGTTCACGAAGATCAACATGTCAATGGCTCAGGCATTGCAACACTTGTTGAAGGCTGAACTTATTACCCTGAGGGAGGCTCCTCAGAATCCCAATGTTACCTCTCCCAAGTACAATCCCAATGCACGATGTGCATATCATTCAAACTGTCCAGGACATGATACTAATAACTGCTGGGTCTTGAAGAACAAAATTCAGGATATGATTGATGCTGGAGAAATTGAGTTTGATCCACCAGGTACTCCAAATGTGATTACAGCTCCAATGCCAAATCACGAGAAGACTGTCAACGCCATTGATAAAGATATTGATGAAGATCTGCATGTCTATTCAGTTATGGAGTTGAGCACACCATTGTCTGTTATCAAAAAGAGGTTAGTACAAGCTGGGATCTTTCCAGGTTGTCATGAAGATTGTCTATATTGTACCTATAAGCCGGATAGTTGCTTCATTTTGAGAGATGGGATTCAACGTCTCATGGATAAATATACTATAGTGTTTGAAAGAAGACCAGCATCTGTAGAAAGTATGGTGGATCATCTGACTCAGGGTAAGAAGATTGAAGAGGTTGACATGGTTGACAAAGTACCACTAAGAATCACTTCAAAGGGTCCCATTAAAATCACTCGTCAGGGCCCAATCAAGATTACTGCTGAAGGTCCTGTGAAAGTTGTTGCTGAAGCCAGAGTAGCTCCTCTGATCATTACCACTCCTGGTCCTATTCCTTATACATCTGACAAAGCTGTGCCTTGGCACTATGGGTCTGATGTTTACATCCATGGTGTCAAGCAGGAGCCCTTACCCGATATGCCTGTTGACATTGATAATATTGCTGGATCTAGCAAGATCACTCGTAGTGGAAGAGTCTTCTCTCCTCCAGTTGCTTCTAAGAGTGCAGTTACTCCTGCTGTTACTTCCACCACTGATGCTCGGGGCAAGGGTCCTGTTATTGAGCCTGTATCTACTGATGTGCCAGCTGCTGATGACCTCTCTAAGCAGATGGAAGAAGTATTGAAAATCATTCGCAAGAGTGATTATGATATTGTTGATCAGCTGGGGCATACTCCCTCAAAGATTTCTATGCTCTCCCTGTTATTATGTTCTGAGGCTCATGCCAAGTCATTGATCAAGTTTCTAAAGATGGCTCATGTACCCAATGCAATTTCTGTGGACCAGTTTGAGAATTGTGTTGCTCACCTGACCTATGACAACGGGTTAGGATTTTCTGACGCTGACTTGACCCCTGCCAAGAGGGATCATAACAGGGCCTTGCATATTTCAATTGAATGCAGGGGCACTACCCTGTCTCATGTGCTGATAGACAATGGTTCCTCTCTGAATGTGTTGCCTAAGGAAGTCCTGAACAAGCTGAGTCCTGAAGATACGGTATTGAAGCCCAGTAATATTGTGGTAAAGGCTTTTGATGGTTCTAGAAGAGTAGTGCATGGGGAAATTGATCTTCCAATCAAGGTTGGCTCTCAGGTGTTTACTGCTACATTCTATGTGATGGATATTCGTCCTTCGTACTCATGTCTGCTTGGTCGTCCCTGGATCCATGGGGCAGGTGCTGTGACCTCCACATTACATCAAAAGTTGAGATATCCGGTGAATGGAAAAGTTGTTACTGTCTTTGGAGAGGAAGAATACTTTGTCAGCCATGTAAACACTTTCAAGTATCTGGAAGTAGAAGGTGAATACATTGAAACTCCATGTCAGTCATTTAAAGTGGTTCCCTGGGCTGTTAAGGATTGTGTGACTCCTCCTGCTGTGAAGAAGGTTCCTATGGTCATCAGAAACCCTCCAACAATGGCAATGGCCTCCCTCAATGATGCAAAAGCTGTGGTGGAAGAAGGTGGTTGTACTATTTGGGGTCAGCTTCCTGATATTCCATACAAGTCTGACAAGTTTGGTTTGGGTTTCACTGCAGAGTCCCAGAAGGCTGTTCGTCGTGCTCGTGCTGTTCGTATCACCAATCAAAGGGTTATCAATGCTGTGGGAGATCAAGATAAAGACTACAACTTGGAGGCATGGATTTTTCCTACTGTGGGTGCTGGACTCAATAATTGGACAGCTGAAGATGTTATCCCTATCTCCTTTAGTCAGGAGTAAATACTATTACTGTGTTATGTTTTTAAATTTATAATTTCTGGAACAATTAAAACTTTCAAGCCATGTGCCTTACCCGGGGCACAATGGTGTGCTTGTTACGGGTTGTCATCTCATTTGCATACTTCATTCAATAAAATCAGTGGACGTTTCGTTTTCGTAAATATTGTGTTCCTTGTCTTTCTTTTTCTTTTATTTTTGCTTTATCAGCTATGTGTTCTTACACACACCCACGTCACTAAAATGCAGATCCTCATCCACTCTGGATCCAGTTGATAACAGTTCTACTATTGCCAATTACAATTTCGAGAATCCGATCTATCAAACTGAAGACGGAAACGAGGACGATTGTGAAATACCTGTAGAGCTTGCTAGGTTGTTACAACAAGAAGAGAAAGCTATACAGCCACATGAAGAGCCAGTCGAAGTTGTGAATCTGGGAACTGAAGAAAACAGAAAAGAGGTCAAGATAGGGGCTGATTTAGAGGACAGTGTCAAGAACAGGTTGATTCAGATGCTACGTGACTATGTGGAGATCTTTGCTTGGTCTTATGAAGATATGCCAGGGTTGGATACAGACATTGTGGTTCACCGTTTGCCAGTGAAAGAAGATTGTCGTCCAAAGAAGCAGAAGGTTCGTCGTATGCGTCCTGAAATGTCAGAAAAGATCAAAGCAGAGGTAATGAAACAGTTCAATGCAGGGTTCTTGGCCGTAACTTCTTATCCTCAGTGGGTTGCAAATGTGGTACCAGTTCCTAAGAAAGATGGTAAGGTACGTATGTGCGTAGACTACAGAGATCTGAACAAGGCTAGCCCTAAAGATGACTTTCCACTTCCTCATATTGATATCCTGGTAGACAACACTGCTCAGCATAAGGTATTCTCTTTTATGGATGGTTTCTCTGGTTACAATCAAATCAAGATGGCACCTGAAGATATGGAGAAGACTACATTTGTGACACAGTGGGGCACCTTTTGCTATAAGGTAATGCCATTTGGTTTGAAGAATGCAGGGGCAACATATCAGCGTGCCATGGTGGCTTTGTTTCATGATATGATTCATCATGAGATAGAGGTATATGTGGATGATATGATAGCCAGGTCTCAGAACGAAGAACAACATCTTGATCATCTGCACAAGTTGTTTGAGAGGTTGAAGAAATACAGGTTGAGATTAAATCCAAACAAGTGTACTTTTGGAGTTAGATCTGGAAAGCTCCTGGGTTTCATTGTCAGTGGAAAAGGTATTGAAGTGGATCCTGCAAAAGTGAAAGCTATACGAGAGATGCCAGCTCCCCGTACTGAGAAGGAGGTTAGAGGTTTCTTGGGACGATTGAACTACATTGCAAGATTTATTTCCCAATTAACTACCATCTGTGAGCCAATCTTCAAGTTGTTGAAGAAAGATCAGGTGATGGAATGGAATGATGAGTGCCAGACTGCCTTTGATGAAATCAAGAGATATTTGCTAGAACCTCCAATTTTAATGCCACCAGTTGATGGAAGACCCTTGATTATGTATTTAACAGTATTAGACAACTCAATGGGGTGTGTATTGGGGCAACATGACGAGTCTGGTCGAAAAGAGCAGGCAATATACTACCTTAGCAAAAAGTTTACCGACTGTGAAACAAGATACTCACTGCTCGAGAAAACTTGCTGCGCTTTGGCATGGGCTGCTCGCCGACTAAGACAGTATATGTTGACCCATACTACCTTGTTGATTTCGAAGATGGATCCAATCAAGTACATATTTGAGAAACCTGCTCTCTCCGGAAGAATTGCAAGATGGCAAATGATCTTGACGGAATATGATATACAGTATACTACTCAGAAGGCCATTAAGGGGAGTGTTGTTGCTGATCACTTGGCTCATCAAGCAGTAGATGATTACCAGTCAATGAATTTTGAGTTCCCTGATGAAGACATTATGTCTGTTACCAAAGAACCTGGACAATATGACGGACCTGAACAAGGATCCCGATGGACTATGGTTTTTGATGGTGCCTCCAATGCACATGGTAATGGTGTTGGTGTTGTGATTAGTTCCCCTGAAGGTTGTCATACCCCGATTACTGCCAGACTTTGTTTCTATTGTACCAATAACATGGCTGAGTATGAGGCATGTATCATGGGTATGCAAGTTGCTATTGATATGAAGATTCAGTTCCTTGAGGTGTATGGAGATTCAACTCTGGTAGTAAGTCAGATTAAAGGAGATTGGGATACAAAGCATGATAATCTCATTCCTTACAGAGAACATGTGTTGTCTTTGATCCCACATTTCAAAGAGATTACTTTTGGACATATTCCACGAAGAGAGAATCAGTTGGCAGACGCATTGGCCACCATGGCATCTATGTGTGAGATCAGCTGGGATGGTGAAGACTTCCCACAACCTGTAAACGCAGACATAGTTAAAAAATACTACGCATAAAAAGAGACCCGCTAGGTTGACAGGCCTAGGCAAAAATAAGGGCACCCCGGCAAATCAAAAGGGTTTGGGCAAAAATTAGGGATATATATATAAAAAGATGTACACCCGGCAAGTCGAAAACCTGAAAAGGCGGCTTGGGCAAAAAAGGGTATCCCGGTGGATTGAAAACCTGAAAGGGCAATCCAGGCAAAAGTTAGGGATTAAAGCGTATGACTATGTCTCGTTTGGATCACTCATGAAACTGCAACCAGTTGTACTACTTACTCAAGCTCAAACAGATAAAGCTCAATCCAATCGTTTCCGTCTCAACAGCAAGAAGATGAGATACTTGAGTGGCAATAGTAGAATTGAAATTCAATGGGATTATTTCCCACATAGCTGATTCTTTTTGTAAAACTTCATGACAAAATTCTCTTACTAGGGTTTATGTCTCCTTGTACAAACTTACCCGTGTATGGGTCACTTTTGATATAAATAAATTCCATCTTTTGAATCCAGATTTACTTTTACCCTATTTACATAAGCGAAACGTCCATTGGTTGTGTTTGAATGTATGTATGCCTTTGAATATGATTGATGTTTACCAGAAATGCATGTATGCTTTTAATATGATTGATGTTTACCAGAAATGCATGAAAATGCAGTAATAGTATTTACTAAGAACGAACGAGGGAAGGATTTCAACGAAGCTTCGCCGGTTCATCTTTACAAGGCAGTTACAAACCATCAGTAGGACTAATCCATTTTCACAAAGTCTAATCTCCCCTGGAATTTATATCCATCTCTTTTATCCTCATACGGATATACGGGAAATTACTTTCCAATAAAGGCACGATGAACGAAGACGGGATATTATACTTATCCTACTATCAAACGAAAACGAAGGTTATCTATACCCTACTATCCCCAACAACGGGAGGTTATCTATACCTTGTTATCCCCAACAACGGGAGGTTATCTATACCTTGTTATCCCCAGCAGACGGAGGGTTATATATTCTTCAACAACGAATCGGGATTTATTTTCCTTGGCCAGCAGTTGTTATACAAGGATATCCAGACACTTCCAGCAGTGTCATATCATACATACATCATTTACATCATACCATAACATATATGTCTATAGTACATTACTTAAGTGCATCATGTCATACATGCATACATAAAGCATAAACTAATGCTGTTATACAGAGTGCTACCTTGTTTTCAGGTTAATTATCCAACAAACAAGCTTATGATCTTTGGGACTGCTTTATTGTAACCTCAGGGTTACTTTATCCTCCTGATGAGCTTCTTATTACTTTGGACTGCTTTATTGTAACCTCAGGGTTACTTTATCCTCCTGATGAGCTTCTTATTACTTTGGACTGCTTTATTGTAACCTCAGGGTTATTTTGTCCTCCTGATAGCCTCTCATGACTTCAAGACTGCTTTAGAGCTACTGATTGCTCTATCCTCCTGAAATCATCCTATTACTTCAAGACTGCTTTAGAGCTATTCATTGCTCTATCCTCATGAGGTCATATTACTACTTCAAGACTGCTTTAGAGCTATTGATTGCTCTATCCTCCTGAAGCCATCTAATTATTTCAAGACTGCTTTAGAGTTATCCATTGCTCTATCCTCCTGAAATTACATTATTATTTCAAGACTGCTTTAGAGCTATCCATTGCTCTATCCTCCTGAAATCATTACTTCAAGACTGCTTTAGAGCTATTGATTGCTCTATCCTCCTGAAGACATATCACATTATTACTTCAAGACTGCTTTAGAGCTATTCATTGCTCTATCCTCCTGAAGCCATCTAATTATTTCAAGACTGCTTTAGAGTTATCCATTGCTCTATCCTCCTGAAATTACATTATTATTTCAAGACTGCTTTAGAGCTATCCATTGCTCTATCCTCCTGAAATCATTACTTCAAGACTGCTTTAGAGCTATTGATTGCTTTATCCTCCTGAAGACATATCACATTATTATTTCAAGACTGCTTTAGAGCTGTTGATTGCTCTATCCTACTGAAGCCATTCTATTACTTCAAGACTGCTTTAGAGCTATCGATTGCTCTATCCTCCTGAAGCCATTATTACTTCAAGACTGCTTTAGAGCTATTGATTGCTCTATCCTCCTGAGGTCAGATTTATCACTTCAAGACTGCTTTAGGGTTATCATTATTGATTGCTCTATCCTCATGAAGACATGCTGTTACATCAGTATTACTCCAGACTCCTGACAGTTCTCATTATACTACTGAAGAACTTTCCCCTAGTGGCATCTTTAAGCCCACTCAATCATGTTCAACCAACCATCAATATCACTCCATGCACTGGTGAGTGCAAATTTTTGGGCTTTTGTGTTCAATCCCCTTCAACCTTCCAGGTTACGACTGGCAAATATACCAATCTAACCCCTCAGGTTTCAGAAAATTGAACAGGGGCAGCTGTTGCACCCCAAAATTTGCCCTCACAATACAAGACTTTGTGTTCCAAGAAGGTTCACAAGGTTCACAAAATTCACAATTGGTCAGAAGAGTTGACAATTCCCTCAGACAATGCACCTCCTAAGCAGTGCATCCAAAACTAGGGTTTTGACTTTAATCAGGCTAAATGGACTTCCAAGACTTCAAGTGAGCTTCATAACATCTTATATGTGTATAAGAACCCCCATGTCAAGTTTCAAGACTTTTCTCAAAAGTTTGCTCAGTCAGATGATCAGATAAGTCAAAAGCAGTCAATGCAGTTAAAAAGTCAAACTGAGGTCAACTGTGGTCAAACCAAAGTCAAACTTCATGATTTTTTGCCGACATCAAAGAGAGGTTGGGTGAGAAATATTATCATAATAATTGTAATACCCCAAATTTTGCCCTAAGATTTGTCGTCGCATTTCATTGCATTTTTATTGCATTTAATCAATTACTAACAAATTTGTGTAGTCGTTTGACTTTTTGCAGGTAAATATCATATGGCATGCATTTTTTTCTAAAAAGTAAAAATGGCACAATTGGCAGGAGGACATGTGTAAGGAGTTATGAGTGTGAGAGGTTGAGAGTTCGAATCTCACCTTTGTCACTTTTTTTTGTTTTTTATTATTTTTACTCTAAATTTTTCTATCTTTCATTAAAAAAATAACAAAAATAGTTTTTTATTATTATTTAATTATTATTTTCGTATTTTAATTAAATCACTTTTTAAAATATTATTTTTTTTTCACTTTTTTCTAAATTATTCATAAAAATATCCAAAAAATCATAAAATAAAAAATATTGAAAAAAATTTTGTTCTTTTTATAATATTTTTGATTTTAGGAATCAATAGGATTATTAGTTTTTATTTTAAGTTTATTTTAATTATTTTAAATTATTTAAATTTTATTTTTTAATTATTTAGTTTGGGCTTTAAAATGGGCTTTAGGGACATTATTGACAATTTGGTGTTAACCCTACTTTGTTCCCTATATATACATGTGTTGCCTTGTTGGAAAAAAGGGGGAGAATGAAAAAAACCTAAGAGGAGTGAGTGCCGTTTGCCGTTATTTAGTTTTCTTCTTCATCCATTACTATTGTTTCTTTTTCTTCATCTATTACTGTTGTTTCTTTTTCTTCATCTTTTACCGTTATTTCTTTTTCTTCATCTATTACCGTTATTTCTTTTCCTTTATCCATTACTGTTACGTTTATATATATATATATATATAATTTTTAAATTGTTAGAGTTTATATATATAAGATTAATTTTTGATCGAATTATGTCGATACGATGTTTGCATATTTGTGTGCATGACGCGTGACATTTGTGTTAGTTCGATCTGGTTGCGATGATCGCATTTTTGTGTGAGCAATAATACCATTTTTTGCTTAATTTCTTTTTCTTTGCGATAAATTTTGTTTCGTCCGATTTAGATCTGGTTGCGATGAGCGCATTTCTGCGTTAGCAACATTGTTGGGTTATTTGGCACATTTAAAATTCATTATTGTTTTATTATTATTATTATTATTATTATTATTATTATTATTATTATTATTATTATTATTATTATTATTATTATCATCATTATTTATTATTATTATCATTATTATCGTTATTATTACCATTATTATTATTATTGTTATCATTAATTTATTAAAATTTGTTATAATATAAAAATCTGTTTTTTAAAATAAATAACATTAACATCTTTTCCAAATTAATATGAAAACCTATTATTTTTAAGAAAAACTTTTTTTTTTATAAATTTAAAATAATAACTAAAATCTTTTTTTTAAAATAATAACTAGAACCGTTATTTATTTTATTTTATTATTGTTCAATTCAAATTTCATTATCATATTGTATCTGCTCCTCTCATGTAACCTCGCGAACTTAACAATCGCTCTTTAAATTCTGCCTTTAAATTTCTGCTTGCATGGTTTAAATTATGACATTATCTCTCTGTTTGCATGATTCAATTATCTCACGCGTTTACTATTATTTCTGTCACATTGCACACATCCGAAGGTTAGGTCTAATTGTTTGGCCGCCGCGCCAATAGTCCGTAAAACTTCACACATTCAATTTCAAATCCTCAAAACTACAAACTACAAACCCTAATTTTCACAAATGCCTCGCCGCAGGCAAAATTACAATTTTACCCTTAGCATTAGGTCAAAGAGCCGCCGCACTCATTTTAGGGTTTCCCGCCGTGGAATCCCTAATTTAACCCTAATTACAAAGAGCCGCCGCACTCATTTTACGTTTATATATATATATATATAATTTTTAAATTGTTAGAGTTTATATATATAAGATTAATTTTTGATCGAATTATGTCGATACGATGTTTGCATATTTGTGTGCATGACGCGTGACATTTGTGTTAGTTCGATCTGGTTGCGATGATCGCATTTTTGTGTGAGCAATAATACCATTTTTTGCTTAATTTCTTTTTCTTTGCGATAAATTTTGTTTCGTCCGATTTAGATCTGGTTGCGATGAGCGCATTTCTGCGTTAGCAACATTGTTGGGTTATTTGGCACATTTAAAATTCATTATTGTTTTATTATTATTATTATTATTATTATTATTATTATTATTATTATTATTATTATTATTATTATTATTATTATTATTATTATTATTATTATTATTATCATTATTTATTATTATTATCATTATTATCGTTATTATTACCATTATTATTATTATTGTTATCATTAATTTATTAAAATTTGTTATAATATAAAAATCTGTTTTTTAAAATAAATAACATTAACATCTTTTCCAAATTAATATGAAAACCTATTATTTTTAAGAAAAACTTTTTTTTTTTATAAATTTAAAATAATAACTAAAATCTTTTTTTTAAAATAATAACTAGAACCGTTATTTATTTTATTTTATTATTGTTCAATTCAAATTTCATTATCATATTGTATCTGCTCCTCTCATGTAACCTCGCGAACTTAACAATCGCTCTTTAAATTCTGCCTTTAAATTTCTGCTTGCATGGTTTAAATTATGACATTATCTCTCTGTTTGCATGATTCAATTATCTCACGCGTTTACTATTATTTCTGTCACATTGCACACATCCGAAGGTTAGGTCTAATTGTTTGGCCGCCGCGCCAATAGTCCGTAAAACTTCACACATTCAATTTCAAATCCTCAAAACTACAAACTACAAACCCTAATTTTCACAAATGCCTCGCCGCAGGCAAAATTACAATTTTACCCTTAGCATTAGGTCAAAGAGCCGCCGCACTCATTTTAGGGTTTCCCGCCGTGGAATCCCTAATTTAACCCTAATTACAACTTAACATTTCAACGTAGAGATTTGGAGTTTCTACACTCCACGTAAGCGTGTCCTTAAGATGCGTTTATTCCCCTTGAGACCTTGACCACAGTCAAGAAGTTTCTAACCTCCCTATTGAGGGGAACTACGATTACTCTGATTCCACTCCCGTAAGGATACGTAGGCACAAGATGCGATGTCTTGCCGAGTAAACTTAGAATTAACCCCCTTTATTATTTATTATTGCTTATTTATATTTTATTTATCTTTGCTATTTAATTATTTTGCTTATTATTTTGTAATTGTTTCTTGGATGTAAAGTTGTTTAATTATTTAATTATTATTATGGTTAGTAATAAGGGAGTGCAACAACATGTATGTAATATTAAAATAAATTTAGATCACTTTTAAATAAAGATAATTAAAATAAACATGTCACACATGTAAGTCGATTTTAATCGCCGTCTCACTTCCTAAGGATATCCCTCAAGTTGCCTACGAATAATGGTTAAGTGGGGTGTATAAAGCAAGTCCCTCAAATAGAAAAATCATCAAAGTCCCTTATGGTTGCCTTTACGAATCGAGTCCCTTTCGAAAAATGATGATGGTCCCTTATATGTGCTTATTACACCCCACAATGGCTTTCAAAAATCCAATTGTCCCTCACATGTCCCTTAACATCCAGAGTAAGGACTACCTACTCCATTTTAGTAGGGATAGTCTTACTAAGGAAAGGATAAAGAATAAGAAAGACCTTAAAACATTAGGGTAGACTACTCCTAGATACTTGCTCATTTCAAAACTTTTTCACACTTAAACAAATTTCCAACAAAATTTTCAAACAAGTTTTTTTCACATCCATACACGGATTATTAAACTATTCTGAAATCTTTTGCTATTCACACACTACACTTTCAAAACAATTCAAAAGTGAGCTTAAGTACCTAAGAGCCCATGGATAACCATGGATGAAAAGGGTGCTAACACCTTCCCTTTTCATAACCTACCCCCCGGACCCAAAATATTCTCTAAGGTCTTTCCTGTTCTTTTATAACCTTTCCTTATGGATAAAATAAAAGTCGGTGGCGACTCTTGCTATCCGCAACATTGTTTAAAGTCAGTTCTCCCACCGTGTTACAGAGGGGCACTCACAACTCTCAAGCTATGAGGCACATAACTCTAGTCTTAATCAATTCCTCTGAGGATCTCTTGAACTTTCTGATGAAGGTATCAACCTTCACACTTGATGGATAAATAAATGTTGGTCAAATTTTGGGGTGCAACAGCTGCCCCTATTCAAACGGCTTGAACCTGACTGGGTGAGAAGCGAACGGCTCTCAGCCAATCAAGGTGCGAGACGATTGAATACCGGTAAACCCGAAAATTTGCCAACTGCACGAGCACACGATACTCTGCGGGGAACAAACCTTTGATTACTGCAATACTAGCTGCTCAACAACTAGCTGGAGAAATATCGATCTGACATCGCCGTCAGTTACCCACATTAAATTCTTCTAATATTGCCTTCAGACAACCACAACACCCAACATCGTCGCTGGAAGACTAAACCACCTGACATCACCGTCAGAAGCAGACAAAATTCTGAGGAACACCCAACATCGTCGTGGGGAGGCCAAACCACCTGACATCACCGTCAGAAGCAGACAAAATTCTGAGGAACACCCAACATCGTCGTGGGGAGGCCAAACCACCTGACATCACCGTCAGAAGCAGACAAAATTATGAGGAACACCCAACATCGTCGTGGGGAGGCCAAACCACCTGACATCACCGTCAGGAACAACCATACCTCGGGGAAACAAACATCCAACATCGCCGCCGGAAAACTAAATCTGCCATCGCCGTCGAATAATCAAAACACCCCGCCTCGCCGCTGGAGAACTAAATCTGACAAAATACCCCGCATCGCCGCTGGAGAACTAAAGTACCCAACATCACCGCTGGAGAACTACATCTGATAAAATACCCCGCATCGCCGCTGGAGAACTACATCTGACAAAATACCCCGCATCGCCGCTGGAGAACTAAAGTACCCAACATCACCGTTGGAGAACTACATCTGATAAAATACCCCGCATCGCCGCTGGAGAACTACAGGATCTGCATCACCTAACATTGTCGTCAGAAGACTGGATCAACTTGACATGCCCAACATCGCCGCTGGAAAACTGAATCTGACGTCGCCGTCGGAAACAAACATTGCTCTGAGAGACACTCGACATCGTCGTCGTACAAATATCATCTCTGCTGGGGATTTAAAGAGTCTGACCTCGCCGTCGAAACAAACATTCAACCTCGTCGTCGAACACATTCAACATCGCCGTCGAACCAATCATAATCTGACCTCGCCGTCAAACAAATATCCAACCTCGCCGTCGAACAAACATCCAACCTCGCCGTCGAACAAACATCCAACCTCGCCGCCGGATAGAATATAATCTGAAAACGAACATTCAACCTCGTCGTCGAACACACATTCAACCTCGTCGTCAAACACCAACCTGATCTGACCTCGCCGTCAAAACAAACATTCAACCTCGCCGTCGAACAAAACATGATCTGAACAAATCCGACCTGGGGTTCACCCCTGGTAAAGTACACTTGCGTATTTGCAACTACTCCGCTGGGAATGAGAGACTCAGCCAAGCATACTCTGATCTAGGGTTCACCCTTAGAACCATAACGAACATCCAAATACTACTGCATACTGAGCCCACTGTAGAACTTCAACATCATAGCTATATGAAACCCTGGCCCCTGGCCACTTCCAGCTTCAGCTAGAAAAGATCTTCAAGTACTTCTGAAGATAAGCATCCTTGGCCTTCAAGGATGGCAACTCTGCAGGAGGTATCTTCGACTTCAGTCTAAAGAAATGGTCCTTGGCCTTCAAGGATACATGGATCTGCCTTCAGGCAATTCCACCTCTGCTATAGAGCATCCGTGACTTCAGTCAGGGATATACTTCGGCCTTCAGTCCGAAAAATGAATCTTAGGTCATTCATGACCTTGGGGATAACCTTGCCCTTAGGCACCTTTGCTTCAGCTTGGGAAATCTGTGACTTCAGTCAAAGAATTGGTATCCTGAGCCATTCATGACTCTACGGGGATTCAAACACTTTGTCTTCAGGCAAAAACTCCACTTCAGCTGGAGAAACATCTTCGACTCCAGTCAGAAGAAACATCATTCACTTGATCGCAATCAATCATCACCTTAGGACAACCGACTTGGTCTTCAGGCCAACACGGATCACCTTGCACATGAAAGCTGCATTTACAAACTTTTGAACTTTGTCTTCAGACACACGTTGATTCATTAACACAGAAATCTGAATCCACAGGAACATTCTGGTACCGCCTTCAGGCGTTTACGAAATCAATCTTCAGATTAGACATCGATGTTGGGGCCAACATATCACGCTGCTAAGGACTTCAAGAATCATCTTGAACAAACAAACTCCGTCGGGCACCTTCAAGAATCATCTCGAACTGCTGACCTTTCTGGAGACTTTATCTGCTAGGGATCCCTGGAATCTTCCTGGGCAACCCTTGCTGGGGACGCTACTAGGGAGCTCAAGAATCATCCTAAGCAAACAACTCGGGAAGCTGTACTGAGGTCTTAAGAATTATCTTAAGCAAATGGCCCTGCTGAGGGATTCGAGAATCATCTCGAACTGAAGACTTCGCTGGGGATCTCAAAAATCATCTTGAGCGAGCGACTGTGGGAGTTACACCGGGGTCTTCAAGAATCATCTCAAGAAAGCGACCTCGTTGGGGAGAACGTCAGGAATCATCCTGAGCAACTGGTCTTTTGGTGGAACACCTGTAAAACAAGAATGATAATAACCTAGATCATGCTTATGATGCATATGCTTCGGCGCCATTCCCCACACGGTGGAAATGCTATGCGTTTATGCTAAATACTATGCAATCATGCACAATGCTATGCAATCATGCACAATGATGCGATCCCGTCAGCAAAATAAATGCCGAAGGGGAATTCTCCTGTCAAGGAGAAAAGAACCACTCCGGTAGAGGAATCATCCTGCTGAGGAGAGCGTGGACACGCCAATATCAATTGGGCTCCGTCTGGGGAAATGACCTTCCGCTGACTGCTGCAGGGGAAACAACTTCAGTTGATTACTGCGGGGGACGAAGCTCTACGAGAACCTGGACCTGCTGAAGAAAAGCGATACCAATCGCGAGAATAAACTGCGTGGCCGTCTCGGCTACTCTTCTGGGGATGATAACTCTGTGGGGAAACAACTTCAGCTGCTCAACACTCCACTGGGGAAAAACCAATCCTGATTTGATCAACTTCCACGGACTCGGCTCTCTTGGACCTCCGCAAACTCGGCTGGGGAGGGAGAAATCATTCTGCTTCGCTGGAGAGAGTGCGACTCTGGGGAAGTACCGCATCGGCTGTTCAATACTCTGCTAGGGAAAATCCACTCAGGGTCCCAACTGCTTCCAAGGATTCGGCTCTCTTGAGGGTTTGCAGACTCAGCCGGGGAGAGAAATCATTCTACTTCACTGGAGAGTACGACTCTGATGAGGAATGCCAATTCCGCTGGGGAAGAAAGAATCATCTGACTTCGGGGGAGAGTGCAACTCTGCAGGGGAATATAACGTCAGCTGTTCCAACACTCTACTGGGGAAGAGGGAATCATCCGACTTCGGGAGAGAATACGACTCTGGCGGGGAATCTCAACTCCGCTGGAGACTTCAGTCTGGCGCCATTAGTTACTGCATATTTTGGCGTACGAACAATTCCCTACGAAACCTGCACTTGTGACCCGGTGCTGGGGCAACACCTGCTGCGGCGACTTTACTGGGGAAAACACGAACTTCGGTACCCGAACATTTCTATGAAACCTACACTTGTGACCCGGTGCTGGGGGAGTGAGCTTTGCCCTTGACTCAGTTGATGAAGCGACGTTCCTTCAGGATGCGCCTGCTTGGGGAAGAGAATCATCTCTACCTGGGGAGACATATCAATGTTCACTATCTCGCGCTTAGGCTCTGCGGAGGAGAGACTACTGAACTCTGCTGGAGAGGGAGGACTCGTCCTGCTTCGGGGATGCGCACAACACATCTTCTGGAAGGCACTACACCTGCAACAACACAAACAAACGGACAAGATACCTTCCTCAAAGTGGCCTATCCAGGTTATTATCTCGTGACAATATTCAGTTAATTAATTGTTTCAACAATCAATGGGCCTAGGCCCGTAAGTTTATGTATGCGCATTTTATCAAAAAACATCGGCGTTTTCATTCGCAAACAAAACAGATAAATGCTAAACAGACAAGCAGAATTGCTGAATAACGTGCATTTTATTGATGATGAACCCCTGAATGGGCAAAAATGTTTTACAACAGAGGCAAGCTCCTGGAATGAGGAAGCCGCGCAAAAATAAAACATAAATATACATCAGTATATACAAATGTCGGCAACGAGGCGTAGACGAACACCATGAGTTGATCCCTCTAAGACCCACTCGATTTCGATACTTCTCCGATGCTTCGGCTTCGGAAGAGATTGATTCAGATAAATGGCCCTCAGGTCCTCCAAACCACTAAACAATGAAAGTCCACACGCGGAACGCAGTCATTTGCTTATTCAAATCCCTAACTTTTGCGTGAACCGCCCTTTACGGGTTTTCAGTTCACCGGGATACCCTTTTTTGCCGAAGCCGCCCAGTGTAGGTTTTCGACTTCGCGGGTGTACATTTTTCAATATATCCCTAACTTTTGCCCGAACCTTTTATTCTGTTTTTGGTTCGCCGGGATGCCCCTTTTTTGCCTGGACTCTTTCTTTTTTGTCCAGCGGGTCTCTTTCAAGCAAAGTATTTTTTAACTGCGTCCGCGTTCACCGGGGATGCAAAATATTCACCATCCATCGTGGATAACAACAAAGCTCCTCCTGAGAAGACCTTGTTGACGACATACGGCCCTTCGTAATTCGGAGTCCACTTGCCCCGGTGATCGGAGTGTGGCGGAAGAATCTTCTTCAGGACGAGATCACCCGTCTGAAAGCTTCTTGGGCGCACCTTCTTATCATAAGCTTTCTTCATTCGGCTTTGGTACAGGCGACCAAATGCAATCGATGCTAACCTCTTCTCGTCCATCAGGGTGAGTTGGTTCAAACGATTCGTAATCCATTCTGCCTCGTCGAGTTTCACATCAACCAAAACTCGCAAAGAAGGAATCTCCACTTCTAACGGTAGGACAGCTTCCATACCGTACACCAAGGAGAAAGGAGTCGCCCCGGCCGACGTACGCACCGTCGTACGATAACCGTGCAAGGCGAACGACAACATCTCGTGCCAATCTTTGTACGTCACAACCATCTTCTGAACAATCTTCTTGATGTTCTTGTTGGCCGCTTCAACAGCACCGTTCATCTTCGGCCGGTAAGGAGATGAGTTGTGGTGTTCAATCTTGAAGCTCTGGCACAGCTCCTTCATCATCTTGTTATTCAAATTCGAACCATTATCAGTAATGATCCGCTCGGGAATTCCATAGCGACAGATGATGTCCCTCTTTATGAATTTAGCTACCACCTGCTTGGTCACATTAGCGTACGAGGCTGCCTCCACCCATTTGGTGAAGTAGTCGATAGCTACCAGAATGAAACGATGACCATTGGATGCAGTGGGCTCGATCTTGCCTATCATGTCGATGCCCCACATGGAGAACGGCCAAGGGGAGGACATGACATTCAATGGGCACGGCGACACATGAACTTTATCAGCATAAATCTGGCATTTATGACATTTCTTCGCGAATCTGAAGCAATCCGACTCCATCGTCAGCCAGTAATACCCTGCTCTCAGGATCTTTCTCGTCATGGCATGCCCGCCAGCGTGCGTACCAAATGTGCCCTCATGGACTTCTTCCATGAGCATACTCGCCTCTTTCTCATCTACACATCTGAGTAGCACGAGATCATGGTTTCTCTTATACAACACTCCATCAGGATTGAGATAAAAGTTTCCAGATAGCCTCCTTAGAGTCTTCTTATCCTGGGTTGACGCACCCGCAGGATACTCCATAGTCATAAGGAAGGTCTGGATATCGTGGAACCATGGCTTGCCGTCGGTGGCATTCTCGATTGCAAAGACAAATGCCGGTCTATCAAGACGCGAAAGCACAATTCTTGGAGCCTCATTCCAAAAATTGACTTTATACATTGAAGCCAACGTGGCTAAGGCATCAGCCATCTGATTTTCAGCCCTGGGTACATGATGAAGTTCCACTCGATCGAAGAAAGGAAGCAGCCTCCTGGCATAATTCATGTACGGTACCAAATTCGCTTGACGAGTTTCCCACTCCCCTTTAATCTGATTGATTACAAGCGCTGAGTCACCATATACGTCTAGATTCTTGATTCTCAAATCAATTGCCTCTTCTAGACCCATAATACATGCTTCATACTCTGCTTCATTGTTGGTAACTGGAAACGTCAGTCTCGCAGTAAGCGGGATGTGGGATCCGTGAGGAGTCGTGATGATAGCCCCGATACCACTTCCATAGGAATTAACTGCTCCATCGAATATCAACTTCCACTGAGACTTCCTATTTGGCCCCTCATCGGGCAATGGCTCATCGCAATCCTTCGCTTTGAGAAACATAATATCCTCGTCAGGGAATTCGAACTTCATCGGCTGGTAGTCTTCGATTGGCTGTTCGGCAAGGTAATCCGACAATACGCTTCCCTTAATGGCTTTCTGGGAGACATACTGAATATCATATTCCGTTAACACCATTTGCCATCTGGCAATCCTGCCCGAAAGAGCCTGCTTCTCGAAGACGTACTTGATCGGATCCATCTTCGAAATTAGCATAGTGGTGTGATTGAGCATATACTGTCGTAGACGTTTGGCAGCCCAAGCTAATGCACAACACGTCTTCTCCAGCATCGAGTATCGAGATTCACACTCAGTGAACTTTTTACTCAAATAATAAATGGCATGCTCCTTTCTGCCCGTCTCGTCGTGCTGACCGAGAACACACCCCATACTATTCTCCAGAACCGTCAGGTACATGATTAATGGTCGTCCAGCCACTGGGGGTATCAAGATTGGAGGTTCTTGAAGATACTGCTTTATTTTGTCGAATGCCTTCTGGCAATCCTCATTCCAAGTAATCGCCTGATCTTTCTTTAAAAGCTTGAACATCGGTTCACAAGTGGCCATGAGCTGAGAGATAAACCTTGCAATGTAGTTTATTCGGCCCAAGAAACCACGAACTTCTCTTTCTGTTTTCGGCGCTGGCATTTCTTGGATAGCTTTTATTTTCGCAGGATCAACTTCAATCCCTCGTTCACTAACGATAAACCCCAATAACTTTCCGGACTGCACTCCGAAAGTGCACTTGTTAGGATTCAGCCTCAGCCTGAATTTCCTAAGCCTCTCAAAAAGCTTTAATAAGTTGACCAGATGCTCTTCCTCCGTTTGGGACTTTGCAATCATGTCATCAACATAGACCTCGATCTCATGATGAATCATATCATGAAACAAAGTTACCATTGCTCGCTGGTAAGTGGCCCCTGCGTTCTTCAGACCGAAAGGCATTACCTTATAGCAGAATGTTCCCCAGGGGGTGATAAACGTCGTTTTCTCCATGTCCTCCGGTGCCATCTTAATCTGATTGTAACCGGAGAAGCCATCCATGAACGAAAACACGGAAAATTGGGCTGTGTTGTCGACCAACACATCGATATGAGGCAACGGGAAATCATCCTTAGGGCTCGCCCTATTCAAATCCCGATAATCGACGCACATGCGTACCTTACCGTCCTTCTTCGGTACAGGCACTATGTTGGCGACCCACGGAGGGTAAGTGGTAACGGCTAGAAATCCTGCATCCAACTGCTTCTGGACTTCTTCTTTGATTTTTACAGCCATGTCTGGTCTCGTCCTCCTAAGCTTCTGCTTGACTGGAGGGCAATCCTCTCGCAACGGCAAGCGATGAACCACGATATCTGTGTCAAGTCCGGGCATATCTTCGTATGACCAAGCAAAGACGTCACTATACTCTCGAAGCATCTCGACCAGTCTATGCTTGACATCATTCTGCAGCGCAGCCCCTACTCTGACATTTCTGACGAGCTCTTCAGAACCCAGATTTACGATCTCAATATCCTCTTCATAAGGCAGAATAACCTTCTCCTCTTGTCTCAACAAGCGGGCCAACTCTTCCGGAAGGTCCTCGTCTTCATCAATCTCATCCTCGGCTTGATAGATCGGGCAATCGAAATCGTAGTGAGCCGTAGAGGGTCCAGAGTCGATGTCATCTGTTATGTGGATCCTGCAATAACAAGGGTTAAGTTTAAAGCAAGAATATGCAGGTTAGCACAGACCTCGTTGCCATTTTGCTGTTTTTTCGAAATAAACATAAAACAGGAATAACAGAGAACACAATATTTGAGTGTGAAGAAAACGCCTGTTATTTATTAACAAAATGCATGTACATAATCCAACAAGGCCCTGACAATAAAACCACTATGCCCCGGGCAGGACATAGGGTTGTACAAAGATTGTAAAAAGCAAATCATTACTCTTCACTTGTCAGCTGGATAATCTCCTTGATGGTCCAATTGTTGAGGCGTTCGCCCGGCTTGCTTGGCTGCATCCAGGCGTCAAGATCACAATCACTATCCCCGCTGTCCTCAGACGCTGCGTTGATACTTTAGAAAATCACTCATCCTTTGGTGAATAGGATCGGCCCTTTCCCGCGAGACGAACTGCTAGACGAAGAAGATGAAGCCTCAGCTTCAGGAGAATATCCCAATCCAAACTTATCCTGCTTGATTGGTATATCCAAAACATGCCCCCAGCCTGGGGTGGAACCGGCTTCGACAACGGCCCGAGCTTCTTTAAACGAGGAGAGATTCATCTCTTGCTTCTCTGCGACGACAGGAGCTACCTCTTTCACCTTGACGGTTTCAAATGCCTGGCAGAGAGTTTCATGGATCTCGCCATCCATTTCAACATATTTAAAGGACGACAAGTGGCTCACCATAATGTCCTCCTCACCACAGACGGTTACTATGCTGCCCCCGACAGCATATTTGAGCTTCTGATGCAGCGTGGACGTCACGGCACCAGCAGCATGGATCCATGGCCGACCTAAGAGGCAACTGTAGGCAGGCATGATGTCCATGATATAGAAGACCGTATTGAACGTCTCTGGACCAACTTGAATTGGTAGGGTCAACTCTCCGAAAACGTGACACTTAGTTCCATCAAAGGCCTTCACCACCAGATCACTGGGCGTGCAAAGCAATCCACGAGTGTCCAATTTCATCAATGCCTTCTTCGGAAGCACATTAAGCGACGAACCCGTATCCACCAGGACATGCGACATGATAGTGCCTCTGCACTCTATTGAGACGTGCAAGGCGCTGTTGTGGTCTCTTCCTTTAGGAGTCAGCTCTAGATCTGTAAATCCCAGCCCATTACCAGCATTAACATGGGCTACCACCTCCTCTAGCTGATTTACTGATATCTCCTGCGGCACGTAGGCAGCGTTCAATACCTTCAGTAATGCGTTGCGGTGCGCTTCAGAACACAGCAACAGGTTAAGAATAGAGATCTTAGACGGAGTCTGATGAAGATGATCTACAATCTTGTAGTCTCTCTTCTTGATTAGTCGCATGAACTCTTCAGCATCTTTAACTAGCAAATCTTTTTCTGCCCCAGGAGGGACCTCTTCGACAGCTTTGTCTTTACCTTTATCAACAGCATCAGCCCGGACCACTTTCTCTGCTGCCACTGACTCCGGCAAGATTCTGCACAGTCGATCCGTATGGTTCCAGCTCTAACTTCTGACCATTGCAATAGACTTCGGCGCCATAATGCCATGGAACGGCGTTAGTGCTTTCGAATGGGATTGGCCCGACCCTGGTGATAGTAATTGTAGGTGGTCGGGGCGCAGAAATAGTAATAGGGTGACGAGGAATAGTAATGGTAGCAACTTCATCTGCCTGCTTCAGCACGACCTCCCCTGATGCACTTTCTATGCTCCGGCTGAACTGCAAAATACCCTCAGACATCAGACTTTGGATACCTTCGACCAGCTTCTCACACCCATCAGGAAGTGTAGCACAAGCCATACATAACTCTCCGCATCCAGGAAAGAAGCCCTTCTTCAGCAACTTAGCCTTGACAAAACTGAGCGGCGTCTTCAAATCTCTGACATCAGTCAGCAAGTCTGCACTCTCCTCAGTGATAACGGCGTTCACTCCACCTCCTTTATGATGAGGCATAGGGTTCTTGGTAACATTGGGCACACTGTCAGAAAAGTTAATAACCTTGGCGTCCACCAAGTCCTGCACTTTGTGCTTAAAAGCTTTACAATTCTCAATCGTATGGCCTGGTGCCCCGGTATGGAAATCACAAGTAGCATTGGCGTCATACCCCGGCGGCGGTGCCCCTGTCAAGGGAGCCATTGTCCTCTTTTGCACTAACTGAAGCTGAAGCAACGTTTGTAAGAGCTGTGCATACGACATAGGTGGAGTTTCAAAATGACGATTTGTCAGAGGAACCCGATTCTGATATCTTCTATACCCCTGCTGATTCTGCTGCTGAGGCTGCTGCTGCGGTGGAGCTGCTGGGATATTTATGCTAGCAATCTGCTGCTGAGGGCCCTTTCCCTTTCTCCGAGCATTAGTGACAACACTGGCATCTCCGTCTCGACGCTTGCCAGCGTAGGGTTTCTTACTATCTCCTCTAGCTGAGGATGATTCGCCCTGGATTTTCCCAATCTTTATTCCGTTCTCGACATGCTCGCCCATAGTGATGAGAGTCGAGAATGTCCCAGACATGCCACTGACCAGCTTTTCATAGTAGATTCCAGGAAGGGTAGCCACGAACATTTGCACTAGCTCACGCTCAACCATCGGCGGTTGAACCCGAGCAGCCAATTCACGCCACCGCTGGGCGTACTCTTTAAAGCTTTCATTGTTCCGATGTGAGAGATTCTGAAGTTGAACTCGGTTGGGGGCCAAGTCGCTATTGTATTAATAGTGGAGGACGAACGCTTCAGCGAGGTCTTTCCAGGTGCGCACAGTAGCGGGCTCCAGGCCCATATACCATTCGAGTGATGGACCAGAAAGACTATCTTGGAAGAAGTGCATCAGCAACTTCTCATCGTCAGAATAAGCGGACATCTTTCTGTAATAAGATCGAAGGTGGACACGGGGGCAGGTAGTACCCTTATACTTCTCAAAGACAGGCACCTTGAACTTATGAGGTACCTTAAAGTCAGCAATCAACCCGAGCTTGGACATGTCAACGCCCAATGTGTTCTGATTTTCAATGTCTCTCATCTTGTCTTCCAGCGCTTTGAACCTGAGTCGAGCTTCAGCATTCAACTCTGCTTCTACACCTCTCTGAGAGAATATGTCATCCTGATGGTCCTCCAGCCACGGTTGAGGCACCAACAGATTTCCGACACCAGCATTGCCGTTAACCGGCCCTGTGTTTACGTTGGCTCCCAGACTACCATTGCCGACGCCTGCCGCGTTGAGCCCGATATTAGTCATCAGATTTCCGTTAGCACTGCCGTTGCCCCCGGCAACAGGAACAACATTCTGTGGAGCATCCACTGGAGGAGGAGTAGGCACAGCCCCGCCGTGCAGTATGCCATTACTGTCAACCCTGGAGATCAACGGTTGAACCAAAGTACGAAGCTGGTCCTGACCATTCGCGACCACTTGCATTAGCTCCCTAAAACGATCCATCCGTTCACGGAGCTCTTGAACATCTGACTGCACCTGGTCCATGATTCTTGTTTGATTAGCGCGAGTCGAGTAACGGTGAATGAGCCTCTGATCAATCCTGGAGACTGGAGACAGCTCGGAACCTGTGTACCTGAAAAACCTGGCAACATTAAAGGTTAGGAAAAGAAACAGAATGTATGTCATGCAAAAATGCTTCATGCAGATGTATGCGTGTGTTTGTGTGCTTGAGAGATTTCCCCCGATCCTGGCGCCTTAGTACCAGTGCTGACAATAATAAGGAGGGGAATCTGGGCCCCATCATGGAAACAGCAATCTCACATATACATAGTACCAGTGATAGCCAACTCCGACACATCAGGGATCGAGAACTCGTATGCAACAGTCTTCTTGTAATAATACAATAAGAGGCGAGAGATCCTGGATCGGGGAAACGGTACCTGTCACAGACACACGTCAATGGAATGCGAATGATAATGCAAACTAATGCAAAATGCAGGTATGCAACAATATATTCAGGTGGCTGCTGTGGAGATACGGTATCAACAGTCACTGATGAGAAAAAACCCCGGCGTAAAACCACTGATCTGATCTGCTGAGAATAACCATCGGATAGGATCGAGATCAAAATTCTGCTCTGCCGAGAATAAATGTCTGATAACAAGGACCCCGGACGTATGATCAAGAAAACGTCTGCTGATGAAGTCTTCAGACCCCAAATCAAAAATCTGCCCTATCAAGAACAAACACACAGCTGCTGACGAGATCTTCAGACCCCACTCAAAATCTGCCCTATCAAGAACAAACAACAACTGCTGATGAGATCTTCAGACCCCACTCAAAAATCTACTCCATCCAGGACAAACCTCTGATGACAATACTCTGATCGGAACCTGCTCTATCAGGAACAGACATACACCCGATGATAAAATCCTCTGATCAAAAACTTGCTCTGTCAAGAACAGTCAAATCTGCAACTGAGAACCCTGATACCAACGTAACTGACTCACTGTCAAGAAAACCAGGTAGTCTGAAGGTATAAGTTTCCTGCAATATCCCAACCCCACTCACAGGTACGGACCTAATCCACGGACAAAGGTACGACATCCTATGCGGTCATCAGCTCGACCTTTGGAGACTTAGGCGTTTACCGTTTGCGGTAGAACCGAGAGTTAACAAAACTCTCCTTCTGAAAAGGTTTCCAAGAATTAAAGGTCCAAGAGGACAAAAAGAGTTTGATCTTTGTTTTCTGTTTTTTAGAGAAGTATCTTTTTATGGATGTTTGCAACTGATATCGCACTAGAGACTATGACCTGAAAGTGAATGTGTCGCATGTCACCCAAAAGGTACCATACTAAACATCCAGACTGTTGGAAAGAAACTCTCCAACAACCCTTTCTCAAGTAGCTTAAGGCTCGTAGCGTACGACGTCAATCAACCTTTATTACTGTATTTTGATTTTGTTTGAAGATGAGAAGAGAATGGACGCACTAAAGGGGAACTGATCCAATCCTAAAGTTGTCATGCAAAGTTGATCCTACGGTTAAGGTTAGGAAGGAACTATCTAATGTTATCATGCATGGTTAGAACCTTAATGTCTGTCATAACTTCTCTTGAACAAGAGAAGTCAGAGTTCCTAGGGGAACATGGCAAAAGAAAACTGTAAAGAAAATACTGGAATAAAATACATGCAATGCAAAACATAAACAGAAGGAGCCAAGCTCAACTTCTAGAGCAAGCAAGCCCAAAGGCAACATACAAAACACAGGCAAGGGAGACAGACTCAACCTTAAGCCAGCAAGCAAAGCCAGATAATAACAGTCAAGTAGAGGGAGACAGACTCAACCTCTAGATGCAGACAAGCAAAGGGAGCTATTCTCAACCTTTCAATGGTCTTAAGCCTAGGAACATCTATCATGAAACCTAGTCTAATGTAACACACATTCAATCAGTCACACAAGCAAAGCAGAGCAGTCAGAAGAAACATCAGGCAAAACAGCTCAACAGCAAAGCAGATAAACAGCAAACAAACAAACAGTCTGCAAACAAACAACTTCAAGCCATCTTCAAAAGAAGTCTTCATCTTCATGCTTCAACAAGCTCCAACACAAGAGAAGAGAATAACACCAAGATTATTGATTGATGATGGGAAGCAGGAAGGAAACCAAGGGAATCCCTCCTGACACTCAACCAGTCATCAGGGAAAAGCATCCTCAAAGGTTCTACCTCTTGTAAAATGCCACACATCCTTCCTTTGGAAGGATGAGGCTTTTTCATAGGGACCTTGAATCATAGGATGAGAATGGAAAGCAATCAAAGCAATCCATGTTTGTTTGAAGAAAGAGAAAGCAACTAAACTCTTCCTAAACCCTAATTGAGTAAAGCTCAAAGAAAGCTCCTAAAAGAAGGCCTAAACACCAAAACCAAGATCCACCACCAAGAAAACAGAAGCTTAAACATGTCTAAAACACCATCAAAGAAGATTAGCAAACCTATTATGAGCTAAAGGCAACCATTGGGGTCATTCTAAAGCAAGTGCTATGTTGAAAGCAACTTAAACTAGCCTAAGTATTAAATCTATGAAAAAAATCCTAAAACACCTTCTAAAATTCTACCAAATTTTCTAAGGGAACCTAAACATGTTAAGGACCTCTGGGCAAAGGATCAGAATCTTAATCTAAAGGGAAATCACCTAAAGAAATCCTAGATCACAAGGTACCACATTAAAACCCTAAAATGAAAGGTCTAATGCTCCTAATCCAAAACAGAATTTAATGTTGTCTAAAAAATCTAAATTAAATCATAGGGGATCATGCATCTCTAATCTACCAGCTAGCAAAAACTCAGCCCTAAGCTCCATACCAATTGCAAGAACAAAAATCAGCAAAATCATGTATCAAATATGCAAAATTGAAGAAATTAATAAAATGGAGAAAATCAAATTAAATTAAAAATCAGACAAACATGAAATATAAAATCACAGAAAAATCACAAATAAAATGAGGAGCAAGGGCATATTTTTATTTTATTTTTCTGATGAATATTGAAATTAAAATGAATTAAAGAAAGAAAAAGCAATTAAAATAATACAAAAAATGAAATAAAAGAATTAAAAGCTGGGAAATTATGAGGGGCGTTGGATCAGAAGACCAAGTATATGCATCCAATGTCCACCAGCGTGCCAAATCAGATGCCAAATAGGATTAATGAAACGCCTGCGTTTCATATAGTCAAAGTCCAAAGTCTGAGATTGGATCATGTCCACACGATGAGATTACAAAGTCTTCTACTCCACTCAATCCAACGGATCCTGGTTATCTTCCACGTTTGAAACTCAGATGGAGGGAAAGTCTCAGGCGGTGGTTCCAACGGCTGCTCAGCCTTCTTCTCCGACGAGCTAACAATTACAGGTCAAGCAAACACAACAAGATCTACATGGATTCACTCAATTTTCCACGCTGATCTCAAATATGCCATCCAAATTAACTGAATCCTCATGAATCTTAAAATTCGAAGCCAAACAGAAATTATGTCAAGTTCTCAAGCATCATCAATCCTTAATTCAAGACCACAGATCTGTTCCTCACACTTCACTGATCATCCTAAACCATCTAGATCATATGGAATCCTCAAGATCAGGTCAAACCAACTCTCAATAGAAATCACATGTCAACCTAATTTGTCTCTAATTCTCCAATTAATGATCTAAAATCCATCTAAGCAACTTCATAAAGCCTAACCGCATGCTAATATATGCTAAAACACAATGAATCTTCATCAATTTAGAAAACTACATACCTGCGTTAGAGCTTGAAATTGAGGTATCTAGAACATGATTCTCAGCTTCAAATTGTGCAGATCTACTCAATGCTTGATGTTGGAGGTGTTTGTAACTTCAATTTGCTTTGAATTGGCCTGAAATTGAAATCACGATTTTCACTTCCTCTCTTGAAACTCAACTTGCAAATTCTGGTTCTAGCATGAAATGATCTCCAAAATTGTTCTAAATCATTCATAAGACTTATATAGAAATGATTTGTGGGCTTTTTTGATCCATTGGAGGCCCAAATCCAGAAATCCAATTTTCAAGTTTCTTTGAAAAACTCAAACAAGGAATGCACGAATACTGGCTCAAAACTTCCCTTGGAAGCTTCAATTCAAGTGCTTGTGGTCTGGTGAGAGTGTCTAGAGTGATTAGAGAGCTCAAACTTATCATATGAACAAATTTGGATGTGTTGCTTATTTGGGAAGTTACAAGTCAAACCACCATGAATTAGACCTCAAATGAAAATTCTAATAATGCCAAAATATTTAGAATTACTTTTCTGATTAAAATGAGTACTCACATGGCCTATTTTGAACACAAATCAATTAATCATGAATTTTTCACTTAAATGCCTTTAAATTCTTCCTTTTGCCAAATTTCTCAAACCAAGTCTCATCCTAAGCCAAATCAGTTCATCATGAGGATATGGTTGACCTAAAAATATCATTTTGAGCAAGTTTTGTGTAGAACAAAATCTCATTTGAAGCTTGAAAGATGGAGAAAATGACCTATAATGCCAAATGGCCTATAATCTTACTTTCCCAAAATATCCCTAACTTGTAAACCTCATAGCTTGAGTTCTACAAATCGAGACCTACAACTTTCATGTTGGCCAAAAGTTCCTTGGAAGTTGGTGAACTTTCACAGACAAATTTCACATTCCTCAGATGACCTGTAACTTGTTTGGACCATAACTTGAGTTCTATAAATCCAATGGAGGACTTCTAGTACTCAAATTAAAGCTAAGAGCATGCCCTAAAAGTTTCATGTTGCCCAAAAGTGGAGATGAAACTTGTATCTTGAGATAAGTGGTCTTGAAGTTTGGCACTAAATAGGGGATTTTACCTTGAGAACCCTAATTTAGCAACTCCTCACACTTTGAACTTTTATTGGAATATCATCTCATGTATCTCAACACAACTTTGCATGGTCCCAAAGACTTAGAATTAAGCTTTGATCCTCTTCAATTGCACAATTGACTTAGGGTTATTCAGATGAAAACCCTGATTGCAACACCCTCAATTGTGGCTCTTCACACTTGATATAATGATTTAACTGAGCTCTCTCATGACCCTTAAGGCACTCTATGAGCTCTATCCATACACTCTCTCCTTGATCAAGGCTCCACAACCCACTGATGATCTTCCATTGGTCCTCAGATTAAGAGATTAACCACATACAAACAACTGAACCTCTCAAGAACCCAAACTTCTTCCTGATGACTTTGGTGACTTCTCAAGCTTGCATAAGACCTCTAGATAGGCTCCTCTGGATATAAACCACACTTGATCCCCTGCACAAATGAACAATGCTATGCTATGTAAATGTTAGATCAATGATATGCTAAGGCAATGAAACATAAACCAAGTAAGAAAAGGTTAGGCAAATTTTGGGGTGCAACAATGACGTCCCTAAAACGGTGTTTCGTTGCCCAGGGGCCTTAGGCACTTACGAATGGGTAGTGATGCCTTTCAGCCTGAAGAATGCTGGGGCAATGTACCAGCGGGCGATGAATTCAATTTTTCATGATTACATTGAGTCCTTTATGCAGATATATATTGATGACATTGTGATAAAATCTGTGTCAGGAAAAGCTCATGTAGAACATCTGCGCAAGTCCTTCATAAGGATGAGGAAGTTTGGCCTAGAAATGCATCCCCTCAAGTGTGCATTTTGTGTACAAGCAGGAGATTTTCTTGGTTTCGTAGTCCACAAGAAGGGGATCAAAATCAACCAAAACAAAACAAAGGCCATCATGGAAGCGAAAGCGCTATCCAACAAAAAGGAACTTCAATCGTTGTTGGGCAAAATAAATTTCCTAAGAAGGTTCATATCGAACCTCAGTGGAAAAACGCAGGCCTTCTCACCATTGCTTCGAGCCACTAAGGAGAAATTCGAATGGGAAAAAGATCAGCAAGAAGCTTTCGACAAGATCAAAGACTACTTGACTCATCCTCTAGTCCTTTCACCTCCATGTCGAAATAAAAGCATGAGACTGTACATAGCAGCGTCAGACAAAACTCTAGGGAGCATGCTTGCTCAAGAGGACGGAAGTGGCGTCGAAAGAGCCATTTACTACCTTAGCAGAGTTTTAAGTGATGCAGAAACTAGGTATAGCGAGATAGAGAAATTATGCTTATGTTTGTATTTCTCATGTATGAAGTTGGAGCAATATATAAAACCAGTTGATGTTTATGTCTCGTCACATTTTGATATTATTAAACATATGTTGTCCAAACCTATCTTGCATAGTCGAATTGGTAAATGGGCATTAGCATTAACTGAGTACTCACTAACATATAGACCGTTAAAAGCGTTCAAAGGTCAAATAGTGGCAGACTTCATCGTCGACCACTCCATAAATGAAAGTACCCTGAACATTGTTGAACTAGAGCCTTGGAGGCTCTACTTCGACGATTCTAGTCACAAGAACGGGACAGGCATAGGTCTGCTAATCATTTCGCCTGACAAAATTCCAACAAAATTCAAGTATAGAGTCGAGGGCCTATGTTCCAATAATGAAGCTGAATATGAAGCTTTGATCGCTGGACTTGAAATTTTGTTAGAATTGGGGGCAACCCAAGTCGAAATAATGGGAGATTCAAAGTTGGTTGTGAAACAATTAACAAAGGAGTACAAATGCGTTAAAGAGAATCTCATTATGTATTTCATGATAGCCAACAGGCTACTCAAAAAATTCGAAGTGTGCACTATTCGACATATACCACGACTACACAATTAGATAGCCAACGATTTGGCGCAAGTCGCTTCAGGATATAGGGTCTCGAAGGAAAACTTGCAAGAAGCAATAGAGGCCAGAGGCAAATTTGTGTCTGTAGGTTTGAGACCGTCAGACTTGGAAGTTACGAAATTTGGCTATGCTGACGAAGAAACCTTCGAGATTTTTACAGTCGAAGGCCTAACAGACAAAGATTGGGAGAAACCTTTGGTCGAGTACCTTCAGAACCCTTTGGCAACCACATAGCAGAAAATAAAATATCAAGCGCTAAGCTATGTCCTTCTGGGGAATGAGTTATTTAAGAAAACCTCTGAGGGAGTTTTACTTAAATGCCTCAGTGAATCCGAAGCATACTTGGCGTTGTCTTCTGATAACGCGAAATCATATCGTTTATTTGGCTTGATTTACATGCATTTATTTGTGACTTTTATTAATTTATCTTGATTTATATTCTATTATATGATTAATTTACTTCGTTTTGCAGATTGGGGAGAATTTGGACTAAAGAAAGAAAAGGAGAAGAAACAGATGAAAAACGGATGAAAAATAGATGAAAAATAGCAGATACGGATTCTGCTACTGTGACGACCGTCACAGGTCCATGACGACCGTCATGCGTGTGACGACCGTCACATTTCATGACGACCGTCACGCAGACAAAAAACGCAGAATCAGAATTCACGATCAATCTCAACTTAAATCCTTCCTACACTTTCTCCACTCACTGCCCATTACTGGAAGTTACTACACTTTCTCCACTCACTGCCCACTACTGGAAGTTACTACACTTTCTCCACTCACTGCCCACTACTGGAAGTTACTACCACTTTCTCCATATCTCACGCATGATCTCAGGAAATTGAGATAAGAAACATCTCCTATAAATAGACAAAAGATTCACAGAGAAAAGGGTGGATTCTTCATCCCGAAGTTCTGCCAAAATTCCATCAAAGTTATTTATCGTTACTTTTATTTTCCTTTCCATTTTCCTTCAGTTCAGAATATTGTATTTTCTTCCTGTACCTTTTATTTCTCGCCAAAGTAGAATCCTGCCGACATTGTGGGGGACTACCCAAGGATTTGAGATCAGTACTATTTACAGGTTTTTATTAATTGAATTACTACTTTATTTCTGTTATGATGCACGCTTTATTATTCTGTTGTTTATGTCTATTTCTGTTCGCATTAATTATCATGTCTGGCTAAGTTAGTTTTATCGGTATGTAACCGAATTAGTAGGATAGGATTCGATAGTAACCGACATCTTCCCTTTTTACAAACAACCTTTCTGGCTGTAGTGTTTAAATTTATTTACTAAATAAACTCCGTCGCGAAAGCGAGAACTTATTTAAAAGTAGTTTTGCCACGAAAGTGGGAAATTAATTAAGGTACGAACCAACAAGCGAAAGCTACGGCAAGACCAGATAGTAAACACTAGGCATTTGTTTTAATAACAGCGAAAGCACTTTAAAATGGATTAGAACCTTGAGATTTCCAAAAAGTAGTTTAAACCCCGAATGGGACAGCGAAAGCATACATTCGGCCCTTAGAATTATGACTAGCGTCAACAACCATCGTGAGACGAAAGTCTTCAGATCACTATTTTCTTCTGAACAATGTTTGCAAAGAGTAAGAAGCATCGGTGACCTGTCGAATCCCAGATAACTAAGTCTTTGCATACCGATATCCTTTACCGCATTTCTCTAAACCAATTTTCTTTATTTCTTTTGCATTTAATTTCATTCGCATTCAATTTTCCTAATTCCAATAGCCTTAGCTTTACACCGTAATAATAGATAACGGTAGATTGACATTGGTCTCTGTGGGTTCGACAATCTTTTATATTACTTCGATATTTCTGTGCACTTGCGGAGCGATCATCTTCATTCCATGGTGGGACATGTGGAGCACACCAAGTAGGCCATAAGATGAAATGGCTACTATTTCGTCAGGGGATGTACTGGCCCACGATGCTAAAAGATTGCATTGAGTTCGCCAAGGGTTGTCAGGAATGCCAAGTCCATGCTGGCATACAACATGTCCCAACAAGCGAATTACACTCCATAGTCAAGCCATGGCCATTCAGAGGTTGGGCTTTAGACTTAATAGAAGAGATTCGACATGCGTCTTCCAAAAACCAGAAGTATATTTTGGTGGGGATAGATTATTTTACCAAGTGGATCTAAGTTATACCTCTACCTAAAGTAGACCAAAAAGATGTCATCGAATTCATTTAGAAATATATCATTTACAGATTTGGGCTACCAGAAACAATAACGATAGACCAAGGGTCAGTGTTTACAGGTAGGAAGATGCAGGAGTTCGCCAAATAAATGGGATTTAAACTCCTTACTTCGACACCTTATTACGCCCAGGCCAATGGCCAAGTCGAAGCGGCAAACAAAGTGATAATTGGCATGATAAAGAAGCAGATTGGAAGCAAGCCTAGGAATTGGCATAAGACGTTGGATCAAGTCCTATGGGCATGTTGAACATCCCTGAAGGAAGCAACCAACACTTCCCCTTATCGACTGACCTTCAGCCATGACGCAGTGTTGCCATCACGGCAACAACTGATCAATCATCTGATACAGAAACTGATTTCAACATCAACCACCTGTGTGAGCCACAGGCGTTGAATACACACTATATGCTACAATAAGCGGGCACTACGTAAAGCGCGTTATCCCTGTACTATCCGGGATCTTTCGAGCATCGCACTAAATAAAAGCGTGGTATCCCTGTACTATCCGGGATCTTCCATCTCCAAGCAACCCTGCGGGGAAAATCTGGCAACAACTACTCGAGGAAAATTCTGCCGAACTTCAAAGTCAAATTATAAAGTCTGCAATGCTGATGTAACAGCTACCTGAGGAAACATTCTGCCGACTTCAAAGTCAAATTATGAAGTCTGCAATGCTGACGTAACAGCTACCTGAGGAAAAACTCTGTCGAACTTCAAAGTCTAATTATGAAGCCGTGTAATGCGGACGACAACTCCAAAGTCTAATTATGAAGACATTCAATGCTGATAACAACTCCACGAGGAAACCCTGCCGAACTTCAAAGTCTAATTATGAAGTCTGTAATGCTGACGTAACAGTTATCCTGTCGATGAATTTCTGACGACGACTCCAAAGTCCAATTATGAAGCCGTTTAGAACTGACAATAACTCCAAGGTCTAATTATGAAGCCATTGAATACTGATGACAGCTCCAAAGTCTAATCATGAAGCCATTTAATGTTGATGACAACTTCAACATCTAATCATGAAGTTGTTCAGTGCTGGTTACAACTTCAAGGTCTAATTATGAAGCTGTTCAATTCTGATAACAACTCCAAAGTCTAATTATGAAGCTGTTTAATGTTGACGTAACAGCAACTCAAGGAAAACTCTATCGAACTCCAAAGTCAAATTATGAAGCCCTCAAGAACTCTTTCGAGGAAATTCAACAATAACTTCAAAGTCTAATTATGAAGCCGTTCAATGCTGGATACAACTTCAAAGTCTAATTATGAAGTTGTTCAATTCATTCGAGGAAACTCCGTCGAGGAATTTCTGACAACAACTTCAAAGTCTAATTATGAAGTCGTCGTAACACTGACGTAACAGCCACCTGAGGAGAACTCTGCCGGGGAAATTCTGACGTCAACTGCCAGACATTAACCTTGACGACGAGTATTGGCCTCAAAAATCTCATCCTTGAAATTTCCTTTTGAAATGCTGACGTGACAGCAACCCGAGAAAAACTCCACTGGGGAATTTTTGACAACAACTTCAAAGTCTAATTATGAAGCCGTGTAAAGAAAACTCCGTCGGGGAAGAAAAGAAACTTAACCACACAACTCTGATGAGAGAACACATGACAGGACGAACGTTATCATCACATATCTCATGCCACAAATTTAAACATCCGAAAACCACCCTGAACAAGAATTCCAACTACCTGCAGGGAAGAACACCTGAAAACAAAAAGGTAACCAACCTGGCTTATGTTTCAGAATGCACATGTTTGAAAATGGCGTAATGCTCCATATACGATGGGAATGCTACACATTTGGGTAATATGCTATGCTATGCAGATATGATGCTACATGCAAGATGTAAATACAGGCACGGGCTGCCGGAGAAACGCTGGATGCAGAACTGCTCTAGCAAAATAAGTGCTGAAGACAAAGCCAATGCTGCTGGGGATAACCGGGTATCACAGAATTATTCCAGCAAAATAAATGCTGGAAAAGTGAACCGACTCCGCTAGGGGGAGCAACAATTCTGCTGGGGAATAGCTTAACAAATCCGTAGTTACGAACTCTGCAGAGGATGACCAACCTGTTGGAGGAAAGACAACCTGCTGGAGAAACAGAAAAAGCCATCCTTCGTGGGGACGAACTTCTTCAAACCATGGACAACCTGGTCGTACCCCGTGAAGACCTCACTGGGGATTAAATGTACACATGACTATCGTTGGGGATGCACATTACTGCCCGATTGCTTGCTAGCTCGCATACGACTCCTGTGGGGATAAAAATGCGACTTCCATCTGCTGGGGAGAAATAAGATCACTTAGAGCCTGCTCCTACGTTAAGGGACACTGGCTGGGGAAACATAATCCCTTATCTGTTTGCTGCGAAGGTAACGACCCTGCAAAATATGAGCAACGACAAGATACCCTATACAAAAGGAAATATCCAGGTCAATAGTCGTGACAATCGCTCAATCAATTAAAAGTTTTAACAATTATTGTCCGAGGCCTGCCAGTTTATGCATGTGCAAGTTTATCAAAACATCGGCGTTTTCCACAAACAAAGCAGTAAAAGTTAAAACAAGAAACAAACATCAAGTACTGAATAGTATGCGTTTATTGATAATGGGCCTGTAAATAGGCAAAGTTTTATACAATGGATGCAACTCCTGAAAAGAGGAAGCTACAAGAATAAATGCAAATATGTACATAGGTACAAAGAAATTTGTATACATGTCGACAACATGGTACAGACGAACACCATGAGTTGATCCTCCTATGACTCGCCTGACTCCGACGCTTTCCCGATACTCCATCCTCGGAAGAGATTGACTTGGATAATCGACCCTCAGGAACTCCCAAACCACCAAGCAAAGTAGTATCAAACTCGGACCGCAGTCATTTTCTTTTTTCAATCCCTAACTTTTTCCTGAATCGCCCTTTGCGGGTTTTCAATTCACCGGGATACCCTTTTTTGCCGAAGTCGCCTTTTCAGGTTTTCGACTTCGCGGGTGTACATCTTTTCAATTTTATCCCTAATTTTTTCCCGAACCTTTTTCTTTTTTCTTTTTTTTTTTGGTTCGCCGGGATGCCCCATTTTTGCCTGGACTTTCTTTTTTTGTCCAGCGCGTCTCTTTAAGCAAAGTATTTTTTAACTGTGTCCGAGTTCACAGGGGATGTAAAATCCTCACCATCCATGGTGGACAGCAGTAAGGCTCCTCTGGAGAAGACCTTTCGAACGATGTATGGACCTTCATAGTTGGGAGTCCATTTACCCTTGTGATCTGATTGTGGTGGGAGAATCTTCTTTAGCACAAGATCGCCCGTCTGAAAGCTTCGAGGGCGCACCTTCTTGTTGAAAGCTTTCTTCATTCGGCTCTGGTATAACTGACCATATGCGATAGATGCGAGTCTCTTCTCGTCCATCAAACTGAGCTGATTCAGTCTATTCTTTATCCACTCTGCCTCATCAAGTTGGACATCGAGCAAAACTCTCAAGGAAGGAATCTCAACTTCTAATGGTAGGACATCTTACATACCATACACCAGTGAGAAAGGCATTGCCCCGATTGATGTGCGTATCGTCGTACGATAACCGTGTAAAGCGAAGGGCAACATCTCATGCCAGTCTTTATATGTCACAAACATCTTCTGAACTATCTTCTTGATGTTCTTATTGGCCGCTTCGACAACGCCATTCATCTTGGGTCGATAGGGAGACGAATTATGATGCTCAATCTTGAAATTCTGGCACAATTCCTTCATCATCTTGTTATTCAGGTTCGAACCATTGTCAGTAATGATTCTTTCAGGAATGCCGTAATGACAGATGATATCCTTTTTGATAAATCGGGCTACCACTTGCTTGGTAACATTAGCGTAAGATGCTGCTTCAACCCATTTGGTGAAGTAATCGATAGCTACCAAGATGAACCGGTGTCCATTGGATGCGGTGGGCTCAATCTTCCCAATCATATCAATGCCCCATATAGAGAAAGGCCACGGGGACGCCATAACATTCAAAGGGCTCGGCGGCACCTGAAACTTATCGGCATAAATCTGGCATTTATGGCACTTCTTTGCAAACTTGAAACAGTCTATTTCCATGGTCAGCCAATAATACCCTGCCCGTAATAACTTTCGCGACATGGCGTGTCCACTGGCATGCGTGCCAAAGGTTCCTTCGTGGACCTCCTCCATGAGTAGATTAGCTTCTTTCTCATCAACACATCGCAATAGCACCAAATCGTGGTTTCTTCTATACAGAACACCATCTGGATTCAAGTAGAATTTTCCAGCCAATCTCCTAAGAGTCTTCTTATCACGACTGGATGCCCCAGTCGGATACTCTTGGTTCTTTAGGAAATTCTGGATATCAAAATACCACGGCTTGCCATCGGAAGCTTCCTTAATGGAGAATATGAATGCAGGCCTATCAAGGCGAGAGATAACTATTCTGGGAGCATCATTCCAGAAGTTAACTTTGTACATGGAAGACAATGTCGCAAGAGCGTCAGCCATTTGGTTTTCTGCCTGTGGCGCACGGTGAAACTCAACTCTGTCAAAGAAAGGCAACAACCTCCTCGCATAATTCATGTACGGTATCAGATTAGGCTGACGAGTTTCCCATTCTCCCTTGATCTGGTTCACGACTAACAAGGAGTCTCCATACACATCAAGATTTTTAATCCTCAAATCAATAGCCTCCTCGAGACCCATGATACACGCCTCATACTCAGCCTCATTGTTGGTAACTGGAAATGTCAGTCTGGCAGTGAACGGGATGTGCGACCCATGGGGAGTCGTAATAATTGCCCCAATTCCACTTCCATATGAATTAACAGCCCCGTCAAATATCAATTTCCATTGGGAACTCCGCTCGGGACCTTCACCGTGCAACGACTCTTCGCAGTATTTCATCTTTAAGTACATGATATCTTCATCAGGAAAATCAAACTTCATTGGCTGGTAATCATCGATTAACTGCTCAGCCAGGTACTCTGACAGTACGCTACCTTTGATAGCCTTTTGCGAGACATACTGTATATCGTACTCTGTCAGTACTATCTGCCATCGGGCAATCCTTCCTGAAAGTGCCTGCTTTTCAAAGACATATTTGATCGAATCCATCTTCGAAATCAGCATGGTTGTATGATTTAGCATGTATTGTCTCAGACGTTTGGCGGCCCAAGCAAGTGCACAACACGTCTTTTCGAGCATTGAGTAAAGGGACTCACAGTCTGTGAACTTTTTACTCAAATAATAGATTGCATGCTCTTTTCGTCTAGTCTCGTCATGTTGACCGAGAACACAACCCATACTGTTCTCAAGAACCGTCAAGTACATGATCAATGGTCTCCCGGCTACTGGGGGTATCAATATCGAAGGTTCCCGCAAGTATTATTTTATTTTTTCAAACGCCTTTTGACAGTTTTCGTTCCAGATAATTGCCTGATCTTTTTTCAATAATTTAAACATGGGCTCACACGTGGCTGTGAGGTGAGATATAAACCGGGCAATGTAGTTCAACCTCCCCAAAAAACCACGAACTTCTTTCTCTGTTTTTGGCGTTGGCATTTCTTGTATCTCTTTTATTTTAGCAGGATCAACCTCTATTCCTTTTTCACTAACGATGAACCCCAATAGCTTTCCAAATCTCACCCCGAATGTGCACTTATTAGGATTCAGCCTCAGCCTGAACTTCCTAAGCCTCTCAAACAATTTCAGGAGATTCACCAAATGTTCTTCCTCCGTCTGGGATTTGGCAATCATATCGTCAACATAGACCTCAATCTCTTTATGCATCATGTCATGAAAGAGCGTTGTCATAACACGCTGATATTTTGCCCCAGCACTCTTCAAACCAAAGGGCATCACTTTGTAGCAGAACGTTCCCCACGGGGTAATGAAAGTTGTTTTCTCCATATCCTCCGGTGCCATTTTAATCTGATTATAGCCTGAAAAGCCGTCCATGAAGGAAAACACAGAGAATTGAGCAGTGTTGTCGACCAACACGTCAATATGAGGAAGCAGGAAGTCATCCTTAGGGCTCACCCTGTTCAGATCCCGATAGTCAATGCACATCCGCACCTTACCATCTTTCTTTGGTACAGGTACTATATTGGCGACCCAAGGGGGGTAAGTTGTAACAGCTAGGAAACCAGCGTCCCACTGTTTCTGCACTTCCTCTTTAATCTTTACAGCTATATCTGGTTTCGTTCTTCTGAGTTTCTACTTGACCGGCGGACAGTCTTCACGTAATGGTAAGCGGTGGACCACAATATCAGTATCTAGCCCAGGAATATCTTTATAAGACCAAGCAAAGATGTCATTATACTCTCACAGCATCTCGACAAGTCTCTGCTTGATATCGCTTTGCAGCGCAGCCTCTATCCGGACATTCCTGACAACTTCTTCCGAACCCAAATTAATAACTTCAATATCCTCCTGATTAGGCAGAATGATTCTCTCTTCTTGTTTGAAAAGACGAGTCAGCTCTTCTGGTAAGTCGTCGTCCTCAACAATCTCTTCTTCGGCTTGGAATATCGGATGCTCAAAGTCGAAGCGAGTCATAGGAAGTTCTTGATTGGTGTCATCTGAAATATGAATCCTGCAAGAGAAAGGGTTAAATGCTTCAAATGACATGCAAACGAAGCACACGACCACATTGCCATTTTATTGATAAAAATAGAAAAACAGGGATCACAAGATTTGCATGAGGAAAACACCTTTATTTGATTGTTAAAGCAAAGCATACGCATAAATAAGTAGGCCCTAAAATGAAATCATTACGCCCCGGGTAGGACATAGGATTGTACAATAATCGAAAAAACAAGGCATTACTGTTTCGTCGTCACTTGAATAAAGTCCTGGATAAACCAGTTGCATAGGCTCTGCCCTGGCTCGCTGGGCTTGATCCATGAATCCATGTCACAGTCGCTATTTCCATCTTCACTGTCAGACACAACATTAATTCTTTCAAAACTGACTCCTCCTGGAGTGAACACAATCGGCCCTTTGAACTTTAGCGCGCTCTGTGATGAAGATGACGACGACGGGCGATATCCCAAACCAAATTTATCTTGCTTAACAGGAATATCCAGAACTTGACCCCAGCCTTTGGTCTCTCCGGCCTGAACTACCGCTTGGGCTTCTCTGTACGACGACATATCTACCTCTGGCCCTTTGCTAATGACAGGAGATTTGTCTCTGATCTGCACTCCTTCAAAAGCTTGGCATAATGTCTCATGGATCTCCCCATCCACTTCGACATATTTGAATGAAGACAGGTGAGTGTCGCTTGCGCGAAAATAAGGTGCCGGCATGACAGAAGAGTCGCCACCTTTCGTTATTTATCCCTCAAAGCGGGAAAGGAAACGATCGGAAAAACCTGACAAAAAGAGGGTAAGATAAGGTCATCGCAACCATTGTCTGGGTTCGGGAGTCGGTTATGCAAGGGGAAGGTATTAGCACCCCTCACGTCCGTCGTACTCGACGGGATCCACGCTTGTTTGTTTACTTGGACGGGTTGGTTATAATCTATCTACCTATCAAGGCTGGCTAAAAAAGAAAAGAAAAATGACTCGGCAAAGCATCGCACTTTATGCCTACGTATTCCCGTCTGGAACGAGAAATCAGAGTCAACGTAGTTCGCCTAACTACGGGGAAAGGTCGAAGGTTGCTCGCTAGGACGTCGCATCCTATGCCTACGTACTTCCACACAGTGTGGAAGATCAGAGCAAACGTAGTTCGGGAAACTACGACTTATCTCCTGAAAGAAGTGTTTTTTATTGTGTTTGCGATTTCAACCGCACTAGAGACTATGACCTGAGAGTGAATGCGTCGCATGTCACCCAAAGGGTACCATACTAAACATCCCTCCTCAGAAGGCTTAAGGCTCGTAACGTACGAAAGAAATCATTCATGATTACTGTATCTTAAACTGTTTCGAGATGAGAAGAGAACAGGCCCAACTAGGAGGGAGACTATCAAGTCCTACTGTTATCATGCCATGGATTCATCCTATGGTTGAGGTTTGAACAGGGAACTCCTAGAAGTTGTCATGCATAGGTTTCAACCTAAAAGTCTATCATCAAATCCTTATCAAAGGAAATGAGAGTCCTAAGGGATCATGTCAATGATACACCAAAACAGACAAAGCATCAGCTTAACAGTAAAATGCATGCAATGCAAGTGAGGGAGGAAATGTGTGTGGGGCTTCAGCCTCCACAAGCTCGTCTCGACCTCAAGCCAGTCATGAAATAACAGTAATCATACTGAAAAACAACATGCTATCAAGCAATAAACAGTAAATTGCAATCATACAGATAAATGAAATGAAGTGCCATCAGGCAAACAAAACACATGCTTGAGAAAGAAAGAATCTACATCTAATCTCTAACACTAACACTAACAGAATCCTGATCAAATCTAAGCAAAGCCCTAAGGCAAAACTCTACAAGAGAAATCAATCCCAGTCTTCAAGCTTCAGTACAAGCTTACCAAAGAAAGGGAGCTAAGTAGGCAGACTCATAGTGTCTTCCTTAGGAAAGCACTAGGAGGTGTATACTCAGGAATCATATCCTATGTGGCTCAACCACTGTGATCAGTTTACATTCCTCCTCAGGAGAAATTGAACTCACCAGTTGGCTCCAACATCACTGGATATTTAAGAAACCCTACCTGAACTAGTGGAACTAAGTGAATAGACCCATAGGACCTTCCTCAGGAAAGTACTAGGAGGCTTCCACTTAGGAGTTGTATCCCATGTGGCTCAACAACTTGTGATTAGTTTATATTCCTCCTCAGGAGAAACTAAACTCACAAGTTGGCTCCAACATCATTGGATACTTAAGAAATCCTAGATGACTAAGGGAACTAAGTGAATAGACCCATAGGTCCTTCCTCAGGAAAGTACTAGGAGGCTTCCACTTAGGAATTGTATCCCATGTGGCTCAACAACTTGTGATTAGTTTATATTCCTCCTCAGGAGAAATTAAACTCACAAGTTGGCTCCAACATCATTGGATACTTAAGAAATCCTAGATGACTAAGGGAACTAAGTGAATAGACCCATAGGACCTTCCTCAGGAAAGTACTAGGAGGCTTCCACTTAGGAATTGTATCCCATGTGGCTCAACAACTGTGATCAGTCTACATTCCTCCTTGGGAGAAATTAAACTCACAAGTTGGCTCCAACATCATTGGATACTTAAGAAAGAGGTGAGAAGAAAGAATGAAAGTCATTCATAGTGCCTTCCTCAGGAAAGTACCATGAATTTCCCCCAAGCTTCAGGATCTCAAACCTCACAGACAGGGAATAATCTCCAAGCTCTGGGTCTCTGAGTCTTGATCTTCAATCTTCTCTTCCATCATGCTCTTCAACAAGATCTTCAAAACAAACTAAGCCCCACAACAATTCCCCAAAGATAAACCCCAGAGACAGACAAATAACCACAAAACAGACAAAACCATCAGTCAACTTCAGAAAATACCTAAAAATACTAAAACAAGGGGGAAAATTCTAAATATTATTCACAAGGGTCTACAACATCTACCCATAACATCCATACATGCCCATCCCCAAAAATCAAGACAAAATTCTCTAAAGAAAATGAATTACCTTACCCATGCATAACCTAAACCCTAATTATGATACCCTAATGCTAACCTGATTAAACTAATCAAACTTTAATCTAAAAATCAAGAATTAAATCCTATGGGGAACTATGATTCAATATCTAATCACACCAAAAAGAATGAATTAAAAATCATAAGGGAAGGTCCTAAAATAAATTCTACAAAATTGGATACAATATTAAACATATTTAAAAGCTATTTAAAAGGAAAATATTCTAAAAATACTAAACTAAAAATAAAATGGAATTTTTATTTTTATTAATTTTCTAGACAAATTTATTAACCTATAGAAAAAACAAGAATTAAAAAATATTAATTTTTGGATTTTTTATGAATTTTTTAAATGCAAGAAATATAAAGGGAATTAAAAAAATAAAAGAAATCAATTAAAGGGGAGGGGGTGTGAGAAGCAAGGCGCCCCAGTTCATTATTTCAATGGGCCAGAACTGGGGAGGTGCGCGTAGCACTTGAGATAGGCCCAGGCGCGCTCAGAATTGAATGAAAAAAAACAAAAGAAAAAGAAAAAACGATCGGTGTAGGAAGCAACTTTTTTGAGTTCAAATGCCAAGTGGGCCTCATGTGGGGGTGCTGATATGAAACATTGCCAAAGCCCAGATGGGGCTGTTAATGAAACGGAGCGTTTTGAACGCGTCCGAGTTCCCTCTCATTTCAATTAAATGCTGGCCCCACGATCATAAATCCGGTCAACCTCCAAGACTTGATCCAACGCACGGTGGTTGTCTTCTTCATTGAGTTCTGTTAGGGTTTATGATACTTCCATGAACATGAAGCTTAAATGCAGCCACCTTCAACCACCTCTTTCTCCTTCGTTTCTCAATAAAAATCAAAACTTCAAAGAGCAAAAGTGACCTACTTTCCTCCCTGAATACAACCATAGTCTCAGTTTTCATCAAAACTTCCTCAAACATAAAACCCGATCCCACACCTCCATGGATACTCGAACTTCAAGCTTCTTGTTTCTTCAATTTCTTGGCACTAAACTGTTCAACTCATGGCACTGATAATTCTGATCTATTTCACTAAGCTTAAAATCCCATATCTAGCTAGTTCTTGATCATTAAAGTATGTGTGCCAAATTCTCAACCTTCACAGATGGCTCTTAAACTTTCCAACATTAATCACTACTGGTCCCTAATCGTTTCTATCCTAACCAATCTATCTAACAATGCATAAATAAGTGTGTACAAGAGGTTTTGCAAACCTGGTTTTTGTTAATGGCAGAGGTGGTTGCACTCGAACTCAAGCCTTGAAATTCTCCATGATTGATCTTTGATGGATTGTAGGAGTTCTGTATGCAATAGTTCTTGACAACACTTCCTGAATCACTCTATCCAATTCTTCATGCAATTTGGAGTGAAGACTTGGATCTCATGAACCAGCCACGAATCCCTCTCAAATTTGTTGGCCAATTGCTCTATGATGATGGTAGATGATGATGATAACAAGAATGATGCTAATTGATGAAGTTTTAATGGAGTTTGAAAGCAAAATGCAATTTGGAGTTATGGAATCAAACTATGTAATGCAAGCACTCTCAATCACCAACCAGGGCATGGATCATCTCTAGGGCATATATAGATGTCAATGGAAATGTGTGGAAGCTTTGAGAACCTTCCAAGAAGTTTCTAGAATGTATCATGCAATGAGAATTTGAGTTTTCCATATTGAGTAAATCTCATGCAATCTCATGATAAACCATGCAATCCCACTTAATTTCTCCCCACATGATATTATGACATGAAAACAAGGCCTTACAAACCCTTATGTGGTATTTTCTCACTTTTCCTTTTGGTGCCTTAAGATGCAAGAATGAAAATTACAAAGCAACCCCAATTTTTAAGCCTAAACTCAAAAATCTACTTGAACCATTTTTTTTAAAATGATGTTTGGAGTCAAAATGACATATTGGATGATCCATTTTGGATTTGTAGATCTCTCAAACCAAAATTCCATTTCAACTTTTTCAACTTATAAGCCATTTTAGGTCATTTTTACCCAATCATGAAAATCCTTGCTACAAGCTCTTTCAATAACTCATGACCTCTTTTCTAAGCTTAAAATCCCATTTTGAACAACTTTGATGTTTTGAGTTTTTTCATTTGAGGCTTGGAAATAGGAGATATGGCCTTTGCTTAAAATGACCTATAACTGCCAAATGACCAAAATACCCCTGTCTTGTTCAAACCATAAGTTGAGTTCTACAAATACTATCAAGGACTTCTAGTACTCTCTAGAAAGCTAAGAAGATGCTCTTCAACATTCATGTTGACCAAGAGATCATAGGAATCATCCTACTAGGGCAAAAGTTGTCTGCAAGTTGGGTGACTTTCAAGGACCCAGATTCACACACCTCTGCTGACCTGTAATTTGTCAAAACCATAACTTGAGCTCTACAAATCCTATCAAGGACTTCCACCACTCAAATTAAAGATAAGAACAAGCTCTACAACATTCATGTTGTGGGGAAGATGAGATATCAATCACATCTTGAGCTAAAACTGCCTGGAAGATAGGGATCAAATTAGGGTTTTTTCACTGACAATCCTCAGAAACCCTAACTTTAAACTTCTCAAACTCCTCAATCATGATGAGTTGGTCTAGGAATCATCCTTATAACATCTCAATACATCATTCCATGATCCTATGGCCCTTGGATTAGGTCTCAACCTTCTCCAAATCTTCAGTTATCCTAGGGTTGACCCAGTCAAAACCCTAATTCTACCATTCATGGTTGAATCTTCTGAATTCTTACACAATGACTTCTCTGGGCTTTGTGATGGCTGTCAAGACATCTCATAGGATTTTCTCAAATCTCCAAGTTCATTCTCAAAGTCTCAGAATCATCTGAGGGGCACTCACAACTCTCAAGCTATGAGGCACATAACTCTAGTCTTAATCAATTCCTCTGAGGATCTCTTGAACTTTCTGATGAAGGTATCAACCTTCACACTTGATGGATAAATAAATGTTGGTCAAATTTTGGGGTGCAACAGCGAGTTACCATGATGTCTTCCTCCCCACACACGGTGACAACACTTCCACCGATCATGTATTTAAGCTTTTGGTGCAACGTAGACGTCACAGCCCCTGCAGAGTGAATCCACGGTCGTCCGAGCAGACAACTATAAGCTGGCTGTATATCTATAATATAAAACACGGTGTCGAACACCTTTGGGCCGAACTGGATTGGCAAAGTCAATTCTCCAAACACGGACCTTCTAGTCCCATCGAAAGCTCTCACTACCAAGTCACTTGGCGTGCAGATTATACCTCGGGTATCTAGCTTCAATAACGCCTTCTTAGGCGAAACATTCAAGGACGAACCAGTATCAACCAGGACATGAGACATAACAGTGCCCTTACACTCAACTGAAATATGCAACGCACTGTTATAGTTACGGCCCCTGGGTGTTAGATCAAAATCTGTAAAGCCAAGGCCATGCCCCGCATTCACATGTGCAATCACTCCTTCGACCTGATTAACGGATATCTCCTAGGGTACATAAGCAGCGTCAAGAGCTTTCATCAAAGCGTTCCGGTGAACCTCGGGACAAAGCAACAATGACAGAATCGAGATCTTGGAAGGCGTCTGCTACAGATGATCGACAATTTTATAATCGCTCTTCCGAATCAATCTCATGAATTCTTCGACATCCTTGGTCAATGCCTCTTTTTCTTTCTCTTAAGATGATCATCCTTCATCCATTTTACCCTTCCCTCTGGCAGCTCTCTCAGCTTCTACTCCTGGTGACACAAAAATTCTACCACTGCGGGTTATGCCCCCTGCCCCCACAAGATTATCAACTGACCCTACAGGCGGGCTTTCCAGGTTAATCTTTTCTCCATTGCAGTAAATTTCCGCCCCATAGTTCCAAGGGATGGCTTTAGTACTTTCATACGGGATGGGTCCAGCTTTGGTTATTGTGATAGTCGGTCGCTTGGGAGGTGCCGATATCGTAACAGTCTTGAACGGGATTGTAATTGTTGCAACTTCACCCTGCTTTTCAGCTATTGCCTCAACAGGCTTCTCTTCAGCAGTACGGTCGAATTGCAGCGTTCCTTCATCAATTAGACCCTGAATACCTCTTCTCAAGTTATCACAACCCTCAGGCCGGGCCAAATAGTTAGAACAATCTATATCACAACCAGGGAACACTCCCCCTTTCAGCAATCTGCTCTTGACATAACCCACAGGCGTCTTCAGTTCGTCCACATCCATAACCAGATTCAGACTAGCATCTTCCAATATGGCAGCCATCTTTGCAGATCCATGAGGCGGCATCGGATTTTTCTCAATGTTGGGCACTTCATTACCAAAGTTTATAGCCTTGCTATCTATCAAATCTTGCACTTTGTGCTTAAATGCATGACAGTTCTCGATGCTATGTCCAAGTTCCCCGAAGTGGAATTCACACTGTGCATTAGCGTCGTAACCAAAATGAGGCGTGCCCTTCAGCGGAGCTAACGTCCTTTTCTCAACCAGTTGCAGCTGTAACAAAGTTGGAAGAAGTTGAGCATACGGTAATGGAGGTACATCAAATACCCTTTTCACAGCTCTATCCTGACCTTGATATCTCTGTGGAGCAGAACACTGTTGTCCCTGTTGCTGTTGTGGCTGTTGTTGTTGCTGTTGAGGTACAGGAATTGTCACACTAGCAATCTGCTGCTGACGATATTGGTTTCGACCTCTACCTCTTCCTCGGGAGCTGTATATTGAATTAGTATCCCCCTGTCTCTTGTTCCCGAACGACCTTTTACCACCTCGAGTTGAGGTTGACTCTCCCGCTTGAATCTTACCAATCTTAACGCCATTCTCGATACGTTCCCCCAAGAGTATCAACTCAGAAAAGTTAGTCGTCATGCAATTGATAAGTCTATCATAATACAACCCAGAGAAAGTGCCCACAAACATATCTACCAACTCACGCTCCACCATGGGTGGGTGCACCCTGGCTGCAAGCTCACGCCACCTCTGGGCGTATTCTTCAAAACTCTCGCCATTCTTCTGAGAAAAATTTTGGAGTTGGACCCTGTTCGGCGCAAGGTCGCTATTATATTGGTAGTGCTTGACAAAAGCTTCAGCCAACTCTTTCCAGCTACCAATCTGAGTAGGCTCTAACCCCATGTACCATTCCAATGACGGTCCCGACAAGTTGTCCTAGAAAAAATGCATCATCATCTTTTCGTCATCAGAATAGGCGGACATTTTCCGATAGTAAGAACGCACGTGAACTCTCGGGAAAGTATCCCCCTTATACTTGTCAAAGGTAGGCGCTTTGAACTTGAGTGGCACCCTCAAGCCAGGAACCAATCCCATGCTAGCCACGTCCAACCCCGCGGAATTCTAATTAGCAAGATTCTTCATCTGTTCTTCCAGCATCTTGAACCTTCTGTCATTGTCAGTGAGCATCTCAAGATCTCGGCCTGGAGGAGGGAAAGCATATTCTTGGCGATCTTCGCCCCAATAAGAATCCCCATTATCATATCTACCGTATGCATCATTAGGGCCAAAACCAGTCTGATTGAACCTGGGACCATACCCCGTATTACCAAAACCCTGATTACCAGCACCTGGACCAAAACCAGTATTGTAGGCGCCCACCCCAACATCGTTGTTGCTTGCATTGCCAAAACCTGCGTTACCGAAGCCCTGATTGCCGTAACCATGATTTTTGTAACCCTGATTGCCAAAACCATGGTTGCCAAAACCTGCGTTACCGAAGCCCTGATTGCCGTAACCATGATTTCCGTAACCCTGATTGCCAAAACCCTGGTTGCCAAAACCAATGCCTACGCCAGTGTTTCCGTTTCCAAAACCAGCATTCCCGGTTCCAACATTGAAACCTCTGTTTCCAGCTCCGATATTTCTGTGGGTTTCCATATGACCGTTACCATTACCAGTCACGTTCCTATTACCAGCCCCGTTACAGTTCTAAGTCGTATTAAGGACGACCACCTATACAGTATCATCCGCTCGGGGAGTCTCACCATGAGGAGGGTCAATAGTATCCCTGCCATGCAGCACACCGTTACTATCGACTCGTGCAATCAGAGGCTGCACGAGAGTCTGAAGCTGCTCCTGGCCCCTGGCCACAGTTTCCAGAACTTGCATGAACTGCACCATCCTGTCGCGCATCTCCTGCATCTCAACTTGTGCTTGGTCCATAGATCTCTTGAAATTTCCTCTGGTAGAGTAGCGATGAATTCGCTGGTCGACAATCCTGGAACCTGCATCGACAGAGGGTTAGGAAACAGTACAAGGTACCTGCTATGCAAATGATTTATGCAAATGCAAACGTTTGTCTATGTGTTAGGGAGATTTTTCCCCCAATTCGAGTGCCAGAGTACCAGTGCGGATAACAAGAAGTCTGAATTCAACCACTGAAATAACATCTCATATATATATGGCCAACACGGCAGCAATACAACGTCAAGGAATACATGAGGAATCAATAGTATGACCTCGACCAACAAGCCTGGTGATGGTCAGCCTATAGCAAAGATCAGAAAAATACAAAGAGTTACAAAGATAACCAAGTGCGACAGCGGGCACGAAACTCTTCTAGTAACTTTTTTGTCTTGGGATGATCGGGCTGAGTGAGCAACCCTTCAACAAGCAAATATCTCTGCATAATAGTACACTGGAGACCTTCAACAGAATCTTCCCATGCTCCCTGGCCAAAGCAATCTTCTAACTTTCGCTTCTTAGATTCAAACCGCTGCTTGCGATCTTTCAGGGTAGCGAGAGCTTTGGTCAGCAAATCTTCAGTGGCATATCTGCGAGCAGTTTCCTCATCAAACTTCTTCTCACTAGCCTTCACCTGATCCTTCAACTTGGAGATCTGCTGTTTCAGTTTATCCTCCCTCTCTTTGTTGTTGGCTATAGTGGCATTCCACTGCTGATTGAACTTGGAGATTCTACAGTATGCTTCATCCAAGTGCTGCTTCTTGGTGGCAAGTACATCATTGACAGATTTGAAGTCTAAACCCAAATGCTCATGATCAGCTATCTGCTTGGTCAAGTCCGTACCTAACCTGTTCACCAACTCTGTCTGCTTTTTGAAGGAGTGGATGACTTCACTTCTCTCGCTTCTAATCTGTGCCAACTCTTTCTCCAACTCTTCATTGGCTTTCTTCAGTTCTTCCTTCTCAGCTAACACCTTCTTATACTGCTGAATAGACACGGTAGTAGGTTCTTCCACCACTGGAGGGAACTCCTGCTTAGCAGGTGGAAATGGCATCCCTATGGTCTCTGCTCTGGTCTTGACCCAGGTCACATACGGAGCATAAGCTTGGCTATTTCTTTTACCCAACAAAGATTTCCCTCATCTACTGATATCATTCCAGGCATGCTGGAGCTTAGATAACATATCCCCCTCTAGAAGACCAGTGAGGTACAGAGATTCCTGCACCTCTTCATCTTTTGGCGGAACTCTCAAAGCATAAGCAAACTGTCTGACAAGTAGAGATGGATTATAGTTGATACATCCATTTCTTCCAATCAAAGGCACATTCGGAAAACCACTGTAGCTGAATATGATCTCAGTACCCAACATATCTCTATCAAACTAGACAACAATATCTGCTGATAAACCCATTAAGCACTCAGACCACTCAGCTGTGGCTGTAGATGAAGCAAAGAGACCCTTCTTGGGTAGGTGACTATCAAACCATCTGTAGAGTAAGGGCACACAACATGATACATTCTTACCCCTTCTATTTTCGTTCTTGTAATGGACGGAATGATACACATCGCCAATCAAGGTAGGAAATGGATTCCCTGAGGCAAAGATATGGAAGGCATCCAAGTCTACAAAATCAGGCATGTTTGGAAACAAAATGATACCATATATGCAGAGAGCAAGAATGGCATTGAATACGATCCAACAACCGTCTTTGGCACACTGTTGGGCTTTCCCAACTAAGAACTGCAGAGAAAAACCAGGAACCCCATTCCAACTGGACAAGATCAACTCAGAGGCATCCAGATGAAGTGAAAGAGCTAGATTAGCCAGATTAGGCTTAGCATCCATGTGAACAAATGGCATCTGACTCTTGATAGGTACACCCAATAACTCAGCATACTCCTCTAATGTAAGTGCAAGAACGAAGTCTGGGAAAGTGAAGCATCTCAAAGGAGGATCATAGAACTGCAGCAAGGCATACAACATTCAACTCGTACACAGAAGGTTTACGAACCAGACTGAGCAGCTTCCTATAAGATTTTCTGAATTCACCTCTCACTGTATCATCTGCCAAGGCAATCAAACTGGACAATAGAGCAACATATGGTGTAGGGAGCTTGTAGGCCACATTCTTCTTCAGAGAACCCATAATAGCACAACAGAAGGCAAGAAAACCGGAACCGGGGGATAATACCTGCATCACAGACACATGTTAATGATATGCAAATGAGTATGCAAAATGCAAAATGCAAACATGCAACAGGGGATCAAGATGATGCTGCTGAGAAGACCGGGGCTCTAATCCAACACTCCTCTGATAGCACAACCCTGAAGAGGACCAATAAATATGCACTGTCGAGAACAACCACATCTCTGACGATAAGAACCCTCTGAACCCAACAACACTGATTCACTGTCTAGAAAACCAGGTAGTCTGAAGGTTAAGGTTTCCTGCAATAACCCGACCCCGCTCACAGGTATGGACCTAATCACAGACAAGGTACGGCATCCTATGCGTTTCCCAGCGTCACAGACTTTCAAGAAACGATGATACGATACCTAGAAGGTGTGGCATCATCAACTCCTGAAGTGGCCTCACTTAGCTGAGTCACAAATGATCGGTCCCCAGAGTCGACAATCCTCCAAACCAACAACCCCTCAAGCCTAAAGGGCCGGAAAAGAAGTCAACCAAGAGAACCTCGTCTGAGCGTGGGTTTCATGAGACACTAGTGCCTGCAAAGCAAGCACGCGCCCACTAATTTCCACAACTAATGCTAAGTACACTCAAGCCTGGGTCTGGCTTCTCGCTCATCAGAACCCCTTCCCACAACAGCACAATAATAATATCATACTGAAAATAAAATGCGGAAAGTAAATGCGATAAATAAAACCCAACAGGTAAACACACAAGTGCTAGGATTGACTCGCATAAGGAACCAGAGTCCCCAGCAGAGTCGCCAGCTGTCACTACTGCGAAAAACAAGGCCGGCAAGACAGAAGAGTCGCCACCTTTCGTTATTTATCCCTCAGAACGGGAAAGAAAACGATCGGAAAAAAACTTGACGAAAAGGTATAAGACAAGGTCATCGCAACCAATGTCTGGATTCGGGAGTCGGTTACGCAAGGGGAAGGTATTAGCACCCTTCACGTTCATCGTACTCGATGGGATCCATGCTTGTTGTGTTTATCTGACGGGTTTGTTACATCTATCTATGCTAAAGGTCTGGTCTGAAAAGAAAAGAAAATGACTCGGCAAAGCATCACGCTTTATGCCTACGTATTCCCGTTTGGAACGAGAAATCAGAGTCAACGTAGTTCACCTAACTACGGGGAAGGTTGATCGCCGAGATATTGCATCTCTTGCCTACGTACTTTCACACAGCGTGAAAGATCAGAGCAAACATAGTTCGGGACTACAAGAGACACCGGTTTGTCTTTTTAATCCGAGTAGGGTTAACAGACGGTTCCAGCAGTATGGTGTATACAGCTCGACCTTTGGAGACTTAGGCGTTTACCGTTTGCGGTAGAACCGAGAGTTAACAAAACTCTCCTTCTGAAAAGGTTTCCAAGAATTAAAGGTCTAAGAGGACAAAAAGAGTTTGATCTTTGTTTTCTGTTTTTTTAGAGAAGTATCTTTTTGTGGATGTTTGCAACTGATATCGCACTAGAGACTATGACCTGAGAGTGAATGCGTCGCATGTCACCCAAAGGGTACCATACTAAACATCCAGACTGTTGGAAAGAAACTCTCCAACAACCCTTTCTCAAGTAGCTTAAGGCTCGTAGCGTACGACGTCAATCAACCTTTATTAATGTATTTTGATTTTGTTTGAAGATGAGAAGAGAACAGACGCACTAAAGGGGAACTGATCCAATCCTAAAGTTGTCATGCAAAGTTGATCCTATGGTTGAGGTTAGGAAGGAACTATCTAATGTTATCATGCATGGTTAGAACCCTAATGTCTGTCATAACTTCTCTTGAACAAGAGAAGTCAGAGTTCCTAGGGGAACATGGCAAAGGAAAACAACAAAGAAAACTGTAAAGAAAATACTGGAAATAAAATGCATGCAATGCAACACACAAGCAGAAGGAGCCAAGCTCAACTTCTAGAGTAAGCAAGCCCAGAGGCAACACAAAAACACAGGCAAGGGAGACAGACTCAACCTTAAGCCAGCAAGCAAAGCTAGATAATAACAGTCAAGCAGAGGGAGACAGACTCAACCTCTAGATGCAGACAAGCAAAGGGATCTATTCTCAACCTTTCAATTCTCTTAAGCCTAGAAACATCTATCATGAAACCTAGTCTAATGCAACACACATTCAATCAGTCACACAAGCAAAGCAGAGCAGTCAGAAGAAACAGCAGGCAAAACAGCTCAACAGCAAAGCAGATAAACAGCAAACAAACAAATAGTCTGCAAACAAACAACTTCAATCCATCTTCAAAAGAAGTCTTCATCTTCATGCTTCAACAAGCTCCAACACAAGAGAAGAGAATAACACCAAGATTATTGATTGATGATGGGAAGCAGGAAGGAAACCAAGGGAATCCCTCCTGACACTCAACCAGTCATCAGGGAAAAGCATCCTCAAAGGTTCTACCTCTTGTAAAATGCCACACATCCTTCCTTTGGAAGGATGAGGCTTTTTCATAGGGACCTTGAATCATAGGATGAGAATGGAAAGCAATCAAAACAATCCATGTTTGTTTGAAGAAAGAGAAAGCAACTAAACTCTTCCTAAACCCTAATTGAAACAACCTCAAAGAAAGCTCCTAAAAGAAGGCCTAAACACCAAAACCAAGATCCACCACCAAGCAAACAGAAGCTTAAACATGTCTAAAACACCATAAAAGAAGATTAGCAAACCTATTGTGAGCTAAAGGCAACCATTGGGGTCATTCTAAAGGAAGTGCTATGTTGAAAGCAACTTAAACTAGCCTAAGTATTAAATCTATGAAAAAAATCCTAAAACACCTTCTACAATTATAACAAATTTTCTAAGGGAATCTAAACATGTTAAGGACCTATGGAAAAAGGATCAGAACCTTAATCTAAAGGGAAATCACCTAAAGAAATCCTAGATCACAAGGTACCACATTAAAACCCTAAAATGGAAGGTCTAATGCTCCTAATCCAAAATAGAACTTAATGTTGTCTAAAAAATCTAAATTAAATCATAGGGGATCATGCATCTCTAATCTACCAGCTAGCAAAAACTCAGCCCCAAGCTCCATACCAATTGCAAGAACAAAAATCAGAAAAATCATGTATCAAATATGCAAAGTTGAAGAAATTAATAAAATGGAGAAAATCAAATTAAATTGAAAATCAGACAAACATGAAATATAAAATCACAGAAAAATCACAAATAAAATGAGGAGCATGGACATATTTTTATTTTATTTTTCTGATGAATATTGAAATTAAAATGAATTAAAGAAAGAAAAAGCAATTAAAATAGTACAAAAGATGAAATAAAAGAATTAAAAGCTGGGAAATTATGAGGGGCGTTGGATCAGAAGACCAAGTATACGCATCCAATGTCCACCAGCGTGCCAAATCAGATGTCAACTAGGATTAATGAAACGCCTGCGTTTCATATAGTCAAAGTCCAAAGTCTGAGATTGGATCATGTTCACACGATGAGATTACAAAGTCTTCTACTCCACTCAATCCAACGGATCCTGGTTATCTTCCACGTTTGAAACTCAGATGGAGGGAAAGTCTCAGGCGGTGGTTCCAACGGCTGCTCAGCCTTCTTCTCCGGCGAGCTAACAATTACAGGTCAAGCAAACACAACAAGTTCTATATGGATTCACTCAATTTTCCACGCTGATCTCAAATATGTCATTCAAATTAACTGAATCCTCATGAATCTTAAAATTCGAAGCCAAACAGAAATTGTGTCAAGTTCTCAAGCATCATCAATCCTTAATTCAAGACCACAGATCTGTTCCTCACACTTCACTGATCATCCTAAACCATCTAGATCATGTGGAATCCTCAAGATCAGGTCAAACCAACTCTCAACAAAAATCACATGTCAACCTAATTTGTCTCTAATTCTCCAATTAATGATCCAAAATCCATCTAAGCAACTTCATAAAGCCTAACCGCATGCTAACATATGCTAAAACACAATGAATCTTCAGCAATTTTGAAAACTACATACCTGTGTTAGAGCTTGAGATTGAGGTATCTAGAATATGATTCTCAGCTTCAAATTGTGCAGATCTACTCAATGCTTGATGCTGAAGGTGTTTGTAACTTCAATTTTCTTTGAATTGGCCTAAAATTGAAATCACGATTTTCACTTCCTCTCTTGAAACTCAACTTGCAAATTTTGGTTCTAGCACGAAATGATCTCCAAAATTGTTCTAAATCATTCATAAGACTTATATAGAAATGATTTGTGGGCTTTTTTTATCCATTGGAGGCCCAAATCCAGAAATCCAATTTTCAAGTTTCTTTGAAAAACTCAAACAAGGAATGCACGAATTCTGGCTCAAAACTTCCCTTGGAAGCTTCAATTCAAGTGCTTGTGGTCTGGTGAGAGTGTCTAGAGTGATTAGAGAGCTCAAACTTATCATATGAACAAATTTGGATGTGTTGCTTATTTGGGAAGTTACAAGTCAAACCACCATGAATTAGACCTCAAATGAAAATTCTAATAATGCCAAAGTATTTAGAATTACTTTTCTGATTAAAATGAGTACTCACTTGGCCTATTTTGAACACAAATGAATTAATCATGAATTTTTCACTTAAATGCCTTTAAATTCTTCCTTTTGCCAAATTTCTCAAACCAAGTCTCATCCTAAGCCAAATCAATTCATCATGAGGTTATGGTTGACCTAAAAACATCATTTTGAGCAAGTTTTGTGTTGAACAAAATCTCATTTGAAGCTTGCAAGATGGAGAAAATGACCTATAATGCCAAATGACCTATAATCTTACTTTCCCAAAATACCCCTAACTTGTAAACCTCATAACTTGAGTTCTACAAATCAGATGGAAGACTTCTAGTACAATTTGGAAAGCTAAGATCAAGATCTACAACTTTAATGTTGGTCAAAAGTTTAGGATAAACACCCTTCTAGGTAAAAAGTTCCTTGGAAGTTGGTAAACTTTCACAGACAAATTTCACATTCCTCAGATGACCTGTAACTTGTCTGGACCATAACTTCAGTTCTATAAATCCAATGGAGGACTTCTGGTACTCAAATTAAATCTAAGAGCATGTCCTACAAGTTTCATGTTTGCCAAAAATGGAGATAAAACTTTTATCTTGAGATAAGTGGTCTTGAAGTTTGGCACTAAATAGGGGATTTTACCTTGAGAACCCTAATTTAGCTACTCCTCACACTTTGAACTTTTCTTGGATTGATCTTGGAATATCATCTCATGTATCTCAACACAACTTTCCATGGTCCCAAAGACTTATAATTGAGCTTTGATCCTCTTCAATTGCACAGTTGACTTAGGGTTATTCAGATGAAAACCCTGATTGCAACACCCTTAATTGTGGCTCTTCACACTTGGTATAATGACTTAAATGAGCTCTCTCATGACCCTCAAGGCACTCTATGAGCTCTATCCATACACTCTCTCCTTGATCAAGGCTCCACAACCCACTGATGATCTTCCATTGGTCCTCAGATTAAGAGATTAACCACATACAAACAACTGAACCTCTCAAGAACCCAACCCTCTTCCTGATGACTTTGGTGACTTCTCAAGCTTGCATAAGACCTCTAGATAGGCTCCTCTGGATATAAACCACACTTGATCCCCTGCACAAATGAACAATGCTATGTTATGCAAATGTTAGATCAATGATATGTTAAGGCAATGAAACATAAACCAAGTAACAAAAGGTTAGGCAAATTTTGGGGTGCAACAATGACGTCCCTAAAACGGTGTTCCGTTGCCCAGGGGACTTAGGCACTTATGAATGGGTAGTGATTCCTTTTAGCCTGAAGAATGCTGGGGCAACGTACCAGCGGGCGATGAATTCGATTTTTCATGATTACGTTGAGTCCTTTATGCAGATGTATATTGATGACATTGTGATAAAATCTGTGTCAGGAAAAGCTCATGTAGAACATCTGCGCAAGTCCTTCATAAGGATGAGGAAGTTTGGCCTAAAAATGAATTCCCTCAAGTGTGCATTTTGTGTACAAGCAGAAGATTTTCTTGGTTTCGTAGTCCACAAGAAGGGGATCAAAATCAACCAAAACAAAACAAAGGCCATCATGGAAGAGAAAACGCCATCCAACAAAAAGGAACTTCAATCGTTGCTGGGGAAAATAAATTTCCTAAGACGGTTCATATCGAACCTCAGTGGAAAAACGCAGGCCTTCTCACCATTGCTTCGAGCCACCAAGGAGAAGTTTGAATGGGAAAAAGATCAGCAAGAAGCTTTCGACAAGATCAAAGACTACTTGACTCATCCTCCAGTCCTTTCACCTCCATGTCGAAATAAAAACATGAGACTGTACATAGCAGCGTCAGACAAAACTCTAGGGAGCATGCTTGCTCAAGAGGACGGAAGTGGCGTCGAAAGAGCCATTTACTACCTTAGCAGAGTTTTAAATGATGCATAAACTAGGTATAGCGAGATAGAGAAATTATGCTTACGTTTGTATTTCTCATGTATGAAGTTGAAGCAATATATAAAACCAGTTGATGTTTATGTCTCGTCACATTTTGATATTATTAAACATATGTTGTCCAAACCTATCTTGCATAGTCGAATTGGTAAATGGGCATTAGCATTAACTGAGTACTCACTAACATATAGACCGCTAAAAGCGGTCAAAGGTCAAATAGTGGCAGACTTCATCGTCGACCACTCCATAAATGAAAGTACCCTGAACATTGTTGAACTAGAGCCTTGGAGGCTATACATCGACGGGTCTAGTCACAAGAATAGGACAAGCATAGGTCTGCTGATCATTTTGCCTGACAAAATTCCAACAAAATACAAGTATAGAGTTGAGGGCCTATGTTCCAATAACGAAGTTGAATATGAAGCTTTGATCGTTGGACTTGAAATTTTGTTAGATTTGGGGGCAACCCAAGTCAAAATAATGGGAGATTCAGAGTTGGTTGTGAAACAATTAACAAAGGAGTACAAGTGCGTTGAAGAGAATCTCATTATGTATTTCGTGATAGCCAACAGGCTACTCAAAAAATTTGAAGTGTGCACTATTCGACATATACCACGACTACACAATTAGATAGCCAACGCTTTGGCGCAAGTCGCTTCAGGATATAGGGTCTCGAAGGAAAACTTGCAAGAAGCAATAGAGGCCAGAGGCAAAGTTGTGTCTGTAGGTTTGAGACCGTCAGACATGGAAGTTACGAAATTTGGCTACACTGACGAAGAAACCTTTGAGATTTTTACAGTCGAAGGCCTGACAGACAAAGATTGGAGGAAACCTTTGGTCGAGTACCTTCAGAACCCTTTGGCAACCACAGAGCGGAAAATAAAATATCAAGCGCTAAGCTATGTCCTTCTGGGGAATGAGTTATTTAAGAAAACCTCTGAGGGAGTTTTACTTAAATGCCTCAGTGAATCCGAAGCATACTTGGCATTGTCTTCAGTCCATGGTGGGACATGTGGAGCACGCCAAGTAGGCCATAAGATGAAATGGCTGCTATTTCGCCAGGGGATGTACTGGCCCACGATGCTAAAAGATTGCATTGAGTTCGCCAAGGGTTGTCAGGAATGCCAAGTCCACGCTGGCATACAACATGCCCCAGCAAGCGAGTTACACTCCATAGTCAAGCCATGGTCATTCAGAGGTTGGGCTTTAGACTTAATAGAAGAGATTCGACCTGCGTCTTCCAAAAACCAGAAGTATATTTTGGTGGGGATAGATTATTTTACCAAGTGGATCAAAGCTATACCTCTACCAAAAGTAGACCAAGAAGATGTCATCGAATTCATTCAGAAATATATCATTTACAGATTTGGGCTACCAGAAACAATAACGATAGACTAAGGGCCAGTGTTTACAGGTAGGAAGATGCAGGAGTTCGCCAAAGAAATGGGATTTAAACTCCTTACTTCGAGACCTTATTACGCTCAGGCCAATGGCCAAGTCGAAGCGGCAAACAAAGTGATAATTGGCATGATAAAGAAGCAGATTGGAAGCAAGCCTAGGAATTGGCATAAGACATTGGATCAAGTCCTATGGGCATGTCGAACATCCCCGAAGGAAGCAACCAACACTTCCCCTTATCGACTGACCTTCAGCCATGACGCAGTGTTGCCAGTTGAGATACACATACAGTCGGTCAGAATTCAAAGGCATCACAAAATCCCTTGAGAGATTTATTGGGACATGATGCTTGATGAGTTAGTCGATTTAGACGAAGAAAGATTAAAAGCTCTAGAACTCTTGAGAAGACAAAAGAAAAGAGTGGAGAAATCATATAACAAGAAGGTCAAAGCAAAGGCTTTCCTGGTCGGAGATTTAGTATGGAGGGTAATTCTACCTATGGATCGAAAGGTTAGGTCTTTAGGCAAGTGGTCCCCAAAGTGGGAAGGACCATTCCAGATATCAAAAGTGTTCTTTAATGGGGCATATGAAGTGACAGAGTTGAGTAAAGACGAGAGAATATTAAAAGTAAATGACAAATATTTAAAGAAATATAAGCCTGCACTTCAAGAGGTAAAAATATCAGCAAAATAACAGTCAAATATAAAACAAAGCCATAAATGGTGATTAGCAAAATGCGCCAAAATGGCTCAGTATCTTACAAACAAAGTTAAGTGGCTTGCAAAGGCCAGTACAATCTGCTCTATTACAAAACCTAAATAAATCAAAAAGGAATATTTTCCTTCATCTTAAGGTAGTTCGACTTCTGAAGTTCGAGGCGGATCTGGCATTGAGCTTTATCTGTTCTCAGATGTGCAACTTCAGATTCCAAACGACGGGCTTCCTCAGCATAGGTAAAGGCATGTTCAAGTTCAGCTGTTAGGGAAGAATCATCGAAAGAAGATAGCTCAGTATTCTTCTTCTTGGCTTTGGCTATCTTACTACGATGTCTCTTGATCTTGCGTTCCCAACAGGCAATGTTCGCCTCATTAGTAAGGATCTCTCGCTTATTTTTCTCCCTCATCTCCTCCAATGCAGCAATCTTTTCTTCAGAATCGACAACAGCACTCCAAGCGGCAGCTTCACTGTCTGCTTTCGTCTGAATGTCACCCTCAATCTGGGGCAATAATCGAAAGTCCTTGTAAAACTGGTCAAGCAGGGTACCAACTTCTTGAATAACAATTGCGGCTTCAGGAGTAAGGGATTTAATATCCACTTGTTGGAGAAGAGCTTTTAGAGGAAGATGGCTGGCTGGGCCCATCTGCAGGAGGGTGAAAAGATCCCATTTGAAAATCTTTTTCTTAACCTTATCGAGAGCACTGTCAGTTGGCTACTTCGAGGTTTACCCTTCAGATGTCGAGGTACTGGGAGTTTGGCCAGAAGAATTACTTCGCCTACTCAACAGAAGCCTGGTGTATTATCGAGGGTTAGAAACCTTCAACGTATCCAGTTCGGAGGAGGTGAGCTGAGTTTCGCCTTGAAAGGGGTTTGTTGGAGTATCCTTGGGGGTAGAGGAAACAGGGGTCTTGGTCACTTCAGCAGTTGTGGTTTCTTCGACAGGGGTTTTTACAGCTTTCAATTCTTTATCTTGGCCTTTTTTTGCCTCTGCGCCATCCTCTTCCATTTCATCTCCAGTACCTTCATCACTGGACTCGTGCAATTCAGACTGAGGCATGGCTTGATCCTCAACAGCATGATCACCTGCGACATCCTTTTCGTCCACAGCTATTATTTGGCCCAAGGGTGGGCTGGTCGTATCGACCAAGGTTGTGGCCCCCTCCAAAGTGTTGACTTCATCATCTGCTGTGATAGGATCGACCATAATATTGTTATCCTCATGATCAGACCCATCAGTTTGAGACTGTTGGGTGGTTGTCTTTGTAGGTGAAGGAGGGACTGTGAAAGAATCAGGTTTGTTAATCTCACCAAGAGAACTCATACCAGAACCCAAATAAGAAGTGGGATGATAGGTAGGCTCACCTTGGCTATTCAAGGGATAGAGCGACAGAGGAAGCTTGGTGGGATCAGATTGTGGAGCCTCAGCATCAGCCTATAAAAGATAGACATTAGAAAGAGTGGGACCACAAAATCAGTGAAAGACCCAAAGAAAGATAGATGCGCAATATACCTTAACAGTTTCCTCAGCAGGACTAGAGTTGTCACTCTCCATAGGAGCAACAGTTTGGATCGAAGCGTCCCCTATGGGAGCCTGAGTGAGGTCTTGAGAGGGAGTATTGGTTTGAGGTATGTTGGTTGCAAGAGGAGCAGATGGAGCATCAGGAGTATCCACATCATGGACAATCTTTCGTTTCCTTTTTACTTGAAGACTCTCACGAGGAGATCCATCTTCGTTATCAGAATCAATGATAATCTGGGAAGAAGCCATTTTTAGTCTCTTTTGAGGGGTGGGTGGTTTTCGACTAATCTGGAAGCAACATGAAGTGTTAAGAGTAATTAAGGAGGTCGAAATAGTAGAAAGTTACGGAGGATTACCTTCTGGTCTTCAACTTTGCCTTCAGTTTTGGTTGTTGGGGCAACACGTTTTAGAGCAGCTGAAAAATAAATAATACCAAAGCCAGTTAGCAACAATAAAGCTCAGAGAGGAAAGTCCAAATCAAAGGGGATGAACCTTCAAGAATGTCGGATTCGATGCGAACATCTTCGAGACTAACATGAAGGTGCCCTTTAAATGTATCGAGTGTATGTTTAGTCGGAACCACCCGCTACACTTTGGGCTTTGACTGCTGTCGAAGAATTTTTATGGCATCTCCACAAATAAACAAATCTGGGAATGGAGGGGCAAGAGCCACGCCAAAACCAGCAGTTGGTAGTCGAGGTACTTTTGGGGGAAAAATTTTAAAGGCAACCTCATACCGTTTCTCACGAGGAACAGAAGAGGGAATCTTTAAACTATCCAATTTTTTAGAAAACTTTTCTTTCAAAGTAACAGCAGCCTCACGGATGGTTCGACTAACATCATCTGGTCGATATGCAGTTTCGAAGTACTTCTAGAAGGCTTGAATCTCTTTGATATGGGTAGACGTACCTTTCTTGATCTTCTCCTGCACATCAACAAAAGCTTGGTCAATCAAGCGAGCAAAACTGGAGGCGTCAAGAAATTCTGAGGCGTAATGTTTCGACCACCAGTCATAGAAGTCTTTGGAGCAAAAATAAGAACGTTCAAAGTGGACAGGTGTAAGAAAAGACTTATGGGCGTGGCGCGCCAATTGTGTCGAACAGTCAAGAGGAGATAGCACCGCTAAAGGAAGAATGATATGTGATTTCTTGTCATATAGGCATTTGGGCAAAATCTGTATCAACCCAAATTGCCTGGACACCAAGTTTGGTTGATAGGCTAGTAAGCTGGAGTGACCTCTAACAAGGTTTAACTTATGAACCAGTAGTTGAGGAATGAGGAATCGTTCCCAAATCAGCTTTGACTCCTCTTCTTGTTTCTTTAGGGGAACAGGGAAGGGTCTGGTAAACCACTCTGGGTCGCATCTTAGTTCTACGAAAGGAGCCATCTTCGAGGTAAACTCATACCGTTTTGCGAACATGTGAATGAAGCTGGATAAGTTGGATCGAAGAGTGTGACCTTCTTCGCTAGGAGTAAGTTGGGTCAAACGAGGCCATTCGACTCTTCTCTCAGCGACTGAAGACAAACCTTCATCGACTTCACCTCTGTTGGGAAGATTGTGTTCAAAAGTGGCATTAAGCCACAGCTGGAGGAGCCAAAAGGGGCCTGACAGCAGCAAGTTGCCATGGCATTCAGGGTCTTTCAATTTGCTAGCACCTTCGCCTAGAGCCTCATAAAGACTAGCCAGAATCATCTCACTTAGGCAAATCCCTCTCTTCAGGTGCAGTTGGTTGGCTAGAACCAGATATTTTCGTGCCACCTGCAAGGACTTTGTACAAAATACACAACGAGATAACCACATGGCCAGAAAGGCTATATGTTCCTCGCCATCAACTGAGGCGTTGGTTTTGTTATGATAATGTTGAACAAAAGTTGTGTAGGTATGTTTGGTATTGGCGAAACCGATGGTTTCGTGGCTATCAATCTCAGGGTCGTAAATAAGGCCGTAAGGTTTTAGTCCTACGATGGCGGCTACATCAAGTAATGTGGGTGTCATCATCCCACAAGGGAGGTGGAAAGTATTGTGAGTTCTATCCCAGAAAAATAAGGAAGAAGCCAGCATAAGGGGGCAGTAAGAAGGGCCTACCTTCGACATCATTATTAGATCATAAATCCCAGTGTCCTTCCAATCTTGGGCTTTCACTTTCTCTATTTTTGTCATCCAATTGAGATAAAGTTCAGAATCTTTAAAGTAGGGGGTAGCCCTAAATAATCTGGCCCCATCATGAAGATACCTAAGATCTACGTCGAAGAGGTTTAAGCTATCAGGGCCATCAGCGGGGATTTTGCTAGAATATTTTTGCCTTAAGGGTTTAGTGACTCTATAAGAGGGGAAGAAGTCTTTAATGGTGGAATAGTCAAGACCTGGAGGGGGTAAAGGGCCAAACATGGCTAAAGGTTTACCTGCAACAGTAACGGGAATGATTACCTGCGATTCGTAAATGTGGCGTTTCTCTTCTGACAAGGGTTCATGAATGAACTGTTGGTTCTTTACTACCTAGGGACCGCTCAAGCTGGCAAAGGGAGGAAGAGTTGATGCAGAGGTTTGTCCTTTGAGTTGCATTTTCTTCTTTTGATGATCAACCATTTTTGAAGAAAGTAAAAAGTTTGTTGGTTGGGAAGTAGAAGATTAGAGGAAGAAAAAGTAAGGATGTTGTTAAGAGTCAGAGAAGTTGAAAAAATGAAAATATCATGGGAGAATTACTTATATAGTGTATGGAAGATTGAAATTTTTTCATCATTGAGGGGCTAGAGTTAGTGGGCCATGTGTGCGCTTGGATGTAGGATGGCAGAGGTAGCAGTTGCAATTCACGTCCCCGAGGTTGAAAAGGTTATGATGGCCCACGATTTTGGTGGTTCCCGAGAAAATCACCATGATGAAAGTGACGTCAGAAACGTGCATCAAGGTGGCAGAGCAGTAGCTTGCATGTTCCTCTCTATTTTTTCTTGCTTCTCTTTCTTCCCTTTCACCTTCTCAGACTTGCATTGGTTGAAAGGATATCAGACGACATGGATGAGGACAAGCGGCGTCGAAGGTTAGACGCTGTCAAAAAATGTGCTTTTCCACATTTGAAGTCGAAAAGACATTTTTGGGGGGCAATTTGTTAGCTCCTAATTTCGACGCCCCGTTTAGAAGAAGGAAATTCAAGATAAAAGGCCAAGGGTAAGTTGAGAACGAAAGATTGGTCGAAAGATGTAAAGCAGCCAAAAGAAGAAGTCGAAGAACTCACCCAGAAGCTAGGACTTTGACCGCTTGCTATTGTGGATGGTTCGTTGAAGGATTTGAAATTCAAAAGTTGGAGGGAACGGTTTTTATTGCTAAAGACTTAAGAAGACACGTGGCACCTTATGAGCAGTAAATCCATGCATTTGTGACAAGTGGCGAAAGGAAGTGATGTTGGAGGTTATTAGAAGTTATTTTTTACTACTATAAATAGGATGTCTTAGACATAGTGATCGCTCCGCAAGTGCACGGAAATATCGAAGTAATATAAAAGATTGTCGAACCCACAGAGACCAATGTCAATCTACCGTTATCTATTATTACGGCGTAAAGCTAAGGCTATTGGAATTAGGAAAATTGAATGCGAATGAAATTAAATGCAAAAGAAATAAAGAAAATTGGTTTAAAGAAATGCGGTAAAGGATATCGGTATGCAAAGACTTAGTTATTTGGGATTCGACAGGTCACCGATGCTTCTTACTCTTTGCAAACATTTTTCAGAAGAAAATAGTGATCTGAAGACTTTCGTCTCACGATGGTTGTTGACGCTAGTCATAATTCTAAGGGCCGAATGTACGCTTTCGCTGTCCCATTCGGGGTTAAAACTACTTTTTGGAAATCTCTAGGTTCTAATCCATTTTAAAGTGCTTTCGCTGTTATTAAAACGAATGCCTAGTGTTTACTATCTGGTCTTACCGCAGCTTTCGCTTGTTGGTTCGTACCTTAATTAATTTCCCACTTTCGTGGCAAAACTACTTTTAAATAAGTTCTCGCTTTCGCGACGAAGTTTATTCAGTAAATAAATTTAAACACTCAGACCATAAAAAACTTTTGAAAAGGAAAGTTTTCAACCGGTTATTATCAAATCCTATCCTACTAATTCGGTTACATACCGATAAAACTAACTTAGCTAGACATGATAATTAATGCGAACGGAAATAGACATAAATAACGGAATAATAAAGCGTGCATCACAACAGAAATAAAGTAGTAATTCAATTAATAAAAACCTGTAAATTGTACTGATCTCAAATCCTTGGGTAGTCCCCCACAATGTCGGCAGGATTCTACTTTGGCGAGAAATAAAATGTACAGGAAGAAAATACAATATTCTGAACTGAAGGAAAATGGAAAGGAAAATAAAAGTAACGATAAATAACTTTGATGGAATTTTGGCAGAACTTCGGGATGAAGAATCCACCCCTTTCTCTATGAATCTCTTGTCTATTTATAAGAGATGTTTCTTATCTCAACTTCCTGAGATCATGCGTGAGATATGGAGAAAGTGGTAGTAACTTCCAGTAGTGGGCAGTGAGTGGAGAAAGTGTAGTAACTTCCAGTAGTGGGCAGTGAGTGGAGAAAGTGTAGGTAGGATTTAAGTTGAGATTGATCGTGAATTCTGATTCTGCGTTTTTTGTCTGCGTGACGGTCTTCATGAAATGTGACGGTCGTCACACGCATGACGGTCGTCATGGACCTGTGACGGTCGTCACAGCAGCAGAATCCGTATCTGTTGTTTCTCATCTATTTTTCATCCGTTTTTCATCTGTTTCTTCTCCTTTTCTTTCTTTAGTCCAAATTCTCCCCAATCTGCAAAACGAAGTAAATTAATCATATAATAGAACATAAATCAAGATAAATTAATAAAAGTCACAAATAAATGCATGTAAATGAAGCCAAATAAACGATATGATTTCGCGTTATCAAACATCCCCACACTTAAACCATTGCTTGTCCTCAAGCAATCGACCAACACAGTAAAAAGAAATAAGCATAGTTCGAAACAAAGACACGACGAAACTCTAATTTTATGTGGCTGCTAGGCTAATGTTAGATCGATAGGTACTAAATATTAATACCAAGGATATCATAACGACACAATTTCAAAAACTCCCTACTTATGCAAACCAATCGGAATCATGCCATTATAACTCAACCTATAACTCATGCTCTCTTTCACCCCATTTCATTATAGTGCAATCACATTAAGCCCATTATCCATACACATTCATGGCAAGTAGACCTGTTAGTGACTACGATCTCATTATTATTTCATTTTTTTCTGCAAATATGCTTAAGCATCAATTGAACTTAAAGAGTTTGTACCGTTAGGCTAAGTGCTCGGGTGAGGAGCACCTAACTTAGAAGGAACATGTCTTTTTCTTCATAATTTTTTTTTCTTTTCTTTCTTAGTTTCTCATTTTAACCTAGAGATCATACACTTATTTGCATCAGTTTCTTACTTAGTGTGTTTAGGATGGTGCTGACTGCTTAAATAAACTACTTAGGGATTACTACAAGAACCTGGAGTTTTAAGGTCTCGGCATAATGGTTACTCAAATTTATTTTGCATATTTAGGGGGTTAAGGTTGTCAGGACGATATCAATTTTATCAAAACTTTCCCAAGTTTTTCTAACATAGCCTAAACAGCCTATATACTTTCAGAGTACCATGTCATGAATCAAAAAGTTTTTGTTGGAGGTTAAAATTTTGAAATTTTAAAATTTTGGGGAAGTTTGAATAACAGGCGAAAACCACTCATAAAGACTCGACAGCACATGCAAAGATTTTGACATAGCATTAAAAATAGATAAAAACAATAAATCAAACAAAAAGGTAATAAAATGAAAGCGATAGAGTTCCTCCCCCACACTTAAACCAAACATTGTCCTCAATGTTTCAGTAAAAGGTGGAAAAGGAAAGATAGAACCTGTATGAATGCTACTGCTCTTGCTATCCTTGTCTTTGTTGATCCCTTCTACTTCGGTGACGGGCATTTTGAGATACTTTATTTGTGTAATTTTCGAACCAGCTCATCATGTTGCTCGCGTCAAGAGGAAGTACTCATCATCAGTGTTCCCACCAGCAGCGACACTCGTATGAATGTCCGTGGGCATAGCTCATCTTCTCAGATCGTCATCTAGAGAGTTTTCGCCTAGATATAGCTAAAGCATAACAAGCGATACATTTCTTTATTTTCTGTCGATTTAAACAAACAAATTAAAATAAAGACCTTGTGGGTTGCCTCCCACACAACGCTTTGTTTAGCGTCGATAGCTCGACGGCTAAGGAGTGCTAGTACTCATGGTGGTTCTTTCGAGAATGGTTCCTCGATCGAACTTTGAATAGTCTTTGGTTTCCATGGCCACTTATCAAGCCATCTCTCATATCCCTCACCTTTTCGTTTCTTTCTTCTGTAGGGTGGTTTCTTGTTTTGAACGCGTGGTGGTGGTTCTGGATCTATTCTGCGTATCAGCTTTTCAAATTTGGGCTTTGTTATTTCATCCACCACCTCAAAACTTAATCGTACCCTTTTAACAGTAAAAATGACCCTAGTTTCACGGTCCTCGAATTTTCTTTTTCTATGAAGGGCCTTAGACAAAGGTGCATTGGTGTGTATATTTTTCAATACCTCCACATATGTTTTGGATTGGGAGTCTACCTTAACTTCTGCAAACCTTTGTGGGAAAGAAATAGGTGGGGTATAGGGAGGAGGAGCAACGATACGTGCTTCCTTCTCTACCTCTTCGACAACCTCCCTTTCGATTGGTGTCGGTGGATTTTTCTCAATATGTATGCTTTTCTCACCAAAACTCTCCTCAGGCTCATCATCAATCTCCCTAGGATCTTCTATTTGTTCTTCATTAACGGTTGTTACAACATTCACATGTCCTTCTGGGAAGGGTCTTAGAGGTGTTTGTCTAAGCAGGGAGGTTTGAGTCTCCAAAGTCTCGCTGTGAGTTGCGAGGGAATCGACAATAACGTTCATCTGCCTAAGGTCTTCATTAATTTGGAGATGTTGTTTTCTAAAATCTTCGTTTTAGAGAGTTTGTGTTTCCACAAAGCGCTCCATCATAGATTCTACCCTAGAGTGAGTAGACGTCTCATTGAATTCTTCTAGTAGTAGTTCGAGGTTGGATGTATCAAAATCTTGTGTTTCCTCAAAACATTGGGAATCGTCATCATAGAGGGAATTTGGGTGAGAGTGCGTAGTATTGAAATCTTCTAATAATATTTCGAGGTCGGATTTAAGCGGAATTTGTGGTTCCTCGAAATATTGGGGGTGGTAGTTATAATATGGAGGGTGGTAATTATAAGGGAAATATGGGTTATACATAATGATTTAGATAAGAGTGCCTTAGTCTATACTATGCAACAACGGAATCACAATATTGACTGTTGGTCCCCGGCAACGGCGCCAAAAACTTGATCGCTCCGCAAGTGCACGGAAATATCGAAGTAATATAAAAGATTGTCGAACCCACAGAGACCAATGTCAATCTACTGTTATCTATTATTACGGCGTAAAGCTAAGGCTATTGGAATTAGGAAAATTGAATGCGAATGAAATTAAATGCAAAAGAAATAAAGAAAATTGGTTTAAAGAAATGCGGTAAAGGATATCGGTATGCAAAGACTTAGTTATCTGGGATTCGACAGGTCACCGATGCTTCTTACTCTTTGTAAACATTGTTCAGAAGAAAATAGTGATCTGAAGACTTTCGTCTCATGATGGTTGTTGACGCTAGTCATAATTCTAAGGGCCGAATGTACGCTTTCGCTGTCCCATTCAGGGTTAAAACTACTTTTTGGAAATCTCTAGGTTCTAATCCATTTTAAAGTGCTTTCGCTGTTATTAAAACGAATGCCTAGTGTTTACTATCTGGTCTTACTGCAGCTTTCGCTTGTTAGTTCGTACCTTAATTAATTTCCCACTTTCGTGGCAAAACTACTTTTAAATAAGTTCTCGCTTTCGCGACGAAGTTTATTCAGTAAATAAATTTAAACACTCAGACCATAAACAACTTTTGAAAAGGAAAGTTTTCAACCGGTTATTATCAAATCCTATCCTACTAATTTGGTTACATACCGATAAAACTAACTTAGCTAGACATGATAATTAATGCGAACGGAAATAGACATAAACAACGGAATAATAAAGCGTGCATCACAACAGAAATAAAGTAGTAATTCAATTAATAAAAACCTGTAAATTGTACTGTTCTCAAATCCTTGGGTAGTCCCCCACAATGTCGGCAGGATTCTACTTTGGCGAGAAATAAAAGGTACAGGAAGAAAATACAATATTCTGAACTGAAGGAAAATGGAAAGGAAAATAAAAGTAACGATAAATAACTTTGATGGAATTTTGGCAGAACTTCGGGATGAAGAATCCACCCCTTTCTCTGTGAATCTCTTGTCTATTTATAAGAGATGTTTCTTATCTCAACTTCTTGAGATCATGCGTGAGATATGGAGAAAGTGGTAGTAACTTCCAGTAGTGGGCAGTGAGTGGAGAAAGTGTAGTAACTTCCAGTAGTGGACAGTGAGTGGAGAAAGTGTAGGTATGATTTAAGTTGAGATTGATCGTGAATTCTGATTCTGCGTTTTTTGTCTGCGTGACAGTCGTCATGAAATGTGACGGTCGTCACACGCATGACGGTCGTCACAGCAGCAGAATCCGTATCTGTTGTTTTTCATCTATTTTTCATCCGTTTTTCATCTGTTTTTTCTCCTTTTCTTTCTTTAGTCCAAATTCTCCCCAATCTGCAAAACGAAGTAAATTAATCATATAATAGAACATAAATCAAGATAAATTAATAAAAGTCACAAATAAATGCATGTAAATGAAGCCAAATAAACGATATGATTTTGCGTTATCACATAGCTAAAGTGTGTTGTAATTTACTATTGTACAAATTACTCTTAGAATTACTCCAAGTATCCGAGCATAGAGAAAGCGAGTATTATAGAGAATGTACATAAACACACCATCTTTTACCTTAATGAAATTTACTTTACTTTGCTTTAAACTTTACAAAGTCTTTTATTATCTTGGCACCTTTCTTTCTTACTTTTTTCCCTTCTTTTTCCTATGCAATTCCTTTCTCTTCGCCCTTAACCCAATTTCTCCTCTCTAAACAAATTTCTTTCTTTTATTGAAAGCTTTATCTTTTAAGTTATTCTGTAGTCGAATAGATGTTTCTTTAAGATTCTTTCACCCCAATACTATTCGAGTGTGAAACTTGGATAGATTTTCAAAACAAAAAGCCTTTAGCACATGTCCTAGGATCAATCTGATCGATCCTGTGAGTCATCAAAGTTAGATTTGGAAGATCAGCGGTTGTTTTCCAATTTTCAAGGGAAACAGACGTCTCGTCATCTTTAGAATATATGTGGTTGATATTGCAAGTATCTCATCCACCTCGATTGGATCCTTAGTTATGTAATAATGAAATGTACTCCACATAACACTTACATTTGGGTTCATCTTTTAACTCAAACTTGTTGAACTTAATCTTCCATTCATTATCAACCATTGGTTAATGATACTCAATCTTAACCATTATTCGATTTCTAGTGTTGTGTAATAGATTCTCCATTTTAAATTTCAGATCTACAAGAGAGGTGTTCTATGTGACCCTAAACTCAAAAGGATTCCTCATGTCGTTGAAGTAAACAAATGTAATATATCAAAATATTGATTCATTTTGGAATGTTTGTGTTGACAACATACGTGACATATGTGTATAATCTTTAGATCATTATGGATCATACAAATGTAATCATGTATGAGGGCTAGGTACGAATATTGAAATATGGATTCACCCCCATTTTTATCATGTACGAAGACCATATATTCTTCTAAGTTAAACAAGCACACATGAGACTATATGTCCTGATACTTATACAACATTTGGAGCTATTTGATTATGTTTTTTCTGCTTACACAGCTTCGTGATAAATAAATTTCAATCGTGCTAAAGATATATTACCGACCAGTTGTGAATACAAGTTACTGTCTTTGGATTTATGTTTGTATCTCGCTATGCTGATTTTGAATTATTTAGTTCGCTGATTCCCAACATACACAAGTTCCATTTACTATTTCCTAATTAGTTCTTCAATATAACATAAGTAAATTCAACTCTATTAGTTGTAGTATTTCCGAAGTGGCTAACTTGATCAGTTCATGCACAAACAACTTTCTCACTCACCTTGTCTAATATAGTGCTTTCAACATATTGCAAGAAATCTGGATATTTCGTGGAAGGCCTTCTAAATTGTATGACAGATTCGACATATAACTTCTATGTAGAAAATTTTACTATAGCATTCCAGGAATTCATTATGCTTTCCAAAATATGATTATATGTTTAACTAGTTTTTCCATCTTCACTCTTGATTTTCTTGGTCTATATTGTATCTCAAATTTACCTCTGACATTTTTTCATGTTACCTGCGTAGTAAAGCATGTGATGTAGGAAACGCCTTAAAAGTGCTCTACCCTTTAGGGCTATGGTTTTTTTCTTGCCTTGTTTATTATCGTTTATCATTTATTGCTTTCATAATTGAGTATCCTCTTATTAGATCTTTGTATATATCTTAGAATTGATTGCGAAGATTTTAAATAAGTGTTTTGCGTAAAAATGTTTTTTTTCATGCATAAATTAAAATATTTTTTTGAGTGTGAGAAATATGTTTTAAGTCAATTAGTCGAGTTTTTGGAATAAGAACCATATTTGAGTTTGGTTCAAGTTATGCAGGAAGTGAAATCTCAAACTATTTTGAAAAAATTGAAATTTTAAGATTTATTGTGCGTGACTTGAGTCACTCACAATCTATGATTCAAATCAAATGAAAAAGAGGCTTTCCGAATTTTTTAATGTCGTCATGACTTGAATTACACCGTTCATGAATCAAATCACATTATTCATGATTCAAATCAAATGAAATAGAGGCTTTCAGGAAATTTTTGATGTTGTTCATGATTTGAATCACATTGTTCATGATTCGGATCACATTGTTCCTGACTTGAATCATGAGGCGTGCAATCCCATATTTTTCCTTTTGACTTGTTTAATTCGAATCACATTGTTCATGACTAGAATCATGGCTGAAATGGGTCTCTCATAAGTGTAAATCTTGCTCCAAATTACTTTGTCTCTTGACTCAAAACATACACGTGCTTATAACTCAAATCAAACATTATTTTTACTCATTTTTATGCATAATCTCAAGCACCTACATAAATCATTTTCCTCTCTCCTTCACCATTAATTTTTAGATTTTCATTTTTCATTTCTCACCATAATAATGAGAATGACTATTGTGATGATAATTATATCTTTGTGAGTCTTTCTAAAAACTTGGAAACCCACTTTAAAAGAACACATTTTCACATATATCTTTTGTATCTAAATTCATCTTCAACCTCTAGCAAGATTAACATCATTATTTCTTTTCAATTATATGGAATGTGGGATCTATTGTAAAGGAGGTTCATTCATGTTAATGTTTATGAGGTTCTTGAGTTACAAGTCAAGATTGAGATTGTGTGGTGACGTTGGAGTTTGGAAATCCACCAAGGAAAGGAATAAGTATTTTCTCCAAGATTACTTCGGTAAAGATGTGTGGAATCCTAAAGACGAAGTCGGAGTTTTTGTGTTGTTCTTCAAATAAATCAATATTCAAGCTACCGGTAGGACCTAGTAAAGGTGTTTGTTGAACGAAGGCTTGATATAATTATTATTTTGGGAAGACTTAAGTCGAGATTAGGTAGATCTTGCAAGATCGGCGAAGCAGAGGCCATATGCAACAAGAGAGGATCAAGATAAGACTAGTTATTTTTAGGAGTAACTTTTATCAAGTGGTTGTATAATTTCTGTAAAACAATTGTCATATTATTGGAAAGCTAACAAATTTACAAAGGAAAACCATTGAAGAATGGACTAAGCTTCTACAAGGACGATAGAGCTGAACCACTATATATCTAGCGTACTCTCCTTCTTCTCCCCCCCCCCCCCCCCCTCTATGTCTCTCTCTCTCTCTCTCTCTCTCTCTCTCTCTCTCTCTCTCTCTCTCTCTCTCTCTCTCTCTCTCTCTCTCTCTCTCTCTCTCTCTCTCTCTCTAATTTTCTACATAGCTTTGCATTCTTAGGTTTGTATTGCTTTTGTAGAATAACATGTTGTTAGGATTTATCTGCTTATAGAAATTTCATGATTAAAGTTTAGGCCAATGATAGATCTAGTCATTTGAATATTCTCTCTCACGGTTATTGTTGTATGAACTTTTGTTGTTATATTGATCATTCGATTAGTCAAATTCAATTTGAGCATAGTGTGAAAAATGAATTATAATAATTATTGAATTTCTTGTTTAAAAAAAATCATATTTATCAATTGTTGTGATTACTAGTTATTTGAGTTAATTGTATTATCCATTCAATCGTATGTTTATACAACCACTTCTATCTTTGCTTCTGTTTATTGTCTATTCTCATGGTATATACAATTAGCCTTAGAGCATGTAATTTGCACATTTATTTGTAAAACTCTGATTTGGTAAAAGGAAATGTTTTTGAAAATGGTTTTTAGAGGAATGGTCTATTCACCCCTATAAATCGTTTTGATCCTCATATTATCCACCAGGAAATGGTACCAGATCTGTTCTTTTTATCAGGTTTGAGTTACTCAAAAGTTAAGGATACAGGCTAGAACGATCTGAATGGTGTGTTCAATGGAGTTCTCATATTCAATAGATATCATGTTGCTTATTTGAGATCAATTCATGCCTTTGAGTTATGTGAAGCAATCTAATATCATTACGTTAACAGTTTATATAATCATAAGATAGAATTTCAATGTGAAATTATCTAATCAGGATTGGACTTACAAAATGTTGAAGTATATGTGCAGGAATGGCCACCTAGTCAATGACTTAAATACTTTAAATATTTTAGTTTTGTTTGGAAAAATGATGTATCATGAAGCTTAAAGCATCTGAATCTAACAAAAATGAGAATAGGATTGTTAGAAGAAAAAAAGTATAATCATTCCACTGAATACCTACTCTTCCAAGGTCATCACGAAGGAATATGAAGATAATTTCTATGAAGATGTCAGTGTGTTTGTTAATTGTTCAAAAAACATATGAGAAGACTCAAAGTATTAAGGTTTTGAGTGATCCAAATCATTGTCTAATGTTGAATAAGTTATTCAAGCTTGTCGATGCAAAGTTCAAGCAACGAAATAATTAATCATTTATGGATGGGAAGACAAAAGAAAAGATAATTAGAACACATTCTATTCCACTTCATTGATATCTTGTTAAGGAGTGCCTGAGATTGTTATCCAAACGTTGAAAGGAAGTAGTATCCAATTGTATTTCGTTTTGATCGGATTATGATTTGATAAAGTTTTGTGTACTAATCATTGCGTGTACAACAGTTAGAGCCTAGATCATTAAATTGGTATGATAGTTCCACTTTCCTTTACCTTGTATTAGTGTACCTTTAAATTATTTGTTGATGTAGGTTTATTTAATGTATTTTACATATGTAGTACATGTTTTTTATGTGAGCATGATATATTTCATTCTTCTAAGCATTATATTCATTTGTGAATTTTATTGACATCAGGATCATTTCACTCTTTTGATGTTTTGTGTAATCATTCGCATCATGGCATTCAATAGAATTAAATTTTTTTTCATTAAAATATCTTGCATTAAACATTTTATTAATTTCTTGCATCGACTTGTTGTTATTCATCTATGTATAACATTCTTCATTCATAAATCATTAAAATTGTTTTACATCTCACATTAACTCTTTTAGCATATTCATTAAAATACTTTGGAATTCAAAAACCTCAGTTATAATTTTTGCAATTTCAGAAAAGCTATTTTCTATGCATTTAATTTTTTAAAGATTATTGCTTCATGATTCGAATCAAGATATCTTCATTTTTCTTTTTAAAAAACCTGGTTCATTTGATTCAAATTACATCACAATCTGACTCGAATCACAGTTGGCTTATTATAAAGAATTAAGTACTTAATTTGAATAACATGTATAACTAATTCGAGTCATAGCTATCAATTTTGAATTTTATAGCATGTCTCTTTAATTTTCATAAAATCATTTTATTTCATCATTAAAACCTTTCTTTTCAGAAAACCAAATACAAAGTCACTCAAATGGTTTCTAAACAGACCACTACACGAGGCTCTATCAGAGGAGAATGAGTCTTCCATGTTGAATTTCAACAAACCAACAGTCGGATGCAACCACAAAACTTCAATTATTTTAGGCGCATTAGGAGGATGCAACTTTACATTGAAGAACTTGATAGTATTAAACTCATTAATTAAAGAGCTAGACATTTTTAGGTAATATTTCCAATGAATGAAACCTCAATAAGGATTTGGTTAAGAGTCTTCTTCCAGTGCTTAAAGCTATAATTGAATTTGACATAATTGCAGGCTAACCAAATGTTGCTGAAGATGTGAACAATGGAAGCTTGAATAATAAATTTACATTGAGGGCTCCAATTCCTGTAACAAATTTCCTAAATGTTCAAAATATTAGACACAAATAGGAAGCTTTATCATATTAAAAAACCAGTGCCAAATATGTAAAGTAAAAGAGCGGTGAAAGAAAATATGCTCTGCCGATTCTTGACTGCAGTTACAGAGGCTACACATTGAAGGAATGAAGCAACCTTTCAACATGAAATTATCATCTATTGGAAAATGATTGTGTAAAAGCCTCCAAACAATGAACGCCTTGGAAGGAGGAATATCAGCATTCCAAATCTGCTTGGACCAAGGGTGAGTTGAAGAAGTTTTTGACTTGAAGTTGTAAGCATCTCAGAGAGTTAAGTCATCAGAACTAGAGTGAATCCAAATCTTTCTATCAGTCATGCTATCAATAGGGATAGTATTTTTATCTGCAATCAAACACAAGTTAGGAATTTTATTGATCACATGAACAGGAAAATTTCAAGGTCCATTTTGTAAGAAATCTGAAATCAAAGTGTTGGTGGTGATATCATCAAGATCATGAATCTAAGTAACCAGAGGAGGATCACACCAAGGGTCGAGCCAAAAATTAGTGCTACTGCCATTACTCAAGACGATTCTTATGTTGTTAGTTACACCATACACCTCACTTTTAATGCTACTCCAAATAGACGAAGCAACGTGGTACTTGATAGGAATTTCATTTATGACGCTCTAGATTTCAACAAGAGAGCCCAACTCTCAGAGGAATTCAAAAGATTCTAGCAAAGCTTCATGTTCAAAGCATCATTGAGGGTAGTAATGGACCTCTGACCTAAACCTCTTTGCTCTAGAGGCTTGCACATAGTAGCCCAAGCCACAGTGACTAACTTAGGTTTCTTAATGTCTCTAGACCAAATGAAATTCTTAATGCTTTTTTTCAGTTCTTTAATCATATATTTGGGCCAAAAGTAGATGGTGAAGCTATGATTTAGCATTGAGGCAATAAAATATTTAACCATTTGAATTCTGCCAACAAAACTTAAAAGAGAACGCTTCCACTTTGATAACTTAGTTTTAACTTTGTCCATAATTGGTCTAAGATACCTAACTTTAGGCTTACTCTTAAAAATTGGAACACCCAACTACGAGAAGGGGAGATGACCAATTCTAAACCCCAAATAATTAGTAACATGGTGCAATCTAGCTTCATTCATAAAACCATCAAAAACGAAAGATATTTGGGGATTCACTATTTGACCTGAAGAAGCAGCATATTAAGAGAAAAAGGTTAATAAGAGAATCAATAGTGCCTTTATCACCCCAACAAAAAATCATGACATCATTAGCAAATAAACAATGAGAAGGCACTTCAAGACCTCTATGGTCAAGAATGAGCTTAATCATTTTCTGATTGACCAAATTTGTTAAACTCCTACTAAGAGCTTCCTCATCTACGCAAAAAAGGAGAAGGGATATGGGATTACCCTATCTCACCCCTCTACCACATTCAAAGAATCCATGCATCTTTCCATTGAGTGAAACAAATATCTTGGAAGAATTGAGGTTGGTCCATATCCAATTAGTAAATATATCGTTAAAACCAAACTGCTTTAGGACATGCATCAAAAGTAACCAATTAATAGAATCAAAGACTTTTTTTATGTCTACTTTAATGACCAAATTACCACCATAGGACTTCTTGTGCATCAAGTTGTCAACCTCAAAAGTAAGCCTTATACAATCTTTGATGCATCTCACTTGAATAAAACCTTTTTGATTTTTGGAAATTATGGTTGGCATAATGTGAGCTAACCTTTCTGCAATAACCTTAGAAATGATTTTAAATTTTAAATTAGTTAAAGCAATAGGTCTAAAAAGATCAATAGAATCAACATTAGAAGTTTTAGGAATGAGAATCGAAGTATTAGAATTATAGTTAGGCATAATCCAAAAGGAAATTAAAAAATTGCCTAATTGCTTCGATGACATCCTGATGAATAATATGCCAATAGCGATGGAAGAATAAAGCTCCAAAACAATTAGGGTCAGGAGCTCCCTCTTTATTTAGGTTGAAGATAACATCTTTGATTTCAATGTCAGATGGGATTCTAGTAAGCATTTGATTAATTTCCTAATTGATAAGATTGGGGATGCTATTTTTGATGAGGTCAGTATCAACAATTGCTCCCCCAAAAGAAGAGAAAAGATTCTTGTAATACTCAACCTCATGAGAGCCAAGAATCTCTTGATCAGAGATGAGTTCCCCCATCAATGTTAAGATCATAAATAGTATTAATATAATTATTTATCTTAGCCATCCTATGGAAATATTTAGTGTTTTTGTCCCTCTCCAAATTCCAATTAACTTTAAATTTTTCTTTCCAAAATAAATGTTTCTTATGAAGGGCATCCTCAAGTATTGTCATACAAAGCTTTTCTTGAAATCTAAGAGCATCAGCGAAACCATCAGCCTGAATCATGCCTTGTACAATTTTCAACTTCTCCTCTTCTTCATTAACTAATTGATGAATATTACCAAAAATGTCTTTGTTCCAAATTCTAAGATTATTCTTAAGCAAATTGAGCTTTTAAAAAAGGACAAACATAGGGAAACCTAAAAATTTAATCTTCCAAAAGGTTTTGACAATATCTAAACAAAGAGGGTAAGTAGTTCACATATGTTTAAATTTAAATTGACAAGAAAAAGAAATATAAGAAATATTGAAATTAAGCATCAAAGAAAAATGGTCAGATCTTACTTTAGTTAAAGAGCAGCAAGAAGTTTGGTTGAAATAAGATAGCCAAATCCATGTTGCATATTGCTTTATCCAATATATTGAGAGTGCTAGTTGTACCCACCCTCCCATTAGACTAGGTGTAGTAGGAACTAATCATAGGCAAATGAAGTAAATCATTTAAGTTGTTCCAATCATGGAAATCCTAGATAGGAAGTATGGTCAGAGAGGAGGTTCCAAGGTGCTAATAAACTCCCATCACGACATTTAAATCTCCAAAAATGTTCTAAGGAATTTTATCATTAAAGATGATAAAAGAAAGCTCATGCCAAAGTAACCTCCTTCTGAGATAGCTAGTGGAAGCATAAACAATAATCAACCTAAAAATTTTATTTCCTAAGATAGAAGTGAAAGCTATATGCTGCTCACCAACAGATAAAATAACAGGATCTAGAGCACACTTACAAAAGCACTATAAGTTAGGAAGATTATTAGGCATGCAGTTAACAGAAATGAGGTTCAAGCCAAATTCGGAAAACCAATTTTGAGGGAAGTTAGCATAGTCCATCCAAGGTTTGGATATAAAGAGGAATTCAGGATTGATCTTAACGTTCAATCTTCTAAGAGTCAATTTAGTAGGGTTATTGGCCAAATCTCTTGAGTTCCATTAGATGCAAATCATATCAAAGGTGCATCTTGGCTAACCTTCGATCTAATAATGTATCCCTTTGCCAATTTCAATGTTTTCTTTTGGTTTTTTTACCTCTAATCAAAGTGAAACCATGAGGTTTAAGAGGGGAATCATCTAGTTCATTATGGTCCCTCTTCTCCTTGATTTTATTATCCTCTAAAGCTTCACAAGACTCACTAAGGAATTTCTGGGTTTTTTTTTAAGTTATTGATAGGTGAATTCTCAATGGAGTCGCTTTCATCTTCAATGATTTGAGTCGTGTCAACATACTATTTACCTTAAGAGATGTCATCATATTCACTCGGTTCTTCTTCATCTACCACTAGAAGAGCTTCAAATTTGTTTTGTAGAAGTTGAGACTTCACAACTCCATGGTTTGAGCTTCATATTTGTGGATTTGGTTTGTTTACCTTTGCATATTCACATTCATCTCAACATTTGCATTGTTATTAATTGGCCTCTTACCATTGTGTACTTTGGATCTATCCAGAATTTTTGCATCATCCATATCAGTTACATTCTGAGCAACCTGAACATAGACTTTTTCATGTCTAATCTTAGCTTTTGTAGCAGGAACATTACCAATTGGTTGTTTATTGGCCCTTTTGCAAGCATCCACATTGTGCCCGACAACTTTGCAAACATAGCAGAATAAAGGTAGATTTTTATACTCTATATTCATGGAAAATGTGAATCCTTGTTTCTCGACCAAGACATTGAAAACATGAGGCACAACTAAGTCAACATCAACCAGAACACGTGCAAAATGTCCAAAAGGGCGATCAGACATAGATTTTGAAGCAACTGAATTGGTGCAAATGGGTGTTCCGACACTGCTTGCAATCGTAAATAGAATGTTGGGGCGCCAATACTCTTGTGTCATATCAAACAACTAAATTCAGACTTGGAAAGTTGAAGATGAGGGTTGAAATCCTTGGACCAAGGAAAGAGCTTGAGAGTGCCATGCGAAAGGTTTCATTCGCCGTTGGACATGACCCTTTTCAAATATTCCAGGGAGGAGAAAGACAACTCATAAAAGCCTTTCCATATGGAAGTAATCCCCCAACGGCCTAGGTTTTTCAAGAGGGTAGAGAGTTTTGTCTTTAGAGCTACAATTCTTTTTGATGTTGTCCCTTTGGGCTATATAACACGACCATAGAGGTTATGTGCAAGCCTCAATCCCTGTTGAATATTCCTCCGCGTGAATAGAAATGGTTAGTCCATCTCCTTTGTAATAGGGTTGAGACAACTGGGAAGTGGGAACCTGACAAACATTGAAGTTATCGTTGAGGACTTGAGTAAATGATTTAGGTTTGGAACGGTGGTTTGAGGATTTGTGAACGATGTTGGAGGCAATTGGTTTTAGGCATCAAAATGAGATGACATTTCTAAAAATAGATATTTAGCATCCATGGTGGACAACGATAAGGAAGAAGAAAGGGGTAGATTGTGTTGTTTAGAGCAATGGTAGTTGAAAAAATCGCCAACCTAAAATTTGAGATTTTTCCGTTTCCATGACGAACTACCGGAGAAAAAAAGTCATTATTAGAAAAAAAATTGGCTTAATTGCAACTTTAGTCCCCCTATTTTGTGTTTTTTTGGGTTTTGATCCCCCCATTTTAAAAACCACCATTTAGGTCCCCATTTTAAGTTTCAAGATTGATATTAGTCCCTTTGCCATTTTAAGTCATGTTTTTAATGATGTGGCACGTTGAATGATGATGTGGAATTTCCATGTTATTTAAAATGGTCTTATTCACCAAATATCATTTCCATGTCATTTAGGTTTTTTTGATTTCATTTTTCAGAAAATTAAATTCACTTTGGGTAAATCCTCAACGCAGAAGAACAACCCATTTCTTCAACCATTCATTTTTGCCATTTCCATTTCATTTTTCACAAAGAACAACCCATTTCTTCAGCCATTTCTTTAAACCCAGTCCTCATTTCCTCAATAAACCCATACCAGTCCTTCTTTAGCCATTAATTTCGAAACTCATTATTTCAAAGTTTCTTCATACCCTTCTTCACAAACCCAACGCGCCTCCTACTTACCAACATGTCCGAAACAAAATTTTATTTTTCCTCAACAAACCAGTCTGGGTTTGGTATAAGAAGAAGAGGTAATAGATGTTGGTGTGAGATTGAGTCACCGTTGATGACGTCATGGACATACGATAATCCCGGAAGAAGAATTTATGGTTGTGGTGATTTTAAGATGATGAGGAAAAAAGGATGTAATTACTTTCAGTGGGTTGATGAAGACATGAGCAGTCGTGCTAAAGATGTGATAAGATCTTTGAAAGATAAGAATGAGGAGCTTATGGATGTGATTAAGGACATCAAGAAAAATGAAGATTTGTTGAAGATGAAAATTAGGTTTATGTATTATTTTGTGGGGTTATCTGTGATGTTTGTCTTTTTAATTGTGTTTGCATTAGTTGCAACACATATACTCAAATGATGTAATGTCAAATGTTGTAGTTACTTTGATGTTTATGTAGTTGTAAATGAAGTAATTTCAAATAAAGAGTTATGGTTGTTTGTGTTAATAAAGTAGCAGCATAATATTGTAGTAAGGAATAGCAGCATAACCTTGTAATAACACTCAAACTGAAACTGAAGTAATTTCAAATGAAGAGCAACATAACCTTGTTAATTTCAACTGAAACCGAGTAGCAGCATAACCATGTTAATTTCAACTGAAACTGAAGTAACATTGTTTATGTATTTGCAAATGAAGTAATTTAAAATTGAGAGTTACTTTGTGTATTTTCAAATGAAGAGTTACTTTGTGCAACATAACATTGCAATAACACTCAAACTGATACTTTATGTATTTTCAAATGAAGAGTTACTTTGAGTAACATTGTTTATTTCAAATGTTAAAGAAGGATTGAAACTGAAGTAGCACTGAAACTGAAACTGAAGTAGCAGCATGTTTATTTCAAATGTTAAAGAGTTACTTTGAGTTACTTTGAGCAGCATACTTTGAGTAATAACACTGATGTATCATAAGACTGATGTATAAGACTGATGTATCAAGACTGATGTATCATCACATTCTAATAATAAATTGATGTGTAAACTAGCAACATACTTTGAGCAGCATAACATTCTAATAATAAACTAGCAGCATAAGATTGATGTATCATCATATTGAAGGCAACATTACATAACAGCATTGCATGTAACTTTACATAGCAGGCAGCATTAAAGACAACATATTTTAACAAAAAGACCTTGAGTTTTTTGGTCATAACATATGCTATAGCAGCATCACAAAAAGTAAAGTAAAACATAGAACTATTCTTGGGTTGGTGGCGGTGCTTGCGACCCTCCGTCTATAACAGTTTGTCCCCCGTCTATAACAGTTTGTCCCGCTTCCTTGCCCTACTTGTCACCCCTTTTTTTAGGTTTTTTGTTGCCACCTTTAGGAATCTCTCTCTTCGTAACTCGCTTCCCTTTACACTTCCTCTTGTTATGGCCAAAACTCCCACATTTCTCGCACTTGACAATTTGGAGAGTTCTAGGCAGTGTATTTCTTATCCTCGGTTCATCATTCTCCTTATTACGATTCTTCTTAGAACGACCGATAGATCTTAGCATGACTGGAGGGCTGATTGGGTTAGCAACATTAACAGGCCATAGTTGTGGGCCATTGGTTGGCATAATAATATGGCTATAAGTAGCCAGAATAGTAGATTTCCTAGACAAAATGACACAATGATTTTAGTAAGTGTACAAAAAAGATGAATGTAAGTTAACATAATATACGAGTAGGTGATACTTATAGAGTGATGAAACGTACTCTTTGGGCTCCTTCTTGTTATACCATATGCATACAATAGCATGACAACATGGTATTCCACTTAAATCCCACTTCCTACAACCACATTTTTGTTGAAGCAAGTTCACAGCATATGTCTCAACACCGTTTGAAACTCCGAATATAGCAAAGTCATCATCTGCATGCCATGTTGCAATCCATCCTTCTAATGCCCTCTTTGTTTTTTCCAAGACTTTTTGAATGTTAGGACTTGTAACACCAGTGTACCTACTTAATTTCTCCTTTTGAGCAGAGATTCTCATTGTTATGTAATGTTTGATTCCTTCAAGTAGTGAAATGATCGGCTTATCTCTATACTCCAAGATTGCGTGATTAAAAGCCTCACACATATCGTTGACTTACAAATCACATTGTGTGTCTGTTTTGAAATGAGACCAAGTCCAACATGCAGTTGGGACATCCATCATGTCTTTCCAAGCATTGACATTGAGCTCTTTCATATGATTCATTGCTCTTTCCCATGCAGGAATTTTTGTGGCTCTAGCTGCCCGCCATAAAGCCTCCTTCATAAATATCCTAGGATATTTCTTTCTCCAAATGTCATACAAGTGTTTAACACATAGTCTGTGTTCAACATGTTGGCTTATCTCAAGAATAGCTGGTACCAATCCTTGAACATACAACATGTAAATAACATTGTAATAAATACCAAATAGCAGCATATATCAGCATGTAAATAACAGCACATAACACATATCAACACATAAACATCACATAACACACATCAGCATTGTAACAGCATGTAAATAGCAGCACATAACAAATAGAAATAGCAGCACATAACAAATAGAAAATAGCAGCACATATCAACACAACATAGCAGCACATAACAAATAGCAAAATAGCATCACATATCAACACAACATAGCAGCACATATCAGCATATAACAAATAGAAAATAGCAGCACATATCAACACAACATGGCAGCACATAGTTGTTGCACCCCAAAATTTGTCCAACCTTTTCTTAACTTGGTTTATGTTTCATTTCATTTCTTTCTAGCATTTGCCTTGCATAGCATGTTGCATTGAACAGGGGATCAAGAGTTTGTGCACCTCAAGAGGAGTCTACTCAGAGGGTTTAGCCTAAGCAAGGGGTTCTGCTCAAGTTTGGATGGTAATCAAGTAAGTAGGAATGGACATTGGTCTTGTGAAAGAGGATAGATGTGTGTGGTTCAGCTCCTAACTTGGAGGCCAACTAAAGATCATCGGGGGCTTGTGAATTCATGGTTATGGATGTAAGGTGTTGAGAGAGCTCATTGAGTTCCTTGAGGGTCATTGTGGAGCTCATCCAAGTGTTTGTGCCAAGTGTGAAGGAGGTACAGTTAAAGGTGTTGCAACTAGGGTTTTCATCTGGCTAGTTCTCAGTCAACTGTGCAATTGAAGGAGACTAAAACTCAATTAAAAGTATCTATGGTCATGGGATGTTGTTTTAAGATGTATGATATGTCGTTTCAAGTTCAATTCATCAAGGGTTAAGCGTGTAAGAAGTTACTAAATTAGGGTTCTCAGGGTAAAATTCCATATTCAGTGCCTGACTTCAAGACCACCTATCTCAAGATACAAGTTTCATCTCAACTTTTGATCAACATGGAACTTTTATATCATGTTCTTAGCTTTAATTTGAGTTCTAGAAGTCCTTGATTGGATTTATAGAACTCAAGTTATGGTCCAGACAAGTTACAGGTCATTAGAGGGATGTGATTTTGGTCAAAAAAAGTCAACCAACTTCCAATCCATTTTTGACCTAGAAGGATGTTTCTACTCAACTGTTGGCAAACATGAAAGTTGTAGGTCTTGGTCTTAGCTTTCCAAATTGTACTAGAAGTCTTTCATCTGATTTGTAGAACTCAAGTTATGAGGTTTACAAGTTAGGGGTATTTTGGGAAAGTAAGAGTATAGGTCATAAAATTATAGGTCCATTTCACCAACTTGCACACTTCAAATGAAGTTTTTTCCAACATCAAACTTGCTCCAAATGGTGTTATTTGCTTAGACAAGCATTGAGAAGTTAAGGAATTGGCTTGGTTTGAGGTTTGGATATTTGAATTTTCATGGAAGAAGGTTTAAAAGGTGAAAATGTGAATTAATTCATTTTTAATCATTTTCATGCAAATAGGTGCATTTTTTGAGTGCAAACAACATTTCAAGAACATTGGCAATTTTACAATTTGAATTTGAAGTGTTTAAGTGAGCCATTTCCATGCTTTCTTCATGTTGAAGTAACACATTTAAAATCAATCATTGAGATGGAAACAAGGACAAAATCTCAGCCATTCACACTCCAAACACTCCCAATAGTTGATTTGAATCATTTTGGAGAGTTCTTGGAGCCAAATTCGTGTACCTTCATGGTTGAAAAGTGGAGAAATGTGAAAATTCATTTGGGCTTTGTGGAGTGAGTTTGGGCTCAATTATGATCAAGATCCATCACATATAACATTTCCAACCTTCACAAATCATCAGAATTCGAAATTGGAGCCAAATTGATCAAGAATAACTTTGAAAAAGTGGTGGAATTTCAAAATTCGAATTCTCAGATTTACTCCATTTCAAGGAAAATTGAAGGTTGCAAAAGCTTCATTGAGGATCACTGAACGTGTTTGGATCATTTTCTTCAAGCTTAAGCTCCATTTGAAGGCTCAGTGGAAGTTCTCCACTAGGTAACTTGAATTAAACCTTACACTCTCAATATGCCATGATTCTCTGCCATTTTTGTTGCATTATGATCCTTGAGTGATGTAGATCGTTTGTGGATAATAATTGTTTGTGTTTGTGATGTTTGATGTGTGGAGCTCCAAACTTGTTTGATTCGGTTTGATCAATTCTTGAGGTGTTTTTCTTAAATTTTTGTGGATCTATAATCTACATAACATGTAGATGGTGTTTGGATTAATTTGGTTGAGTTTTGAGAACTTCGAAATTTTGTGCACCAAGCTTGTTGTTTACTTTCTGAGTTTGTTATGAGGAATTAATGGAAATAGATGCTAGATTCATGTTTCTTGCGATTTGGAGATGAATTTTCATCTAAGGTACGTCGAAAATGGTTGAGAAATGACGGAGAGGTGTTGTTGTGCTAATCCGCGGTGGCCGGAGCGTGTGGGGAAGATGACCAAAAAAATTTTGGCGCCGGCGAGGTGTGTGTGGGGAAGACGATGACGTGTCACCCTGTCACGCGTCCGATCGTGTGACTTTGTTTTGAACGGTCTTGATTAGGCTTTACCATAGTCCATCTTTGACTAATTGCATTAGATTTCTTTTATTTTCATTAATGTGTTGTCATTATATCAACCACATGATGAGATTACCGTTTGATCTCACGTTCCAGATTGCATCCCCAAGGTGGTACATTGTTGACTGTTGCACATTGGATTACTCAGAATTTATTTGTTTTTTTCTCATTGAGCTTAAGTACCATGCGCTATTAACACCCACAGGGAGGCCCAGTCCATGTTTTTGCTTTGTTTTAATTGTTATTCATACCATTTGTTAGTCATTTTAATTTCTTTTGCATTTAAATTATGTTTTGTTGCCTGTTTGATTTTAATTCATTATAAATAATTCCAAACATCCAAAAATTCCCCAAAAATATTTTCTGGACACCTTGAGATGTCTACTTTTTTTTAAGAAATTTTTATTTTATTTTTTAGTTTATTTGTCAATTAAAAAAGGAATTAAATATTGGAAGTGTTTCAAGTGGATTAAATTGTGACTTTGTTTGTTTTTGATTTTGTATCTCCCATTCCTTTTTGGTCCAAGGATTAAAAATCATTCCTCGTGTTCATCATGAGTTGAGAGATTTTTGAGGACCATTTTGCCCCTGGTTGTTGACTTTTGGGTTGACTTTTGGGTCTTTTCTTTTTGCCTTTGTGTCTCCTATTTCAAAGTGGTACCTCCTAATTTTTTTTTCTTTTGAGGGTGCTTTGAGGGGATATTTGACTTGTGCTTGTGGCCTCTGTTTGCCAACTTGTTTAGCTTGTTTGTGCATTTTATTTGTTAAGTTTTGAGTTTTTTTTCCTAATTTTGAAGTGACTTACAAGTCAAGTCACTCCTAAGGGAAGCTCACATAAGTACATGACCTAGTTTGAATTGGAAATGACCTTTGTGGATACAATAAGCTCTCAACTCTTTTTGATTCATATTCTAGACATGTTGAGCCTGTTGTAGGTTCATTTTTAGGTCAAAATATTGTTCATTGCTTGTTGTTTGATGCCTTTCTTTTTGTGCTTCCAACTTGAACTTCAATGTGATGTTTGCTTGCATACTTTGTGCTTTTGCTTGCATTTCTTTTTGGTTTGCTTTGATATTGCTTTTGAGCTCTTTCCTTTTCATCTCCATTTTGTCCAATGACCTTAGAGTGTCATTTAAGGTAGCTTGGTGCCTCCTTAGGAGGAATTTGAAGCTTACCTAAAGTGATGAATCCATGAGGACCATTTCTTTGTGTTTGTCATTTTGTTGTTTGTTTGTGATGCATATTTCTCCTTCTCCTTCTTGTTTCTTGCATTTCCATATGCATGCTTGGTTGAGATGAGCTTGTGGTGGCTACTGCCCCACACTATTTTCCTCCCACTATCATTATATGTGTTCATTTTGTTTGCATTCTCATTTGCATATGCATTTCTTATTCTTCTTCTTCTTTTTCTTTAGCTTTTCTTTACCATGTTCCCCATAAGTCCTCTAACCTCTTGAGGTTATGATAGACATTAGGTGTCTAACTATGCATGATAACATTAGGTAGTTCCCTTTTCAAACTCAACTTTAAGTCCACTTTGCATGATAACTTTTAGGATTGACTAGTTTCCCATTAGTGTTCCTCCTTCTCTTCTCATCTTCAAACAAGTTTAACATACTTAATAAGGATAATGAATGTTGTGCCATGAGCTTTATACTTGGGAAATGGTGATTAAGGGGCCACCTCTCAATTGCCTAGAGTGTTTAGTATACGTCCTTAGGACGATATGCGACGCATTCGATCCTAGGTTCTAGACTTTGTTACAACATACATTTATGAACACTCTAATTTAAAACACTTCTTCTCTTAAAAAACACAAAAATAATTCACACTCTTTTTCACCCTTTGGGGTTCTCAATCAAGGAAAATCTTTTCACAAAAAGAGTGTCGTTAACTCTTAGTTCTACCGCAAACGGTAACACTTAAGTCTCCAAAGGTCGAGTTGCATACACCAACTGCTAGAACTATCTGTTAACCCTACTCGGGCCTAAAAAACTGTTGAACCAACCTGTGGTCCTTTTATCCCGAACTACGTTTGCTCTGATCTTTCATACTAGACGAAAGTAAGTAGGCACGAGACGCGATGTCTCGGCGAGCAACCTTCCCCCCTTCTTTAGCTGTAGTTAGGCGAACTACGTTGACTCTGACTTTTCCATTGCACGAGGGAGTACGTAGGCACAGAGCGGCGATGCTCTGCCGAGTCAGCTTCTCTTTTCTTTTTCTTTTGTCCTTAAGCCTTTAGCTAGATAGTTTCAACACACCCTTTTAGATAGACAACAATGCATGGATCCCGTCGAGTACGACGGACGTGAAGGTTGCTAATACCTTCCCCTTGCGTAACCGACTCCCGAACCCATACATGGTTGCGATGACCTTGTCTTTTCCTTTTTCTTTAGGTTTTTGTGATCGTTTCCTTTCCCTCTCTTTGGGATAAATAACGAAAGTGGCGAATCTTTTGTTTTTCCGCCGGTGGTTTTTCGCAGTTGCGACAGCTGGCGACTCTGCTAGGGACTCTGGTTCCCTATGCGAGTCAATCCTAGCGCTTGTGTGTTTATCTTTGGGTGTTGTATATATGTGCTTTATTTACTTTCCCGCATTTATTTTCTGCATCATATATCATTATTGTTGTGCTGTGGGGTGGGAAGTTTCACTGTGTGATAAGCCAGACCTTGGCTTGAGTATAAACCTAGTATTATAGTGGAGACTAGTGGGGGACTATTTTCTTAGCAAATACAGTTCCCTACGAAATTCACACTCAGACGAGATTTTCTTTGATGATTTTCCTTCAGATCCTTAGGATCGGTTGGGATTTTGGATTTGAGAATTGTCGACTCTGGGAACCGATCATCTGTGAGTCAGCCAAGTGAGGCCTCTTCAGGAGATAATGATGCCAAACCAGAAATGGTGAACATATCATCATTTCTTGAAAGTCTGTGACGCTGATGAACGCATAGATGCCGAACCTTGTCAGTGGATAGGTCCACACCTGTGAGGGGGATTGGGTTATGCAGGAAACTTTAGCCTTCAGATTACCCTGTTCTTTGCAAGTTTGAATCTGTGTTCATGATATCAGTGGATCCTACTGTCGGTACTTTGTTCTTGCTAAGGCGAAGCTCTAGTTTTCTCGACCGACAGCACAGCAGTCTTGATCCCTTGTTTTGCATTTTGCATTTGCATTTTCATCTGCATCTCATTAACATGTGTTTGTGTTGCAGGTGCATATTTCTCCTTTGATTCTAGTTATCTTTCCCTCGTTGCTGTTATGGAGTCCCTGAAGAGTATAGTAGCCTACAAGTTTCCAGTTCCGGATATTAGTACTTTGCTGAGTCTGATTGCCTTGGGTGAGAAAGCAGTAATGGAAGAGTTTAGGAAGTCTTATGGGAGATTGTTGAGATATGTCTGCAAGCCCTCTGAATATGAGATTAGTCGTGTTTATGCTCTCTTACAGTTTTATGATGCCCAGTTGAGGTGCTTCGTATTTCCTGATTATGTCTTGGCTCCTACATAGAGGAGTATTCTGAGTTGTTAGGAGTACCCATTCTGAATCGAATGTCGGTTGTTCATGTTGATACTAAGCCTGATCTGGTCAAACTTACCGCCATTGTGCACCTTGAAGCTTCAGAATTGGATGGGAAGATGATCCGGAGACTTGGGATGTATGGTTTTCCGTTGCCTTGCTTAATAGAGAAAGCTCAGCAGTGCGTTAAAGATGAATGTTGGATTGCATTTAGCGCCATCTTGGCTCTGTGTATATATGGGATTGTTCTGTTTCCTCATCTTCCAGACTTTGTGGATGTTGATGCATTCTATATCTTAGCCTCAGGCAACCAGTGCCTACCTTACTTGGAGACGTTTACCATTATGTGCATTATAAGAATGAAAAACGAAGGGGTAAGAACGTAGCCTGTTGTGTTCCTCTGCTGTATGCTTGGTTTGCTAGTCATCTACCTCAGACAGGTCCGTTTGTTGCCACTTCCAGTACTTCAGATTGGTCAGAGAGATTGATGGGATTATCTGCGGAGAATATTGTGTGGTTTGATCGAGACTTGTTGGGTAAGGATATTGTTTATAGTTGTGGAGGATTTCCTAACGTTCCTTTGATTGGAAGGAAAGGTTGCATCAATTATAATCCTTCTTTATTGGTGAGACAGTTCGGGTATGCATTGAGAGAGCCTCCTAGAGAAGAGGAGATACAGGAATCTCTGTATCTTACTAGCTTATTGGAGGGCGAAGCTCTGGGAAGACTTGAGCATGCATGGAATAATGTTTGTCGGAAAGGGAAGTTAGCTTTGGGGAAGAGTAACAGTCGAGCGTACGACCCTTATTTGACGTGGATTCATGATAGAGCTGTGAAGTTCTTGATGCCATTCCCTGCAGTTGCACCATTGTATCCCCTCATGATCGAGGAACCCACTACTGTAGATATCCAAAAATACAATCAGGTTTTGGCAGAGAAAGAAGAGTTGAGGAAAGCGAATGAAGAATTGGAGAAAGAGATTATCCAGTTTTGTAATGAGAAGATAGATGCAGTTAATTCTTTCAGGAGGCAAACCGAGCTTGTGAACAAGTTGGGTACTGATTTGACTAAAGAGACTAAGGATAGAGAGCGCACAGGTCAAGACTTGAATGCCACTTATAGTACTCTTGCCACGAAGAAGGAGGAGTTGGATAAGACTTACACGAGGATCTCCAAGTTTGAGCCGATTTGGAATGCCATGCTTACTAACAACAAGGAGCGTGAGGACAAGTTAAAACTTCAGATCAGCAAGCTGAAGGCTCAGCTCATGCTAAAGATGAAGAGATTGCAGCAGAATCATCACATAGACGAGATAACGAGTGCAGGCTGAATGAGGCGATCACGAACTTGAAGGACCTCAAGCTGAGAGCTGGTTCCAAGAGGCGCCGACTTGAGGCATGTTTTGGGGAGAGAGCTTTGGAGGACCATGTTGATAGCCTACAACATACTATGAGTCAGCAGGATTTGCTTATCCATGGGTTGCTTGCCAGGTCGAATCATCCTAACACGTTGAGGCTGTTAAAGGGTTTCCGATCACGTCATCCTGCTTGACCTATTTTGTCTGTTTTTGTTGTAATTTTTTGTTGTTTATCTGTTGTATTTGACCATCGCCAGGCTTGTTGGCCGAGGTCCTTTCCTTATTCGTACTCAGTTAGAGTTTGTACTTTGCCTGATGGCTCTTTTGATCTATATATGAGGAGTTGGTATTCTATGCTTGTCCGCATGATCTCCATTGTTATTTGTTCCTGGAAACTAGAATCAAGGGGGAAATATCTCTATTGCATACATGTCTTCATTTTAGCATTTTTCTCGCATTTGCAGGTGCACCGGACTTGTTAACCTTACTTCTCCCTGTGGGCCACTAGTTTGTTTCAGGGTAGCAGTTCAGAAGCCAACGCAGATATGGAGCAAGTTCAAGCATAGCTGAGGGAAATGCGAAGCCAGATGAGGCAAGTTATGGGTGATATGCAAGCACTACGCACGGATCAGAGGGTGCTTAAAGAGGAAAACCAGCAGTTGAAGACTCAAGTGGGCTTCATGGCAGAAGTGTTGAGAGTTGTGATAAGAAAGGATCTGGTGCCTGAGACTGCAGCAGAAGTGCCAGTACCGCTTGCTTCGGTGAAACCTCTACCAAGGCATGATAGGCCTCAGAGATCTCATACACGCCCAGAAGCTCCAGAAGTTCTTCGTCGACGGTCATGTCCTGTCTCCCAGAATGGTCCAAAGGCTGAAGGGTATGCACCAAGGCTGAGGCAGTCTACTAGAATTTTTGATCAAATTCCTATGACACATGCTCAGCTGTTGCCTTTCCTGCTTCAGCTTCGGTTAGTCAAACTTCGAACCATGTCTCCGCTTACTGGGACCCCACCACCAGGTTATGATGAAAATGCCCACTGTGACTTCCATGCTGGGGCACCGGGGCACAATATATAGAACTGCAAAGCTTTTAAGCAAGTAGTTCAAGATTTAATTGAGAGAAAGGCAGTTGAGTTCGTGTCGGGCGGCGTAACCATACCATGTGGTCTTATCCCATGCACTGCAGAGGGGGCAGTGGTTCCTCCTATTCATCCTGAAGATGCCTTGAACCAAGAGGATGCCTTGCAATTTATGACTTTTGAATCCCCGCGCCTACAACTATTGCCAGTTCCTGGGCCAAACCTGAGGATGAAAATACTTGAACCAAGGGAGTCCCTGATAATTCAGACTCAATCCCCAGATGTTTCGGTTATCCTGGTCAGCGATCTGTTGAATCTTCACAGCATACATCTGACTCTCGCCAGAGTCAACGATCAGGACGTTACCAGCCACGTCAGCACGCCAGGCAAAGACCCAAGAAACCAGAAATTCATTTTACTCAGTTGCCGATATCATACAGTCAGTTGTTGCCGTGTTTGATCAAGGGAGGATTGATAGTGCCGAAGGAAATGAATCCGGTGATTCTGCCGTATCCCCCAGGTTTTGATGTCAATGCCTGCTGTGAGTACCATGCTGGGGTACAGGGGCATTCAACTGAAGAATGCAAGGTGCTTAGAAGCCAAGTTCAGACTCTGCTGGATTCTAATCGGATCTCGATTACGTCTCAAGGTATTCAGATCAATGATCTACCGACATCCGGCCAGGTGGGTGTATCCGTTCAAGTTGTGGAAGAGTTCACCGAAATCAAGTGTTTAGAGGATTATCAGACTGACTTCAGCGAACAATTCTGAAGATGACTGACTCAGCAGCAAGTCAAGATATGAAAGCCCATTTCCCAGAAGCTGGCAATCTTTGTTTTGTTCTGTTATTTCTTTACATTTGTAGTTTCTTTCCTGTTTAAACGCAAATTTCGCTTGTAAAACTTGTTTGTTTTCAATTGATATTGATAATGAAATGAATATGCATGTTTTGATTTAATCCATTCGTGTTCACTAATTGCTTTTTACAGATGTTACACGCTTGTTTAAGCGGAATCCGGGGAGGATGACGAAGTTTAAAGACGCGCAAGCTTCTGAGTGTATGCTTTTGAAATAAAACCTGCTGATGATGTACAGGCATTGTTTCAAATCCCCAAACACCGGAGATATAAGGATGATAATCCCTTGTTAACCCCGTTGAGCCTAGTAGTAGGAGTTTCTTTCTGAGAATGAAAAACCCTAAATCTTAACTTGGGGTCGGGTAGGTGTTAGCTAATTTTGGCTGAATATCCAAATTGCAGAAGGAGTGTTCTCGTTCGAGGATCAATCACACCGGTATAGGTCGTGCCTAAAGAACCACAATGGTTAAACCTTTCCGATAACGAGTGAAACAGTCACGTTGTTCCCCAAAGAGTCAGACAAGCTGGTGTCACACGATTTGTTCGGAAAAAGAAAAAAGAAGAGAATCAAAAGAACAAAGCCTGCTAAGTCGAATCTTGAAAAGCGACTTAACCAAAAATTAGGGCATCCCGCTGGACTTTGAAATCAAAAGAAGCTCGAAAGAGGCAGTCCAGGCAAAAGTTAGGGAAATAAAAAATGATGATGAAAAACAAGTCGTGCGGTTCAGGTACCAAAGACGAAAAGCGAGTGATTGTCACTTTTAAAAAACTTGTGGTTTCCCGAACCAGCACTCCTGTCCTGAAACCTTTAAAAGGTGAGCGCTAGTGTCGAATTAGCCGAATATAGGATTGGAGAACATCACAGAGAAGGGGTGGGTTAAAATAAACTTTGAGTCTTTATCCTTTCCTTGTAAGCCATGAACCTGACTAAGTTACAACCTGAAAAAGTCCTAATTGAAGCAGGTTTGTTTCGAAAGCATACTTCGGTAAAGATCGCATCGAAACTGACTCCTAAAAGGATTCCTCTTACAGCGTTGTACTAATGCTGACATGTTGATATTTGATATCACACACTTTATGTCACAAATTTTTTCCAGTGAACAGATTGGATTTTGAAAACTGTCATATGCATTGCATTTAATATATCTTTTATGCACAACAATTGTGTTTTACTTGTGAGTAAGCGCTTGACAGCAGGAAAGTTCCCGCAGCGGAAAGATCGATCAGAATAGAATACAGAATGCCTGAGTACTCTGTTAAGTCAAAGCCAGTTATATCAAATGATTATATCGTGGGAGTCAGCCATCCAGAAGTCATTTAATTTGAGGCAGTCAAGTCGAGATTTAGTGAATCTCTCGCAGCCAAGAAGTACTTTCCCCACATACCAGCTAGCCTGGGGCAAAGTCATTGCAGACAGGGGCAGGCCACCCTGAGAGTGCAGAAGATATGTCTTGCCCAATAGGCAATTAATATAAAGTACCTCTTAGAGATTCAAAATGCTGAAACAGTTCGTATCAAACTGTCAGGATGCAGAGATTCAGGTTCCCTGTCAAGGAAGATGTTATGAAGATCCCACAGGCTGGGGCAAGAATTGAAGATGAAGGAGTTTGTTCTTCCCTATTATCTTCAGAATTCATTAGGATGAGTCGACCGGGGACGAATTCTTTCATGTTACAAGTCCAGGGGCAAGCCATCTCGAGTTAGTTTCATGGCAAGTGTTTCTTTTCAAGATGAATCGTCCTAAGGACAGGATTGGGGAAAATTAAATTACACTGGGGCAGTTACTTGAGCAAGGCTATTTCTCCCCATCCAGAGTTCATTCTGAGCGTCTGGAGTCATTATCTCTATCCCTAGTAGAATTGTTGCATATTTGATCCCCGCAAGGTACATGCTTGTAGGCACTCCCCAGCGAGTCGTCTTTAGATTTTTCTCCCCGCAGAGTATTTTGTAGCCTGGTTAGATTCCTCCGACAGAGCAATCCCCAGCAAATTCGAAAAGGGATGGTTTTCCCAGCAGTGTGTTCTCTCTTCCTCAGCAGGATAGAAGAATGTTGTCACGTAAGTACATTTCTCGCATAAGGCCAGTGAAGCCCGTTTCTCAGCATAAGTCCTATGGTTATTGGCATGAGCTAGTTGGCGCTCTTTCCCCGGCAGAATGGTTGTTTCCCTCAACAGGGTGGTTTTTGTTATCCTAGCAGGATGGTTTCTGTGTATCTAGCATTTGTTTTGCTGATTCAGTTTCGGTGCATCTGCATGCGTGCATAGCATCCACCCAAACGCGTAGTATTTCCATTTCGTATGGAGCATTACGCCATTTTCAAACATATGCATGTGAAACATAAGCCAGGTTGTTATCTCTTTGTTTCAGGTGTATCTCTCAGGTGATAGGTCTGTGCCTGCGTGGTGGCAAACCCCAATTCATGCTATTTCCTCAGCGGAGTTTCTCTGTGATCATTATCAGTGGGTGATCTTAACTTCCCGTGGATCTTGTTACTCGCTTTTATTTAGCGAAGGTCTGGCGGTGATGTCAGAAGTTTCCCAGAAATGTGGTTATCCGACGGTGATGTTGGATATTTATTGGTCTTATGTTTGTCTGGCGGCGATGTCAGATGTTTATTATCACCGGGTTGGTCTGGCGACGATGTCAGAATTCTTTATCCTCACAAGTATTCGACGGTGATGTCGGGTGTTTCTCGGAACTATGTTTAGCTGACAGCGAGGTCAGATTATTTTATCAGGTTGCAATTAGCTGGCGGCGATGTCAGATGTTTATTGGATTTATGGTTGCTGACGGCGATGTCAGGGTTTTCTTACTAGATTTGTGCTTGTTACTGGCGGTGATGCCAGATGATTTTGTATACGACGGCGATGTCAGGATATGGTTGTTACTGGCGGCGATGTCAGGTGATTATGGTTCTCCAGCGGCGATGTTGGATGTCTTGTTTCTGACGACGATGTCAGGTAATGTCTCTTTCTGACGACGATGTCAAGTATTCTGTTTTTCCAGCGGCGATGTTGGATGTTTGTTTCTGGCGGCAATGTCAGGTATTTCTGGTTTTCCAGCGGCGATGTTGGATGTTTGTTTCTGGCGGCGATGTCAGGTGATTCTGTTTTTCCAGCGGCGATGTTAGATGTTTCTTTCTGATGGAGATCTCAGGTATTCTGTTTTTCCAGCGGCGATGTTGGAAGTTTATTTCTGACGGCGATGTCAGATGATATCTTTGAGTTTACCAGCGGCGATGTTGGATGTTTGTTACTGACAATGGTGTCAGGTATTATTGGTTTTCCAGCAGCGATGTTGGAGGTTCTGTGTTTCTGACGATGATGTCAGGTATTACCGGTTTTCCAGCGGCGATGTTGGATGTTTGTGTCTTATTGGCGGCGATGGCAGGTGATATTTGGTATTGGCGGCGATGTCAGGTGATACTTGGTTTTGACGGTGATGTCAGGTGTTGAATGTTTTCCCAGCGGCGATGTTGGATATTTGTTTCTGACGGTGATGTCAGATGTGTTGGTTTCTGGCGGCGATGTCAGATGTTATAGTTTATCAACGGCGATGTTGAATGTTTTCCCAGTGGCGATGTTGGATATGTTTTTTCTGGAGGCGATGTCAGATATGTTAGTTTCTGGCGGCGATGTCAGATGTTTTAGTTTCCCAGCAGCGATGTTGGATATTTGTTTCTGACGGCGATGTCAGATATGTTGGTTTCTGGCGGCGATGTCAGATGTTATGATTTTCCAGCAGCGATGTTGGAGGTTTATTGTTGACGGAGATGTCAGGTATTTCCAGCGGCGACGTTAGATGTTTGATTCTGGCGGCGATGTCAGATATCTGTGGTTTCCCAGCGGCGATGTTGGAGGTTTATTGCTGACGGCGATGTCATGTGCTCTATTAGTTTACCAGCGGCGATGTTGGATGTTTTTCTGGCAGCGATGTCAGACATGTTAGTTTCTGGCGGCGATGTCAGATGTGTTGGTTATTGACTGCGATGTCAATAGTTTAATCAATTCTGTGATGGTCCGACGGCAAGGTCAGACGCTTTATTTTAATAGATGGCAAGGTCAGGTGTGATGTACTGGTTGGATTTCTTTGAATGACTGGCGGCAATGTCAGAGAGTTGTGTCTTGGGATTCTATACCTGTTTTATCTAACAGAGGACTAGCGGCGATGTTATTTATTCTGCCGACTTGAAGTAGAAGCTTGACGGCGATGTCAATTGTTATTATAGACTTAATGTCCATGACTGACAGTGAGGTCAGGTGCCTGACGGTGATGTCAGAAGAATTTAATGCAGATAATTGACGGCGAGGTTATATGCTCTTCAGACTGTGTGTTATTATTGGTTTTCCATAAGCAGAGTTAGTCGTTAAGTTTCTCTTTTCATCCAATGTGTTTGTAATCAGAGCAGTGACCCCAGGAGGGTTTGCAGATTTATTTTCTGCGGTTGGCAAATTTCCGGGTTCTTTGGTATTCAACCGTCTTCTACCTTGATTATTTGAAAGTCGTTCGCTTTTCATCCCTTCAGGTCCAAGTCGTTTGAATAGGGGCAGCTGTTGCACCCCAAAAATTGCCCAACCTTTTCTTAACTTGGTTTATGTTTCATTTCATTTCTTTCTAGTATTTGCATTGCATAGCATGTTGCATTGAACAGGGGATCAAGAGTTTGTGCACCTCAAGATGACTCTACTCAGAGGGTTGAGCCTAAGCAAGGGGTTCTGCTCAAGTTTGGATGGTAATCAAGTCAGCAGGAATAAACATTGGTCTTGTGAAAGAGGATAGATGTGTGTGGGTCAGCTCCTAACTTGGAGGCCAACTAAAGATCATCAGGGGTTTGTGAATTCATGGTTATGGATGTAAGGTGTTGAGAGAGCTCATTGAGTGCCTTGAGGGTCATTGTGGAGCTCATCCAAGTGTTTGTGCCAAGTGTGAAGGAGGTACAATTGAAGGTGTTGCAACTAGGGTTTTCATCTGGCTAGTTCTCAGTCAACTATGCAATTGAAGGAGATTAAAACTCAATTAAAAGTCTCTATGGTCATGGGATGTTGTGTTAAGATGTATGATATGTCATTTCAAGTTCAATTCATCAAGGGTTAAGTGTGTGAGAAGTTACTAAATTAGGGTTCTCAGGGTAAAATTCCCTATCCAGTGCCTGACTTCAAGACCACCTATCTCAAGATACAATTTTCATCTCAACTTTTGATCAACATGGAAATTGTAGATCATGTTCTTAGCTTTAATTTGAGTACTAGAAGTCCTTGATTGGATTTATAGAACTCAAGTTATGGTCCAGACAAGTTACAGGTCATTAGAGGGATGTGATTTTGGTCAACAAAAGTCAACCAACTTCCAAGCCATTTTTGACCTAGAAGTATGTTTCTCCTCAACTTTTGGCCAACATGAAAGTTGTAAGTCTTGGTATTAGCTTTCCAAATTGTACTAGAAGTCTTTCATATGATTTGTAGAACTCAAGTTATGAGGTTTACAAGTTAGGGGTATTTTGGGAAAGTAAGATTACAGGTCATAAAATTATAGGTCCATTTCACCAACTTGCACACTTCAAATGAAGTTTTTTCCAACATCAAACTTGCTCAAAACGGTGTTATTTGCTTAGCCAAGCCTTGAGAAGTTAAGGAATTGGCTTGATTTGAGGTTTGGATATTTGAATTTTCATGGAAGAAGGTTAAAAAGGTGAAAATGTGAATTAATTCATTTTTAATCATTTTCATGCAAATAGGTGCATTTTTTGAGTGCAAACAACATTTCAAGAACATTGGAAATTTTACAATTTGAATTTGAAGTGTTTAATTGAGCCATTTCCATGCTTTCTTCATGTTGAAGTAACACATTTAAAATCAATCATTGAGATGGAAACAAGGACAAAATCTCAGCCATTCACACTCCAAACACTCCCAATAGTTGATTTGAATCATTTTGGAGAGTTCTTGGAGCCAAATTCGTGTACCTTCATGGTTGAAAAGTGGAGAAATGTGAAAATTCATTTGGGCTTTGTGGAGTGAGTTTGGGCTCAATTATGATCAAGATCCATCACATATAACATTTCCAACCTTCACAAATCATCAGAATTCGAAATTGGAGCCAAATTGATCAAGAATAACTTTGAAAAAGTGGTGGAATTTCAAAATTCGAATTCTCAGATTTACTCCATTTCAAGGCAAATTGAAGGTTGCAAAAGCTTCATTGAGGATCACTGAACGTGTTTGGATCATTTTCTTCAAGCTTAAGCTCCATTTGAAGGCTCAGTGGAAGTTCTCCACTAGGTAACTTGAATTAAACCTTACACTCTCAATATGCCATGATTCTCTGCCATTTTTGTTGCATTATGATCCTTGAGTGATGTAGATCGTTTGTGGATAATAATTGTTTGTGTTTGTGATGTTTGATGTGTGGAGCTCCAAACTTGTTTGATTCGGTTTGATCAATTCTTGAGGTGTTTTTCTTAAATTTTTGTGGATCTATAATCTACATAACATGTAGATGGTGTTTGGATTAATTTGGTTGAGTTTTGAGAACTTCGAAATTTTGTGCACCAAACTTGTTGTTTACTTTCTGAGTTTGTTATGAGGAATTAATGGAAATAGATGCTAGATTCATGTTCCTTGCATTTTGGAGATGAACTTTCATCTAAGGTACGTCGAAAATGGTTGAGAAATGACGGAGAGGTGTTGTTGTGCTAATCCACGGCGGCTGGAGCGTGTGGGGAAGATGACCGGAAAAATTTTGGCGCCGGCGAGGTGTGTGTGGGGAAGACGATGACGTGTCATCCTGTCAAGCGTTCGATCGTGTGACTTTGTTTCGAACGGTCTTGATTAGGCTTTACCATAGTCCATCTTTGACTAATTGCATTGGATTTCTTTTATTTTCATATATGTGGAATCATTATATCAACCACATGATGAGATTACCGTTTGATCTCACGTTCCAGATTGCATCCCCAAGGTGGTACATTGTTGACTGTTGCACATTGGATTGCTCAGAATTTATTTGTTTTTTTCTCATTGAGCTTAAGTACCATGCGCTATTAACACCCCCAGGGAGGCCCAATCCATGTTTTTGCTTTGTTTTAATTGCTATTTATACCATTTGTTTGTCATTTTAATTTCTTTTGCATTTAAATTTTGTTTTGTTGTCTGTTTGATTTTAATTCATTATAAATACTTTCAAACATCCAAAAATTCCCCAAAAATATTTTCTGGACACCTTGAGATGTCTACTTTTTTTTAAGAAATTTTTATTTTATTTTTTAGTTTATTTGTCAATTAAAATAGGAATTAAATGTTGGAAGTATTTCAAGTGGATTAAATTGTGACTTTGTTTGTTTTTTATTTTGTATCTCCCATTCCTTTTTGGTCCAAGGATTGAAAATCATTCCTCATGTTCATCATGAGTTGAGAGATTTTTGAGGACCATTTTGCCCCTGGTTGTTGAATTTTGTGTTGACTTTTGGGCCTTTTCTTTTTGCCTTTGTTTCTCCTATTTCAAAGTGGTACCTCCTATTTTTTGTTTCTTTTGAGGGTGCTTTGAGGGGATATTTGACTTGTGCTTGTGTCCTCTATTTTCCAACTTGTTTAGCTTGTTTTTGAATTTTATTTGATAATTTTTGAGCTTTTTTCCTAATTTTGAAGTGACTTGCAAGTCAAGTCACTCCTAAGGGAAGCTCACATAAGTACATGACCTAGTTTGAATTGGAAATGACATTTGTGGATCCAATAAGCTCTCAACTCTTTTTGATTCACATTCTACACATGTTCAGCTTGTTGTAGGTTCATTTGTAGGTCAAAATATTGTTCATTGCTTGTTGTTTGATGTCTTTCTTTTTGTGCTTCCAACTTGAACTTCAATGTGATGTTTGCTTGCATACTTTGTACTTTTGCTTGCATTTCTTTTTAGTTTGCTTTGATATTACTTTTGAGCTCTTTCCTTTTCATCTCCCTTCTGTCCAATGACCTTGGAGTGTCATTTAAGGTAGCTTGGTGCCTCCTTAGGAGGAATTTAAAGCTTACCTAAAGTGATGAACCCATGAGGACCGTTTCTTTGTATTTGTCATTTTGTTGTTTGTTTGTGATGCATCTTTCTCCTTCTACTTCTTGTTTCTTGTATTTCCATATGCATGCTTGGTTGAGATGAGCTTGTGGTGGCTACTGCCCCCACACTATTTTCCTCCCACTATCATTCTATGTGTTGCATTTTGTTTGCATTCTCATTTGCATATGCATTTCTTATTCTTCTTCTTCTTTTTCTTTAGCTTTTCTTTACCATGTTCCTCATAAGTCCTCTAACCTCTTGAGGTTATGATAGACATTAGGTGCCTAACTATGCATGATAACATTAGGTAGTTCCCTTTTCAAACTCAACTTTAAGTCCACTTTGCATGATAACTTTTAGGATTGACTAGTTTCTCATTAGTGTTCCTCCTTGTCTTCTCATCTTCAAACAAGTTCAACATACTTAATAAGGATAATGAATGTTGTGCCATGAGCCTTATACTTGGGAAATGGTGATTGAGGGGCCACCTCTCAATTGCCTAGAGTGTTTAGTATACGTCCTTAGGATGATATGCGACGCATTCGATCCTAGGTTCTAGACTTTGTTACAACATACATTTATGAACACTCTAATTCAAAACAATTTTTCTCTTAAAAAACACAAAAACAATTCAAACTCTTTTTCACCCTTTGGGGTTCTTAATCAAGGAAAATATTTTCACAAAAAGAGTGTCGTTAACTCTTAGTTCTACCGCAAACGGGAACGCCTAAGTCTCCAAAGGTTGAGCTACATACACCAACTGCTAGAACTATCTGTTAACCCTACTCGGGCCTAAAAAACTGTTGAACCAACCTGTGGTCCTTTTAGCCCGAACTATGTTTGCTCTAATCTTTCGTACCAGACGAAAGTACGTAGGTACGAGACGTGATGTCTCGGCGAGAAAACTTCCCCCCTTCTTTAGCCGTAGTTAGGAGAACTACGTTGACTCTGACTTTCCCATTGCACGAGGGAGAATGTAGGCACAGAGCGGCGATGCTCTGCCGAGTCAGCTTCTCTTTTCTTTTTCTTTTGTCCTTAAGCCTTTAGCTAGATAGTTTCAACACACCTTCTTAGATAGACAACAATGCGTGGATCCCGTCGAGTACGACGGATGTGAGGGGTGCTAATACCTTCCCCTTGCGTAACCGACTCCCGAACCCAGACATGGTTGCGATGACCTTGTCTTTTCCTTTTTCTTTAGGTTTTTGCAATCGTTTCCTTTCCCTCTCTTTGGGATAAATAACGAAAGTGGCGACTCTTCTGTTTTTTCTGCCGGTGGTTTTTCGCAGTTGCGACAATAACAAATAGCAAAATAACATCACATATCAACACAACATAGCATATATCAGCACATAACACATATAACAAATAGCAGCACTGTAAAACTAACCTTCTGTTGATCTGATATAAATCCATATATGTTGGATTGTATAGATTGCAAGTCTTCTAGTAACAAATTAAGGAACCATTACCAAGTGTCTTTCGTTTCAGCTTCCACAACGGCATAAGCGATTGGATAAATCTTGTTATTTCCATTCTTACCAACAACACCTATTAACTGACCTCCAAAGTCCCCTTTAAGAAAACAAGCATCCAGTCCTATTAGAGGCCTACAAGTCGTTGCAAACGCTGCCTTACAAGCTTCTAAGCATACATATATTCTTTCAAAGACAGGACCACCATCTGAATCAGAACACTTAATTTTAACAGTGGAGTTTGGATTTGACTTTAACAACTCCTCACATAGCTTCTAAGATGTGTGAATTGTTCACGACCAGCACCTTGAATCAATTCCATTGCCTTTTTCTTGGCTTTATAAGCTGGATCATTTGACAACTTCACCCCCCACTTCTTAATAGCTTCTACAATCAGCCCTTTGGTTTTTATTTCAGGAGTGTGTCTTATAGTGTACACAAACTGGCGACCCAACCAATCCATTTTTGCTTGTCTATTTTTGGCTGTCCTATGACAACCATGACGATCAGTTAAGCTAACAAGTTGCCAATATTAATTGGTAGTCCTTATGTTAAACCTAATATGAAATGGACAACCATCTAAACACTTGACAACCATTCACTTCTTGTCATTTTTCTTGAATACAAGATTCTTCTTGTTCTCCATTTCATACTCCTTTATGGCATCTTTGATTTGTGGTTTATCCTTGAACATCATCCCTACTTCAAGTTTTGTGGATTCCCTAAAGATTGGAAACTTTGCCATATCACCTTCAGCATCACTACTGGGTGGAGTTTGAAGCACATCTGAATCACTACCATTATCGGAATTACCATCCAACTTTGAAGGTTTTTCTGCTGTAGCATTAGGTAAAACAGTCTTCCAATTAATACTAATGTCAGCACCTAAATTCATCTCATCAATTTCATCTTCCAAATCTTCATCCTCTTCCTCGTCATCCTCACTGCCCATGCTATAATCTGGATCTGTTTCACTCTCGTCATCTACGTCATCAATATTAATGCTAACCTCTTCATCTACTCCATCGACACTAACCTCTTCATCTACTCCATCGACACTAACCTCTTCATCTACTCCATCAACACTAACCTCTTCATCGTTTGCTCCCTCGACATTAACTTCATTGTTTTCTCCCTCGACATTAACTTCATCGTTTTCTCCCTCAACATTAACTTCACCATTTGCTCCCTCGACATTAACTTCATCGTTTGCTCCCTCGACATTAACTTCATCGTTTTCTCCCTCAACATTAACTTCATCATTTTCTCCCTCGACATTAACTTCATCATTTGCTCCCTCGACATTAACTTCACGGTTTTCTCCTTCACCGTTTTCTCCTTCACCATTGACTTTTTCACCATTATCCTCCTAAAAAATAACATCCTCTATAGTTATTTCTTCAATTTTATGTTCAACATAAAGATCAACTACCTTAAATCCTCTAACATCCTCATTAACCTTAAGACATCATTATCATTGTTCAGAGGTCGAAGTCCACGAGAAAAGGAAAATTTAGGATTCCAATACCATAAACACTTTATATTACGATACCCCTCACTTTTGATCAAATCTTCAATTTGCATATAGGACATCAAGTCCACATCCCAATCCCAATTCATTTCAGTTACAAGCCCACCAACATACAACAAAACTGGATTCTGAATTAAATGTCCCCTATGGTGTATTCTAAATCTGACAGCTTGGGTATCAGAGGGCCTACAAAACACAAACGACATTTTCTGAATTAAAACATAGATAAAAACGGGAGTTAGTATAAACAAATCATATGCTATGACAGAACACAAACGACATTTGCGTTTTTAGGGTTTTTGAATTCAAAGGTGAGTTACGAAACATACCTCGAGACGTAACTTCGGTTTGCCATTTCAGAGACGACCTAGCTACTACAGCGACAACAGGAGTTGATTTGTGGTTCGATATAGAACAACAACTATAGAATCTTTAATTATGGTTCATCTTCGTACGTGAAAGGGGAAGATTTGTGCATGAAAGGGGAAGAGTAAGAATCTTCATTCCTGAACTGGGTTTGAAGAATTGGCAAAAATGAATGGTTGAAGAAATGGGTTGTTCTTCTGCGCTGGGGTTTTACCCAAAGTGAATTTAATTTTCTGAAAAATGAAATCAAAAAAACCTAAATGACATGGAAATGATATTTGGTGAATAAGACCATTTTAAATGACATGGAAATGCTACATCATCATTCAACGCGCCACATCATTAAAAACATGACTTAAAATGGCAAGGGGACTAATGTTGCACCCCAAAATTTGCTCAACCTTTTCTTAACTTGGTTTATGTTTCATTTCATTTCATTTTTGTTCTAGCATTTGCATTGCATAGCATATTGCATTGAACAGGGGATCAAAAGGATGTGCATAGCAAGAGAGGTATTCTCAGAGCTTTGAATCAAGTCAAGGGTTGTCACTCAAGCTTGAGTGGTCATCAGGACATCTTAAAGTGGTCAATGTATTGTGAAAGGATAGATGGAGGTGTGTGGGTCAGCTCTTAATTTGGAAGCCAACTGAAGAGCATCAGAAGATAGTGAATGCATGGTTATGGGTATGAGATGTTGAGACAGCCCATTGAGTGTCTTAAGGGTCATTATGGAGCTTATTCAAGTTGTTGTGTGAAGTGGAACAAGCCACAGTTGAAAGTGTTGCAATTAGAGTTTTCAACTGGCCAATCCTCAATCAACTGTGCAATTGAAGAAGATTGAAACTCAATTCAAAGTCTCTATGGTCATGGGATGTTGCGCTAAGATATATGAGACATCATTTCAAGTTCAATTCATCAAGGGTTAAGTGTGTGAGAAGTTACTAAATTAGGGTTCTCAGGGTAAAATCCCCTATTTAGTGCCTGACTTCAAGACCACCTACCTCAAGATACAGGTCTTATCTCAATTTTTAGCCAACATGGAACTTGCAGAGCATGTTCTTAGATTTAATTTGAGTACTAGAAGTCCTTGATTGGATTTATAGAACTCAAGTTATGATCCAGACAAGTTACAGGTCATCTGAGGGATGTGATTTTGGTCAACAAAAGTCAACCAACTTCCAAGCCATTTTTGACCTAGAAGGATATTTCTCCTCAACTTTTGGCCAACATGAAAGTTGTAGGTCTTGATCTTAGCTTTCCAAATTGTACTAGAGTATTTCATCTGATTTGTGGAACTCAAGTTATGAGGTTTACAAGTCAGGGGTATTTTGGGAAAGTAAGATTACAGGTCATAAAATTATAGGTCCATTTCACCAACTTGCACACTTCAAATGGAAATCTTTTCAACATGAAACTTGCTCCAAATGGGTCCATTTGCATTACCAAATCATCCTTTGTCATGATGGAGGCTTGGATTGAGAATTTGGGGTTTGAATTTTTCATAAAGGAGGCTTAAATTGAGAAATTGAGAATTAATTAATTTTGAACTTTTTCAAGGCAAGTTTGTGCATTTTCTGATTGCAAATAATAATTCAAAGACATTTCCATCCTCACATTGGGAATTTGGGGTCTCAAAATAGGCCATTTTCATGGTTTCTTCCTCTTGAAGTAACAAAATGGAAATCAACCATAGGATCAAAATCAAGCCTCAAATCTCATCCCTTTGATCAACACAAGTGATTTGCAGTGGATTTGGATTGAAAACCAAGTCGGTGTAGTGGTAAAAACGTGTATGGCAACTTGGAAAAAGTGTGAAAAGTGAATTTGTGAATTGGGCTGTTTAGCTTGAATTGAAGCCCCATTTGATCATAGACCCAACATATAAGTATCCCAGATGAAAATTGCAATTGGTCCAAAGCTAGGTCATTTTCATGCAAGAACAGCCAGAGCACATTTGAAAAAAGTGGAGAAAACTCAAAAAATGATTTCTCATATTCAACCATTTTCAGACCAAATTGAGCATTCAAACACCTCTATTGAAGTTCATGGAGTGATTCTGAGCACTTTTCATCAAGCTTCAGCACATTTTCAAGGCCTAGTGGAGGCTCTCCACTAGGTAAACTAACTTTCAACCTTACACTCTCAATATGCCATGGTTTTTCTCCATTTTTGTTGCATTCGAATCCTTGAGTTGTATGGCTCGTTTCTGGATCATATTAGTTTGTGTTTGTGGTGTTTGATTTTGTGAGCTCAAAATTATTTTGATTCGGTTTGAGGAATTTCTGTGATGATTTGCTTTAATTTTTGTTGATTCTTGCTCCTTGCAACATGTAGATGAAGTTTAGATCAATTTATTTGAGTTTTGGTGAACTTTCATTTTGGTGCATTTTGCTTGTTGTTTGATTTCTGGAGTTATTATGGAGAGTTAGTGGAAACTAGTGCTAGATTCATGATCCTCGCGACGAGTAGATGAATTTTCATCTAAGGTTTGTGCAAATTGGTTGAAAAACGCGGACTGTGTATGGTGGTGTAACACGGTGGGAGAACTGACTTTAAACAATGTTGCGGATAGCAAGAGTCGCCACCGACTTTTATTTTATCCATAAGGAAAGGTTATAAAAGAACAGGAAAGACCTTAGAGAATATTTTGGGTCCGGGGGGTAGGTTATGAAAAGGGAAGGTGTTAGCACCCTTTTCATCCATGGTTATCCATGGGCTCTTAGGTACTTAAGCTCACTTTTGAATTGTTTTGAAAGTGTAGTGTGTGAATAGCAAAAAATTTCAGAATAGTTTAATAATAATCCGTGTATGGATGTGAAAAAAACTTGTTTGAAAATTTTGTTGGAAATTTGTTTAAGTGTGGAAAAGTTTTGAAATGAGCAAGTATCTAGGAGTAGTCTACCCTAATGTTTTAAGGTCTTTCTTATTCTTTATCCTTTCCTTAGTAAGACTATCCCTACTAAAATGGAGTAGGTAGTCCTTACTTTGGATGTTAAGGGACATGTGAGGGACAATTGGATTTTTGGAAGGCCATTGTGGGGTGTAATAAGCCCATATAAGGGACCATCATCATTTTTCGAAAGGGACTCGATTCGTAAAGGCAACCATAAGGGACTTTGATGATTTTTCTATTTGAGGGACTTGCTTTATACACCCCACTTAACCATTATTCGTAGGCAACTTGAGGGATATCCTTAGGAAGTGAGACGGCGATTAAAATCGACTTACGTGTGTGACGTGTTTATTTTAATTATCTTTATTTAAAAGTGATCTAAATTTATTTTAATATTACATACAGGTTGTTACACTCCCTAATTACTAACCATAATAATAATTAACTAATTAAACAACTTTACATCCAAGAAACAATTACAAAATAATAAGCAAAATAATTAAATAGCAAAGATAAATAAAATATAAATAAGCAATAATAAATAATAAAGGGGGTTAATTCTAAGTTTACTCGGCAAGACATCGCATCTTGTGCCTACGTATCCTTACGGGAGCGGAATCAGAGTAATCGTAGTTCCCCTCAATAGGGAGGTTAGAAACTTCTTGACTGTGGTCAAGGTCTCAAGGGGAATAAACGCATCTTAAGGACACGCTTACGTGGAGTGTAGAAACTCCAAATCTCTACGTTGAAATGTTAAGTTGTAATTAGGGTTAAATTAGGGATTCCACGGCGGGAAACCCTAAAATGAGCGCGGCGGCTCTTTGACCTAATGCTAAGGGTAAAATTGTAATTTTGCCTGCGGCGAGGCATTTGTGAAAATTAGGGTTTGTAGTTTGTAGTTTTGAGGATTTGAAATTGAATGTGTGAAGTTTTACGGACTATTGGCGCGGCGGCCAAACAGTTAGACCTAACCTTCGGATATGTGCAATGTGACAGAAATAATAGTAAACGCGTGAGATAATTGAATCATGCAAACAGAGAGATAATGTCATAGTTTAAACCATGCAAGCAGAAATTTAAAGGCAGAATTTAAAGAGCGATTGTTAAGTTCGCGAGGTTACATGAGAGGAGCAGATACAATATGATAATGAAATTTGAATTGAACAATAATAAAATAAAATAAATAACGGTTCTAGTTATTATTTTAAAAAAAAGATTTTAGTTATTATTTTAAATTTATCTAAAAAAAAAGTTTTTCTTAAAAATAATAGGTTTTCATATTAATTTGGAAAAGATGTTAATGTTATTTATTTTAAAAAACAGATTTTTATATTATAACAAATTTTAATAAATTAATGATAACAATAATAATAATAATGGTAATAATAATGATAATAATGATAATAATAATAAATAATGATAATAATAATAATAATAATAATAATAATAATAATAATAATAATAATAATAAAGCAATAATGAATTTTAAATGTGCCAAATAACCCAACAATGTTGCTAACGCAGAAATGCGCTCATCGCAGCCAGATCTAAATCGGACGAAACAAAATTTATCGCAAAGAAAAAGAAATTAAGCAAAAAATAGTATTATTGCTCACACAAAAATGCGATCATCGCAACCAGATCGAACTAACACAAATGTCACGCGTCATGCACACAAATGTGCAAACATCGTATCGACATAATTCGATCAAAAATCTTATATATATAAACTCTAACAATTTAAAAATTATATATATATAAACGTAACAGTAATAGATAAAGAAAAAGAAATAACGGTAATAGATGAAGAAAAAGAAATAACGGTAAAAGATGAAGAAAAAGAAACAACAGTAATAGATGAAGGAAAAGAAATAACGGTAAACGATGAAGAAAAAGAAACAATAGTAATGGATGAAGAAGAAAACTAAATAACGGCAAACGGCACTCACTCCTCTTAGGTTTTTTTTCATTCTCCCCCCTTTTCCAACAAGGCAACACATGTATATATAGGGAACAAATTAGGGTTAACACCAAATTGTCAATAATGTCCCTAAAGCCCATTTTAAAGCCCAAACTAAATAATTAGTTAAGAAAAAATAAAATTTAAATAATTTAAAATAATTAAAATAAACTTAAAATAAAAACTAATAATCCTATTGATTCCTAAAATAAAAAATATTATAAAAAGAACAAAATTTTTTTCAATATTTTTTATTTTATGATTTTTTGGATATTTTTATGAATAATTTAGAAAAAAGCGAAAAAAATAATATTTTAAAAAATGATTTAATTAAAATACGAAAATAATAATTAAATAATAATAAAAAACTATTTTTGTTATTTTTTTAATGAAAGATAGAAAAATTTAGAGTAAAAATAATAAAAAACAAAAAAAATGACAAAGGTGAGATTCGAACTCTCAACCTCTCACACTCATAACTCCTTACACATGTCCTCCTGCCAATTGTGCCATTTTTACTTTTTAGAAAAAAAATGCATGCCATATGATATTTACCTGCAAAAGTCAAACGACTACACAAATTTGTTAGTAATTGATTAAATGCAATGAAATGCGACGACAAATCTTAGGGCAAAATTTGGGGTATTACAGTTATTATGATAATATTTCTCACCCAACCTCTCTTTGATGTTGGCAAAAAAAAATCATGAAGTTTGACTTTGGTTTGACCACAGTTGACCTCAGTTTGACCTTTTAACTGCATTGACTGCTTTTGACTTATCTGATCATCTGACTGAGCAAACTTTTGAGAAAAGTCTTGAAACTTGACATGGGGGTTCTTATACACATATAAGATGTTATGAAGCTCACTTGAAGTCTTGGAAGTCCATTTAGCCTGATTAAAGTCAAAACCCTAGTTTTGGATGTACTGCTTAGGAGGTGCATTGTCTGCTGAGGGAATTGTCAACTCTTCTGACCAATTGTGAATTTTGTGAACCTTGTGAACCTTCTTGGAACACAAAGTCTTGTATTGTGAGGGCAAATTTTGGGGTGCAACAGGTGGAGGGTGTCCTGCAGCAGCCGGAACTAACGAAGAAGACAACCAGATTTTTTTCCGGCGCCGGCGAGTTCTCTTGGGGAAGAAGGGTGACGTGGCGTGCGTTCGTTCGTCCTATCGTGCTTATTTTGATTGTGCGTGTGTTATTAAGACCCACCGTGTTCCATTTGGCTTGCGTACATGAGAATATAACCCCAATTCATTAATTGAGGTGGCTTGATGTGAGCCACATGATGAGCATACTTGGAAACCAATCAGACGTCCCACAGTGCTTCCTACCATGTACCTTAGTCAACTCAACCACATGGAGTTGGTCAGAATTTTATTTTATTTTCTTTCTGGGCCTATCGTGCACTGCTATCCGCACCCCCTGGGAGGGCCCATTTGCGTTTTACACTTGTTTTGTTTGTTGTTTGCACCACTTCATTTTCATTTAATTGTTAATTTCTTTTATTTTTCTGTTTTGTGTTGTTTCCAACTTAATTCAAATAAAATAGCTCTAATAAGTTAAAAATTCACCAAAAAATAATTTTCACAAACCTTGAGATGTCTACTTTTTTTCAGAAATTTTATTTTAATTTTTTCACTTTATTTTCAATTAAAAAAATGAATTAAATATTGGGGTTGTTTTATTTGAATTAAACTGTAGTATTACTTTCTCTTGATTTTATTTCTAGGTTTAAACTTCTCATTTTTGCATGAAAATTTCTGAGCATTGCACTAACATGTTGATTGATCTTTGGATATTTTTTTCATGATTTTTAGGTACCATTTCCATGTAGTTTGAATTGCCTTTTACTCCCTCTCCATCTTTGCCTTAGTTTGGGACACTCTTGGTGTTTTCCCTTTGTTGAGGCACTTTCCTTTTGAATTTCAATCTCCTCTTTGGACCCCTGGTTCCCAATAACTTGGGGGCCCCTTGAAATTTTATTTGGCATTTTTTGATGCATTTTAATATTTTTCATGTATTTTGCAAGTTGCTTCATGTTTATGCATCTCTACTTGTGTACTTGTTTTGTTTTGCTTCCAAAAGCTTGGTTGTGCGTTGTTGATGAACCTTATTTTGATTGTTTCATGTAAGGGACTTGTTATAGGTCTTGTGTGCCAATTCATAGGTCTTTACCTTATGCATAATTTGTTCATTTGATCTCATACTTTCATGTTTGCACATTGTGTTTCCATATGTGGTGTTTGCTTGCAACCTTTGATGTTGTTGTTTGCATTTGCTTATGATGTTTTGATTTAGCTTTTGAGATATCTTCTCCTCATCCCCCATTCTGTCCTATGACCTTGGAATACTACTTAAGGTTGCTTGGTCCCTCCTTAGGAGGAACTTGAAGCCTACCTAAAGTAATGAATCCATGAGGACTTTTTCTCATTGTTTGTTACTTGTTTGTGATGCGTCTCTCTCCTTTTTCTCTTGAACTTATTCATACTATGGCTTGAGGTTGATATGAGCTTGTGGAGGCTCCATCCCCACACATATTTCCTCCCTCACTTGCATTGCATCCTTGTCTTCCTAGTTGCATTTATGTTTGCATTCTTCATTCGCATTGTTTCTTCTTATTGTCTCTTCTTCTTTTTTGTCTTCCTTCCCTTAGGATTTCTAACGATAGACATCAGGGTTCTAACCATGCATGATAACACTAGGTAGTTCCCTTTCAAACTCGACTTTAGGAGCATCTTGCATGACAACTTTTAGGGTTTGGATTAGTCCCCCTTAGTTTGTCCTCTTTCTCTTCTCATCTTCAAACAACTCCAATTCACTTAATAAATATAATGAGTGTTGTACCATGAACCTTGTACTTGGGAAATGGTGATTGAGTGGTTACCTCTCAATTGCCTAGAGTGTTTAGTATACGTCCTTAGGACGATATGCGACGCATTCGATCCTAGGTTTTAGACTTTGTTACAACATACATTATGAACACTCTAACTCAAAACACTTCTTCCTTAAAATACACAAAAACATTTCAAACCTTTTTATCCTTCGAGATCTTAATCAGGAAACCTTTTTCATAAGCAAGAGTGTTGTTAACTCTCAGTCCTATCGCAAACGGTAACGCCTAAGTCTCCAATGGTCGAGCTGCATACATCAACTGCTAGAACTGTCTGTTAACCCTACTCGAGTAAAACTTTTGAACAGCCTGTGTTCTTGTAAGCCCGAACTACGTTTGCTCTGATATTTCATACCAGATGAAAGTACGTAGGCATAAGACATGATGTCTTAGCGAGCAACCTTCCCCCCTTCTTTATCCGTAGTTGGGAGAACTACGTTGACTCTGACTTTCCCATTGCACGAGGGAGTACGTAGGCACAAAGCGGCGATGCTTTGCCGAGTCAGTTTCTCTTTTCTTTTTTCTCTTATCCATAAGCCTTTAGCATAGATAGTTTACACACCCTTTTTAGCTAGACAACACATGCGTGGATCTCGCCGAGTACGACGGACGTGAGGGGTGCTCATACCTTCCCCTTGCGTAGCCGACTCCCGAACCTAGGACTTGGTTGCGATGACCTCGTCTTTTCCCGTTTTTATCAGGTTTTTTCCGATTGTTTCCTTTCCATTCTCTTGGATAAGTAACGATAGGTGGCGACTCTGTTAGTCATTGTTGGCCTCTTTTTTCGCAGTAGCGACAGCTGGCGACTCTGCTGGGGACAGGAATATCCCCTATGCGAGTCAATCCTAGCGCTTGTGTGTTTTCTTTTGGGTGTGTATATATATGTGCTTTATCTTTATTTACTTCCGCATTTTACTTTCCGCATTGTATCATACTTGCTGTGTTGTGGGGAGGGGAGTTCAACTGAGTGAGAAGCCGAACCCGGGCTTGAGTACAAACCTAATATTAGAAGTGGAGACTAGTGGGTGGACCTGTTTGCTTAGCAGACACAGCTCCCTACGAAATTCACACTCAGACGAGATTCTCTTTGACGAGTTCCTTTCCGATCCTTAGGATCCGACTGGAATTTGGATTTGAGGGTTGTCGACTCTGGGAACCGATCATTTGGGATTCAGCTAAGTGATGCCTCTTCAAGGGGTGATGATGCCAAACCAAAAATGATGAACGTATCATCATTTCTTGAAAGTCTGTGACGCTGATGAACGCATAGGATGCCAAACCGTGTTAGTGGATAGGTCCATACCTGTGAGTGGGTGGGTTATGCAGGAAACTCTGACCTCCAGACCACCCAGTTCTTGACAGTGTGAACCTGTGTTCATGGTACCAAGGGGTTCTTATGTCAGTGATTTGTTGGTACTAGAGCGAAGCGCTGGTTCTTCTCAAGCTACAACACAGCAAGCTTCATCCTCTGTTGCATAGCATTTGCATTTGCATTTTCATCTGCATCTTTTCATTAACATGTATTTATGATTGCAGGTGTATATTTCCCTCCTGATTCTAGTGGTTCTATTCTTCGTTCTTGACATGGATCCCTTGAAAAGGACAATTTCTTACAGGTTTCCTACTCCGGATGTCAGTTCTTTGAGGAGTCTGATTGCTATGGCTGAAGCGAGTGTGATGGAGTAGTTTAGACAAGATTATGGGAGATTGGCCAGATGTGTTTGTAAACCCTTATCCTTTGAGATCAGTGGTGTGTACACTCTCTTGGAGTTTTACGACGCCCAGCTGAGGTGCTTTGTCTTTCCGGATTTTGTTTTAGCGCCTACTTTGGAAGAGTATTCTGATATGTTGGGGGTGCCTATCCGTGATCAAATTCCTTTTGTCCACACAGATGCGAAGCCTGACCTAACTGTGCTCGCTGCTATATTACAGTTGGACGCTGCAGAGTTAAAGGGGAAGTTAGTTGAGAGAAAAGGAACTTATGGTTTTCTATTACCGTTTCTTGTTGAGAAAGCTCAGAAGTTCGCTAAGAATGGCTGCTGGGTTGTGCTTAGTGCTATTCTGGCACTTTGCATTTATGGTATTGTTTTGTTTCCAAATCTGCCAGACTTTGGGGACGTGGATGCCTTCTACTTGCTAGCCTCAGGGAATCCGATCCCTACACTCTTAGGAGACGTTTATCATTTTGTGCACCACAAGAATGAAAATTGAAGGGGGAAGAACGTCTCATGTTGTGTTCTGTTGCTTTATAGGTGGTTGATGAGTCACATGCCTAAGAGTGGTCAGTTTGTTGATACTATTGCTACCTCAGAATGGTCTGAGAGGATGATGGGCTTGACTGCTAAGGATATTATTTGGTTTGATAGAGATTTTCTTGGTGTTGACATTATTTACAGTTGTGGCGGATTTCCTAACGTACCTCTGATCGGAAGGAAGGGGTGCATCAACTACAACCCTTCTCTGTTGGTACGACAGTTCGGATATGCTCTCAGAGACGCTTCAAAAAAGGAAGAGATACAGGAATCTCTGTATCTCACGGGTTTGTTAGAGGGTGATGATTTGATCAGACTTGAACGTGCTTGGCGGAGTATCCATAGGAGAGGCAAAGCATTACTAGGGAAGAGCAACAGTCAGGCTTATAACCCCTATGTGGCTTAGATTCATGAGAGGGTCGCGAAGTTCTTGATGCCATATCCTCCAGTGGAGCCTGTTTGCCCTCCTGTGGTTGAGAAGCCTACTACAGTGGACATCCAAAGGTATGATCAGGTATGTCACGAGAAGGAAGAGTTGCAGAAGGCAAACGAAGAGTTAGAGAGGGAGATGGCTCAGCTCAGAAGTGAAAGGAACGAAGCAAGTTATTCTTTGAAAAAGCAAATAGAGTTGGTGAAAAAGTTGGGAACAGACTTGACTCAGGAGACTAGTGATAGGGAGCATACAGAAAAAGACTTGAATGCCACCTACGGTGTTCTTGCCACCAAAAAGGAAGAGCTGATAAAGCCTACTCGCGAATTTCCAAGTTTGAGGCTCAATGGAACGCTGCCATGTCCACTAGCAAACAGTGTGAAGACAAGTTGAAGGCGCATATCATCAAACAGAAGACCCAACTCCAAGCTAAAGATGAGGAGATTTCAAAGGAAGCTGCACTCAGAAGACATAGTGACTGCAAATTGTATGAAGCGCTTGCAACCTTGGAGCAGCATAATGAGGAAGCTAGTGCTAAGAGGCGTAGGCTTGAGGAGGTTGTGGGGAAGGAGGACTCGGTCGAAGATCTTCAGTCCACTATCACCCAGCAGGAGTTGCTCATACGTGGTTTGGTCGATGGGCCCAACCATACGGATACACAGGCGTTGTTGAAGGATTTCCAATCTCGCCATCCAGCTTGATTGTTTTCTTTGTGTTCCGTAGCGTAGACTTTTGTATGGACCATCACCAGACCTGTTGGTTGAGGTCCTTTTCTGTTTGTGCTTATTTGCTTTATACTTTGCCTGCGGGCTTATGTTTGTATATATGAAGAGTTTTTATCCTATGCTTGTCTGTGGGGCTCTCCGCTGTCTTGGTTGTCATTCCGAAGCTAGAATCATGGGGGAAATTTCCTTGTTTTCATATATACATGTTTGCATTTTAGCATGTTTCTCGTATTTGCAGGTGCATCGGAACTGTTAACCTTATCTTGTTTCTTGTGCCACTAGTGTTTCAGGATTGCAGAACAGATAACTCACCGCTACGGTACTAGAGGTAACCAGAGAAAGCTGATGGATCAAATGCAAGTGGAAATGCAAGAGATGAGGGACCGTATTGCGCAGCTGGTGGAGATGATGCAAGGAGTTTCTTGATAACACGAAATCGTATATATATTTTGATGCATAATTCAACTAAAGTTTAACCGTTTTCGATCCGATTTCGGGTTATTTCCGTGTTATTTGTCTGATGTTTTGCAGGTATTCAATGATCACGTCTAAACAAGGCAACATGAAGAAAAGAAGCAATCTCAGGTGAAATATGGACGAAAAAGGAGTGAAAACATCATGAAAAGCGCAGGAAGCTGTTTTTGCTGATGTGACGACCGTCACAACTCCATGACGAGCGTCACACGGGTGACGACCGTCACACCTTGTGACGACCGCCATGCAGGCAAAAACGCCCCACTTCAATTTCACGTAACAGAAGCAGTTCCAATTCCCACAGAGTGGACCACTACTCCCTAAATTATCTGCCTCAAAGTCCATCATCTTCAAAGATAACCGTTAGAATTCCACTTCTATAAAAGGGGAAGAAGGGAACCTTAGAAAGTGTGCTGCATTCATACAACGAAGTGCTGCCAAATTTATTTCCAGAGCATATTTTCCAGTTCAATATTCTTATTTGTTTCTCTTTACTTCTTCTGTATTCCATTTTCATTCTTCTGTAATTTCTACTTTCATTGTACGATCAAATTGGCATAGAGATCAGAATCCTGCCAACATCTGTGGAGGATCTGCCCAAAGGCCAATTGAAATATTTACAGGTTTCTCATTTCAATCGATTCCAGTTTTATTATAATGCAAATTATTATTTATTGTTTTTATTTATGTTTTATCTTTCCCAAATCCATGTCTAGCTAAACTTAGGCAATCTATATGTAGTAATAATTCGAATGGGATTTGATAACAACTGGTTGAAAAACTTTCTTTTCAAAAGTAATTTATGGTCTGAGTGTTTAAAATTGATTTACTGAATAAACTTCGTCGCGAAAGCGAGAACTTATTTAAAAGTAGTTTTGCCACGAAAGTGGGAAATTAATCAAGATACGAACCAACAAGCGAAAGCTGCGGTAAGGTCAGATAGTAAACACTAGTCATTCTTTTTAATAACAGCGAAAGCACTTTAAAATGAATTAGAAATTAGAGATTTCCAAAAAATAATTTTAACCCCGAACGGGATACGAAAGTGTACGTTTGGCCCTTAGGATTATGATTAGCGTCAATAACCATCGTGAGGCGAGAGTCTTCAAATCTCCATTTTCTGCTTAAATAAACTTTGAAAATTATTTCATACACCAGTAACTTGTCAAATCCCTGAAGAACACAATTACTGCATATCGATTCAATCATTTATAATCTAAGTAGCATTCTTAGTTCCCTTTTAGTGACAATCTTATTCCCTTAAACATATTCTACCTAGCTAAACATAGTAACTCCCGAGAACACTAGTTTGATTACGAGTCCCTGTGGGATCGATATCTATTATTACTACGCGATAGACTGTGCACTTGCAGTTAGGTTTTATTAGACATAGAAAGTCGCGATCAAGTTTTTGGCGCCATTGCCGGGGACCCGTTTAGTCAATAGTGTAACCTTCTGTTACGCCGTATAGACTAGGTTAACAATTTTCATTTTTCCTTTACTAGTTCTGTCGATTGTACGCCAAGTAATCGCCCGCAAGGCGATATCGTAAAACCTTCAGTCGCAGAACTAGAGCGCTTCTTACATTTAAGAAGTCGAATCATTGAGTACCAACTCAAACAACTCAAACATAACACTCCCGAACCTCTCACTCCCATTCCCAAATCAGAAGAAGAAGAACCAACGATGGCTGAAGGACCTCCAAACAAACCGCTGAAGGCATACGCTACACCCTCTCAGATGGAGCCTAGAAGTAGCATTGCTGCCCCAGCTATTACCCGAAATGATTTTGAGCTGAAACCATCATTGCTGTCAGCTGTACAACAAAACCAATTCTCAGGAAACGCAACTGAGGATCCAAACGAACATCTAACGAAGTTTGTACAATACGCAGACACAGTGAAAGCAAATGGAGTAACTCCAGACGCGATAAGACTTCGTCTTTTCCCATTCTCTCTTAGAGACAGAGCGTGGACATGGTTACAATCTCTACCGTCCAACTCCGTTACGACGTGGGAGCAATTGAAGAACGTCTTCTTAGCGAGATATTTTCCGCCAAGCAAAACTGCTATGCTTAGAGCTCAAATCAACGGATTTCGACAAAAAGATACTGAATCTCTTTACGAAGCATGGGAACGATTCAAAGATATGATGAGAACATGTCCTCACCACGGTCTAGAAGACTGGGTGACAATCCATACTTTCTATAATGGGCTTCTATACAATACTAGATTGACAATAGACGCTGCCGCAGGCGGTGCACTTATGGATAAGCCATACGATGAAGCCTATCAACTAATCGAAAACATGTCACAAAACCATTGCCAATGGGGAGGTGAACGCACTCCAACAGAGAAAACCACAGCGAAAGGTGGGATGTACGAGATCAGCAGCCTTGAAAAGTTCAACGCTAAAGTAGATGCTCTAGCACAGAAGATTGATAGTCTGACCGTTAACCCCACTGCAACTGTCGCTGCAGTAACTCCAAATTGCAAGTTATGCGGAAGCACCACTCATAATGCGCCCGAATGCCCATTGCTAGCCGGAATCCCACCAGACCAGGTAAATTATGCTCAAGGAAATCCTTACGCAAATACTTATAACCCAGGTTGGCGAAATCATCCAAACGTTTCTTACAAAAGCGAAAATGCATTGCAAATGCCTACTGCTCCGCCAGGATATCAGAAACCAGCTGCTCAGAATGCACCTAGGAAATCAAACCTCGAATTGATGATGGAAAAATTCATAGATACTCAAGCTCAAACAAATAAAGAATTCCTGAATCAAAACATACACACTAGCGAGCAAATTAAACAGTTGACAGGAAAAGTAGACGCTTTAGCCACCCACAACAAAATGTTAGAAACACAGATATCACAAGTGGCTCAACAGCAAGCTTCTGCTGCCGCACCTGCTGGCACATTTCCTGGACAACCCGAACAGAATCCAAAAGGCCAAGCAAATGCTGTAATACTAAGAAGTGGAAAAGAATTGGACGAACCGATCGATCCGAGGACCGAAAACTCAGCCATGCAACAAAAACCAACTGAACAAGCAGAAAAGGAATCCGAGTTAGAGAAGAAGGAAGACAACGAGAAGGAGGATACCGCAAGTGAAAAAACTCAAGCACCTCCAGCGCCATATAAACCACCTATTCCTTATCCTCAAAGACTAATAAACTCCAAAACTTCAGAACAGTTTAAGAAATTTGTAGAGCTCCTTAAACAGCTGAATATTACTATTCCTTTTACAGAAGCGATAACTCAAATGCCGTCATACGCTAAATTTCTCAAAGAAATCCTGTCGAATAAGAGAAAGATCGAGGATAACGAAACAGTTACACTTACTGCAGAGTGTAGCGCTATTATTCAAAACCGCATGCCTCCTAAATTAAAAGACCCAGGTAGTTTCTCCATACCCTGCGTCATAGGAAAGTTCGTAATAGACAAAGCTCTATGCGATTTAGGAGCCAGTATCAGTGTTATGCCCTTATCTATATGCAAAAAGCTGAATATGGGAGACCTCAGACCAACCAAAATGTTCGTACAATTAGCTGACCGATCAGTAAAATACCCCGTCGGAATACTGGAAAACGTTCCAGTACGCATAGGACAATTCTACATTCCAACCGACTTCATAATCATGGACATCAAGGAGGACACTGTAACCCCAATTATCCTAGGAAGACCATTCCTAGCTACAGCCGGAGCTATTATAGACGTGAAGAAAGGAAGGCTAACATTCGAAGTAGGAGAAGAAAAGATAGAGTTCATTCTCACCAAGTTCTTACAAGCACCAGCAATAGACGATACCTGCTATTTAGTAGACGAAATTGACGAATGCATAAGAGAACTTGAAAATGAAGAGACCACGTATTCAGAAATAATAAAGATTCAAATACCCGATATTTCTGAAGACGATGATTGGCGTAAACCGTATAAAGACGACAACCTAAGCGAAAGCTTAGCACTGACCCCAAACCATATGCCAGGTCCGAAGAACCCATCTTTAGAACTTAAAACACTACCCAAAAACCTTAGATATGAATTTCTAGATGATGAACTAAAAAGACCAGTGATAGTCAACGCCGACTTAGGACAACCAGAAACCGAAAAGCTATTAGAAGTCCTAAAGAAGTACCCCACCGCGTTAGGCTATAACATAAGTGATCTAAAAGGTATAAGCCCTTCGATCTGTATGCATCGAATTACAATAGAGGAAGACTCTAAAACCTCTCGAGAGCATCAGAGAAGACTGAACCCCATCCTGAGCACTATAGTCAGAGATGAAGTAAAGAAATTGCTAGATGCAGGAATCATCTATCCGATCTCCGATAGTGAATGGGTCAGCCCAGTTCATGTCGTACCGAAGAAAGGAAGAGTCACAGTAGTTAAAAACGAAAAAGGCGAATCAATAACAAAAAGAATCGTGACTGGAAGTAGGATGTGCATTGACTATAGAAAGCTTAACAAAGCTACGCGCAAAGATCACTTCCCGTTACCCTTCATAGACCAAATGTTGGAAAAATTAGCCAAACATTCATACTTCTGCTATCTAGATGGTTACTCAGGATTTTTCCAAATTCCCATCCATCCTGATGACCAAGAAAAGACTACATTCACCTGTCCTTATGGTACTTTTGCTTACCGCCGAATGCCGTTCGGACTCTGTAATGCTCCAGCAACCTTCCAAAGATGCATGATGGCAATATTTGCAGATTTCATAGACAACATCATGGAAGTATTTATGGACGATTTCTCGGTATGTGGACAAAGTTTCGAAGGATGCCTACAAAACTTAGAAATGGTATTAGAACGCTGTGTAAAAGTAAACCTCGTCCTAAATTGGGAAAAATGTCATTTTATGGTCCGACAAGGAATAGTTCTAGGACATGTCATATCAGATAGAGGAATTGAGGTAGACAAAGCTAAAATAGAGATTATAAAAGATCTCCAACCTCCAAAATCCGTACGAGAAATACGGAGTTTTCTAGGACATGCCGGTTTCTACAGAAGATTTATAAAAGATTTTTCGAAAATCACAAAACCTCTGACCGGCCTGTTGATGAAATATGCTGAGTTCGTCTTCGACGATGACTGTTTAAAAGCATTCGAAACATTGAAATCAGCCCTTATCACCGCACCAATCATGCAACCACCCGATTGGCGACTACCGTTCGAAATCATGTGCGATGCGAGTGATTATGTCGTAGGCGCAGTTCTAGGACAAAGGAAAGACAAGAAACTCCATGCCATCTACTATGCCAGTAGAACCTTATATCCTGCCCAAATGAACTACGCTACCACAGAAAAGGAACTTCTAGCAGTTATATTTGCGCTTGGCAAATTCCGTTCTTACTTAGTAGGAGCAAAAATTATCATATACACAGACCACGCTACCATAAGGTACCTAATAAGCAAAAAGGATGCCAAACAAAGACTATTGAGATGGATCCTGTTATTACAAGAGTTTGACTTAGAAATCAAAGATAAGAAAGGAACCGAGAACGTTGTTGCAGATCACTTATCCCGAATAGAAGGCATCAAACACGAACCAGTACCGATAAATGACGATTTCCCGTACGAACGTCTGATAGCCAAATTAGAAAGTGACATACCCAACTCAATCTCAGAAGATCCAGAATTCGAAAAAGCCGTAGAAGCCGTCTATGCCCAAGTCACATTACCCTGGTATGCTGACATCGTTAATTACCTCGCTGCGGGCGTGCTTCCACCGGATCTCACTTATCAGCAAAAGAAGAAATTCTTCCACGATCTGAAACACTATTATTGGGAGGAACCTCTACTCTTCAAGAGAGGGGCCGACAACATATACCGTCGCTGTGTCCCAGAGGAAGAAATAGAAAATATCATTTCCCAATGCCATTCAGCACCATACGGTGGTCATGCCAGTACATCCAAGACGTGCCCTAAGATTCTTCAAGCCGGCTTATTCTGGCCTAACCTCTGGAAAGACGTTCACATCGCTGTGCTAAAATGTGATTGATGCCAACGAACTGGCAACATCTCACGACGCGATGAAATGCCTCAGAAAGGAATCTTAGAGGTAGAAATCTTTGACGTATGGGGAATAGATTTCATGGGACCTTTCCCACCTTCTTTTGGTAATCACTACATACTCGTCGCTGTAGACTACGTGTCTAAATGGATAGAAGCCATTGCTGCTTCAACAAACGACGCACGAGTAGTAATCAAACTCTTCAAAAACACGATCTTTCCTAGATTCAGTGTACCAAGACTCGTCATTAGTGACGGCGGATCTCACTTCATATCGCGAATATTTGATAAACTTCTCTCTAAATATGGAGTCTGACACCGAGTAGCTACACCTTATCATCCGCAAACTAGCGGACAAGTAGAGGTCTCGAACAGAGAAATAAAACAGATATTGGAAAAGAATGTCGCTACCTCAAGGAAAGATTGGTCGTCAAAGCTACAAGAAGCTTTATGGGCTTATAGGACCGCATTTAAGACACCAATAGGTACTACCCCCTACAAATTAGTTTATGGTAAATCCTGCCATCTCCCTGTAGAATTAGAGCATAAGACCTTTTGGGCCATTAAGACACTCAACTTCAACTACACCGAGGCAGGAGAAAAGCGAATCTTGAACTTACACGAGTTGGAAGAACTTCGATTGGACGCTTACGAAAATTCCCGTATCTACAAAGAACGAACTAAAAAGTGGCATGATAAACGTTCAGTCAGGAAACAATTCAGTGTGGGAGACATCGTATTACTATTTAATTCAAGATTAAAACTCTTCCCAGGTAAACTAAAATCTAGGTGGTCCGGACCTTATGAAGTGACTAAGGTACTCCAGAGTGGAGCTGTTGAAATTACCGATAAGATGAATGCACCGTTTATCGTAAACGGGCAACGTCTAAAACATTATAATAAGAACGACAACAGTCCTCAAGTCAGCAGTATAGCATTGCTTAAGCTTCCAGCTCAAACACCCGAATAGCTTCTCACCAAGCTATCGTCAGGCTTTAGACGTTAAAAACAGCGCTTACTGGGAGGCAACTCAATTTCCCTCGTTATTGTATTTCATTTTTTCTTTAAAATTTTACTTTGAAAATCCAACAAAAATTCTAAACTTATAATAACTACTACTTTCTTCTTTCGTTTGTTTTCATATTTTTATTTCTATTTTATTTTTCTCTTTTGTCTCTTGTTTCTACCGCTTTTCGTTTCTAAAAATCCTGACTTCAAACTTCTGTTTTTAAACTTTTCAGGATTTTTAAAGTCTTCAAAACATTCCTTCTGTTTTCTCCGAATTACCTGCGAGTATGGCCGAGTACGACTTCACAAAGGTTCACTTCTGAGGACTAGCTCAAAAGGCAAGATTTGTAGCACTAACCGAAAGAGAATTTGCCTTAACGCTGTATTATGATAAGGCTACCATGGATAAACTAGGAATCACATATAGCATTCAATACCTGTTCAATCAACTGGGTTGGAAGAACACTGCTTTGAAAACACGTTTTGCTACCTATAAGGATCTTACCTATGAATTCCTTAGTTCTTTCAGATACATACCCAACTATGGTTTTGGATCCAACACAGAGCTGATTACCTTCCGATTGTTTGGAATGGACCAAACCCATAGCCGGATGTCACTAGCTAACCTCCTAGGATTTCCTAGCGGACCGCATGTGTTCATCAGTGCAGAAGATGACGATATTGATTTTCAACTCGATCAATTCTGGGGTAGAATCACAGGCGACTATCACCCTGAACCAGACAGAATGTACAATGATGATATTCATAACCCAGCTTTCAGATACTTCCATAAGATACTAGCTCACACCTTGTTTGGAAAAGAAGAAAATATTACTACAGTATCTAAAGAGGAGTTATTCATCATGTTCTATGCTTCTCAGGGACGTACAGTAAATGCAGTGCCTTTCATGATGAGATCTTTCAAACGCCTCACGCAGGAACCACAGACACCTATCCTTATAGGAGGCCTCGTGACAATGATTGCCCACGAGCTTGGCCTTAGATTCCACTTAAATGCAAGCACTCGTTTTGGCACCATCCAACCCATGAACATACAATTCTGCTTTAACAGGCGCATTTTAGGAACTATGGGACCTGGACCGTATGAGTTCCTCATTAACGAAAAACCAGTACAGCTATTCACATTGCCTGATCATCTGATGACAAGTATCCACAACAAGGACAACTGGCTCTACGAATTGGATGAGCCTATGGGACCTCCTTCACCACAGTCAACACCACAGAACTATATGTATGACAGTGACCACATCTCTGAGGCACACGACTATATGTATTATAAGGATGCTGTGTCCGAAGCTGAAGTAGACCCTACGACTCCTCCGCACTACACACCTATCCTGAGCCTATCCCTGAGGAGACCACCGACAAAATGGATACCGTTTTACTCCGATTGGACGACGTTGATGCAGCTCTGACTAATGTAAAAGCTGACATCGCAGGCATGCACAGCGAACTGGTAGGCTTCATGGATTTATTCTACGACCAACTCGACTACTACGCACGGAAATTCGATGAGTTGAAGACACGAAAAGACTAGATACTAGTTCTTAGCAGTAGTTTCAGTTTAGTTTAGTCTAGTTTAGTTTCATTTAATCATTTGGATTTTTCGCATTGTTAGTTTTCTTTATGTACTACATACAATCATTTCAATTTTATGTTATTTCAATTCTAGTTTTTATTCAATTATTCTGTTTTCGCATTATTCGTTGTTTGTTGGCTGTTATATTACATTGTCGTATCAATACTAAGCCTTAAAGTCACTACGAGAACGCCCTCAGAGCAAAATTCTGCATTCTGCAGATTTTGCTGCTGTGACGACCGTCACAGGATCCTGATGAGCGTCACGCGGGTGACGACCGTTACACATACGTGACGACCGTCACGAATTCAAAAACTGCTATCTGATATAACAGGGTGCGTGTTCTTTCCCACTACCCCCATTACCACTTCTAATCATCAGAACTTCTACCCCACTACAAATTTTCGTCCTCCCCACATTGAACCATCTATTTCAACTCCAATCTCAACTTCCAACCACACTTCTGTCAGTTCTTCCCACTCTGCAGAAAAACCCCAATCTTCAGAAACCTCTCAATCTTCCAACAATGGCAAGAAATGCAGAAACCCCAGATATCAGCAACATTATCTTCAGTGAAGGTGACTTAGGCGAGAGACAGCGGGCAACTACATCGCATTCCATCAGAGGTCGCTCCAGCCGACTCATTATCCACACATTCCTTCGCTTACGGAGCTCGGACTCCTTGACGGCGTAACCTGGATGCTTCAAAGAGCAGGCATCTGGAACCTCTGCACCAACCCACTGCCAACATACGAACAACTCACTCTCGAGTTCTTGAGTTCATTTACTTACGCCACATCCAGCGGCGAACTTAGCTAGCACTCAGGTGCCGCATGCTTCCGGATGTTCGGCACCAACTATCAGGTGAACCAAAATCAGATTGCCAGCATCCTACAGCTACCTCGAGGCGACAATGCCCACCGCCGCATCACCGATCAGTTCCAGCACGAAGCTTTCGCGCTGTGGTACCAGTTGACCGACATCAATGCCGATGGCTGGGACTCTCTGCGCGCCACTCATATCCATAACCCAGCCATCCGGTACTTTCACAGAGCGTTGAGCAACACAATCTTCGCCAGAGACAGCAACCACAAGGTGAACTCGAAAGAGCTCTTCTTCCTCCATTGCATCTTCAACAACGAGCCTGTCAATGCCGCTCCGTTCTTGCTGGCTCACATTCAGGCCAATTGCAACCGTGGCTCGAAGCCATTCTACTTTGGCGGGATTGTCACTGCCATTGCACTTGGGCTGAACCTTGGCGACTGCCTCCAGCACCTCCATTCCATCCCCTCGGTGTTCCTTGACACCGACCACTGCAGAGCCTCTCATCTTATCCGCTCCAGAGCTGACGGCAAGTACCATCCGGTAGTGCGTGGCAAGATCGTCCGAAGCATCATCCTTCCGTCCTGCACCCGCACACACCCAAAGGATCATACCAACTGGTTATTTGACCTCACTGCCCCTCCTGCTGCCGCTGTTCCTACTCAAGACCACACCCAAGGTTCTGACGATGAAATCCAAGCTGAGTTGGACAGGTCCGAGCAGCCAGAGGCATCGCAGCCTCCTCCTCCCGAAGGTACATCCTCTCGCCGCCGCCGCCATCATCCCGTGCCAGATTACACAGAAGAGGACCTTCGCCGCTCTCTAGACCAGCAGGCACAGATACTCGCGATGCTGCAGCAGCAGAATCAGCGAGCTGACCAGTTCGAAGCTTGGCACCGGACTCAAATGCAACAACTTCAATCCGGCCAAGCTACCATTACTGAGAACCTAGCGAATCTGACTTTGCAGGTCGAAGGACTCCGGGACGCCGTCTACCACACCGGAGCTATGAGTTATGAGGACCGAGTAGCCCTTGCCAGAGCCAGAGGACGCCAGCGTGGACGTGACCGAGGAAGCGGACGTGATTAATCATCCATCTTTCCTTATTTGTTTACTATATTTCCAGTTTATTTGTACTTTCATTTCAGTTGTATCTCCCTCTCGCATGCTTCAAAATCAGTGGGGACACTGATTGAGATAGTGTGGGAGCGGAGCCTTTATTTCCATTCCACTGTACTTTGAATTTCGTAATTTTTATATAAACATTTTCTATTTTTAGCAAATAAAGCTCGTTTATATATCCTTTTTCCGTTACGCAAACATCCCCACGTTATTCAACGTAAACAAAAAAATTTTCCGTTCGTTCCTCAAAAGAAAAAGCACCACGAGAATGCAACCGAGTTCAAACCAAGTTTTGAAACTCCGAGGAAACGACAGTTCTAACAAAACCAGTACCTTCCTGACACCTTAGATCTCCGGTTTATGCGAGTCGGTTTCACTACCTACGCGTACCAAAGTCTCAAGTGTCTATGCAAACTCAGCCCCAAGTAGTTTATACTAGCAGTCAGCACCATCCTAAAGCACTTCTAAGTAAGCGACCGATGCAGATAAGTGTATGATCTCCAAAAAGATGAAAAATCATGAAAAGAGAGCTAAATAGCCCAAAAATATAAGACACGTCTCCTTCTAAGTTAGGTGCTCCTCACCCGAGAATTTAGCCCAACGGCACGAAAACTCATTGAAAAATCAATGACATAAGCTTATGATCAATGTAGAAGATCAAAAACAAAAATGAGATCATATTCACTAACAGGTCGACTTGCCATGAAAGTGTACGGACAACGGGCTTAATGTGATTGCGCTAGAACAAACAGGGTGAACTTGCCGCGAGAACCTTGACACCAAGCTACAGTAGCATGACTGGGACCGATTTGCATAAAAAGGAGACCTCCGAAGACTTGTAGTCTAGTGTCGTCATGATACTCGTCTTGTTCCTACCAAGAATCCCGGTTTTTCCCAACTCTGCGAACGAAGAAGCTGCCACGTGCTTGCCGACTTTTTCATGTTTTACTTGAGGACAAGCAAAGATTCAAGCTTAGGAGAGTTTGATAACACGAAATCGTATATATATTTTGATGCATAATTCAACTAAAGTTTAACCGTTTTCGATCCGATTTCGGGTTATTTCCGTGTTATTTGTCTGATGTTTTGCAGGTATTCAACGATCACGTCTAAACAAGGCAACATGAAGAAAAGAAGCAATCTCGGATGAAATATGGACGAAAAAAGAGTGAAAACATCATGAAAAGCGCAGGAAGCTGTTTTTGCTGATGTGACGACCGTCACAGCTCCATGACGAGCGTCACACGGGTGACGACCGTCACACCTTGTGACGACCGTCATGCAGGCAAAAACGCCCCACTTCAATTTCACGTAACAGAAGCAGTTCCAATTCCCATAGAGTGGACCACTACTCCCTAAATTATCTGCCTCAAAGTCCATCATCTTCAAAGATAACCGTTAGAATTCCACTTCTATAAAAGGGGAAGAAGGGGACCTCAGAAAGTGTGTTGCATTCATACAACGAAGTGCTGCCAAATTTATTTCCAGAGCATATTTTCCAGTTCAATATTCTTATTTGTTTCTCTTTACTTCTTCTGTATTCCATTTTCATTCTTCTGTAATTTCTACTTTCATTGTACGATCAAATTGGCATAGAGATCAGAATTCTGCCAACATCTGTGGAGGATCTGCCCAAAGGCCAATTGAAATATTTACAGGTTTCTCATTTCAATCGATTCCAGTTTTATTATAATGCAAATTATTATTTATTGTTTTTATTTATGTTTTATCTTTCCCAAATCCATGTTTAGCTAAACTTAGGCAATCGATATGTAGTAATAATTCGAATGGGATTTGATAACAACTGGTTGAAAAACTTTCTTTTCAAAAGTAATTTATGGTCTGAGTGTTTAAAATTGATTTACTGAATAAACTTCGTCGCGAAAGCGAGAAATTATTTAAAAGTAGTTTTGCCACGAAAGTGGGAAATTAATCAAGATACGAACCAACAAGCGAAAGCTGCGGTAAGGTCAGATAGTAAACACTAGTCATTCTTTTTAATAACAGCGAAAGCACTTTAAAATGAATTAGAAATTAGAGATTTCCAAAAAATAATTTTAACCCCGAACGGGATACGAAAGTGTACGTTTGGCCCTTAGGATTATGACTAGCGTCAATAACCATCGTGAAGCGAGAGTCTTCAAATCTCTATTTTCTGCTTAAATAAACTTTGAAAATTATTTCATATACCAGTAACTTGTCAAATCCCTGAAGAACACAATTACTGCATATCAATTCAATCATTTATAATCTAAGTAGCATTCTTAGTTCCCTTTTAGTGACAATCTTATTCCCTTAAACATATTCTACCTAGCTAAACATAGTAACTCCCGAGAACACTAGTTTGATTACGAGTCCCTGTGGGATCGATATCTATTATTACTACGCGATAGACTGTGCACTTGCAGTTAGGTTGTATTAGACATAGAAAGTAGCGATCATTGCTACTGGTCAGGCTCAACTTCAGACCATGGTGCAACCCCTGTTGACACAAGTTGATGATGATGGGGTACTACACGGTGGGATTGCTACTAACCACACTCAGGTTGAAACCCCTCATGTGGGCAATTCAATACCAACTTTAGTCATCCCCAATGCTGGAGGGGGTAGTCACGGCGCCGGTGCCGGAAATGAGACAGGTTTTAACGCTGGCGGTAATGGGAATGGCCATGGCTTCGGTTTTGATACTACAGGTGGAATTCATGGTAGTTTGGACCATACATGGAACGAGGATCGGCAGAAGGATATATTCACTCCAAGGTTTGTAAATGTTGCAGGACCTTCTGAGGCTGATAGAAGGATTCAAATGATTGAAGAAAAGATGTGATATCTTGAGTGCCAAAATTCCATGGGGCTAGATATGTCCAACCTGGGGCTGATCCCAGACTTGAGAGTGCCTCACAAGTTCAAAGTGCCCGACTTCGATAAGTACAAAGGCACTACTTGACCGAGGGTCCACCTGCGCTCGTACTATAGAAAGATGTCTGCGTACTCGGACGATGAGAAACTCTTGATGCACTTTTTCCAGGATAGCATGTTCGACCCCTCTTTGGAGTGGTACATGGGGTTGGAGCCCGCTAACGTTCGCAGCTGGAAAGAACTAGCCGAGGCTTTTGTAAGGCACTATCAATACAATAGTGACCTTGCACCGAATAGAGTCCAACTGCAGAATCTTTCCCAAAGAAATAACGAGTGCTTTAAAGAATACGCCCAGAGGTGGCGAGAGCTTGCTGCTAGAGTGCAGCCACCAATGGTAGAAAGGGAGCTGGTGGACATGTTCGTTGCTACTTTACCAGGGGTGTACTATGAAAAACTGATAAGCAGTATGTCCGGAAGTTTCTCAGATTTGATAATCACCGGTGAAAGGATGGAGAACAGCATCAAGCTTGGAAAGATTCAGGTGGGAGAGGTACCCTCAGCTAGAGGAGGAGGAAAAAAGATATTTGGGAACAAGAAGCGTGAAGGTGACGTTAGTTCAGTGACAAGTTCTAGAGGAAGAGGAAGGGGTCAGCCACAAAACCAAAATCACCAACAGCAAGTGGCCAGTGTCACTATTCCTGTGCCACAGCAACAACGACCATAACAACAACAACAGCAAAGATAGTATCAGCCACAATAGCAAAACCAACAAGGATATAGGAGGTATCCTGACAGGGCCAGGCCGAATAGAGTATTTGACACTCCACCAATGCCCTACTCTCAGGTGCTTCAGACTTTATTGTAGCTACAATTAATTCAGAAAAGGACTATCGCTCCTTTGACAGGTGATCCCCCACCCGGCTATGATGCAAATGCACGTTGTGAATTTCACTCTGGGGCGCCTGGTCACTCTATTGATGATTGCAAGGCTTTTAAACACAAGCTGCAAGATCTCATTGACAGTAAAGCCATAAATTTCTCGCATGATGCACCTAACGTTGTGCAGAATCCTATGCCAAACCATGGGCAAGCTAGGGTTGGTGCTATTCTGGTGGAGGAGGATTTAGACTTGATAATGGATGTGAATGAATTGAAAACTCCATTGAAGTTTGTGAAGGACAAATTGATGGGAGGAGGTGTATTCCCAGGCTGTAATGAGGACTGTGTTGATTGCTTAAGTCATCCTGAGGTATGCGTTGATCTAAGAAGGTGTATCCAAGGAATGATAGACGAGGGGACGTTGCAGTTTGAGCAGACTGCAGAAAAGAAACCTGTTGAGGAAGTAAGCAAGGAGAGGGATGAGGTCGCTATGATCTTGATTCCATATAAGACTATAATTATTTCAGCGCCTCCTAGGCCACCAACAATCACTATTACCAAAGCAAGACCTGTGCCTTATGAGAGCACCAAAGCCATCCCGTGGAATTACGGGGCTGAGGTGTATTGTAATGGTCAGAAGATAGATTTGAAAATTTTTCCTGTGGAGTCAGCAGAGAATGTTGTGGGAGCAGGGGCAATTACCAGAAGCGGTAGAGTCTTTGCATCGCCCGAAGTGGTGGCTGAAAAAGCAGATAGAGAGAAGGGTAAGATGGTAATTGAAGAAACCTCCTAGTCTGGTGAAAAAGGATATTTGGAGAATGATGTGGAGGAAGTCATGAGGCTGATACGCAAAAGCGACTACAAGATAGTCGAGCACTTACAGCAGACACCTTCCAAAATTTCAATTTTATTGTTGTTGTTGAGTTCTGAAGCTCACAGAAATGCATTAATGAAAGTGTTGAGTACCGCTTTTGTGCCTCAGGAAATATCAGTGAATCAGCTTGAAGGAGTTGTTGGGCATGTAAGCGCGGGAAATAACCTTGGATTTATAGATCTAGACTTAACGCCAAGGAGCAGAAACCACAATTATGCGCTGCACATTTCCGTTGAATGTAGAGGAGTGGTTATGTCTCATGTTCTTGTTGACACAGAGTCATCTTTAAATGTGCTGCCAAAGAAGGCACTTATGAAACTAGATACTAGGGGCATTACTTGTACACCCAGTGATTTGGTTGTACGTGCTTTCGATGGTACTCGGAGGTCTGTCTTCGGTGAGCTGACTTTGCCTATCCAAGTAGGCCCAGAAGTTTTCGACGCTGTATTTTATATCATGGACATTCAGCCTGCTTATAGATGTTTGTTAGGCAGGCCATTGATCCACTCAGCTGGGGCTGTCACATCAACTCTGCATCAGAAGTTGAAATATATGGTCAGTGGCAGTGTCGTGACAGTATATGGAGAAGAGGACATCATGGTTAGTCACCTGTCTTCTTTCAAGTATGTTGAGGTAGATGGGGAAATTCATAAGACCATGTGTCAAGCGTTTGAAACCGTTCAGTTGAAGGATAAGGCGCCAGTGGTGAAAAAAGAGCCTGAGGTGGCTATGTCTTCTTTCAAAGAAGTGCAGGCTGTGGTGCAAGCTGGCTCAGCCCAAGGCTGGGGGCAGGTGATTGATATCCCTCAGAAACAAGACAAATTTGGTTTGGGGTACCACCCATCCTCTTCACAAAGCACACCGAAGTTCAAGGGGCCAATCAGGTTTACCAGCGGAGGTGTCTTCTTCGAGCAGCTCAATGCCATTTCAGATGATGAAGCTAGAGACAGTGACTGCGACATGGATGCCTGGATCAAGCCATGCATTCCAGGATAGCGCTTATGCAACTGGTCCATCGAGGAATTTGTCCAAGTGACCAATGAACAGTAATGCTTTGTTCTTCAATTATTGTACGACCCTATGTTCTACCCGGAGCATAGTGGTTTGTTATTTTAGGGCTTGTCTTGTTTATGTTTGAATATTGTTTCATCTATTAATCAAAGGGCGTTTTTCTATTCAAATTTTGAGATCTCTGTTTTTCTTATTTTATCTTTAACAATAAAATGGCAATGTGTTTATTTGCATATCATTTGAAGCACTTAACCATTTTCATTGCAGGTCTCATATCATTGCAGATGACACCGACCAAGAATCTTCTATGACTCGCTTCGACTTTGATAACTCGGTATTCCAAGCTGAAGAAGAGATTGATGAGGATGAAGACTTGCCTAAGGAATTGGCTAGACTCTTAAGACAAGAAGAAAAGGTCATTCTGCCTCATGAAGAAGAAATTGAAGTCGTCAACTTGGGTTCTGAAGAGGCTGTTAGAAATGTCAGGATAGGGGCTGCATTGCAAGAAGACATCAAGAAAAGGTTGATAGATATGCTTCGAGAGTACAGTGACATATTTGCTTGGTCTTACGAAGATATGCCCGGGGTTGACACTGACATTGTGGTTCATCGATTGCCACTTCGGGAAGAATGTCCACCTGTCAAGCAGAAGCTTAGGAGGACGAGACCAGACATGGCGATAAAAATCAAAGAAGAAGTTCAAAAGCAGTTGGACGCTGGATTTTTAGCCGTGACAACTTACCCTCCATGGGTTGCCAACATTGTACCTGTACCTAAGAAGGATGGTAAGGTACGAATGTGCGTTGATTATAGAGACTTGAATAAGGCAATCCCAAAGGATGATTTCCCGCTCCCCCATATTGACGTATTGGTCGACAATACGGCTCAATTCTCGATGCTTTCCTTCATGGATGGCTTCTCCGGTTATAATCAGATAAAAATGGCACTGGAAGACATGGAGAAAACAACATTCATTACACTGTGGGGAACATTTTGTTATAAGGTGATGTCGTTTGGGTTGAAAAATGCAGGGGCAACTTATCAGCGGGCAATGGTGACTTTGTTTCATGATATGATTCATCATGAGATTGAGGTCTATGTTGATGACATGATTGCAAAGTCCCAGGCAGAGGAAGAACATGTGGTCAATTTATTGAAGCTGTTTGAGAGGTTGAGGAAGTTCAAATTAAGGTTGAATCCAAATAAGTGCACTTTCGAAGTTCGGTCCGGAAAGCTATTGGGGTTTATTGTCAGCAGAAAAGGAATCGAGGTAGATCCTGCAAAAATAAGAGCTATTCAAGAAATGCCAGCACCGAAGACTGAAAAAGAGGTCTGTGGTTTCTTAGGGAGGTTGAACTACATCGCTCGGTTCATATCTCATCTAACAGCCACGTGTGAACCAATGTTTAAACTGTTAAAAAAGGATCAGGCGGTTGTCTGGAATGAAAATTATCAAAGAGCATTCGACAAGATAAAACAGTATTTGCAAGAACCTCTGATACTGATACCCCCAGTGGCTGGAAGACCATTAATCATGTATTTAACGGTTCTGGAGAATAGTATGGGTTGTGTTCTCGGTCAACACGACGAGACAGGGAGAAAAGAGCATGTGATTTATTACTTGAGTAAAAAGTTCACAGATTGTGAGTCCCGTTACTCAATGCTTGAAAAAACGTGTTGCGCACTCGCTTGGGCAGCCAAACGTTTAAGACAGTACATGCTCAATCATACAACCATGCTAATTTCGAAGATGGATCCGATTAAATATATCTTTGAAAAGCAAGCACTTTCTGGAAGGATCGCCGGATGGCAAATGGTATTGACAGAATACGACATCCAGTACGTTTCCCAAAAAGCCATTAAAGGGAGTGTTCTGTCAGAATACCTTGCTGAACAGCCGATTGATGATTACCAACCGATGAGATTTGAATTTCCTGATGAGGACATTATGTACTTGAAAGCAAAAGATTGTAATAAGCCATTACCCACTAAAGGACCAGAGAGGGGATCTCATTGGCAGATGATATTCGATGGTGCAGTTAATTTGTATGGTAGTGGAATTGGGGCAATTATCACAACTCCCCATGGAACTCATATCCCTTTCACTGCCAGATTAACTTTCCCTTGTACCAAAACGAGGCCGAGTACGAAGCATGTATCATGGATTTGGAAGAAGCTATTGATATGAGGATTAAGAATCTTGATGTATATGGCGATTTAGCGCTAGTTGTTAATCAGATCGAAGGAGAATGGGAAACTCAACAGCCCAATCTAATCCCTTACAAGGATTATGCAAGAAGACTGTTACCATTTTTTGACCATATAGACTTCCACCATATGCCAAGAGCGGAGAATCAGATGGCAGACGCTTTGGCTACACTGTCTTCAATGTACAAGGTCAATTTTTGGAATGAAGCTCCAAGGATTGTTATCTCGCGTCTCAACAGGCCCACTTTCATATTTGCTATTGAAGGAGCTTCCGATGGTAAACCGTGGTTCCATGACATCCAGAATTTCCTTAAGAACCAAGAGTATCCACCAGGGGCATCGACCCAGGATAAGAAAACTCTTAGGAGATGGAAACTTCTACCTCAACCCGGATGGTGTGACGTATAGGAGGAATCACGATCTGGTACTACTCAGGTGTGTGGACGAAAAAGAAGCAGGTTTGCTTATGGAAGAAGTCCACGAGGGTACTTTTGGCACGCATGCCGGCGGACATGCCATGACTCGAAAGATACTATGAGCTGGTTATTTTTGGCTAACAATGGAGTCAGATTGTTTCAAATTCGCAAAGAGATGCCATAAATGGCATATTTATGCTGATAAGATTCATGTGTCGCCGTGCCCGTTGAATGTAATGCCATCCCCTTGTTCGTTTTCCATGTGGGGCATCAATATGATTGGAAAGATCGAGCCCACTGCTTCCAACGGACACCGATTTATCCTGGTAGCCATCAATTATTTCACCAAGTGGGTAGAGGCAGCATCGTATGCTAATGTGACCAAGCAAGTGGTGGCAAGATTCATAAAAAAGGACATCATCTGCAAATATGGAATCCCCGAGCGGATCATTACTGACAATGATTCGAATTTGAATAACAAGATGATGAAGGAGTTATGCCAGAACTTCAAGATTGAACATCACAACTCATCGCCCTATCGGCCGAAGATGAATGGTGCTGTTGAAGCGGCCAACAAGAACATTAAGAAGATAGTGCAAAATATGGTTGTCACATACAAAGATTGGCATGAAATGTTACCTTTCGCCTTGCACGGTTATCGTACGATGGTATGCACATCAACCGGGGCAACTCCTTTCTCACTAGTGTACGGTATGGAAGCTGTCCTACCGTTGGAAGTTGAGATTCCTTCTTTAAGGGTTTTGGTTGACGTAAAACTTGATGAGGCATAATGGATCAAGAATAGATTGAATCAACTTAGTTTGATGGACGAAAAGAGACTAGCATCAATTGCATATGGTCGTTTGTACCAGAGCCGAATGAAGAAAGCTTATGATAAGAAGGTGCACCATCGAAGCTTTCAGACGGGCGATCTTGTGCTGAAAAAGATCCTCCCACCACAATCAGATCACAGGGGCAAGTAGACTCCCAATTATGAAGGTCCATTTGTTGTACGAAAGGTTTTCTCTGGAGGAGCCTTGGTATTACCCACCATAGACGGTGAGGACTTTGCATCCCCTGTGAACGCAGACGCAGTTAAAAAATACTTTGCTTAAAAGAGACCCGCTGGACATAAAAAGAAAAGTCGAGGCAAAAATGGGGCATCCCGGCGAAACATAAAAAAGGGAAAAAGGTTCGGGCAAAAATTAGGGATAAAATTGAAAAGATGTAAACCCGCAAAGTTGAAAACCTGAAAAGGCGACTTTGGCAAAAATGGGTATCCCGGTGAATCGAAAACTCGAAAGGGCGATTCAGGCAAAAGTTAGGGATTGAAAAGCAAATGACTGTGGTCTGCGTATGAACATCATTGCTTAATGGATTGGGGGAACCTGAGGGTCGTTTCATCCAAGTCAATCTCTTCTGAAGACGAAACGTCGGGAAAGCTTCAGGGTCAAGCGAGTCATAGAGGAATCAGCTCATGGTGTTTGTCTGCGCCACATTGCCGACATTGCTGTACTTTTTGTTTAAAATGTACACTTTTGTATTTGCTTTTATGCTTACTTGTAGTTTTTGCGCAGCTTCCTCTTTTCAGGAGTTGCATCTGTTGTAAAAACTTTGCCTATTCATAGGCTGTTTATCAATAAACATATAATATTCAGTACTTTGTTTATGCGCTTTATTTTTATGCTTTTACTGTTTTGTTTGTGAAAAACGCCCGATGTTTTTGATGAACTTGCATACATAAACTTGCAGGCCTTGGCCAATAATTGCTAAAACTTTGATATTAATTGAACAATGTCACGTACGATGACCAAGATAGGCTTATTGTATAGGATGTCTTGTCTTTTGTCTTTTGCAGGGTTGTTACCCTTGGGGCAAGGTTTTATGAATATGGATGGACTCATCTGCTCCCCCAGATAGCGTTGTTCTCCAGCAGATGAGGTTGCATCTCTATCCCAGTAGAGTTACAAGCAGTGTTTAGTATGTCCCTGGCAGTTTGCCAGTGCGCTTTTAATCCTCCGCAGAGTATGGGTAGGTGCTTACTCCCTAGTAAGTCGAGATTCGGGCGTATCCCCACGGAGTAGGTGCCAAGTTTTCCCCAGCCATGGCCTGGCATTTCTCCCTCTCATTCAGTTAGATGGTAGGAACTCAATTCCTAGTAGTGCAGACTGAAGCCTCTGGCAGTTAGGTCTTTGTTCCCCAAGATAGTTGCGTCTCGGAAGGCTGTTCAGGGCATTGTTGTTCTCCATCAGGTAATTTAGGTTGTTTAGCCTGTTTGTTCTAAGTACTCGGTGAGTTATCTGTTCTTCAGAAAGTTTTGTATTCCGGAGAGTCATCCCGGGCATTTACCTCAGCTAGGGGTGATCTGCATCTTTGTTTAAGTAAAGTTTTCTGTTCTTATATGAACTTTATCCCCGGTAGGGGAGCCTTTCGAGGCCTTTTCATTTCGGAGTAAGTCCAATCGTTATTGGCATGGGCGAGCTTTTCCCTGCAAGGTTGTTTGTTGCTCCTGAAAGGACGGTTTCTGTTTCCCTAGTATTTACTTGGATGTTTCAGTTCCGATGCATCTGCATGTGTGCATAGCATCTACCCAAATGCGTAGCATTTCCATTTCGTATGGAGCATTATGCCATTTTCAAACATTTGCATGTGAAACATAGACCAGGTTGTTATCTCTTTATTTTAGGTTTTTCTTTGGAGGTCTGATTTTCCCTCTTGGTATCCAGACCATGTGATCTCTCTTAGCCTGCGTGGTATCCAGACCCTGGCTCATGTTGCTCCCCAGCAGTATCTTTGGATTTGAGTGGGCCATGATAAGTATGGTGATGATCACCTCTCCCTGTTGAGTATCCAGACTCCGTCCCATACCCAGTTGATGAAGTTTTCCTTTTTCCGTCGAGTATCCAGACTCCGGTAAAGATGGTTGTGGTATCCAGACCACGGTGACCGATATTATTTTGCTTTTTCCGTTGAGTATCCAGACTCCGGTATTTTTTCAACAGGTTTTTTCTTGATCCGTTGAGTATCCAGACTCCGGTCAAATTCCTTTGTGATATCCAGATCACAGCAAGTATGTTTGTGCCTTATGGTATCCAGACCATGGCTTATGCTCGTTTTATTACGCTTTCTCCGTTGAGTATCCAGACTCCGGTAAAGTCGGTTGGGTGTCCAGACCTTGATGAATCTTGTTTGTACTTTCTCCGTTGAGTATCCAGACTCCGGTAATGGCAGTTATGATATCCAGACCATGGTAGTTTATCTGATGCTTCGTGATATCCAGGTCATAGTAATTGTGGTTATCTCCTATCGCCGTGTGGTATCCAGACCTTGGCACGTAATGTTTTCTCAGCTTATGTGGTATCCAGACCACAACTAATTTTGTTTCCCAGCAATGTCGTTTGACTTGAACTCGTAGGATGTCCAGATCCTGATGAATATTTTCTTTTGCATTGAGCATCTAGGCTCAGATTGCATTGAGCATCCAGGCTCAGGTTATTGAGTATCCAGACTCAGATGTGTTCTTTGAGCGTCCAGGCTCCAATTTGTGTTTTTGAGCATCCAGGCTCCGATTCATTTTGAGCATCCAGGCTCCAGATATTGAGTATCCAGACTCAGATTTATTATCGAGCATCCAAGCTCCAGTTCTCCGTTTATTGAGCATTCAGGCTCTAGTTTTGTGTTTGTCGAGCATCCAGGCTCCAGTTTTCTGTTTATTAAGTATCCAGACTCAGAGTTATGTTTTGAGCATTCAGGCTTCGATTTCTGTGGAGTATCCAGACTCTGGTAACTTGGATTGTTACCTTTTGCCAATATGGTATCCAGACCATGGCACCGCTTTTGACGTTTGTATTCTCTTTCCCCAACAGGGTGGCTTTGAGATCAATTCTACTATATTCGGATTTTCTGCGGTTGGCAAATTTCTGGGTTCTTTGGTATTCAACCGTCTTTTACCTTGATTGTGTGAAAGTTGTCGCTTTTCACTCATTCAGGTCCAAATCGTTTGAATAGGGGCAGTTGTTGCACCCCAAAACTTGCTCAACCTTTTCTTAACTTGGTTTATGTTTCATTTCATTTTTGTTCTAGCATTTGTATTGCATAGCATATTGCATTGAACAGGGGATCAAAAGGATGTGCATAGCAAGAGAGGTATTCTCAGAGCTTTGAATCAAGGCAAGGGTTGTCACTCAAGCTTGAGTGGTCATCAGGACATCTTGAAGTGGTCAATGTATTGTGAAAGGATAGATGGAGGTGTGTGGGTCAGCTCTTAATTTGGAAGCCAACTGAAGAGCATCAGAAGATGGTGAATGCATGGTTATGGGTATGAGATGTTGAGAGATCCCATTGAGTGTCTTGAGGGTCACTATGGAGCTTATTCAAGTTGTTGTGTGAAGTGGAACAAGCCACAGTTGAAAGTGTTGCAATTAGGGTTTTCACCTGGCCAATCCTCAATCAACTGTGCAATTGAAGAAGATTGAAACTCAATTCAAAGTCTCTATGGTCATGGGATGTTGCATTAAGACATATGAGACATCATTTCAAGTTCAATTCATCAAGGGTTAAGTGTGTGAGAAGTTACTAAATTAGGGTTCTCAGGGTAAAATCCCCTATTTAGTGCCTGACTTCAAGACCACCTACCTCAAGATACAGGTCTCATCTCAATTTTTGGCCAACATGGAACTTGTAGAGCATGTTCGTAGCTTTAATTTGAGTACTAGAAGTCCTTGATTGGACTTATAGAACTCAAGTTATGATCCAGACAAGTTATAGGTCATTTGAGGGATGTGATTTTGGTCAACAAAAGTTAACCAACTTCCAAGCCATTTTTGACCTAGAAGGATGTTTCTCCTCAACTTTTGGCCAACATGAAAGTTATAGGTATTGATCTTAGCTTTCCAAATTGTACTAGAAGTATTTCATCTAATTTGTGGAACTCAAGTAATGAGGTTTACAAGTCAGGGGTATTTTAGGAAAGTAAGATTACAGGTCATAAAATTATAGGTCCATTTCACCAACTTGCACACTTCAAATGGAAATCTTTTCAACATGAAACTTGCTCCAAATGGGGCCATTTACATTACCAAATCATCCTTTTTCATGGTGGAGGCTTGGATTGAGAATTTGGGGTTTGAATTTTTCATAAAGGAGGCTTAAATTGAGAAATTGAGAATTAATTAATTTTGAACTTTTTCAAGGCAAGTTTGTGCATTTTCTGATTGTAAATAATAATTCAAATACATTGCCATCCTCACATTGGAAATTTGGGGTCTCAAAATAGGCCATTTTCATGGTTTCTTCCTCTTGAAGTAACAAAATGGAAATCAACCATAGGATCAAAATCAAGCCTCAAATCTCATCCCTTTGATCAACACAAGTGATTTGCAGTGGATTTGGATTGAAAACCAAGCTGGTGTAGTGGTAAAAATGTGTATGGCAACTTGGAAAAAGTGTGAAAAGTGAATTTGTGAATTGGGTTGTTTAGCTTGAATTGAAGCCCCATTTGATCATAGACCCAACATATAAGTATCCCAGATGAAAATTGGAGCAAACCTAGGTCATTTTCGTGCAAGAACAGCCAGAGCACATTTGAAAAAAGTGGAGAAAACTCAAAAAATGATTTCTCATATTCAACCATTTTCAGACCAAATTGAACATTCAAACACCTCTATTGAAGTTCATGGAGTGATTCTGAGCACTTTTCATCAAGCTTCAGCACATTTTCAAGGCCCAGTGGAGGCTCTCCACTAGGTAAACTAACTTTTAACCTTACACTCTCAATATGCCATGGTTTTTCGTCATTTTTGTTGCATTCGAATCCTTGAGTTGTATGGATCGTTTCTGGATCATATTTGTTTGTGTTTGTGGTGTTTGATTTTGTGAGCTCAAAATTATTTTTATTCGGTTTGAGGAATTTCTGTGATGATTTGCTTTAATTTTTGTTGATTCTTGCTCCTTGCAACATGTAGGTGAAGTTTAGATCAATTTATTTGAGTTTTGGTGAACTTTCATTTTGGTGCATTTTGCTTGTTGTTTGATTTCTGGAGTTATTATGGAGAGTTAGTGGAAACTAGTGCTAGATTCATGATCCTCGTGACGAGTAGATGAATTTTCATCTAAGGTTTGTGCGAAATGGTTGAGAAACATGGACTGTGTATGGTGGAGGGTGTCCCGCGGCGGCCGGAACTAACGAAGAAGACAACCGAATTTTTTTCTAGCGCCGGCGAGTTCTCTTGGGGAAGAAGGGTGATGTGGCGCGCGTTCGTTCGTCTGATCGTGCTTATTTTGATCGTGCGTGTGTTATTAAGACCCACCGTGTTCCATTTGGCTTGTGTACATGAGAATATAACCCCAATTCATTAATTGAGGTGGCTTGATGTGAGCCACATGATGAGCATACTTGGAAACCAATCAGACGTCCCACAATGCTTCCTACCATGTACCTTAGTCAACACAACCACATGGAGTTGGTCAGAATTTTATTGTTTTTTTTTCTTTCTGGGCCTACCGCGCGCTGCTATCTGCACCCCCTGGGAGGGCCCATTTGCGTTTTACACTTGTTTTGTTTGTTGTTTGCACCACTTCATTTTCATTTAATTGTTAATTTCTTTTATTTTTCTGTTTTGTGTTGTTTCCAATTTAATTCAAATAAAATAGCTCTAATAAGTTAAAATTTCACCAAAAAATAATTCTCACAAACCTTGAGATGTCTACTTTTTTTCAGAAATTTTATTTTAATTTTTTCAATTTATTTTCAATTAAAAAATGAATTAAATATTGGGGCTGTTTTATTTGAATTAAACTGTAGCATTACTTTCTCTTGATTTTATTTCTAGGTTTAAACTTCTCATTTTTGCATGAAAATTTTTGAGCATTTCAATAACATGTTGATTGATCTTTGGATATTTGTTTCATGATTTTTAGGTACCATTTCCATGTAGTTTGAATTGCCTTTTATTCCCTCTCCATCTTTGCCTTAGTTTGGGACACTCTTAGTGTTTGCTCTCTGTTGAGGCACTTTCCTTTTGAATTTCAATCTCCCCTTTGGACCCCTGGTTTCCAATACCTTGGGGGTCCCTTGAGATTTTATTTGGCATTTTTTGATGCATTTTAATATTTTTCATGTATTTTGCAAGTTGCTTCATGTTTATGCATCTCTACTTGTGTACTTGTTTTGTTTTGCTTCCAAAAGCTTGGTTGTGCATTATTGATGAATCTTATTTTGATTGTTTCATGTCAGGGACTTGTTATAGGTCTTGTGTGCCAATTCATAGGTCTTTACCTTATGCATAAGTTGTTCATTTGATCTCATACTTTCATGTTTGCACATTGTGTTTCCATATGTGGTGTTTGCTTGCATCCTTTGATGTTGTTGTTTGCATTTGCTTATGATGTTTTGCTTTAGCTTTTGAGATATCTTCTCCTCATCCCCCATTCTGTCCTATGACCTTGGAATACTACTTAAGGTTGCTTGGTCCTTCCATAGGAGGAACTTGAAGCCTACCTAAAGTAATGAATCCATGAGGAATTTTTCTCATTGTTTGTTACTTGTTTGTGATGCATCTCTCTCCTTTTTCTCTTGCACTTATTCATACTATGGCTTGAGGTTGAGATGCGCTTGTGGAGGCTCCAGCCCCACACATATTTCCTCCCTCACTTGCATTGCATCCTTGTCTTCCTTGTTGCATTTATGTTTGCATTCTTCATTCGCATTGTTTCTTCTTATTGTCTCTTCTTATTTTTTTGTCTTCCTTCCCTTAGGATTTCTAACCTCTCTTGTTCAAGAGAGGTTATGATAGACATTAGGGTTATAACCATGCATGATAACACTAGGTAGTTCCCTTTCAAACTCAACTTTAGGAGCATCTTGCATGACAACTTTTAGGGTTTGGGTTAGACCCCTTAGTTTGTCCTCTTTCTCTTCTCATCTTCAAACAACTTCAATTCACTTAATAAATATAATGAGTGTTGTACCATGAGCCTTATACTTGGGAAATGGTGATTGAGTGGTTACTCTCAATTTCCTAGAGTGTTTAGTATACGTCCTTAGGACGATATGTGACGCATTTGATCCTAGGTTTTAGACTTTGTTACAACATACATTATGAACACTCTAACTCAAAACACTTCTTCCTTAAAAAACACAAAAACATTTCAAACCTTTTTATCCTTCGGGATCTTAATCAGGAAACCTTTTTCATAAGAGAGAGTGTTGTTAACTCTCAGTCCTATCGCAAACGGTAACGCCTAAGTCTCTAATGGTCGAGCTGCATACACCAACTGCTAGAACTGTCTGTTAACCTTACTCGAGTAAAACTTTTGAACAACCTGTGTTCTCGTAAGCCCGAACTACGTTTGCTCTGATCTTTCATACCAGATGAAAGTACGTAGGCATAAGACGCGATGTCTTAGCGAGCAACCTTCCCCCCTTCTTTAGTCGTAGTTGGGCGAACTACGTTGACTCTGACTTTTCCATTGCACGAGGGAGTACATAGGCACGAAGCGGCGATGCTTTGCCGAGTCAGTTTCTTTTTTCTTTTTTCTCTTGTCCATAAGCCTTTAGCGTAGATAGTTTACACACCCTTTTTAGCTAGACAACACATGCGTGGATCCCGTCGAGTACGACGGAAGTGAGGGGTGCTCATACCTTCCCCTTGCGTAACCGACTCCCGAACCTAGGACTTGGTTGCGATGACCTCGTCTTTTCCCGTTTTCGTCAGGTTTTTTTCGATCGTTTCCTTTCCCTTCTCTGGGATAAATAACGATAGGTGGCGACTCTGTTAGTCATTGCCGACCTCTTTTTTCGCAGTAGCGACAACTAATATTAATCTCGAAACTTAAAATGGGGACCTAAATGGTGGTTTTTAAAATGGGAGATCAAAATTTAAAAAAAACACAAAATAGGGGGACCAAAATTGTTAAGCAAAAAAATTTGAACACAAATTTAAAATCAAATACTTAATGAAATTAATCTCATAAATATAATACTCTAATAATGCTATATAATAAGCAAAACAAAGTTTTCTTTTCAATTTATTGAATAATTGATATATTTAATTTATATAATTTAATAAATTTAATAAATATACATTTATAATAAATAATGGAGGGAGTAAATGTTTGTCCTGCACCTTTTCATAATATATATGCGAAATTCATCCAATGCCTTTGTTTTTTCGATTCAATATTTATAAAACAAAAAATTCAAATTACATCATTAAATGGAGGGTCATGCTAACCAGTGCCCTCAGGGCACTAGTTAAGAATTCCAAATAAGGAAAATATGTTATATTTAGTTCACTCAATAAACACAATATTCTTTAAAAAGTCTGATTATTTCTCTTTTCAGGGCATTGAATACACATATATTTAGAAAAAAAATGTATTTTCAATCTCTTAAATAATGTCCAACTTACCATTTTAATCTCTTAACCAATGCCCTGAGGGCACTCGTTAGCATTTCCCTTTTAAAAAATATATCATTAAAATTGCTTTTTAGAATCATTCAACAACCAATAAATTTAGTTTATATTTTGTCCAAATACATTATTTATTTTATAAATTTAAAAAATAATTTTTTTCATATAAATAAGATCAGAAGGAGTACTTAGTAACTTTTACTTTTACTTTTAATTAATAGAAGAAAGTTATGTGAAAAATGATAGTAGTGGTTTTAATGAAAATTATTGTGTAAATTATACATTAAAATAAGGGTAAAATTGGTAGAAAAATAGGCTATATCAAAATCAAGTTTTGCTTTTATATATGTCATAGATAAATATATTTTTATTACTTAGAAATGCAATTAACTAAGTTAATATTTCATAAACTTTTATCGTTAAGTTAACATCTCAAATGTATTATTGTTATTCATATATTTCAAATTTTTTTATTTATATATTTTTATCAATAGCTGATTAATAACTTCAGAATTGATAATAAATTTATCATCAATGAATACCATTTTAGGTTACTTGAAACATTCAGAATTGATCAATATGTCTTTAAAAATCTAAAGGAGACACACCATATCTCCAAACATTTCGCATTTACACGCCTCATGCTCAGGGAACTGTGATAAATTAGAATTTGTCCAAACTCAACTCTATTGTAGATTGTATCTTTAACTAATGTGGGACTTGAGTTTTTCCCAATACACCCCCTCACGTCCAGCATTATTGGGCTTAGTGCGTGGATATAAACTGTGGGTGGCCCGAATTGTCGATATATGAGACTTGGTTTTTCAATCTATTATAAAAGAGGATAAAATTTCAATAACAATTTATGAGGAGGAATATTTGGCAGGGCTTGCCTCTTGTAAACATAATCTCCATGGAAGAATTACTTGGCCAAAAGAATCAGTGCCCTTGAAGGTGGATGTCTTGAAGCAGAAGTCGTCTTCAATCTGGAATTCTTTGGGAAAGTGGGGACTCATACCTCTAGGGAAGGGCTTTTATGAATTCCCAATCTCTAACATTGAAGATCTTTGAAGAATAAGATCTACCAACTCTTGGAATTTAAACCCTGGTCTCTTAAAACTGTTTGCATGGACAAAGGACTTTAGTCTCAATGATCAACACCAATTATCAGTACAGGTATGGATCAAAATTTGTAGACTTTCACAGGAATATTGGAGGCCCAAATTTTTTTATGTAATTGCTAGTGATATTGGTAGCCCCATTTGTATGGATGAAACCACCATCAAATCTATGTTTGATAGATCGTTTAGACACTTTGCTAGAATTCTAGTAGATTTGGACTTAACTGGAACTTTTAGGAATACGATTCTTGTTGAAAGGAAAAATTTTACTTTCTTTGTGGAGGTAGCTTATGAAGACATTCTAGATTTCTGTGATCATTGTAAATTCATTGGTCACAATGTGAGAAATTGTAGAAAAAGTAGTAAGTACATGGACTTGGTCAAAGAAAATTCTATAACTCGAAGAAAAAAAAATCTATGTGGAGAAGTAGAAAGAAGTGGAAAGCAAAAGCTTCTTGAAAAAGAGAATTGAATTTCAAGGCTTGGAGGGAGACTCATCCTCATGGAATAATACACCTAGTGTAGAGTTACCAAATGCAACAAAAGAAGTCTCAGTAGAAATAATACCTCTTTCCACAAACATCATTCATCAGAATAATGAGGTACAATCAGGGCACATACTGGTTATCCATGAGCCACACAGTGACAATCAAGAGGTTTTGCTTGCAATCCAAAAAACACCTGAACCAGACTACCTTGAGAGAAATTAGGATAAAGAGGATGATGCTCTTAACTCTAGTGGATCTGAATTTGCGGATGCCACTCAAATGGAAAATGAACAAGAGGAAAACATAGGAAACAGACTCACCAATAATGTGCAACATGACATGGAATTCCTCAAGCAATCTTGGGCCAATATGGCATAGGAACTTGACAATCTTGAGAAAATTGATAAGAATTTTCAACTCTGGTTGTTTCTAAGCAGACCAAGAAGAAAAACAGGTCAGTGCAAAAGCCTAATAAAGTTGGTCATAACACCAGAGCAATGTTAGTTTCTTTTAACACTGCCCAATGAAGTGTCTTTACTGGAATTTCAAACGCTTTACTAATCAACCCACAAAATTAGCTCTAAAAAAACTTATTAAAAAGCATAAATCAGAGTTTTGTTTCATAGTTGAACCTTGGATGTCTTTGGATAAGTTATCTCCAATTTTTTTCTCTAGACTAAATTTGAAGCAAACAATAGATCAAATTTTGCTTCAAACTTTTGGTGTTTATGTGCCCCTAATTTATACCCTCAAAAAAACTTTCGGTGTTTATGTGCCCCTAATTTATACCCTCAGAAAATTTTAAATGATGATTAACATGTGTCTTTTTCTCGTTAAAGATGGAACTTACTATTTTGGCGTGCATGCAATTTATGCTTTAACAAACTATACCAAAAGAAGAGAGCTTTAGTTTAGTCTTGCATCTTTAACTAATTATTTAAATAATTAATTTAATATTATTTTACTTGAGTGATAATTATTAATTATTAAAAACACATGAATTTAAGATTATAACATTAATCAAAGTCAAAATATTAATCAACTAAAATAAAAGTAAATTTTATCAATGTATAAATTATATTCAATAGAAAAAGTAAATTACAAATGTCAAATACTTTCATTTAGGAATATGCTTTCAAGATGCTAACTTATGTAGTAATTTGCAATTGAAAATCATGAATTTAATAAAAAAAAATCCTAGTCAGATATTTGCACTGAAATATAAGAATGTTAATTTGAATTTTTCTCTATTGTAAAAATATAAAAGAAATGTAATAAATGAGTAATACAGTTAAAAGAAATATTAGAGGTAGGTTAATTCTAGAACAAATAATAAATGATGGATTTAAATAAAGAAAAAGTATGTAGTACCTTTTAAGAATATTCCATTTTGAAAAATGTTTATTTTTACGAGGTAGTAATTAATGAAGAAATGTAAGAATGGTTGATTCTCTTATCAATCTGTGCAAGATTTAAGTCAAAACACATATTACAATTTTAATTTCTTTAAAAAATGCTCATCAATTTAAGGGAGATGTTAACGAGTGCTCACGGAGTATTGGTTAAGAAATTAAAATGGTAAGTTAGACATTATTTAAGAGATTAAAAATATATATTTTTTTAAATATATGTGTATTCAATAATCCTTTTTAAAATAATTTTATATGTAAACTTAAATAAAATAATAATAAAATATATTTTGAATTCATTTGTTATAAATTAAAAGAGCGATTTTAAAACTTAATAGTTTTTATATTCAATGTTAGAAACTTTATTAAATTGAAATTACATTTTTTTAGATTCTTAAATTTATTTTTATTTGAAACTGTTTTAAATAATTTCTGATTTAAAGTATTTAACTTTACTTACAAAAATAATCTTTTGCATAGCCTAAATTTAAAATTTGATTATGTTATCTTACTTTATTTTTTAAATTAATTTATTTATATGAAGATTAATTTTGTGAGTGGATAAAATAAAAGGACAAAAATAATAATTAAACTTAAAATATTATGAATAAAAACGCACTTTAAGAAAATAAAATGTTATATAATAATAATAACAGTAATAGTAATAATAATAATAATAATAATAATAAAATAATAATAATAATAATAATAATAATAGTAATAATAATAATAATAATAATAATAATAATAATAATAATAATAATAATAATAATAAATGAATGAATAAAGTGATAATAGAATTTTGACCCAAGAGAGAAAGTTAAATAGTGAAATAATACTATAAACAAGTAAAATAAAAAACATTATTATTACTGTATTATATTGAGCTTTTTTTTTTACTAATGAAATGTTATAAATTTTTCTTTTTTGAAAAGAATAAACTTCTAAAGTGGCTAGAAATCGGAAAAACAATTCATACTAAATGTAGTTTTATTGGTGTATATATCAATAATTAGCTTAGAAACTGGAAAAACAACTCATACTAAATGTAGTTTTATATTTTCTATAATTAATATTTTCTTAGAATTTTTGTATTAAAATAAATTTTATATAAATATTTTCTAAGTCATACACTCCACCGTCCATTTATAATAATAACAAATAAAATAATAATTAATAAAAACACTTAAATACAATTTAAAAAAAAGTTACAAAGTAGTACCTTAAAAGTGTAAAAGTACTAAAAATTTTAAATTTATCATGCTATACAAATATTTTAAAATAAAAAATGTGATTTAATAAGAGACACGGTAATAAAAATTTACAATGTAATGATATATTCTAAACCCTAAACCCTAACCCTAACCTCTAAATCTTAAACTACATAAGTGAGGAAAAATAGCCGGTTAATCAAAAAAAAAAGATTTGAATAAAGAAAAAGACGAAAACACCCCTGAAAAATATGCCCCTAACTTCTATAAAATGGGTTAGTTTCCCTGAAGAGAAAAAGTGTAAGAGTTATCGGAGAAACATGGGTATGAACTGCAACAGAGTAGAACACTTCAAAGAATCCACCATGAAAATCCAAACTGAAATTCCTATTCATCAAGTTCGTTTACCGCCGCAACGAACTTCGCTCAAAAAACTCAAACAAAGACTCTCTGAAATCTTCTTCCCTGATGATCCCTTACACCGTTTCAAAAACCAACCGTCCTTCACCAAGTTTCTTCTTACTCTTCAATTCCTGTTCCCCATTTTTCAATGGGGCTCCCACTACAATCTCAAACTCCTCCGTTCCGATATCGTCTCCGGCCTCACCATTGCCAGTCTCTCCATTCCTCAGGTCACACAATAACCGTTGCATGTCTGAGTCTCTAGTGTTGTATTACTCAATTATTTTAATTACTATATAACTTCTGTTAGTATCGAGTATCGTGTCTGTCTGTGTTTATGTGATTATTAATGTTATTAATTGCAGGGCATAAGTTACGCCAAACTAGCAAACTTGCCACCTATCATTGGTTTATGTAAGAATTTAATTTAATTTTAAATTTATAGTTTTATTTATTTAATTAATGAAATGACTATGATGGAAAAAATTGAATATGATTTTCAGATTCAAGTTTTGTGCCACCATTGATATATGCTCTGCTTGGAAGTTCAAGACATGCTGGTGTTGGACCAGTTTCAATTGCATCATTAGTTATGGGATCAATGTTGAGTGAAAGTGTTTCTTTCACTAAAGATCCTACTCTTTATCTTCAATTGGCTTTCACTGCAACTTTTGTGGCTGGTTTATTCCAATCTTCCCTGGGTATATTAAGGTAGTGTTCTTAATTATTTTGGTCAATTTGAGAATATTTTTTATAGTAACTTTAACAATATTTTATTGGTTTTTCTTCTTCCCTAAAATTTTCAGGTTAGGTTTTGTAATTGATTTTCTATCAAAGGCAACATTGGTTGGTTTCATGGCTGGTGCTGCTATCATTGTTTCATTACAGCAACTGAAAGGGTTACTTGGAATTGTGCATTTTACTAACAAGATGCAAATTATTCCTGTATTGCACTCTGTTTACCATCAAATGAATGAGGTACATATTAAGTCCGGTCTTAGAGGATACAAGTCTGCGCAAAAATTGTTCCTTAGTATATTTTATAAAGATTATAAGAAAAAAAAAATTAATTTATTTAATAATTAATGTATTTTATTTATATCTAGACTAGATACATAAATTTTTTAATAAATATGAAAATATAGTATATATGTTTAGTTTTCATGAAAATAGTATACTTTTTTAAAGTAAATAAAAAATAATTAATATTTTTATTCAATTTTATCATTATTTTTATAGAAATAAAAGTCCTCTATTTTAAGAAATGTGGAGATTAAAAATGTACAAACATTTTATAAAGTAATTTTGCTTTTACTAAACTAAATGATTTATATATTATCATTATCCTTGCATGGTTTGTAAGCAATGGATGGCTATTTTATTTTCATATATGCTTTCTTGTGGTATTAATTAGTAATTGCAATTATAATAAAGAATCATATTCCAACTTTTTAATTTTATCTTTAAAGATTCTTTTTTGCTACTTGCTAATGAGAGTTTAATATAAAAAAATTATAACAAAAGAATGAGGGTATAATGGGTAATTTTCAAATATTGTTATGGTAGTGTAAATTGACTAAAGTATCTTATTTTTTGCAGTGGTCATGGCAAACTATTGTTATGGGATTTGGTTTCTTGGCATTCCTTCTCATAACAAGACACATTGTAAATTTCTCTATCTTGCATTAAATCATATATCAATACCGACACGAACACCGATACGTATTTTTTCAGAAGAGTCGGTGGTACATAGATATCATCTAACAAGTCTTTATGAAAATTTTGCAACAGAGTTTGAGGAAACCAAAACTCTTCTGGGCTTCAGCAGCTGCTCCTTTAACATCAGTCATTCTGTCAACAATTTTAGTCTTTCTTCTCAGAAATAAAACTCATCAAATTTCAGTGGTAAGAAAATTTTACTCGCTTCATCGTAACTGTTTGATTGAAATATCGGTCGATTTCAATAACCGGTTAACTGTGTATTTTTCGGCAGATTGGACACTTATCAAAGGGTGTTAATCCACCATCAGTAAACCTGTTATACTTCAATGGTCCTTACTTGGCTCTTGCTATCAAAACAGGCATTGTCACTGGGATTCTATCTCTCACAGTAAGTACTGCATCTAGATTTTCCTACTTCGATATATCACATGATGTTAACTGTGATTTTCTACTTCACTGTGTCATTTACTCGTATTCAACCAAATTTTCGTATGTTTTAGGAAGGAATTGCGGTAGGTAGAACATTTGCAGCCCTTAAGAATTACCAGGTGGATGGAAACAAAGAGATGATAGCCATTGGTATTATGAACATAGCTGGTTCTTGTACTTCATGCTATGTCACGACAGGATCGTTTTCTCGAACGGCTGTTAACTACAATGCTGGAGCACAGACTGCAGTTTCTAATATAATCATGGCTTCAGCTGTTCTAGTGACCCTTTTGTTTCTCATGCCGCTATTTTACTATACGCCAAACGTTGTCTTAGCGGCCATCATCATCGCTGCGGTGATTGGACTGATAGATTATCAAGCTGCACATAAACTGTGGAAGGTTGACAAACTTGATTTCTTGGCCTGCATGTGCTCATTTTTCGGCGTTCTCTTCCTTTCTGTACCGTTAGGCCTCAGTATAGCGGTAAGCTGATCTAAATATACGAGCTTAAATACCGTCGCGTCGACAATGTAGAACTTTCTATGAAGCCATTCAATCAGATTGGCATTACGACAAAACCTGATTGGATGGCTATATAAAAATGTTTTACACTGTCAGTGTGTATGCGTTATTAATAACAATTTTATCGTCGAAAATCTTCAGGTTGCGATATCAGTTTTCAAGATCCTACTTAATGTCTCGAGACCAAACACTTTAGTTTTGGGGAACATACCAGGAACACAGATATTCCATAACATAAACCAGTACAAAGAAGCTTTAAGAGTTCCTTCGTATCTCATTTTGGCCGTTGAATCTCCAATCTATTTCGCGAATTCAACTTACCTTCGAGAGAGGTTCGATAAGAACATTTCTGAAATTTTAATCTGTTAAGTTCAGGATATATTTCTTTTAATGAATGCATGATTCATATGATTAAGAGCTTCTCCTACCACAGGATACTGAGATGGGTTCGAGAAGAGGAAGAACGCGTAAAAGAAAATAACGGAAATGCGTTGAAGTGCATAATTTTAGACATGACAGGTAATGATTTCACTGCTCTAACATCAAACAATCGTGCAGTATCGGCTTTGAATATATTCACTAAACAATATTTTGTATTTTCAGCTGTCACGGCAATAGACACAAGTGGACTCGAAACTTTAGACGAACTTAGAAAGATGCTGGAAACGAGATCACTTCAGGTATAGTAACTAATGACATTGATTTCAGAAGGTTAAAGAAAACTACGATTTTTCGCTTTCTAACATCTTATAATTTGCTACTGCAGTTTGTGCTGGTGAATCCGGTTGGAAATGTGATGGAAAAGTTACATTTGTCGAAGATTTTGGATACCTTTGGATTTAAAGGAGTATATCTCACAGTAGGAGAAGCTTTGGCTGATATTTCGACAACAGAGAAAGCTGAACCTTGATTTTCAACTAATGGTTTTCTAGGATATGGGAGAGATCGTAGAAGAACTGTCACTGTTTTTTAGTTTTTTGCGAGAAATACTCGCTTAAGGGAAAAAAAATCTTATGTTTTATACTAGTTAAGCAATTTTTGTACTATTTGATTAGAGGGAAAGTGTTCCTAAGAGAGACATGTTTTGGCATCAGAAATGAAAGTATTATTGGTAATTTCGTATCAGTTTCTTGTTTGCAAATTGCATATATTAATAGCAACAAAGTTTAGATTTAAAAGCTTGAAATTGTATAGTTATTGAGTAATTTGATAGCTCTTCATAACAAAATTATCATTTCAAATTCAGGTTCTGACCAAACCAATAATCTTCAAACAATACAACAAGGACAACAACCAAACATCATGTGGAGTTGCCAACATGAATCAAACCACTAGACAGTTGTTCACAAACTAAAACTATTCATCACTGATTAGTTCTTTTCAATGCAGTTCGGTTTGATTTAAAGGCTCGATTCATTTTTTGGTTTTTTCCAACAGTCCATATATTCAGTTTGACTTTATGGTTTTCTTAACAGTGCTAATAGTAATACAAATTTGTCAAAGTTCAATTCACAGAGAATCGGTTCGGCTCAAAAAGGTAGAATTCAATTTTCGGTAAAGCTAGTTCAGAGACACAGAACTGATGCACGAACCTTTACACCAGATTGTTTTGGTTCAGAACAAACTATTAGCAGTTTGGTTTTAACAATTCAACTCGGCTCGATATTCCTACCTGGACCAAAACATGAAGCATCTTTGCAGACAAGACAAGATAATAACATTTTATCATATATATGTATATTATTAAACTCTTATCCAAACATGGACATATATTGGGTTTAGAGTAGCAAAAATGGAATATAAACAAAGGTAGAATCAAAAAACAATGATAGACGATAAAATACAGATGAGAGAGGGCCCAGTAGCCTCTTTCAGCTCATCTATCAAACATTACCATGCACATAGCTGTTCTGAGTTATCATAATCGAGAAAACTCTTTCTTTCCTATAGCTACAAAACCACGAAATTCGGTTCTTGACAACTAACACAGAATACTTTTGCACAGCAATAACCAAAAGCCGAAAGCAAAAACAAATCCACATAGCCGATTGTCTACGTCTTTTACCTTCACAACAGTTTCGTAATAATGCAGGTTATTTGGAAACTTGCAGAGCCATGAGGAAGATCTCGTCATGGTAACTCGAGTTAGGAGAGTGCTCTTCTGAGTTAGTGCAAGTCTTGTCTGTTTCATCTTCTGCAAAAATCTCCTCCGATCGACACTTAAAACTGCAAAACGCTTTCTCTTCACTGCAAGATATATACAATAAATTAAACTAATGTTTATGACTTAACTGAAAAAAACTAGTGATAGAAAAGTGAGATGTTTAAGACAAACCTATATGCGTAAGTGTCCTCTCCTCCTCGTCTAATTTCTTACTACACGAGTAACAAAAGCTCGTAACACTGTCAAAACGACGAGGCGCAGATTCTTGAGAAGATTTGAAAGCTGGTTCTTCTTTCTTGCTGAACTCAATAAAGTCATTGTTGTCGCATTCCAAAATGCAGTCACCGAATAATCCTCGGAAAGCTCTATCTCTTTTGCAGAGAGTGAACCTACATATATCGGAAGTGAACATGATTTGATTTTTAAAGAATCATCTACCGGTGAATTTCTGTTCATAACCGGGGCAAAACGCGATGTTGCAGAAGTAACTTCTACAAACAAATCATTGGTTCCCAAATTAGAGCTTTGAGTTGAGTTGATTACCGAAGAAGGTTTCGAGGAATCAGGCAAAGATTCCCAATTGACATCATCGTTAAATCTTTCAACTTCTGATAAGCGACTTTTGGTTTCAGAAGGAAGTGAAATCACATAGTTTTTCGGCAAGGAATTGGTTTTCAAACAAGATGCAAGAGATTCAAGGTTTTTGTTCGAGAATTGACGCTTGCCATTCTTCACCTGTGATCCAAAAATTATATTCTTCCTCTGAAATTCACCAAGGATCTCGTTACTAGATTTGGGTTCGTTAACAAGAGAAGTTATGATACCAAGGCCTACTTTACTTCCATCGAACGGCTTCTTATGCTCAGCTTTCCTAGAAGACTTGACACCGAAAACATTGCTAAGATTCGAGAAAAGTCTACAATCGAGAGGAGATGTAGGACTCCAAACGGATTCAAAATCCGGTAAATTTTTCACACCACTCCGATCCTAGAACCAGAAGCATGAAAAATTGAGGAGCATATTTGTCTAGGGTTTATTTTTTGAACTTATTTTGAATTAAAATGGGATTATTGGATTGGAAGTGTTTTATTTGAGTTAAATCTTGACATGTGTTTGTTTTTAATTTGTTTTTCCTTTTCTTTGATTCAATGACTAAACATTAATCCTCATATCAATGATGAGTTGATTGATTTTTGAGGACCATTTTGCCCCTGTTTTGTTGACTTTAGGGTTGACTTTGGTTGATTTTCTTTTGACCCTCGATTCTCCCATTTCAAAGTGGTATATCTTAAGGATTGTTTTCTTTTGATGGTGCTTTAAGGGAATATTACCTTGATCTTTTGGCCTCTGTTTGCCAACATGTTTAGGTACCTTGTGCATTTTATTTGGTAATTTTTGAATCATTTTCCTAATTTTGGAATAACTTGCAAGTCAAGTTACCCCAAAGGGAGGTTCATACATACATATTGACCTAGTTTGACTTGGATATGACATTTATGGATCCTTTGAGCCTTCAATCCCTTTTGATTCATGTTGCTAACATGTTAAGGATGATGCTTGCTCATTTTTAGGTCATGACATTTGGTTTTGCCTTTTCATTTGTTTGCTTCTTTTAGTGCTTTCAATTAGGGTTTCCATGTTGTGCTTTACTTACATTCTCTTGTGTATGTGCTTGCATTTCCTTTTGATGTGATTTGCTTTTGCTTTTACTTTTGAGCTTTCTTCTCTCATCTTCCCTTATGTCCCATGACCTTGGAGTCTCATTTAAGGTGGCTTGGTCCCTCCTTTGGAGGTATTTGAAACATACCTAAAGTGATGAATCCCTGAGGACTTTTCCTTATGTTTTTTTTTTTTGCACTTTGTTTGTGATGCTTATGGTTGAGTGCATATTATGAGTTCCTTGATGTCCTCATATAGCCTCCCATCCTCACTTTGTTTTAGGTCTTCTTTTCCTTTCATTTGTGTTTGGTTTTATACATTGTGGTTGATGTTGTTTGGTTTAGGCAATTTCATCCCACATTTTGTGCATTTTTGTGTGTTTGCTTTTGTGCATCTCCTTCTCCTTCTTCTCTTGCATTTCTCATATGCATGCTTGGTTGAGATGAGTTTGTGGAGGCTACTGCCCCACACTATTTTCCTCTCACTTTCATTCTACTTGTGCATTCTATGTGTGCATCCTCGCATTTGCATGTTTCTTTTGCTCTTTCTTCTTCTTTTGTCTTCTTTCCCTTAGGATCTCTTTTTCAAGAGAGGTTATGATAGACATTAGGTTCTTAACCATGCATGATAACATTAGGTAGCTCCCTTACCTTAATCTTAGGACCATCTTTTCCTGACAACTTTTAGGTGAGTTAGTCCCCCTTTAGTGTGTCCTTTCTCTTCTCATCTTCAAACACTCATAAAACATCTAATAAAGGTTAATGAGTATTGTACGTTACGAGCCTTAAGCTACTTAGGAAATGGTTGTTGAGAGGTTTCCCTTCAATGATCAGGATGTTTAGTGTGGTACCCTTTGGATGACATGCGACGCATTCACTCCTAGGTCATAGTCTCTAGTGCGATATGAATTACAAACATTCATTCAAAACACTTCTTCTTCTAAAAAACACAAAAAACAAATCATCAAACTCTTTTTGTCCCTTTGGACCTTTAACTTTGGAAAACCATTTTCATAAGGAGAGTTTTGTTAGCTCTCGGTTCTATCGCAAACGATAACGCCTAAGTCTCCAATGGTCGAGCTGCATACACCAACTACTAGAACTGATTGTTAACCCTACTCGGGTAAAAATTTTGAACCAAACTGTGGTCTTGTTAGCCCGAACTATGTTTGCTCTAATCTTTCATACCAGATGAAAGTACGTAGGCACGAGATGCGATGTCTCGGCGAGCAACCTTTCCCCACCTTTCACCCATAGTTAGCCGAACTACGTTGACTCTGATTTCTCGTACCAGACGGAAATACGTAGGCACGGAGCGGCGACGCTTTGCCGAGTCATCTTTTCTTTTCTTTTGTCCCCAGAGACCTTTAACTAGATAGTTTTAACACCCTTTTAGATAGACAACAAGCGTGGATCCCGTCGAGTACGACGGACGTGAGGGGTGCTCATACCTTCCCCTTGCGTAACCGACTCCCGAACCTAGGACTTGGTTGCGATGACCTCGTCTTTTCCCTTTTTTTGCAGGTTTTCTCTGATCATTTCCTTTCCCTCTTTTAGGATAAATAACGAACGGTAGCAACTCTTCTATCTTTGCCAGCTTCTTTTTTTTTTTTGCAGTAGCGACACAAATGGCTTGAAGGTAGAAAGCCTTGCTCCTGGTGCTCTAGCCTTCGACTCAGAACTTTTAGGGTCGAAGCTTCTAGGGTCATGGTTGGCCTTCTCCCACTTATGCTTAGCCTTTCACACCCTTTCAAGTTTCTGAGCAGCCTTCTAATCAAAGATTGCACTGCATCTGGGGCATAGCATGACACCTGATCCCTTCTTTTGGCAGCGATGAAGGAATTCAACAATGGTTTCTTCCTGTTTTGGATACACCATTCTATTGCGCTCTTCCTGGAAGCTTGCTTGATCAACATCCATGGTCTTATGTTGTGTAATCTCGACCATATTTATGTCCATGTCGACACTATCACTAAGGTTCAAATTGTAGAAGTCCAGATCAAGGCCTTCAGCAGCCCTGTCCATATTAACAAAACTATTTGCGGCTTCTTTGGTCACTAGCATCATGTTGGAATCTTCAGTTATCCCATCATCCAAGCCATTAGTGACTTTGTCGAAGCCATCAGCGGCCTCACTCATGAGTTTCTCCATGGCATTAATTTCAAGTCCTATAGTAACCTTGGCTAGAACAACATCATTGGCGAAATCATCAGTAATTTCCGCCATGTTAACTGAACAGTCGAAGTCATCAGCAACTTCAACCATATGTATTTCTATGGGCTCAACATAGTGGGCATCCGCTGCTTGCAATGGATCAGAGTCAATTTTCATTTTACTGTTTCTCTTCTCTTCAAACTTCAGCCTGCCCTCCCGGATAGCATTTTGAACCAAATCCTTGAAAAGAAAACACTAAGAAGTTTTATGACCCAAAAAATTATGGTACTTACAAAATCCTCTCTTTTTTCTTTGTTCTAAAGGTGGCATTTTAGCGCCAGCAAGCACTATCATTTTCCCATCCTTAACTAACAAATCAAATATTTCGTCACATTTAGTGATATTGAAAGTATATGTTTTCTTTGGAAACTTGTCATTTTTTTCAGATTCAACAAAATTTTCCCATTCGAAGGAGCTAACATTTTACAAGCATATGGAGGACCCTGCTTTAATTCAGCAACATCTATCTCGTTTTCGTCGAAATACAATGGTTCATCATGTAAACCTTCGACATCTATCTCCTATTCATAATAATAAAATTAAATGTTGTTAACTTCCTAAGATAATTAACATCTGACAAGTGTTGCGCTGCATGCTTCTGACATAGATTTTGAAGCGATTGAATTGGTGCAAATGGGTGTTCCCACACTGCTTGCAATCGCAAATAGAATGTTGGGGTGCCAATACTTTTGTGCCATACCAAACAACCGAATTCAGACTTGGAAAGTTGAAGATGAGGGTTGAAATCCTTGGACCAAGGAAGGAGCTTGAGAGTTCCATGCGAAAGGTTTCATCCGTCGTTGGGCATGACCCTTTTCAAATATTCCAGGGAGGAGAAAGACAACTCATAAAAGCCTTTCCATAGGGAAGTAACCCCCAACGACCTAGGTTTTTCAGGAGAGTAGAGAGTTTTGTCTTCAGAGCTACAATTCTTGTTGACGTTGTCCCTTTGGGCTATATAACACGACCATAGATGTTATGTTTGCAAGCCTCAATCCCTGTTGAATATTCCTCCTCGTGAATAGAAATGGTTAGTCAATCTCCTTTGTAATAGGGTTGAGGCAACTGGGAGGTGGGAATCTGACAAACATTGGAGTTATCGTTGAAGGCTTGAGTAAATAATTTAGGTTTGGAACGGTGGTTTGAGGATTTGTGAACAATGTTGGAGGTGATTGGTTTTGGGCATCAAAATGAGATGACATTTCTGAAAATAGATATTGAGCATCCATGGTGGAGAACGATAAGGAAGAAGAAGGGGGTAAATTGCGTTGTTTAGAGCAATAGTGGTTGAAAAAATCGTCAACCTAAAATTTGTGATTTTTCTATTCTCATGATGTACTACTAAAAAAGGTCATTATTAGAACAAATTTCGAGAACAAATTTAAAACCAAAAATTTAATGAAATTAATTCATATAAATATAATACTCTAATAATGCTTTATAATAAGCAAAAATAAAGTTTTCTTAAAAAAAATTATTGAATAATTGATATATTTAATTTATATAATTTAATATATATATATATATATATATATATATATATATATATATATATATATATATATATATATATATATATATATATATATATATATATATATATATATATATATATATATATATATATATATATATATATATATATATATATATAAAGGGAATACTTTGTTTTGGTGTGACTTATTTTTCTACCATTTTTAATCTTACTTTATTATGTAATTTATTTAATAACTTATTATTATTAACTTCCATGTAACTTCTTATTATTAACTTCCACATATTATTTATCTATAACTATATATAAAGGGGATACAACTTTTTGGTGTGGCCTATTTTTGTTCCACAATTACCCTTCATTAATGCTTAATTTCATATTTTTAGTCCATATTTACCCTTTATCTTAATGCTTAATTTCTCACATGATTTATTTAATAATAATACTAAATAATAACGGTTAAAAATAACTTCCCACTATTTCCAATAGTCCTTCCTATTATTAAGGTTCATACTAACTCCTCTATGCAAAGTGAGTCTCTCTCCAAGCCATTTACAAACTATTTCTCTCAATTTGTCAAACTATTTGCAAATTAATCGTATCCCTCCCTCCCTTTCTTTGTCAAACCATGCATACCTCCATTATTGGAGCGCAAATAATTGATCTATTACTTCATCTATAATTTATCAAGAGAATTCAATCTTCACTGGTACCTTTGTTTGAAATACAATGGAATGAATGTATAAAGTAGTGTAGATCAAGACTCTCAACAAACTCATTCTGGTATTATTTTTGTCAGGTATTTTTTTAAATATAATTGAATGAATTTATTAAAAATTGATCACATCTCCTCCTATTTACATTTCTATTGGTTTACATTCTTTTATGGACATCGTTTCTGGATATTAATGGAAACTAACAGTTACACTTGCGTGTATTTTTTGTTTTATTTTTAATTGATACATGGAAGTTTTTTATTGTACTTGATAATTACTGTAACTATGAAATAGTTGTTAAGAAATTGTCGTAACAATTGGAATATTGCATAACTTTTGACGCGCACTTCCAGTATAAATTGGAAATTATATGATACAGGGATGTTTTGTAGATTATACTAAGAAATTGTTTGGAAGTTTCCAATGGGTATTTGATATATTTGGTGTAATTATTGACGAAATATGACACTACACGTAATTATTACTCCATTACATTAGAAGTCTCTATTAAAATATAAAATTCATAAACTGCCATAAAATATTTTCGGCACAATATTCATAACCACATGTATTGTTCATTGTAGTATCAGTCTGTCATCATCATACACATAAAAGTTTGAAGTAGTATTATATGTTTTGTGGTTTGTGTCAATTGTCATGATTTTAGGTATACCTATATATCAGGACTACCGTAATAGAAAGCAGATGAAAGTACTTAGGTATACTAAATTAGGTAATTTATAAAATATACTAATATTTAAGCTTGAAGTATATAGTTTAGTATATTCACTCTTGGAAAAATATTCCATAATTATTTATAAATAAATAGCCTTAATTATATATCTCAGAAACTATATATCATATGCTTTGTGATTTAGCCTTAGGTATAATTCTCATTTAGCCTTAATTTTGTATCAATATAATTTGTTTAAGTTTAGTGTAATTGGTTGTTACTGTTTTTCAACCTCATTAGTCTAATAATTTTAATTTTAAATAAATTACATGTGATTTTTTTCCAGATATACATGAGGCAATAAGAGTAGAACGTCACAACGCCCATAACTGTTAGGCATAGCATCCCAATTCCTCATCCTAATACTCTGAGCGCGTATGGAAGACAGAAGATAAAAAAATATCGGTTGTATCATATATAAAATTCAATAACGTGACTTTTGTTTAAGACATGCATGGAAGTTGTTAGGAATGGAAGCTATAATAAAATTACAAATTTTATTATGCATGTTTATCAAAAGAATCATTTATGAATTTTTTGTCGAATTCTGTAACACTATCTCTCTTATGTCCTCTTTTTTATAAGTCTTCTTAACTTCTAGACCTTATTCACTTCTTTTATTCAAAAGTTAAAATCAAGGCATGCAATGAAAGAATTTGTCACTCACATGTTATTTCCTATTTTACATATTTGAAAGGACTCTAGGTGAGGAAACATAAACCACAAATCAAGACATGGTAATCGAATTTAAAAATACAATTGCAATTATGAAAGAAAGTATAAAGTTACAATAACATATAAAGAGAGGGGGAGAAGAATCAAAGATGCGTTAAAAATAAGAGAGGAGTAATTTTGCAAAAAGGAGAGATGTTATTGGGACAAATGCAAATGTAGATTTACAAAAAAATATATATATTTTTGTAAAATGGAGAAGAGAGGTTATAAATATCAATTCAAATATGATTATGGAATTAAAAATTAAAAATTAAGTATTTCCTAGAATATGTAATGATATCTTTATAGAAGTCTATATATACACACTAAAAAAATTGTTTAATTAAATAAGTAATATTATTATTTTGCCATCTCCAAAGGATAATGTCTATGTGTATATTAATTTATATGATATACTGATGTGTTTGAATACATTGAACAAAACTTTATATGAATATTTTAATTCATCTTTGAAATTGTTACAATCAACTTCATTTTTTTGGATAACTTCATTCTTGCTAGCCCTGTGAACATAATAAAGATAGGAGTATAAAAAAAGTAAGATAGATAATACAAACTAATTTTGATGGTGAGTATAATAGAATATTGATGGTGATACACAACTCCTATTAGCGATGGTTGGTAATTGTCATCTAATGGAACACAGGCTATCGTGAACTCATTTACACTGCTCAAAAATATATTTTAAACTCCCGTATAGATAATATCCTTTTAGAAATATTTAATATAGATGCACTAACATTATGAGTTAACTAAAATACAAAATAATTTGGAGTAACATAGATATATTACTACGAACCTACAAGGAGCAAAGGAGCAATTGGAACACAATGAAATCTATTAAACTCCCTTTACTATAACACTATTTTTTCTCATTATTTTTTTAATTAATATATCTTTTATCTATAACTTAAATTAACTCAGTTTTTCATATAATTTTTTTTTTGTAGTAGTTTTTCATATAATTAAGTTACACTAATTTCATTTCTTACCCCATTTTATATTTTAATGTTTAGTTAATATGAAATCTTTTCATCTATTTGTCCAACATAATTTATGTTTCTTTTTATTGATTGCCCATTTTTTCTTCGTCTTTTTTATATTTTAGTTTTGGTTTATATTTTTAACATATGTTTTACAAATAATACTTTTTGGTGTAAACTTCTTTTTTCCAAAAACAAATATATTTATTTTAAATCTCGTCCATATTACCAATATTTTTCAACATAATTAGTGAAATTATGTTGCTTATAAATTGCATATGTGTTTGGCAGTTACATTAAGAAAATGAAAAATAATACCCGTCAGATATCAAGTCAACAACAAATGACAAGAATGGTCGAAAATGAAAGGAAGTAAGTGGAGACAAAATATAAACCTCAAACAAAGAGAAAATTATTTATCGATACGACGTGACAATTATAGGCGGCGAAAAGAGCAAGATAAACAAGCTCAACCATCTTGCACTATGAACAGTCGGAGGAGAGTTCCATTTCAAAATTTTACAAATATGAGATCTCCAATATCACACTTTCAAGGAACTCATGACAATGAAGCCGACCCAAATAGAATTACACATGTTAATGATGTTGAACTTGATTGGTGATGATCAATATAGACATTATAATCGTACTTTGTATTATATTGTTTATTTGTCATCCCTCGTTTTATGTATTTAAACCCGCAGATCATAATTTCACATCACCTAACCAACGTATCAACAATAGTCACTCTGCTACAGGTATACAAGATATTGTTTTACATATTCGAGCAGTAATTTCAACATATATATATATATATATATATATATATATATATATATATATATATATATATATATATATATATATATATATATATATATATATATATATATATATATATATATATATATATGTTAATTATTATTTTTGTATCAGGCGATATAGAGGTTGATGAAGCTTTGGAGGATGCAGTAATATCAGATGTTAACATGGAAGCCATAAATGATGGTGCATCATGTCGTCCTCAAGGTATGTTCATAAACATTTTTGTGCCAAATAATGTAGCTTATATTCTTTCTTATTGAATTTCATAGTTATGGTGGTCTCGGGTTGGTGCTACAAGGTGTTGTGGAGGATTAATTCAGTATGTTTAAAATAATAGTAGCATTAATATATAGTTAATTCACTAAAGTATTTTTAGTATATATACATTTATCATCCTGATTTTAAGACTGCTTGACAATATCTAAAAACAAATGCATTAATTAATCTTAAATATGATAAAAACTTCATACAAAATATACACGTTTATTTTTCTATGCTGTGCGCATTAAAAAAGCGGACAGACGGGCACGAGAGTGCCCGCCTGAACGCTGGTACAATATATAAAGGAAATACTTTGTTTTGGTGTGGTTTATTTTTCTACTATTTTTACCCTTATTTTATTATGTAATTTATTTAACAACTTCTTATTATTAACTTCTTCATACTGTATTTTTAAAAAGTTTTATTTAAATAAAAAATATCGTTTATATTTTCATTCATTCGCATTAAAAAAAGCGGACAGACGGACACGTGAATGCCCGTCTGGACGCCATCTATACAATATATAAAGGAAATACTTTGTTTTAGTCTGATTTATTTTTCTACCATTTTTACTCTTACTTTATTATATGATTTATTTAACAACTTATTATTATTAACTTTCATGTAATTTATTATTAACTTTTTATATATTGTATTTTAAAAAAAATTATTTAAACAAAAAATATTATTTATTTATTTGCATTAAAAAAACGGACAGACAGACACTCGTGTGACCATGTCTTGCATCTTTTGAAAATATATATGCGGAATTCATCCATTGCATTTTCTTTCCCATTCCATATTTATAAAACAAAAATTCAAATTACATCATTAAATGGATGAGCATTTTTTAAAGAAATTAAAATTGTAATCTGTGTCTTGACTTAAATCTTGCACAGATTGATAAGAGAATCAACCATTCATAGTCATTCTTACATTTCTTCATTAATTACAACCTCGTAAAAATAAACATTTTTCAAAATGGAATATTCTTAAAAGGTACTATATGTTTTTTATTTATTTAAATCCATCATTTATTATTTGTTCTAGAATTAACCTACCTCTAATATTTCTTTTAACTTTATTACTCATTTTTTACATTTCTTTTATATTTTTACAATAGAGAAAAATAATATGATATTCAAATTAACATTCTTATATTTCAGTGCAAATATTTGACTAGGATTTTTTTTATTAAATTCATGATTTTCAATTGCAAATTACTACATAAATTAGCATCTTGAAAGCATATTCCTAAATGAAAGTATTTGACATTTGTAATTTACTTTTTCTATTGAATATAATTTATACATTGATAAAATTTACTTTTATTTTAGTTGATTAATATTTTGACTTTGATTAATGTTATAATCTTTTTTTTTGAATCAAAATAATTTCATTAATCCAAAGCCAATACACGACAAGGCGATCAAAGATCCAGCCCACACCAAAGAAACAAAAACTAAACTTACTGTACCATCAAAAAAGCTATGTGTGGTCTAAGCTTAGGACTCGACCACCCTCTATAGACTATGTTGTTAATGATTCTATCTGTACAATTCCTATTGTCATCTCTTTGATTGAAACAAGAGTCATTTCTAAAGTGCCACAGCTCATGCAAAGTTTCTGTCAGAGCTAATCTAACAAGGTCAGATTTCCAACCTTTACCTCCATAATAATTCATAATCCAATTTTTCTCCTCATTCCAACTTCCAGGAGTGTGTTGGATACCAATCCAATGAAGCGTTTCAACCCAGGCCTTCCTCAAAATAGAACACTCAAAAAATAGGTGGTCAATGGTTTCCACCTCAGAACAAAAGACACATTGATTATTATTCACCATTCCAAACCGATACAGTCTGGCTTTTGTGGCTAACTTCCCATGACAAATCATCCATAATGTATAGATTGCACGAGGTCTTGCTCTATTATGGAGAATTAACTTGGCCCAAACAACATTTGGTGTGACAGGCAACAAGTTCACATACACTTTCCTACCATTGAATCTCCCTGATTGCACCATCTCATCCCAAACAATCTGCATGTTCCCTATGTTATCCCTCTGCAGAAGAATAGTTTTAAAATTAGTTGAGTCTGATCCCTTGACCACTCTATGCAGCACATCCTCATTTTTCAAGTAATAGGCGTGTATCCACTGAACCCATAAATCACCAGTTTTCATGCAAATGTTCCAGAGTAATTTCATCATAAACATGCTATTCCAAACCTCTAAATCTAACACATTCATACCCCCTTTAACAGTAGGTTTGCACACCTTTTCCCAGGAAATTGGACTCTTCCTACTGATAGTGCTACCACCTGTCCAGAGAAACGATCTACAAATGGCATTGATTTTGCTAATCACAGCTTTAGGGAACCATATACACTGCATCCAGTAAGAAGTAATAACATACATCACACTTTTAATCAACTGTAGTCTTCCAGCATAACTAAGAAGCCTAGAACTCCAATGAGTTATCCTACTCACTAATTTATCCACCAACGGCATATAATGAACAACAGACAACTTCTTACTAGTCACTGGGACTCCAAGATATCTAAAGGGGAAGGTCCCCTCCTTATAAGAAGTCAACTGCAGAATTAAGTTCTTTACAGGATCTGAAACACTACCAAAATACACCTTACTTTTTGAAGGATTAATTTTCATACCTGTTGAATCCAAAAAGCTTTTGATAGTGCGCTGCAGAATCTCCATGGAGCCTTGATCACCTCTTGAGAACAACAGAAGATCATCAGCAAATGTTAGGTGAGTGAGCTGCATCCTTTCACATCTGGTATGATGATTGAAATCCGGGTTTTTTTGCATTCTGAATAGCAGCCTACTAAGGTACTCCATAGTTATCACAAACAGAAGGGGGGACAATGGATCCCCTTGTCTAATACCCCTTCTAGCCTCTATCTTATCAGTGTAAGTACCATTAATGTTGAATCTATAGGAGACTGTGGTAACAGTAGTCATGATCCAATCGACAAACCTCTTTGGCAGACCTATCTCATTGAGAATATTGCCAAGAGCACCCCAATAAACCATGTCATATGCCTTTTGTAGATCAAGTTGAACCATGCATCTTGGAGTACCATTTCTCCTATTATACCCTTTTAAAAGTTCCATGGCCAATAAGATATGAGAATGAATTTTCTGTCCTGGCACAAAAGCTGCCTGGGCTTTACTGATAATAGATCCCAATACTCTTCCAAGTCTTGTAGTGAGGATCTTGGAAATGATTTTATAGACAGTAGTACACCCTGCAATAGGCCTATACTCTTTTATCATTTTAGCAGCAGGATGTTTAGGGATCAAGGTGACAATGGTCTCATTAAACCTTTTGTACAGCACATTATGCTCAAAGAATTCTTGGACAACTTCTACAACATCCTGTTCAATGATGTTCCAACTTGCCTTGAAAAATTTACCACCATACCCATCAATACCAGGGCTCTTTAGGTCCCCAATCCCTTTAATAGCATTTTTTATTTCAGCAACAGTTACAGGGGTAATTAGGTCAGCTCTCTGCATCATAGTTAACTGGGGTCCCTCCCTCATAGCATTAATATCAATCATGCTCACACTGTGTGCTCGAGTCCCATACAGCTTACCATAGAAGTCACAAACCTCCTTTTCTATATCAGGAGTATTCTGTATATAAGTACCATCCTCCTTTTGAAGTTGACTGAGGTGGGTAGCTACATTTCTAGAATTGAGGTAGGCATAAAAGAAAGCTGAGTTTGTATCACCTTCTCTAAGCCAATCCAGTTTAGTTCTCTGTCTTAACATTTTAACATTAAGATCCTGCAGGTAGATCACTTCATCAGTATACTTTTTCACCTTCTCAATATTCCCTCTATTCATTCTATCCACAGTTAGCTCTTCCTGTGCTTTGAGTAACTCAGTCCTAGCTTGAACAATGGACATATGAAGATGAGAGAATTGTTTGCTCAATTTGATAAGAGGAGCTTGCAACCTCAGAAGTTTGTACCAAAGTCGAACCATAGGTCTACCAACATAAGATTTATTCCAACTCTGCCTAACAATGTCCTGATAACCAGCCACCTTAATCACACTATTAGTAAACTTGAAATTGGTGTGTACAATTCTATTGTTTTTCTGGTCAGACAAACAAAGTAAGCAATGATCAGATATACTAGGAGGGAGAATCTCTAGTTTCACATCAGTATTATTCTGCAGCCAGTCAATGTTACCAAGCACATGATCAATTTTGGAATAGATAGTACCTACAGAATGTTTATTTGTCCAAGTAAAATAATCCCCTGTGTTATCCTTCTCAAAAAGCCCAGCATGATCCATCAAGTTCCTGAGATCAACATATTCTCTCTCAGTCACCAAATTACCCCCAATCCTATCCATGGACTTTGTCACATTGTTAAAATCACCCATAAGGAACCAAGGCCCTTGTTGGCTATTATGAATGTGTTCCAAGTCCTTCCATAATTCCCTTCTTTGGTCCAGCTGATTCATAGCATAAATGGCTGTCATCCAAATTTGGAAATTTCCATTAACATCATAGACCCCACAGTGTATCAGTTGAGGTGTACACCTCACCAATCTGATGTCCTTATAACTGTCATCCCAAAAATTCCAGATCCTGCCATTATAATGAGCTTGGTAGTTATCAAGATACTTACCTCTGAGATTAAGACAGTCTCTCACTTTCTTGGCTTTATCACACTTTACTCTAGTTTCTAACAGAATTGCAATATTAGGATGAAGGTTAAGGAGACGGGAGCTAGTCTCCCTTAACTTCCCCATTTTATTCATCCCCCTGAGATTCCAAGAAATAATCATTGACCAGTGTTTTGAGACTCTATGAGATCCTTCAAAATCTCTAGAGCATCAAACCCATTATCACATGAAACCGAACCTACAGAGCTATCATTAATTGGCTTTTTTCCTCTATCTTTACCACTTTTGATAACCTCAGTCCATTTTTCCACACCTGCTACCACATCCTTGTTTCTGATATTTTCAACCACAGGAGAAAGAGTCTCAGCAGAAGTGCTTACATTGTTCTTCCTGGCCTGAGCTATAACCTTATTAACATTTCCCACTTCATTAGGCCCTTTATGATCTGCCTCTACCTTTTTTGATTCCACATTAGTTTCAGGTTGTTTCACATGCTTTGGTATCCACTGTTTCCTCACCTTAGGCTTTTCGCAGCTATGACCTACCTTTTGACATTTGTTGCAGAATAGAGGTCTCCATTCATACTCAATTGCTTGTTGAATCTTTTCTCCTTCATGATCAGCAATGGTGATTGTTTGAGGAAGCTCCTTTGTAATATCCATTTCAACAAGAATACGCGCATAGGACACTCGCAGTCTATTTGCAGTACACTCATCTGTCATAATAGGATTACCCAGGGAACTCCCAATCTTATTCAGGCTTGTATCACCCCACAATACGATAGGGAGTTGGGGAAGTTTTACCCAAATAGGTAGGGTTCGCAGGAGTTCATCCTTGATCTTGAACCCTGGTCTCCATTCTCGAATCAACAAAGGAATGTTTCTTATCATATACAGACCTCTCAGCAAAACTTCATCACGATCTTTGAACGATTTAAACCAGAGAATAAAATACCCTTCATCGTTGAAATACATGTCCGGCAGTTGAACAAAGTTCCAAGATCTGGTCATAAAATTCTTTACAGCAGTCATACTCAAGTCCGCTCCCATTGCATATAGAATCAGAGAGGATTCACAGAACTTGACTTCAGATCTGACATCGTCTTCTTCAATTAATACCTCTATTTTTCCATCCACGACTTGGGGGGCTATGAACTTCATTACACGTCCTTTCGCCGGATTCCTGTTATCCTTCAACACATCAACCCATAGTTTTCGCCCTTCCTCATGAATTTCAGCTTGATTAGGTTTTTCCAGTTCAACTTCTTTACTCACCTCATCAACAATTTCTTCATCCCGAGCTTCTGAGGTTTCTCCAAGGTTTTCGATTTCCGCAATTTCTGCATTAATGAATCTATTGCTGACATTGTGGCTTCGCGAGTCCGAATGAGCTACCGGAGTAGAAACCACCGGAGATTTTGGTGGTGGAGGCACCGATTTTTTTGGCGGCCGCCCCCGTCCCAATTTCTTCATCTTTTTTGAATTCAATTTTTATTGTTTGTTCAATATTATTATTATTATTATTATTAATTTTTTTTTAATTTTTTTTTTAATTTTTTTTTATAATTTTTTTTAGTTTTTTATTTTTATTATTATTTTTTTTGAACTCATGTGTTTTTAAACTTATGTGTTTTTAATAATTAATAATTATCGCTCAAGTAAAATAATATTAAATAAATTATTTAAATAATTAGTTATGAGTTGACATAATTGCTAATGTATGAATTATTATATTATAAATGTAGATTATAGTCGGTTGTTATTAAGAAATAATTATTTAATTAACTTATATGTTTAAATAGAATCTCATGAGTTGAATTGAAGTATTATAAGATAAGGTAAAGTGTAGTTTTTGTATAGTTTGTTAAAGCATAAATTGCAGGGCATGCCAAAATAGTAGGTTCCATCTTTAATGAGAAAAAGACACATGTTAATCTTCATTTAAAATTATCTGAGGGTATAAATTAGGGGTACATAAACACCAAAAGTTTGAAGCAAGATCGGATCTATTGTTTGTAGCAAAGATCTTCAAATTTAGTCTAGAAAAAAATTGAAGATAACTTATCCAAAGACATCCAAGGTTCAACTATGAAACTTTTCTGATTTATGCTTTTTAATAAGTTTTTTGAGAGCTAATTTTGTAGGTTGTTTAGCAAACCGTTTGAAATTCCAGTAAAGACACTTCATTGGGCAGTGTTAAAAGAAACTACCATTGTTCTGGTGTTAGGACCAACTTTATTAAGCTTTTGCACTTACCTGTTTTTCTTCTTAGCCTGCTTAGAAACAACCAGTTGAAATTTTTTATCAATTTCCTCAAAATTGCCAGGTTCCTCTGCCATATTGGCCCAAGATTACTTGAGGAATTCCATGTCATGTTGCACATTATCGGTGAGCTTGTTTTCTATGTCTTCCTCTTGTTCATTATCCATTTGAGTGGCATCCACAAATTCAGATCCACTAGAGCTAAGAGCATCATCCTCTTTATCCTAATTCCTCTCAAGGTAGTATGGTTCAGGTGTTTCTTAGATTTCAAGCAAAACCTCTTGATTGTCATTGTGAGGCTCATGGATAACCAGTATGTGCCCTGATTGTACCTCATTATTTTGATGAATGATGTTTGTGGAAGGAGGTATTATTTCTACTGAGACTTCTTTTGTTGCATTTGGTAACTCTACACTAGGTGTATTATTCCATGAGGATGAGTCTCCCTCCAAGCCTTGAGATTCAATTCCCTTTTCCAAGAGGCTTTTGCTTTCCACATAGCTTTTTTTTACTTCGAGTTATAGAATTTTCTTTGGCCAAGTCCATGTACTTACTACTTTTTCTACAGTTTCTCACATTGTGACCAATGAATTTACAGTGATCACAGAAATCTAGAATGTCTTCATAAGCTACCTCCACAAAGAAAGTAAAACTTTTCCTTTCAACAAGAGTCGTATTCCTAAAAGTTCCAATTAAGTCCAAATCTACTAGAATTCTAGCTAAGTGTCTAAACGATCTATCAAACATAGATTTGGTGGTGGTTTCATGCATACAAATGGGGCTACCAATATCACTATCAATTGCATAAAAAAATTTGGGCCTCCAATATTCATGTGAAAGTCTACAGATTTTGATTCATACCTATGCTGATGATTGGTGTTGATCATTGAGACTAAAGTCCTTTGTCCATGCAAACAATTTTAAGAGACTAGGGTTTAAATTCCAAGAGTTAGTAGATCTTATTCTTCAAAGATCTTCAATATTAGAGAATGGGAATTCATAAAAGTCCTTCCCGAGAGATATGAGTCCCCACTTTCCCAAAGAATTCCAGATTGAAGACGGCTTCTACTTCAAGACATCCACCTTCAAGGGCACCAATCCTTTTGGCCAAGTGATTCTTCCATGAAGATTATGTTTACAATAGGCAAGCCCTGCCAAATATTCCTTCTCAAAAATTGTTATTGAAATTCTATCCTATTTTACAATAGATTGAGGAAGTTGACTAATCAGGATATCACAGATGTTATTGACCACATGGGCAAAGGATTTTTTTTCATTACAATTGGTAGTTTGGTTGTGGAGGACTCCCTGTTAAGTTTTGGAACATTTGAATCGAGGCAAAGCCATAGGATTACTACCGGTTGTGCCATGATCGGTTATGCCAAACCCAATTTTAGAATTTTTAATTACTTTCTCAATTTGTAAAAATGAAAGTAGATCAATTAGCATCTTGAAAGCATATTGCTAAATGAAAATATTTGACATTTGTAATATACTTTTTCTATCGAATATAATTTATACATTAATAAAATTTACTTTTATTTCAGATGATTAATATTGTGACTTTGATAACTCACGTATTTTTAATAATTAATAAATGTCACTCAAGTAAAATAATATTAAATTAATTATTTAAATAATTAGTTATAAATTGACATAATTGCTAATGTATGACTTATTATATTATAAATATAGATTGTAGTAAGTTGTTATTAAGAACTAATTATTTGATTAACTTATGTGTTTAAATAGAATGTCATGAATTGAACTATTTTAGGATAGGATAAAATGTAATTTGTTTTTTCGATTTTATCTTATTTATGATACTAGTCTTTCTAATTTAAATTGAAACAAATATTTTTCTCACATTATTTTACTTAAAATCAATTATGTATGTGTATAGACTATCCTTCCAACAATATATCAGGCAAAGGCCTTTTATTTACTGATATGTGAATCCTTTCCTATTTTCTCAACTATGGATCCTTTATTTATAGCCCTGGCTTTCTTAACAGGAACATATTTTTTGATCGCTTATATTTATTAAGTTTGACCTATTAATAGAAAAAGTGGAATGAGCCGGTCCTTAAATTTTAAGGATCATGGCAATGCCTGAGAAATCCCACCAACTTCTCTAGAACATGTCTCAACATATTATTGCTAATAATAATACATAATTGGGTATGCGGGAAGCTCACCCGTATTAGGTTTGAGCCTTGACCATGTTAGGCTTGGGCATGCGGCATGCCCCATGTTAGGCTTAAGCTCATCCATGTTGGGTTTGAACTCGCTCAACATTGGGCTTAAGCTCGTCCATGTTTTTTTTTTTAATACTTTTTAGAAGATTAGCGGGTTCTAACCTTAAAGGGGTTAAGTAAGCTTATGCCAAGTGGATTTGGCTCGTTACGGGTATACTGTGGCACAGTCCCATAAGTACGAAACATATGTAAGGATGAAGCGATTAAGCAAGAAAACATGGTAGTACGCAGTCTATTAGGAAAAACTCATGTCCCACATTGGTTAAAGATACAATCTACAAAGGATTTATATAGAGTGACACCATCCGCCTTACCAACTGGTTTTATAGAGGCCAAACTCTAATTCTATCATGATATCACGAGCCTATCGGCGCAAGGGAGTGTATTGGAGTTGATGTGAACTTAAAAATATATTTATTTTAATAATAAAAAAACAATAGAAGATGATAACACTTCCATGTTTAATAGTAATTCCGCATCATCAGAAATGGAAGGCCAAATTCATTTATAGAATAAATATTTATTATTTTAAAAACAAATTGATCAAAATTATGATAAAAATAGAGACTAAAATTGCAATTTAACATAATAAAAACTTTGTATTAAAATATGAATAAAAATGATATTAAATGGATACCATTGAGCGCAAGGGAGTGTATTGGAGTTGATGTGGTGAACTTAAAAATATATTTATTTTAATAAAAAAAAACAATAGAAGATGATAACACTTCCACGTATGTTTAATAGTAATTCCGCATCATCAGAAATGGAAGGCCAAATTCATTTATAGAATAAATATTTATTATTTTAAAAACAAATTGATCAAAATTATGATAAAAATAGAGACTAAAATTGCAATTTAACATAATAAAAACTTTGTATTAAAATATGAATAAAAATGATATTAAATGGATACCATTGGGCGCAAGGGAGTGTATTGGAGTTGATGTGGTGAACTTAAAAATATATTTATTTTAATAATAAACAAACAATAGAAGATGATAACACTTCCACGTATGTTTAATAGTAACTCCGCATCATCAGAAATGGAAGGCCAAATTCATTTATAGAATAAATATTTATTATTTTAAAAACAAATTGATCAAAATTATGATAAAAATAGAGACTAAAATTGCAATTTAACATAATAAAAACTTTGTATTAAAATATGAATAAAAATGATATTAAATGGATACCATTGAGCGCAAGGGAGTGTATTGGAGTTGATGTGGTGAACTTAAAAATATATTTATTTTAATAAAAAAAAAACAATAGAAGATGATAACACTTCCACGTATGTTTAATAGTAATTCCGCATCATCAGAAATGGAAGGCCAAATTCATTTATAGAATAAATATTTATTATTTTAAAAACAAATTGATCAAAATTATGATAAAAATAGAGACTAAAATTGCAATTTAACATAATAAAAACTTTGTATTAAAATATGAATAAAAATGATATTAAATGGATAAGACAAATAGAGGTGTTGTTCGCGGGTTGGTTTGATTCGATTTTGAGAGAATTTAATGTTCTAATCCATCAAAAATATATGAATTTATTTGTATTAATTTTGTATATTTTTGAGATAAAATCCAAACTAACAAATAATAGACTAATTTGTATTGGATTGATCAAATATACTTTTTAAATATGCAAAAATATTTTTAAAAAATATATAACTTACGTCAATAAATTTTTTATAACAATTTTTAATTTTTCTGGGTCTTTAAAATATCACAAATGGTGTTTTATTTTTTTCTTTTTAAAGTTTAATATAATTTATACAAATTGATTATTATTGATTTGAGTGAACGGATTCGCGGGTAAAATTAGAGACATCCGATATTTTAATCAATTAACACAGAGTTTTATTATATTGGTTCAATTTTTGTCCGAACAAAAAAATATCTAAACCCAAACACCTTAAATTAGTTTGAATTTTGATTTAGTTCCATTTTTGTCCGGACCAATAAACATTTTTAAAGAAGAAAGTAAAAGTTACTAAGTAACCTTAAGAAAAAAAAATATTTCTTTTAATTTATAGAATAAATAATGTATTTGGACAAAATATAAATTAAATTTATTAGTTGTTGAATGAATCTAAAACGCAATTTTAGTGATATATTTTTTTAAATTATTTTATATGTAAACTTAAATAAAATAGTAATAAAAAATATTTTGAACTCATTTGTTATAAATTAAAAGAGTGATTTTAAAACTTAATAGTTTTGAGTTAGAAACTTTAATAAATTGAAATTACATTTTTTTAAATTCTTAAATTTATTTTTATTTGAAACTGTTTTAAATTATTTCTGATTTAAAGTATTTAACTTTACTTACAAAAATAATCTTTTACATAGCCTAAATTTAAAATTTGATTATGTTATCTTACTTTATATTTTAAATTAATTTATTTATATGAAAATTAATTTTGTGAATGGATAAAATAAAAGGACAAAATAATAATTAAACTTAAATATTATGAAATAAAACCACACTTTAAGAAAATAAAATATTATATAATAATAATAATAGTAATAATAACAATAATAATAATAATAATAATAATAATAGAATTTTGACTCAAGACTCAAGAGAGAAAGTTAAATAGTGAAATAATACTATAAAGAAGTAAAATAAAATAAAATATTAAATATTGATTTAAAATTAATTTTATTTATTTAAGAAATAAAAAAAATATTATTACTATATTATATTGAGCTTTTTTTTTTCTTAATGAAATGTTATAAAATTTTCTTTTTGAAAAAAATAAACTTCTAAAGTGGCTAGAAACCGGAAAAACAACTCATACTAAATGTAGTTTTATATTTTCTATAATTAATATTTTCTTAGAATTTTTGTATTAAAATAAATTTATATAAATATTTTCTAAGTCATACACTCCACCATCCATTTATAATAATAATAAATAAAATAATAATTAATAAAAACACTTAAATACAATTAAAAAAAAGTTACAAAGTAGTACACTAAAAGTGTAAAAGTACTAAAAATTTTAAATTAATTATGTTATACAAATATTTTAAAATTAAAAGTATAATTTAATAGGATATATGGTCTAGTAAAAATTTCTAATATAATGATATTCTATTTTCTCTTGAAAAAAAACTACATGAGTTAGTGGGATTAGAGGGATATATTTTGTATAAAAAAAACGGTTATTTAACGAAAAAAGAGAATTTAAATTAATAAAAACACGAAAACATCTCTGAAAAATGCTCCTAACACTACAAGAAAAACGGTTAGTTAACGGAAAAAAGAGAATTTAAATTAATAAAAACACGAAAACACCTCTAAAAAATGCCCCTAACACTACAAGAAAAAGTCCATTTTGACAAGTGATTTAGTGACGTGCTAATCACGTGGAAAAAACACAATGATAAGTGATTCCATGTCAGTAAACCATTTAAATAATAAATTATTCAGACCTAAAATCTTCAAAAAAAAATTGAAATTTTAAAACACGTGGTAACTGAAAATTCAAAAAGTCCATTGCATTGGGAATGTTCCGACTTTGGAATCATGTGTAATGTTCCGACTTTGGAATCATGTGGAATGTTCCGACTTTGGAATCACTAACTTCCCACGTGTTCACCACGTCACAAGACTCCCTATATATTAATTCACAAAATTTTCCTCCCTATATATTAATTCACAAAATTTTCCTTCTTCCCCAATTTTCTTCCTTCTTCCATTACCACTGCCTCCATCACAACTCCATTTTCAAAGAAAATTTCACAAAAAAATTTAGGTGATTGGTCTATATGTTTTATTTTATGTTTATCTAATTATTAATTGTTGATTTTTTTTTCAGATCTAGGATTTAAGAAATTCAATTGGAAGTTTTGATAGAGTTAGTACATTGAGGTATTTAAGCATTTCAATTAGTTTATTTTTGAGATTTTGGTGATATATGAAATATAATTTTAGAAGAAAATTTTAGATTTTTTGTTGATATATTATTGTGTTGTGTTGTTGTTGATATATTATTTTGTTGATATATTATAAAATTTTAGAATATTTATATTTCTACGGGGTCAAACATGTTACACTAAGGTCTTACGGCGATAAAGGCACAAAATCTATGGTTTATTAGGCCAATCTGACAACATTTGCACTATCTAAAACACTATTTTTCTGCCATTGCTCTGAGGTGGCAATTGCTCTGAGTGCATCAGAGTTACTCACATTGAATATTCCTATTCCTACATGGTCAAACATATCACAATCCAAGGTTTTGGCCACGAAGGCCTAAGGTTTCCCTTCTCATATCAATATTCAGTGTTACATACCATTACCCCTAACCTCAAAGTCTTATCATCAAATTCCCTATTTTCCCATAACCAACCCAAAATACCTTAAATCACAAATCAACCATAAACGCATCTAAAGGAATACATAGAAAATCATGAACAACGATACTCCTCATACCTTAGCCGATTCAAAGCTTTCACGATTAACTCTGGCAATCTTCCGAAGCTTTTGCCTCCACTGATCCCTCCTCAGAGCTCTGTCCTCCATTCTTTTCACAGTTAACAAAATGAATCCTCAACCTTCAGAATTCTATTTTGTCAAATTTAGACTTGGGCCACACAATTGGGTTTTTCCCATAACACCCTTACTAACTCTTCATAATGCCCAATTTACCCTTATTTCACATATATTCATTTTAATCAATAATAATACTAATATTCTCATATAGTATACTATTAATTAAATAAATAGTTCAAAAATGCACATTTTCTCAATAATCCACAAAACCACCGAAAACCACCCTAAATACGAATATTCTCAATTAAATAATTAATTAAAATATTTCGCTTAAATTTGGGGTGTTACAAAAACACCCCTGAAAAATGCCTCTAACTTCTATAATGGTATTCTATTTTCTCTTGGAAAAAAAACTACACGAGTTAGTGGGGTTAGAGGGGTATATTTTGTATTAAAAAAAAGACTGTTAGTTAACGAAAAAAGAGGATTTAATAGGATACAGGTCTAGTAAAATTTTTCAATATAATGGTATTCTATTTTCTCTTGAAAAAAAACTACATGAGTTAGTGGGGTTAGAGGGGTATATTTTGTAAAAAAAAAGACGGTTAGTTAACGATAAAAGAGGATTTAATAGGATACAGGTCTAGTAAAAATTTTCAATATAATGGTATTCTATTTTCTCTTGAAAAAAACTACATGAGTTAGTGGGGTTAGAGGGGTATATTTTGTATAAAAAAAAAGACGGTTAGTTAACGAAAAAAGAGAATTTAAATGAATAAAAAGACAAAAACACCCCTGGAAAATGCCCCTAACTTCTATAATGGTATTCTATTTTCTCTTGAAAAAAAACTACACGAGTTAGTGGGGTTAGAGGGGTATATTTTGTATAAAAAAAAGACGGCTAGTTAACGAAAAAAGAGGATTTAATAGGATGCAGGTCTAGTAAAAATTTTCAATATAATGGTATTCTATTTTCCCTTGAAAAAAAACTACATGAGTTAGAGGGGTATATTTTGTAAAAAAAAAAGACGGTTAGTTAAAAATAAAAGAGGATTTAATAGAATTCAGGTCTAGTAAAAATTTTCAATATAATGGTATTCTATTTTCTCTTAAAAAAAACTACATGAGTTAGTAGGGTTAGAGGGATATATTTTGTATAAAAAAAAAGACGGTTAGTTAACGAAAAAAGAGGATTTAATAGGATACAGGTCTAGTAAAAATTTCCAATATAATGGTATTCTATTTTCTCTTGAAAAAAAAACTACATGAGTTAGTGGGGTTAGAGGGGTATATTTTGTAAAAAAAATACGGTTAGTTAACGAAAAAAGAGGATTTAATAGGATACAGGTCTAGTAAAAATTTCTAATATAATGGTATTCTATTTTCTCTTGAAAAAAACTACATGAGTTAGTGGGGTTAGAGGGGTATATTTTGTATAAAAAAAAGGCGGCTAGTTAACGAAAAAAGAGGATTTAATAGGATACATGTCTAGTAAAAATTTCCAATATAATAGTATTCTATTTTCTCTTGAAAAGAAACTACATGGGGTTAGAGGGGTATATTTTGTAAAAAAAAAAAGACGGTTAGTTAACGAAAAAAGAGGATTTAATAGGATACAGGTCTAGTAAAAATTTCCAATATAATGGTATTCTATTTTCTCTTGAAAAAAAACTACATGAGTTAGTAGGGTTAGAGGCGTATATTTTATAAAAAAAAGACGGTTAGTTAGCAAAAAAAGATGATTTAAATTAATAAAAAGACGAAAACACCCCAGAAAAATGCCTCTAACTTCTATAAAATGGGTTAGTTTCCCTATGAGAAAAAAGTGTAAGAAAGAGTTATTAGAGAAACATGGGTATGAACTGCAACAGAGTAGAACACTTCGAAGAATCCACCATGAAAATCGAAACTGAAATTCCTATTCATCAAGTTTGTTTACCACCGCAACGAACTTCGCTCTTCTGAAATTAGACTTGTCATTATTAGAACCAGTGGGGGATTGTTGGAAATTATGGACAATTAATATCCATAGAAGTGTTCCAATATGACAAGAAGTATGCAATTGAGTTAGTGACAATAAATGCATTAAAGTTTGAATTTCAAATTTGAAATTTACAACATTTCATAAAGTGGTGCATAATGTAACCATAGGTGAACCATTGCAAACTTATGTTGAAAATGTGTTGTTATTGAAACCTTATAAAACAACACATACATTACCTATAAATACATTATTCGTAATTAAAAAAATCATAACAAAAAACTGTGAATCCTCCTTACATAATTCCAGGCACACTTCTCTGCATTCAAATCTTTATCAGTCTTATGCAAATTCAATTAGAAGAGTGAATTATCTGGGTATTCTTGTGTTCAACTCTAAAACTATAAAGAAGTGTTTGAAATATTTTTAAGAAAAGTAACACTAGGGGTGTGCATGGTTCTAAAACCAAACCAAATTGAATCAAATTTATGGATCAGTTTGATTTTTAAAACCACTTTTATAAAACTGGTTTATTTTTTCAAAAACAGTTTATGTTTGGATCGGTTTGGTTAATAACTGGTTTGCACTAAAAAACCAATTTTTGTTTGACCAGTTTTAAAATTAAATTTCCCTCAAACTTATTTCGACTATACTTAATTCTTAATCCAACAACTAATTCTTAACTCAATCCAACCATTTTTGAAATTAATAATCATTTATTGACAGTAAATTGAATTAAAATAATTAGTAATAATTATGAAAAAAATGCTAAGGAACCGTAAAAAAAACAATTAATTTTCGATTAAAAAAATCAAAATTGAGTAATTACAAAATACTCAATCTCTCTCACATACATATATTTTCTCTTATTTGTATAAAAATCTCTTTTTTCACCTTTTCAAGAAAATATTCTCTATATACTATTTTACACTTATCATTTTTCTAACTCCGTCCGTCATCACTTTAGTGAAAAAGATTTCTAAGAAAAAAATATATTAGTTTAATAATTGAATTAATTCAAGGTAAGAAGCATACAAAAATAACTTAGTAATCATATATTTCAATCTAATAATAAGCATTTAAAATATAATGTTGAGTATGAGATGAAAGACTAAATGAATCATTATGAGACTAAGAGATCACAAAATTCTCTTAAAAAAAGTAATTTATATATATATATATATATATATATATATATATATATATATATATATATATATATATATATATATATATATATATATATATATATATATATATATATATATATATATATATATATATATATATATATATATATATATATATATATATATATATATATATATATATATATATATATATATATATATATATATATATATATATATATAAGTTTTATTTATTAAATATACATTACTTTAATTGTCATTTATGACCATGAAATAGAACCAAAACAAAGAACACATTATGTTTGAAAAGTGGACTAACCATTTATATATTGATTATAAAAAGTGGACACCAATTTTTAATAGTTTTAGTAAAATAAATTTGGAATAGTTTTAAAACCAAATAGTATGAACTTTTGAAATAGGTGCACCATATTTTTAAATGGACTCATCAGTCTCTTCGACGAATTTGGTAAACTTTGACACTTTCCACCCTCTGGGCAACTCTGTTTGCAGAACAAAGTCTGGTAGTGGGGACGTATATGTTCGTTGTCGAAGGCCTGGGTTCACCCTGTTGCGAACCATAATTAGTTCCACCATGGCTTCGTGTTGAACTTATCTGACCATATAGTCTGGGTTGTGGTTTCAATGAACTAAAACAACGGGAGGCCTTTGGGCCACCATGGGTGTGTGATCAACCTCATGGGGTTGTTGGTTAATTGTCTCGTCAAAGACTTCATCTTGTCAAATTGGCGTCTTCGGTCGAGGTGGCGGCGTTTGTCGACCCAGGGCTCTAGGAGCACCTAAAAAAATCACCTATCTACGTCATCTGATTTTTCCAATTGTTGGTAACTCTGAGTCGAATTGTGTATTAGTGGTCTTAATATGGTGCCCATTTGCTGGCCCAACATGTGGACCATTTCGTGATTACTTCCGTCCATCTACTGCCTCATAACGTCGATAGAACTTGACGTGAAAGTTGGAAACGAAAGTGACGAAACACTAAACCCTGGGGGCCTAGTGACTTAGTTTTCCAAAGGCTCTAACCCTTAATACGGAGAAAAAGTCGACAAAGAGTTTTCCCTAAAGAGTGGGCCACTGAGATGCAGGCTCGACATAAAATCTGTCAGCATCCCAAAGGTCTGGGGAGCCGGAATTGTGAAACTAGGCATATATTGTCCCCCAGTTCCTGTCACCATAGGCCTAGGTTTAGGCTAGTGTGACCTCATGACAGGTCCACCATGAGCTGTCGAAACTGCACACACAACCTCAGCACTAATGTCAGTTGTTTGAGTCACAACTATATTTCCCTCCGAAGACGGTTCTTCGTTTGGACGTGGTATCACCATCTTACCACTACACAAATGCATACACCCAAACCTTTGGGTCCCACCAGGTGTGCCAATTTGTTTGCACACAGTTTTTGCGCGAACAACCTTTGACCTCCTAACACAGACTTACTTGCGGGACCGATCAAACAACTTCCAGAACTCTGGTTTGTAATGTATAGGAAAGTGGTGGAATGTTGTTGTTTGGAATAGGCTGAAGATCACTTAAAGAAAATAATGTAAAATTAGATAAAGATGAATGCGTAAACATGAAAAGACAAAACTAACAAGATAAGACACTTTAAAGTTAATGATATAAATTGTTTATTAAGAGGAAAAGTGGACGCGGTCATACATTTTGCTAGAATGAAAAAATCTTTTTTCTTAACGCTTGGTAATCAGAGTGTTTTTCCCTCACAATGTTACAAAATGCGCCCCTAAAATGAAACTGGGCATTGCCTTAAATAGGAAAATAAAATAACTGCCATGTTGAAGTTGGTGGCACCACGTGCTCGTCCACCACTTTTGTAACCTCTCACGTTCTCATCTTTCAAATCTGTTTCCCGCTCGAATTTTTTCCTTCTTTGCGTTGGCTTCTTTGTCCATCAGTCGACCCTGTCGAACGAAACTTCCTGAGTCGACCCAACAACCCTCTTCTGTCGGCGTCGGCTTACCTCATTTTCTTCACCATCTTTCTCAGCCTGTCGACCCACAAGCCAGTCTTTGTGTCGTCTCTCTTTTGTCGAAACTTTCAGCCAACAATATTGTGAAAATTATGTAAAAAGTTGGATCAAATGCTTTATTTCTCAAAGCATTGTTGTTCATATACAAATATGACATTCACCATTTTTCTTAAAATTGTGCCTATGATACTATAATTAATTACTGATATATAAATGAGCTTAATTATAATATAACTATAAATAACTAAAATATTAAAATAGAATCAGATTTTTCTAATTCTAAGGATAGGGGCTACTTGCTAAATATAGCTTAATACCCTCTCTCTCAAGTAGGGGCAAAGAGATTTTGAATGCCCAAATTACCAAAGAGAAATTTAAACTGAGGTTTCCACAATGCTTTTGTGAAAATATCTGTGAGTTGAGTGGTAGTAGAAACATAGAATGGTCGAATATTATTTTTGAGCACTTCATTCTGAAAAAATGACAGTCAACTTTATTGTTCTTTGTATGTTTATGGAACATTGGAATTTTGGCAAAGTGGATAGTCGCTTGACTATCGCAATGAATGATCGTTGGTTTATCACGAGCAAACCCCATATTAGAAAGGATATCTTTTAACTTGCATGTGGTTGTTTCCATATACCGACATTTAGCCTCAACAGTAGACCAAGAAACAGTGTGTTGCTTCTTTGTTTTCTAGGAAAAAGGAGAGTCAGCGAGCTGCACTATCTAACCAGTGACCGATCGTCTAGTTAAAGAGCAGCTAGCCCAGTCTGAATTGTACCAACCATGAAGTGTTAAGTCACTTTTACTACCAAAAAAATCTCTTGTTTAGGATTGCCTTTTAAAAATCGAACAACTCGTAGTGCAGCTTCCCAATGAATTGAGAGAAAATGTGTATATTGTATGATATTTATGGCAGAGAAAAACACAAATAAAGCAATCACCCAACCAAGCGCCAATATTGCTCGGGGTTGGAAAGTAATTGTCTGTGAGCAAGTGACAAACAACAGCTTTAGGATGCGTATTTTTGTTAAAAGCGTTGGTTTAAGTGCATTTTTGGCAACATTTTTTTGTTAAAATCGCTTGCTTAAGTGCACTTTAGGCAACGTTTTTTATACTGGAGTTATTTCTTTAATCTGAATGACTCGTAGTTTTTACTCTCATATTGAAAAGTTTTTCACGTTAAAAATATTAATTTATATTTTAACACCTAATATATGCAAAGTAACTAAATCAAAACATTGAAGAGCAATTATTTTAAAACCTGGAAACTCAATACCCATTCCCATCGTTTCAAGTGATTCTATAAACCAAACACACACTAGTCTCACACTTATTTAACTAATATTCATCAATACTAGTTAAAGCCTAAAGGCTTATACAATGAAATAAATAATTTACAAACATGTGCTATAGTCACAATTTTTGATGTTGGAATCAATAAAATAATTTAATAATATAATTAAACTTTTAAAAAAATTCGACTAGTGTTAATACAATAAAACAAATATGTTACAAAGATGTGGTATAGTACCCAACTTGCAGTATACATATTCGTTAGGAATTGATGAGTCCAACCAAACTTGTTCTAGTACTATCGAGAAGAAACATGACAAAATGTTTTAAAAAATGAAACATTAAATTAATCTAATAGTTTGTAAAATTTAAACTTATTTTAATATCTAGTACAATAAAAACTTTTTTGTCTCTTAAATATAAAACTATTTCAATGCTTTAACATAGCAACATAGGATAATTTGTTCATTGAAAAAGGAATAGATATCAAGCATTCAATGCTCAAAAATCAAAGTCTGTGAAACTTGTGATGTTGAGGTTTGAATCAGTTACAGCAACTTTAACGCATAGTTGTTAAATCAAAATTTTGTATAACTTACATTATTAATAAAAAATTTGCATTATAGTAGAACTGACATAACATATGAAATGCTCTAAAACTAGTTTACGTGCTCTACACAAGCAACGTATTTTAACTCATTATTTAACATAAATAATAGATTTTTATTAATTATTTAACATAAATAATATATTTTTATTAATCATTTAATACCAAGTTTGAATTCATTATAAACAATTATTATCGAAGTAAAAACTTCTTAATTCAATTTTGGATTGCTTAAATCATTCATGTCAATTTGGACCCACATAAAATAATTTAGTTCATTTAATTTAGTTGCTCCCATTAAAGATGCTTTTACGAAGAAGAAGCTTAAAATCCGTGGTGTTGCTTGCATATAAGTAGTGGTTGGCTTTGACAAATTGCAAACAAAATAGTTGATATTTCGTCGGGAATATGTTGAGTATAATAGGTTAACTATGAGACTTGTTAAGAGTAATCAAATTTAGATTGGTGAATATTTAATTCCAGAAAAGTAGTTCTTAATTTTTTATTTCATTATTGGCTAACTTTTTTTAGGCCATAGATTGACTTGTTAAGCATGCATACATGTTTTTTATTAGGAACATACAACATTTCATATCAATTTTCCTCATTATGCAAAAAGGCAGTGTTAATATCTCATTGAACAAGTTATAAATTTTTGGCCATCACCATGCTAAAAGGCAGTGTTATAAATTTTTAGATGCGGTCGTGTATAAAAGTTGTTTCATAGTTGTCATTTAAATGATTATGCTGAAGATTAATTTTGTGAGTGGATAAAATAAAAGGACAAAAATAATAATTAAACTTAAAATATTATGAATAAAAACCACTTTAAGAAAATAAATAATGGGAAGAGGGCGAGGGCGGTCGCCGAAGAACACGGTGCCTCTGCCAACAACATTCCCACTGAGGTCACCTCCAAAACAACAATCAGAACTGAGAAGCCATCAAGTAAGCAGTAGTAGAATAACTGAAGAAGAGATTCTGGAAATTGAAACCCTGGATGAACGTCCTGGTAAACCTAATCAAGAAGAAATAGAAACCGCCACTCAATCGAATGATGCCTTACTAGATGCGGGGCCTAAGAAACCTGAGACTGGAAAACCTATGCATGAAGGAGCCTCTGAGGAAGGTCGCAAACTATGGGTAGATGTGCTAAAGGATAATAGAAATCCGACGAAGGGCAGAGCGATGAAATTCATCGCACCCCAAGTCGTGAATGGGAAACTTGAAGTTGTAATCGAAGAAGATGATATTATCTCTGAAGTCAAATTTTGGGAATCCTCTTTGATTCTGTATGCAATGGGAGTTGACCTAAGCATGAATGCGGTTAAGAATTTCATGACCAAGAATTGGAACTTTGTTCAATTGCCGGATATGTATTACAATGATGAAGGTTATTTTATCCTTCGATTTAAGTCATTCAAGGACCGAGATGAAGTTTTGCTGAGAGGACCATACATGATAAGAAACATCCCTCTGCTGATTCGTGAATGGAGGCCAGGTTTCAAGGTCAAAGATGAACTCCTGCGAACTCTACCTATTTGGGTGAAACTGCCTCAACTACCCATCATTCTGTGGGGTGATACAAGTTTAAACAAGATAGGAAGTGCTCTTGGAAACTCCATCATGACAGATGAATGTACGACAAACAGACTCTGAGTATCCTATGCGCGAATACTTGTGGAAATGGACATTACAAAAGAACTTCCACAAACAATTACCATTGGTGATAATGAAGGAGAAAAGATCCAACAAGCTATTGAGTATGAATGGAGACCCCTGTTCTGTAGTAAATGTCAAAAGGTTGGCCATAGTTGTGACAAACCTAAAGTGACACAACAATGGAAACCTAAACCTGCACCACAACATACAGGTAATGTGAAAACTGTGATGGACAACACTGTTGAAAGGATTCCTAGGACTGTAGGAAACAACAATACTGCAGGTAATAAGGTTATTATTGCTAGTTCCCCTGCTGTGATTAACACTGTTAAGGGTAATACCTTAGCAGAGATTTCCACTGATATGGTTAGTAAGGCTGTTGAACCACCTCCAGAAAATGAAGTTAACCTAATTGAGTAGGTGGAGGCAGTTATGGAAAAATGGATAGAAGTTATAAGAAGTGGCGAGGATAGAGGTAAACAAATAGTTAACCCCAACAGTGTAAACAAGATTGTTTGTGATAATGGATTTGAGACTCTTGAGATTTCGAAGGATCTAATAAAGTCTCAAAATACTGGCCAATGATTACATCTTGGAACGTGAGGGGGCTGAATAAAATGGGGAAGTTAAAGGAGATTAGATCCCGTCTCTTTAACCTTCACCCTAAGATTGCAATCTTACTAGAGACAAGAGTTAAGCATGACAAGGCGAGAAAAATCAGAGATCAGCTTAACCTTAAAGGACAATATCTTGACAATTACAAAGAACATTACAATGGCAGAATTTGGATCTACTGGGATGAGAGACAATATGATGTCAGAGTGATAAAATGCACATCACAGATGATACACTGTGGTATCCATGATGTAAATGGAGTATTCCAAACCTAGATGACATCTATCTATGCGTCGAACCAACTTAAGCAAAGAAGGAAATTATGGGAAGACTTGAAACAAATTCATGACAGCCAACAGGGCCCTTGGTTCCTTATGGGAGATTTCAACAATGTAACTAAATCTATGGACAGAATAGGTGGGAACCTGGTGACTGAAAGAGAGTTTGAAGATCTCAGAAGCTTGATGGATTATGCTGGCTTGTTTGAGAAGGATAGCACAGGAGACTATTTTACATGGACAAATAAACACTCTATCGGTACCATTTATTCAAAAATTGACCATGTTCTTGGTAATATAGATTGGCTGCAGGAAAATATTGATTTGAAGTTGGAGATTCTCCCTCCTAGTATCTCTAATCACTGCCTTTTAGGATTGCATGATGTGAAGATTAACAGAGCAGTACACACAAAATTCAGATTTACAAATAGTGTGGTGAAGATATCAGATTATCATGACACTATCAAACAGAACTGGAACAAAGAGATTACTGGCAGACCCATGGCTAGACTATGGTATAAATTGATGAGATTGCAAGCTCCCCTAAGTAGACTGAGCAAACATTTTTCAAACCTCCAGCAGACCATTGTTCAAGCAAGGAATGATTTACTACAAACCCAAGAAAATCTCATAATGGACAGAATGAATACTGAGATCATTGAGAAAGTTAAAACTTGTACTAATGAATTGACCCATCTGCAAGAACTTCAGGACCAAATGCTGAGACAAAGGACAAAGATTAATTGGCTAAGAGAAGGCGATACGAATTCATCTTTCTTCTATGCTTACCTCAAATCCAGGACTACAACCACAAATATTAGCCAACTCTACAAAGATGATGGCACCTGCATTCACAACCAGGAAGACATAGAAAAAGAGGTGTGTGAGTTTTATGGAAAATTGATGGGTACAAGGGAACCTAGAATGAATATGATTGATATTGATGTCATGAGGGAGGGGCCTCAACTGTCCATGGAACAAAGAGCTAATCTAATTTCACCAGTGTCTGTTACCGAAATCACTAATGCCTTAAAAGGGATAGGTGACCTTAAGAGCCCAGGTATCGATGGGTACGGAGGAAAAAATTTCAAAGCCAGCTGGGACATTGTTGATAAAGATGTTATTGAAGCTGTTACAGAATTCTTTGAGCAGAATGTGATTTATAAAGCTTTCAATGAAACAATTGTTACTCTTATTCCTAAACAGGCGGATGCCAAAACCTTGAAAGATTACAGGTCAATTGTTGGATGCTCAACAATCTATAAAATCATATCCAAGATACTCACAACCAGACTTGGGAAGGTGTTGGGAACCATCATCAGTAAAGCGCAAGCAGCTTTTGTTCCAGGTCAGAAAATCCATTCTCACATCTTACTAGCTATGGAACTTTTGAAAGGTTATAATAGGAATACTGGTACTCCTAGATGCATGGTACAATTAGATCTCCAAAAAGCGTATGACATGGTTGATTGGGGTGCTCTTGAAAATATTCTTAGTGAAGTAGGAATACCTAAGAAATTTATTGATTGGATTATGACCACTGTGACTACAGTTTCTTATAGATTTAATATCAATGGCAAGTATACTGATAAGGTCAATGCAAGAAGAGGTATTAGGCAAGGGGACCCCTTATCCCCTCTCCTGTTTGTAATAATTATGGAATATCTCAGCAGATTACTTTTCAGAATGCAAAAGAATCCTGACTTCAACCACCATGTTAAATGTGAAAGGCTGCAAATCACCCACTTAACCTTTGCTGATGACCTCTTGCTGTTCTCTAGAGGCGATCATGTGTCCATGGATATTCTACAATTAACTTTGAACAAGTTTCTGGATTCTACATGTTTGAAAATAAACCCTTCTAAGAGTAGGGTGTATTTTGGTAATGTTTCCGAAAATGTCAAATGTGCCATCCTCCAGCTAACCTCATACAAAGAAGGGTCTCTCCCCTTTAGATACCTTGGTATTCAGGTGACTAGTAAGTGTCTTGCTGTTATCCATTACATGCCTTTATTGGACAGGTTATTAAGTAGAATAACTCACTGGAGTTCTAGATTGCTGAGTTATGCAGGTAGGCTGCAACTCATCAAGAGTGTGCTCTATGCCATCACAACCTATTGGATGCAGTGTATTTGGTTCCCAAAAATTGTGATCAACAAGATCAACGCAATCTGTAGATCTTTTCTCTGGACAGATGGTAATATTATCAGTAGGAAAAGTCCAGTAGCGTGGGATAATGTTTGTAAACCACATGTGAAAGGCGGACTAAATGTGATGAATTTGGAAACTTGGAATAGTATGTTTATGATAAAACTTCTCTGGAATATCTATGCAAAATTTGATGATTTATGGGTTCGCTGGATACATGCTTATTACTTGAGACATGAAGGTATTTTGACTAGAATTGTTAAGGGATCGGACTCTGGAATTTTCAAAGCAATTCTAATACAAAGGGACAATCTAGTGACTATACAAAGTACATGGAATGATATGCTGCAGACAGGTAAATTCCATGGGAGAAAAGTGTATCAAAGCCTTCTACCTATTACTCCTAATGTTGCATGGGCCAAATTAATTCTTCACAATAGAGATAGACCCCGTGTAGTTATTACTCTTTGGATGATCTGCCATGATAAGTTAGCTACCAAGTCCAGACTTTTCAGATTTGGAATGCTCAATAATAACAAGTGTGTTTTTTGCAATGAAGAGGAAATCATTGATCACTTATTTTTTTGTTGTCTGGAATTGAAGCAAATCTGGATTGGTATTCTTCAGTGGATGGGTATTCAACACAGTCCAAAAAAATGGAAAGAGGAAATGCAATGGGTTCTAAGAAATTATGGTGGGAAAGGTTGGAAATCTGAACTGTTTTAGGCTTGCCCTTACAGAAACGCTTCATGAGATCTGGCTTTTTAGAAATGAATCCTGTTTTAATCAAAGAACTGATAACAGGAAGTGTCTAGATAGAATTATAAACAACATAATATATAGAGGGTGAACTAGTCCTAAGCTTAGACCACATATAGCTAGGTTGATTTTACCTTAAAGTAGGTTTATTTGTTTTGTTGGCTGGATCCTTTGATCGCCTTGTTATGTAATGATTTTTTTGAGTTAATGCCAAATTTTTTGATTCAAAAAAAATAAATAATAATAATAATAATAATGAATGAATAAAGTGATAATAGAATTTTGACTCAAGAGAGAAAGTTAAATAGTGAAATAATACTATAAACATGTAAAATAAAAAACATTATTATTACTGTATTATATTGAGCTTTTTTTTTTTATTAATGAAATGTTATAAAATTTTCTTTTTTGAAAAAAATAAACTTCTAAAGTGGCTAGAAACCGGAAAAACAATTCATACTAAATGTAGTTTTATTGGGTGTATATATCAATAATTAGCTTAGAAACTGGAAAAACAACTCATACTAAATGTAGTTTTATATTTTCTATAATTAATATTTTCTTAGAATTTTTGTATTAAAATAAATTTTATATAAATATTTTCTAAGTCATACACTCCATCATCCATTTATAATAATAATAAATAAAATAATAATTAATAAAAACACTTAAATACAATTTTAAAAAAAGTTACAAAGTAGTACCCTAAAAGTGTAAAAATACTAAAAATTTTAAATTTATCATGCCATACAAATATTTTAAAATAAAAAATGTGATTTAATAAGTGACATGGTAATAAAAATTTACAATGTAATGGGATATCCTAAACCCTAAACCCTCCTAAACCCTAAATTACATAAGTTAGAGAAAAAAAAGCCGGTTAATCAACAAAAAAAGAGGATTTGAATAAAGAAAAAGACGAAAACAGCCCTGAAAAATTGCCCCTAACTTCTATAAAATAGGTTAGTTTCCCTAAGAGAAAAAAGTGTAAGAGTGATCGGAGAAACATGGGTATGAACTGCAACAGAGTAGAACACTTCAAAGAAACCACCATGAAAATCCAAACTGAAATTCCTATTCATCAAACAGAGTACAACACTTCAAAGAATCTACCATGAAAATCCAAACTGAAATTCCTATTCATCAAACAGAGTAGAACACTTCAAAGAATCCACCATGAAAATCCAAACTGAAATTCCTATTCATCAAGTTCGTTTACCGCCGCAACGAACTTCGCTCAAAAAACTCAAACAAAGACTCTCTGAAATCTTCTTCCCTGATGATCCCTTACACCGTTTCAAAAACCAACCGTCCTTCACCAAGTTTCTTCTTACTCTTCAATTCCTGTTCCCCATTTTTCAATGGGGCTCCCACTACAATCTCAAACTCCTCCGTTCCGATATCGTCTCCGGCCTCACCATTGCCAGTCTCTCCATTCCTCAGGTCACACAATAACCGTTGCATGTCTGAGTGTGTTGTATTACTCAATTATTTTAATTACTATTAGTATCGAGTCTGTTTGTCTGATTATTAATGTTATTAATTGCAGGGCATAAGTTACGCCAAACTAGCAAACTTGCCACCTATTATTGGTTTATGTAAGAATTTAATTTAATTTTAAATTTATAGTTTTATTTATTTAATTAATGAAATGACTATGATGGAAAAAATTGAATATGATTTTCAGATTCAAGTTTTGTGCCACCATTGATATATGCTCTGCTTGGAAGTTCAAGACATGCTGGTGTTGGACCAGTTTCAATTGCATCATTAGTTATGGGATCAATGTTGAGTGAAAGTGTTTCTTTCACTAAAGATCCTACTCTTTATCTTCAATTGGCTTTCACTGCAACTTTTGTGGCTGGTTTATTCCAATCTTCCCTGGGCATATTAAGGTAGTGTTCTTAATTATTTTGGTCAATTTGAGAATATTTTTTATAGTAACTTTAACAATATTTTATTGGTTTTTCTTCTTCCCTAAAATTTTCAGGTTAGGTTTTGTAATTGATTTTCTATCAAAGGCAACATTGGTTGGTTTCATGGCTGGTGCTGCTATCATTGTTTCATTACAGCAATTGAAAGGGTTACTTGGAATTGTGCATTTTACTAACAAGATGCAAATTATTCCTGTATTGCACTCTGTTTACCATCAAATGAATGAGGTACATATTAACTCTAATATTAAGTCTAATATTAAGTCTAAGAGGTTATAGTAATTAGGGTTCCGGTCTTAGAGGATATAAGTCTGCGCAAAAATTGTTCCTTAGTATATTTTATAGAGATTATAAGCAAAAAAAATTAATTTATTTAATAATTAATGTATTTTATTTATATCTAGACTAGATACATAAATTTTTTAATAAATATGAAAATATAGTATATATGTTTAGTTTTCATGAAAATAGTATACTTTTTTAAAGTAAATAAAAAATAATTAATATTTTTATTCAATTTTATCATTATTTTTATAGAAATAAAAGTCCTCTATTTTAAGAAATGTAGAGATTAAAAATGTACAAACATTTTATAAAGTAATTTTGCTTTTACTAAACTAAATGATTTATATATTATCATTATCCTTGCATGGTTTGTAAGCAATGGATGGCTATTTTATTTTCATATATGCTTTCTTGTGGTATTAATTAGTAATTGCAATTATAATAAAGAATCATATTCCAACTTTTTAATTTTATCTTTAAAGATTCTTTTTTGCTACTTGCTAATGAGAGTTTAATATAAAAAAATTATAACAAAAGAATGAGGGTATAATGGGTAATTTTCAAATATTGTTATGGTAGTGTAAATTGACTAAAGTATCTTATTTTTTGCAGTGGTCATGGCAAACTATTGTTATGGGATTTGGTTTCTTAGCATTCCTTCTCATATCAAGACACATTGTAAATTTCTCTATCTTGCATTAAATCATATACCGATACCGACACGAACACAGATACGTAGATACGTATTTTTTCTGGTACATAGATATCATCTAACAAGTCTTTATGAAAATTTTGCAACAGAGTTTGAGGAAACCAAAACTCTTCTGGGCTTCAGCAGCTGCTCCTTTAACATCAGTCATTCTGTCAACAATTTTAGTCTTTCTTCTCAGAAATAAAACTCATCAAATTTCAGTGGTAAGAAAATTTTACTCGCTTCATCGTAACTGTTTGATTGAAATATCGGTCGATTTTCAATAACCGGTTAACTGTGTATTTTTCGGCAGATTGGATACTTATCAAAGGGTGTTAATCCACCATCAGTAAACCTGTTATACTTCAATGGTCCTTACTTGGCTCTTGCTATCAAAACAGGCATTGTCACTGGGATTCTATCTCTCACAGTAAGTACTGCATCTAGATTTTCCTACTTCGATATATTACATGATGTTAACTGTGATTTTCTACTTAACTGTGTGATTTACTCGTATTCGACCAAATTTTCGTATGTTTTAGGAAGGAATTGCGGTAGGTAGAACATTTGCAGCCCTTAAGAATTACCAGGTGGATGGAAACAAAGAGATGATGGCTATTGGTATTATGAACATAGCTGGTTCTTGTACTTCATGCTATGTCACGACAGGATCCTTTTCTCGAACGGCTGTTAACTACAATGCTGGAGCACAGACTGCAGTTTCTAATATAATCATGGCTTCAGCTGTTCTAGTGACCCTTTTGTTTCTCATGCCACTATTTTACTATACGCCAAACGTTGTCTTAGCGGCCATCATCATCGCTGCTGTGATTGGACTGATAGATTATCAAGCTGCACATAAACTGTGGAAGGTTGACAAACTTGATTTCTTGGCCTGCATGTGCTCATTTTTCGGCGTTCTCTTCCTTTCTGTACCGTTAGGCCTCGGTATAGCGGTAAGCTGATCTAAATATACGAGCTGAAATACCGTCGCGTTGACAATGTAAAACTTTGTATGCAATCATTCAATCAGATTGGCATTACGACAAAACCTGATTGGATGGCTATATAAAAATGTTTTACACTGTCGGTGTGTATGCGTTATTAATAACAATTTTATCGTCGAAAATCTTCAGGTTGCGATATCGGTTTTCAAGATCCTACTTAATGTCTCGAGACCAAACACTTTAGTTTTGGGGAACATACCAGGAACACAGATATTCCATAACATAAACCAATACAAAGAAGCTTTAAGAGTTCCTTCGTATCTCATTTTGGCCGTTGAATCTCCAATCTATTTCGCGAATTCAACTTACCTTCGAGAGAGGTTCGATAAGAACATTTCTGAAATTTTAATCTGTTAAGTTCAGGATATATTTCTTTGAATGAATGCATGATTCATATTAAGAGCTTCTCCTACCACAGGATACTGAGATGCGTTCGAGAAGAGGAAGAACGCGTAAAAGAAAATAACGGAAATGCGTTGAAGTGCATAATTTTAGACATGACAGGTAATGATTTCACTGCTCTAACATCAAACAATCGTGCAGTATCGGCTTTGAATATATTCACTAAACAATATTTTGTATTTTCAGCTGTCACGGCAATAGACACAAGGCTTTGAATATATTCACTAAACAATATTTTGTATTTTCAGCTGTCACGGCAATAGACACAAGTGGACTCGAAACTTTAGATGAACTTCGAAAGATGCTGGAAACGAGATCACTTCAGGTATAGTAACTAATGACATTGATTTCAGAAGGTTAAAGAAAACTACGATTTTTCGCTTTCTAACATCTTATAATTTGCTACTGCAGTTTGTGCTGGTGAATCCGGTTGGAAATGTGATGGAAAAGTTACATTTGTCGAAGATTTTGGATACCTTTGGATTTAAAGGAGTATATCTCACAGTAGGAGAAGCTTTGGCTGATATTTCGACATCAGAGAAAGCTGAACCTTGATTTTCAACTAATGGTTTTCTAGGATATGGGAGAGATCGTAGAAGAACCGTCACTGTTTTTTTGTTTTTTTGCGAGAAATACTCGCTTAAGGGAAAAAAAATCTTATGTTTTATGCTAGTTAAGCAATTTTTGTACTATTTGATTAGAGGGAAAGTGTTCCTAATAGAGACATGTTTTGGCATCAGAAATGAAAGTATTATTGGTAATTTCGTATCAGTTTCTTGTTTGCAAATGGCATATATTAATAGCAACAAAGTTTAGATTTAAAAGCTTGAAATTGTATAGTTATTGAGTAATTTGATAGCTCTTCATAACAAAATTATCATTTCAAATTCAGGTTCTGACCAAACCAATAATCTTCAGACAATACAAACAACAACCAAACATCATGTGGAGTTGCCAACATGAATCAAACCACTAGACAGTTGTTCACAAACTAAAACTATTCATCACTGATTAGTTCTTTTCAATGCAGTTCGGTTTGATTTAAAGGCTCGATTCATTTTTTGGTTTCTTCCAACAGTCCATATATTCAGTTTGACTTTATGGTTTTCTTAACAGTGCTAATAGTAATACAAATTTGTCAAAGTTCAATTCACAGAGAATCGGTTCGGCTCAAAAAGGTAGAATTCAATTTTCGGTAAAGCTAGTTCAGAGACACAGAACTGATGCACGAACCTTTACACCAGATTGTTTTGGTTCAGAACAAACTATTAGCAGTTTGGTTTTAACAATTCAACTCGGCTCGATATTCCTACCTGGACCAAAACATGAAGCATCTTTGCAGACAAGACAAGATAATAACATTTTATCATATATATGTATATTATTAAACTCTTATCCAAACATTGACATATATTGGGTTTAGAGTAGCAAAAATGGAATATAAACAAAGGTAGAATCAAAAAACAATGATAGACGATAAAATACAGATGAGAGAGGGCCCAGTAGCCTCTTTCAGCTCATCTATCAAACATTACCATGCACATAGCTGTTCTGAGTTATCATAATCGAGAAAACTCTTTCTTTCCTATAGCTACAAAACCACGAAATTCGGTTCTTGACAACTAACACATAGAATACTTTTGCACAGCAATAACCAAAAGCCGAAAGCAAAAACAAATCCACATAGCCGATTGTCTACGTCTTTTACCTTCACAACAGTTTCGTAATAATGCAGGTTATTTGGAAACTTGCAGAGCCATGAGAAAGATGTCGTCATGGTAACTCGAGTTAGGAGAGTGCTCTTCTGAGTTAGTGCAAGTCTTGTCCGTTTCATCTTCTGCAAAAATCTCCTCCGATCGACACTTAAAACTGCAAAACGCTTTCTCTTCACTGCAAGATATATACAATAAATTAAACTAATGTTTATGACTTAACTGAAAAAAACTCGTGATAGAAAAGTGAGATGTTTAAGACAAACCTATATGCATAAGTGTCCTCCTCCTCGTCTAATTTCTTACTACACGAGTAACAAAAGCTCGTAACACTGTCAAAACGACGAGGCGCAGATTCTTGAGAAGATTTGAAAGCTGGTTCTTCTTTCTGGCTGAACTCAATAAAGTCATTGTTGTCGCATTCCAAAATGCAGTCACCGAATATATGCGTTCGCTTAGGATTTGGACCGTGAGAGATTATACAAGTATAATCCTCGGAAAGCTCTATCTCTTTTGCAGAGAGTGAACCTACATATATCGGAAGTGAACATGATTTGATTTTTAAAGAATCATCTACTAGTGAATTTCTGTTCATAACCGGGGCAAAACTTGACGTTGCAGAAGTAACTTCTACAAACAAATCATTGGTTCCCAAATTAGAGCTTTGAGTTGAGTTGATTACCGAAGAAGGTTTGGAGGAATCAGGCAAAGATTCCCGGTTGACACCATCATCAAATCTTTCAACTTCTGATAAGCGACTTTTGGTTTCAGAAGGAAGTGAAATTACATAGTTTTTTGGCAAGGAATTGGTTTTCAAACAAGATGCAAGAGATTCAAGATTTTTGTTTGAGAATTGACGTATGCCGTTCTTCACCTGTGATCCAAAAATTATATTTTTCCTCTGAAATTCACCAAGGATCTCGTTACTAGATTTGGTCTCGTTAACAAGAGAAGTTATGATCCCAAGGCCTACTTTACTTCCATCGAACGGCTTCTTATGCTCAGCTTTCTTAGAAGACTTAACACCGAAAACATTGCTAAGATTCGAGAAAAGTCTACAATCAAGAGGAGATGTAGGACTCCAAACGGATTCAAAATCTGATAAGTTTTTCACACCAACTCCGATCCTAGAACCAGAAGCATGAAAAATTGAGGAGCATATTTGTCTCGGGCTTATTGTTTCAGAAGGTAAAGAGAAATTGGAAGAAGAATCGGCCATGATATCAAAATACTTCCGAGGATGATCCTTAGTACCTCATTATTCCTCTTCACACGACGAAATCAGCACTTCCTTCCAGCATCATCACATTCTGAAAACTAATGTAAACACCATTACGCAACCGGTTATCATCACATTCTGAAAACTAATGAAAACACCATTACGCAACAGGTTATCTTCTTTCCATTTGACATGGATTAGCAGCAGAAACGTAAAAGCTTCTCTAGTCAAAATAATCGGCAAATCGACCAACAATATTTGCAACTCACAGTTAAATCTCCATTTAAGTAAATCTCATTAGAATCCGAGTAATTGATTAAACTAAAACATTTTCCATAAACATTCTCAACAACATAATGCTACAAAATCAACTTGGAAAATACAAACCTATGAACAAAGATCTATCAACTAGGAGACATAAAAAACAACAAAAATGAAATCAGACAAATCCTAAATTTTTCACCTGATCAAAATCCAAAAATTCAACTGCAAAAGATTTTTTTTTCTTAAACATAGTATTCATCAAAAACTCAAAAATCAACCATGACTTCAGACAAGTCAGAGTCTGATTATCATCAAAACAATCTATCAAAATCTACAAAAGGGTCTCTGATTATTACTCATAAGAAGAAAAAAAAAAATCTTAATTTCATGAAAAAGTAAAAAACCACAGCACATTCTACAAGATAAACTTCAAAATTCATAAGATTGATGTCAGAAATTAAGGAACAGAAAAAGAGAAAAAGAAGACATTTTTCAAGTAAATTAACCTACTTTTTTCAATCAGAGAGAAACCCAAATGCAGAATTGTTACAGAAAATAACACAAGTTCATATAACAAGTTTTTTACACATTTTTCTACCTTAGTTTGATAATCAGAAGAATTTTTGCATCATCATCCTGTTCCTCTTGCATGCATCGAAGTCAGAGAGACACAGTGAACGGCTTATTCTGAAAAGTACTGCTTCTCTCTCACTCTTTTTCTGTCTTTCTCATCTCTCTTTCATGATTGAGGCTCAAAATACGTATAGTACATGTATATACACCGTATTTGGCATAACATTCATAATTCTTTATTTACAATATTTTATTATTATTAAATAATAATGGTTTTTAAATCTCTTATTTTACTATTGGTAGCTATGCAGCAAAATTAAGAGAATCAACTTTGAATTTGTGACATTTTATTTATTTGTTTTTAAAAAATAAATTATATTTAATAGATTATTCGATCAAAACATATTTTTAATAGATTCATATTTTCATAATTATTCTTATTTAAAAATAAAATTATTTGTGATTTGTTTTGATTTTAGATGATTGATTTAAAATTTTGATTTTATTCTAATTTATTTAGTTTAATTTAAATCAGTTTTATAATATATTTAAATTACAAAATTTAATTTTCTTATTAATATTAATATTTAAAATATTATAAATAATATATTTGAAATAATATATATCATATAATTAATTAAATTTATAAAATAAAAATGATTAATTTGTTTGAAACAAATGAAAGTTAAAAAATATAAACAAAAATAATAAATTAATGCAGTATATCATATTAATATAAAATAATAAATATAAAAATATATGTATATTGTTCGGTTCAATTTAAATCGATTTTAAAATATCTGTCTAAAATTTTATCCGATATGAATGAATGTTCAAAATAAATTAAACACATCTAATAATATTATAAAAAAAATCGATTTTTAAACTTTTTTTAATCAATTTATAGTTTTTTTTTCTAGATCAATTTGTATTTCTTATTTGTATCCAAACATTTTTATTAGATAATATATAAATATTTTCTTAACTAAAATTTGAATTTTATATCACTATATGTAACTGTAAGAGGAAGAGTAGAACCTCTTTTATATGAAATTTATTAATAAATAAACTTGTTCTTTATACTGTATGAAAAATCTTATGAATAAAATATTATGGTTTTTAAAAAGTGTATGAAAGATCATAAGTGATTTAATTTTATAATGATCTGTAATAATGTTGGATAGAAAAGTTCAACCATAAGCAATAAATTATAGCCGAACAAATTGTTTAAAAGAAAAAGAATAAAGATGACATGTTGATTATTAAATAAAATGATTTTTTAACCTAAAATTTTATGGATTTTGGACTTGATTTGGATAGGTTTCTTCATTGTTGAGAATTTTATGGGAGAGTCAGAAAAAAAAAACAAAAAGGACAAAAGAAAAAGGTGAGTGTGACCAGGCACAGAAAAATAACTGACCATGTTCACAACTTCATAGTTTTGAGTGGGCCCAATCTAAGATGGGCCACAACTTCTTCACCTTTAACTTGTAAAAGAAATATTTTGTGTGATAGAAAATAAAGAGAATTAAATGAAAATAGAGAGAATTAAATGTTTTGATATCAATTATTTTTAGTGTATTTTTTGAAATATATGTAAGTGAGAAGTTATGGAGTTTAATACATCAAAGTGTGAAATTGGTGGATAGAAGGGCTCAAGGAGTTTTGCAAAGATATGTGATTGATTTTGATGAGACATCTATAGTGGATATAAAAAAGAATTGATATTTAATTTGGCAGGAAGCACACAAATGGTATAAGTTGTATATGATTGATGTTGTAATAATTTATTTGTATGACTTAACTTATTTGTATAACTCCATAGACAATAATATTTACATGAAGGATTTAATTTATCTAAGCACCATAATTTTGGATTTCAAGAAGATTATTCTTTATATGGGCTAAATAATTTGAATACATGTGATATAATCGTCTCAATAAATATATGTTGAGGGAGATACACGGATGCTTCATTAATTTTTATGAAAAGATTTAAAAGATAATTTGTTACAATTGTTATTATTTTGATGACATAAATATTGTTGGGGCACTTGAATAGCTTACAAAAGCTATAAATTACTAAAAAATGTAGTTTAAGATTAACGACTTGAAAATGACAAAGTTCTGTTTAAGATTACAAATTGAGTATTTATACAATGGCATTTTAGTACATCAAGAAACTCAAAAAATGTGTGCAACCGCTTTTATATGGCCTAATTTCATTTTTTGTTTATGTTAGAGAAAAATATACGTTTAGAATTGTTTAGAAGATGGGTTGAATAGACTTTTCTTCTAAAATTATTTTTTAAAACATTTTCTTAAAAAATAAAAGTTTTACAAGCAAAAGTTGTGAAATATCTTGAAGCTAACTGATAACTTTCATTGAATTTTAAGAATAGAATAAATAACCACATGATAAACAAACACCCACAAACTTGGGCTGATTTTAACTGGCCACTAACCTGCTCATAAACGTGTTGCAAGCACAACCAAACAGACTTTGACTTATTCAAATTTAAAGGGAAATAATAGACTCTAATGACTAATTAATAAACTAATGCATAATAACTTACAACAAGAAATATTTTAACATCCTCCCCTGAACTGAAGATTCTTCATCCAAGATCTCCAATTCACTTCCTCTGATTGAATTCTGCTAAGTCACACATGCCAAGTTTTCCCCTAAACCTCTGAAAAGTATCCAACTTGATTACCTTAGTCATCACATCAGTAACTTGTTCATGTGTTCCACTTTACTCCAATTCTATTATGCCATCTCTAACTAAGTCGCATAGAAAGTCAAACCTTACATCAATATGCTTACTCCTTTCATGGAGAATTGAATTCTTAGAGAGCTTAATTGTGGATTTGTTGTCACACCAAATCTTTGTACCTTTCTTCACACTTGTATTCCATCCCATCACTTCAATAATTTTCTTCAACACAACATTGAACAACACATTGAAATGCTGCAACGAACTATGCCTCTATTGTGGAAAGAGTAACGATAGGTTGCTTCTTAGAAGCCCGTGAAATAGCTCCTTCTTCTAGAAATAACACATACCAACTTGTATTATTTCCTATCATTGGTATCACCTACATAGTCACTACCTGTGTAACCCAATATACATTCATTCCTTGCATTTTTCTTATACCATATGCCATAAGTGAGTGTCCCCTTCAGATACCTAAGAACTCTTTTGCTGCTAACATGTGTTGTTTTGTTAGAGCTTGAATATATCTGCTTAGAAAGCAAAGTGTATACATTATATCGGGCATTGTGGTTGTGATATACAACATACTTCCAAGAGATGCTTGTACTAAGTTGCATCAACAAAGATACCATCACCTTTTTATAGATAACTTAACACTAGGTACCATCGAACTATGAACAAAATTCAGTCCAACAACTGCAACCTTTCCAGAATCTCCCTTGCATACTTCCGCTGACTAATAAATATTCCCTCCTTACTTTGAAATATCTTCACACCAAGAAAATAATGCATTCTCCCTAATTCTGTCATTTCAAACTCAGCATTCATTGATGACTTAAAATCTTATAATAATGAAGTAGTATTATTGGTGTACATCACATCATTCACATATACATTTACCAGTAACACACGAGTTCCCTTCCTTTTGATAAATAGTGTGTGCTTGTATGTACACCTTTTGAAACCAGCCTTGAAAAAGTATTGCTCAATTCTACTATACCAAGCTCTTGGAGTTTGTTTTAACCAATAAAGTGCTTTCTTAAGCTTATAAACCTTTGATTCGTCCCCCAACAATCACAAGCCCTTGTGTTTGCTCCACATAAAAATCCTTAGTAAGCTCACCGTATAAGAAAGTACTCTTCTTGTCTAGCTGACAAACTGGATAACCATGGTATGCAGCAAGAGCTAGAAAGAATCTAATTGTGTCCCACCTAGCCACATGAGCAAAGACATCAGTGTAGTTTATACCTTCCTTCTAAGCATACCCTTTCACAACCAATATTGCTTTGTATTTATAAACACTCCCATTATCTTTCAACTTTGTTTTAAACACCCACTTTACCTCAATTTGCTTCACACCTGATGAAAGCTCAGTAAGACACTGTGTATTATTCTTCTCAATTGCTTGAATTTCTTGCTTCATAGTAACTCTCCATTTCTCCCTCTTCACTGCATCTTCAAAAAATAGAGGATCCTATGTTGAGGCTAGCATAACACATAGATCTGTTTGACTGAAACCGGTATCATAGTCTTCCAAATACCCAAGAAGTCTTTTTTGTCTTGGTTCCATTAGTAGCAGTTACATATGGTTCATTCTGCGCATGATGACCCTCCACTTCACTTGCAGGAATTTTACCAATTTCCTCCTCATTGTCATCTTCATATGAATCACAAACTTCATCATCACATCCTTTCCAGATCAGTCTTGCTGATACAAAACTACTTTCAGGTTCACAATCCCATCCCTTTTTCTCATCAAATCTAACATCTCAACCGAAAACCACCTTTTAAGTGTTGGGATTGTACAATTTGTATGACTTTGATTCTTGATACATTTCCAAAAATAAACCTCTCAGACTCTTATCATCAAGTTTCTTCCTTTGCTAATCTAGAACATGTATAAAAGCAACACATCCAAAAACTTTAAAATGCTCGATTGAAGTTGGATTACCTGTTAGAAACTGTTGTTTTCGGATTTAAAAAATTGAGTTTGGCACAAGGAAATTATCGGGACGAGTCGCGTACTAGGTCGCTTTCTTTAAGACGTTTCGCCGTACTGCCAAATTATGCAAAGCAGTCGAATTACGACGACGCCTCCAGGATAAAACAGCCCGTTTAAATTACGATTATCAGTTGCACACTGATAAATCGCTCTAGAAATACACATTTCTAAATTAGTATCTGGCGCAAATAACCAGTCAAGAAAAGAAAAAATTGTAGATGAAGAGAATAAAGGGAGAGAAGAAGGAAATCAAAATTCGTGTGAATTTGTGAAATCCGATGTGCTCACTACTGAATTTCTACCCTGTATTTATAGGCAGCTACCTGCACCTGAGTGGGGAGAAATTCGTGGTGAGTGGAGAAAATGGTGGGAGAATGAGAAATTCGTGGAGGACTGGATCTGGCAGTTACTGACCAATTATTTTCTTAATTAATTAATATTTATTATTAATTAATTTTCCATCGAATTATATTAATTAATTAATGATAATTAAATTATATAAATTCGGGTCCAAAAAATAATTCATCTAGACCGGACCGAACCGAGTCGGCCGGCCGGACAGACGGACGGCGGCGGCGCGCGCGTGTGTGTCTAGTTGGTCATGGGTGTGTCCTCACTCCTTTCACAAAATTGGGTGCCCTTTAGGGCCCAACCCAATTGACCAAGTTGGAATATATAAACACTACTAATATTTCCATTCCCTTCAATGTGGGACTAAAATGAATCTTTTCAAATTCACTTCTATATTAGTTCTTACTTGTGTTCATTTATTGCTCATTAATTGTCAACAAACGTTTCCAATTCCCACTCTAATTAATTAAAGTTCCAACATTCCCCCACTTGAATTTAAAAGAGATTTTAGAAGTACGTCAGACGTTTCTAAGGTTGAGCATAAGCAAAGGTGTCTACAACTTGAACCTTAGCGTAGCGAGTAGGATTCTGATTCAACAAGAGTGACACCATTGTCTTGAACTCTATGTCGGACATCAGACCCGCACACAACCTTTCCGTAAGGTGTATTCTTGTAGCCCGTGCTTTACTGGTCCTGCACGTGTATCCCGGTTTAGTGAATGCTCTAGGAATTCTGCCTCGAAATTCCATAGGAACCGACCTCAGTTCCACAGTCACATAGGTGAATCTATCAAGAGTACTCCTGTAGCCTAGGTATTCCCTCATACAGAGTATATATCTCATTAAGAGTTTCTATTATCTCATCCTCTCATTACTTCAGGATTCATGCTTTACTTGCATGATCATTTCCATATTACTCACAACTTGTTATTACCCATTGAACCTATGTCTTGGGATCTCCAGTCATTTAGGTCGGGTTACCATCATGAGTAACTAATTGCTTTATAGGCATTAGTCCCATCTTTTTGGAAGTATTATGGACTTTCTCTCTAGCTAATCCTTTCGTCAAAGGATCTGCTAAGTTCTCATCAGTGCGTACATGATCCACTCTCACAGCTCGTTTAGAGATACAATCTCTAACAGTGCTATGTTTTCTTCTAATTTGACGTCTTTTACCATTATAATAACGGTTCTCAACTTTTGCAATAGCCGCGGTACTATCGCAGTGGATCAACACAGCTGGTATAGGTTTTTCCCATAGAGGAATCTCAGCTAGCAGGCACCTTAACCAACTTGCTTCTTCACTAGTTGTAGTTAATGCTATCATTTCAGACTCCATTGTGGACTGTGCCAGAATGGTCTGTTTCTTTGATTTCCAAGATACAACTCCTTCGACTATACTAAATATATAACCACTAGTAACTTTGGAATCATCCGATAAGGTGTTCCAATCTGCATCACTATACCCTTCTAGTACAGCAGGAAATTTCTGATAGTGTAGGCCGAGGTCCATAGTCCTTTTAAGGTACCTCATTACTCGCTCAATAGCTTGCCAATGTTCGTTACTCGGCCTACTTATAAATCTGCACAACAATCCTACGACATATGCAATGTTGGGTCTAGTACAATCAGTGGCATACCTAAGACTGCCAATTATGCTCGCATGTTCTGCTTGTTTGACACTTTCTCCAGTGTTCTTAAACAGTTTCACACTTGGATCATACAGAGTGCATGCAGGTTTACAATCAAAGTATTTATATTTCTTTAAGATCTTCTCCACATAGTGAGATTGATCCAAAGAAATTCCTTAGTCGGATCTCGTGATCTTGATACCCAGGATCACGCTTGCTTCTCCGAGGTCTTTCATATCAAAGTTATTGCATAACAATGATTTCATATCATTAATGGCCTGAATGTTTGATCCAAATATAAGTAGATCGTCTACATATAGACATATGATAGTACAAATGCGATTATCAGATTTGTAATAAACACACTTGTCACTTTCATTCACTTTGTACCCATTAATTATCATTAGGTTATCAAACTTTTCATGCCATTGTTTAGGGGCTTGTTTTAGTCCATACAGAGACTTATCTAACTTACAGACCTTGCTTTCTTGTCCTTGGATCACAAACCCTTCTGGTTGTTCCATATAGATTTCTTCTTCTAAGTCACCGTTTAAAAAAGCTGTTTTAACATCCATTTGGTGTACTATTAAGTTATAAATGGCTGCTATTGAAATGAGTACCCTAATGGATGTAATTCTAGTGACCGGAGAAAAGGTGTCGAAGAAATCTATATTTTCTCTTTGTCTAAAACCCTTGGCTACAAGGCGAGCCTTGTATTTCTCAATCGTTCCATCAGGTTTTAGTTTCTTTTTCAAAACCCCTTTACAACCAATTGGTTTGCAACCCGGAGGTTAGTCTACTAGGTGCCAGGTCTTGTTAGATTCTAGAGAATCTATCTCATCATCAATGGCTTCTTGCCATAAGTCTGCATCCATAGATGACAGTGCTTCTTGAAGATTTATTGGATCTTCTTCTACATTATAGGCCGCATAATCGGGCCCATAGTCTTTAGCAACTCTTGCTCTTTTACTTTTTCGAAGTTCTGTTTCTACATTGTCGCTGCTTTCAGTGCTTTTTATCACAGGAATGTGACTCGATTGTGTGCCCCCACTATTTCTCGATTTGAAAGGAAATTTGTCTTCAAAGAATTCAACATCGTTTGATTCTATAATTACTCTGGCATTTAGGTCATAAAACCTATATGCCTTACTGTTTGCTGCATACCCAATGAATACGCATTCATAGGCTCTACTAGCGAGTTTAACTCGTTTCGGATCCGAAATTCTGACATAAGCCAGACAGCCCCAAGTTCTTAAATAAGACAAATTTGGTTGTCTTTTCTTTAATATCTCATAAGGTGAGATCTTACTTTTTGACTTGGGAACTTTATTCAGGACATAGCAAACAGTCAATAAAATTTCCCCCCACCAGTGAGGTGCAACACCAGAATTCAACATGATTGCAACTACAAGTTCAGTAAGAGTCCTATTCTTTCTTTCCGCTTTACCATTCATTTCAGGAGAGTATGGAGCAGTCTTTTCATGTATAATACCATGTTCAGCATAAAAATCATTAAACAAGCTAGAGTCATATTCGGTTCCCCTATCACTGCGAAGTCTCTTAATCTTCTTGTTAAATTGATTCTCAATTTCAGTTACATACACCTTAAACATGTCAAGTGCTTCACTTTTATTCTTCATTAGATATACATAAGTATAATCAGAGCAATCGTCAATAAAAGTGATAAAATAACGTTTATTATTTCTAGTTAAACTTCCATCTAATTCATATATATCAGAGTGTATAAGATCTAGGGGGTCAGATTCTTTTATAATTGATTTATGTGAAGTTTTTGTTATTTTAGCTTGACTGCAAAATTCACATTTGTTGGAATCATTAACATTTAGTTTAGGGATTAGGCCTATGTTGCTTGCATTAGAAATGATTTTTTTATTAACGTGGCAAAGTCTACCATGCCAAATATTAAAGTCACACATAGAGTAAACAGAAGGAGAAATTTTATTCAAATCAACATTCAACTTAAACATGCCATCAGTGGCGTACCCTTTTCCAACAAAAATACCATTCTTAGTGATGGTGTACAAATCTGCCCCTAAAGTTTGACTAAACCCAGCCTTATTCAAAAGAAAACCAGAAACAAGATTCTTCCTAATTTCAGGAACATGCATGACGTCCTTCAAGATCAAAGTCTTTCCTGAAGTGAACTTCAGCTCAACATCTCCAATTCCAGCAACATTAGTGGTGTGAGCATCTCCCAACAACACTTTCTTATCTTCAGCATTCATGTATGTCTTTAACATAGCACGATCGTAGCAGACATGACGAGTGGCGCCAGTGTCTATCCACCAACCATCACTTCCACCAACCATGTTGATTTCAGTGATCATGGCAATAAGTTGCTCATCAGTCAGGTTGACCTGAGCATTTGAGCCAGCTGCAGGTTTAGGCCTGCTCCTACATTTATTTGCCATATGGCCCGGTTTCCCACAGTTGTAGCAAGAAAAAACCGGAGCATCATTTCTTTGAGGTGGTGGTTGTTGCTTAGCAAATGGAGCCGATGGGGCCCTAGAGGGATTCCCATTCTTAGTTCGGTTCATAGCATTGTGGTTCTGATTCTTTAAAGGTTTGCCCGTAGGCTTCAGAACCGACCAAATTTCTTTTTGTTGTTAGACACAACTAATACTTCTTCTTTCTGATCTTGTTTCCGAGCCTCCTCTTCAATTCGGAGGCGAGTTATCAGACTCTCGATTGAAAATTCTTTTGTTTTGTGACGAAGCACATTTTTGAAATCTTTCCAACCAGGGGGCAGTTTGTCAATAATTACAGCAATTTGAAATTGTTCATTGAGGGGCATACCTTCTGTAATAATCTCATGAGCAATCTTCTGAATTTCGTGGCTTTGAGCTTCCACCGACTTCTCATCCACCATCTTGTAGTTCAAGTAGCGGCTGACAGCAAATTTCTTCACACCTGCTTCTTCAGTCTCATATTTTCTTTGCAGAGCCTCCCATACCTGTTTAGCAGTCCTGTAGCTACTATAGTAGTCGTACAGATCATCAGCAAGGCTGTTCAGAATGTGATTTTTGCACAGATAATCATTCTCGTGCCATAAGGAGATTTCTTTTCGGAGCTGTAGATCATCTGCTGCAGCCTTAGCTTTTGCAGCATCTGAGTCAGATATTTTGGAAGTCCCGTCTGAATCTGCAAGTGAGTTACCGTTAGGTAGTTTAGATGATGCAGAAGGGACAACCGGGATATCCTCAGTCAGAACGTGGGCAACCTTTTTCAGAGTTAAGAAAAATTTCATCTTAGCTTGCCAACGTTTGAAATTAGAACCCTCAAACCTGAAAGGTTTGTCAGAGACTGAAGCGGCCGCAGTAGTACCGATAATTTCCTCAGTTGCCATGGCAGTTATTAAAACGTCTTAAAATTGTTGTTTTTGGATTTAAAAAATTGAGTTTGGCACAAGGAAATTATCGGGACGAGTCGCGTACTAGGTCGCTTTCTTTAAGACGTTTCGCCGTACTGCCAAATTATGCAAAGCAGTCGAATTACGACGACGCCTCCAGGATAAAACAGCCCGTTTAAATTACGATTATCAGTTGCACACTGATAAATCGCTCTATAAATACACCTTTCTAAATTAGTATCTGGCGCAAATAACCAGTCAAGAAAAGAAAAAATTGTAGATGAAGAGAATAAAGGGAGAGAAGAAGGAAATCAAAATTCGTGTTAATTTGTGAAATCCGATGTGCTCACTACTGAATTTCTACCCTGTATTTATAGGCAGCTACCTGCACCTGAGTGGGGAGAAATTCGTGGCGAGTGGAGAAAATGGTGGGAGAATGAGAAATTCGTGGAGGACTGGATCTGGCAGTTACTGACCAATTATTTTCTTAATTAATTAATATTTATTATTAATTAATTTTCCACCGAATTATATTAATTAATTAATGATAATTAAATTATATAAATTCGGGTCCAAAAAATAATTCATCTAGACCGGACCGGACCGAGCCGAGCCGGCCGGCCGGCCGGACGGACGGCGGCGGCGGCGCGTGCGCGTATGTCTAGTTGGTCATGGGTGTGTCCTCACTCCTTTCACAAAATTGGGTGCCCTTTAGGGCCCAACCCAATTGACCAAGTTGGAATATATAAACACTACTAATATTTTCATTCCCTTCAATGTGGGACTAAAATGAATCTTTTCAAATTCACTTCTATATTAGTTCTTACTTGTGTTCATTTATTGCTCATTAATTGTCAACAAATGTTTCCAATTCCCACTCTAATTAATTAAAGTTCCAACAGAAACTATGAGACTTCTGCTGAAAATGTAGGTTGACCAGACAATTGCTTCAGGCCATAAAGTGGTAGGCATCTTAGTATCCATAATGGTCATATTTTTCCTTTCTGTGACTCCATTATATGGTGGAGTGAGAGTAGTATTGAGCTTCCTTCTAATTCCCTCTTTAGTATACATGTCTCAAAAGTCTGTAAGAGTAAACTCCCCCTCTATCTATTCTAAGACATGTAATGGCATACCCCGATTCCTTCTCAATTTGAGCCTTGAATTTCTTGAAAACATTAAATGTTTCTGATTTTGCTTTCAAGAAAAAAACCATAGCTTTTGACTAAAATCATAAGTCATTGTAAGTATTTACCTCATATCACTGCTTTATTTAGGAGTGATAGGGCCACATAGATTTGCATGAAGTATTTGCAACCTCTAAAAGGAATTCCACTTGCTTTGCTTTGGAAAAACCTTTCTCTGTTGCTTCCCTACCATGCAAGTTGAGCAAAGTTCTGAATTTCCCGTTAGCTTGGGCAAACCTATAACCAGTTTCTGCTTCTCTAATTTCTTTAAATTTTGATAGCTCAAGTGTCCAAAACTACAATGCCACAAAGTCAATGAATCTTCCTTGATACCAGTAATTTGCAAACATTAATCTAAGTTTCTCTGTTAACTTTTCTTTGGCATAATATGAAGCACAAACATTATGTTTGTCTTCTTTTTAATTTGAAAAAAAAAATCATTCACCTCATGAAAGACTTTACAGACATTGTTCTTGATAAGAAAGGTGAGCCCTCTATCCTGCATTTGGCCAACACTGTCGCTACTGCGAAAATCGGCGCCGGCTATGACAGAAGAGTCGCCACCGTGCGTTATTTATCCTAAAGGAGGGAAAGGAAACGCTCAGAGTAAACCTAACGCAAAGAAGGGAAAGGAATGGTCATCGCAACCAAATCCTAGATTCGGGAGTCGGTTACGCAAGGGGAAGGTATTAGCACCCCTCACGTCCGTCGTACTCGACGGGATCCACGCTTGTTTTCTATCTAAGGGTATGTTATTCTATCTACTCTACAGGTCTGGGTTAAAAAGAAAAGAAAATGACTCGGCAAAGTATCGCACTTTATGCCTACGTATTCCCGTCTGGAACGAGAAATCAGAGTCAACGTAGTTCGCCTACCTACGGGAAAGGAGGGGAAGGTTGCTCACTAGGATATCGCATCCTATGCCTACATACTTTCATATAGCATGAAAGATCAGAGCAAACGTAGTTCGGGCTACGGAGGACACAAGTTTGTCTGACAGTTTTTTATCTCCTTAAGAAAGGGGTTTCCTGATTAAAGGTCCAAGCGGACAAAAATAGAGTTTGAATGTTTGTTTGAGTTTTTTACGAAAGAAATGTTTTTTAGTCTGTTTGCAACTTGTACTGCACTAAAGACTTGTGATCTGAGAGTGACTACGTCGCATGTCACCCTAAGGGTACCATACTAAGCAGTCAGATTACTGAAGAGTGACCCTCAAGCAACCTTTTCTCATATAGATTAAGGCTCGTAGCGTACAGCGCGCGTTATCCTTATTTTTGTGTTTTTGAATTGTTTTGAGATGAGAAAAGAATGTAAGTACAGAGTATGCCTAAGAGGAGGGGGGTGAATTAGGCTTTTAGGGACTTTTTCCGGTTTTTCGGTATTCTCGAAATTTTACTGGTTAGGTTCTTGGTGATTAATGCAGTAGAAAGTAAAAGGACAGTGGACACCAAGATTTATAGTGGTTCCCCTCATAATCCGAGAGTACTCCACTCCCCTTTCAACACGAAAGAGAGTTTTCACTATTGTTTAATAAAGTACAACCTATCACACCATCAACCGGTGAGGCCTACTATCAAACAATAAAAATCAACAAGTGTACAAGAACAATCCTCTTGTAAACACTCACCCTTGTGTCCAACAAACCTAGATCACAAGTCAAAAACAAGTAATCTGAATACTTTGATTTGAGAGTAATAATGGTAATGTCAATGCTGAGATTGATCTTCTCCTTCTGATCAAAATTCACTCATTTAATTTCAACACAAGTGTTCAATGCTATGCATATGAAAGATATGATCAATATGAACACTTTTGAAAAATTTGAAAAGTATTTGAAAATGGTGAATTTGATTCAAAGAATTGTTTTGAAATTGATTATTGGAGGATTGTTTTTCAATTTGAAAAACTCAGAATTTATATGTGTAAACACACCTTTTCCAACAGGTATATTTGAGTATAATTCAAAATATGAACTGGTATAATTTTTAAACCATTTTTGAACTTGAAACAAAGCCATTTTTCAAAATACGTTCAGTGTTAATCGGTTAACCTATATGGTTAATCGGTTAACACTTGAACGTTATACCAAAATATTCAAAATTTGAAATGGTTAATCGGTTAACACTGCTATTTTTCAGAAAAATGCTTATAAAAATAGTGTTATACCAATTCTAATAGTTTAAAAAGTATGCTAATGCAATGTGATCAAATGATAAAGATGTTGAACACTTGTATATCAATTAAATTAATGGATTTTGATATACCATAGCTTGTGTCCAAAACTTGAAAGTTGATCAGTCAAATGTTCATGAAGCTTTGAATGTTGATCACTTCCATTCCACTTGATCTTGGTCTTTTGAAAGCGTTTGCCTTTTTGCACAGATGAATTATTCTTGATCTTGATGTTGACGTCATCAAAACTTTGAGATGAAGCTTGCTTCTACAGTCTCTCTCTTTTTGATGATGACAACCAAAATGATCTTGTGCAATTTTTGACGATGATTAGCAGTGATCTTGTTTTCTCCCCCTATGTCCTTGAACTCCCCCTATCGAATACATAGGCAAAAATTCTGCACACATAGACATAAGAAAGCCAAAGCTCTTCTCCCCCTTTGTCATAAGCAAAAAGGAAGGAGCTTTCAAGAAAGAAAACTAGATAGACCAATAATGCAAGCAATCACAAGAATATGGAAGCAAAGCATACTGAAATTAAAAGACAGCAATACTGCAAATATTGTACGAGTTACAATGCCAAATAAAAACAGAGTTCAAACATAAATGAAAGCATAAAACATCAAAAACTAGAAAACAATGCAATAAAAGACATCAACAGCAACATATTCTCTAAAGATCCTCATCAGGCATATCCACATCATCTTCTTCTTCTTCTTCACTATCATCCTCTTCTTCAATCTCTTCATCCACAACTCGGGTGTTGGAATATGGAGGGTTAAGAATGAGGTTTCTGAGGGAGGCAATGGCTCGGGAGGTCTCTCTATGCATATTCATTGACTCTCGATGCTGGTTCATCATGGTTGTATAGAGAAACTTACTTGTAAGACCCCCTTCAGGCATTGGATACGCGTGATGGACAGGACCGTCATCGGTATACCTGTAGGTACCGTCAGCCGCTTTGATGATACCAGTATTTTTGACAATATTAATCTCATTGATCTCATTAGTTGTAGGTTTCATCTTAGGGGACGGTTCCCTGTTGAGGTCTAGTTCAGTTAATTCCAGGATTTTCGAAATCAACCGAGCATACGGTAACCGTGTGATGCACTGAAGTTGCTGCTGCAGATGATACATGATGGTCAGAATCCAATTGACCCTTATGCGATTCTTGATTGCGTATAAAAGCTGCATCTCTAAGTCATTAATCTGAGAGTGGTTGGAATCCTTTGGGATGAGGACATAGCAGATAATGTAATGAAGCATTCGATCAGATACCGTCAGATTCTTGGCATAGCACAACATACGAGCGGTGCGAGAGTTTACAATAACTGTTTCTTTTGGGAACCTGCAAATCTGATAGTAATACTCCATTTTATCATAATTTGCCCAAGGTCCATCTACATGGTTTACACCTTTCCTCAGGAAGCAGCCTTTTGATGGAATCTTAAGGTGTCTAGAAAGGGTGGATAATTTCTCAACAAACTCATGGTCTCTAATGGTGGAACGGATCATGTGGTTCTCATCCATGTCCAGATATACAGCCATCTTACTCATAAATGCTTTAACAAGATCAGGATAAATAATACCAGAGTCGGTGACGAACTTGTCGATGCGCTGATATTCCAATAGTGTAGGAAAGTCAAAAGAAATTGCAGGAAAAGCTCGAAGATTTACGTACTTTACCGGCAGAAGTTGACGAACACGAACTTTGAAATCCATGCGCCTCTTTTTGGTGGTTTCCATTGGAATGCTGTCGTCATCAGATTCGGATGCATACTCAGGAAGCTTTCCCTTTCCTTTGCGTGAGGATGCCATGGATGAAAGTTTGAGAGAACTGAAGTTGTGGGTTCTAAGGAAGTTAGGGTTTGAGAAGTTGTGGGGATGGTTATGAGGAGTTATCCAACTTTAGAGAGTGGGAGAGAGAAGTTAGGGTTTGAAGAGGGAAGTTCCACAAAACTCTTTAAGAGGGGATAGGATTTAGGATATGGATTTGGACTCTTAAGAGAATATGGACCACATAAAAAATGCATTTATCATATATAATATTTTCAAAAATTTAATTAATTTTCATTTCTGATTTTTAGAAAATTTAACAGTGTTAATCGGTTAACCATATAGGTTAATCGGTTAACACATTAAAAAATTGAGTCAGAATTGAAAATTTAACAGTGTTAATTGGTTAACCCATATGGTTAATCGATTAACACACTCAAAATTTTGAAAAATACTTAAAAACAGAATGCATACACATGAAAACATAACACAAATAATGCATACACATATTAGAGAAAAGGTCAGATGTCACCTTCATCAAGAATCCCAAGTTCTCGCCGAATTTTGTAGGATGGTTCTTTCGCCAAAGGTTTGGTGAAGATGTCGGCGAGTTGATTGTGCATGTCGACGAAAGTAACATCTACATCTCCATTCAATACGTGATCTCGAAGGAAGTGATGTCGGATATCTATATGTTTTGTTCTTGAATGCATGACCGAGTTCTTTGTAATATTGATGGCACTTGTATTATCACATCTAAGAGGAATGCAGCCGAGATCTATACCGTAATCGAGGAGTTGTTGCTTGAGCCACAGAATTTGTGCACAGCAACTTCCTGCTGCAATATATTCCGCTTCGGCTGTACTGAGTGCCACACACGCTTGCTTCTTGCAGGCCCATGACACTAATGCATTCCCAAGAATGTGACATGTACCGCTTGTGCTTTTTCTATCGGTCTTACATCCTGCATAGTCAGCGTCAGAGTAACCAACTAAAGAACAAATACTACCTTTAGGATACCATAATCTGACGTTTATTGTCCCTTTGAGATACTTTATGATTCTCTTTACGACTGTTAGATGCGATTCCTTCGAACTAGCTTGAAAGCGTGCACACAAACAAACGCTAAACATAATGTCAGGACGACTTGCCGTCAAATATAGTAATGAACCGATCATACCTCAATATTTTGTTATATCAACTGGAGTACCGGATTCATCTTGATCAACGTACGTTCCGGATCCCATAGGAGTGGACATCACCTTGCAACTATCCATATCGAATTTCTTCAATAATTCCTTGCAATACTTGGATTGGTTGAGGAAGATGCCATCCTTAGTTTGCTTGATTTGTAGTCCAAGAAAATAATTCAATTTTCCCATCATGGACATCTCGAACTCTCCTTGCATCATAAGTGAGAATTCTTCGCAAAGCTCTTTGTTTGTTGATCCGAAGATGATGTCGTCGACATAGACTTGAACCAATAAAGTGTTTCCTTTGATCTTCTTTATGAACAATGTCTTGTCAACCTTTCCTTTTGTAAATCCTTTCTCACATAAGAAATTGCTAAGGCGGTCATACCATGCTCTTGGTGCTTGTTTTAGTCTGTAGAGTGCCTTTTTCAGTTTGTAGACATGTGAGGGATTCTTGAAGTCTTCAAAATCCGGAGGTTGTTTGACGTAGACTTCCTCATTAATGTACCCATTCAGGAAAGCACTTTTGACATCCATCTGGAACAACTGAAAATTCATAGAACAAGCGTAAGCAAGTAGTAATCTAATTGCTTCTAACCTTGCTACCGGAGCGAACGTTTCATCAAAATCAATTCCTTCCTCTTGGTTGTAGCCTTGTGCGACCAATCTTGCTTTGTTACGAACCATGATCCCATTCTCGTCAAGTTTGTTCTTGAACACCCATCTTGTTCCTATGATGTGCTTATGGTCTGGTCTTGGTACAAGACTCCAAACTTGATTCCTTTCGAATTGGTTGAGTTCTTCTTGCATCGCTACAATCCATTGGTCGTCGCCTAAGGCTTCATCAATCTTGGTTGGTTCAATTTGAGATACAAAAGCCATGTTGAGACAAGCTTCCTTAAGATTAAGTCGAGTTGCAATGCCTTGGCTAATATCACCAATAACTTTATCTATCGGGTGATCTCTATGCGTTCTCCATTCCTTCGGAAGATCTTGATGTTCTTCAATGATTTGAGTGACATCTTCTTGTGGTATTTCTTGATTCTTTGAAATCTCTTCTTGTTATTGTGGAGAACCTACTATATCATCATCATCATTCATAATAATATTATCCTCTTTCGAGGGGTTAGTCTCATCAAACAAAACATGAATGGATTCTTCAATAGTAAGTGTTCTCTTATTAAAAATTCTAAATGCTTTACTATAAAGAGAGTAACCAAGAAATATACCTTCGTCGGATTTCTCATCAAACTTACCGAGATTATCTTTGTTGTTGTTGAGAACAAAGAATTTGCATCCGAATATGTGGAAGAATGCTATATTTGGTTTTCTACCCTTGAACAACTCATACGGAGTCCTTTTGAGGAGTGGTCGAATATTGACACGGTTGCTTATGAAGCATGCTGTACTAACTGCATCTGCCCAAAAATATTTAGGAAGATTTGCGTCGCTGAGCATTGTCCTTGCAAGCTCTACCAGTGATCTATTCTTCCGTTCTACGACACCGTTTTGTTGAGGCGTCCTTGGTGCTGAAAAATTATGAGAAATTCCATACTCTTCACAAAATTCTTCAAAGTCTGAATTTTGGAATTCTCCACCGTGATCGCTTCTTATAGAGGCTATGGTGAGTGATTTCTCATTCTGAATTTGCTTTGCATACTTTTTGAATGCTTTGAAAGCATCATTTTTCTGCACTAAAAACAATGTCCAAGTGTATCGAGAGAAATCATCAACAATAACTAAAGCATAAAAATTACCTCCGAAGCTTTTTGTTCTTGATGGACCAAAAAGATCCATATGCAACAATTGAAGTGGCCTTGATGTAGAAACCACTTGCTTGGATTTGAAAGTTGTCTTGATCTGTTTTCCCTTTTTACATGCATCGCATAACTTATCCTTGATGAATTTTATCTTCGGAAGACCAACAACTAGATCATGCTTTATCAACTTGTTTAAATGCTCCATGTGAATGTGAGCAAATCTTTTATGCCAAAGCCATGCCTCGTTGTTGTTTGCCATAAGACATTTTACCTTCAAGGAAGAGTCATCAAAAGAAATCATAAAAATGTTATTATATCTTTTACCTTTTAACAAAATGTCATGAGTGACTTCATGTTCTATCAAGCATTCCTCCTTTGTGAAGTTGATTCGGAACCCTTTGTCACACAATTGACTTATGCTCAATAGGTTGTGTTTAAGGCCTTCCACATAAAGAACGTCTTCAATGATAGTACATGGAGGTGCACCAATGGTTCCAACTCCAAGAATTTTTCCCTTATTATTATCACCGTAAGTGACGTATCCTTTGGCCTTTAATGATAGACTTGAAAATTTGTTTATGTCTCCCGTCATATGCTTCGAGCAACCGCTATCAAGATACCATTGATTAGTGGTTGTCTTCAAGCATACCTACAACACAAAATCAGGTAGTGTTAGGTACCCAAATTGCTTTGGGTCCTTGATAGTTAGTACCTTTTTCAAGCCACACATAATGCCCTTTAGCAACACCAATATTGCGCACATAGCAAGCATTAGGTGTATGGCCTTTAATTCCACAATAAGAACATGTAGGTTGAAAGTGACTTCTATATCTAGGAACATAATTCTTTTTCTTTGCAATGCTTTTCTTGTTATGATATTGATGCTGAACTTTAGAAGTGCTGGCCTTTTCTTTAACAATTTGTTCACTTGCTCTTACGAAAACGGTCTTATTGGTGCTTGGATTTGAAAATTTAGAATATCCTAATCCACTTTTATCATTAGGATATCTTTGATGTTTTAGAATTTCTTCCAAGCCAATTTGACCTTTTTCGTATCTTTCTAAAACTTTTTTGAGTTGAACAATTTGGAAAGATAAAGACTCACACTTCTTACATACAAGACTTTGTTTTTCATCCATCAGTTTCTGTTTTTCATCTTCAATATTTTTCATAAAAACAGAGTTTTGTTCTTCTAAAGAGGAGATTCTTTTCTTTTGTGATGAGATGTTTTTATACAAAGTCTTGCACTCATTTAGAAGTTCATCTATAATTTCTTGTGCATCATTATCATAAACAGAAAAATTACTACTAACCTCATTTTCTTCATCAGAGTGGTGAGAGGCCATTAACGCCATATTTGCACATTCATCGTTTTCCGATTCCGATGATGAACTTACTTCGTTGTCGTCCCATGCGACATAAGCCTTCTTCGTTTTGAAATCCTTCTTGCCTTTGAATTTTCCTTTGAGTTTCGGGCAATCTGGCTTTATGTGACCTTATTTCCCACATTCGTAACACGTAATTTCTTGGTTTGATGTGGGTGCCTCCTTTTTCCTGAAATGTCTATTCTTTTTAGAAAAAGAAGAAATTTTATTATTATTAAAAAACTTACCAAGCTTCTTTACTAGAAGCATGAAATTTTCGTCTTCGGAAGATTCGTCATTTTTGTCATCCCTTGTGTCAATCTTCAAGGCAATTCCTTTGGACTTCTTGTCTTGACTTTCATGCTTCTCAAGCCTACCAAGTTCCAGTTCATGCTCTTGAAGTTTGCCGAATAATGAAGCGGATGTCATTGTTGAAAGACTCTTCTTTTCGGAAATAGCGGTCACCTTTGGTTGCCATTCTCTTGTTAAGGATCTCAGGACTTTCAAGTTGAGATCATCATTGGTGAAGGTCTTCCCGAGGGCAATCAGATGATTATTTAGATGAACGAATCTCTTTTGTAAGGCAACAATGGATTCACCAGGCTGCATACGGAACATTTCATATTCTTGACTTAAAGTATTAAGTCTTGATCTTTTTACTTCGGCTATCCCTTCATGCGTTTCTACCAGGGTGTCCCAAATTTCCTTTGCTGATTTACACTGTGATATACAGAAGAATTCGTCCATGCTGAGAGCGCTTTGAATTATGTTGATTGCTTTCTTCTCATTCAAAATTCTCTTCTTGTCATCTTCATCATATGAGGATTTTATCTTTGGAGTTTCAACACCATTTACCACACTTGTAGGAACATGTGGAACAGTTTCTACGGTTTCCCATATACCATCTCCTTGAGCCTCAAGATGTGCCTTCATACGGATTTTCCAAAAATCGAAGTATTCTCCAGAAAAGAATGGTGGCTTGTTACTGCTTCCACCATCTTTGAAAACCGGGTTAGTACTAGCGGAAGCCATTAGGATCGATAGGAACAGGTTACCTTAACCTGCTCTGATGCCAATTGTAAGTACAAAGTATGCCTAAGAGGGGGGGGGGGTGAATTAGGCTTTTAGGGACTTTTTTCGGTTTTTCGGTATTCTCGAAATTTTACTGGTTAGGTTCTTGGTGATTAATGCAGTAGAAAGTAAAAGGACAGTGGACACCAAGATTTATAGTGGTTCCCCTCACAATCCGAGAGTACTCCACTCCCCTTTCAACACGAAAAAGAGTTTTCACTATTGTTTAATAAAGTACAACCTATCACACCATCAACCGGTGAGGCCTACTATCAAACAATAAAAATCAACAAGTGTACAAGAACAATCCTCTTGTAAACACTCACCCTTGTGTCCAACAAACCTGGATCACAAGTCAAAAACAAGTAATCTGAATACTTTGATTTGAGAGTAATAATGGTAATGTCAATGCTGAGATTGATCTTCTCCTTCTGATCAAAATTCACTCATTTAATTTCAACACAAGTGTTCAATGCTATGCATATGAAAGATATGATCAATATGAACACTTTTGAAAAATTTGAAAAGTATTTGAAAATGGTGAATTTGATTCAAAGAATTGTTTTGAAATTGATTATTGGAGGATTGTTTTTCAATTTGAAAAACTCAGAATTTATATGTGTAAACACACCTTTTCCAACAGGTATATTTGAGTATAATTCAAAATATGAACTGGTATAATTTTTAAACCATTTTTGAACTTGAAACAAAGCCATTTTTCAAAATACGTTCAGTGTTAATCGGTTAACCTATATGGTTAATCGGTTAACACTTGAACGTTATACCAAAATATTCAAAATTTGAAATGGTTAATCGGTTAACACTGCTATTTTTCAGAAAAATGCTTATAAAAATAGTGTTATACCAATTCTAATAGTTTAAAAAGTATGCTAATGCAATGTGATCAAATGATAAAGATGTTGAACACTTGTATATCAATTAAATTAATGGATTTTGATATACCATAGCTTGTGTCCAAAACTTAAAAGTTGATCAGTCAAATGTTCATGAAGCTTTGAATGTTGATCACTTCCATTCCACTTGATCTTGGTCTTTTGAAAGCGTTTGCCTTTTTGCACAGATGAATTATTCTTGATCTTGATGTTGACGTCATCAAAACTTTGAGATGAAGCTTGCTTCTACAAAGAGACACCTTACGACTATGGTTGAAAAGGAACTCTACCTATAGTTATCATGCATGGGTCAAAACCTAATGTCTGTCATAATTTCCTCTTGCACAGAGGAAATCAGAGATCCTAGGGGATAAACAGCAAAAGACAGCAAGCAATTACAGTAAAATGCATGCAATGCAACAGTATAAGAGAGGCAAGAGAGAAAACAATAGGCTAGAGGAGACAATCTCCACCTCAAACCTAGAGGTAATCAACACAAGTAAACAGACAATACAGAGAAAAACAAAAGACACAGAGGAGGCAGCCCAAGCAGCAGCATCAAACTCCTACAGCAGACAGCAACAGCTACAACAAGCTCTAAACAACATCAGTTGAATTTGACAGTAAAGTTGAAAGTAAGGGCTTCTTCTTCATGCTAGCTTCTATCTTCAAGCTCCATCGATCTTCAAGCACTCTCCAAGAGGAGGATCAATCATCAAGATCAAGTTATAATGTTAAGAAACTTAATGACAACCAAATGAAATCACTAAGAACTCAACATTGCAAATGAGAGGTATCCTCAAAGTTCTACTCACTTGGGCATACCACTCATCCATCCTAAGGATAGATAGAGTTTCCCAAGGAGGACGTTATGTCATTGTATGAAATAGAGGCAAACAATGCACTCCATGTTTGAAGAAAGAATCAAAACTAGGTCTAAGGCACTTCCTAAAACCCTAATTTCCTAAGCTTCTAAAAAAGCTTCCACAAGAGGAAAAGTCTTCAACTCCAAGCTCCAATCTTCAAGCCATAGCATCTTCAATGAATCCAGAAGCTCCACAAAAAAGGATAGCAAGCAAATCCAACTCCAAAGTCACCAACCAAGCCAAACAAGCAAAGGCACTCAAGAGAGAACAACACAAACACAAGCAATTTGCAAAATTCAACAAAAATATGAAAATGCATCTAAAAATTCCAAATAAAATCTCAAAGGACCCCTAAGGTATCAGGGGACAGGGGTCAAAAGGGGAGATTAAGAATCAAAAGGGAAGTGCCCCAATAGAGAGCAAACACCAAGAGTGTCCCAAACGAAGGCAGCAATGGTGAGGGAACAAAAGGCAATTCAAATCACAAGAAAACAACACTTAAAAATTATGAAAAAAATATCCAAAGATCAATTAAAATGTTAATACAATGCTCAAAAAAAACTCATGCAAAAATAAGAAGTTTAAACATGAAAATAAAATCAAGAAAGAACAGAACTGCAATTTAAATCAAATAAAACAGCTCCAACATTTAATTTGTTTTAAAATAGAAAATGAAACGAAAAAAATAAAATAAAATATCCAGAAAAAACTAGACATCTTAAGGTTTCTGAAAATTATTTTTGTGTATTTTTATGAGTGTTGGAACTATTTTAAATGATTTAAATTGGAACAGCAACAAAACAGAAAATTAAAATGAAAAAGATTTAACAAAGAAAAAGAAGTGGTATGAATAGCATAAAAGCCAATGTAAAAACGGATGGGCCCAGGAAGAGGGGGTGTGGAAAGTAGCATGCATTAAGCCCAATGGAAATCAGCAAATAAAATAATTAAATAAACAAAACAAAACAGAAAATAGAAAACAGCAAAGTGGAAAATGCACCTAGCGGGAGTTGAACCCGCGTGCGTCCCCTCCCCCAAACGACCAAAACGGCGCCGTTTTGGCGCATGCACACATGGCGCGCTGTGCGCCTTCCGATCGGGAGACAAAGTCTCCCCTCCATCCACGGCCGCGCGAGCTCCCCCTTCCCCAGCCGGAAACCACCGCCGGAACCCCTCCGGTCCTCTTCTTCCTTGGCTCCAACCACCATGCTCAAGAACAACAACACATAAAATGCAATTCTCAACCGTTTTTAGAGTTTTTTATATCAAAATTCATCTACAACTCGCAAGGATTTCAAATATATCATCCAAAATTATTAATAATGCAACATGAAAAAAAACGAAGCAAACAAAGTTTGGTGCCAAAAACTCAACCTCACCAAAACCTCTCCAAATTAATTCTAAACTCAACCTTATGTCATGGAGGTTATGGATCAAGCAAAAACTAAGCAAAATCATGCAAAAACAGTCCATACTAAATCTCACAAGTTTGGAGCTCCAAATTTCGAACGTCACAAACATCAACAATTATAATCCAGGAACGATCTACATGCTTTAAGGAGTGCAAAGAAACGAAAATGGCAAAGAATCATCGAGTATTAAGAGAGATATGGTGAAATTCAAGTACCTAGTGGAGAACTTCCACTGAGCCTTTAATCCTTGATGAAGCTTCGCAAAACTCTCCAGAATCGTTCAATGATCTTCAATAAAGCTTTCTCAATTCATAATTTGGCTTGAAACAAACTAGATCTTGGAACTCACTTTTGGATTTTTGTTCACTTTTTCAAGCTTGTTCTTGATGAATTCTGCTCCAATTTTCAGAACTTGTGATTTGTGAAGCTTGGAAATGTTATATACAATGGATATGGATCCAAAGGAAGCCCAATCTTTGCCTCTAGGCCCAAAATGAAAATTCAAAATTTCACCACTTTTGCTCATGAATAGTGCACGAAAATGGGAGTGTTTTGGCTCCAAAATGGTTCAATTCAATTAACATCAGCATGTGGAGTGTGGATGGCTGGGATTTCACCCTTGCATTTGATCCAATGGTTATTTTTGATTATGTAACTTCATGGTGAAGTAACCAAAATAGCAACTCCCAAAACTTGGCCTAAACTCAAAATTCTGTTAATGCCAAAGTGTTTAGAATGTGATTTCCATTCAAAAAATGTACTCATATGCCATGTTTTGGTCCTCTAACTCAAAAAGTCAATTTTCCCTCCTTAATCCATTTAAAATATTCTCTTTTTTAGGCCATTTTAAGTGATTTTTTTGCTACAAGCCAAACCAATCCCAAATGACCACTTGGTTGCACTTAAAATACCATTTTAAGCAACTTTCATGTTGAACAAAAATCCATTTGACAAGTGCAAGTTGGAGATTTTGGCCTATGATTGAAAATGACCTATAATCTCACTTTCCCAAAATACCCCTGACTTGTAAACCTCATAACTTGAGTTCTACAAATCAGATGGAATACTTCTAGTACAATATAGAAAGCTAAGATCACGAGGAACAACTTTCATGTTGGCTAAAAGTTCATGTGCAACCTCTTTCTAGGTCAAAAGTTGCTTGGAAGTCAAGTGACTTTCACAGATAAATTTCACATTCATCTGGTGACCTGTAACTTGTCTTAACCATAACTTGAGTTCTATAAATCCAATGGAGGACTTCTAGTACTCAAATTAAAGGTATTGATATGCTCTACAAGTTCCATGTTGGCCAAAGATTTATTTGATACTTGTATCTTGACTTATGTGGCCTTGAAGTTAGGCACTAAATAAGGAATTTTACACTGAAACCCTAATTTAGCAACTTCCCACACTCTTGATTCTTCTTGATTTGATCTTGGCACAACACCACAAATGTCTCAACACATCATTCCATGAACTCCATGACCTAAAAGTAGAATTTGATGCTCTTCAATGGCACAGTTGACCTAGAATTGATCCAGATGAAACCCTAATTGCTTGCACCTCAACTGTGGCTCTTGCACTTGAATAAATGACTTGATTAAGCTTCAACATGGACCTCTAGGCACTCCATGAGCTCTATACACATCCTCTATTCACAATCCAAGCTTCACATCCCACTGATGGTCTTCAATAGTCCTCAAGATAGGAGAAAAATCTACATGAGCATTTAAACTTCTCGAAACCTCAAACCAACTCCTGATGACCTTGGTGACTTCTCGAACTTGAATAAGACCTCTGGTTAGGATTATTTTGACATGAATCACACTTGATCCCCTGCTAAATGATATTATGCTATGATATGCAAATGTTAGAACTATGGAAATGTTAATGAAAATGGAACATAAACCAGGTAAGAAAAGGTTGAGCAAATTTTGGGGTGCAACAGCTGCCCCTATTCAAACGGCTTGGACCCGACTGGGTGAAGAGCGAAAGGCTTTCAAACAATCAAGGTAAAAGACGGTTGAATACCAAGAAACCCGGAAATTTGCAAATCGCAAAAATAAACTGCACAAACTGCTTGGAGAAATAACATTTGTTACTGAATCTAGTTGTTACATCAACAACTGATCAAATATTTGATAAAACCACGATTCTAAAATCAATCACCTATGTGACACCACAGGCATTGAATCAACAATCGAACCTCAAAACAGTGCTACAAAAAGCGGGTACCAAACGCGAATACAATTACTCCATCTTGCTATGGGGACTGATCTTGTCAATACGAAATGCAACTTCTCTGCCTATCGCTGCAACAATTGATTCCGAAAACTCATAACATATATCTTCTTTGTCTATCTACAGCAGCTGGTACTTGTTAGTACCTTGGATACACATTTTTTGCTAACACGAGTACAGTTTCTCCATTGGACCGGGGACTATTTCCGAAAATATAACTTAACACAATTTCTCCATCAAACCGGGGATTGTCTCTGAAAATACAGCTTCTCTGCCTATTGTTACAGTAGCTGATTCTTAACGTACACAGCTTCTCTGTCCGTCTACAGTAGCTGGTACGAGTTCAAAAGAACACAGTTTCTCCATCAAACCGGGGACTGTTTCTGAAAATACAGCTTCTCTGCCTATTATTACAGCAGCTGATTCTAATAATCAATATACACAGCTTCTCTGTCTATCTACAACAGCTGATTTCGTCAATATGCTACGGATACCAAAATATGTTAACGCAAGCACAATTTCTCCATCAAACCGGGGACTGACTCCGCCAACTCAACATATACAGCTTCTCTGTCTATCCACAACAGCTGGATTTAACATGAGCACAGCTTCTCCATCAAACCGGGGACTATCTCTGAAAATGCAGCTTCTCTGCCTATCATTACAGCAGCTGACTTCGATAACTAATATACACGACTTCTCTGTCTATCTACAGCAGCCGGTATTCGTTAGTGTGAGTACAATTTCTCCATCAAACCGGGGACTGACCCAATCAAACTCAACATTCAGCTTCTCTGCCCATCACCGCAGCAGCTGACTCCGACGATTAATACGGGTAATTACTCCACAAACTCTTGAGGCCAATATGACAACAAATCTGAGGGGAACTTTACTGGGGAGATCCTGAAATCCATTGCCAGACACCTATTTCGACAACTTCAGAAATTTTTAAAACATGAAATCTTTTGACGCTGACGTAACAACACATTTGAAGAAATACTCCGCCGGGGGTAATGAGAAAAACTTAAACAGACAAACTCTATGGGGGAAGATGACAAAATGAATGCTCTCATCACATGTCTCACGCCGAGACCTTGAACATCCAGTAATTAACCTGAGCAAGAGCTCCAAACACCTGCGAGGAAAACATACTTGAAAACAAAGAGATTAACCAACCTAGCTTATGTTTCAAAATGCGTATGTTTGAAAATGGCGTAATGCTCCATACGACATGACAATGCTACGCGTTTGGGTAGATGCAAATATGATGATATATGCAAATGCAAATGCAGGCTTGAGCTGCTGGAGAAAACTGGTATGGAAAGTGTCTCAACAACATGAATGCCGAGGACAAAACCAACTCCACTGGAGATGACCGGGTGTTACAGAATTATTCCAGCAAAATAAATGCTGGAAAGGTGAAGCCAACTCCGCTGGGGATAACCGAACGTGCCAAGCATGATTGGACTTCTGTCAGGGATAGCTTACCCGTGCCAATGAAAATTGGACTTTTGCTGGGGAAAAAAGACGGAGTCTTCTTGCGTACCAATGAAGATTGGATTTTGAAACTGATGCGCCAACACGGATGGTCCTCACAGTGATTGCCAATATGGATTGGGCTTTAGGAATGGCTTGCCAATGAGGATTGGGTTTTAGGCTATCCGTGAGTGGTCATATATAACTGACACTGGACAACCTCCTGTCTAAATTCATGGTTTCTGGTTGAAGAGTCAAGGGACGATAACACGACTTCCTGACATTCGTCTCAAACTTGAAGATCGGCTGAATATGCTCAAGTAGCTCTGAGTAACTCTGATGACACGGAAAAGAACAATTCCTTCGCTTTTGATATTGCCCCAACCTGTGGGATCTCTGGGGGATACTCCTCAAAAGGAAATTTGAAAATCTGTACCCTGATGGTCTGATATGAACTGCTTCAGCACTCTGAACCTTGGAGAGATGCTTCAGATCAAATACCCCTCGGGCAAGAAACAACTTCGGCACTTTTCTTAGAGTGGTCTGCCCTTGTCTACGACGACTTTTGCCCCTGATAGGCTGATCTGCGAGGAGATACACTGGTTGTCCTCGAGAGATTCATCAAATCTCGACTTGACTGCTTCAGAATAATTGACTTCGGGTGGCTGACATCACTAGGGATTATAGCTCGCCCAGTTCACGGAGTATTCGGGTGTTCTGCATTCTATCATGGTCAGACTTTCCATTGTAGGAAACTTTCCTGCTGTCAAACACTTACCCGCAAGTAAAACCAATTGTTCTGCACAAAAGATATATTAATGCAATGCACATGACAGTTTTGACATCCAATATGTTCATTGGAAAAGAAAAGAAAAATTTTATGGCATATAATGAACAAATCATCTATCAGAATATCAACATTAATACCAACATGGTAAGAAGAACCCTTTTAGGAGTCGGCTTCGACGCGATCTTTACCGATGTATGCCTTCGAAACAACCCTGCTTCAATTAGGACTTTTGAAGGTTGTAATGTGGTCAGGTTCACGGTTTTGAAAGAAAGGATAAAGGCTCAAATTTTATTTTAACCCACCCATTCTCCTTGATGTTCTCCAATCCTACGTTCGGCTAATTCGACCTTAGCGTTTACCTCTTAAAGATTGAAATATAGGAGTGATAGTTCGAGAAACTATGAGTTTTTGGAGTGACAGCCACTCACTCTTCGTCTTTGACACTTGGGGTCACACGACTCGTATTTCATTTGAGGATTTTTCTTTTGTAATCCTTTTCATTTTTCTTTTTCTTTCCCTAACTTTTGCCTGGACTGACTCTTTTGAGTTTCTTTTGATTTTCAAGTCCAGCGGGATGCCCTTATTTTTTCCTAAGTCGTTTGTTTTCAAGTTTTGACTTAGCGGGCTTTTGATTCTTTTTCCTTCCCTCTTTTTTTTTGAACAAGTAGTGTGACACTGGTTGTCTGACTCTTTGGGGAATAATGTGACTGTTTCACTTTTGAAATTTAACCCTTGTGGTTTTATAGGCACAACCTCTAGAGGTGTGATTGATCCTCAAACGGACACTCCTTTTTGTAATTTGGACGTTCGGTCAAATTAGCTAACACCTACCCTGCCCCAAGTTAAGATTGAGGGTTTTTCGTTTTCAGAAAGAACTCCTACTACTAGGTTCAAAGGGGTTGACAAGGGATTATCTTCCTTATATCTCCGATGTTTTAGGGATTTGAAACAATGCCTGTACATCATCAGCAGGTTTTATTTCAAAAGCATACAATATCGGAAGCTTGTGTGTCGTTCATTTTCGTCATCCTCCCCGGATTCCGCTTAAGCAAGCGTTGGATATCTGTAAAAATCAATTAGTGAACACGAATGGATTTAATCAAAACATGCATACTCATTTCATTCTCATCAATTGAATGGAAACAACAAGTTTTTCAAACAAGATTGCAATTTAAACAGGAAAGAAACTACAAGCAATGACAAGATAAAACAAAGGAAAATGCCAGCTTCCGAGAACCGGGCTTTCACATCTGATTTGCTGCTGAACCAGCCATCTTCAAAGTTGTTTATTGAAACCATTCCGCTCACAACGGCAACTGGGTAAACTGTCTCTCTGACTTCATTGGGTTTTGTCTAGCACGCAGGTTTGATCGATAACGAGAAGGCGGCTGACTCTGGAGAGGAGCTGATGTCTGTTGCAAAGACTGGACTGATTGTTGACCTTGAACAGTTGAACCACTTGGTGGTTGAGTCTGAATTAATAGGGACTCCTTTTGTTCAGGCGCTTTCATCCTCAGGCCTGGTCTAGGTACCGGCAACAACTGGGGACAAGGGGGTTCTGACACCAATGATTGCAGAATATACTTCTGATCTACTGCAGCTTCGGGAATATCCATCATCATGGCAGCAGCTGGAATAGGACCATTAGGTACCGTTACGCCGCTTGGTGTACATTCAATAGCTTTTGAGTCAATCAGGTCTTGAACCTTGTGCTTAAAAGCATGACAATTCTCAAGGCTATGCCCCAGTGCTCCAGAGTGGAAGTCGCAATGAGCGTTCACGTCAAAACATGCTGGTAGGCTACCCTTAGGTGGATCTAAAGTCCAAAGTTTGACCAATTGAAATTGAAGCAAAACTTGCAACGCCTGAGCGTATGTCATATGAATCTGGTCATAAACTCTGCCCCTCTTAGGCACCTGATTTTCCCGATCAGCAATGCGCTGGAGAGAAAAATACGAAGGTCCTCGTCATCCACGAGACATCTGAGATTTATCAACCTTTGGCACAGGCTCCACAGGTACAGGTTCCACAGGCACAAGCGGAACAAGCTTCTTCACTGCGGCTTCAGGTAGCTGATCACCCTCCTTCCTAAGCACACTCTTTAACACTTCCATAATCAAGTCCACTTGGGTCTTCAGCTGATTGTTTTCCTCTTTGAGCGTCTTCTGGTCTAGACGCATCTCTTGCATGTCTCTCATCATCTTCCCTAGTTGGCTTCGAACCTCAATCAATTCATCCTGATTCTGTTCCATAACTCTGAGAGAATTCCTACAACAAACTAGTGAAGAACAGGAAATAAGACCCACGGTTTTGAGGTACCTGTTATGTGAGAATGCAATGCGGAAAGCAAACACATATTCACAACAAGATAAGGAGAAACCCAAGCTATAAGCACAGAGATAAACACCTCACACAAATATGCAAAACCATCAAAATCAACATATAAGCACACATGAGTACGAATACAATGACCTCAGCCAACAAGCCTGGTGATGGTCAGCAAACAACAATGCACGAAAGCTAAATAGGTCAGTAGAGAAAACAGATGCGACACCCGACACAGAAACCTCTAGCAACTTCCTCCATATTCAACTGAGCTCTCATTTTAACATTCTTCCAAACACACATTTTTGGTGGAGTCTTCCATGACATTAATTGAAGAACCCACACAACTGGATGAAGGAGAATCAATAATCTGAACAAAACCCTGAGGTGTGATGAAGATCTTGTTAGAGTCTAACATTCTGAACTTGACTCCTAAGCACCTTACAATCATCTATTGAATGCCCCTGTGTCCCAACATGGTACTCACAGCGGGCGCTAGCATCAGAACCTGGATGATAAGGCAGGATCATTGGATTAGTCTCTTTCAGCACTATCAACCCACTTTCAACCAAATCCAGCAACAACTGGCTGTACGACACCGGTAGCTGAGTAAACTTCCTTTCAGGCTTCCTTGGTCTTTGTCAGGCGTGCTGACGCGGCTGACGATAATATGACCGTTGACTTTGAACACTTGAGGCGTCTGAAAACTGAGCTTGAGATGCTAAGGATTCTGAGACAACATCACTTCCTCCTCCCCACTCCTCTTGAGGTATGACGACTGATTCATTCTTATCAACTGGGGTATAAGGAGGATCTCGAATCTTTCCATTCTTGATTTCTCTCTCAACAAGCTCTCCTATTCTTATCAAGCCCGCAAAGCTTGTACAACTGAACATTATGTCATAATAACGGCCTTTCAGAGTACCCAAGAAGAGGTCAACCATTTCTCTCTCAAGAAGCGTTGGTTGAACACTGGCAGCCAATTCTCTCCATCTCACATACCCTCTAAAGGATTCATTATCCGCCCGAGATAACTCTTGCAAATGCACGCGACTAGGAGCCATATCCAGGTTGTAGTCGTACTACTTCACGAAGGCATTGGCTAAATCCGACCATGACTTGATACTATCACTCTTCAACTGCATGTACCAATCCAAAGATGCTCTGATCAAACTATCTTGGAAACAGTGAATCATGAGCTTGTCATTGGTGACATGTGAAGTCATCCTTCTGCAGAACATAACCAAATGTAGCTTCAGACAGCTATCCCCTTTGTATTTCTCAAAATTGGGCATTTTGAACTTCGGAGGCAACACAAGGCCTGACACCAAACACATGCTCGAAGCATTCAGATCAAGAGTATTCTTATTCATCAGGGCAGCAATCTGATCTTCCATCATCTGAAGTCTTCTCATATACTCAACAGTCCTCGAATTCTCAGTATTAGCCTGTGGAACAACTCTTGGAGATGGAACAATCCTTGGAGAATCTAGCGTAGAGAAAGTGAAACTTTGATACTCTGTGTCATTGAGAGAAAATGGGTCTCTGACAGGGGTTTGCACAATCTGAGCTACATTGTTCATCGGAGTTCTTTGAACATTGTTTCCTCCTTTATTCACAGCTGTTATGGCTTTCACGAACTGACTCAACTGGTTTTTCAACAATTCAAACTCGGCCCGAGTAACAACCAAGTTCTGCTCTTCTGAAGCCATGATCCTTCCAGATGCTAACTCAAGTCCAATGCGAATGTCGGGAAATCAACTGACGAAGCGGACAAAAGACGGGTAAGCTCCCTGTTCCGGCTGAGAATGAATATGCAAAATGAAATGCAAATGCAAACAGAAATGCAAAATGCAAAATGCACACACAAGGGATCAAGTTCGCTGCTGTAGCTTGAGAAGTTTGTTGTACTGTAGCTCGAGAATGACCAGAGCTTCGCCTCAAACCAAACCAACCACTCAAAAGGACCCTTGTAACCAATTCTCACTGACAGAGACAAACCAGGTGTTCTGAGGCCAAAGTTTTCCTGCAAAAAGACCCACCTACCCTCTCACAAGTATGTACTTAACTCGCAGACGAGGTACGACATCCTATGCGGGTTCAACGTCACAGACTTTCAAGAGCGATGATACGATACCCAGAAGGTGTGGCATCATCATCCCTTGAAGCGGCCTCACTTACCTGAATCCCAATTGATAGGTCCCCAGAGTCGACAATCCTCGGGTCAGACAACTTGTCGAGCCCTAAGGGCCAGGCAAGAAGCATCAAAGAGAATCTCGTTCGAGCGCAGATTTCGCGGCTAGCTGGTGCGAGCTAAGCAAGCAGGCTAACCACTAATCTCTACTTCTAAGTCTATGTGCAAACTCAAGCCCAGGTCCGGCTTGTCTCTCAATCTAACCCTCTACCCAGCACAACAATAATAATATAGTACTGAAAGTAAAGGCAGAAAGGTAAATACATACAAAACCCCAGACGGGAAAACAAGCGCTAGGATTGACTCGCACAGGGAACCAATGATATCCCCAGCAGAGTCGCCAGCTGTCGCTACTGCGAAAATCGGCGCCGGCTATGACAGAAGAGTCGCCACCGTGCGTTATTTATCCCAAAGGAGGGAAAGGAAACGCTCAGAGTAAACCTAACGCAAAGAAGGGAAAGGAATGGTCATCGCAACCAAATCCTGGATTCGGGAGTCGGTTACGCAAGGGGAAGGTATTAGCACCCCTCACGTCCGTCGTACTCGACGGGATCCATGCTTGTTTTCTATCTAAGGGTATGTTATTCTATCTACTCTACAGGTCTGGGTTAAAAAGAAAAGAAAATGACTCGGCAAAGTATCACACTTTATGCCTACGTATTCCCGTCTGGAACGAGAAATCAGAGTCAACGTAGCTCGCCTACCTACGGGAAAGGAGGGGAAGGTTGCTCGCTAGGATATCGCATCCTATGCCTACGTACTTTCATACAACATGAAAGATCAGAGCAAACGTAGTTCGGGCTACGGAGGACACAAGTTTGTCTGACAATTTTTTATCTCCTTAAGAAAGGGGTTTCCTGATTAAAGGTCCAAGCGGACAAAAACAGAGTTTGAATGCTTGTTTGAGTTTTTTACGAAAGAAATGTTTTTTAGTCTGTTTGCAACTTGTACTGCACTAAAGACTTGTGATCTGAGAGTGACTACGTCGCATGTCACCCTAAGGGTACCATACTAAGCAGTCAGATTACTGAAGAGTGACCCTCCAGCAACCTTTTCTCAACCTTTTCTCAAATAGCTTAAGGCTCGTAGCGTACAGCGCGCGTTATCCTTATTTCTGTGTTTTTGAATTGTTTTGAGATGAGAAAAGAGACACCTTACGACTATGGTTGAAAGGGAACTCTACCTATAGTTATCATGCATGGGTCAAAACCTAATGTCTGTCATAATTTTCTCTTGCATAGAGGAAATCAGAGATCCTAGGGGATAAACAGCAAAAGACAGCAATCAATTACAGTAAAATGCATGCAATGCAACAGTATAAGAGAGGCAAGAGAGAAAACAATAGGCAAGAGGAGACAAGCTCCACCTCAAACCTAGAGGTATTCAACACAAGTAAATAGACAATACAGAGAAAAACAAAAGACACAGAGGAGGCAGCCCAAGCAGCAGCATCAAACTCCTACAGCAGACAGCAACAGCTACAGCAAGCTCTAAACATCATCAGTTGAATTTGACAGTAAAGTTGAAATCAAGGGCTTCTTCTTCATGATAGCTTCTATCTTCAAGCTCCATCAATCTTCAAGCACTCTCCAAGAGGAGGATCAATCATCAAGATCAAGTTATAATGTTAAGAAACTTAATGACAACCAAAGGAAATCACTAAGAACTCAACATTGCAAATGAAAGGTATCCTCAAAGTTCTACTCACTTGGGCATACCACTCATCCCTCCTAAGGAGAGATGGAGCTTCCCAAGGAGGGCTTTATGTCATTGGATGGAATAGAGGCAAACAATGTACTCCATGTTTGAAGAAAGAATCAAAACTAGGTCTAAGGCACTTCCTAAAACCCTAATTTTCTAAGCTACTAAAAAAGCTTCCACAAGAGGAAAAGTCTTCAACTCCAAGCTCCAATCTTCAAGCCATAGCATCTTCAATGAATCCATAAGCTCCACAAAAAAGGATAGCAAGCAAATCCAACTCCAAAGTCACCAACCAAGCCAAACAAGCAAAGGCACTCAAGAGAGAACAACACAAACACAAGCAATTTGCAAAATTCAACAAAAATATGAAAATGCATCTAAAAATTCCAAATAAAATCTCAAAGGACTCCTAAGGTATCAGGGGATAGGGGTCAAAAGGGGAGATTAAGAATCAAAAGGGAAGTGCCCCAATAGAGAGCAAACACCAAGAGTGTCCCAAACGAAGGCAGCAATGGAGAGGGAACAAAAGGCAATTCAAATCACAAGAAAACAACACTTAAAAATTATGAAAAAAATATCCAAAGATCAATTAACATGTTAATACAATGCTCAAAAAAAACTCATGCAAAAATAAGAAGTTTAAACATGAAAATAAAATCAAGAAAGAACAGAACTGCAATTTAAATCAAATAAAACAGCTCCAACAGTTAATTTGTTTTAAAATAGAAAATGAAACGAAAAAAATAAAATAAAATATCCAGAAAAAACTAGAAATCTTAAGGTTTCTGAAAATTATTTTTGTGTATTTTTATGACTGTTGGAACTATTTTAAATGATTTAAATTGGAACAGCAACAAAACAGAAAATTAAAATGAAAAAGATTTAACAAAGAAAAAGAAGTGGTATGAATAGCAGAAAAGCCAATGTAAAAACGGATGTGCCCAAGAAGAGGGGGTGTGGAAAGTAGCATGCATTAAGCCCAATGGAAATCAACAAATAAAATAATTAAATAAACAAAACAAAACAGAAAATAGAAAACAACAAAGTGGAAAATGCACCCAGCGGGAGTTGAACCCGCGTGCGTCCCCTCCCCCAAACGGCCAAAACTTCGCCGTTTTGGCGCATGCACACATGGCGCGCCGTGCGCCTTCCGATCCGGAGACAAAGTCTCCCCTCCATCCACGGCCGCGCGAGCTCCCCCTTCCCCAGCCGGAAACCACCGCCGGAACCCCTCCGGTCATCTTCTTCCTTGGCTCCAACCACCATGCTCAAGAACAACAACACATAAAATGCAATTCTCAACCGTTTTTAGAGTTTTTTATATCAAAATTCATCTACAACTCGCGAGGATTTCAAATATATCATCCAAAATTATTAATAATGCAACATGAAAAAAAACGAAGCAAACAAAGTTTGGTGCCAAAAACTCAACCTCACCAAAACCTCTCCAAATTAATTCTAAACTCAACCTTATGTCATGGAGGTTATGGATCAAGAAAAAACTAAGCAAAATCATGCAAAAACAGTCCATACTAAATCTCACAAGTTTGGAGCTCCAAATTTCGAACGTCATAAACATCAACAATTATAATCCAGAAACGATCTACATGCTTTAAGGAGTGCAAAGAAACGAAAATGGCAAAGAATCATCGAGTATTAAGAGAGATATGGTGAAATTCAAGTACCTAGTGGAGAATTTCCACTGAGCCTTTAATCCTTGATGAAGCTTCGCAAAACTCTCCATAATCGTTCAATGATCTTCAATAAAGCTTTCTCAATTCACAATTTGGCTTGAAACGAACTAGATCTTGGAACTCACTTTTGGATTTTTCTTCACTTTTTCAAGCTTGTTCTTGATGAATTCTGCTCCAATTTTTAGAATTTGTGATTTGTGAAGGTTGGAAATGTTATATACAATGAATATGGATCCAAAGGAAGCCCAATCTTTGCCTCTAGGCCCAAAATGAAAATTCAAAATTTCACCACTTTTGCTCATGAATAGTGCACGAAAATGGGAGTGTTTTGGCTCCAAAATGGTTCAATTCAATTAACATCAGCATGTGGAGTGTGGATGGCTGGGATTTCACCCTTGCATTTGATCCAATGGTTATTTTTGATTATGTAACTTCATGGTGAAGTAACCAAAATAGCAACTCCCAAAACTTGGCCTAAACTCAAAATTATGTTAATGCCAAAGTGTTTAGAATGTGATTTCCATTCAAAAAATGTACTCATATGCCATGTTTTGGTCCTCTAACTCAAAAAGTCAATTTTCCCTCCTTAATCCATTTAAAATATTCTCTTTTTTAGGCCATTTTAAGTGACTTTTTGCTACAAGCCAAACCAATCCCAAATGACCACTTGGTTGCACTTAAAATACCATTTTAAGCAACTTTCATGTTGAACAAAAATCCATTTGACAAGTGCAAGTTGGAGATTTTGGCCTATGATTGAAAATGACCTATAATCTCACTTTCCCAAAATACCCCTGACTTGTAAACCTCATAACTTGAGTTCTACAAATCAGATGGAAGACTTCTAGTACAATATAGAAATCTAAGATCATGAGGAACAACTTTAATGTTGGCCAAAAGTTCATGTGCAACCTCTTTCTAGGTCAAAAGTTGCTTGGAAGTCAAGTGACTTTCACAGATAAATTTCACATTCATATGGTGACCTGTAACTTGTCTTAACCATAACTTGAGTTCTATAAATCCACTGGAGGACTTCTAGTACTCAAATTAAAGGTATTGAGATGCTCTACAAGTTCCATGTTGGCCAAATATTTATTTGAAACTTGTATCTTGACTTATGTGGCCTTGAAGTTAGGCACTAAATAGGGAATTTTACACTGAAACCCTAATTTAGCAACTTCCCACACTCTTGATTCTTCTTTATTTGATCTTGGCACAACACCACAAATGTCTCAACACATCATTCCATGAACTCCATGACCTAAAAGTAGGCTTTGATGCTCTTCAATGGCACAGTTGACCTAGAATTGATCCAGATGAAACCCTAATTGCTTGCACCTCAATTGTGGCTCTTGCACTTGAATCAATGAGTTGATTAAGCTTCAACATGGACCTCTAGGCACTCCATGAGCTCTATACACATCCTCTATTCACAATCCAAGCTTCACATCCCACTGATGGTCTTCAATAGTCCTCAAGATAGGAGAAAAATCCACATGAGCATTTAAACTTCTCGAAACCTCAAACCAACTCCTGATGACCTTGGTGACTTCTCGAACTTGAATAAGACCTCTGGTTAGGCTTCTTTTGACATGAATCACACTTGATCCCCTGCTAAATGATATTATGCTATGATATGCAAATGTTAGAACTATGGAAATGTTAATGAAAATGAAACATAAACCAGGTAAGAAAAGGTTGAGCAAATTTTGGGGTGCAACAAACACTAAGCAAATTTGTTGTCAAACCAGATACATAGAAAACATCTTGAACCACAAGCACCTTCTGTTCGGTTACCAGTCGTGCACTTCCTTTGCCTATAACTTTAAGTTTAGTGCCATTTCCCAACTTGATAGATTGCCTGAATTTCTCATCAAGAGTTACAAAACATTCCTTGGTTCCACTCATGTGACTAATGCATCCAGAATCTATGAACCACCAGCTTTGTTGACTCTCAAAGTTTTGATCTTCATAAGAATTAATCTCACTTTTTCATCATTATTTTGCACTTATTCAAGAGTTGCCATAAGGAGCATTTCCTTTATCATATCATTATGGTGATATCTTGCATTTGATTAATTTTCTATCATGACATTCAATTTTGAAGTGTCCGAGTTTGTGGCAATGGAATCTCTCTGTTAGGGTGCGAAAAATCATCTCAACCACCTTCACATCTTCCATTATTTCACCATGATTCCTCATAGCATTTTCCACCACCATGACTCTTCCAAAATAGCCATTCACTGACTCACCATCTTTCATTTCCAACACTTCAAAATCTCTCCCAAGAGACTACAATTTTTCTCTCTTGACTCTTGCATTGCCTTGATATTTGTTTTTCATGGAATCCCACAATTCCTTGGTAGTACTCTTCTTGATGATAGTCTTCGAAATAGTCTTGTCGATTGAACTATAAAGATAGTTATTTGCTTTGAATTCCTTTAGCCTTAGATCCTTTAACGCTTTTGTTTGAGTAACAATAAAGGTATCTCTCTATGCTGGCTCACTGAACCCATTGGTGATAACTCCCTAGAACTCTTTAGGTCTGAGAAAGTTCTCCATCAATAAGCTATAATGATCATAATCACCATCAAACTTAGGTATGCATACCTGTGAAAATGACCATTCTCAGTCATGATGAAAACCCTCTCAATCACCCTTTTTTAGGTTACAGTTTGTTCCTTGATCTTGATACTATAATGTGAAATATCTTAAAGAAAACTGATAACTTTCATTAAATTTTAAAAACATAATAAATAACCATAGGCTAACACAAACACCCCCACAAACCTAGGTTATTCCTAAATGTGTTGCAAGCACAACCAAACTGACTTAGACTAATTCAAATTTAAAGGTAAATAATAGACACTAATAATTAATTTATAAACTAATGCATAATAACTTGTAGCTGAAAATATTCTAACAAATGTGTGACAGCAGAATTTTATAAAATGTACGTTTGAATAAATTTTATGATTTACTCAAGTTTTTATAAAATAAAATACAATGAATGTGAGAGATGGATATGTTTAATCAAGCAATGCATCAATTAACCTAATTCAATTTACACACAAAGTTTAAACTAAATATTATTAGCCAAACAATCAATCTAACATTAAGAGTCTAAATCACTATAAGTAGATATGACCTAGCAACATGTGATTCCAGAAAGTGGTAAAGCCTAAGTCATGCAAACCTCTACTAAGACTTTAAAAGAGATAGGGAAAGAGAGAATTATGCACCATGTTATACTAGTTCAACACATTTGTCCTCGCTACGGTCTAGTCCAGTATTCAAAGGCAAACTATTGAAAAAAATTTAGGTATTCCATTATCGGCAAAATGATACACAAGATTTTTTTATACAATAGATATTAAGGCAACACCGAACACTTCAAGTTGAAAGATGTTTAAGCAAACATATGCCTGAATCTATATTTCTCTTATGTTGTATGAGAAAGCTACAAAATATTCAAATTCACAAGATCTTTACTCGATCTTGAGCTAACTTCCTTGCTAGAACCAAATCCTTGCTCCAAGCTTCCGCTCGGAGCAGTCTTTACTCAACCCTACCAAAGTCCCTTCTCCAAGACTTTGTTCTATTGAAGGCTCTTGAAATTCCCAACTTTGTATGCTACAACCTTCACATGATTCAACCAAAGTATTCAATGGAGAAGAAATTAATCTTTTTCAATGGTGGAAATTAGTCTCCAAAAACCATAATCACAAATAAATTCTTTAATCTGATGCAGATAAAAAACTTCACAAAAAAACATTAGATTCTTTAATTTACCTTTACATATTGCAAATACCACTCACACTCAATCTTTATAGTTGAGTATCATAACAATGGGGTTTTTGGTTCAAGGTTAAAGATGAATAGTTATCTAAATAACCTTACTCAACTCCTTATTAGAACTTTATCAATCAACACTCTATGAAGTTTTTTATAGGCTTGAATTGAATCATCACTCTCATTTTTTTAATGATGCAAAATTGTTTATATATGTGTTAAAGGAAATGTATAAAATAGGTGGAAACTTAAGCAATTGATTTGAGTCAGATCCTACAATTATGATTTAAATTAGATGAAAGAATGACTTAGATCAAGGTGATAAATTATGGAAATAGTTTGTTTGATTTAGATCATGTCATGACCTGAACCATGTGATTCGAATCAAGATATTATATGATTCAAATCACACAATAATAGATTATTTTCAAAAGAATTTATTTAGTCATGATTCGAGTCATCCATGGCTATGATTCACATCAAAGTGTCATTAGTTTAAATAATACATATCCTTGTGTCGCGACGCGAAAAATCCCATGGGTGTTTGCACTCTTGAAATAATAACAGAGTCACCACCGAAGTTTACTTATTCCAAAAAGGAATGAAAAATATCAATAAAACTCTCAAAGAAAAAGAAAATGGTCGTCGCAACTAAATTCGGGTTTGGGAGTCAGTTATGCAAGGGGAAGGTATTATCACCCCTCACATTCGTTGTACCCAACGGGAATCATTTAGTTAGATTTTTGAATGGAATGTTAGCATTCGTTATTTGTTTTCTTCTAGTTATTACACGTTGAAAAAGAAAAAGAAAAAGACTAAAAATAAGTTTTTTACTATGGTGCTTGACAAGATTGTGAGTCTTGCTCCTACGTATTCTCAGGTGCAATGAATAATTCAAAGCTACATAGTTTTTGGTAAGATAAATGATACTTTTTTTTATTTTTTTATATTGTTTAACGATACGTTGAATCACACTCCTATGTCCCAGGTGCGAAGAGGAACTCAAAGCTACATAGTTTTAGGTAAAAAAAACCATGTATGTGTTGATTGATTTTAATAAACGATGTTTAGGTCGCATCCTAGCAGTTAAATGTTGCTTGTATGCTTACGCGTGTGAGGATTATACGTTCATTTATATTTCGTGTGGGAATGGATCATGTTTGATCGCATTCGAGCGGTTAAACGTTGCTTGTATACTCGTGCATGAGAGACTTAAGTGTTTGTTTGTATCGTGCTATAATGGATAAAACATTGTTAGTTTGTGAAAAGTTTTAAACTTCACGTGAGGGAGAGAAAATAAAGTTTGGTTGGTTAGATTTTTTTTAGAAGGATGACGAACGCTCGGTTAGACCAATACGTGTTTCTTAGGGCCGATTATTCAGAGTTTCAAAGGAACGTGCATCCCAATGTCCCTTTTCATTCGATTTATTTGCGAAAAGATTTTGATGAAATATGAATGCTCGGTAAGACCAAGGCATGTGCTTCGGGGCCAATTATTCGAGGTTTCAAAGGAGTGTGCACCCCAATGTCCTTTTTCATATGAATTTTGTTTATGTGTTTTATTGTGGAAGAAGAATACTCGGTAAGACCGAGGGTTATGCCTTAGAGATGATTATTCGAGGTTTTAAAAGAATATGCACCCCATTGTTCCTTTTCATCTGATTTATTAAGAAAAAGATTTTGACGAATAATGAAAAATAGGCAAAATGACCTTGTTTTCAATCAATGTTTTCAAACCTTCACAATTCACACACCCCCTTTTTGTGTATGAAGTCATGTTTCCAACAAGAGGGAACCATCCTTCGTTGGCAAGGGCTCCCCCTAGTCTTGCCTCCATCAAAATCCACCATCGGATAATGACCTTTTCCTTGCTTTAGAATTTTATGAGGATGAGTCACTCCTAGAGTATAGTCCTTACCATTCCTTTTACCCTTTGTTGTCATCTTGCTGCCAAGGCGACTCTAAGGGTTATCCATCGAGTGATGTTCGACCTTTTTATTGGCGAGGCGCTCCTTCTCCTAAGCAATGGAATTGGAAACATTTTTTAAAATAAAATCATAGAAACATATAAGACAATCTAATCACAAATGACCTCAAAACAAAGGTCTTCCTCGACCATGAACTTACTTAAGTAATCATCTATCTTATTGTCATCTCCTCGATTCAGAATGATCGGGATACGTGAGTTCATGAACTTAAAATCATTTAATACTAAAACCATCTCCTGCTTTTTTGGGTTAAAGATCATCAAAGTCAAGGTCGTGGATGACCTTAGGGTCACTCGTCCAAGACAAGGGGAAGTGGGGGCATGTTTGGATTTTGACAATATTTATGGTGTTTGTACTAAATTAATTATTTTTGTGGGAATTAATTAATTAATTTGAAATTGGAGAGAATATGTAGATTTGGGACAAGTTTGTGAACTAAGGGAGTTTTGTGGTGAGTGGAGGGGGTAGAGTTTTAGTTGGGAAAAAGTGTAATGAAGAGGAAGTAATTAAAATAGTGTATATTCTAAAAGCTAAATAAAAATTAGGTTTTTAGAGGACTTTCTATCAGTACATGAAAACAAGGAAATTGGAGAGAAGAACTTGGAAAGGGAGATCTAGGGCTTGAGAGAAAAGATCATTTGAAGCTTGCCTTGCTAAATTTTTCTAGAATTACAATGTAGAGGGATTCTTCATCTATGGGGGCTATATCATGAAAGGGTAAAGAGGTTTCCTTTAACCTCCAATAGGGTTTTGTGTTTTCTTTATTATTTGATGATGAGTATGGTAGATAAATGTTTGCGATTTTATTTTGCCTTTGATTGATGTGATAATATGGGTTTGTTGTTGTTTGTTTGGGTTCATGAACCAAATGATGAATTATGTTGAAATCGGGGATTTTAGGGTATAACTATAATTGATCAATTCACAATAAAAATGATGAATAATTTTTATTCAAGGTATAATTGATGTGTTATTCATGATATAATTTATGTATGAATTATTTTGCGCGTTTAGGTTTTTACAAAATCAAAATCGAAAGTCCAGAAGGCCTCAAATGGTGAAAAATTAGCAGAAAATGCTACAAACTGATTTGGTACGAGTCAAAGGTTTACACTGTTGTCGCAACGCGAAAAACAACCAGCAGAGAAAAAAAGTCGCCATTGAACGTTATTTATCTCGGCGGGGGAAAGGAAACAATCCAAGAAACCTCAAAAAAGGAAAGGACATGGTCTCGTAACCAAATTCTGGGTTCGGGAGTTGATTACGTTGAGGAAGGTGTTAGCACCCCTCGCGTCAATTGTACTCAACATGATCCTCTCTTATTGTTCTAATCAAAGGGTGTGTATATCTAAAGACCTACTTGTTAAGGGAAAGAAGAAATAAAAATGGGAAAAACTAAAGGAGACTCGATAGGAATTTGCCGTCCTATGCCTACGTATTCCCTCGTGCAATGGGAAAGTCAGAGTCGACGTAGTTTGGAGGACTACGGGTGAAAGGGGGGAAGAGTGCTCGCCAAGACTTCGTCATCTTGTGTCTACGTATCTTCATTAGAACAAGAATGAAAAAGTCAGAGTGTTCATAGTTTGTGGGACTACAGGTTGCTTAGTGTCTTTTATGAGCGATGTTAAATTCGCATTCTAGCAGTTAGGTGTTTGGCGCTCGTTGTTAGGAGCCTTACGCATTACCTATTTACGGTAGAACGAAAGTAGCATATCCTTTCTAAAAAGGTTTGAACAGAGAATCCCGAAGGAAAATGATTTGAATTTGTTCAAGTGTTTTAAAGAATTGAGTTGACTTTGTTTGAGATGCGTATTGCACTAAAGTCTATGACATAGGAGCAAAGACTCTGCAAGATTGCCCCCAGACGGAACATATGCAAAGTACTCTAGAAGAAGTAAGGAGAGAATCCCACACATTATTTTCCATGTACTTAAGGCTCGTGATGTACAATACTCATCGCATTTATTACGTATTTTGAAATTGATTTAAGGGAGGGAAGAGAGAGACTCAAAGGGAAAAAGAAAAAGACTAAGGAATCTCCACCCCAAATGTTGTCATGCCAAATGGTCCTATAGTTGATGTTAAGGGAACTCTACCCTAATGTTATCATGCAAGATATGGACATAAGGTTGAGGTTGAAAGGAGACTATCCTAATATTGTCATGCAAAGGATTGAGAGCCTAATGTCTATTCTACTCCAAGCTTAATCAGAAATTAAGTTGGAATAAGAACCTTAAGGTAACATGTGAACAAAGCACAAGTAAACATTACACGACTTAATCACAAACAACATCAAGTACCGAAACAATATTTAAGTAAAAAAGATTCAAAGATGAAGGAGATCATGCCATCAAGTGTTCAACTTAAGCATCACACAAAGTAAGAAGAGTTAACAATCAATTTATAAGTGGAAAACATCAAAGTTAAATCAAGACATGCCTCAAACTTGAATGAAAGCAACAAGAATGTGTAAAATAAACACTTAGCACACATTTCAAAAAATCAAGGGTCATGCTCAAAGAAACCCAAAGATTAGAGTTGAGAAGTTAAGCAATGACAAACAAATAGTGCACAAGCATAAATGACTTGAGACATCAACCAAATATCCAATTAGAACACAAAGAAAAAGTGAACCAAGTAAGATGAGAATCCACATAGGTCAGTAGCCACACCATAACATGTTCGACATACTTCAAAGATTGAGAAATGAACACAAGAGTGTCACACATGAGCTATATCACTAGTCAAACAATTGTCAATAACTAATTCATAACACACAAGCCATAAATGATTCAAACATTGAGATCAATGAATGGAATCATGATGAGGAAGTAGCACAAGTAAGAACGTCAACCCAAAACCAAGATCATGATATCAAGAAAGTTCACCAAGCATCATATTCAAAACATGTATAAGCATTTAGGCATTCATCGCTCAATATCATCCTTAAAAGGAAACAAGTATCCAATGAAAGTAAAAGAGCACATGATCAAACAAACGGAAATTGACACATGGACGGGCAGTAGCTTAAACAAGGCATTCAAGTCATACAAGAGTTATGAAACTCAAGAAGATTCACACAAGAAAACAAGTCCTAAGACTAAGTCAAAGATTAGGCAATTATCATGTCCAAAATAACATCCATAAAAGACATCAATTCAAGGCATCCCAATGATCAAGCAAACATAAAACCAAGGCTCTAAATCATGGCCAAACCATTAAGAACAAGTGATAAAGAAATCCCAAAGATAATTGCACAAGTGCATCATCAAAACAATTCAAAAAGTCAAGCATGCATACACATTAAGCATGAATCGGGGCTCAACAAAATCACTTGACAAATGATCAAATATGCATCAACAAGACACTGCAACATCACTCAAACCCTAGGCATTTAGGTGTCTAAACATGGAAAATATATTGGCTCAAGAAGTGGTTCATAAGTGCTTCAATATAAAAACCCTAGTTCAAGATCATCAAGAAATACACCTTTCACAATCAAATTCAAATAAAATAGAAAAAAATTGGAAAATAAAAATAAAAATCATGATAAAATTTTGGCTAAATACCCTTTTTGGTCCTTAACTATACTCTTAGGTTCAGATTTGTCCCTTAATTATTTTTTTGTGTCAGATTGGTCTCTTGACTCTTTAAAACGTGTCATATTCGTCAAAATATTTAAAACATATTTTTATTAATTTTTTATGTGGAAGGAAAGTCAAAAATAAAATCAGAATAAAAAAAGAAAAGAAAATAAAACCCCAAGCCATGAGGGGTGCCAAACATAAATAAGAAATGAACTACAACATGATAAAAGTGCATCTGGGCCAAAAGAGGGGGGGGGGGGGGGAGGGCAAATAACAAAACTGAACAAGCCCAAACCAAATGTGCACACAATCAGATTACCACACAAGCTTCATTAATCCAGTCAGCAATGACTCACATGTGCAGGCAAATCAGAACAAAACACCTCAACTCATTTGAATTTAAAACATGGCGCCAAGACTAACTCACCTTTCTTCAACCTTCAGACGCTGGAGCCCTAGCTCCAGTCGTCTTCTCCGGCCACCAGAGCTACCACAAAGAGCCCAGAAATGGAAAACAAGGACACTATCCCACACAAAATTTCATATAGATCACGAATCCAACATCCATTTAAAAAAAAAGCACTCTAAGGCACTGAATAGAGGCAAAACATAAAATCCTAACAAACTAAAAACACATGTATCATGCACATACATAGCCTATTTTCATAAGTCTTCAGCTCATGTTATTTCCAGTATGATTCTAGCAACAAATATGACCTAAAATGATTATGGAAGAGAGATTAAAGAGATCTTCAAGTTGTACCTAACGGAGAAGGTCCGTTGCCTCTTCAATATTAGCAAAGAAGTCACCAAAAGATGCATAATGCTTCCTTAGAGCTCAATGAGTATAGATAAGGGCTTGGTTTATACTGAATCTACTTCAAACTCTTGAACCAAACTTGCTTAGTTGATGAAGAAATTGAACCTAACAATGTAGATCTTCCATATGTGAACAAATGTACACAAAATGTAGATGATACTTGCTTGAAGATGAATCAAGCAAGAAATAGGAGGAACGTTGAGGAGAAATGTAATTCAAAGATGAGAAGTTTGAGAGGAAAATGGAGCTCAGATCTGGAAAAATGGAGTGAATGCCTCAAGTTTGGAGTTGAGCTTCTTATATGGAGTGGTTTTTTGGGGTTTGCACGAAGTAAAAGGATTGAAGTTAGTTATTGTGGTTTAGGGAGAAAAAATGAGTGAGAATGATACACATGTGGTAGGATTGGGTTTAGCCGTGGATTGAGGTTTGGGAGAGGTGTCATTATGTGACTTTGGTGAATGAAATGAGAGCATGAGAAAGGTGTGATGAGGTTAGCACGTGGGAGTGAAAGTTTATTATGCAAATTCATGTTTCTAACTTTGGCAAATAGTTTGAAATGAAGTGTGCATGAAGAGGATGTATTTTTGACATTTTGGGTAAAAATGATGATGGTGTGTATGGTGTGAATTTATGATGATCATGCTGTAAAACAAGTTTAAGTTGGGTGCACAAGAAAAGTAACATGATGATGTACCAAAAATATGTTCATATGTCCATCTTTTCTTGATCATAACTTGATGAGGTTTGATCCATTTGATGGGAATTTGAGCTCAAATGAAAACGTGAAGATCAAACAACAACTTTTATGTTGGAGGCAACTTGAAATAAAACTTTGATCAATGAGAAAATATTGCTTAAAGTTGGTCCCAAAGATCTGCCTAAGAACACTTAGAGAAATTTCACTAAGTTACCAATTTTGACAACTTGAATACCTTGACTTTAAAGCAACATAACTTGAGTTCTAATAATCCAAATGAAGAGTTATTGGTACCAAAAGAAAGCTTAAAGAATGCCTAACAAATTTAATGTTGAGGGAAAAGTGAGATGAAGCTTGGAAACATGTGAAAAATACTCTTGAAGTTTGCTCCATGAAGCTGATCAAAGACTTACCAATTTTGACAACTTGAATACTCTATGTTTGAAACATCATAACTTGAGCTCTAGGGATTCAAATGAAGAGTTCTTTGTATCATAAGAAATATTGAAGAATGTTTAACAACTTTCATGTTGAATTCAAAAGGAGATGAAGCTTAGAACCATGAGAACAATGGTCTTGGAAACATACGCTCCAAGCTGAATTTCAACACTTAGAAAAATTCTAAGTATGGGAAACATGAATCTCATTTTTTCTCAACTTTACATCTCTACAACTCTTGATTCATGCATATTTTGAAGTTGATTTCTTCTACAAACTTGTAGTAAATGCTCTTATCTTCGATTTAAGCATTAGTTTGCATCATTTGGATCAAGGATGAGGGAGATATGAACCTTGCAAGATAGCCAAAATTATGATTTTTCCATACTCAGTGAAATTTATGAAAATCCTAATTTAGCAACTTTTCCTGATTTCATGATTTCTCTTGATCAAACTTTATAATATCATGCATGATGACTTGAAAATCCCATGGTTGACCTAAAAACTAAAGAGTTCAGTTTTGTAGGGCATCAGTTGACCTTTTGACCAAATGAATCAAATTTCATCATCTATCACTTGGGAAACCTTTGAAATGATTTGTGATGAACCATGAGGCATATATGGAACCCTTGAGATGTGCTTAGAACCCTAGAATCTTGTTTTGATCAAGAAAATAATCACAAGTGACCCTTGCCCAAAACCCTAGCCTTAGAACCAATATGAGCTTGATCAATCCTTTAGAACACTTGAAACCCTAATCCTCTGATGATTTGATGACCCTATTGAGGATACTTTGATGTGTATAAAACCCTTGTATCTTAAGAATACCATGATGTTGAGGGAATATCCTCTTTCATTGCTTTGAAAATTAACTCTTCTCTTAAGGAAAACCAAGATACATTGATCACATGTCTTGGAACTAATGCAATGTATGAAATGATGATACAAATGAAATGAAGCGTAAGCCAATTAAGGTAAGACAACAAGAGGGCAAATTTTGAGGTGCAACAACTGTGATTTTGATTTGAATCATAGCCTTTTGGGTATCCCCTTCCTAGTTTGATTTGAATCATATTTTACACTTGATTCGAATTAGAAAGGCAAATTGAGCCAAAATACTACATTTATCATAACTTTTATGTTGTAAGTCCAAATTATGCATCGTTTGAAGCGTTAGAAAGCTAACATGTAGAGCTACGTAGTGGAGTGGTTTGGTGAAATGATTTTGTTGTTTGAATGTATGAGTATTGCTTGAATGCATGTTATGAATCATGTGTATAATTGATTATAAATTGTACATGCTTTTGGTGATTGATGAGGCAAGTGGTTCAGGATGAGAACTAGTCGTGGTGTGTTGAGTGCATGATGAATTATAGTTAGAGTGGGGTTGCATCCCTTACATGGTGTTATTGTATGGATGCTTATAGTTAGAGTAGGGTTGTATTCAGTATGATATTGTGTCATTGTATGATTAATTGTTGTCGCTACTCGAAAAATGCATCGCGCAACGACGGGGAGACGAAAAAGATAGACATAAGAGTCGCCACCGAACTTTATTTATCCCATGAGGGGAAAGGAAAATATCGAGAAAACCTTAAGAAAGAAATGGATAAGATGGTCTCGCATCCAAGAACGGGTTCGGAAGCCGGTTATGCAAGGGGAAGGTATTAGCACCCCTCGCATCCATCGTACTCGATGGGAACCATTTGTTTGTCGACGTGTGAATTTATTTGCTTAAAAGAATATGCTATAAAAGAGTGTTCCTAGAGGAGAGAGAAGGGTTAGAAATAGGAGAGAGAGAAGTAACGGGGAAAGAAGAGAGAAAGAACAAGACTCGGTAGGACTTCGCGGTCCTAGGCCTACGTATTCTCAAAAGGTATGAGAAAGTCAGAGTCGACGTAGTTCGGGGAACTACAGATATGGGGGGAATGTGCTCGGCAAGGATTGTGGCCCTTGTGCCTGCGTATCTTTACTTGAAAGAAGTAAAGAATCAGAGCAGCCATAGTTCGGCCTACGGTTGATGGGTGAGTTCTGGTAGACGATGTTATCGTGCTGTTTCCCTTGAAAATCGGAAAACAACCGCTGATCTTCCAAATCTAACTTTGGTAACTCATAGGATCGATCAGATTGATCTTAGGACATGTGCTAAAAGATTTATTTTTTTGGTTTTAAGACTTTATCCAAGTTCCACACTCGAATAAGGTTGGGATAAACAGAATCCTAAAAGAACATTTATTCGACTACGGGTTGATTTGCAGGTAAAATAAGGCTTCTAATAAAAAAGAAGAAAGTTTGTTGGTAAAGGTGAATTTAGTTTGAGGGCGAAGAGAAAAGAATTGCGTAAGGGGAAAAGAAGTAAGGTAAAGAGTAAAAAAGGGTAAGGACAATAAAGGCAGTAAAAGACTTTGTAAAACTTAAAGTAAAAACAAATAAATTGCATTAAGTTTAAGAGATGGTGTGTTTACATCATGTACATTCTCCTTGATACTCTTTTCTCTACACTCAGATACTTTGAGTAAATTTAGGAGTGACTTGCACAAATAGTAAATTACAACACACTTTGGATGTGTCTAAGACACTCTATTTATAGTAACAAAAAATAACCTCTAATAACTTCCAACATAATCTCCTTTCACCACTTGTCTTAAATGCATGGATCCATCATTCATAAGGTGACACGTGTCTCCCTCCATTTTCCACAAGCAAAACCGTTCCCTCCAACATTCAAATTTCAAATACTTCGACGCACCATTCGTTATTGGCAGGCGGTCAGACCCTTGGCCTCGGGGTGGGTTTTTTGACTTAACTTCTTCCTCCTTTCGACCATTTTCCTGTATTCAAGGTACTCTCCACCCTTTTCTTTGGAAACTTTCTTTCTAGCTGAGGCTTCGAATTTAGGAGCTAACAAATTGCCCCCCAAAAATGTCTTTTCAACTTCGACCGTGGAAAAGCACATTTTTTGACAACATTTAACCTTCGATGCCGCTTTGCCCTTTTGAGTGCCATCTGGTATTCTTTCCACCAATGTGAGCCTGGGAAGTTGAAAGAGAATGAAAGAGAAAAAGAGAAATAGCTATGAACATGCAAGCTACTGTTCTGCCGCCTTGATGCACGTTTTATGACGTCATTATCATCATGGCTATTTTCTCGGGACTCAACAAAATCGTGGGCCATCATCATCCTACCATCCTCGGGGACGTGATTTGCAACTACTACCTCTGCCATTCCACATCCAGGCGTACACGTGGCCCACTACCTCTATCCCCTCAATGATGGAAACTTTCAGTCTTCCACTCACTACATAAGTAATTTCTTTTGTTGTTTTTATTTCTTACAACTTCTCTAACTTCCCATAACTTTCCTTGCTTTTTCTCTAATTCTATGCTCTCAACCAACCAACCCTTATTTCTTTCAACAATGGCCGATCATCAGAAAAAGAAAGCGCAACCTAAGGGACAAACTTCTGCACCCGTACTTCCTCCCTTTTCTAGTTTGAGCGGCCCTCAGGTGATAAAAAATCAACAATTCATCCGGGAGCCCCTGATGAAGGAAAAACGACACATCTACGAATCTCAGGTAATCATCCCTGTTAATGTTGCTGGGAGGCCTTTAGCCATGTATGGGCCTTTACCCCCTCCCGGTCTCGATTATTCCGCCATCAAAGATTTCTTCCCTTCTTACAGAACCACTAAACCCCTAGGGCAATGAAACTTCAACAAAGCTTCCATTGATGGTCCTGACAACCTGAGCCTCTTCGACGTGGACTTTAAGTATCTTCAAGACGGGGCCATATTGTTTAGGGCCACCCCCTATTTCAAAGACTTTGAACTCTATCTTAACTGGATGACGAAAATGGAGAAGGTAAAAGCTCCAGAATGGAAGGAAACAGGGATTTACGATCTGATTATGATGTCGAAGGTAGGCCCTTCGTACTGCCCTCTCATGTTGACCTCCTCCTTGTTCTTCTGGGATAGGACACACAACACTTTTCACCTTCCTTGTGGGATGATGACACCCACTTTGCTCGACATAGCTGCCATTGTAGGCCTAAAACCCTATGGCCTCATTTATGATCCCGAGATCGATAGTCATGACAGTATTGGTTTTGCCAATACTAAACACACCTATGCAGCTTTTGTCCAACACTACCGTAAAAAAACTAGTACCTCTGTTGAGGATGAAGAGCACATAGCCTTCTTGGCCATGTGGTTATCCCGCTGTGTATTTTGTACCAAATCTTTGCAGGTGGTGAGAAAGTATCTGGTCCTGGCCAACCAACTGCACCTGAAGAGAGGCATTTGTCTCAGTGAAATGATCCAGGCTAGTCTCTACGAAGCTTTAAGCGAAGGTGTAGGTAAACTGAAAGATCCTGACAGTCATGGCAACTTGCTGTTGTCGGGCCCCTTCTGGCTTCTTCAGCTGTGGCTTAATGCCACGTTCGAGCACAGTCTCCCCAACTAAGATGAAGTTGATGAACATTCACCTGAAGTTGCTGAGAGGGAAGTCGAGTGGCCTCGCCTGGCACAACTTACTCCTAGTGAGGAAGGTCATTCCCTTCGATCCAACTTGTCTAGCTTCGTTCATAAGGTAAGGAGTTTAAATCCCATTTCTTTAGCAAACTCCTGCATCTTCCTACCCATAAATACTGACCCTTGATCTATCGTTATTGTCTCTGGTAGGCCAAACCTGTAGATGATATACTTCTGGATGAATTCGATAACATCTTCTTGGTCTACCTTTGGCAGAGGTATAACCTCGATCCACTTGGTAAAGTAGTCTATCCCTACCAGAATGTATTTCTGATTTTTGGAAGATGCTGGTCGAATCTCTCCTATAAGGTCTAAAGCCCGACCTCTAAATGGCCATGGCTTGACTATGGAATGCAACTCGCTTGCTGGGACATGCTGTATGCCAGAATGAATTTGGCATTCCTGACAACCTTTGGCGAACTCAATGCAATCTTTCAGCATCGTAGGTCAGTACATCCCCTGGTGAAACAACAACCATTTCATCTTATGGCCCACTTGGTTCGCTCCGCATGTCCCACCATGGATTGAGGACAATGCTAAGTATGCTTCAGATTCACTGAGGCATTTGAGTAAAACTCCCTCAGAAGTTTTCTTAAACAACTTGTTCCCCAACAGGACGTAGCTTAATGCTTGGTATCTTAACTTTCGCTCTGTAGTCGATGAAGGGTTCTAAAGGTATTCGACCAGAGGTCTCCTCCAGTCTTTGTCTGACAGACCCTCGACTGTAAAAATCTCAAAGGTTTCCTCGTCGGCGTAGCCAAATTTCGTGATCTCTAGGTCTGATGGTCTTAAGCCCACGGATACCACCTTGCCTCTGGCCTCAATTGCCTCCTGTAAGTTCTCCTTCGAGACCCTGTATCCTGAGGCAACTTGCGCCAGGTCGTTGACTATCTGATTGTGTATTCGTGGTATGTGTCGAATGGTATAAAATTCAAATTTTTGAGCAGTCTGTTAGCTATTACGAAGTACATGATGAGATTTTCTTTGACGCATTTATATTCCTTTGTTAGCTGTTTTACAACTAACTCTGAATCTCCCATTATTTCGACTCGGGTTGCCCCCAATTCTAACAAAATTTCAAGTCTGGTGATCAAAGCTTCGTATTCAGCCTCATTATTAGAACATAAGCCCTCGACCCTATACTTGAATTTTGTTGGAATTTTGTCCGGCGAAATGATCAATAGACCTATGCCTGTCCCGTTCTTGTGACTAGACCCATCGAAATATAGCTTCCAAGGCTCTAGTTCAACAAAGTTCAGGGTATTTTCATTTATAGAATGGTCGACAATAAAGTCTGCCACTATTTGTCCTTTGACCGCTTTCAACGGTCTATAAGTCAATGAATACTTAGTTAATGCTAGTGCCTATTTACCGATTCGACTATGCAAAATAGGTTTGGACAACATGTGCTTAATAACATCAAAATGTGAAGACACATAAACATCAACTGGTTTTATATACTGCTTCAGCTTCATACATGAGAAATACAAACATAAACATAATTTCTCTATTTCACTATACCTAGTTTGTGCATCATTTAGAACTCTACTAAGGTAGTAAATGACCCTTTCGACGCCACTCTCATCCTCTTGAGCAAGCATGCTCCCTAGAGTTTTGTCTGATGATGATATGTACAATCTCATGTTTTTGGTTCGACATGGAGGTGTAAGGACTGGAGGATGAGTTAGGTATTCTTTGATCTTGTCGAAGGCCTCTTGCTGATCTTTCGTCCATTCGAACTTCTCCTTGGTAGCTCGAAGTAATGGCGAAAAAGCTTGTGTTTTTCCACTGAGATTCGATATGAACCTTCTTAGAAAATTTATTTTGCCCAGCAAGGACTGGAGTTCCTTCTTGTTGGATGGCGCTTTCGCTTCCATGATGGCCTTCATTTTGTTTTGGTTGATTTCGATCCCCTTCTTGTGGACTACGAAACCCAAAAATTCTCCTGCTTGCACACAGAATGCGCACTTGAGGGGATTCATCTTGAGTCCAAATTTCCTTATTCTCATGAAGGATTTGTGCAGGTGTTCCACATGAGCCTTTCCTGACGCAGATTTTATCACAATTTCATCAATGTAAATTTGCATAAAGGACTCATTGTAGTCATGAAAAATCAAATTCATTGCCCGCTGGTACGTTGCCCCAGCATTCTTTAGGCCAAAAGGCATCACTACCCATTCGTAAGTGCCTAAGGCCCCTGGGCAACGGAACATTGTTTTAGGAACATCATTCTCAGCTATGAAAATCTGGTTATAACCAGAATATCCATCCATCATGCTAAGGTATTCGTGGCCAGCAGCTGAATCGACTAACATTTCTGCCACTGGCATCGAATACTCATCTTTAGGGGCTGCTGGATTCAGATCCCTAAAGTCTATACAGACCCTCAACGATCCATTTTTCTTTATGACTGGCACAATATTTGCTAGCCATTCGACATACCTGGTTGTACGGATGAATTTGCATCGGAGGAGTCTTTCGATTTCCTCCTTTATTTTTGAGAGGATCTCAGGGGCGAAGCGTCTTGGATTCTGCTTGACTGGTTTTTTGCCAAGCTTGATTGGTAGCCTATGCTCGACTAGATCTCTTTTTAGACCTGGAATTTCGTCGTAGTCCCAAGCAAAACAATCCCTGTATTCTCGTAGTAACTGAATGATTTCGACCCTAAGTTGGGGGTTGAGGTTGGCGCTAATATAAGTTGGCCTTGTGATTGCTCCATCTCCCAAGTCAATTTCCTCCAGTGGATCTTGCGCCAACATTTTGACATCACTGGCCAGGGGGTCCTTTTCGAAACCCAAAGGCTCATCGTCGTATATGGCGTCGAGTCTTTGCCCCTCGTATTTAATCTTAGGGTCAAAATATCCAACTGGACTTGCTTGGTTGGATTTTTCATTGGCTTCTTCAGCCATTTTATTATTAGCGGCCTCCAAGGCCGTTTGTAGTTTAGTCTCGGCCACGTAGGCCGAAATTTTTTGAAGCATTGCGGCTTCAGTCATCATCATCGAACTCACTTCCCCAGCCAGTGGGGTCTACGGGAAGTTCGCCAAGGTATGGTAACCTTTCGCCTGGAACCCCCTTGTCCCATCGGAATCCTTCAACGGGATGCAAATACAATGAACAATACACTTCGTCATTAGGTGTAAAGTCGAAGTCTGCAGGTTCGCATGGCCCTATACTGGCCAAATGTTTGTCAAACTGTCCTCTATTAATTTGATTTACAGGTGCTTTAAAGTATCCCTGATCTGCCTCAATGTTTTCGACAATACCATCTGGTCGCCAGATAGCAATCCTCTGATGCATGGACGATGGCACTGCCCCTACTCCGTGGATCCATTCTCTTCCAAGTAATAGATTATAATTGGCGGTGGTCTCTACCACCATGAAGACAGTCGGACGGGTGATGGTTTCGACCGTGACATTTACCTGAATGACCCCCATAGTCGAACATATCTTCCCTTCATAATTTGATAACACCATGTTGTGTGGCTTGGTGTCTTTCTCACTTTTCCCAATTTTATTCAGCAAGAAATGCGACATCAAGTTCACCGTAGGGCCGCAATCCACCAATATTTTGTTGACTGGGACCTTCTCTATTTGTGCTGTGATATAAAGAGGCTTCAGATGGTTTTTCATCGCCTCTGTTGGCCGTTTAAAGAAAGCATTTTTCTCCTCGACGCAACCATTGTTCATTACTTAATAGCACACCGGCTTATGAGCCGTTATTTCCCAGTCCGTATAGGCGTCTGAGTTCTCAACTACTGAAACCCTGTCGAACTCCCTGGGCATCACTGATACTACGTTGACTAGAATATCCAGCGTATCATCAGAATCTTCATCAAAGTTATCTGTCATTTCATCGTCGACCGACTTTATTTGTTCTTCCATCCGTGTTGGAAACAACTTTCTTCCTGTAGGTGTCTTCCCAAGAGCGTCCGTTCGACCTTCCTGCTTTGTAGGGTTATTGGTGCTGGACTGTGGTTGGTCTTTGTGTGTACCTTCTCTATGTGCCTTCCTTCTTCTCTGCTCACGTCTCCATTGGGATCGAGACATGGGATTTTTCCCTTTGTAATTTTCTGATATATGAGCAGCCTTCGAAGACTGAAATTCTTTTCGATAGCTTAACAAGGATCCCCTTTGTACTTCAAAATTCTTCCATCTCTTCTGTCCTTGCTGCTTGTTCTCATTAGGCTTCGTCCACTTTCCATCAGTGGCCTTAGCGTTGGGTTTGAAGCTAGTGGACTTGTTCATCGGAGGCCTTATATGAGGGTTAGATCTCTGCTGGAGGCCTCTTCGAGGGTCGAATCTTGGCCTTTCACTTTCTTGCTTCAACCTTCGTGTCCCCTCCAATTTTTGTGCAGCCTTCTTGTCGAATATGACGCTGCATCGGGGACAGAGCATTACACTAGAACCCTTTTGCTGGCACCGGTGAAGGAAAGAAAAGATGGATTCCTCTTGTTCTGGGTAGGCTTCCCTTTTGTGTGTTTCCTAGTAGTTTGACTCACTATCCGCTACCTCCTCATGCTGAGTGATTTGAACCATGTTAATCTCAATTTCTTTGGCCAAGTTAAGCTTTTTCAAACTTAACTCCACGCCTTTGGTAGCTTCATCGATCTTAACAAAGTCATCAGCTGTTTCCTTGGTCACTATCTCCCAACCCAGATTGTTATTGTTGCTTGGGCCTTTGGTTTCACCCCTCTTGTCACAACTATCAACTTCCATTTCGACACAGTTCTCATGTCCGAAATTGATGGTAACCTTCGCCATCACCGCTTCGTCTATGGGATTGCTATCAACCTCTGTTACTTCAATTGAGAAGTCGTAACCGCTGACAACTTCGATCATATTAGCCTCGACTGGCTCCGTGTAGTTTGCGTCTGCCGTCTGTAGAGGATCTGAGTCGACCCTCATTTGGCCACCAGCTTTCTCCCTGAACTTTAGACGTCCCTCTTGGATCGCATTCTGAACGAGGTCCCTGAAAAGAAAACATTGATATGTTTTATGACCCAAGAAATTATGATATTTACAAAACCCTCTTTTCTTCCTTTACTCTATGGATGGCATTTTGGCGCCAGGAGGCACTATCATTTGTCCATCCTTAACTAACAAATCGAAGATTTCATCACATTTTGTGATGTCAAAGGTATATGTTTTCTTTGGGAACCTATCATTCTTATCAGATTCGACATAACTCTTCCCTTGTGGAGGAGCTAATACTTTGCATAAGTAAGGTGGCCCTTGCTTGAGTTCAGCAAGATCCACTTCGCCATCGTCAAAACTCATGGACTCGTCACCCAGACCTTCGACGTTATCATTGAATTCGACAAAATCTATCTTTTTATTTTTATTGAATTTAGCCTTTTCGTCTTTGAGTCTTTCAAGTTGCCGAACCCGATCGGCTAATTGGGCCATGTCCCTTAGGTGTTGGGTGTCCAATTTTTTCCTAATAGAGTAGTCGAGACCGCCAGCGGCCATTTCGACCAACTCATGTTCAGGGACCTGCGTGAAGCATCTGGCCTTAAGCAAGCGGAACCTATTAAGGTGCTCCTCTATTGGTTCAGAGAATTTATGCTTCACGCTAGCTAGCTCCTTCAAACTAATTTTAGTCTGACCCATATAGAACTGTTCATGAAACAAACGCTCTAACTGGGTCCAGTTACATATCGTGTTAGGGGGAATCGTCGTGAACCATGTGAAGGCATTCTTAGTAAGAGAACTTGGGAAGTACTTTATCCTAAGGCTTTCGTCGTTCGCTATCTCTCCAACCTCAATTAAGTAACGAGCCACATGTTCGACGGTGGATTCCGTCGTATCCCCTGAGAACTTAGTGAACTTAGGTACTTTCGTCCTAGGAGGTAACTCTGCCTGAAGGATATAGTCTACTATAGGTGAAGTGTAATTTGGCCTAGTAAAACCGGTGTTTAACCCATTTCTGGCCATAATTCTCTCGACCATGGCCGCTAGATTATTGTCTACGACTATGTTGTTTCGACGAACATGCTGGACTACATTGTCTGCGTCTTGGTTTCGATTCACAACCACCACCCCTGGATTTCTTTCTCCCAAGCCATGGGGTTGGTTCTACAACGGCTCTTCCCTAAGCTCTTCGACTACCGGAGGGACTACCCTTCCTTGGTTTCCTACGTCGACTTCTATCACATTCTCCAGGCTATCTCGCGGGGTGTTCGCTATTGCAGCTTGATTTCTGGATAAGGGAGACACCCCCATGAATTCAGCCAATCTTGTTAATTGTACCGCCAATTGTTGGTTGGTCTGGGTTGTATTTTGGATTAATGGCTGAAATATTTCACCCATCGTTTGTGACAAAGTCTGAACCATCTGTAGGTTACTTTCATCCATCTGCTATCTCAAACACGCAACTGATGTGTTGGTCAAATTGGGGCCTTGTGTCGAATACCCTAAACTCTGGGGGTTTCGAATCATGTTCACACCTGACCCCGACCCTTGCAGTGGCGAAGCCATCGCCTGATCTAAAAATATAGGGGGTGCACTTTGGAGCCCTTGCATCATAGCAGTGGGCATCCCATATGAAGGGTTTTTAGGTGACTGTGAAAAGCCAGGAGGCACAAACTGCCTGGACGTTGAACTCTCTCCTAACACAATCTGAGGATTCGACGTCTGGTGACCAATGTATTCCAACACTGGTTGAGTATAAGGCCTTATCACTGTCGATCCCACTCCAAGCGCTGAAGGCGTCGGCACTGGCCTCACAGGAAGCACCGTTTGTTCTCCGGTTGACGGTATCGGAGGGGGAACTCCCTCGTCTCTTATTCCTTCGATGGAATCGTCTCCTCGTTGGTTGGAGTTATCTGGCTGATTTGTATCCGTAGCCATGTTCTTAATGCTTTGTCTTGATCGCGTCTCTTCGTTTACAACGGTAATTTTACCACTTCTCAATAACATAAAAGTGTACCCTCTTACGAAAAAAGGGACCAGTAAGACTGCAAAATCTTTTATAAGTTTAGTTTTATAAAATAGATTTCCTAGCACTGTCCCACCGGGTGTGTCATTTTGTTTCCCTTGAAAATCGGAAAACAACCGCTGATCTTCCAAATCTAACTTTGGTGACTCACAGGATCGATCAGATTGATCCTAGGACATGTGCTAAAAGATTTATTTTTTTGGTTTTAAGACTTTATCCAAGTTCCACACTCGAATAAGGTTGGGATAAACAGAATCCTAAAAGAACATTTATTCGACTACGGGTTGATTTGCAGGTAAAATAAGGCTTCTAATAAAAAAGAAGAAAGTTTGTTGGTAAAGGTGAATTTAGTTTGAGGGCGAAGAGAAAAGAATTGCGTAAGGGGAAAAGAAGTAAGGTAAAGAGTAAAAAAGGGTAAGGACAATAAAGGCAGTAAAAGACTTTGTAAAACTTAAAGTAAAAAAAATAAATTGCATTAAGTTTAAAAGATGGTGTGTTTACATCATGTACATTCTCCTTGATACTCTTTTCTCTACACTCGGATACTTTGAGTAAATTTAGGAGTGACTTGCACAAATAGTAAATTACAACACACTTTGGATGTGTCTAAGACACTCTATTTATAGTAACAAAAAATAACCTCTAATAACTTCCAACATAATCTCCTTCCGCCACTTGTCTTAAATGCATGGATCCATCATTCATAAGGTGACACATGTCTCCCTCCATTTTCCACAAGCAAAACCATTCCCTCCAAAATTCAAATTTCAAATACTTCGACGCACCATTCGTTATTGGCAGGCGGTCGAACCCTTGGCCTCGGGGTGGGTTTTTTGACTTAGCTTCTTCCTCCTTTCGACCATTTTCCTGTATTCAAGGTACTCTCCACCCTTTTCTTTGGAAACTTTCTTTCTAGCTGAGGCGTCGAATTTAGGAGCTAACACGTGCGCATTCTAGCAGTTTAGGTGTTTTGCTGCTCGCATGTGAGGAGACTTAAGTGTTACCTGTTTGCGGTAGAACGGACGTAGCATGCCTTTCTGGGAAAGGGTGAAAAAGAGAAAAGGGTGCTCGCTAGGATCATTGCAATCCTATGCCTACATATTCTCAACATGCAAGAGAAATCAGAGCAATGTAGTTCGTGGCTACGGTGCGGATAACCGGTGTGTTTGTGGATGATGTTACCGTGCGCATTCTAGTAGTTTAGGTGTATTGCGGCTCGCATGTGAGGAGACTTATGCGTTACCTGTTTGCGGTAGAACAAACGTAACATATCCTTTTTTAAAAGATTGGTTTTTCGCCATGTGAGGCAAGAAGTCACGTTTGATTGGTGAGACTATTTTTAGGGGCGAGATAAGTCCTCGGATAGTAACCCCTTCGCGGGTAGTACGCAATTCTTTATCTCAAAGTTTTTGTTATGAAAATGGTGTGGCGAACGTAGCGTCTTTGTATTGAAAGACGAGTATCAAGACCACACACACTACAGTGAGTATCCTGATACTCGGAGAGGAAGAAGACTACACTCAATCCTCTCTCTTTAATTCAATACAAAGAGAACTTCATTCTCTTATTAAGGATGTTTTTGGTTTTAAATGGTAAGTTATTTGCGACAGAGAACCCTACGTAAACATCAAGCACTCGGGATAGGAGAAGGCCTACGCCTAACCACTCCACGACCATTCAAGTTTTTGTATGAAAAGAGTTTGAAAATGCACTCGGTACAGGACCGAGGTTTTAGGTGAGAAAGGTGGATGGAGAGGTCTTCGTATTAAAAGACGAGTATCGAAACCACGCACACTACAGTGAGCATCTCGACACTCGGAGAGAAAGAAGTCTACACTTAATCCTCTCTTTTTAATTCAATATAAAGAGAACTCGGTTTATTATCGAAAGGGTTTTGAAAATGAACTCGGTACGGGGCCGAGGTTTTTTAGGAGAGGAAGGTGGAAGCGTCTTTATATTGAAAGACGAGTATCAAAACCACCCACACTACAGTGAGCATCTCGACACTCGAAGAGGAACAAGACTACACTTAATCCTCTCTTTTAATTCAATATAAAGAGAATTTGTTCTTTATTGAAAGGTGTTTTAAAAATACACTCGGTACGGGGCCGAGGTTTTAGAAGAACAAAGGGTTGAAAATGTACTCGGTATAGGACCGAGGTTTTAAAATATGCTCGGTGCGGAGCCGAGGTTTTAGGAGGAAAGGGGTGGAAGCGTCTTTGTATTGAAAGACGAGTATCAAAACCACCCATACTACAGTGAGCATCTCGACACTCAAAGAGGAAGAAGTCTACACTTAATCCTCTCATTTTAATTCAATACAAAGAGAATTTTATTTCTTAGATAGCAATGGTTTGATAGCGTCAATGAATCAAATCGGGGCCAATGTAACGTTAAACCTTCTTAGCTCGAATTATAAGGGAAGCCAAACTATAAGAGGTCATGTATTGATTTCCGTGTTAAGGACAAGATAGAGAAATGACATTAAGGGTCATTCTCCAATTGAATCGTGTCGCACGGACCGAAACATAATGAGATCTCGTCTTACGGATACAAGACTTCATCGATCACCACAAGTCAAAATAAAATCGAAAAGATGAAAAGAAGTGAAGAGAGAAAGAGGCGGTCTCGGTGATGCGTGTTTTTCGCAAGTGTACGAATCACGTCAAAGTAATATAAAAGATTATCGAATCCACAGAGACCAAGTGTCAATCTATCGTACCTGTTGTTATGGTGTTTATCTAAGGCAACTATTTTTAAGGGTTTTAGTAAGGGTGCAATGGTAAATAAAATTATAATTTTAAATAATAAATAAAAGACAGGCTCGAATGTAATTCACGTAATCAATGATAATCCAGTACTTGTTAATGGAACTACTTATGGGCAATGTTTTCTCCTTTGAAAAGAACTAATTTAACGGGAACTGTCGCTTTCGCGTATTCAGAACCGAGTTGTACTCTCTAATCAACCCCTCCTATTGTCACGGATAAAAAGGTGCGTACTGCGTTAGAGTAGTAAACCTATTTTTAAGAAATATAGTTTCTTAACAAAGTTGAAAAGTATTTTAACCTGGACTTCTTAGCAAAAAGAGGTTCTTATGAACCAGACTCTAAATCTCATAACGCGTCCGAAAATCGTTTTAAAATCTCTTTTCTTTTTAATCTAAAAACTCCTAATGAACTATACAAAGCGCTTTTGGCTGTTTTTGAAATAGTTAAAAACAATTACTTGAATTGAAAGATAAAATAGCCCTTAGGTGTTTCCACGAACAATTATACTGATTACTGGTTTAATTACAATCCTTACATTCTAACCTTTATGGGATTAGTTAGACATGATAAAGTAAATATTCTTTTTATAGTTTTTCATATGAGTAATTTAAAGCGAGTGCGGGAAGTAAACAAAGTAAATGTGCGAGTGCGGGAAATAAACAAAGTAAATGTGCGAGTGCGGGAAATAAACAAAGTAAATGTGCGAGTGCGGGAAATAAACAAAGTAAATGTGCGAGTGCGGAAAAATAAAATACTAACTGGAATTAAAATGGCGGCAGGATTAACTTCCTCCAGAGTGCTCCAAAACTCGAACCACAGACAGATTACAGACTCGATCACTCGATTGCAGAGGCACCCCGATGTGGAATGGCAACTGCTTTATAACTGATATATGCCTAGAGAATTCTAATTCTGGATGAAGAAAAACGAAAATCTAAGGTCCTATTTATAGGAGAAACTGAAAGCGTGAAATGACCGGGACGCCCCTCCACTAAAAAGTGGAGGTTATGAAGTTTTGCCTTGTGGCGCCCGCCACAAGGTCATGGCGCCCGCCATGGTCCCTACAGGGGATGATGGAGTGGGGATCGTGGGTCTTGGAGGTTGAGGAGTGGTCTTGAGACGTGGCCACGTCATGGCTAACCCCATGGCGCCCGCCACGGTGGGTGCCGCAAGTGCAAAATGCTGAATTTCTAGGTTTTCGTCCGTTTTCACTCCTTTTTCGCTCCTTTTCCCGATTCAAGCTCCGATTATTATAAAAACCTGAAAACATAAGAAAACAAAGCAATAACAAAGCAAAACAACAATAAAAGCTAAGAATGCATGCGAAATCGGAGTCAGAAATACGGTGAATTTTAGTGTGATCAAATTCTCCCACACTTAAACCTTTGCTTGTCCTCAAGAAAACATTAAAGCTTAAGAAAATATGGTGTCAACACTTGTCTTTGGGCTAAAGGGATTCTAAGTTCAAGTCAGGATGCAGTGACAGATACTAACTAAGTGAACCAAGGGTACCATAGTAACACAAACACAAACTTCAATCCTATATTAACCACTCCATGTCATCCCACGATACCTAGGCCTATCTTCTCATCTTTTTGTGTCCTTTTCATTCAGGCGCAATCACATTAAGCCCGTTATCCGTACACGCTTCATAGTAGAGTGACCGGTTAGTGATTCTGATCCATAACATAAGGTTTCTGGCACATAAGCATGTGTAAACCTGTTTTTATTTCGCCTAAATGTGGCAAAAAAATTTTTCTTCTCTTTTTTCGGTTTAAATGACTTTGTGAGGGTCACCTATACCAGAGTTTGCCTTTTTTTTTTCCTTTTTTATTAGCACTGGATCATTCACTTATATTCATCGGCCCCCTACGTAGAGTATGCTTAGGCCGGAGCTGACTGCTAAAATAAACTACTTAGGACAATTTTTTGAATGATAGTAAAGGCCATGGTGGTGGGGTTTAGGAGTGATTCCTATATTCAAGAGGTCTATGGTGCTAAAATGGTTCTGATGTTTCAAAAAGTTGACCTAAGTCACCACATCCTAATCTAAACCTGTCTCAAAGCCCAAAAAACATGTGAAACAACATTGTTTTCTTTTTAAAAATTTTCTGGTAAGGCTAAGGAAATGGGAAAAAATGAAGATGAACTAAAAAGACACTATACTGGTGACTCGTCAGACTCATGCATTATCTAAGAAAAATAAATTACTGAAAAGGGAAATAACTGAAAGGAAATTAACTAAAAAGGGAAATAACAGAAAGCAATAAAATCCCCTCCCACACTTAAATCGAACATTGTCCCCAATGTTTCGAAATAAGATAAGGGGGGTAACCTGGAAAAAGACTACTGAGGAGGGGCACTGGTGCCTTCGCCGTCCTGATGTGATGGTCTGGAACGACGGGATCTACTACGATGCTGGTCCCTCCGGTCGAGTCGTGCTGATAAAGCAGCCTGAGCACTCCGGACCTCTCGAAGGTTACCCAAGATGGAACCCTGAGTAGCCTCTACAAGCTGGTAGTGTCGGCTGTTGAACTCTCTCTGACGGTTCTGCTCTAATGAAATATCGTTCAAGGTACGAAAAACGTTGCTATAAGCACGATCCGAAACCAATCGCGATTGTTGCATGAAGCTCATATTGTCCGTCAGCTGCTGTGAAATAGTAGAGAGAAGGCCATCACGCCTTTCTTCTCTAGCTGTCATATCACGCCACATCTCCTCGGTGACAAAGAATCCAGGAGCAGTACCTAGTCGAGAGGATTTCTCGACTTTGAAGCCTCTGAATAATTTTCCGTTGCCTTTCGCCCGGTCTTCCATCACGAAGAATAAATCCGTTGAACTCCATTGTTGAAAAGCTCCTTAGGTAGTGAAAATAGTAGAAAAGTGGTTTATGAGGGGAATGATAAAGTTTTGATTTTTTTGGTTTTTGATGGATGAAAATGGAAATGGATGTTGGATATGTTTTATGGATGGAGGGTATTTTGGAAATGGGGGAGCTTTAATGGGGTTCAAGGAGGATTTGGAAGGTTGGAAAAATGGGTTTTTGGTGAAGAAAGGGATGAAAATGGTGGAAATGGGGATTGAATCCCGTATTTGTTGATGGTACGGTATGGCGCCCGCCACAAGGCCAATTCCTGGGCCTTGTGGTTTTGGATCCTCCTTTGGGCCTTCCTTTGCACCTTTGTCTTCCGGGGGGTCTGAATAGAGTTTTCTTCTTCTTTTCAAGGCATTGGCTTGCATATTTTTGTCTTATATATTTTTTTTTAGGGTAGTGCTGTCAGGGTGGAATGAGTCATGTGGTAGGTTTCTTATCCTGGCTTGATCCACGAATCTCAGCTATCTCCCTCCGAAGCTCGTCGATCGCCTGATGTAGAGCATCGGTCTCTGAGGCATGAGTGAGATCAGAAACCTGCATCTGTAACTCTAAGTCTGCCACTTCCTGCTTGAGCAGGGCAGTCTCCTTGCGGAGCTCATAAATCTGTGTTTGTAGGTCAGGTGGCTGCAGAGACATATTGTTAGACATAACAGTGATTCGGGGAGTAAGAGGTGTAGGAGTGTACTCAGCGGCGGGAGGCGATTTCGGCTCTTCGACAGTCTCTCCATAACCCTCTAGAGCATAACTCCAATTGGCAGGATCATGGACACTGGTCATCAGCGGATCTGGTAATGTAAAGTAGTGTATCGCTTCACCGTCGATCAGCAATCTAAACATGTTGGGCTCAAAAGAAGCCCTCCTCATCAGTCCTCTATCAAGACAAAAATCAATATCCAGGGTGGTGTAGCAGCAGAAGGTCCTGAGGTGCAATAGCTTGCGAGACAAACCCAATGCAGTAGCAATCTGTGTAACAATCCCACCGACATGGATGATTCCTACTGATGATCTGGCAACACTAGCAAGGCCCTTCAGTAGAAAGTTGCCACAAGCAACAGGGCGAGACTGAGTCGCACAAAACAGTAGGAAAATCTCCTCTTCACTTAGCAGTGTCTCTGTATCTGGAAAACCTAGGAAAGAATGTGCTAGAATCATCTGGAAGTACCTCAATGCAAGGTTGTGGATTACCTGAGAAAACTGGGTAGAAGGATCTTGGCTCCCTCCGCCTGATATTTTAGTCCAAAACTTTTCCACTTCCCTGCTCATAAAATACCCCATCGGAGTCTCTGGAATAGCATCAGGAGTAGTCTGGAAACCTAGTAAATCACCAAACTCTTTGTGAGAGAATGAGTAGTCAATCCCGAACAACCTGAAAACAGCGAGTCCATCGGGTCTAGCCCAAGGGTCATGATGAAATGAGCTGAGGAACTCAAGAGTCAAGTTCCTATAAGTGTTGTTCCTGTCGTCAAACTGGTCCCACTGGAGTTGATGGCATAAAAATCTGACGCTTGGCTCTATCCCCAAGGCATCCATGCAGTCATGGTCAGGGTACCTGGTAGGAGCCATAGGGCGTCTCATGTGAACATAGTAACGCTCTCTCTGTGCATCATCTCTAAAGGCCACGTGCATGTCATCAGGGTTCTGCATTCTGTACAAGGTTAGTAAACAAGTCCTGAAAGCACATAAAACATTCAATCGTGAGTCCTGACATAATAACAAAATAAACAAATTAAAATAAAGTAAAAATAAAAAGTACAAAAATAAGAAAAACCATGGGTTGCCTCCCATGCAGCGCTTGTTTAACGTCATTAGCTCGACGACCGATATTTAAACATCATTGGAAGGATATGGTGGATCACTCAGAGTATGGCAGGTGTATGTTGTTGGAATGTCACCTCCTTCGTAGGGCTTCAACCTCTGTCCATTGACTATGAACGGTTTACATGTTTGGTTCTTGATTTCAATAGCACCGGATCTCAGGATCTTAGATACTTCGAAAGGGCCAGTCCATCTCGAACGGAGTTTACCTGGAAATAGTCGTAACCTGGAATCGAACAGGAGAACAGAATCGCCTATTTTGAAGTCTCTTCTTATGATTCTTTTGTCATGCCAAGCTTTTGTTCTTTCTTTGTATATGATGGCATTTTCGTAGGCAGATTGTCTGAGCTCTTCTAATTTGTGGATATCAAGGATACGTTTCTCACCAGCTGTCAAGTAATCCAAATTCAAAGTTTTGATGGCCCAATAGGCCTTATGCTCCAACTCAAATGGTAAGTGACATGATTTTCCATAGACCAGTTGATAAGGGGTTGTTCCTATAGGAGTTTTGAAAGCGGTTCTATAGGCCCATAATGCTTCTTGAAGTTTCTGCGACCAATCTTTTCTAGATATAGAGACAGTCTTCTCGAGGATTTGTTTTATCTCCCTATTAGATACTTCCACTTGTCCATTGGTCTGTGGGTGGTATGGTGTTGCTACTCTATGCTTAACTCCATACTTGCTTAAAAGTTTATCAAATATTCTCGATATGAAGTGTGATCCTCCATCACTTATGACTAAACGGGGTGTTCCAAACCTGGGAAATATATAATTCTTGAATAATTTGATGACTACTCTGGTGTCGTTTGTGGGTGCGGCGATAGCTTCAATCCATTTAGACACGTAGTCAACAGCTACTAATATGTACTGATTTCCAAAAGATGGTGGGAACGGTCCCATAAAGTCCATACCCCATACGTCGAAGAGTTCTACTTCTTGGATATTTCTTAACGGCATTTCATTACGTCTTGAAATATTTCCTGTGCGTTGGCATCTGTCACACTTGACAATGAAAGCATGGACATCACGCCACATAGTAGGCCAGAATAGGCCAGCTTGAAGAATCTTGGCGTAGGTCTTAGATGTGCTTGCATGTCCACCATAGGGTGCAGAGTGACAATGCTCAATTATATTATTTACCTCTTCTTCTGGAACACAACGGCGGAAAATGCCATCTTTACCTCTCTTGAAAAGAAATGGATCGTCCCAATAGAAGTTTCTCACATCACTATAGAACTTCTTCTTCTGGTGGTAGTTTAGATCAGGGGGTATGATGTCAGCGGCTAGGTAATTAACAAAATCTGCATACCAAGGTACATTGCTTATAGCTAAGGATTTATGAAATTGCTCATGAGGGTCTGGGTTATCATCTTCAATGGTTTCTAGTTGGGCTATCAGTCTATCGTAGGCAAAATCGTCATTTATGGGTACTGGATCAGGTTTCAGGTATTCTAGCCTAGATAGGTGATCAGCTACCACATTATCAGTGCCTTTCTTGTCACGGATATCCAAATCAAACTCTTGTAATAATAGAATCCATCGAAGTAACCTAGGCTTGGCATCCTTTTTGCTTAGTAAGTAACGAATGGCAGCATGGTCGGTGTAAACTATAATCTTGGCTCCTACTAGATAAGATCTAAATTTGTCTATTGCAAAAACTACAGCTAGGAGCTCTTTTTCGGTTGTTGCGTAGTTGAGCTGTGCAGCGTCTAGGGTTCTACTGGCATAATAAATCACATGTAACTTCTTATCTTTTCTCTGACCTAGAACGGCTCCAACAGCATAATCACTGGCGTCACACATTATCTCAAACGGTTCCGACCAATCAGGGGGTTTCATTATAGGTGCTGAAATCAGAGCTTGCTTCAGAAGATTAAATGCTTCAGTACATTTTTCATCGAAGATGAACTCAGCATCTTTCATTAAAAGACCAGTTAAGGGCTTTGTTATTTTGGAGAAATCCTTGATAAAACGTCGGTAAAATCCGGCATGTCCAAGAAAACTTCTTATCTCCCTGATAGTCTTCGGCGGTTTTAGATTCTCTATGACTTCTATTTTTGCTTTATCTACCTCTATACCTTTTTCGGAAACTATATGTCCTAAAACAATCCCTTCGGTGACCATGAAATGACATTTTTCCCAATTTAGCACAAGGTTTACCTCCACACATCTCTCCAGGATTTTCTCAAGGTTGACAAGACAATTTTTGAAATCTGACCCACAAACTGAGAAATCGTCCATAAATACTTCCATGATTCCATCCAAATAATCAGCAAAGATAGACATCATGCAGCGTTGGAAAGTTGCAGGAGCATTACAAAGTCCAAAAGGCATTCTTCTATAGGCAAAGGTTCCAACTGGGCATGTAAAGGTAGTTTTTTCTTGATCTTCGGGGTGAATAGGTATTTGGAAGAATCCTGAATATCCATCTAAATAACAAAAGTAAGAGTGTCTGGCTAGGCGCTCCAACATTTGGTCTATGAATGGTAATGGGAAATGGTCCTTCCTAGTTGCTTTATTTAATTTTCTATAATCTATGCACATACGCCAACCTCCATCAGTTCTTTTTGCTACAGGTTCGCCCTTCTCGTTTTGCACGACTGTGATGCCTCCCTTTTTAGGTACTACATGCACAGGACTCACCCATTTACTGTCCGAGATCTGATATATTATACCTGCCTCTAGTAACTTAAGAACTTCAGTCTTAACTACAGTACTCATTATAGGATTTATTCTACGTTGGTGTTCTCTAGAAGGTTTTGAATCTTCTTCAAGCAAAATCCGATGCATGCATACGGATGGGCTTATTCCTTTTAGATCAGAGATCTTATATCCTAAGGCTGAGGGGTACCTACGTAAAACTTCTAATAATTGATCGGTTTCTTCTTGGTTTAAGGTAGCACTGACTATAACTGGACGGTTCATATCTTCATCAAGAAATTCATATCTCAGGTTTTTAGGCAGTTCCTTAAGTTTTACGGTCGGTTTTATAGGGCAAGGCATAGGATCTGGGGTAAGAGATAAACATTCGTGAAGGTTATCATCAATGTAGGGTGTTTTATAATTGTCATCTTCCAAAATAAGGGTTGATGGTAATTTTATAGATTCAGTTTCTTCTTCTTGTTCTAATTCCCTAATACATTCTTCGATGATATCTAAGGCATAACAAGAATCTCCTATCACAGGTGCCATAAGAAATTTTGACAATATAAATTCTATCTTCTGGCCACCTACCTCAAAAGTTAGTTTTCACTTTTTAACATCTATTACGGCTCCAGCAGTCGATAAGAACGGTCTACCTAGGAGGATTGGTATGTCGTCATCTTCTTTAATGTCCATGACAACAAAATCAGTAGGTATAAACAGCTGACCTATCCTAACAGGGACGTCTTCAAGTATGCCTATAGGGTATTTAACGGATCTATCGGCTAATTGAAGTGACATCTTAGTAGGTTGTAATTCTCCTAAGTTTAATCTCTCACAAACTGCTAAAGGCATTAAGCTCACACTAGCTCCTAAGTCTAGAAAAGCTTTTTCGATGACATGATTCCCCAAAACACAAGGAATGGAAAAATTTCCGGGATCTTTATCTTTCTTTGCTAACCTATTTTCGGAAATAGAATTACATTCCACGGGTTTCGGATCTTCGAGTCTACGTTTATTTGTAAGTATGTCTTTGAGAAACTTAGCATAAGAAGGTATTTGGGTGATGGCTTCTGTAAAGGGGATTTCTACGTGAAGTTTTTCTATAACCTTAACGAACTTTTGATATTGATTATCGATTTGGGTTTTCTTTAATCTTTGAGGGTAAGGTATTGGTGGTTTGTATGGCGGTGGCGGTACATAGGTTTTATTTTTAGGTTCTTCTCCTTTTTCTTGACTTTCCGGGGTTTCAGGCTTCTCTGGTTCCTTTTCCTCATTCCTCTCAGAAGTTTCGGGCTCACTTAATCTAGGGTTTAAAGGTTCCTTATAAGCGGTTCCACTTCGTAGAGTAATGGCATTAGCTTGCCCTTTCGGGTTTTGTTGAGGTTGTCCAGGGAACTGTCCTCCAGGTGTAGTCTGTGGGGCTTGGTTTAACGCTACCTGAGAGATCTGGGTTTCAAGCATCTTATTATGAGTAATAATTTGATCAACCTTGGTTCCTAACTTGGTAATTAGTTCGTTAACATGGACGTTATGGTTCATGAACTCTTTGTTTTGTTGTTTTTGAGCAACGATAAAATCTTTTACAACTTCCTCAAAGCTCGGGCTAGGTGGTACAGGTTGCATAGGTTGATTTGTTCTAGGGGCTTGGTAACCTTGTTGTCTCGGAGGTGCGGTATTTTGGATAGGGTTATTATTTTTGTAGGAGAAGTTTGGGTGATTCCTCCATCCAGGGTTATATGTGTTTGAAAATGGGTTCCCTTGGGTATAGTTCACTTGCTCAGTGTTGGTTTCATTCAACAGATTGCATTCGGCGGATTGGTGTCCTTGCGTTCCACATATCTCACAATTCGGCGAAACTGCGGCAACAGTATTCGGAGTTGTACACATATGTTCGACTCTAAGGGCCAACGCGTCCATTTTAGCCTGCATCATGTCTATAGAGCTTAGCTCATGTATTCCTCCTTGGGCTTCCTTCTTTTCCACTGTCGCTCGTTCTACTCCCCATGATTGATGGTTTTGGGCCATATCCTCGATAAGGGCACTAGCTTCAGGGTAAGGTTTGTTCATCAGTGCGCCACCAGCGGCAGCGTCGATGGTCATTTTAGTGTTATAAAGAAGTCCATTATAGAAGGTTTGGATGATTAGCCAATTCTCTAGGCCATGGTATGGGCATGCTCTTAATAGTTCTTTATATCTCTCCCAGGCTTCGAACAACGACTCTCCTTGGTGTTGGGTAAATCTAGTTATTAGGTTTCGAAGAAGAGCGGTCTTACTTGGGGGAAAATATCTAGCAAGGAAAACTTTTCTAAGGTCATCCCAAGTTGTTATTGAATTGGGTGGAAGGGAATCTAACCATGATAGAGCTTTATCTCTGAGGGAAAAGGGAAATAATCTTAAGCGTATTGCCTCAGGAGAAGCTCCATTGGTTTTAAAGGTGTCTGCTAATTGAAGAAAGTTTTTTAAATGTTGGTTCGGGTTATCAGTAGCGAGACCTGCGAATTGTCTCTGTTGCACTAATTGCAGCAGGGATGGTTTAAGTTCAAAATTATTGGCTGGGATAGCGGGGTTTACTATACTGGAACTAGGTTCCTCGTTTGATGGTTGGGCGAAGTCCTTAAGAGGTCTTCGGTTTTGATCTTCGGCCATAGCTCTCCTATTCCTATGGAAAAATAAACGTGCGCGAGCGTAACGTTCAGGTTCAGCTAGAGGGTCTACTAAACTTCCGGCACTGCGAGTCTTTCGCATTGACCGGTGGGTAACAACCTTAGTCTAAACGGTATAACTACAGGGTAATGAAATTTGACGATATTGGTCCCCGGCAACGGCGCCAAAAACTTGATGCGTGTTTTTCGCAAGTGTACGAATCACGTCAAAGTAATATAAAAGATTATCGAATCCACAGAGACCAAGTGTCAATCTATCGTACCTGTTGTTATGGTGTTTATCTAAGGCAACTATTTTTAAGGGTTTTAGTAAGGGTGCAATGGTAAATAAAATTATAATTTTAAATAATAAATAAAAGACAGGCTCGAATGTAATTCACGTAATCAATGATAATCCAGTACTTGTTAATGGAACTACTTATGGGCAATGTTTTCTCCTTTGAAAAGAACTAATTTAACAGGAACTGTCGCTTTCGCGTATTCAGAACCGAGTTGTACTCTCTAATCAACCCCTCCTATTGTCACGGATAAAAAGGTGCGTACTGCGTTAGAGTAGTAAACCTATTTTTAAGAAATATAGTTTCTTAACAAAGTTGAAAAGTATTTTAACCTGGACTTCTTAGCAAAAAGAGGTTCTTATGAACCAGACTCTAAATCTCATAACGCGTCCGAAAATCGTTTTAAAATCTCTTTTCTTTTTAATCTAAAAACTCCTAATGAACTATACAAAGCGCTTTTGGCTGTTTTTGAAATAGTTAAAAACAATTACTTGAATTGAAAGATAAAATAGCCCTTAGGTGTTTCCACGAACAATTATACTGATTACTGGTTTAATTACGATCCTTACATTCTAACCTTTATGGGATTAGTTAGACATGATAAAGTAAATATTCTTTTTATAGTTTTTCATATGAGTAATTTAAAGCGAGTGCGGGAAGTAAACAAAGTAAATGTGCGAGTGCGGGAAATAAACAAAGTAAATGTGCGAGTGCGGGAAATAAACAAAGTAAATGTGCGAGTGCGGGAAATAAACAAAGTAAATGTGCGAGTGCGGAAAAATAAAATACTAACTGGAATTAAAATGGCGGCAGGATTAACTTCCTCCAGAGTGCTCCAAAACTCGAACCACAGACAGATTACAGACTCGATCACTCGATTGCAGAGGCACCCCGATGTGGAATGGCAACTGCTTTATAACTGATATATGCCTAGAGAATTCTAATTCTGGATGAAGAAAAACGAAAATCTAAGGTCCTATTTATAGGAGAAACTGAAAGCGTGAAATGACCGGGACGCCCCTCCACTAAAAAGTGGAGGTTATGAAGTTTTGCCTTGTGGCGCCCGCCACAAGGTCATGGCGCCCGCCATGGTCCCTACAGGGGATGATGGAGTGGGGATCGTGGGTCTTGGAGGTTGAGGAGTGGTCTTGAGACGTGGCCACGTCATGGCTAACCCCATGGCGCCCGCCACGGTGGGTGCCGCAAGTGCAAAATGCTGAATTTCTAGGTTTTCGTCCGTTTTCACTCCTTTTTCGCTCCTTTTCCCGATTCAAGCTCCGATTATTATAAAAACCTGAAAACATAAGAAAACAAAGCAATAACAAAGCAAAACAACAATAAAAGCTAAGAATGCATGCGAAATCGGAGTCAGAAATACGGTGAATTTTAGTGTGATCACTCGGATCCAACATTATTCATCAATAATTTGACTGGTAATGATTTACGGAGGTCTCGTCACCGACCCAAACAAATGAAATGGAATAAAAAGTCCAATGAGAAATGAGAAACTCTATAAAAATATTCTAATATTATAAACTATGAAATAATATAATATTTATATAATAAAATGTTTTCATAAGAAAATAATAATAGTTTACTTATACTAAAAAAATGCTATATACAAAACTATGAATATATATATATATATATATATATATATATATATATATATATATATATATATATATATATATATATATATATATATATATATATATATATATATATATATATATATATATATATATATATATATATATATATATATATATATATATATATATATATATATATATATATATATATATATATATATATATATATATATATATATATATATATATATATATATATATATATATATATATATATATATATATATATATATATATATATATATATATATATATATATATATATATATATATATATATATATATATATATATATATATATATAGCAGAAGCAGGATCAGAATTTTAGTAAAGAAAAGAGGAGTATAGAAGATTGTGAGACAATATTGCAAGAAGGTTCAAACTTGTTATTCAAAGGTGTTCCAAGGTGTGTTTACAAATGAAACTTAAATCCCTTTATATAGGGAAGAAAAGGCTTACTATTTAAGCCAGTAACTAAAACTTACAATAGCCGGTAACTTGTATAATTATTGTCGAGTACACTTAGGGCCCCATCGTCACAACAATTAACAAGAAACTACAAAAATCAAATGCATGCCTAGAAATTATTAAAGACAAGATAAGATTCTTTTTCCCTTGTCTTTTACAAAAGAAAGAAAATGCATGCAATTATGCCTAGAAATTATTAAAGACAAGATAAGATAAGATTCTTATTCCCTTGTCTTTTACAAAAGATAGAAAATGCATGCAATTATGCCTAAAAATTATTAAAGACAAGATAAGATTCCCTTGTCCTTTTGCTTTTGGAAAGATTCTTCTTCTATTATTTCTTGTCCTTTAACCTTTGTCTATTGATTCTTACTTCATTATATTTAGACAAGATAACAAATTAATTCTTTGCTTTTCTTTTTTCTTTCAAAGATTGAATCATTGCATCCCAGAAATCTTCTGCAGTAGCTTCATCTGCTTGACCTTCTCCTGCTAAACCTTCAAAATTATGGGAATCCATTGATCCCATGGAATAGCTTGTCTTCATAGATGAATCCTCATCTTTTGATGCTTTTGATGGAAAAGTAGAGAAGAATTGGTTCTTCATATGATCCAAAATTCTGACCATAATTTCGTCTTCTAATTCATTGGGATATTTTATCTTGAATAAGTTCTTCAAGTTTTCCATAGACATTTGTTGGAAGCTTTGTTCCTTGACCTTATTATTCTGGTCTTCAGCTATTGCTTCTTCAATTAATTTAATTTTATTCTGGACAGCCTCTGAACTCATCTTGTTCCGCCATTTATAAAAGAAATTTCTTTCTAAAATGGGAATGTTAAATTTGTTTTTTGATATGGTGATTGTCCATCTCCATATCCATGGAATCTGAAATTTAATAAAGAACAATAATGGACATTGTCCAGTGATTAAATTATCAGATAAAATTTTTACAATAAGTGGACTATTATCACACCATGGATTATATAAGTTAAGAATTTCTTTAGGAAGAATTTCCAAAGATGGACCAAATTTGGCCCACCATTCATAAAACCAATTTGGTATGGGTTTATTAACCATCTCTTCATTAATAAAGAAAAACCAAGAATGCTTGTTCTTGGGATTTTGGTAATAAAAGGCTTGAGTGAAACCCTGGACATAGTCCCAATAATTAAAGTAAATATACTTTCCTTCTGCAATTCTTATTGCCTTTTCAGCATTTGGGTTGAGACCCCATTCTCTTGGTAACAAAATTTTGTTAATGTGACATTTACTGAAGTTTATAAAACTTTCAGGATTATTGTTTTGGTAATGGTGAGTAATTGTTACCGATTCGGTAACAGTCAGGAGAATTTCTAGGTTGGGCCTAGATTTTCCATGAAGACCTGGATATCCTCTTGATTCGAGGTATCTAGTTTTGATAGACCATCCATTATTTGGATTTATCTTTATATCTTCATCATCAATATACATGATTTTCTCAGTTACTGGATTTTCAAAATAATCCTTTTGTTCTTGAGGTGGGTTATTAACCGCAACTTCCTTGGAGGATGTAGTTTTATTAGAGGAAGAGGAAGCAATATCTTCCCTTTTTGCTGAAGATGCAGGTAATTGCTGCATTTTTCTACCTTTGTAGACAGTAGTCCAATCCCCTGTTAGAGGAATGTTTGATTCTGGCTGGGGTAACATATTGGTACTCCCTCTCCCACCACGACCATAACCGCGGCCTCTACCCCTATATGGAGTCATCATTTTTTCCCTGCAAAAATTCACGAGTTAAATAATCAGCAAGTGAATTATTTTCACCTTTAATGTGTTGAATATCAAATTCAAACATAGATAATTACGATTGCCAACTAGCAAAAATTTGCTTAGCAACAAGATTTTTAACATCTTTTTCAATAATTGATTTAGCTGAGCTACAATCAATTTTTAATAAAAATATTTTATTAAGAAGATCATCTTGAAATTTTGAAATGCATTTTATAATAGAAAGCATCTCTTTCTTGATAGTTGAATATTTTGCTTGTGTTGGATTCCATTTTCCAGAAGTAAATCTAACCAAAACTTCTTTTGAGGTTTCAGGTATTATTTGTTTAAGGATTCCTCCATAGCCTAAGTCAGAAGCATCAGTTTCAACAATTTTGAAATACTTAGGATTAGCAAGAGATAAACAAGGCAAACATTTCACCTTATTTTTAATTCTTTGGACTGCCTGGGAATGTTTTTCAGTCCAAGGGCCAGGATTCTTTTTAAGCCTAGCATGTAATATTGCCGTATCTTTAGCTAGATTTTCATAATAATCTGCTATAGTTCCTTGGTCAATTTCATGTCCTAAAAATCTAACCTTTGTTTGAAAAAGTTTCATCTTAGGACCATATATTAATAATCCATTATGCTTAATTAAACCTTTGAATATTTACAAATGTTTCATATGTTGATCTATAGTTTTTGAAAAAACTAAAACATCATCAATATAAACAATTATAAATTCCATATAAGAATTAAAAATATCATTCATAATATTTTGAATTCAGAAGGGGCATTTTTAAGGCCAAAAGGAAGGACATTCCATTCATAATGTCTAAAAGGTACGGTAAAGGCTGTTTTATACTTATCAGATTCATTAATCTGAATTTGCCAATAACCGGATTTCATATCAAATTTAGAGAAGATTAAAACATTGTTTAATCTATCTAAAAGATCTTTTTTATTTGGAATAGGATATATAATCCATTTTAACACTTTATTAAGTGGTTTGTAATTAATTACGAGACTAGGAACTCCACGTTCCTTTTCTGTAGAATTATTGACATAAAAGGCTGTGCAACTCCAAGGAGATTTGGATTTTCTTATTAATTTTTTCTCTAAAAGAGATTCTATCTCTTTTTTTTGCATAAATCCAAATACTCATGATTCACTTGAGCAGGTCTAGCTTTAGTGGGAATCCGACTTTCGTTAAAGTCATCAAGATAAGATAAGGAAATAACATGTTTCTTTCTATCCCAAAAGGCATTAGGTAAATCATTGCATATTTCTTCTCTAAACTGTTGATCAATTAATCTAATTTGATTTTGAACTTCAGGATTTTTAAGTTGAGAAGTGATGTTTAATAAACCCACTTCTTCTTTAAGAAAACAAATTTGTTTTTCTTTTTTAAGAAGAATATCTTTAACTTCATTAATCATCCTAGTGTGAGGATCAGTAATAAATTCAAAAGTAATTCTTTTATTATTAATAATGGAGGTAATTCCCTTTTGATCAACATTAATTAGAGGCATAATTTTATGCAGAAAGGGAGTTCCTAATATAATTCTATGAGTTAAGTTTTTCACAAGAATAAAGTGAGTGGGTAAACAAATATCTTTGTTACAAACATAAGCATTAGACAGTTTATAATTAACCGTGAGTTTATCTCCTCCAGCTTGGGTAAGAGATTGAGTAATTTTATCAAGATACTTAGTGGGAATAATTCCCTCTTGAAGGCAGTTTAAATCAGCGCCACTATCAAGCAGATGAACCTACTGCAGAAGATTTCTGGGATGCAATGATTTCATCCATGAAAGATATAAGAAAAGAAAAGAATTAAATTGTTATCTTGTCTAAAAACAATGAAATAAGAATCAATGGACAAAGGCTAGAGGACAAGAAATAATAGAAGAAGAATCTTGACAAAAGTAAAATACAAGAGAATCTTATCTTGTCTAGGCATAATTGCATGCATTTTCTATCTTTTGTAAAAGACAAGGGAAAAAGAATCTTATCTTGTCTTTAATAATTTCTAGGCATGCATTTGATTTTTATAGTTTGTTGTTAATTATTGTGACGATGGGGCCCCAAGTGTACCCGACAATAATTATACAAGTTACCGGCTATTGTAAGTTTTAGTTACCGGCTTAAATAGTAAGCCTTTTCTTCCCTATATAAAGGGATTTAAGTTTCATTTATAATCACGCCTTTGAAAAACAAGTTTAAAGTTTCTTTACATATTGTCTCTAAATTATCTTTTAAAGTTTCCTGCAAATTATTTTGATCCTGCTTCCGCTGAATACAAGTTTTGGTATCAGACCCGGACTTACCAAATCTGAGGTATATTTCTTCTTTGCATAATTTATTATGAGAGTTAGTGGCTAATTTTATGTTGTGAGAGGTTGATTATGCTTAGACAAAACTAAGTAGGTAACTTTTTCTCATAACATGTTATTAACAAGCAAACAACCTTTTCAAAGTGTTTTTAAAACTAAAAAGTGTTTTTAGTGTTTTCTTTCATATTCATCTTTTTTATCCCAGGGAAGGGAGTTGTTGATGATTTCAAAAAAGAAAATTTTTGCTAAAAACATTTTGACATCTTTGATTTGGGAGAAATCCTTCTATCCCTTCGGGTTGATAGTTAAACAATTTGTTGTTTGCTTAGATGACTTTTAATTGGTTGTTATTTCTGTTAACATTATGTTATGAGTCCAAGTTTTCTATTTAGATTTAACTTTGCGTATCAACCAATCACAACATTCTTAGCCTGTTTCCTTTATGGATTCTGATGATGATAATCATCAAAATAATTTATTAAAAATGAAAAATTAATTGAATATCCAAAAAATATGGATAAACTCAACAGATGGGTTATACCCTCTGTTCCTTCTAATCAAATTTATAGATTTGGTAAGATAGATGTTTTTTCTCGTTTTGCTGTTAAAACTTTAGAGCAAACGATTCAAATTTCTAAAGAAACTCAGACAATAAAACTGTTAACTAAAAAAGATTTGAAACCTTTTAAAAATTATAATTTTATCCATATTGGACTGGTTCAAATTGCTTAAAAACCTTTAACATTATTAGGGTTAAATGCTAGCATAATGGCTTATGTTAGAGATGGTAGATGTAAAGATTTTAAACAATCTTTAGCTGCTATGGTTGAGACAAGTCTGTGTCACGGACCAGTTTACTTTGATGTCTCACCTAATTTAAATCTATCTTTATCTGATAAAAATTTATTAGATGCTATGCAATTAGCAGTTCATACTAATGGTTACAATTTTAAACCTGGAAGTGAAATCATAGCAATATGCTATAGAATCTACTATAAGGTTCTTACTACGCTTAATCCTAAAGCAAAGCATTTATCATTTCCTGGAATGACTACTTTGGTTCAAACAAATTTATTAACATCCAATGTTGCAACCAATAGGTTAATAAAGTGGGATGAAATAAACTTCCCAGAGACATGGTCTCTCCCCCAGGAAATAGATCCTGAACCTATCCTTAATAGGGATATAGACCAAATTATTCAGACTACAAAAGGAGATTTGGAAATAAACTTCACTTCAAAAAGAATAACTAGAATACCCAGATCTCTATCTGCTAGGCACTCAGTTAGTGAATTTTACACAGCTCCTAGCCAATTACCTAGACCTTCTACTTCTCAAATAAGAGAAGAAATAGAGGTCGTTGAAAATATAAGACTAAGCGAAAATAGAATTCCCCATGGAATTTATCAAAAACCTCATACTCCAAGAGTAGAGTCACCTACTCAGTCAGATATGGATTTTCATTTATGATGATAGATTACTCCCCTGGTAGTAAGATGAGACAACTCATCAATGATGAGTTTCAACATGAGAGATACTCTCTATTTAGAAATTGGTTTTTTAAAAAAATTTCAAAACCTGAATTAGCCCAATTTAAAGATGAGTATTACACTCAAATGAACCTTGAACAGGATTTCGTTCCTTTTGTTAAATGGTTTGTTAATTATTTCATAAATAAAAAGCAAGAAGAAATTCTTGTGTTACAAAGACCTTGGGAAAACATTAGAGGAGAAATAATGGAATCTTTTTTCCCCCTGAACAAACAATAAGTTTGAGCCAAAATACTGAAGCTACCCCTTACCTTAACCTTCAGTTACAAAGAGTTGAACAAAATCAAGTTACTCTTAAGGAATTAAATTCAGTCATCAGGTCTCAAAATTATACCAATGCTTACCTTGTTTGCTTAGGAGAACAATTTATCTCCATGGAAAAAGATCTCTTATCAATAAAAGACCTTTTAGAAAAACAAATAGAGCGTTAAGATATCATTATTGACCACCTAAACAAACCTAAAGACCAAATATCCACATCCACTATTTTGGATGTTCCTATAGTGCAACCTCCTGTTTCCATAGAAGGATTTAAATTGGAAAGCAATGGAGAAGAATTTGTTCGTATTTTAGAACAAAAATTAAAGGTTCTTAATATCACTGTCATGTCCCATGAAGATTATTTTGAGGATAATAATGACAACCATATTGACCAACTTTCAGATATGTTTGCTAATTTAGACATTAGTAACCTTGATATTAATAATACAAATAGTATTAATAATGCTACTAGTATAAACCCTATTTATTCCCCAAGACCTATAGAAAAGTATTATTACAAGCGTCCCTCACCGCAAGATTTGCTTTTTGAGGAATCAGAACCTTTCCAGAATTCTTATTCAGGAAAAGCCATTTATGAATGGAATGTTGATTGTCTTAATGACAAACAAATTATAGATACAATCCATAGGATGATCATGTACTCTACTGTTTGCAAGCAACATGGAAATTCTGATAGTTCTATAGCGTCCTTTATAACAACAGGATTTGTTGGCCAACTTAGAGGCTGGTGGGATCATTATCTCACTGAATCTCAAAAATTAGAGATTCTTAATCACAAAAAAATCATTAAGAGCGAACCAAGAGCTAGTACGAGCACTATTGTAGCTACGACCACCACGGGAGAAGAAGATGCAGTGTATACACTGTGTCTTTCCATCTTACAACATTTCGTAGGAACCAATGTCCCCATTGGAGAAAAAATTCAGACATTTCTCCAAAACCTTAGGTGTCCTTCTCTTACCCACTTTAGATGGTATAAGGATACTTTTCTTTCAAGAGTTTATCAATTAAACAATCCCAATTCTTTACACTGGAAAGCAAAATTTATTGATGGATTACCCCATTTCTTTTCTGAAAAGGTTAGACAATCTTTAAGACAAAAAAAATGATGGAATAAATATAAATTATTTTGATCTTACTTATGGTCAAATAATTAGTACTTGTGTTAATGAAGGATTAACTTTATGTAATGACATAAAGCTTAGAAATCAACTCAAAAAGCAAAAGCTTTCTGAGAAACACCAACTTGGTGAATTTTGCGAGCAATTTGCTTTTGATCTTGGAAAATCTCCAGATAATAAAAAGAAAAAAGGAAAAATTTTCCGCAATAAACCTTATAGGGATAAGCCAAAAAATTCTTATAAAAATTCTTATAAGATTAAGAAAAGAGGTCACTACAATAAGGGTAGACCTAAAGAAAAATCTTTTGACCCTAAAGGTAAAAGAAAAGCCAAAAAGCTTGACATAACATGTCATAAATGTGGCAAACCTGGCCATTATGCGAATCAATGTTGGACTAAAAAAGCTCTTAACGAACAATTACGTTCTCACCATAGGTCTCCATCTGGTGGGTAAGCTTCTGATGATCTTTTTCACATGATCAGCAGTAGAGTATCCTTTATCCAGAACCTTTAGTCCAGCTGTAAGTATTTGAAATCTGGAGAACATAGCTTCAACAGATTCAGAGTCTTCCATCTTGAAGGCTTCATACTTCTGGATCAGAGCCAGAGCCTTTGTTTCCTTGACTTGAGAGTTTCCCTCATGAGTCATCTTTAAGGATTCAAACATATCAATTGCAGTTTCCCTGTTTGTAATTTTTTCATACTCAGTGTGAGATATTGCATTCAATAATATTGTTCTGGCCTTGTGATGATTTCTAAATTCTTTCTTCTGAGCATCTGTCATAGATTTTCTGTCTATTTTCTTGCCATTCCCATCAGTGGGATGAACATATCCATCTATGACCAGATCCCATAAATCAGCATCATATCCAAGGAAAAAACTTGCAATCCTGTCTTTCTAATAATCAAATTTCTCCCCATCAAACATAGGGGGTTTGGTGCTGATTCTGTCCCTTTCTTCATATTTGTTGTTAATGTTAGACATTGTATTATCAGCCATTGTAACAACCAAATATATATCAAAGTATTTCTCTCTGGATCTTTACTGTCACTGTTAAGTGGTAGCACACACAGAACCGGAGCTCTGATACCAACTGAAGGTGAGAAAATACTTAGAAGGGGGGGTTGAATAAGTATGAAGATTAAAACTTAGAAATAAAAACTCAAGTATTTTTATACTGGTTCGTTGAACTCAACTACTACAGTCCACCCTTCCTAGAGTGATTTACCTTTCTCAATCAAGGACTTAATCCATTATTTAATCAACTGATTACAATAGTAAGCACTTAGAACAACTGTTCAAAGTCTTCTCAAGAACTACTGATCCTAACTGGATCTTTTTAAGGTTTACAATCAAATGTAATACAAATACAAGTGTTTAAGATTTGCTTCTATAAAGCTTTATCACAACTGTGATTTTACACTTAACTATTAAGAACAAAGAAATTAATTCTTAGAAAGAATATGAATAGTATGAGAGCTTGAATGTTGATTTCTTTTTTATAAAACGTCAACTGAAGAAATTGGTGAAGTCTTGCTTTTATAGGCAGCTGATCCAAGGTGAGCTTCACGTTGAGAAGAGTGTACAAAAGGTCTGAGCCTTTTTGTCTTCACATCAAGTGACCTTTCCTAGAAGAAGAAAGCACATAAAAATCCTTTTTGTCTGTGTTCTTGTGTCTAGCATAAATAAGGAAAGAGTCGTTTGGATCATTCCAACATATATAATCTTTGAATAATTCTTCTTCAGTTTTCAACAAATTCATCAGAGTCTAAATTGATCAGAGCCTTCTGATGATGATCAGAGTTTTGCTGAATCAGAGTCTTCTGTAGCAGGTGTGCTTTTAGCGTGTTTAAGATCAGAGCATATTTGAGACAAATCTTCAGTACTGGCAGCTTTAGTACTTTCAGAATCTTCTGTAGTAACTATGCTTTGAAAACTCTTCATACAGAATTCTTCTTTGGTTCAGATGCTTCTGACTTGCTTCAGATTCTTCTGGAGCTTCTGCTTCAGATCCTTCTGGAGCTTCTGCTTCAGAATCTTCTGGAGGCTACGCTCAGGATCTTCTGTTGGCAGCAATCAGAATCTTCTAATGGATGCATCTGGCGCTTCAGAGTCTAGCTAATTTCTTATGTTCAATTCTGATTTGCTTCTGGAGTGTTAATTCCTTTACTATCTGCAGTAAAAACTCTCAAGCAAATTTTAGAGTATATAATTCTTAATTACAAAATTTCATAATAGTTATCATCAAAACATAGAGATATTATTAAGAACCAATCTGTGTTCTAACAATCTCCCCCTTTTTTATGATGACAAAAACATCAGAAATTTTGTTTAATTGAAAATATAATAATTATAACTCCCCCTGAGATGATGAATCTCCCCCTGAATTAAATACAAATAAGGAATAGAAACTTCCCTTTTGTCTTGAGTAATTTTCAGAGTTAGATCTTGATTGTTCTTTTAACAATTGAGAGTCAGAGTGTCTTGCAAGTTTCAGAGTCAGAGTTTGATAATTGTCAAATGATCTGAGAGACTCAGAGTTTCTTTTAGAGAGAGTACTTATCAAATGTTCTGAAATACTTAGAGTTAATGTTAGATAGAATAGATATGTATGAAGTTTCATTCTGGTCAAGTTTAATTAAACAGTTCAGATCTATATTTTCTCCCCCTTTTTTGTCATAAGCAAAAAGTAAAAACTTTAAAAGGACAAATAAAAGGAAACAGTAAAGAAGATAAATCATGTGGAGGAAACTTTGAAACATTCATTCAATTTAGTTCAGAGCAAGAGTACATGCATCAGAAGATATTCAAACATACATAAGCAAACATCAGATGTAAAAACATCATAATGAAAAAAAATGAAAAACTAAGAGTGTTTTGACAAAAGCATCTTCAACAGATCCATGATCTCAGAGGAGGACTGTTCTTGCTTTGACATCCACTTAGCCATTGTTTCATTCTTCTGATCCTGTTTTGACATCCACTCAGTCATGTCTTCAGACTTTTTATCCTGTTTGGCCATCCAAGACTTGATCTCTGATTGACCAGCTTCCAGAGCAGCAATTTTATCCTCAAAATCTGGATGTTCTTTCTTTATCTCAGATGAAGAAGGTTGAACATTTTCTGGAGCTTGAGCAGAGTCAATTTCCATAGGGTATGTAGAGCTTGGAGCATTAGAGCCAGAAGGAAGTTCTACCAGAGTCATGGCCAAAGGGTTGTCTTCAGATGCAGATTCAGTAATTTCTTCTGATGATGGAGGAGCATCTGTAAGAAGCAGTGGTCCAGATCTCTTGATAGTCCATAATAGACTTCTTGCAGCTTCAGCAAATCTGAGCTTCGCATCATCAGAACAGATGTTCTTCAGATTTGATGCTACAGTGTTGAATCTGTTGATGAATCCATTCCATATGACATCAGATTCTTGGGCATCCATTGTTGCTAAACACTTCCTCTATACAGTACCTAAATACAACTGTATTTCTTGCAGAAAACATGTAAATAAATGATCAATGTTTAGTCTAGGTTTGGGGTTTAGCAGAGTCTCCAATGTTATTGGTTTTGGTTGAGGAGTAGGTGGAAATAAGGATTTCTGAATGGAAATTAGAGGAGGAGGGTAGTATGGTATGAAAGGAATTTCAGAGGATTTATCAGGTTTGGATCTGTTTAAGGCATTTAACAGATTTGGTTTTGCTTTAGTGTGATAGGAAACCACATCAAAGGGTTTATTTGAGTAAGGTTGGAAGGCAGATTTTGCAGGTTCATCAGAAGCAGCAGGTTTATCAGATGAAACAGGTATAGTTGAAGTAACAGCTTTTGCAGATTTAGCAGAATATGATATTGTTGCTAATGAACCTACATCTGACATTGATTGAATATAGGAGAGAAGCACAGATGGTAGGGTGATTGTAAGTTTGGGTTTCAAGGGAGTGATAGGGTCAGATGGTTCAAATCTGTCATAGAAATCTTTGAGTTTGAAACCATAGGCAAGATTGTGAAAAAGAGATGAGAATTGTGCACATGAAATATATGTTCTTGGGTTAGATGTTGGGTTAGGATTTGGAATGAGGATTTCAGATGATGGATTAGGTGTGGGAGTTGGATCTGGAATAGGAACTTTAGAAGATACAGGGGGTTCTGGTTGGTATACTTCAGAATCTCTGTGAGAAGGAGAGATTAGAAAATCTGGGTGAATGTCAGATTCTGAGGAATTTGATGAAGTGGTTGGTGTGCAAGAAGTAGAAGACACTTGAAAAACAGTTTTCAGAGGTGTAACATCAAGAACTTCTGTCTCAAGGATGTTGGTTCCAGATGGATTGGTTGATTCTGAAGGAATTTCAGAGGGATGTGATGAGGGTGGATCAGATGAAATTTTTATTGGTTCAGAAGTAACTGGTACAGATTCAGTGGGTTCAGATGTTTTGGATGGAGGATTATCTGAGTGTGGTTGTTTCTCTTGTTGTTGTGTTTGAGGTTCAGATGATTTTTGTGGTTGATGTTCAGAGGCTTTTTCTGGTAGAGGTTCAGATGATTTTTCTGGTTTTTTTTCTTGAGGCTGGTGTTGTTGTTCAGATGGCTTTTGTTGTGCAAATGGTTTTGGTGTTTGTTGTTGTTCTGTGGGTTGTTTTTCTGATGGTTGTTTTTGTGGTACAGATTGTTTGGTTGGAACTTCTGGTTGTGGAGTTTGAATTGGTGGTTTTGTTGCTGATGGTTTAGGTACAGAGGATTGTTTTACAGGTGAGATGGAAATTGGATTAGAAGATTTTTGAGGAGATGGAATAGAAACATGAGGTGGAGCAGTAACAGATTGATTTTGTGAAGAAGGTGGTTTTGGAATAGACTTAACATTTGAATCATTTATAACAACAAGATTCGCAGAAGATACAGAAGTTTTAGTACCTTTGATTTTGATGCGTTTAGCAGGAACAGAAGGAGTGTCTCCAGATTCTTTCCTCTTTAGCAGCTTTTGTGGCTTCTCAGCAATCTTGGGCTTCTTCTGAACAGGTGCAGCTTCTGCTTCTGGTTGAGTCCTCTTTCTTGGTGGTTCTTCTACAATAACAGGTAATGGTTTCCTTGCTCTCTTTATAATATCTGCAGGAATAGGCTTTCCTTCTTTCTTGCAATCATCAATATATATTACAACAATTTCCCTTGGTTCTTCAGCATAGAACAGAGGGTAATCATCTACATGAGTTCTCTTCTGACTCAGTTCAGAAATGTTTAGCTTCTTGGGAGCTGTTGTGAGTTCTTCCACTATTTTTAGTCTATGAAGACTTTTGGCATTTAGAGGCTTTCCCAAAATAAATTCCAGTTCCTCTGTGACTCCAACAGCGTACAGAGCAGTTACAAGTCCATTTTCTGTTAGAAGATCTGAGATTAACCTTCCAAAAGGAATCCAGGTTCTGATCTTCTGACCTTTTTCTTTCACATATTCTCTAGAGGCATTTATATGATTCCAAAGATGCATAAAAAGAATATACGGAAGATCTACCTTGGTGCTCTGACTTAGGCAATACATAAAGTAGAGTTGTTCATTATTGACATAGTCTGGAGAGTTTGTTGACTTTCTGTGATGAATGCATCCCATGAAAATCTTAGCCAAGATCTTGTAGTCAGGCTTCAGATCTTTGAACTTATTAGAAGCTTGCCCAGCAGTCATCACTTCTTCATATACTTCATCCATATCAACACGCCCAGCTGCCAAGTGTGATACTCCATCTGTTTCCTCATAGCCAATGAGTTTTCTAATCAGATCTTCTGTTATGATTATCTCTTTTCCCAGAACAGAAGGTAAAATAAACTTAGGGTATACAGAAGCATGGATCCATAACTCTTTCATAAGAAGGGGATAAACTGGTCCAAAAAGTCTATCAAAATACTTCACCCATCCTTGAGCACCTATAATGGAGCGAAATTTAAACCCATTCTCAGCAAGTGAATCAAATTCCACCATTGAGTCACATAGAACCTCCAGCTTTTCAACAGGTGTTAGCAATGTTCTTTTTGGTGGAGAATAAGGAGTTACGCCCATATTAGCAGAGGTAACTGCAGCCATTGTAGATTGAAATTGTGCAGCAGTTGATGATGAAGTTGCCATTGAAGATGGATTTGTCACACGCTTAGGGTTTTTATGAAGAGAGAAGAGAAAACAGAAATGCATAAAATGTTTGAGATGTGAAAAGTGTGAATGTGAAGAGAAGAGATGTATTTATACTAAAACACATAGGCATACAAACAGTCAGAATAAGGCACATTTGAACAAAGCATTTAATGAAAAGAATAAAAATCATTTCAAGCATTTATTGATTCTGACAATTTGGGGGGAAAATCAAGATTTTCACTATTCAAACTTCACCTCAAACGTCTCTTCAGTAGTGTACACGCCACCTTTGCAGATTTGGAGTGACACGTGTTTGCTTGCATGTGTTCTGAATTCTCTTGAGAAATGAAACGTTAACCAACATTCAGATCCTCTAAGGATTGTTAGTTCAGAGTTTCACAAAAATGATTGAAGAAAATAAATAAGCAATCAGAAGAAATACTTCAGAGCATTAGGCATTTTTGCATCTGTAAAAATTTGCTTCTGACAAATATCATTCTGGACAAAAATCCATACCAATATTTTTCAGAATAAATTTGAATATATCTTCAACAAGGGGTTTTGTGAAAATATCTGCCCATTGATGATCTGTATCAACAAAGGCTAAATTTATGATTCCCTTCTGAACATAGTCTCTGATGAAATGATGCTTAATTTCTATATGTTTTGCCTTAGAGTGTAAAATGGGGTTCTTAGACAAACATATAGCAGAAGTATTATCACAGAAGATAGAAATGTTACTTTCAAATATCTGATAATCTTCTAGCTGACTTTTCATCCAGAGCATCTGCGTGCTACATCCAGCAGCAACAATATATTCTGCCTCTGTGGTTGAAAGTGCAATTGTGGGTTGCTTCTTGCTGTACCAAGAGATTAGATTTCTTCCTAGAAATTGACAACTTCCAGAAGTACTTTTCCTTTCCACTCTGTCTCCAGCGTAAACAGCATCACAAAATCCAACTAATTTGAAATCATCAGATTTTCTGTAACACAAACCCACATTAGAAGTACCTTTCAGATACCTTAGAATCCTCTTGACAGTTGTCAAGTGAGATTCTCTAGGATCTGATTGGAATCTAGCACATAAGCATACACTGAACAATATGTCAGGTCTAGAAGCAGTTAAGTAAAGAAGAGATCCTATCATACCTCTGTAGAGCTTCTGATCTACTTTCTTACTTACCTCTTCCTTGCCAAGTGAGCTAGTTGCATGCATGGGAGTCTTTGCCAGCTTACTATCTGTAACGCCCGTTTTATTTTGATTAAATCCAATTATGACTTTGCCATGTATCGTTGCATCATAGTCGTATTTGAGTATGAGTTCGTCTCGAAGAAAGGAATTGAATCGGTCGAATTGTCGGAAAAATTCTGGTTTTGTCGGAAAACTTTGAAAATTCATATCTCTTGATCCGTAAGTCGGATTTGACCCCCGTTCAAAGTGTTGGAAAGCTAAAGAGATGTTCTATCAGGAAAAAAAATGAAATTTTACTGCTATGACGACCGTCACAGGAGTGTGACGACCGTCACACGAGCAAAAACTGCAGTTATGCAGAATTTGAACGTGTTCTGGTGGAACGAGAATTTGTAGCAAAAATATATTCTCGTAGACTCTTTTACCCTCAATTACATCATTTTGGGAAAGAAAAGTCTGAAAAGAGAAGTTACGTAATGGAGAGAAAAGAAGAGAGAAGAATTGTCGATCGGTAGATTTGGAAGATTGTTGCAGAAAAATCACCGTAGAGCAGAAGCGGAATCGGAAAGCGTGGAATTGACCTTAATTTTAAGGTAAGGGTGGGGTTCAATTCTATAACTGTGGGTATGATTGAATTCATGTGGGGAATCGAGTCATAGGTATAGTTTCCGTTAATCGATAAATGTTAAGGAAAAGGTTTCCCTAATGGGACAAGATTTTCATGTAGGAATGAATGTGTTATGTAGTTATTAGTGCGATGCTCTAAGGTTTTCCTTATGGGCAAATACGTAGAACGAATATGCTATACGGTTATTCGTACAACGCTCTAATGGTTTTCCCTAATGGTCCAAAAAGGGCAGTTACCTGGTTGTGATTAATTTGTAATTAATTGTGTGAGAAAATGCCGTAATGTTGTTATTACGATAATATGTTGAATTCTTAATTGTTGATACGATGTTGTAATGTTCCTTTACATGAATAGTTGGGATGATGAACATATGATGCATATGAAATAGCAATGTTCTGTTATGGACGTTATGTTGTAGGCTTGATGCCTTGTTGCATAGTCGGTGATGTTGTGGTCCATAATAGAGGTATTTCATGGCATAGCATATTAGCGATGGCCTGTATTGGCGGCCCTTGTGGCAAATTCTGCGATGGCCTGTATTGGCGGCCCTTAGTGGCAAATTCTGCGATGGCCTGTATTGGCGGCCTTGATGGCAAATTGGTACCACATGCATATGCACAGTTGAGTCGCATTGTTGAGTCACATGAAGTTGCATAATTATGTTAGTTGTATATTAATGTTGTTTTACGTGAGATATGGATTGTTGCAGTTGTTGTCGACGATGTTTATGATTTCGAAACTTATAATGCTGTGATGAGTTTCTGGCATGTTTTATATCATGCTCTATCTTATATCATTGATATCTCACCCTTTTCCGTTGTATGTTACCTCCTCTGGTGGTAATTTGCAGGTAGTCAGGAATATAGCGTAGTACCCGTTAAGGTGTCGTTGGCCGCTCTGATACGTAGCACTCTTGGGGGGATGGATGATTGCTGTTATTATTTTAGTCGATGTTATTGTTGATTGAACTTGATACGATGTTTTTATTAAATTGTTTTAAGAGAACATGTTGTATACTTTATCGAACTTCCACCAGAAGTAATGACGAGTTGTTTTATGATTAAATGGTTAAGTAATACATTGGTGATTGTTCATATAATTTCATGCTACATATGATAATTGCAAGTTGTTGCATAATGATCGTTGTCTATCAGGTTGAAGTGTAACATCTCTGATGTGAGGAATTTTGCCGGTGTGACGATCGTCACAGGCTCATGAAGACCGTCATGCAGTCAATGTTTGCGCTGCTGCGCTTTGTTTGCTATATGAATTGTTGTTTTTTTTTTCTGTTATCCGCAAGTTTAGATTTGGGGTGTTACATTAGTGGTATCAGAGCAGGTCGGTCCGTCCGGCCAAGTTGTCTAATGTTGTTGTTTAATCCCTTGTATGCGGCATGTGTGTGAAAACACTGCCGGTACATGTTTGTCGTCTAGCCTTTGTCTGCAGAAGTGGGAAGGATTCAAGTCGGGGAGAAGCATGTGTTTCTCCGGAATGCTGCAAGTGCAGAGTGAAGGCTCAGTGTGTGGTTGAATGCTCTCATAGTTTGGCAAAGATGGTTTGTACCCCATCATGATTTTCGGCTGCCTATTGACAAATTGAGGAACTGATCACCCTTAATCTCTTGTTAATAGTAGACGGGATTATGTTGGATGGGATAGACGTGTGTTGCAAGCTTGGATGGCGTGAGCAGTGAATTGTTTGGAGTGGAGCTAAGTGCTTAAAAATTGTTTTGATGAGTCAGTCGATGTAAGAAGGTGCAGAGATGTGCATTTTGATTGGAATTTTCGAGAGAGTTGTCGACGACTCGTGTGTTGATTGTTGCCAAACCCGACGGGACTAGTGGTGGTGTTTGGAGATGCTTTATTGATATGATTTGGAGATATGTTAAAAGTAACTTCAACGAATTAGTTATGCTTTAAGGCAACTTGAAGTACGTAAGAAGAATTATCTGACCAGTGTTCAAGAGTTGGTCATTGTTGTAGTTGTGCCGGAGTTGGAGGCTGAAATTGCTTAATCTGAAATTTTGTGAGGAAGAAATGTTTTATAGACGAAAGTCGGAGTAGATTGCGTAGTTGTGTCGGGTAATGTTAAGTCGTGATTGAGTATGCTTGTTTTATAAAATGTGGTTGATTTGGCAAGTTTTGGCATTTTGGAGATTTGAGGATCTAAGATTCAGATTGAAATCGGACGTCGTAGAAATCGTGTTTGATGGTTCTAATTCAATTCCATATGTTAGGGGAGTATGAGTATGTGTTTGTTTCGAAGAAATAAATTGAATCAGTCGAATTTTCGGGCAAAAATGCAGAATTCCCGCAGCAGATTTTGGGCAAAATTCTGGTTTTTCGGAAAACTTTGAAAATTCATAACTCTTGAACCGTATGTCGGTTTTGACTCCCGTTCAAAGTGACGGGAAGCTAACGAGATAATATTTCTAGGAAAAATGGTTTTGGAGTCAGTGAATGAGCCAATTATAGCAGAATATTCGAAACGTGTCATTTTGGCAATTTTACCGTCGTGAACGGGTGCGGTTGATGTGTTATCATACTGTGTGTTTTCGGTATATAACGTGGTAGATGATGCTTTGATTTGAAAACCTTACCAGTAACGATGATGATGGTGAAAAGAGTTAGAACCGATTGAGCAGTTGGCGATACAAGTTTGGTCTGTGAAGAGACTTATTATGGAGTTAAGTCGTGTGTGTTAGAACTTACTAGTAGTATTCTTGAGGAGATTCGAGAAGGTCAGAAAATCTAGTTTGAGTTGGTAGATTGGTTGAAGTTGATGAATCAAAGTCAAAGAGTTGATTTTCGGATTTGTGGAAGTGGTATCGTGATATGTCGTGATGGAGTTTTTGGTCGACTTAGTTACGGAAACTAGTCCGATATTGAGAACTCCACATTATATGTCTGTTTGGATGGTCGAGGAATTAATTTGATTGAGTGGTTTTGAGACTTGTGTCTGGGGTGTATTCTAAGGCAGCAGATTGTGAAGTCGAATAGAGGGTGGACAATGATTTCTGGTGATTGTGAGAAGAGGTTGGGCGTGGAAAGCAATATTGGTGTACTTGAGGTTTAAAATATTTCAAGTTGAAACTGTGCCGAATGGTTTCCTAAGTGTGAAATTGTTGTTGTACGTCGAATTCTAAGATCGCAGCTTTTTACGGAATCGAAATCGGACATACGAGAGTCGTTTAACGGTCGAAAATAGAAATCCGGACTGTCATGTTCGCCAAGAGATTCGCCTAGCGAAGTGTCCTGGGCAGAAAAATGTTGTTGAGTGGAGTAAGAATACTCTTGAATAAGTGCCTTGAGATAGATGGAGTATCCACCCAAGTGCCATGAGGATGCGACCGAATTTAAGGAAATTGTTTTGGTGGCCATAGATAGAGAGTCACAGGAGTAAGTTGAGTATTCATCCGGGAGCGACGAATATGTATAGTGATTTGAAGAATCTGTTTTGGTGGCCTGGTATGAAGCGTGATGTAACACGATTTGTGTATGCATGTTTGACTTGTCAGAAGTAGAAAGTTGAGCATCAGAAACCTGTTGGGTTGATGCAACCGTGAGAAACTCTAGAATGGATATTGGATAGTGTTTCCATGGATTTTGTGACGGGTTTTCCAAAGAATTTGAAGGAATATGATTCGATTTGGTTGGTTATGAATGAATTGACAAGATTAACCCATTTCCTACCAATGAGGGAGAACCAGTCTATGCTGAAGCTAGCTGAGATGTGTATCGATGAAGTTGTGAAGTTGTATGAGGTGCCGTCGAATTTTGTGTCAGATGGGAACCTGAGTTCTTCATTGAGATTTTAGGAGAGTTTTGCATACGTTTGAATGTCATGTCGAAGTTGGATTCTTTCTATCATCCATGGATGGATGGGCAGACAGAGAGAACTATTCAGTATGTAGAGGATTTGTTGAGTTATGTTGATGTATGTCCGACGAGAGTGTTGTGCTCGGACATGAGATTGTGTAAGAGACGATTGAAAAGATTAAAAGGATCCAAGATAAGATGTGTTTTGAGAGTTACGATAGTAACTAGTGTTGGTCGAGCGTGAGGTCTCGGAAATACCACTATGTTTTGTTTATCTGTATCAGAGTGGCGCAGCGGAAGCATGGAGAAAGTAGCATGCTAGGTTGTTTTACCGTTTTCGCTTGTGGGAATTGCATGATGTGTTCATGTGTCCAAGCTGAGGAAGTACATTGATTCAGATGGATAGTGTACAAGTGAAGGATGATTTGATTGTTGAGGCATTTCTAGTTCAAGTTGATGGACGAGAAGCAACTTCGAGGTAAAAGGATTCTTTGGTAGAGATAATTTGGAAGATTGGGATGCGAGAGTCGTATCCGGAGTTGGTTGAATCGAGGTAATTTCGAGGACGAAATTCTTTTAAGTGGGGGAGAGTTGTAACGCCCGTTTTATTTCGATTAAATCCAATTATGACTTTGCCATGTCTCGTTGCGTTGTAGTCGTATTTGAGTATGAGTTTGTCTCGAAGAAAGGAATTGAATCGGTCGAATTGTCGGAAAAATTCTGGTTTTGTCGGAAAACTTTGAAAATTCATATCTCTTGATCCGTAAGTCGGATTTGACCCCTGTTCGAAGCGTTGGAAAGCTAAAGAGATGTTATATCTGGAAAAAAAATGAAATTTAAATTCTATGACGACCGTCACAGGAGTGTGACGACCGTCACAGGAGTGTGACGACCGTCACACGAGCAAAAACTGCAGTTATGCAGAATTTGAACGTGTTCTGGTGGAATGAGAATTTGTAGCAAAAATATATTCCCGTAGACTCTTTTACCCTCAATTACATCATTTTGGGAAAGAAAAGACTGAAAAGAGAAGTTACGTAATGGAGAGAAAGGAAGAGAGAAGAATTGTCGATCGGTAGATTTGGAAGATTGTTGTAAAAAAATCACCGTAGAGCAGAAGCGGAATCGGAAAGCGTGGAATTGACCTCAATTCTAAGGTAAGGGTGGGGTTCAATTCTATAACTGTGGGTATTGTTGCACCCTAAAATTTGCCCAACCTTATTCACTTGGTTTATGTTTCAATGTCATTAGCATTTGCATATAGAGTCATGTACATAGGTTACTCATCGGCATAGCATAAGCATAACAAGTCATACAACAGGGGGACCAATCATTATTCTCATCTCTAGAGGCCTATCAAGAGGTTATTATCCTGATTCAATCTCATTCAAGTCATCAGAAAAGAATTTGAAAGCTATCAAGTCAATGGGTCAAGCAGTTAATCTATCTCCTGGCTGAGGGTATCTGGGGATCATCAAGGAAAGTATGAGCTGTGAATTGAAGGCACGGGGAGTATCTAGACATCTTGGAGGACTTATAAAGTCATTTGGAGAAGGAGACAAGTCATTGGTGTGATCACAAGTATTGCAGTTGAAGACAGTCAACTAGGGTTTCATCTGGGTCAACCCTGGGTCAACTCTAGGTCAATTGACTGATTGAAAGGCATTAAGGGCTATTGGAGAGATGTGGGGTTCATAATTTGACATGGAGAATAAAGATATGTTGTTATGCTAAGAATAAATCAAGAGAAATCAAGGAGAAGAGGAGGTTCTAAATTAGGGTTTCTAGGTAAAATTCCCTAGTTTAGGTCAAACTTCCAAGCAAAATAAGTCAAAATGCAAGCTTCAAATGGATCCTTGGCCAACATGAAACTTGTAGAGGATCTCAAGAACTTTAATTTTAGTGGTGGAAGACATCAAGGAGATTTATAGAACTCAAGTTATAGCTCTTGCAAGTTAGGGGTCACCAGATGGCACTGAAATTTGTCTGTGCAAGTTGACTGTCTTCTGACAAACTTTTGGCCCTCAAGGATAATTCAAATGGACTTTGAACAAGCAAGAGAGTTGTTCCTCATTGTCTCCCCTTTCCAAAAAGGTATGGTATGCCTTCATATGATTTAGGGAACTCTACTTATGGCTTGTGCAAGACAGGGGTATTTTGGTAATTTGGAATTACAGGTCATTTTTAGCCAATGCCCAAAACTCCTACAAGGAAGCTTCAAATGGAAAACTTCCCAACATCAAAGTTTCTCAAAATGGGATTTTAAGGCTAGATAAGATGTTGTGAGAGTTTGAAAATGCATGGAGCATGGATATTTTAAAATGGTCAAAATGGCTTGTAAATGGCTTATAAGTTGAAAAAGTTGGAATTGAATTTTGGTTTGAGAGATCTACAAATCCAAAATGGGGCATATGATAGATGATTTTGATTGGAAACATCATTTTGAGAACAATGGTTTAGCCACATTTTTGAGTTTAGGCTTAAAAATTGGAGTTTCTTTGTAAATTTGTTATTTGCACTTTAAGGCATCAAAAGGAAAGATGAGAAAATGCTACATAAAGGTTTGTAAGACCTTATTTTCATGTCATAATACCATATGAGGAGAATTTAAGTAAGATTGCATGGTTTATCATGAGATGGCATGAGATTCACTCAAGATGACAAATTCAAAATCTCATTACGTGATACATTCTAGAAACTTCATGGAAGGTTCTACAAACTTCCACACATTTCTATTCTCATCTATATAAGCCCTAGAGTGACTCCATGCATTGGTTGGTGATTCTAAAAGCTTGCATGCTACACTTTGATTCCTTCACTCCAAAATTGCATTTTCATTCCAAACTCCATTAAAACACCATCAATCACTACAATTCTGATCATCATCATCATCTATAATCAACATTGAGCATTTGGCAAAGGAAAGGCTCAAGAATTCGTGGCTGGATTATGAGATCTCCAACTTCACTCCAACTTGCATGAAGAGTTGAATAGGTTGATTCAAGAAGATAGAACAAGAACTACTGCAACCAGAGGCTTCAACATTCATCAAAGACCATACAAAGCAATTGGCAATGTCTGAATTGGAGGAGAACCATCATCACCATCATCACTTGCAAGGTATGCATTTTCTCATGAAACTCTCTATTTATCCATAGTTCAAGCATGTTGTTAGGAGAAATCTAATAGAGACCAATTAGGGATGTTGTATGATGAGTTTAAGGGCTGTTTGTGAGGTTTGCTTCCATGGTGTCAATTCTTTAATGATCAAGAACTCACGATTTAGTGTACTATAATCTTAGGTATTAGGCTTAGGATAATCCCCATAAGATGTAGTACATGATAGGTTAATATGAGACCATTTGATTACCATGCAAACTAAGGTGCGAAAATGGTGACCACCCCTTGTAGCCTTCGTATTTCTTTCTTGAGGGAGAGTTAGAGAATTCTAGTACCATGGCTGTGTAGAGGGAGAAGAGTAGATGAGTTTTCATCTTTGGATCGTGAAAAATGGTGGAGAAATGAGAGAGTTAGAGAGGGTGGAAGTTGCTTGCATGAGTTCTTTTTTTTAGAAACCCTAAGTGTCCAAGGTAGAAGAGATAATCTCTACCATTGATTCATGTTGGGATATTTGACTTTGTCCCTCAATCCAGCGGCCTAGATTTTATTAAACTTCAAAAATTCATAACTAAATGGAAAATGCATATTTTTAACTCATTCTTTTTTTAATATTTTCCTTAACATGTCTAGAAAATTAAAAAAATATAAAAATTGCATTTTATATTTTTTTCGCATTTTCCACATATTTTACAAATAAATGCATATTTTGAAGGTTTTATTTCATACATGATCTTGTAGATTTTTGTTCTTACACTTAGAAATAGATTTTTTGCCCATTCTTTTTTGTGGTGATTAATATTGAATTGTAGTATTCCCAGAATTTATTACTAGATTTTTTAGAATAAAATTTGATTAGTTTAGATAATTGAACTTAGGATAGTTTAATTAGGGTTTTTAAGTAGTATACTTGAACTTCAACATTTCATTTTTGAAAATTCATAACAAATTAGAAATTGCATATTTTTAATTCATTCTTTTTGCATCATTTTCTTTAAAAGAGTCTAGAAAATTATAAAAAATAAAAATTGCATTTTATTTTTTATTTGATATTTTCCCCATATTTTCTAAATAAATAGCATTTTAAATAGTTTCATTTCATGCATGATTTTGTTAATTTTTGTTCTACTAGATGCTTTAATATTTTTTGTCCATTCTTTTTAGGTTGTTTAGTTTAGACATTAAAATTGTAGATTCAATTTAGTTCCCATTTTTAGAAATTAATTTTAGGTGTTTAGTTTAGGTGTGAACAACATGAACAAACTAGGGCTTTAGGTGATTACTTAGGAGAATCAATTCATTTCCCTTAGGACTTAGGGTTTGAATAGTTTAGCTATGGGACTATAGGGGCTATGGGTAGTTATTAGATCCCCTTAGAAAAGTCAGGATTCCCCTACTGCTATTACTGTACTGTATATATCTGATTGACTGGTGTGGTGTGCCCTCTGGGGTTTATTGCTTGTTTGTGTGGGTATTGGGATTGTCTGGGGACTTGGGAGAGCTGAAGACTTGAGGAGATGAAGACCATTGGAGAGCCAGAGATTGAAGATCAACTGCCAGAGTTGGAAAGGAGGTTCTTGCTAGCAGCTGCTGAGGAGACTAGGGTTTAGGAGCTAGGCAGAGCTCTAGATTAGAAAGCTTGTTTCTCAAACATGGAATGCCTTGTCTGCATCCATCCTTTCTCTATGATTCAAAGTCTATTTCAAATATCCACCTCCTTCCTTTGGAAGGATCAGTGAATGTATTTGGAAGATAGAACTTTTGAGAGAAACCTGTCTGTATAATGTTAACAGTTAATGAGCCACCCTTGGTAGGCAATTTACTGTTTAACATTCCTCTCCTCTTGTTGACTGATGTTCATCCCTGAAGATTGGAGACTTGAAGAAAAGCCATTGCTTATAGAAGACTGATGATCAAAGCCCTTGCCTGAAGGCCATGAAGATGGAGATTGATGCTTGTTGAAGCCTGTAGCTGATTGGAGATTACTTGAAGCTAGATGTTGATTCAGAGCTGCTGATGCTGTTTCTTTTGCTGTTGTATTTCATTGCTGATGTATTGTTTGGATTTCCTGGTTGTATTGTTTGCTGGTTACCCTGTTGGGTTGAAAGTGAAGCCTGTTCACTTTCGCCTATTGTTTTCTAGGTTCGAGGTTGAGTGGGACTCCCTTGCCTCGCTTGTACTGTTGCATCCATGCATTTTTACTGCTTTATTATATCTGTTATTGTTTCTGTTTCTGCCTATCCCGTAGGATCTCTGTTTCTCTCTGTGCAAGAGAGGAGCATGATAGACACTAGGTCTTAACCCATGCATGATAACATTAGGTTAGTTTGATTCCCTTCGCAACCGTAGGTTAGAGTTCTGTCTCTTCTCTCTCAAAACAAACAGAAAAACACATAAAGATTTCAAACACAATAAAAGACACTTCTTCCGTAAAAGAATGTGAACTCATCAAAGCGTCATTTTTGTCCGCCGGGACTGTTAATCAGAAAACCCTTTTTCAGAAGGAATAAAATCAATCAAGGCAGACTTGTGTCTTACGTGGCCCGAACTACGTTTGCTCTGATCTTTCATGCCGTGTGAAAGTACGTAGGCATAGGATGCGATATCCTAGCGAGCAACCTTCCCCCCCTTTCCCGTAGGTAGGCGAACTACGTTGACTCTGATTTCTCGTTCCAGGCGGGAATACGTAGGCATAAAGTGCGATACTTTGCCGAGTCATTTTTATTTTCATTTTATTTTCTTTTTCACCCTTGACCTATAGTTTAGATAGAATAACAATCCATACCCGAAAACAAGCGTGGATCCCGTCGAGTACGACGGACGTGAGGGGTGCTAATACCTTCCCCTTGCGTAACCGACTCCCGAACCCAGGTTTTGGTTGCGATGACCATACCTTTTCCCGTGTTGTGCGAGGTTTACTCTGAGCGTTCCCTTTCCCTCCCGTGGGATAAATAACGCACGGTGGCGACTCTTCTGTTCAGCCGGCGCCGATTTTCGCAGTAGCGACAGCTGGCGACTCTGCTGGGGATCCAACGTCCCCTGGCTGCTAAGAACTGCGATGGTTCTTATGCATTTGGGATCCAACGTCCCTTAAGAGAGTCAATCCTAGCGCTTGTTTTCCCGTCGAGGGTTTTGTATGGAGTTATTGTATATTTCTAACCTTGTATTTTCAGCTTTGTATATTGATTATTATTGCTGTATTTGGGGTGTGACGGGTGTTCTGATATTGAGAGATAAGCCGGACCTGGGCTTGAGTGCACCTAGAATTAGCGTAGAAAGTAGTGGGCGCGTGCCGGCTTTGCTTGCATTAGTGTCTCATGAAATCTACACTCGGACGAGGTTCTTCTGGTTGGCTTCTTTTTCTACCCTTTGGGTCGAAGGGGTTGTTGGTCAGCTGAATTGTCGACTCCGGGAACCGATCATTTGGAAGTTGGCTGAGTGAGGCCTCTTCAGGATTTGATGATGCCACTCCTTCTGGGAATCGTATCATCAACCCTGAAAGTCTGTGACGCCGACGACCGCATAGGATGTCGTACCTTGTGCCAGTTATAGGGCCACCCACCTGTGAGGGGATTTGGGGTTATACAGGTAACCAGACCTTCAGATACCGGTTTGTTCTCGATCAGAGATCCTGGGTATTTATGGAGAGTTATGAGGTCTGTCAGAGACCAATTGGAGATGAGACTTGAGGTCTGTCAGAGACCAGTTGGAGTGTCCTGAGGTCTGTCAGAGACCAATTGGAGATATGATTTGAGGTCTACCAGAGACCAATGGGAGTTATGGTTTGAGGTCTGTCAGAGACCAGTATTGGAGCATGGTTTGATGACTTCTGGATGGTCTATCTGAGACCTTTCTTGATTGGGTTTAGGCTATTCAGCTACAGCTTTGGTCCCTGTTGCATGTTACTTGCATTGCCTTGCCTGCATATCCATTACCATTTGCATTTCACTAACGTGTGTCTGTGCTGCAGGTGCATTTGCATTTCCCTAGTTCTAGTGCTCGGACTTCTGAGTATTGATTATGGCTGGTTTGAGGAAAACAGTTGCGTATAAGCTGCCTTCACCTGATATTACTTCTTTGCTTGGTCTGATATCTCTTGCTGATGAAGAGGTTAGGAGAAGCTTCAGAATGAGTCATGGAAGATTACTGAGATTAGTCTGCAAGCCCACTGCTGATGAGATGAATGGGCTATACACCTTGATGCAGTTCTATGATCCCGCATTGAGATGTTTTACGTTTGCTGACTTTATTCTAGGGCCCACTATTGAGGAGTATGTGGAGTTTACTGAGCTTCCCGTGCAGAACGAGGTTCCCTTTATTCACTCTGCTGCTGAGCCCAAGTTGGAGGACTTAGCCAAAGCCTTACATATGGACGCTGCAGATCTGTTATTGACTTCTTGGCTTGGGGTTTCAGGTTTCTCTCTTGATTTCTTAGTTGTCAAAGCTCGAGAGTACGCCAAGAACGGTTGTTGGGTGGTTTTCAACGCTATTTTGGCTCTATGCATTTATGGAATTGTGTTGCTCCCTAACCTGCCCAATTTTGTGGACTTGGATGCTTTCTATCTGTTCGTTGCCGGCAATCCAGTGCCAACGTTGATCGGAGACTTCTACCACTCATTGCACTACAAGAATGAGAACCGAAGAGGAAAGGCTGTGTACTGCTGTGCTCCTCTGTTGAATATGTGGTTCAAGAGTCACCTTCCCATGAAGGGACCATTTGTGGACAGTGCAACCTCAGCCAGTTGGTCAGAACGCCTGATGAGGCTATCTTCCGAAGACGTTGTATGGTTTGATCGAGATTTGTTGGGATCCGAGCTCATCTTCAGCTGTTCTGGGTACCCTAATGTGCCGCTGATAGGAAGAAAAGGGTGTATCAATTACAACCCTTCTCTATTCATTCGCCAGTTCGGATATGCACTGAAGAATCCACCTCAGGAGGAAGAAGTACAGGAATCTCTGTACTTCACCGGTGACGTGAAGGGGGAGTTATTAGCCAAGTTGCAACATGCCTGGACACGTATTAACCGCAAAGGGAAGCCACTGTTAGGTAAGAACGATTGCCAGGCTTATGAACCTTACAGGGTTTGGATCCAGGAACGAGCAAGTCAGTTATTAATGCCATTTCCAGCTGCACCCGTCATTGTTCCCGTCCCGGCAGAAGAGCCAACTACTGTTTCTAGGGAGGCCTACGAGCAAGTTGTGAAGGAAAAAGAAGCCTTGATGAAGGTCAACGAAGGGTTAGAGCAAGAGCTAGCTCAAGTACGCAGTGAGAAAAACAAGGCTGTATATGCTTTCCAACAACAGATCGAGCTGTTAAACAGGTTAGGGGCCGAGTTGACTGAGGAGAAGAAAAAGCGCGAACGTCTGGGGCAAGAGTTCAGAAGTTCCCATGACATGATGGAATCAAAAAAAGAAGGCGCTCGACGCAGCACACCGAGAAATCTCCTCTTGCAATAAGACTTGGAATGCTACTCTCACCAACAATAAGATGAGGGAAGATAAGCTGAAGCAGCAAATCTCCGACCTCGAAGAGAAGTTGAAGTCTAGCATCAAGAAGTGCGAGGAAGAAGTGATGACCCGGTATAGTGTCCAGCATGCACTGAACAAGGCAATCAAATCCAGAGATGAAACGGTGTCTCAGAAGCGAAAGCTAGAAGATTGCTTCGGAGAAGCAACGTGGGAAGAAACTGCTGAAGACGTGCGCCGTGTTCTTAAGAAGAGAAACCAACTTGTTGAAGGGCTGCATGATCGACCAAGCCATCCGGAGACCAAGAAGTTGATAGAAGAGTACCAGACTTTTGGGAGGATTTGATCATTTCATATAGTAACTTGTATGCTTTATTTGCATAGTGCTGACCATCACCAGGATTGTTGGTTGAGGTCATGCCTTCTTATTGTACTCTCAGTGATATTGTACTCTCGGCTTATTGATTTTCCCTGCAATATATGAGGCTTTCTATGATTCGGCTCCGATATTCCTATTGTCAGCACTGTCACTGCACTGGCACCTTCACACTAGAACCGGGGAATGCCATTCCCTAATGCACAGACACACACATTGCATTGCATTCATATTCATATTGCATTACAGGTAATTATTAAATTGTATCTCATCTCTTGTGTCTCTCAGGTCCTCCAAGATTAGCGACCGGAGAATTCCCTGGCGTTCAACCAGAAGCAGCAGCAAGGAAGTCATGAGTCAGGATCCGACTGAGATGCAAGAGGTGCACGACAACATAATGCGGCTCATACAGGTAATGGAAGCCATGGCCGAGAGTCAGAAACAGTTGCAGAACATGGTGCAGCCTCTGATTGCGAGGGCTGATGATAGGGCTGCCGACTTTGCTCAGCTAGAGAATCAAGGTTTTCTCCCAGGCCGCATACGCCAACTTGTGGGGGTAGCCATCAAACAGGTTCAAGCAGAATTAACGGATGTTCGAGGCCAGCTGGGGCAGTTCACGAAAGATGTGCAAGAGTTGCGCTCGAATCAAGAGACGCTAGAAGAAGAGAACTGCCGACTGAAGGCACAGATAGGGTTGATGGCTGAAGTATTAAGGAACGTACTCAGGAGAGAAGGAGGGCAAATGTTGGAAGACGCGGCTGGCTTATCTGTTCCTCAGGGGTCTGAAGAACCATTACCCACGCAGGATAGGCTTAAGAGACCCTCTCCACGGTTCGAAGCTCAGGAGTCTCCTCGTCAGCAGTCGCAATTGATTTTGCAGGATAACTCAAGGAGGTGGGGTAAGAGAATGAGGTTTTCTAACAGAGTATTTGATGAGATCCCTGTGGATTATGATCAGCTGGTGCAACTCTTGTTCCAACTTCAACTGGTTAAGCCCCGCATTTTGGTTCCACTGACAGGGCAGCCGCCACCAGACTATGACCTGAACGCCCATTGTGCCTTCCACTCCGGAGCACCGGGGCATAACATTGCAAACTGCAAAGCTTTTAAGCATAAGATTCAAGATTTGCTGGATGAGAAAATAATTGAGTTTGTACCGGGGGGCATAAAAGTTGCAGGGACTGATATTCCCATTTCTCCGCCAGAGGTTGCAGATGAATCGAGGTATATCCCAGAGCCACTGGAAGCTAAGTCTCCATGTCCACAACAGTTGCTGATGCCAGGGTTGAATTTAAGGATGATAACGCGTGAGCCCAAGGAATCGTCCGAGCAAAGCCAGCAGCATACAAGAGGCCAGTATCCAGCTCAACAAAGAATTCGGGGAAAGAAGCCGAGGAGGGTGTTTGAGAAGCCTCCCTCAACATACGCAGATTTGTTACAGACACTACTAAGATTGAACTTCGTGGAGAAAAGAACTCTGGCGCCAATAACCGGCACTCTGCCGGATGGCTATGATGCAAGCAGGCACTGTGAATTCCACTCCGGGGCTCCCGGACATGATATTGAAGGTTGTCACGCGTTCAAGCATAACGTCCAAGATTTAATCGACAGCAGGGTCATTAACTTCTCCGATAGGGTCCCCAAGGTGGTGCAAAGCCATAGACAAGCAAAAGCCGGGGTGATGAAAAGATTTCCCAGATTTGATCGGGCCGGTGAAAGAAGATCGAGACAGCAGTAGACTACCCCTGATGATAGCTTCTGAGGATGATTGACTCACCAATAAGTCAGAGTGCAGGAAGTCCAGTTCTGAGACGCCGACATTTTTCATGTTATCTTGTTCATGTCCTCGCATTTGTAGTTTCTTTTCTGTGTAATTGCAAATTTCGCTCTTAAAACTTGTTGTTTTTTCAATTGATATTGATAAACGAAATGAATATGCATGTTTTGAATTAATCCAGTCGTGTTCACTCTTTGTTTTTCTTTAATGCTTAATGCTTGTTTTAGCAGGAATCTGGGGAGGATGACGAAAACAGATGACGAATAATATTCCGATCATATGCTTTTGGATAAAGAACCTGTTGATGAGATACAGGCATTGTTTCAATCTATAAACACCGGAGATATAAGGAAGATAATCCCTTGATAACCCCTTTGAGCCAGTAGTAGAAGTTTCTTTTGAAAATGAAAAAAAAAACCTAAATCTCAACCCGGGGCAGGGTAGGCGTCAGTTAGTTCGGCCAAGCGTTCGAATCGTGAAAGGAGTGTCCGGTTGAGGATAAATCACACTTGTATAAGTCGTGCCTAAAGAACCGCAATGGTTAAACCGTGCCGACAAAGAGTGAAACAGTCACATTACCCCACAAGAAGTCAGACAAACCAGTGTCACACGACTTGTTCAAAAAAAAAAAGAGAGAACGAAAAGCAAAAAGAATCAAAAGCCCGCTAAGTCAAAACTTGAAAACAAGCGACTTAAGCAAAAATTAGGGCATCCCGCTGGACTGGAAAATCAAAAGAATCTCAAAAGATACTCAGTCCAGGCAAAAGTTAGGGAATGAAAAAGAAAAAAAAAACAAAACAAAAGACGGAAAGGATTGTCAAAGAAAAAGAAAAATCCTCGAAAGGGACAAAAGTCGTGTGATTCTGGGTACCCAAAGACGAAAAGCAAATGACTGTCACTCAAAAAAGAAAAATGTGTGGTATCCTGAACCATCACTCCTATCATGCCACCTCTAATAGGTGAACGCTGAGGTCGGATTAGCTGAACATAGGATTGGAGAACATCACGAAGAATGGGTGGGTTGAAATAAATTTTGAGCCTATATCTTTCCTTGTTAACCGTGAACCTGACCACGTTACAACCCGAAAAAGTCCTAATTGAAACAGGTTTTGGTCAAGAGCATACGTCAGTAAAGATCTCGTCAATTCTGACTCCTAAAAGGGTTCCTCTTACCAGCTTTCATATTGACATCTTGATAATTGATTCATTACATGTCACAAATTTTTTTTTTTTCCAGTGAACAGACTTGGACTTTGAAACTGTCATATGCATTGCGTTTAGTATATCTTTTATGCAGAACAACTTGTGTTACTTGCGAGTAAGCGCATGCCGACAGGAAAGATTCCTACAGTGGAAGGTATGACCGGGATAAAATGCAGAAATGCCCAAATGTTTCGTGAACTGGGGCAAGCTATACTGATTAATTCAGGTAGAGTCAGTCATCCTAGAATCAGTAAATCCGGGGCAGTCAGGTCAAGATTTGGCAAATCTCTCATAGCTATGGGCAGTGCTCCACGACACAGTCGATCAGAGACAAAAGATTTTTGCGAGACCGGGGCATGTCACCCTAGAAGCACGAAAGTTATGTCCTTGAAACACCCCTTCGAGGTCCGAAATGTAGAAGCCGTCCATGTCTGGTCGTCAGGATATAAAGACTGTAGGGTCCATTCCAGAACTGTTGCAGATTCAGGGGCAAGCTGGGCATGTTAGTATCCCCGAAGCGGAGTTCTCTCTTTTCAGCAAGTGTTTTTTCCTCCCAGTGGAACTCGAAGATCAAGACTCTCCCCAGCAGAGTTGGTGGTGGGTCCTGTCATTTATTTTGTCAGGGATACTGTGTAATATCAGTTCACTCTCCAGCAGAAATCCAATCGTACTGTGCACATCTGCTATTCCCCAGCAGAGTTATATTCCCCAGCAGGATGCTACTTCAACAAGGTGTTTGGTTTAAGTTCCTAATTTCCCAGCTGAGTCGACTTCACTCTTACAGCATTTATTTTGCTGGAATAATTCTGTAGCACCTGGCTATCCCCAGCGGAGTTGGCATTATCTTCAGCATTTATTTTGCTGAAGCGGTTCCTGTATCCCAGCAGGTGGGGAGAGCACTTGCTCAAATGAACTACCAAACACTCAAGATCTCGGCATGAGATATTCAATGATAATGTCAGTTTCGGCAGTATTCCCCACAGAGTTACCAGGATAAGTCTCTCTTTATTCCCAAGCAGAGTTATTTGTCATCAAAAGGTTTCATGAACCAGAATTTCAGAAGTGGCCTCCGGGCATCAGAACAGGCATCCGGTAGTTTGGTTTCCAGATATCCCTAGTAGAGTCCGCCTCAAAGTCGCTGTCACGTCAGTGCTAAGAAGTTTGTGGGTCGGGACCAATGAAGAAGTGAGTCCTGACGTGGACAAGTTGTATTTCCCCAGCGGGTCGAAGACGCCTGAGTCCTGACGTGGACAAATCAAGACGAAACATGGGTCCTGACGTGGAACGAAGTTGTTTCCTTACGTGGAAAGATTGAGTCCTTACGTGGACATATCAAGCCAGAGTCCTTACATGGACAGATTGATAACGTATTCATTACGTGGAAAAAGATCATTCCTTACGTGGAAAGATTGGAGTCCTTACGTGGACAGATTAAGATTGTGTTCCTAACGTGGAAAGATGGAGATTCCTTACGTGGAAAGATTAGAGTCCTCACGCGGACATATCAAGATGGAGATTCCTTACGTGGAAAGATTAGAGTCCTTACGCGGACATATCAAGAGGAGATTCCTAACGTGGAAAGATGGAGATTCCTTACGTGGAAAGATTTGAGTCCTCACGCGGACATATCAAGATGGAGATTCCTTACGTGGAAAGATTAGAGTCCTTACGCGGACATATCAAGAGGAGATTCCTAACGTGGAAAGATGGAGATTCCTTACGTGGAAAGATTTGAGTCCTCACGCGGACATATCAAGATTGATTTCTTACGCGGAAAGATTTGAGTCCTCACGCGGACATATCAAGATGGAGATTCCTTACGTGGAAAGATTAGAGTCCTTACGCGGACATATCAAGAGGAGATTCCTAACGTGGAAAGATGGAGATTCCTTACGTGGAAAGATTTGAGTCCTCACGCGGACATATCAAGATTGATTCCTTACGCGGAAAGATTAGAGTCCTTACGCGGACATATCAAGAGGAGATTCCTAACGTGGAAAGAAGGTAGATTCCTTACGTGGAAAGTTTAGTCCTGACATGGACAGATTCAGATCAAGATCATTCCTTACGTGGAAAGATTGGAGTCCTTACGTGGACAGATTAAGATGGTGTTCCTGACGTGGAAAGGTGGGTCCTAACATGGACGATGTTCTCCTTACGTGGAAAGACAATGTTTCCTTACGTGGAAAGAAGATGGTTTCCTTACGTGGAAAGACGAATTTATTCCTTACGTGGAAAGAAGTTGGTATTCCTTACGTGGAAAGATTGAGTCCTTACGCGGACATATTGAGATAGATTCCTTACGGGGAGATAAGTGCATTCCTAACGTGGAAAAGTTTAGTCCTGACGCGGACAGATGGAAAAGAAGTTGATTCCTGACGTGGAAAGAGAAGGTTATTCCTTACGTGGAAAGATTAAGTCCTCACGCGGACATATCAAGATTGATTCCTGACGTGGAAAGAAAGAGATTATTCCTGACGTGGAAGAGTTTAGTCCTGACGCGGACAGATCAAAGAAGTTATTCCTAACGTGGAAGAAGAAGATAGATTCCTTACGTGGAAATTTTAGTCCTGACGTGGACGGAAAGAAGAAACGGTATTCCTAACGTGGAAAGAAGAAGCATTCCTAACGTGGAAAGAAAGATCGATATAGTATTCCTCACGTGGAAAGATTGGGGTTCCTTACGTGGAAAATTTGTGATTCCCAACGTGGAAAAAGAAAGAGTCCTTACGTGGACAAAGCAAAAGAAGACGTATTCCTTACGTGGAAGAGTTTGACAAAGCAGAGAAAAGTCACCCCTGACGGGGAAAAGCGATGTATTCCTTACGTGGAAAGGTGAGTCCTAACGTGGACAGTATTATTCCTAACGTGGAACGGTTATTCCTTACGTGGAAAGGTGAGTCCTAACGTGGACGGTGGTATTCCTAATGTGGAAGAGTTTATTCCTAACGTGGACGATTTATCTCTGACGAGAAGGCAGACGAGCCGTCCCCAACAAAGTTGTTGAAGTTTTTTCCGAGTTGACAGCAGATAGAGTCCTGACGTGGACAAGCAAAGGACGAAGTTTCCGATGATTCAATCTTTTTCAGGATGATCCCCAGCACGGTCGCACGAGATCAGTGGGTTGCCGTAACAGTTAAATTCAGCTGATGAATGTCGTTCCCCAAGCAGTGGCGCAGTTTATTTCTGCGGTTGGCAAATTTCTGGGTTCCTAGTATTCAACCGTCTCGTACCGCGAATGTCTGAAGGCTCCGGGCTCTTCACCCAATCGGGTCCAAGCCGCTTGAATAGGGGCAACTGTTGCACCCTAAAATTTTCCCAACCTTATTCACTTGGTTTATGTTTCAATGTCATTAGCATTTGCATATAGAGTCATGTACATAGGTTACTCATCGGCATAGCATAAGCATAACAAGTCATACAACAGGGGGACCAATCATTATTCTCATCTCTAGAGGCCTATCAAGAGGTTATTATCCTGATTCAATCTCATTCAAGTCATCAGAAAAGAATTTGAAAGCTATCAAGTCAATGGGTCAAGCAGTTAATCTATCTCCTGGCTGAGGGTATCTGGGGATCATCAAGGAAAGTATGAGCTGTGAATTGAAGGCACGGGGAGTATCTAGACATCTTGGAGGACTTAGAAAGTCATTTGGAGAAGGAGACAAGTCATTGGTGTGATCACAAGTATTGCAGTTGAAGACAGTCAACTAGGGTTTCATCTGGGTCAACCCTGGGTCAACTCTAGGTCAATTGACTGATTGAAAGGCATTAAGGGCTATTGGAGAGATGTGGGGTTCATAATTTGACATGGAGAATAAAGATATGTTGTTATGCTAAGAATAAATCAAGAGAAATCAAGGAGAAGAGGAGGTTCTAAATTAGGGTTTCTAGGTAAAATTCCCTAGTTTAGGTCAAACTTCCAAGCAAAATAAGTCAAAATGCAAGCTTCAAATGGATCCTTGGCCAACATGAAACTTGTAGAGGATCTCAAGAACTTTAATTTTAGTGGTGGAAGACATCAAGGAGATTTATAGAACTCAATTTATAGCTCTTGCAAGTTAGGGGTCACCAGATGGCACTGAAATTTGTCTGTGCAAGTTGACTGTCTTCTGACAAACTTTTGGCCCTCAAGGATAATTCAAATGGACTTTGAACAAGCAAGAGAGTTGTTCCTCATTGTCTCCCCTTTCCAAAAAGGTATGGTATGCCTTCATATGATTTAGGGAACTCTACTTATGGCTTGTGCAAGACAGGGGTATTTTGGTAATTTGGAATTACAGGTCATTTTTAGCCAATGCCCAAAACTCCTACAAGGAAGCTTCAAATGGAAAACTTCCCAACATCAAAGTTTCTCAAAATGGGATTTTAAGGCTAGATAAGATGTTGTGAGAGTTTGAAAATGCATGGAGCATGGATATTTTAAAATGGTCAAAATGGCTTGTAAATGGCTTATAAGTTGAAAAAGTTGGAATTGAATTTTGGTTTGAGAGATCTACAAATCCAAAATGGGGCATATGATAGATGATTTTGATTGGAAACATCATTTTGAGAACAATGGTTTAGCCACATTTTTGAGTTTAGGCTTAAAAATTGGAGTTTCTTTGTAAATTTGTTATTTGCACTTTAAGGCATCAAAAGGAAAGATGAGAAAATGCTACATAAAGGTTTGTAAGACCTTATTTTCATGTCATAATACCATATGAGGAGAATTTAAGTAAGATTGCATGGTTTATCATGAGATGGCATGAGATTCACTCAAGATGACAAATTCAAAATCTCATTACGTGATACATTCTAGAAACTTCATGGAAGGTTCTACAAACTTCCACACATTTCTATTCTCATCTATATAAGCCCTAGAGTGACTCCATGCATTGGTTGGTGATTCTAAAAGCTTGCATGCTACACTTTGATTCCTTCACTCCAAAATTGCATTTTCATTCCAAACTCCATTAAAACACCATCAATCACTACAATTCTGATTATCATCATCATCTATAATCAACATTGAGCATTTGGCAAAGGAAAGGCTCAAGAATTCGTGGCTGGATTATGAGATCTCCAACTTCACTCCAACTTGCATGAAGAGTTGAATAGGTTGATTCAAGAAGATAGAACAAGAACTACTGCAACCAGAGGCTTCAACATTCATCAAAGACCATACAAAGCAATTGGCAATGTCTGAATTGGAGGAGAACCATCATCACCATCATCACTTGCAAGGTATGCATTTTCTCATGAAACTCTCTATTTATCCATAGTTCAAGCATGTTGTTAGGAGAAATCTAATAGAGACCAATTAGGGATGTTGTATGATGAGTTTAAGGGCTGTTTGTGAGGTTTGCTTCCATGGTGTCAATTCTTTAATGATCAAGAACTCACGATTTAGTGTACTATAATCTTAGGTATTAGGCTTAGGATAATCCCCATAAGATGTAGTACATGATAGGTTAATATGAGACCATTTGATTACCATGCAAACTAAGGTGCGAAAATGGTGACCACCCCTTGTAGCCTTCGTATTTCTTTCTTGAGGGAGAGTTAGAGAATTCTAGTACCATGGCTGTGTAGAGGGAGAAGAGTAGATGAGTTTTCATCTTTGGATCGTGAAAAATGGTGGAGAAATGAGAGAGTTAGAGAGGGTGGAAGTTGCTTGCATGAGTTCTTTTTTTTAGAAACCCTAAGTGTCCAAGGTAGAAGAGATAATCTCTACCATTGATTCATGTTGGGATATTTGACTTTGTCCCTCAATCCAGCGGCCTAGATTTTATTAAACTTCAAAAATTCATAACTAAATGGAAAATGCATATTTTTAACTCATTCTTTTTTTAATATTTTCCTTAACATGTCTAGAAAATTAAAAAAATATAAAAATTGCATTTTATATTTTTTTCGCATTTTCCACATATTTTACAAATAAATGCATATTTTGAAGGTTTTATTTCATACATGATCTTGTAGATTTTTGTTCTTACACTTAGAAATAGATTTTTTGCCCATTCTTTTTTGTGGTGATTAATATTGAATTGTAGTATTCCCAGAATTTATTACTAGATTTTTTAGAATAAAATTTGATTAGTTTAGATAATTGAACTTAGGATAGTTTAATTAGGGTTTTTAAGTAGTATACTTGAACTTCAACATTTCATTTTTGAAAATTCATAACAAATTAGAAATTGCATATTTTTAATTCATTCTTTTTGCATCATTTTCTTTAAAAGAGTCTAGAAAATTATAAAAAATAAAAATTGCATTTTATTTTTTATTTGATATTTTCCCCATATTTTCTAAATAAATAGCATTTTAAATAGTTTCATTTCATGCATGATTTTGTTAATTTTTGTTCTACTAGATGCTTTAATATTTTTTGTCCATTCTTTTTAGGTTGTTTAGTTTAGACATTAAAATTGTAGATTCAATTTAGTTCCCATTTTTAGAAATTAATTTTAGGTGTTTAGTTTAGGTGTGAACAACATGAACAAACTAGGGCTTTAGGTGATTACTTAGGAGAATCAATTCATTTCCCTTAGGACTTAGGGTTTGAATAGTTTAGCTATGGGACTATAGGGGCTATGGGTAGTTATTAGATCCCCTTAGAAAAGTCAGGATTCCCCTACTGCTATTACTGTACTGTATATATCTGATTGACTGGTGTGGTGTGCCCTCTGGGGTTTATTGCTTGTTTGTGTGGGTATTGGGATTGTCTGGGGACTTGGGAGAGCTGAAGACTTGAGGAGATGAAGACCATTGGAGAGCCAGAGATTGAAGATCAACTGCCAGAGTTGGAAAGGAGGTTCTTGCTAGCAGCTGCTGAGGAGACTAGGGTTTAGGAGCTAGGCAGAGCTCTAGATTAGAAAGCTTGTTTCTCAAACATGGAATGCCTTGTCTGCATCCATCCTTTCTCTATGATTCAAAGTCTATTTCAAATATCCACCTCCTTCCTTTGGAAGGATCAGTGAATGTATTTGGAAGATAGAACTTTTGAGAGAAACCTGTCTGTATAATGTTAACAGTTAATGAGCCACCCTTGGTAGGCAATTTACTGTTTAACATTCCTCTCCTCTTGTTGACTGATGTTCATCCCTGAAGATTGGAGACTTGAAGAAAAGCCATTGCTTATAGAAGACTGATGATCAAAGCCCTTGCCTGAAGGCCATGAAGATGGAGATTGATGCTTGTTGAAGCCTGTAGCTGATTGGAGATTACTTGAAGCTAGATGTTGATTCAGAGCTGCTGATGCTGTTTCTTTTGCTGTTGTATTTCATTGCTGATGTATTGTTTGGATTTCCTGGTTGTATTGTTTGCTGGTTACCCTGTTGGGTTGAAAGTGAAGCCTGTTCACTTTCGCCTATTGTTTTCTAGGTTCGAGGTTGAGTGGGACTCCCTTGCCTCGCTTGTACTGTTGCATCCATGCATTTTTACTGCTTTATTATATCTGTTATTGTTTCTGTTTCTGCCTATCCCGTAGGATCTCTGTTTCTCTCTGTGCAAGAGAGGAGCATGATAGACACTAGGTCTTAACCCATGCATGATAACATTAGGTTAGTTTGATTCCCTTCGCAACCGTAGGTTAGAGTTCTGTCTCTTCTCTCTCAAAACAAACAGAAAAACACATAAAGATTTCAAACACAATAAAAGACACTTCTTCCGTAAAAGAATGTGAACTCATCAAAGCGTCATTTTTGTCCGCCGGGACTGTTAATCAGAAAACCCTTTTTCAGAAGGAATAAAATCAATCAAGGCAGACTTGTGTCTTACGTGGCCCGAACTACGTTTGCTCTGATCTTTCATGCCGTGTGAAAGTACGTAGGCATAGGATGCGATATCCTAGCGAGCAACCTTCCCCCCCTTTCCCGTAGGTAGGCGAACTACGTTGACTCTGATTTCTCGTTCCAGGCGGGAATACGTAGGCATAAAGTGCGATACTTTGCCGAGTCATTTTTATTTTCATTTTATTTTCTTTTTCACCCTTGACCTATAGTTTAGATAGAATAACAATCCATACCCGAAAACAAGCGTGGATCCCGTCGAGTACGACGGACGTGAGGGGTGCTAATACCTTCCCCTTGCGTAACCGACTCCCGAACCCAGGTTTTGGTTGCGATGACCATACCTTTTCCCGTGTTGTGCGAGGTTTACTCTGAGCGTTCCCTTTCCCTCCCGTGGGATAAATAACGCACGGTGGCGACTCTTCTGTTCAGCCGGCGCCGATTTTCGCAGTAGCGACAGGTATGATCGAATTCATGTGGGGAATTGAGTCATAGGTATAGTTTCCGTTAATCGATAAATGTTAAGGAAAAGGTTTCCCTAATGGGACAAGATTTTCATGTAGGAATGAATGTGTTATGTAGTTATTAGTGCGATGCTCTAAGGTTTTCCTTATGGGAAAATACGTAGAACGAATATGCTATACGGTTATTCGTACAACGCTCTAATGGTTTTCCCTAATGGGCCAAAAAGGGCAGTTACCTGGTTGTGATTAATTTGTAATTAATTGTGTGAGAAAACGCCGTAATGTTGTTATTACGATAATATGTTGAATTCTTAATTGTTGATACGATGTTGTAATGTTCCTTTACATGAATAGTTGGGATGATGAACATATGATGCATATGAAATAGCAATGTTTTGTTATGGACGTTATGTTGTAGGCTTGATGCCTTGTTGCATAGTCGGTGATGTTGTGGTCCGTAATAGAGGTATTTCATGGCATAACATATTAGCGATGGCCTGTATTGGCGGCCCTTGTGGCAAATTCTGCGATGGCCTGTATTGGCGGCCCTTGTGGCAAATTCTGCGATGGCCTGTATTGGCGGCCCTTAGTGGCAAATTCTGCGATGGCCTGTATTGGCGGCCTTGATGGCAAATTGGTACCACATGCATATGCACAGTTGAGTCGCATTGTTGAGTCACATGAAGTTGCATAATTATGTTAGTTGTATATTAATGTTGTTTTACGTGAGATATGAATTGTTGCAGTTGTTGTCGACGATGTTTATGATTTCAAAACTTATAATGCTGTGATGAGTTTATCATGCTCTATGTTATATCATTGATATCTCACCCTTTTCCGTTGTATGTTACCTCCTCTAGTGGTAATTTGCAGGTAGTCAGGAATAGAGCGTAGTACCCGTTAAGGTGTCGTTGGTCGCTCTGATACGTAGCACTCTTGGGGGGATGGATGATTGCTGTTATTATTTTAGTCGATGTTATTGTTGATTGAACTTGATACGATGTTTTTATTAAATTGTTTTAAGAGAACATGTTGTATACTTTATCGAACTTCCACCGGAAGTAATCACGAGTTGTTTTATGATTAAATGGTTAAGTAATACATTGGTGATTGTTCATCTAATTTCGTGCTACGTATGATAATTGCAAGTTGTTGCATAATGATCGTTGTCTGTCAGGTTGAAGTGTAACATCTCTGATGTGAGGAATTTTGCCCGTGTGACGACCGTCACAAGCTCATGACGACCATCATGCAGTCAATGTTTGCACTGCTGCACTTTGTTTGCTATATGAATTGTTGTTTTTTTCTGTTATCCGCAAGTTTAGATTTGGGGTGTTGCACTATCAGTCATGTTAAATTTCTTCAGAAGTTCTTTAACATATTTGGTCTGATGTATGTAAGTGCACTCTGGAGTTTGATTGACTTGGATTCCTAGAAAGAATCTCAGTTCTCCCATCATGCTCATTTCAAATTCTACCTGCATACATGTAGCAAACTCCTTTCGCAGCATAGTATTGGTAGATCCAAATATTATATAATCCATATAAATTTGACAAATTAGAAGATCTTTCTTAATTGATTTACAAAAGAGTGTTGTGTCCACTTTGCCTCTGATGAAATTTTTCTCCAGAAGAAAATTGCTCAATCTCTCATACCAAGCTCTGGGAGCTTGTTTTTAACCATACAGAGATTTCTTTAATTTGAAAACATGATCTGGAAATTTTTCATTCTCAAAACCAGGAGGTTGGTGGACATAAACTTCTTCTTCTATAATACCATTTAGAAAGGCACTTTTAACATCCATCTGATACAGAGTGATGTTATTTTGTGTAGCAAATGAAATAAGAAGGCGTATAGATTCTAACCTTGCCACTGGAGCATAAGTTTCAGTGTAATAAATACCTTCTTGTTGACTATACCCTTGAGCAACAAGCCTTGCCTTATTTCTTTCAACTTCTCCTTTCTCATTTAGCTTATTTCTGAAGACCCATTTAGTTCTAATTATATTGAATCCTTGTGGTCTTTGAACTAAATCTCATACATCATTTCTGGTGAATTGATTTAACTCTTCTTGCATGGCAATAATCCAATCATTGTCTTGCAGAGCTTCATCTACAGAAGATGGTTCAATTTCTGACACCAGTCCAAATAATGATGCTTCAGATGATCTTAGAAAGGATCTTGTTCTGATGGGATCATCCTTATTTCCAATAATGACATTCTCTGGATGAGAAGCTTTAATTCTGGATGATGATCCTCTAACAGTTGATTCTTCAGAAATGTTTAGATTGTTCATCTGAGAAGTTAAAGGAATAGCATCTGGCGTTGCTTCTGGTTCCTTCACTTGAGCTTTGTCTGCCTCTGGGACTTCAGAGTCAGTGAAGACTACTTCTCTATCTGCAGAGTTTTTAGACTGCTTTGGCTTTTTATTGCCAGGCTTATCATCAAATCTAACATGAATAGATTCTTCCACAATCTGTATCTCGGTGTTGTATACTCTGTAGCCTTTAGAGCGTTCAGAATATCCAAGCATGAAACACTTCTGTGCTTTGGAATCAAACTTGTTCAGATTTTCTTTAGTATTTAACATATAACAAATACATCCAAAAGGATGAAAATATGAAATGTTGGGCTTTCTATTCTTCCACAGTTCATATGGAGTCTTCTCCAGAAGAGGTCTTACAGACACTCTGTTCTGAATGTAACAGGCTGTGTTGATTGCTTCTGCCCAAAAGTGTTTTCCCAGATTTGTCTCATTGATCATGGTTCTGGCCATTTCTTGCAGAGTTCTGTTTTTCCTCTCTACAACCCCATCTTGTTGTGGAGTTCTAGGACAGGAAAAATCATGAGCAATGCCATTTTCATTAAAATATTTTTCAAAATATTTATTTTCAAATTCACCACCATGATCACTTCTGACTTTTATAATTTTGAAATCTTTTTCATTCTGGACTTGCTTGCAGAAGTCAAAGAACACAGAATGTGACTCATCCTTGTGTTTTAAGAACTTTACCCATGTCTATCTACTATAGTCATTAACAATGACTAATCCATACTTCTTGCCTCTGATGGATGCAATTTTCACTGGTCCAAACAAATCAATATAAAGTAATTCTAGTGGTCTGGAAGTAGAAACAACATTATCTGATTTAAAAGATGATTTTGAAAACTTCCCTTTTTGGCATGCTTCACAAAGAGCATCTGAGGTGAACTTCACATTAGGAAGTCCTCTGATAAGATTAAGTTTATTAATCTGAGATATACGTCTCATATTAATATGCCCCAATCTTCTGTGCCAGACCCATTGCTCTTCATTAACAGACAAGAGGCATTTAACATTCTGAACTTTAAGTTCTGAAAGATTTATTTTATAAATGTTGTTTTTCCTCTTACCACTAAATAGGATAGAGCCATCCTTTTGACTAATAGCTTTACAACATTTTTGATTAAAGGTAATATCATAACCATTGTCACTTAATTCACTTAATAGAGGGAAGTTTACCATTTCCAATGGTGTCAGATCCAATGATCTTGCCCTTCTAGTTCCCTCCAAATTTCACATCACCTCCAGATCTAAGCTTCAGGCTTTGGAACATAGACCTTTCTCCTGTCATGTGTCGTGAGCATCCAGAGTCCAGGTACCATGATTGGCGTCCTGAACTTGCTGCTAAGAACATCTGCAACATGAATTATTTTCCTTTTAGGTACCCAGATCTTCTTGGGTCCTTTAGGGTTAGTGGTTCTGAAGGTTTGTCTAAACTTCTGTTTCTCAACATAAGGTTTATTCTGACTAGCCTTAGATTTAAACACATGAATATTCTTTTCAGAGCGTGTTTGTTCAATATCATTCAAGTGACCAAATTTAAAGTGTGAATATAAAGGAGTTTTCTTGATGATAATTTTATCAACAGGTTTTGGATTTAAATCCTTTCCAGAGGAGGATTCATATCCAATTCCTTTTCTGTTATTTTTGCTAACTCCATAGATCATAGAAGCAATTTGCTTCTATCTATGCTTTTAGCAAGAAACTTCTGAAAGCTATAATCATATTTTTCCAAAATATTTTTGCATTCAGATTCAGTTTCAGAATCAGAGTTTTGTTGAGCTAATTCAGAATCATTTTTCAATTTTAAGTTCTTTTCATTTAGCTCAGCTACTTCTAATTTTAGAATATTATTCTCAGATACAAGATTGCTTTGACGCTTCTCGTATTTGAGCTTAATATTGTTATAGCTTTTCAGAACTTCTGATAACACTTTGATAAGTTCTTCTTTAGTAAGTTTAGCCATTACCTCTTCAACGTCAGAGTCAGATTTAGAGTCAGATTCAGATCCTGAAGTTCCTTCCTCCTGATCTTCTATGTCTGCCATCAAAGCTACGTTGGCACATTCCTCTTCTGACTCAGATTCAGATTCAGATGTATCTGAATCATCCCAGGTGGCCATCAGAACCTTTTTCTTCTTATCAAATTTTCTTTTAGGCTTTTCTTTCAGCACCTTTGGACATTCATTTTTGTAATGTCCAAGTTCTTTACATTCATAACAGACAACCTCTTTTTGCCAGATCTTCTGTGTCCAGAAGATTCTTTTCTTTGGTCAGGCTTCCTGAAGTTTCTGAATTTCTTTCCTTTATGCTTCTAGAGTTTGTTTATTCTTCTGGACAGCATGGATAGTTCATCTTCATCTTCAGATGAGGATTCTTCAGAGCTTTCCTCTATTACCTGCAATGCTTTAGCAGATTTATTAGATTTTAAAGTAATAGATTTACCTTTCTTTTGAGGTTCATCTTCCTCAAGTTCAATTTCATGACTTCTTAGTGAACTGATCAGTTCCTCCAAGGAGATCTTGTTCAGATCTTTAGCCATCTTCAGCGCTGTCACCATAGGTCTCCATCTGGTGGGTAAGCTTCTAATGATCTTTTTCACATGATCAGCAGTAGAGTATCCTTTGTCCAGAACCTTTAGTCCAGCTGTAAGTATTTGAAATCTGGAGAACATAGCTTCAACAGATTCAGAGTCTTCCATCTTGAAGGCTTCATACTTCTGGATCAGAGCCAGAGCCTTTGTTTCCTTGACTTGAGAGTTTCCCTCATGAGTCATCTTTAAGGATTCAAACATATCAAATGCAGTTTCCCTGTTTGTAATTTTTTCATACTCAGTGTGAGATATTGTGTAATACCCCAAATTTTACCCTTACATTTAGTCAGTCATTGCGCATAGCATCTCATTTTTGCATCCGTTAATCACTAACAAGTCATGAAGTGAGTTTGCTTTTCAGGAATCATTCCAAGGGCGTTTTGGTCATTTTACGTTGGTTCTGATGGATTCTGAAAAAAGTGGTCTTTAGTTCTTGAGGCATTCAAATCACCATACCCGAGACAGTTTTTTATCATATGATTTGATTATCATCAAAGGCGTCAACCCGGTTTGAATATTGTTGAAAAAGTTGTCAGAAACATATTTGAATTTGGGCCGTTCGTTGCTTATGGTTTGTTTTAAGATATTTTGAGCAGTTTTCCGTTCGTCGATAAAGTGCAGTTTTGGATATAAAATAAGTGGGAGTTAGTTTGAATCTATTCAGATCTAATCAGGTTGCGACGAGATCATGAAAGGAATAATCAATTGGGATGAAAATGTGTTGGATCTTGCTCATAATATTGTTCAATACAAAAGAGAGGTGAATTGGAATATTTGTTGAGTTAATTCATAAATATTTGTAATTTACAAATAAAGAAGTGAATTTAAATATTTTTGAATTTCATTCATGAATATTTATAATTTACAACTAAGAAGTGAATTTGAACATGCTTGAATTTTATTCATAAAGATTCATAATTTACAAAAAGGAAATAAAAGTACATTTTATCCTAAAAATTCTAAGGCCTTCATGCCATTCCTTTGAGTTCTTCATACAACTTTTGATCAACCTGCACAACAAAAAGAAAACAGAACAGAACAGAAAAAGTGTTAGAGGTTGTTTGACACTCTCAGAACAATTGTCATCATCGAGTGCCGGGAGTGGCACGACCAAAGCCGCATCCTACCCCCGTTACCGATCTGTGCCATTGGCGTCAGATCAGGTGGTTATCGTTCTTATCATACGGGACAGCCGAGAGAGAGAGAGAGATAAAGGAAGCTTGTTCGAGCCGAAAGGATTTGCGCATATATGGACTCAAAAAGGTACATTATCAAGTAAATATGGTGTTGTTTTCAAATGAATGTCAAGTTTGTTCCCAAACCAATACCAAGGTAAACACTAGCCAACTCAGGTTCAAACCCGGATGCCGACGGGCCTGAACCATTTTCCGTCACCTGAAATACATGAACCAAATGCCAATTCGGCTCACAAACCATCATTGGAAACACATCAGCAACTTCGATATCCGAAGTCCACAAGCCTAACAGCAAAAATTCAAAAGCTCTTGATGCCAAAGTGGTTCACCAGACACGCCAAAGAGAAGTGGAATTCCCTACCCGCAGGTTACAGTACAGCCAAGTTCAACAAACAAACCATAAACTGCACCAAAAATATTGGAATACCAGGCCATCCAATTGATTCAATCAAGTCAGAAAACTGCATGAAAACAAGGGTAGCAAGAATTAATTGAGTCACCATGATAATAGCAGCTACGAGACCAAAACGGGTAGACCAAATAGAGGCATCAACACAGGGTCAAGCAATCCAAAACCAGTTATCCACATCAGAAACAAACAAGTTATCCAAAGCCACATCTGCAAAGATTCAAGGAAAACTATCCAAATCAGTTTCAAAGTGGATATCCAAATAAGAGGGTTTTCGAGTTACACAAATCCAGTTTTTATCCAAAACAATATCCGAGTGAAATCCAATCAAAGTGAATCCAAATGGGGAAAGTTTTCAAACGAAACATAAGAAAATCATATCAGAATCTCAATCAGATCAAAGTAGCATCGGTTCACAAAAGTTCCATAAAATCAAATCAAATCGTTTCAGAAAAAATAACGTGTATCCAAAAAGCATCGAAGGCCCATTCGAAAATCAGAAAGATATATAAAGGAAAGATACCACCTGGGGTTGGGGCCGAAAAAAATCATAAAACCCTAAGTGGGAAAACGGCCGCGAAAACGAAGACCAAACAAGGAGCGTCGTTCAAAGCCATCACAAAAAGCAAGCGAACAAACCCAACGGAGAGGTCCACCAACGCCGCCGCCATTCGACGACGAGCAAACAGATCCGAGGCTCAGATTGTGACATCATCACTGCCTCCGTTAATCATCAACAGCAACCGTCGGCCATCATCACCACAAGTTCACCGAGATTCGCTTGAAACCCTAGCCAAAGGTTGAGCAGCCTTTTTTCGAGATTTCACTTGTTCTTGTGTTCGTTTATTTTTCAGGAATTTTGAAGACATAGGAGTTAGAAGTGAAGAACATAGCAAAAACGGAAGAGACGAAGAGAACTCGAAAGTGAGAACGAGAGAAACGGCATCGCGAGACGCGATAGGGTTTTGAAACCCTAGATCATCCATTTTTGTGTTTAAGCGTGAATTACAACCGGGTTCAAGAAATACCGGCCCAACCCCTTTCCTCTTTTATTTTATTATGTTTTATCTTTTATAATTATTAATTTATTAAAACTTGTTATAATATAAAAATCTGTTTTTTAAAAATAAATAACATTAACATTTTTTTCCATTTTTTTTCCAAATTAACATGAAAGACTATTAATTTTAAGAAAACCTTTTGTAGATAAGTTTAAATTTTAAACTAAAAGCTTTTTTTAAAAAATAATAATTAAAATATTTTTAAATAACGACTACTACTAATACTAACTCTTTGGTTTAGGTTAAAACAGTTGTTTTAAAAAAAAATTAAGTTAGATTTATATTTTGACCTAAATTGAAAGGTTTTCATATATCATAAAGTAAAAACCATAAAAATACTTCATAATTTCGTACTTCTGTTTCGTAACTCTGTCTACTAACATTGTTTGTTCATTGTGCAGCTTGTTACGTTGCCCCATTTATTTTCGTATACTTATAATTCAAATTGCATTATTACTGTAACTGTTTCTCAATTGTAACCTCGCGAACCTAAATAATCGCGTTTACGTTTCCGCATTTAAGTTTCTGCAGATGTATGATTTAAACTTTCCGCATCATGTCATTATTATTCTGTCACACTACACACATCCGAAGGTTAAGGTCTAACCGTTTGGCCTCCTAGCCAATAGTCCATAAACCCTAGAACCCTAAAAATTCAAACTACAAACTGCAAACCCTAATTTTCACAAACGCCTCGCCGCAGGCTAAATTACAATTTTACCCCTAGCATTAGGTCAAAGAGCCGCCGTGCTCATTTTAGGGTTTCCCGCCGTGGAATCCCTAACCTAACCCTAATTCACTTAACAATTCAACGTAGAGATTTGGAGTTTCTACACTCCACGTAAGCGTGTCCTTAAGATGCGTTTATTCCCCTTGAGACCTTGACCACAGTCAAGAAGTCTCTAACCTCCCTTTTAAGGGGAACTACGATTACTCTGATTCCACTCCCGTAAGGATACGTAGGCACAAGATACGATGTCTTGCCGAGTAAACTTAGAATTAACCCCCTTAGGTCTCTTTTCTCACTTGTAATCCCTTTGTATGTATACCTTAAGAATAATAAAGCAAAATAGTAAACATTTGAACAAAAGGTTCCTGTAAAGTACTACAGAAGTTTAGGGTGTTAATACCTTCCCTAAATTTAACCAACCCCCAAACCCTAGATCTTTCCCCGCATTGTGTTTACGATGCAAAAATAGGTTTTCCCTCTTTTGACCTTTTCCTTCGGATAAATCAAAGAGCGGTTGTGAATTGAATTGCGATTCAAACTCATTGATAGTTTGTGATCCTATTTCCACCGCAACAGAAAATGGCGACTTCACTGGGGAATCTTAACTTTTGAGGGTTACTCCTAATTTGTTCATGTTTATTACTATTTGCTTTACTATTCATTTGTATGTATATATTGTACTCTGATTTTGGGATGGTTCCTTGTGTTGTGAGATAAGTCCTACGCCCGGACTTGAGTGCCATTATTATAGGATGGGGATATATTCGATGAGGCTTATAGGGAGTTGAATCCCGACTAAGTTGATTCGAGAATCCCGCTTAGTTGAGACCCTTTTGAAAATGGTTCGGTTGAACGAGTTTAGTCGTGAAAACTTTTACTATTCTCAATTGGAGTCTATGATACTAAGGACCGTAGTTACCTTTAACCCCACTTTTGGCCTTTATTAGGACGTAGTGTGAGGCTATAAAGGAGCAAGTCTCGAAGTAGTGCTACACGATACTACACTCAAAAGAGGTTCTCTTGAGAATATTATTAACCCCGAGTTAGTTGGGAAGTTAATAATATCCGAAAGATGGGCCGATGATTTTGAATCCTTTTAGAACCTTGTTTGGCAGGTACAACTAACCTATAGTACACTCCTTTTGGGGATGGGTAGACCTTAACTCCACTCACGTCCTTTAAACCTAGGACTTTGTGTATTCATGTGCATTGCATCCATAAAGCATCCCATTGCATTGTATTTCATGGAATTCAAACATCATTTATGGATATCGCGGGATACCATGAAAAAAAAATAAAAAAAAAATAAAAAATAAAAATAAAAATAAAAAAATAAGAAAAAAAGAAAATATCAAAATTTCCTTGGTACCCCACGACATTCGTAAATGTTTGAATTCCATGAAATCTTCATTTGCATTCGCATTATAGCATCATATGTTTTCTTGCATTGCATGTGTCTTCTGTTTTCTCATGTTCGGTTCTCTCGCCTTCCAGTTTCGTCACCCTGAGTCCTCGGCACCAGTACAACACTAGAGCTCAAACTCGGAAAAGAATGGAGGATCAGACAAAGGAGATTGATCGCCTTAGCGACGAACTCGAAGACCTTCGAGGGGGTATGGGGCGTATGATGGAATTACTGCATGTTATGAATGCTAAGATGGATACCCAGCCCACTGTTGTTTCCGAGATTACCGGCATTACTGTGGACCCTCCACCAACTGTGATCGTAGCAAGGGACCCACCTTATGGTCTTGCTCCAGGTTTTGTGCCTCCTCCAGCCACTGTTCCGATTAATCAGCCGGTTCAACCAGCCGTTCCTTTATTTTCCGAAGTTTCTAGGGTGGCTCCTATCTTTGCACCACCCGTTGTGCACACCCGTGTGCAACCGTATTTCAATGAGCCCGTCTTTGATAATCTTGATGAGAATGTTGAAGGTTATGAGAAACATGACAAGCTTCGTGAGGAAGTAGACACTATCGCCCAAAGATTGAGAAAGGTAGAAGGTGATCAAATTTTTGGGGCTGCTGCAAGGGACGTTTGTTTGGTCTCAGGTTTGGTTATTCCCCCAAAGTTCAAAACTCCGAACTTCGATCGCTATGAAGGTGCCACTTGTCCTAAGAGTCATCTGATCATGTACTATCGTAAAATGGCTGCCCATGTTGAGAATGATAAATTGATGATTCATTGCTTCCAAGACAGTTTGAAGGGTGCTTCTTCCAAATGGTACTTAACTTTGGACCAATCTCGCATTAAGAATTTCCAAGATTTATCTGACGCTTTCATCAAACATTATAAGTACAATATGGATCTGGCTCCTGACAGAAGACAATTGTTGAGTATGTCACAAAAGAATTATGAATCGTTCAAAGAGTACGCTCAAAGGTGGAGAGAGATTGCCTCGCATGTAGAACCTCCTTTAACCGAGAAAGAGTTAGCTGATTGGTTTGTCGACACGGTTCGTCCAGAATTTTACGAAAGGATGGTGGGTAGTGTGACTTCAAATTTCTCTGACATCGTTGTTGTGGGTGTCAAGATTGAATTGGGTATGAAAAGCGGTAAAATGACAAATACTCCTGGTGTTTCAAAGGATCAGACGAGGAAACCTTCGTTCAGCTCTCAGAAGAAGAAAGAAGGTGAAACTAACGCTATATCCTCCGGTAGACGAAGAGACCAATTTTATCAATATCCGCAAGGTTATGCTCAACCTCAAGGGTATCCGATTCAATATGCTCAACAACCCTATGTGGCAGCTGTTACACCTTCTTTCAATCAACAAGCTCCTATGTATCAACCTATGCAACAATCTCCCGTTTATCAGCCTCCTAACTATCAACAAGCGCCCAACGCTCCTGCCTATCAGCAGCCAAAGAATCCAGCTCCTCGCCAGAAGGGTCCGAACAGGAGACAGTATAAACCTTGTCCGCCGATTCCAATGACTTTCACCGAGTTGTATCCCTCATTAGTCAAACAAGGTCTAATTACTACTCGAGCTTTGGGTCCACCTCCTAATCCGCTGCCCACCAATTACAACGCCGCTGCTCATTGTTTATTTCATGAGGGTGCGCCTGGTCATGATCTAGAGAACTGTTATGCTCTCAAAAATCTTGTCAGGGATCTGTTGGAAAAGAAGATTTTGTCATTTGAAGATCCTCAACCGAATGTTAAAAAGAACCCTTTGCCTAACCATGAGGGTATTAATGCCATTAATGCTGATTCTGAGGAAGGTTATATCCTTGACGTTGTTCAGATTAAGACTCCTCTTAAGATATTCCATTCGAAGCTGTTTGAAGCCGGTCTAGTAGCTATTTCCCACGTTGCCTGCGCAAGTTGTGATGCCAGTATTAAGGGTTGTGTGTTGGTTCAGAACGATGTTCAGAGGTTGGTTAATGAGGGTATTTTACAAGTGACCAGCCAAGCCAAGAAGGATGAAGTCGCTGTGGTTGAGCCTGTCTTCCATCAGCCTGAATCAAAGGGTAAGGTACCAGTGTTTAATCTGTCAGGGGCGAGTTCCGCCAATCCCGTGTTCAATATACCAAAGTCGTTTATCCCTGAGACGAATCAGCCTAAGTCTATAATTATTCGAAAACCAAGTCCGTTTCCTTTCAGTAATCCTAAAGCTGTACCTTGGAAATATGACGTGACGATGATTGACAAGGAGTCTGGGAAAGTTATTCCAAATGAAGAAGTTAAGGACACTGTGACTAATATCGCAGAGGCAAGCAGGATGACTCGCAGTGGCCGTGTGTATACTCCCCGTTTCAATGAGGTTTCACCTAAGGAAACAACTAATATCCCAGTGCCCGTCAAAGACAAAGGTAAGGGAGCCATTACGAATGATGAAGATGCTGAGTTTTTGAGGATCATCAAGAAAAGTGACTATAAAGTTATCGATCAACTTCATCAAACTCCTTCCAAGATTTCGATCTTATCTCTGTTGATGAGTTCACCCGCTCATAGGACGGCCTTACAGAAAGTTTTGACTCAAGCACATGTGGATCAAGATATCAGCACCAGTCGGTTTGATAGTGTGATTGCCAATCTGACTGCATGCAACACTCTTAGTTTCAGCAACGAAGAGTTACCAAAGGAGGGTCCGAATCATAATCGTGCTTTACATATATCAGTGAAATGTCAGGAGGATAATTTAGCGAGAGTGCTAGTGGACACCGGTTCTTCTTTGAATGTTCTACCCAAGAGGGTTCTTAATAAGTTGGTTTTAAAAGAGACTGTGTTGAAACCTACTTCCTTGATCGTCAAAGCTTTCGATGGTTCTCGCCGGTCGGTAATGGGGGAGGTTGAACTTCCTATCCTGATTGGTTCGCAAGTTTTTAATATCACGTTTCAAGTCATGGACATTAATCCCAATTACAGCTGTTTACTTGGAAGGCCGTGGATCCATGCCGCTGGGGCAGTAACCTCAACGTTACATCAAAAGATGAAGTTCGTGATCGATGAAAAGTTAGTTATTATACACGGTGAGGAGGATCTGATGGTCAGTAACCTGTCTTCTTTCCGTTACATCGAGGCCGATGAGAATGCTTTGGAAATCTCCTTTCAAGCACTCGAGATCGCCAACGCTGTTCTATTAGAAGTCGAAGAGACAGTGGGCCAGGGTAATCCATCTTTTGCATCTTTGAAGAGTACCAAATCAACAATTGACAGGGGCATACCGGAAGGTTGGGGAGAGGTAATTGATGTCAAGACCAAGGCTGATCGCTTTGGGTTGGGTTACAAACCAACTCAGAATGGAGCTGCCACAACTGTCCAAGGGCGTCTGAAGGTTATCCAAGAGGTATTTGTCAGCGGAGGTTTCCAAGTCAATGCCGTCAGTGACTGTGAGGAAGATGAAGATCTGAGCAACCTGGTGTTTAAGGGTGATACAGCTTTGAACAACTGGGAGGCCGTAGAGATCCCTGTTATTTTTCCATTGTCAAAAGACATCGCAAACCTTGTTGGATCCAATGACTTTATTGACACTCCTGACTGGGATGCACCCATGTATCAAGCTGAAGACGAGGGTGAAGAAGATTTTGAAATACCCACTGAACTGACAAAATTGATTGAGTACGAGTACACAGAGCTCCAGCCGCATAAAGAGCAGGTGGACTTAATTAATCTTGGTACAGAAAAAGACAAGAAAGAGGTCAAGATTGGTGCAATGCTTGGGACAGAGGTTAAGCAGAGGTTGATTGAGTTATTAAAAGAATATGTTGATGTGTTTGCATGGTCGTATCAAGATATGCCTAGTTTAGACACAGATATTGTTGTTCACAAGTTGCCGCTTAAGCCAGATTGCCCACCTATCAAACAAAAGCTTCGAAGAACGAGACCCGACATGGCTTTGAAGATTCGAGATGAGGTTAAAAAACAGTTGGATGCAGGTTTCTTGGCAGTTACAAAATATCCAGATTGGGTTGCCAATATTGTGCCAGTGCCTAAGAAAGACGGTAAAGTTAGGATGTGTGTGGATTACAGGGATCTGAACAAAGCAAGTCCGAAAGATGACTTCCCTCTGCCACATATTGATACACTTGTAGATAATACAGCCAGTTTTGCGTTGTTCTCATTTATGGACGGCTTCTCTGGCTATAATCAGATCAAAATGGATCCCGATGATCGAGAGAAGACTACTTTCATTACTCCTTGGGGGACCTTTTGCTACAAAGTCATGCCCTTCGGTTTGAAGAACGCAGGGGCAACTTACCAACGCGCTATGACAACTCTTTTCCATGATATGATGCACAAAGAAATCGAGGTGTATGTGGACGATATGATAGCCAAATCTCAGAGTGAAGAGGAACATCTAGACTATTTGGTGAAGTTGTTTGAACGACTCAGGAAATACCAGTTGAAGTTGAATCCTGCTAAATGTACCTTCGGTGTCAGATTCGGAAAATTGCTTGGTTTTATTGTTAGTCAACGAGGGATTGAGGTAGATCCTGACAAAGTCTGAGCCATTCAAGATATGCCAGCTCCGCAAACCGAGACACAAGTTAGAGGTTTTCTGGGGCGTTTGAATTATATTTCCAGGTTTATCTCTAACATGACCGCTACTTGTGAGCCGATATTCAAATTGCTTTGTAAGGGGCAGACGGTTGAGTGGAACCCTGATTGTCAGAAAGCGTTTGAGAAAATTAAGAACTATTTGCAAGAACCCCCTATTCTGATTCCTCCCGTACCCGGAAGACCGTTGTTTATGTACCTTACTATTCTTGAGAAGTCTATGGGTTGTGTGCTTGGGCAACATGATGAGACTGGAAGAAAGGAACATGAGATTTATTATCTGAGCAAGAAGTTTACCGACTGTGAAAACAGATATTCACTATTGGAGAAAACTTGTTGTGTGTTGGCATGGGCCGCTAGGCGCCTTCGGCAATATATGATCTGTCATACCACATTGTTGATTTCTAAAATGGATCCGATCAAGTATATTCTTGAAAAACCTGCTCAAACTGGGAGGCTAGCCCGTTGGCACATGTTGTTATCCGAATATGACATCCAATACGTACCCCAGAAGGCAATTAAAGGTAGTATCTTATCGGATTATCTTGCAGATCAGCCAGTTGAAGATTACGAACCTCTTAAGTTTGATTTTCCTGATGAGGATATTTTGTTGATTAAGAGAGATTATGAAGAGCCAGATTCGAGCGAAGGTCCAGAACCAGGTCTTTGGTGGAGGATGATGTTTGACGGTTCCTCGAATTTCAACGGGCATGGTATAGGCGCCGTTTTGGTGAACCCGAAAGGTGGTTTCACTCCGTTTACAGCAAGGTTAGACTTTGAGTGTACTAATAATGTCGCAGAGTATGAAGCATGTATTCTTGGCCTCGAAGCAGCAATTCACCTCCGAATCAAACTTCTCAAAGTAAGTGGTGACTCAGCCTTGGTTATTTACCAGGTACAAGGCAAATGGGAAACGAAGAATGAGAAGTTAATCCCTTACAAAGACTACATTGTCGAGCTGATTAAGTATTTCGACGAGATAAAGTTCGAGCATGTTCCTAGATCTAAGAATCACGTTGCTGATGCTTTAGCCATGTTAGCATCCATGTGGAAAGTTAAATTCGTTAATGAAGCACCTCTTATTCATATTGAACGCAAAATTGAGCCTGCTTATTGTCAAGTAGTTGAAGAGGTTGAGGTGGATGAAAAGCCTTGGTTTCATGACATCAAGAACTATCTAGTCAAGCAAGAGTATCCCAATGGTGCTACCGGTCTGGACAAGAAAACGTTGAGAAGACTGGCTTCTAAATTCTTTATCAGTAATGGTGTGTTATACAAAAGAAATCACGACATGGTTTTGCTCAGATGTGTTGATAAACGGGAAGCGGACATGTTACTACAAGAAATTCACGAGGGGACCTTCGGAACTCATGCCAATGGTTATGCTATGTCTAAGAAAATGTTAAGGGCTGGATATTATTGGTTAACTATGGAATCTGACTGCATCCAATACGCCAGGAAATGCCATAAGTGCCAAATTTACGCTGATAAAATGCATGTGCCTCCTTCACCGTTGAATGTTTTGTCTTCACCATGGCCGTTCTCAATGTGGGGCATTGACATGATTGGGGCAATCAAGCCGAAGGCTTCTAATGGTCATCGTTTTATCCTTGTTGCTATTGATTATTTCACCAAGTGGGTAGAGGTTGTTTCCTACACCAACGTGACTAAGCAAGTGGTTGCCCGCTTCATCAGGAAAGAAATTATCTGCCGTTATGGAATTCCAAGTCGGATAATAACTGACAATGGCACCAATCTGAATAACAAGACTATGAAGGAGTTGTGTGACAGTTTCAAGATCACGCATCACAATTCTTCTCCGTACCGTCCTAAGATGAATGGGGCCGTTGAAGCTGCGAATAAGAATATCAAGAAAATCCTGCAAAAGATGGTCGTGACTTACAAAGATTGGCATGAGATGTTACCGTTTGCTTTGCATGGATACAGGACCTCAGTGCGAACTTCGACAGGGGAAACACCTTTCTCATTGGTGTATGCAATGGACGCCGTACTCCCCGTCGAAGTAGAGATACCTTCTTTAAGGGTGTTGATGGAAGCTGAACTTGAGGAAGCTGAGTGGGTTCAAGACAGACTGGATCAGTTGAATCTCATTGACGAGAAACGCATGACAGCTATGTGCCATGGGCAATTATATCAGAAACGGATGAAAAGAGCATTTGATAAGAAGATTCGTATCCGTGAGTTCCGTCAAGGAGAGCTCGTACTCAAAAAGATCTTGCCAGTGCATAAAGATATGCGTGGAAAGTGGATGCCCAATTATGAAGGCCCATTTGTTGTAAAGACCGTTTTCTCCGGAGGGTCTCTGATACTTACAACAATGGATGGTAAAGAGCTTGCACATCCCGTGAATTCTGATGCAGTCCGAAAATATTATGCCTAAAAACCCGCTAAGTCGAAAACCTGAAAAAGGCGACTTAGGCAAAAGTAAGGGTTAGAAAAAGTAATAATAATAAAAAGCTCGCTAAGTTGAAAACCCGAAAGGGCGGCTTAGGAAAAAAGGAGCGTCCCGGTGGATTGAAAACCCGAAAGGGCGGTCCAGGCAAAAGTTAGGGACGAAGGCATTTCATTGCATCAGAAAACACCGATCATCGCGGACACGCTTTCCACATGAGATCCATTTTCCAGTTCGTTCATCCTCGTCCAAAGCAAGATTCTGGATAGTCTTAGTTATTAGTGTCAGTAGGTGCCGTTGGATTCAATGTAACCTTTTCCCATATTGCCAATTTCAAAGCGTAATCTTTTGTGGAGCTATGCCTTCGGCAAGCTGCCATCCTTTAATAAAATATACCATTTTGTTACTTAAATTTCTTGGTGCATTACTCTTGTTTTCTATTGTTATGCAAAATGCCATTTATTCTTAAATTTTGAAAATGAAAGGTGCTTCAAAAACTTTTTAAAACTGTTCTTCGAAAATGCAATTGAAAAATATAAGAAATTACTTTGACTAGTGGAAATTTCTGAAGGATCTCTTCACTCCTCGAAAATCTCATTATTGCAGAAACACTTCTAAACTATTGCCTCATCACAGTCCCCAGCGAGACTATAAGCTGACAACTTTTTCTTAGGTAATTCGAAAGTGTCCCTCAGGTTTTCTTCTCCCCATGTGAAGACATGATACTGTGCACCCAAGCAGATTACCTTCTCCCTAGAGAAGTCAGAATTCTGAAACCAGATTTGGTTCTACCATTGATTTTTTTTCTTACCCATGATTGACGTATTGGTTGCAGAGAACGCAGGGTATCTCCATCGAGATGTTTATTTCATCTCTCGTCTTGTCTCTAGTCTGTTTCGTCAACATACGCATGGGGCATAAGCATCACATGCCTATTTCATACACATACTCATTACATACTCATTCCACTACATCCTGCATATTTAACTACATAGACATTAACATACATTCATATTAACATATGCAGTAACATATGCGGTAGCATTCACCGGTTCATTGTGTCTCTCCATCGTTGGGTGTTACCACCGAGTAACTGGGTTCGTCCATTCTCTCCAAATAGATTGTTAGCCCTAAGCATAAAATACATATGTGTTTCCGGTTTCCCCACAGAGCTCGATCCTCGTGGATGACGGTTACTTCAGCTATCTTTCCTCGCCAGGATAAGATATTTACCCTTCGAGTTCATTCCCTCGATGGAGTCTTGATTGCCATTTTTTTCTTTCTAGCTCGATCCTAGATTGAATCTCGGTCTCGTCGGTCGATGAGCCCAACCAGACGTGCATTTATTTTGCACCGTCTAAAAAGTTTCACCCTACCTTGGCAGATATGCGACTGTTCTCGCCTGAGAAGCCTATCGGTACAACACTTTACAATCCTACATCCTACAGCATCGGTATGCAACTGTTCTCGCCTGAGAAGCCTATCGATATAACAATCCTACATATTACAGCATCGGTATGCGACTGTTCTCACCTGAGAAGCCTATCGGTATAAAACTCTACAATCATACATTTTACAATCGATCAGCAACAGTTCTCACCAGAGAAGCTTATCACAACCTTACACAACAGGATACGCGACAGTTCTCAGTTAAGAAGCTTATCGTAACATTCTTCTGCAACGGTATGTGTAACGCCCCGATTCTGAATTCCCATTAATTGTTGAGTCTTTTAATTTATTTAATTGATGTTTGTTTAAATTTAGAAATTATATATTGTTATGTGGTGTTTGCTTATTTTATCTATTTTTACCGATTCGGAGAGTTTTCGGGGAATTAGAGTAAAAAGGGCATTTTAGACATTTAGCACTTTAGTATGAGAATTGATTGGTAAGTGTTGGAAAGAATTTGAGAGGAAAGAAATAGAGATAGAAATAGAATAAGAGAGGAAAAGAAAGAAAGATAGTAACATAAGAAGAAAAACAAGAGAAAGAAAAGAGGAGAAGAGAAAGAGAAGAGAAAGTGGAGAGGAAAACCTAGAATCATCAAGGGATCATCACCAAAGCTTGCAATCGATCGGTAAGGGTGTGAAACTCCATCATCTCTTTAATGTGTATGATTGTATGTGTATGTGTGTGGATTTTGTAGAGTTTCTACTCTTTTTCCACCTAGGTTAGAAGTTGGTTTTGTGAGTAGAATGAGGTTTTAATCGGTTAGAACTCGGATTAGACGATGTAGTTTAGTCGGGTGATGGTTGGGTTGTGCCACTGAGACTGGTTTGGATTTAATCGGTTGATTTTGTGGAGTTTGGGCTCTTGAGACAGCCATGGAAGTTCTGTCTTCGCAGGCTCGCCAGGCGAATGGCAGCGAAGCTTCGCCAAGCGAAGCCCAGCGAGCTGTAGCGAAGCAAGTCAGAAGCTAATACCCTGTATTCGCTGGCAAGTTCGCCAGGCGTAGTGAGTTGGCGAGGGTTCGCCAGGCGAGTGGGTAGCGAGCCTCAGCGAGTAATTCCAGAATTACTCCCAGTGGACTTCGCTGGGAAGTTCGCCAGGCGAAGGCCAGCGAGCATTCGCTGCGTGGCTTCGCCAGGCGAAGGTTGGCGAACCTGGCAGTGTTATTTTGTTTTGCTGTTTGTTCATAGCATGATGTTTGGTTGATTCAATTATGATTAATGCCTATATGAATGATCAATGTGTGAACTATTTTGACATGTCGTGCTGTGGGTGGCCGAAAGGCGTGAATCCTAGATTGTAGAGTAAATGGTGAATCTTGAATATTTGATAATCTTGTGTATTTGCTCGAATTGAATAGAAACGCATTGATAGGCTGATATGTGTGTAAACCATGTGTGGAATGGTGCATAATGTGAGTGCATGATAGATATATGAGTTGTATGTGATAAATGCAATGAGTATGTTTGTGAACATAGTATGCATTCTGTATTGATCGATCCCTCGGAGGATTTGCATTGTGTAGCATCTTAGTATGCATTTTTGTGTTGAATGATCCCTCGGAGGATTTGCAGAACCTCGTATGATACGATGGTTATATTAGATTCCTTGGAGAATCGGTTGCATTGTGTGATTCCTTGGAGAATCGGTTGCATTGTGTGATTCCTCGGAGAATCGGTCATAACATGTAATCCCGTGGAGGATTGGCTAGAGTATTTGATTCCGTGGAGAATCTGGTGAGTACTTGATCCCGTGGAGGATCTGCTGGATATTCGATTCCGTGGAGAATCTGATGAATATTTGATTCCATGGAGAATCTGCTGAGTACTTGATCCCGTGGAGGATCTGCTGAATACTCGATTCCTTAGAGAATCTGTTGAATGAGTCGGTACCGCATTTGCATCTGCATAGAGTCGTGTGTCGGTCTCTATGAGTTGCATGAGTCATCTGTGTATGATGCATTGGTTGAATGAATATAACTGTGTATGTTATATATGATTGTTTGGAGGAACATATTGTGAATGTTCATAAGCATGTGTAGAGGTATGATTATTTGTATATGTTTAACGTGGTGAGAACATAATTTGAGTATAACTTGTACAAATGTGAGTATATGTATATATACAATTTTATGCATTAACTGTTATGATGTTGTTTCTCACCCTTCTGCTGTTTTATAATGCTCTATGAGGCATTGCAGAGTAGGAAGTTGGAGGTTCTTTTTGTGAAGCGATGTCTTCATTCTTTTTGGTCAATGGCTCTGATATGTAACATCTGGGTAGTTAGGAAGCCTTTGACTCTTTTGGAGTTACATTTGTTTTGATTCTTTTGTGATACATATGTGTATGTATCTGCTGTGGATATGTTGTAAAGCATGAATTAACTGATGGTTGTATATACTTTTATGAATGTGATCGATTCAATATTTGGAAGTTTCCGCTTTTATTCTAAATATTGAGATGTGGGTTACCCATTGTTGCATATCAAATTGAGCAGGTATCGTATGTGTTTAATTTCATGATAATGTGATGCGCCTCTTATATACCATGTTTTAATTAAACTCTGATGAAATAAATTCTCTAAGTGCCTAATTGATCTATTTGATTAATTTGGGGGTATAGAAAGGGGGTGTTACATTAAGTGGTATCAGAGCCAGTGTTGAGTCAGTCGTGTCTGTCTTGTTGTTGTGTTGGTTGAACGGTTGTTTAACCTTGTTGTTATTTTTGGGAATCCTCAGAATATGGCAGGTCGTAATGACAATGCTATGGCAGCGGCGTTAGAGGCTATGGCCAGAGCTGTGCAGGGTGCACCTAACGTGAATGCGAATGATGAGTTCAGGAAGAACCAACCACCGGTGTTCAAAGGGAGATTTGATCCGGATGGTGCTCAGATATGGTTAAAGGAAATTGAAAGGATCTTTAGGGTGATGGATTGTGCTGAAGGGAACAAGGTGAGACTAGGGACTCACATGCTGAGAGAAGGGGCTGATGACTGGTGGGTCAGCGTGAGGCAAGTTCTTGAGGTCGACGATGAGGAGATTACGTGGGATTTATTTCTTACTGAGTTTCTAAGGAAGTATTATCCCGAAAGTGTTAAAGGGAAGAGAGAAATGGAATTTCTGGAGTTGAAACAAGGTAATATGTCGGTGGTGGACTACACCGCTAAGTTTACTGAGTTAGTGAAGTTTCACCCTCACTATGATGCGGTTACGGCAGAATTTTCCAAATGTATCAAGTATGAGAATGGCTTGCGTCCTGAGATAAAGCAAGCGGTGGGTTATCAAAGGATACGAAGATTTTCGGATTTGACCGAGTGCTGTAGGATTTATGAAGAAGACAGTAGAGCTCGTTCTACTCATTATAAGGGTTTGAGCGAGAGGAGAGGGAAGCAGCAAGTACGAAGCGGACCTTATGTGACGCCTGCTGATAAGGGCAAACATAAAGGAAACTTTGATAGGAGACCCGGAGGAGGTTCCGGTGTGATCAAATGTTTTAAGTGTGGCGTGATGGGCCACAAGTCTTATGATTGTGGAAAGTTCAAGGCGAAGTGTTCCAACTGTGGACTCCTTGGACATGATGCAGCAGAGTGTAGAAAGAATGCTGTGAAGTGTTTTAATTGTGGCGAGGTGGGTCACATTAGCCCGAATTGTACCAAACCGAAGCAAGCTCAGGCGGGCGGAAAAGTTTTCGCATTAGCAGGTTCAGACGCTACTAATGCGGCGGATCGTTTGATTAAAGGTACATGCTTTATTAATGATATGCCTTTAGTGTCGCTACTGCGAAAATCGGCGCCGGCTGACAGAAGAGTCGCCACCGTGCGTTATTTATCCCACGGGAGGGAAAGGAAACGCTCAGAGTAAACCTCGCACATCACGGGAAAGGTATGGTCGTCGCAACCAAAACCTGGATTCGGGAGTCGGTTACGCAAGGGGAAGGTATTAGCACCCCTCACGTCCGTCGTACTCGACGGGATCCACGCTTGTTTTCGGGTATGGATTGTTATTCTATCTAAACTATAGGTCAAGGGTTGAGAAGAAAAGAAAATAAAAATGAAAATGACTCGGCAAAGTATCGCACTTTATGCCTACGTATTCCCGTCTGGAACGAGAAATCAGAGTCAACGTAGTTCGCCTACCTACGGGAAAGGAGGGGAAGGTTGCTCGCTAGGATATCGCATCCTATGCCTACGTACTTCCACACAGCATGAAAGATCAGAGCAAACGTAGTTCGGGCCACGGAAGACACAAGCTTGTCTTGGTTGATTTTATTCTTTCTGAAAAAAGGTTTTCTGATTAGCGGTCCAAGCGGACAAAAATGACGTTTTGATGAGTTCACATTCTTTTACGGAAGAAGTGTCTTTTATTGAGTTTGAAATCTTTATGTGTTTTTCTGTTTGTTTTGAGAAAGAAAGAGACAGAACTCTAACCTACGGTTGCGAAGGGAAACAAACTAACCTAATGTTATCATGCATGGGTTAAGACCTAGTGTCTATCGTGCTCCTCTCTTGCACAGAGAGAAACAGAGATCCTACGGGATAGGCAGAAACAGAAACAATACCAGATATATACAGTAAAGCAGTAAAATGCATGGATGCAACAGCACAAGCGAGGCAAGGGAGTCCCACTCAACCTCGAACCTAGAAAACAATAGGCGAAAGTGAACAGGCTTCACTTTCAACCCAACAGGGTAAACAGCAAACAATACAGTCCAGAAAACCAATCAATACATCAGCAAATGAAATACAACAAAAGAAACATCATCAGCAGCTCTGAATCAACAACTGGCTTCAAGTAACCTCCAATCAGCTACAGGCTTCAACAAGCATCAATCTCCATCCTCATGGCCTTCAGACAAGGGCTTCGATCATCAGCCTTCCATCTGCAATGGCTTTTCTTCAAGCTCAAACCTCCAGGATGAGGGATCAGTCACAAGAGTGAATTGGGTGTTAAGCAATCAGCTGACTACCAAAGGTGGTGAACAAACTGCTTCTAACACAAAAGACATTTTCTCTCAAGAGTTCTATCTCATAGATACTATCACCAAGCCTTCCAAGGGAAGGGGGTGAGTATCTTAGAGAGACTCCGAATCACAGAGAAGAATGGATGCAAACAAGGCAATCCATGTTTGAGAAACAAGATTTCTAATCTAGAGCTCTGCCTAGCTCCTAAACCCTAGTCTCCTCAGCATCTGCTAGCAAGAAACTCCTCCTCAACTCTGACAGTTGATCTTCAATCTTTGAATCTCCAATAGCTTCATCTTCACTAATCTTCAGCTTCCCCAGGGCCCCAGACAAACCCAATACCCAATCAAACAATCAACAATCCCCAGAGGGCACACCACACCAGACAGCAGATATACAGACAGTAATAATAGCAGTAGGGGAATCCTAATTTTTCTAAGGGATCTAATAACTACCCATAGCCCATATAGTCCCATAACTAATCTATCCAAACCCTAAGTCCTAAGGGAAATGAAATCAACCTCCTAAGTTGTCACCTAAAAACCCTAGTTTTGTTCATGATATTCAAGCATTTATTAATCACCTAAAATTAACCTCTAAAAATGGGAACTAAAATATTTCTACAAGTTGAATATCTCATCTAAACAATATGAAAAGAATGATCAAAAAATATTAAAGCATGTGAGAGAACAAAAATCATAAAAATAATGCATGAAATGTAACTATTTAATATGACATTTATTTAGAAAATATGAAAAAAAATATGAAATAAAACTAAAAATGAAATTTTATTCTCCTATAATATTCTAGACATTTTAATGAAAATATGGCAAAAAGAATGGATTAAAATGCATTTTTTATGAATTATTTATGAATTAATGAAAATGGTAAAAATTAAAATGAATTAAAACAAATAAACCAAATAAAATGAGGGAGGGGGGTCAGAATATCAATCACGCCCAGTTCAAATCCATTGGGCCAGCAAACAGGGGGGTGCTGGTAGCGTTTTAGACAAGGCCCAGAATTACACTCAGAATCAATGAAATCATAAAAAGCGCTGGGGGTACGAATAGTAGCAGAAACACGTTAGAAACTAGGAATTGGGCTCACACGGGGGTGGGGATAACAAAATCCAACTCAGGCCCGCCCGTTTCAATTAATGAAACGGTGCGTTTTGGCCAAGGCTCAATTCCCTCCAAACGCTCAGATTAAATGCTGGCCATTGGATCACCCTATCAGTCAAAGGTCCAACACAACATGAAGGGCCACGATTTCGTCTTCCCCAAATGACCTGAAACTTAGGGTTTCACTTCACCATGGCTCCATGCACGAGCAAGCTTTACACCAAGCTGTTCTCCTTCTACACGCAGTGAAACGCCACGCCATAAACATGAAACCTGCTCAGAATCTCCCCCTCTACAATCCTAGGGCATTAGTTTCCTTTGAAATTCACCACAACGACAAACACGATTGAATCAAACACTGGCCACCATTGAAATGCACTGATATGCACCATCACTGTTCTTCCTCCAACCTGACCTAAACTAACCTATACCTAATGGAGATTAATTTGATCAATCAAACTAACATTATAACGCATTAATCCAAGAGATTCGAACACTAACAGTTTGTGGCACCTGTCACTAACCATCACCAATCCTTTCCAAAATCATCTAACTTAATCTCCTAACCACCTAGATCAAGTCTACACTAACAAAATCATGCCTAACTAACTGGATCAAGCAGTTTGAATGAAAACTTACCTTGTGCGAAATCTTGCAAACAGCTATGGAGATTGATGATTTGAGGCTTCTAAGATTTGGATCTTGATTCACCAATTCAGTACTCAATTCTGTATGCACAATTTTGGATGTTCCTTGCTTGAATCATGCAATTCACTTGAACTTGTGATTTTGATGTTGATGAAAGAAGCACTCGAAAACGGATGAGAACTACCAAAACCTTGCTTCAATTATGATCTAAGATGATGATGGAGTAAAATTGAATTGATCTTGAAGAAGATTGATGAAGAATTTAAGAGATTTGGAATGAAACTTTTATGAAAAAGTATGAGAACTTTGTGGAATTCTTGATGCAAATGAGGCCAACCCTTGCCAAATTCATCTTTCATGAATATATAGACCCCAATGGTACATTCTAGATCCATCTTGCACATTCCCTTGTTTTCAAACTTTGGCTCATTTTGATTATGTTTCTTAAAAGGTAAGCAACCATGGATAACTTCATTTTTTCCTTCTAAACTCAAAAAAGTGTGTGAACCATTGTTCTTAGAATTGTTTTTCCATTCAAAATCATATATTGGAAGTCTCCATTTGGACTTGTAAGTCTCCCAAACCATTTTTCACTTTGAAATTATTCACTTTATAAGCCTTTTTAGTTCATATTTTGACCAATTATGTAACATCATGCTATGAGCTTCTCCAATAACTTGTGACCTTCTTTCTAGACTTAAAATCCCATTTGGAGCAAGTTTGATGTTGTAAGTTTTTCCATTTGAGGCCTCCTTGTATGAGTTTTGGACATAGGTTAAAATGACCTGTAATTCACAAATACCCAAAATACCCTTTGCTTGTCAAGACCATAAGTTGAGTTCTCCACATCATATGAAGGCATGCCATACCATTCTAGAAAGCTAAGACAATGAGGAACAATTCTTATGTTGACCAAGAATCCATTTGAAATCTCCTTGAGGGGCAAAACTAGCTTGGAAGTCAAGTCACTTTCACAGACAAAAATTCAGACACCTCAGATGACCTGTAACTTGTAAGGACCATAACTTGAGTTCTATAAGCCTCCTTGAGGTCTTCCACCACTCAAATTAAAGGTCTTGAGATCCTCTACAAGTTTCATGTTGGCCAAGAAGCCATTTGAAGCTAGCATTTTGACTTATCTTGCTTGGAAATTTGACCTAAACTAGGGAATTTTACAGAGAAACCCTAATTTAGTAACTCCTCTTCTCCTTGATTTCTATTGAATTCTCCTTGTCATATCTCCATATCCTTCTTTATATGTCCAATGATGAACCCCACATCTCTTCAATAGCCTTGAATGCCCTCTTAAGTCAGTCAATTGACCTAGGGTTGACCCAGATGAAACCCTAGTTGACTGTCTTCCACCATAGCTCTTGTGCTTTCATCAATGACTTGCTTTCTTCTCCAAATGACTTTATAAGTCTCTCAAGATGTCTAGATGCTCTCCATGCTTTCATTTCACAGCTCATAACCCTCTTGTTGATCCTCAGATACCCTCAGCTAGGAGATAGACTCAAGGCTTGATCTGCTGAACTCTTTGCTTTCAAATTCTTTCCTGATGACTTGAGTAGGATGGAATTGGGATATTAACCTCTTGCTGGGCCTCTAGAGATGAAAATAATGATTGGTCCCCTGTTGAATGACTTGCTATGCTTATGCTATGCAGATGGTTAGTCTATGTACATGACTCCATGTGCAAATGCTAATGATGATGAAACATAAACCAAGGAATAAGGTTGAGCAAATTTTAGGGTGCAACAGCTGCCCCTATTCAAGCGACTTGGACCCGATTGGATGAAGAGCCCGGAGCCTTCAGACATTCGCGGTACGAGACGGTTGAATACTAGTGAAACCAGAAATTTGCCAACCGCAGAAATAAACTGCGCTCCTGCTCGAGGAATGACATTCGTCAGCTGAATCTGACTGTTATAGTAACCCACTGATCTTGCGCGACCGTGCTGGGGATTGCCTTCATCGTTCTGAAGAGGATTCTGTCATAACATTGCTTGCTTGTCCACGTTAGGACTCTGTCTGCTGTTAACCCAGAAAATCCCAACAACTCCGCTGGGGATAGTTCGTCTGCATTTCCATAAACTGAATTGTCCACGTTAGGAATAACATTCTTCCACGTTAGGAGTAACACCTGTCCATGTTAGGAATCACATCGTCCACGTTAGGAGTAACGCTTTCATCTTTCCACGTTAGGAAGCAATCTTCTTTCCACATAAGGAGAACTGCATCAATCTGTCCACGTAAGGACTCCAATACCACTTGACGTGTCCGCGTCAGGACTCCGATCTTTCCACGTAAGGAATTCCACTTTGGTGCTGAACCTGTCCACGTCAGGACTCAACTTCTCGAATCTGTCCACGTCAGGACCCCAATTTCTCCGCGTAAGGAATAAACTTCTTCTTCCACGTTAGGAATATCTTGATATGATCTGTCCGCGTTAGGACTAAACTTTTCCACGTTAGGAATACTGTCATTTCCACGTTAGGAATCACTTCTGTTGATAGGTCCGCGTAAGGACTACATCTTTCCACGTTAGGAATAATAATCTCTTTGATCTGTCCGCGTCAGGACACTGATCTCGTCTTGATTTATCCACGTAAGGACTCAGGCGTCTTCAACTCACTGAGGAAATAAGACTTGTCCACGTAAGGACTCACACCTTCGACTCACTGGGGAAATATCCGCGTTAGGACTTACACTTTGCCAACAACACGAAGAAGGATAAATTTGTCCATGTCAGGATTCTTGTATCTTGTCATCACAAAGAACTACAAACTTGTCCACGTCAGGACGCACATTTCACCATTACGAATAAAGATATCTGCTGAAAACAAATGATCCACGTCAGGATACCAACACGAAGAGTAACCAATCTTTTGTCGACGTCATGACCTCCCTTTCTCCAAATTTCGAGAGACCGAATCTATCCACGTCAGGATTAACGCACCTTACCAATCCGGTAAAACAAACCTGTCCACGTTAGGACGCCCACTTCTGAAGAAATCCCGTCATTCTAGGAGTAAATGGTCCACGTCAGGACTTAATTCTTCAATGATCCTTACCCACAAACTGCTCAGCACTGACGTGACAGCGACTTCGAGATGAACTCTACTGGGGATGTCTGAAAACCAACTATCGGACGCCTGCTCTGATAACCGGCGGTGGTCTCTGAAATTCTGATTCATGCGACTCGTTGATGACAAACGAACTTTGCTTGGGGATAAGGAGATTCTTATCCTGGCCACTCTGGCTGGGGAAAATAAGGGACCTTTGCATAAATGACTCTGCTGGAGACAAAGAGAGTTTTATCATTATAACTCTGTGGGGGTATACCGCCGAAACTGACATTATCATTGAATATCTCCTGCCGAGATCTTGACTGTTTGGTAATTTATTTGAGCAAGAGCTCTCCCCACCTGAACTGCTAGAATACAAAAACGGCTTAAGCAAAATAAATGCTGGAAGGATAACGCCGACTCGCCGGGGATAGCCTGATGCTACAAAATTATTCCGGCAAAATAAACGCTGGTAGGGTGAAGTCGACCCTGCTGGGAAGTTGGGAACTCAAACCACACGTCTTGTTGAAGTAACCCCCTGCTGGGGAATATGACTTTGCTGGAGAATAACAGATGTGCACGGTATGCTCAGACCTTCTGCTGGAACGTGAACCGATATCACCAGTATCTCTGACAAAATAAATGACAGGACCCAACATCAACTCTGCTTTGGAGAGCCTTGACCTTCGAATTCCGCTGGAAGGAAAGAACATTTGCTGAAAAGAGAACTCCGCTGGGGATGGCTGGATTCTCTTGGGGAAAATTAACTGACCCTGCTGGGGGAGAATGCATGACCCTGCGGGGGGAGATGAACCTGTCTGAATACAGCCTTACGATCTCAGAATCACCAAACTCTGCTGAGGACGAGTAACTTCTCTGGAGCACGTCCTTTGGATAAGCTACGGCTAGCTGGAGAATTCTATCCTTCTTCAGGAAGAACATGCATGACCTGCGTGGGGATCAAGCCTTTCACTATTGCAATCTTTTGATCACCTTCCTCGTACAGTTATGAAACCTGCAACAACACAAACAAAGCACGACAAGCCTATGCAATCCAAATCGATTCAGGTTAGTGACGTTACACTCAGTTAATTCAAAGCTTTAACAATTGTTGGCAAGGGCCAGTGATGTTATGTTCATGCTAGTTTCATCAAACTTAGGCGTTTTATCATGCGCAAAACAGTAAAGAACAGGCATCAAGTACTGAATAACACATTTTCATTGATTGGGCCCCTGAATGGGCGGAGTTTTTGTACACGGGATGTAACTCCTGAAAAGAGGAAGCTACGCAAAGCAAATATACAAGTATGCAAGTATTCACAAGAAGCATAAATATTGACAAATTAAATTTTGTACACATGTCGGCAACTGGATGCAGATGAACACCACGAACTGATCCTCCCATGACTCGTCCGACTCTAATACTTTCCCGGTATCCCCACTTCCGAAGAGGTTGTATCCGATGACTGACTCCTCAAATACATTCTCCCGCATTGATACTCATTGAATTCAAATTCGGACCGCAGTCATTTGCTTTTCTCATCCCTAACTTTTGCGTGAACCGCCCTTTACGGGTTTTCAGTTCACCGGGATACCCCTTTTTGCCGAAGCCGCCCAGTGTAGGTTTTCAACTTCGCGGGTGTACATTTTTTTCAATTTTATCCCTAACTTTTGCCCGAACCTTTCATTCTGTTTTTGGTTCGCCAGGATGCCCCATTTTTGCCTGGACCCTCTTTTTTTCTGTCCAGCGGGTCTATTTTAAGCAAAGTATTTTTTAACCGCGTCCGAATTCACAGGTGATGCAAAGTCTTCCCCGTCCATGGTGGACAACAATAAAGCTCCTCCTGAAAAGACCTTACTGACAACGTATGGCCCTTCGTAGTTGGGGGTCCACTTGCCCCTGTGATCTGCTTGCGGCGGGAGAATCCTTTTCAGCACAAGGTCGCCCGTCTGAAAGCTTCGCGGAAGTATCTTCTTGTCGTACGCTTTCTTCATTCGTCTTTGATACAAACGACCGTATGCCAGAGAAGCTAGCCTCTTCTCATCCATCAAACTCAGTTGGTTCAACCTATTCGCTACCCATTCTGCCTCGTCCAGCTGAACATCTCGCAATACCCTCAGAGAAGGGATCTCAACTTCCAATGGTAATACCGCTTCCATTCCGTATACCAACGAGAACGGAGTTGCCCCGGTTGATGTGCGTACCGTCGTACGATAACCGTGCAAAGCGAAAGGTAGCATTTCATGCCAATCTTTATAAGTCACCACCATTTTCTGGACGATTTTCTTGATATTCTTATTGGCCGCTTCGACAGCGCCATTCATCTTGGGTCGGTAAGGGGAGGAATTGTGATGTTCGATCTTGAAATTCTGACAGAGCTCCTTCATCATTTTGTTGTTCAGATTAGAACCATTATCCGTGATTATCCGCTCGGGGATTCCGTATCGGCAAATGATATCTCTCTTGATGAACCTAGCCACCACTTGCTTCGTTACGTTTGCGTAAGACGCCGCTTCCACCCACTTGGTGAAATAATCGATTGCTACTAGTATGAACCGATGCCCATTAGAAGCCGTCGGCTCAATTTTTCCAATCATATCGATTCCCCACATCGAGAATGGCCATGGAGATGTCATCACGTTTAGAGGACTCGGAGGCACGTGTATCTTGTCAGCATATATTTGGCACTTGTGGCACTTCCTTGCAAACTTGAAACAATCAGTTTCCATCGTCAGCCAAAAGTAACCCGCCCGCAGCAATTTTCTTGTCATAGCATGTCCACCAGCATGCGTACCGAATGCACCTTCGTGAATTTCCTCCATGAGAAGCTTGGCCTCTTTCTCGTCTACACAACGCAACAACACCAAATCGTGGTTCCTTCTGTACAAGACGCCATCCGGGTTCAAGTAGAAATTACCCGCTAATCTCCTGAGAGTTTTCTGATCTTGACTGGATGCCCCAGCCGGATACTCTTTATTCTTCAGGAAATTAAGGATATCAAAATACCACGGTTTGCCATCAGACGCTTCATCAATAGCAAATACATAAGCTGGCCTGTCCAACCGAGAGATAGTGATTTGGGGAGCTTCGTTCCAGAAATTGACCTTGTACATGGAAGACAAGGTGGCAAGGGCGTCAGCCATTTGATTTTCTGCCCGCGGCACGTGATGCAACTCAACCTTGTCGAAGAAAGGCAACAATCTCCTGGCATAATTCATATAATGTATCAAATTGGGCTGCCGTGTCTCCCATTCCCCTTTGATCTGATTCACTACCAGAGCTGAGTCTCCGTATACGTCTAAATGTTTGATTCGCAAATCAATGGCTTCTTCAAGCCCCATTATACAAGCTTCGTATTCGGCCTCATTGTTGGTAACGGCAAAGGTCAATCGGGCAGTAAACGGGATGTGCGACCCGTGCGGCGTAGTGATAATTGCCCCTATTCCACTACCGTAAGCATTCACAGCTCCGTCAAATATCATCTGCCATTTGGACCCCGGCTCTGGTCCTTCGTCTGGTAACGGCTCTTCACAATCCTTCATCTTGAGATACATGATATCCTCGTCAGGAAAATCGAATCTCATTGATTGGTACTCTTCAATAGGCCGCTCCGCCAGATACTCAGCCAGCACACTCCCCTTTATCGCTTTTTGCGAGACGTATTGAATATCGTATTCAGTCAAGATCATCTGCCACCGGGCAATTCTACCTGACAACGCCTGCTTTTCGAATATATATTTGATTGGATCCATCTTCGAGATGAGCATGGTTGTATGATTCAGCATGTACTGCCTCAGACGCTTGGCGGCCCATGCTAGCGCGCAACAAGTTTTCTCCAGCATTGAGTATCGAGATTCACAGTCTGTAAATTTCTTACTCAGATAGTAGATCGCATGCTCTTTTCTCCCCGTCTCGTCGTGTTGACCGAGAACGCAACCCATGCTTCCCTCAAGAACCGTCAAATACATTATCAAGGGTCTCCCTGCCACCGGGGGTATCAAAATAGGAGGCTCCTGCAGATACTTCTTTATTTTATCGAACGCCTTTTGACAATTATCGTTCCACGTTATAGCTTGATCTTTCTTTAGCAACTTGAATAATGGTTCACACGTGGCAGTTAGGTGAGATATGAACCGGGCAATGTAGTTCAATCTCCCTAAAAACCCGCGCACCTCTTTTTCTGTTTTAGGCGTCGGCATTTCTTGAATCGCTTTTATTTTAGCAGGATCGACCTCTATTCCTCTTTCGCTTACGATAAACCCCAGCAGTTTACCCGATCTCACCCCGAAGGTGCATTTGTTAGGGTTCAGCCTCAGCCTGAACTTCCTAAGCCTTTTAAACAACTTCAACAGATTCACCAGATGCTCTTCCTCCGTCTGGGATTTGGCAATCATATCGTCAACATAAACTTCTATCTCTTTGTGCATCATGTCATGAAAGAGAGTCGTCATCGCACGCTGATATGTTGCCCCAGCATTCTTCAAACCAAAGGGCATCACTTTGTAGCAAAATGTTCCCCAAGGCGTTATGAAAGTAGTCTTCTCCATATCCTCTGGCGCCATTTTAATTTGATTATAGCCTGAAAAGCCATCCATGAAGGAGAATACAGAGTATTGAGCAGTATTATCAACTAACACGTCAATGTGAGGAAGTGGAAAATCGTCTTTTGGGCTTGCTTTATTCAAATCTCTATAATCCACGCACATTCGAACCTTGCCATCTTTCTTTGGCACCGGTACGATGTTAGCAACCCATGAGGGGTACTTCGTCACAGCCAGGAAACCAGCGTCCCACTGTTTCTGAACCTCCTCTTTGATCTTCATTGCCATATCTGGGCGAGTTCTGCGAAGTTTTTGTTTGACAGGCGGGCAGTCTTCTTTCAGTGGCAGACGATGCACAACCATATCTGTATCGAGCCCTGGCATATCTTGATACGACCAAGCGAATACATCATTATACTCTCGGAGCATTTCAACCAGTTTTCGCTTGATATCACTCTGCAGTGCGGCTCCGATACGAATATTTTTCTCAACCCCTTCCGACCCCAAATTGACAATTTCGATAACCTCGTCGTGAGGCAGAATGGCTCTTTCCTCTTGCTTCACCAACCAAGACAGTTCTTCAGGAACGTCACTATCTTCGACAACCTCTTCTTCGGTCTGGAATACCGGGTGCTCGAAGTCGGGAAGAGTCATAGGTGGCTCAAGGATGTCATCTGAAAATGTTATCCTGCAAAAGGAATGGTTAAGTGCTTCAAAATGCGTATAAAGCGGATAACCATGTTGCCATTTTATTGAAAAATACAAAACCAGAAAGACAGGGATTACAGTATTTACACATGAAAAAAAACGCCATTTATTTAATGATTAACGAAGCAATGTTTATAACAACACAGCCCTAAGCAAGTCCTGGTGCCCCGGGCAAGACATCAGATTATTCAACAATTAATAAAGCAAAGCATTACTGTTTAAAAGTCACAGGAACAAGCTCCTGAATAGACCAGTTGCACAGTCCTTGTCCTGGCGTGCTTGGCTGAATCCAGGCATCCATATCACAGTCGCTGTCCCCTTCATCGGACTCCGAAGCAGCATTGACAGATTCATGGCATACTCCACTGGCAGAGATGGTGATTGACTTTCTGAAATGAGGGGCCCCCACAGAAGGAGTTGATGACGACGGTCGGTACCCCAGTCCGAACCGGTCCATTTTCACAGGAATGTCCAATACTTTGCCCCAGCCTTTGGCTTCTCCTGCTTTCACTAGCGCTTGAGCCTCTTTATACGATGAAACAGCTATCTCCGGCGCTTTGCTTGGCCCGGGACCCTTGTCCTTAATGCGCAAACCTTCGAATGCCTGGCATGGCGTCTCGTGGATCTCCCCGTCGACTTCCACATATTTAAACGAAGAAAGATGGCTGACCAGGATGTCTTCTTCTCCGCACACGGTGACTACACTGTCTCCGACCATATACTTTAACTTTTGATGCAGGGTTGACGTGACTGCCCCTGCCCCGTGAATCCAAGGTCTTCCCAGCAAGCAGCTATACGCAGGCTGTATATCCATGATATAAAACTCCGTCGCAAACACTTCCGGCCCTACTTGCAGAGGCAAGGTAATTGATCCGAAGACTGTTCTCCGCGTGCCGTCAAACGCTCTGACTACCAAATCACTTGGTGTGCACAAAATCCCTCGAACATCCAGCTTCATCATAGCCTTCTTAGGCAGCACGTTCAAAGACGACCCGGTGTCAACCAATACGTGCGACATTGTCGACCCTCTGCACTCAACAGATACATGTAATGCCATATTATGATCCCTTCCTTTCGGAGTCAAGTCGAAATCAGTAAAGCCCAGACTGTGGCCTGCATTTACATGTGCCAATACCCCTTCTAGCTGGTTTACGGAGACATCCTGTGGTACAAAAGAAGTGTCCAGGACTTTCAGCAAAGCATTTCGGTGAGCCTCTGAACACAACAGCAATGACAGAATAGATATTTTGGATGGCGTTTGCTGCAGATGCTCCACGATTTTATAATCGCTTTTCCGAATCAAGCGCATGAATTCCTCTACATCTTTAGACGCTGCTTCTTTTTCATTTACTTGTACCGGAACATTCTCAACCGCTTTCCCCTTTCCTTTCGCTAGCCTTTCGGCTTCCACTTCAGGAGATATAAAGATCCTGCCGCTCCTCGTCATGCCTCCTGAGCCCACAACATTATCCACAACCTCCGCTGACTGCTTGTTAACATCGATTTTAATCCCGTCACAATACACCTCTAGCCCATATGACCATGGGACCGCCTTCGTGTTCTCATACGGGATTGGCCCGGCTTTAGTTATAGTAATCGGTGGTCGCTGAACTGGTGCTGAAATAGTGATCGTCTTCCTAGGAATTGTCACTGTGGCAATATCACTCCGATTATCCACTACTGCCCCTGCCGACTCATCAATTGCTGTTCTATCAAACTGCAATATACCATCATCAATTAAGGCCTGGATTCCTTTCTTCAGATCCTCACACCCCCCAGACAGGGCCCAACAGTCTAAACAGTACTCATTACAACCCGGGTAAACACCTCCTTGCAACAGTCGGCTTTTTATTTCGCTCAGCGGCGTCTTTAAATCCTCAACATTCATGATCAGATTCAGACCTTCCTCGGTTAGAACAGCGTTCGCCCCATGATTAGGCATGGGTTTCTGGACTATATTCGCACCGGTCGTTCCGAAGTTGATAGACTTGTTGTCCAAGAGATCCTGCACAACGTGCTTAAAAGCGTGACAACCTTCTATATCATGGCCCGGGGCACCAGAATGAAACTCGCAGCGCCTATTTGCATCATAGCCGAACGGGGGAGCTCCCGTTATCGGTGCCAGGGTTCTTTTCTCCACCAGATTCAATCCCAACAAGGTCTGCAATAAATCAGCGTAGTTAGAGGGAGGCTTCTCAAACACCCTTCTCGGCTTACCACCCTGGAATTTTCGCTGAGCTTGCTGAGGCTGCTGCTGCTGCGGCATTGGTTGCTGCTGAACCTGTTGTTGTTGCTGGATTGGCTGCTGTTGATACGGGATGGTGACACTCGACACTTGCTGCGACTGACGATATTGATTTCTTCCCCTGCCTCGGCCTCGGCCTCGGCCTCCGAATACGGCGCTAGCTTCGCCCTGACGGCGCCCACCATAAGCTTTCCTATTACTGCCAGATGCAGTTGATTCATCGACTTGGAACTTCCCTTGCTTAATGTTCCGCTCAATCTTTTCACCCATCAGAATCAGGTCTGAAAAACTGGCCAGAGAAGTATGAAACAACATATCATGAAACAGCCCGGTGAATGTGCCAACAAACATATCGTTCATTTCTTTATCTTCTACAGGGGGACGGACCCTGGCAGCCATATCGCGCCACCTTTGCGCGTATTCTTTAAAACTCTCCCCCTTCTTCTGCGAAAGCCCGGCCAACTGGACCCGATTGGGTGCCAGGTCACTGTTATATTTGTAATGGGCTACGAACGCCTCTGCTAATTGCTTCCAAGTCTTGATATCAGTGGGCTCCAACCCCATGTACCACTCTAAGGAAGGACCCGATAGACTATCCTGAAAGAAATGCATGAGCATTCTTTCGTCAGTGGAGTATGCAGACATCTTTCTGTAATAAGCTCGGACATGCACCTTCGGACATGTATCTCCTTTGTACTTATCGAACGCAGGCGCTTTGAACTTGATTGGCACCCTCAGCCCAGGTACCAAGCCCATTGTTGCCATGTCCAGACCCACAGCACTCTGGTTTAGGACTCCCTTCATTTGCTCTTCCAGCATTCTAATCTTTTGAGAATCATCCATCGGCCCTTCAAAGCCTCCTCCAGAGAAGGCGTCCTCCTGTTGATCCTCTTGCCACATACCGTTTCCAGCCCCGTATCCATCATATGCATTATTACGTCCAGCTCTGACCTGATTCATCCCCGGAACTCGGCCTCTGTTGCCATACCCTTGAACACCTCCAGCAGGACCACCAGCCATAAAACCAGCACCGTTTCCGTTTCCAAAACCTCCGTAGCCCTGATTGACCATACCATAACCATCTTGCCCAAAGCCTTGAGCATTAAAGCCATACTTGCCAGTATTGTCGAATCCCTGATCGTTGAATCCGAACCCAGCGTTGACAAAGCCATTGCCTCCGAGATTATCTCCCACATTGACATCACCCGGCCCAGCGTTATGGACAGCAGTTTCATTTCCAACTCCGACGTTACCATTCACAGCAGCGGTAGCGTTGTTGACGTTAGCAGCAGTCATATTGACGACAGGCGGAGCCACTGGCGTGGGAGTGCCATCTCCCTGAGCAGTATCAACCCGGACAGACTGATAATCTTCGTTACCATGACCAGCGTTGCGAGCCAACAGAGGCTGGACCATGGCCTGCAAGTTCTCTTGCCCTTTTGCTATAGCCTCCATGGTCTGCATGAAGAGGGCGAGCTTTTCGCGTACATCCTGCATCTCGTTCTGAATCTGGTCCATGACTTTCCGACAGTTGGATCGCGTAGAATAGCGGTGCGGATGTTGATCTGGAATCCTGTTAAGTACCTGATACAGAGCAAGAGATAAGACACCATTCATAGATTACCTGTTATGCAATATGAATGTGAATGCAATGCAATGTGTCTGTGCATTAGGGAAGTTCATTCCCCCAGTTCTAGTGCGATGGTGCCGGTGCAGTGACGATGCTGACAATAAGAATATCGGAGCTGAATCATAGAAAGCCTCGTATATAGCAGAGAGAATCAATAAGCCCAGGGTACAATATCTCTGAGAGTACAAAGATGGCATGACCTCAACCAACAATCCTGGTGATGGTCAGCACTATGCAAATAAAGCATACAAATAACGGAATGATCAAATCCTCCCAAAAGCCTGGTACTCCTCTATCAACTTCTTGGTCTCCGGATGGCTTGGTCGGTCAAGCAGCCCTTCAACAAGCTGGTTTCTCTTCTTAAGGACACGGCGTACGTCTTCAGCAGTTTCTTCCCATGTTGCTTCTCCGAAGCAATCTTCTAGCTTTCGCTTCTGGGACACTGCTTCATCTCTGGATTTGATTGCTTTGTTCAGTGCATGCTGGACACTATACCGGTTCATCACTTCCTCCTCACACTTCTTGATGCTGGACTTCAACTTCTCTTCAAGATCGGAAATTTGCTGCTTCAGCTTATCTTCCCTCTTCTTGTTGTTAGTGAGTGTAGCATTCCAAGTCTTATTGCAAGAAGATATCTCTCGGTGTGCTGCGTCAAGCGCTTTCTTTTTGGCTTCCAGCATGTCATGGGAGCTTCTGAACTCTTGTCCCAGACGTTCACGCTTCTTCTTTTCCTCGGTCAACTCAGCTCCTAACCTGTTTACTAGCTCAATCTGTTGCTGGAAAGCATATACGGCCTTGTTTTTCTCGCTGCGTGCCTGGGCTAGCTCTTGCTCTAACCCTTCGTTAATCTTCATCAGGGCTTCTTTCTCCTTCACAACCTGTTCATATGCTTCTCTAGAAACAGTAGTTGGTTCTTCTACCGGAACGGGAACAAGAATTGGTGCATCTGGAAACGGCATCTTCAACTGACTAGCCCTCTCCTGAATCCAAACTCTATAAGGTGCATAGGCCTGACAGTCATTCTTTCCCAACAACGGCTTCCCTTTGCGGTTAATACTCGTCCAGGCACGTCGCAACTTGGCTAATAACTCCCCCTTCACGTCACCGGTGAAGTACAGAGATTCCTGTACTTCTTCCTCTTGAGGTGGATTCTTCAGCGCATATCCGAACTGGCGAATGAATAGAGAAGGATTGTAGTTGATGCACCCTTTTCTTCCTATCAACGGCACATTAGGGTACCCCGAACAACTGAAGATGAGCTCCGATCCCAACAGGTCTCTATCAAACCACTCCATATCTTCCGACGATAACCTCATCAAACGCTCCGGCCAACCAACTGGAACTGTAGTCTCTGCAGCAGATCCTCTCTTAGGAAGGTGACTCTCAAACCACATACTCAACAAGGGCACACACAGATGAACATTCTTCCCTCTTCCCTTCTCATTCTTGTAATGCAGCGAGTGGTAGAGATCTCCGAGTAAGGTAGGTACAGGATTACCAGCGGCGAACAAGTAGAAAGCATCGAAGTCCACAAAATCCGGTATATTGGGGAACAAAACTATGCCATAGATGCACAAAGCCAACACAGCATTGAAAGCAAACCAGCACCCATTCTTGGCGTACTCTTGGGCTTTACCAACTAAGAACTGAAATGAGAAGCCTGGAACTCCACGGGAAACAGTAGTCACAAGTTCAGAAGCATCAACATGCAAGGCTTTTGCCAATTCCTCCGGCTTAGGTTTGGCATCATAATGGATGAATGGAACCTGGTTCTGCACAGGCAGCTCAACATACTCCGCGTATTCCTCCAAGGTTGGTCCCATAATAAAGTCAGAGAACGTAAAACACCTCAAAGCAGGGTCATAGAATTGCATCAAAGCATACAGCCCATCTAACTCTACCTCTGTAGGTTTGCACACCAATCTCAATAATCTACCATAGCTCATCCGGAAACTCCTACGAACACTCTCATCAGCAAGAGAGATCAACCCCAGTAAAGGAACAATATCTGGCGTAGGCAATTTGTAGGCAACTGTTCTCCTTAAGCTAGTCATGATCAAATATTCAGAAGTCTGGGCACTAGAACTAGGGAAATGCAAATGCACCTGCAGCACAGACACACATTAGTGAAATGCAAATGGTAATGGATATGCAAGCAATGCAATGCAAGTAACATTCAACAGGGACCAGAGCTGCAGCTGAATAGCCTAAACCCAATCAAGAAAGGTCTCAGATAGACCGTCCAGAAGTCATCAAACCCCGGTCTCAGATAGACCTAAAATAAAACTCCAACACTGGTCTCTGACAGACCTCAAACCATAACTCCAACTGGTCTCTGATAGACCTCAAATCACCTCCATAATTGGTCTCTGACAGACCTCATGACTCTCCGACTGGTCTTTGACAGACCTCAGAACACATCTCCAAATGGCCTCTGACAGACCTCATAACTCTCCATAAATAACCAGGATCTCTGATCAAGAAACAACCGGTATCTGAAGGTCTGGTTACCTGCATAACCCCAAATCCCCTCACAGGTGGGTGGCCCTATAACTGGCACAAGGTACGGCATCCTATGCGGTCGTCGGCGTCACAGACTTTCAGGGTTGATGATATGATTCCCAGAAGGAGTGGCATCATCAAATCCTGAAGAGGCCTCACTCAGCCAACTTCCAAATGATCGGTCCCCAGAGTCGACAATCCAACTAACCAGCAACCCACGCCAACCAAAGGAAGGGGCAGGAGGCCAACCAGAGGAACCTCGTCTGAGTGTAGATTTCATGGGACACCAAAGCAAGCAAAGCAAGCGGGCGCCCACTAATTTCTACTCTAATTCTAGGTGCACTCAAGCCCAGGTCCGGCTTCTCACTCAATATCAGAACACCCGTCACACCCCAAATACAGCAATAATAATCCATATACAAAGCTGAAAAATACAGGGTTAGAAATATAAAATAACTCCATACAAAATCCTCGACGGGAAAACAAGCGTTAGGATTGACTCTCTCAGGGGACGTTGGATCCCAAATGCATAAGAACCATCGCAGTCCTTAGCAGCCAGGGGACGTTGGATCCCCAGCAGAGTCGCCAGCTGTCGCTACTGCGAAAATCGGCGCCGGCTGACAGAAGAGTCGCCACCGTGCGTTATTTATCCCACGGGAGGGAAAGGAAACGCTCAGAGTAAACCTCGCACATCACGGGAAAGGTATGGTCGTCGCAACCAAAACCTGGATTCGGGAGTCGGTTACGCAAGGGGAAGGTATTAGCACCCCTCACGTCCGTCGTACTCGACGGGATCCACGCTTGTTTTCGGGTATGGATTGTTATTCTATCTAAACTATAGGTCAAGGGTTGAGAAGAAAAGAAAATAAAAATGAAAATGACTCGGCAAAGTATCGCACTTTATGCCTACGTATTCCCGTCTGGAACGAGAAATCAGAGTCAACGTAGTTCGCCTACCTACGGGAAAGGAGGGGAAGGTTGCTCGCTAGGATATCGCATCCTATGCCTACGTACTTCCACACAGCATGAAAGATCAGAGCAAACGTAGTTCGGGCCACGGAAGACACAAGCTTGTCTTGGTTGATTTTATTCTTTCTGAAAAAAGGTTTTCTGATTAGCGGTCCAAGCGGACAAAAATGACGTTTTGATGAGTTCACATTCTTTTACGGAAGAAGTGTCTTTTATTGAGTTTGAAATCTTTATGTGTTTTTCTGTTTGTTTTGAGAAAGAAAGAGACAGAACTCTAACCTACGGTTGCGAAGGGAAACAAACTAACCTAATGTTATCATGCATGGGTTAAGACCTAGTGTCTATCGTGCTCCTCTCTTGCACAGAGAGAAACAGAGATCCTACGGGATAGGCAGAAACAGAAACAATACCAGATATATACAGTAAAGCAGTAAAATGCATGGATGCAACAGCACAAGCGAGGCAAGGGAGTCCCACTCAACCTCGAACCTAGAAAACAATAGGCGAAAGTGAACAGGCTTCACTTTCAACCCAACAGGGTAAACAGCAAACAATACAGTCCAGAAAACCAATCAATACATCAGCAAATGAAATACAACAAAAGAAACATCATCAGCAGCTCTGAATCAACAACTGGCTTCAAGTAACCTCCAATCAGCTACAGGCTTCAACAAGCATCAATCTCCATCCTCATGGCCTTCAGACAAGGGCTTCGATCATCAGCCTTCCATCTGCAATGGCTTTTCTTCAAGCTCAAACCTCCAGGATGAGGGATCAGTCACAAGAGTGAATTGGGTGTTAAGCAATCAGCTGACTACCAAAGGTGGTGAACAAACTGCTTCTAACACAAAAGACATTTTCTCTCAAGAGTTCTATCTCATAGATACTATCACCAAGCCTTCCAAGGGAAGGGGGTGAGTATCTTAGAGAGACTCCGAATCACAGAGAAGAATGGATGCAAACAAGGCAATCCATGTTTGAGAAACAAGATTTCTAATCTAGAGCTCTGCCTAGCTCCTAAACCCTAGTCTCCTCAGCATCTGCTAGCAAGAAACTCCTCCTCAACTCTGACAGTTGATCTTCAATCTTTGAATCTCCAATAGCTTCATCTTCACAAATCTTCAGCTTCCCCAGGGCCCCAGACAAACCCAATACCCAATCAAACAATCAACAATCCCCAGAGGGCACACCACACCAGACAGCAGATATACAGACAGTAATAATAGCAGTAGGGGAATCCTAATTTTTCTAAGGGATCTAATAACTACCCATAGCCCATATAGTCCCATAACTAATCTATCCAAACCCTAAGTCCTAAGGGAAATGAAATCAACCTCCTAAGTTGTCACCTAAAAACCCTAGTTTTGTTCATGATATTCAAGCATTTATTAATCACCTAAAATTAACCTCTAAAAATGGGAACTAAAATATTTCTACAAGTTGAATATCTCATCTAAACAATATGAAAAGAATGATCAAAAAATATTAAAGCATGTGAGAGAACAAAAATCATAAAAATAATGCATGAAATGTAACTATTTAATATGACATTTATTTAGAAAATATGAAAAAAAATATGAAATAAAACTAAAAATGAAATTTTATTCTCCTATAATATTCTAGACATTTTAATGAAAATATGGCAAAAAGAATGGATTAAAATGCATTTTTTATGAATTATTTATGAATTAATGAAAATGGTAAAAATTAAAATGAATTAAAACAAATAAACCAAATAAAATGAGGGAGGGGGGTCAGAATATCAATCACGCCCAGTTCAAATCCATTGGGCCAGCAAACAGGGGGGTGCTGGTAGCGTTTTAGACAAGGCCCAGAATTACACTCAGAATCAATGAAATCATAAAAAGCGCTGGGGGTACGAATAGTAGCAGAAACACGTTAGAAACTAGGAATTGGGCTCACACGGGGGTGGGGATAACAAAATCCAACTCAGGCCCGCCCGTTTCAATTAATGAAACGGTGCGTTTTGGCCAAGGCTCAATTCCCTCCAAACGCTCAGATTAAATGCTGGCCATTGGATCACCCTATCAGTCAAAGGTCCAACACAACATGAAGGGCCACGATTTCGTCTTCCCCAAATGACCTGAAACTTAGGGTTTCACTTCACCATGGCTCCATGCACGAGCAAGCTTTACACCAAGCTGTTCTCCTTCTACACGCAGTGAAACGCCACGCCATAAACATGAAACCTGCTCAGAATCTCCCCCTCTACAATCCTAGGGCATTAGTTTCCTTTGAAATTCACCACAACGACAAACACGATTGAATCAAACACTGGCCACCATTGAAATGCACTGATATGCACCATCACTGTTCTTCCTCCAACCTGACCTAAACTAACCTATACCTAATGGAGATTAATTTGATCAATCAAACTAACATTATAACGCATTAATCCAAGAGATTCGAACACTAACAGTTTGTGGCACCTGTCACTAACCATCACCAATCCTTTCCAAAATCATCTAACTTAATCTCCTAACCACCTAGATCAAGTCTACACTAACAAAATCATGCCTAACTAACTGGATCAAGCAGTTTGAATGAAAACTTACCTTGTGCGAAATCTTGCAAACAGCTATGGAGATTGATGATTTGAGGCTTCTAAGATTTGGATCTTGATTCACCAATTCAGTACTCAATTCTGTATGCACAATTTTGGATGTTCCTTGCTTGAATCATGCAATTCACTTGAACTTGTGATTTTGATGTTGATGAAAGAAGCACTCGAAAACGGATGAGAACTACCAAAACCTTGCTTCAATTATGATCTAAGATGATGATGGAGTAAAATTGAATTGATCTTGAAGAAGATTGATGAAGAATTTGAGAGATTTGGAATGAAACTTTTATGAAAAAGTATGAGAACTTTGTGGAATTCTTGATGCAAATGAGGCCAACCCTTGCCAAATTCATCTTTCATGAATATATAGACCCCAATGGTACATTCTAGATCCATCTTGCACATTCCCTTGTTTTCAAACTTTGGCTCATTTTGATTATGTTTCTTAAAAGGTAAGCAACCATGGATAACTTCATTTTTTCCTTCTAAACTCAAAAAAGTGTGTGAACCATTGTTCTTAGAATTGTTTTTCCATTCAAAATCATATATTGGAAGTCTCCATTTGGACTTGTAAGTCTCCCAAACCATTTTTCACTTTGAAATTATTCACTTTATAAGCCTTTTTAGTTCATATTTTGACCAATTATGTAACATCATGCTATGAGCTTCTCCAATAACTTGTGACCTTCTTTCTAGACTTAAAATCCCATTTGGAGCAAGTTTGATGTTGTAAGTTTTTCCATTTGAGGCCTCCTTGTATGAGTTTTGGACATAGGTTAAAATGACCTGTAATTCACAAATACCCAAAATACCCTTTGCTTGTCAAGACCATAAGTTGAGTTCTCCACATCATATGAAGGCATGCCATACCATTCTAGAAAGCTAAGACAATGAGGAACAATTCTTATGTTGACCAAGAATCCATTTGAAATCTCCTTGAGGGGCAAAACTAGCTTGGAAGTCAAGTCACTTTCACAGACAAAAATTCAGACACCTCAGATGACCTGTAACTTGTAAGGACCATAACTTGAGTTCTATAAGCCTCCTTGAGGTCTTCCACCACTCAAATTAAAGGTCTTGAGATCCTCTACAAGTTTCATGTTGGCCAAGAAGCCATTTGAAGCTAGCATTTTGACTTATCTTGCTTGGAAATTTGACCTAAACTAGGGAATTTTACAGAGAAACCCTAATTTAGTAACTCCTCTTCTCCTTGATTTCTCTTGAATTCTCCTTGTCATATCTCCATATCCTTCTTTATATGTCCAATGATGAACCCCACATCTCTTCAATAGCCTTGAATGCCCTCTTAAGTCAGTCAATTGACCTAGGGTTGACCCAGATGAAACCCTAGTTGACTGTCTTCCACCATAGCTCTTGTGCTTTCATCAATGACTTGCTTTCTTCTCCAAATGACTTTATAAGTCTCTCAAGATGTCTAGATGCTCTCCATGCTTTCATTTCACAGCTCATAACCCTCTTGTTGATCCTCAGATACCCTCAGCTAGGAGATAGACTCAAGGCTTGATCTGCTGAACTCTTTGCTTTCAAATTCTTTCCTGATGACTTGAGTAGGATGGAATTGGGATATTAACCTCTTGCTGGGCCTCTAGAGATGAAAATAATGATTGGTCCCCTGTTGAATGACTTGCTATGCTTATGCTATGCAGATGGTTAGTCTATGTACATGACTCCATATGCAAATGCTAATGATGATGAAACATAAACCAAGGAATAAGGTTGAGCAAATTTTAGGGTGCAACATTTAGTTGCTATTATTGATACTGGAGCGACTCACTCGTTCATTTCTCTTGCGTGTGCTAAGCGGTTGGATTTGTGTATGGTTTCTTTGAGTAGTGTTATGGTTATTGGGACTCCCGCTTCGGGGTCGGTATCTACTTCTTTGGTGTGTGCAAGTTGTCCTTTGACCATGTATGGTAAGGACTTCGTTATGGATTTAGTGTGTTTGCCGTTGGAAGGTTTGGACGTAATCTTGGGTATGAACTGGTTGCAATTTAATAGAGTTCATCTGGATTGCTATCACAAGTTAGTAAGGTTTCCTTCTTTGGAAGATGGTGAAAACGAGAGTTTTCTTTCCACTAAAGAGTTGAAGAAACTTTTAGCGGACGAAGCTTAGTTGTTTGGTTTGTTTGCATCGTTGTCGGTGGAGAGCAAAGTTGAGCTCAACGTGTTTCCTGTGGTTTGTGAATTTCCTGAAGTGTTTCCGGAAGATGTTGCAGATGTGCCGCCAAAGAGAGAGGTTGAATTTTCTATTGATCTAGTTCCGGGTACTAGACCGATTTCGATGGCCCCGTATCGGATGTCGGCATCGGAGTTGGTGGAATTGAAGAAGCAGTTGAATGATTTGTTGGATAAGAGATTTGTAAGACCAAGTGTTTCTCCTTGGGGTGCGCCGGTATTGTTGGTAAAGAAGAAGGATGGTAGTATGCGATTGTGTATTGATTATCGACAGTTGAATAAGGTGACAATTAAGAACAAGTATCCGCTTCCAAGAATTGATGATTTGATGGATCAATTAGTTGGAGCCCGTGTTTTTAGTAAGATTGATTTGAGATCCGGTTATCACCAGATTCGGGTTAAGGAAGAAGATATTTCGAAGACGGCTTTTAGAACACGATATGGTCACTATGAGTTTACGGTGATGCCATTCGGAGTTTCTAACGTGCCGGGTGTTTTCATGGAATATATGAACCGTATCTTCCACGAGCTGTTGGATCGTTTTGTGGTAGTGTTTATCGATGACATTTTGATTTATTCTAAGTCTCGAGAGGAACACGAAGAACATTTAAGGATTGTGTTGCGGATTTTGAAAGAGAAGAAGTTGTATGGAAAGTTGTCTAAGTGTGAGTTTTGGTTGTCGAAGGTGAGTTTTCTTGGACATATTATTTCCGGCAATGGTATTAGTGTGGATCCATCCAAGATCGATGCGGTAATGCAATGGGAGACTCCAAGATCAGTTACGGAAATTCGAAGCTTTTTGGGCTTGGCCGGTTACTACCGGAGGTTTATCGAAGGATTTTCAAAGTTAGCACTTCCGTTAACGCAGTTGACTTGTAAAGGAAAGGCTTTTATTTGGGATGTTAATTGTGAAGAGAGTTTCATGGAATTAAAGAGAAGGTTAACAACAGCGCCAGTTTTGATTTTGCCGAATCCTACAGAACCTTTTGTGGTTTATTGCGATGCTTCTTTGTCAGGATTGGGTGGTGTATTGATGCAAGATGGGAAGGTCGTGGCGTATGCTTCTAGACAGTTGAGAGTGCATGAAAAGAATTATCCTACTCATGATTTGGAGTTAGCGGCCGTAGTGTTCGTTTTGAAAATTTGGAGGCACTATCTTTATGGTGCAAGATTTGAAGTTTTTAGCGATCACAAGAGTTTGAAGTATTTGTTTGATCAAAAAGAATTGAATATGAGGCAAAGGAGATGGCTAGAACTTTTGAAGGACTATGATTTTGGTTTAAATTATCATCCGGGTAAGGCGAATGTGGTAGTCGATGCCTTAAGTCGGAAGTCGTTGCACGTGTCTACTTTGATGGTTAGAGAGTGGGAACTTTTGGAGAACTTTAGAGATTTGAGTTTGGTTTGTGAGTTAACACCGAGTAGTGTGAAGCTGGGTATGTTGCATGTCACGAATGATTTCCTTGCTACGGTATGTGAAAAGCAAAAGTTGGATTTGAAATTTGTGGATTTGATGACGAATGGAAATGAAGATTTCAAAGTTGATGAATTAGGAGTTTTGAGGTTTCGAGGTCGTATTTGTATTCCCGATGATGCGGATTTGAAAAAGATGATATTGGAAGAGGGACATCGGAGTAACTTAAGTATTCATCCGGGAGCGAATAAGATGTATCAGGATTTGAAGAAGATCTTTTGGTGGTCTGGATTGAAAAGCGATGTTGCTCGTTTTGTGTACTCGTGTTTGACTTGCCAGAAGTCTAAGGTGGAGCATCAGAAGCCTAGTGGATTGATGCAACCGTTGGATATTCCGGAATAGAAATGGGATAGTATATTGATGGATTTTGTTACGGGATTGCCGAATACGCAAAGAGGACATAATGCTATTTAGGTGATTGTTGATAGGCTTACTAAATCGGCTCACTTTATTCCGATTGATATTACTTATTCTTTGGAAAGGTTGGCCGAGATTTATGTTGGCACTATTGTGAAGCTTCATGGAGTTCCTAAGAGTATTGTGTCGGATAGAGATCCTAGATTTACTTCAAGATTTTGGGAGAGTTTGCAAGGTGCCTTGGGTTCTAAGTTGAGATTGAGTTCGGCATATCATCCGCAAACAGATGGTCAAACCGAGAGGACGATTCAATCGTTAGAAGACTTGTTGCGCGCTTGTGTACTTGAGCAAGGTGGTGCATGGGACGGTTATTTAGCGTTGATTGAGTTCACCTATAATAACAGTTTCCATTCGAGTATTGGTATGGCGCCATTTGAGGCTTTATATGGTCGGAGATGTCGAACGCCTCTGTGTTGGCATGAGACGGGTGAAAAGTCGGTAGTTGGTCCGGAAATGGTGCAGCAAACGACGGAAAAGGTGAAATTTATTCGGGAAAAGATGAGAGCTTCTCAGAGTAGACAGAAAAGTTATCATGATAAAAGGAGAAAGGATCTCGAGTTTCAAGAGGGCGACCATGTGTTTTTGAGAGTTACACCGGTTGCGGGTGTGGGTCGTGCTTTGAAGTCGAGAAAGTTGACTTCTCATTTTATTGGTCCGTATCAGGTTGTCGCACGAGTTGGTGTTGTGGCTTATCGTGTGGCGTTGCCTCCGAACCTTTCGAATTTGCATGATGTATTCCATGTCTCGCAACTTCGGAAGTATGTTCCGGATCCGTCACATGTTATCCCAATGGATGAAGTTGAAGTAAGAGATAACCTTACAGTTGAAGTTTTACCGGTTAGTATTTTGGACCGTGAAGTTAAGAAACTAAGAGGCAAGGATATTGCGCTTGTGAAAATGTCCTGGGGAGGTGCCGCGGAAGGCAACATGACTTGGGAATTGGAGAGCAAGATGCGAGAGTCGCATCCGGAGTTGTTTGAATAAGGTAATATTTTCGAGGACGAAAATTTCTAAAGTGGGGGAGAGTTGTAACGCCCCGATTCTGAATTCCCATTAATTGTTGAGTCTTTTAATTTATTTAATTGATGTTTGTTTAAATTGAGAAATTATATATTGTTATGTGGTGTTTGCTTATTTTATCTATTTTTACCGATTCGGAGAGTTTTCGGGGAATTAGAGTAAAAAGGGCATTTTAGACATTTAGCACTTTAGTGTGAGAATTGATTGGTAAGTGTTGGAAAGAATTTGAGAGGAAAGAAATAGAGATAGAAATAGAATAAGAGAGGAAAAGAAAGAAAGATAGTAACATAAGAAGAAAAACAAGAGAAAGAAAAGAGGAGAAGAGAAAGAGAAGAGAAAGTGGAGAGGAAAACCTAGAATCATCAAGGGATCATCACCAAAGCTTGCAATCGATCGGTAAGGGTGTGAAACTCCATCATCTCTTTAATGTGTATGATTGTATGTGTATGTGTGTGGATTTTGTAGAGTTTCTACTCTTTTTCCACCTAGGTTAGAAGTTGGTTTTGTGAGTAGAATGAGGTTTTAATCGGTTAGAACTCGGATTAGACGATGTAGTTTAGTCGGGTGATGGTTGGGTTGTGCCACTGAGACTGGTTTGGATTTAATCGGTTGATTTTGTGGAGTTTGGGCTCTTGAGACAGCCATGGAAGTTCTGTCTTCGCAGGCTCGCCAGGCGAATGGCAGCGAAGCTTCGCCAAGCGAAGCCCAGCGAGCTGTAGCGAAGCAAGTCAGAAGCTAATACCCTGTATTCGCTGGCAAGTTCGCCAGGCGTAGTGAGTTGGCGAGGGTTCGCCAGGCGAGTGGGTAGCGAGCCTCAGCGAGTAATTCCAGAATTACTCCCAGTGGACTTCGCTGGGAAGTTCGCCAGGCGAAGGCCAGCGAGCATTCGCTGCGTGGCTTCGCCAGGCGAAGGTTGGCGAACCTGGCAGTGTTATTTTGTTTTGTTGTTTGTTCATAGCATGATGTTTGGTTGATTCAATTATGATTAATGCCTATATGAATGATCGATGTGTGAACTATTTTGACATGTCGTGCTGTGGGTGGCCGAAAGGCGTGAATCCTAGATTGTAGAGTAAATGGTGAATCTTGAATATTTGATAATCTTGTGTATTTGCTCGAATTGAATAGAAACGCATTGATAGGCTGATATGTGTGTAAACCATGTGTGGAATGGTGCATAATGTGAGTGCATGATAGATATATGAGTTGTATGTGATAAATGTAATGAGTATGTTTGTGAACATAGTATGCATTCTGTATTGATCGATCCCTCGGAGGATTTGCATTGTGTAGCATCTTAGTATGCATTTTTGTGTTGAATGATCCCTCGGAGGATTTGCAGAACCTCGTATGATACGATGGTTATATTAGATTCCTTGGAGAATCGGTTGCATTGTGTGATTCCTTGGAGAATCGGTTGCATTGTGTGATTCCTCGGAGAATCGGTCATAACATGTAATCTCGTGGAGGATTGGCTAGAGTATTTGATTTCGTGGAGAATCTGCTGAGTACTTGATCCCGTGGAGGATCTGCTGAATATTCGATTCTGTGGAGAATCTGATGAATATTTGATTCCGTGGAGAATCTGCTGATTACTTGATCCCGTGGAGGATCTGCTGAATACTCGATTCCTTAGAGAGTTTGTTGAATGAGTCGGTACCGCATTTGCATCTGCATAGAGTCGTGTGTCGGTCTCTATGAGTTGCATGAGTCATCTGTGTATGATGCATTGGTTGAATGAATATAACTGTGTATGTTATATATGATTGTTTGGAGGAACATATTGTGAATGTTCATAAGCATGTGTAGAGGTATGATTATTTGTATATGTTTAACGTGGTGATAACATATTTTGAGTATAACTTGTACAAATGTGAGTATATGTATATATACAATTTTATGCATTAACTGTTATGATGTTGTTTCTCACCCTTCTGCTGTTTTATAATGCTCTATGAGGCATTGCATAGTAGGAAGCTGGAGGTTCTTTTTGTGAAGCGATGTCTTCATTCTTTTTGGTCAATGGCTCTGATATGTAACATCTGGGTAGTTAGGAAGCCTTTGACTCTTTTGGAGTTACATTTGTTTTGATTCTTTTGTGATACATATGTGTATGTATCTGCTGTGGATATGTTGTAAAGCATGAATTAACTGATGGTTGTATATACTTTTATGAATGTGATCGATTCAATATTTGGATGTTTCCGCTTTTATTCTAAATATTGAGATGTGGGTTACCCATTGTTGCATATCAAATTGAGCAGGTATCGTATGTGTTTAATTTCATGATAATGTGATGCGCCTCTTATATACCATGTTTTAATTAAACTCTGATGAAATAAATTCTCTAAGTGCCTAATTGATCTATTTGATTAATTTGGGGGTATAGAAAGGGGGTGTTACAGTATGCAACAGTTCTCCGCCGAGAAGCTTATCATCATTATCTGTTATCACCTCTACAAGCAGTTCTTACATGAGAAGCTTATTATTGCCACTCTTGCAAATAAGCGACATTTCTCACCCGAGAAGCTGATCCTATCTTCGTTATGACTCGCAGCAAATGGCCATCTCCATCGAGCAGTTGGGCTTCCATTTTCCTTGTCGTCTTGAAGTATGGGGAGGTTTGAACCGAATCATATTCAGGGAGCAACAGACCTTGAAATGAAGAAGTTCATTTACCCTTTAGTAAAAGAAGGAGCAGAATCATATTCAGGAGAGCACGAATCTTGAAGTATGAGGAAGTTCAGTTTACCCTTTAGCAAAAGAAGAAGCGGAATCATACCCGACGCGCTGTCCTCGGAAGTATGAAGAAGTTTATTTTATCCTTTAGTAAAAGAAGAATCTGAAACGTATTCCGGGCGCTGACTTTAAATATGAGAAGATTTATTTACCAGACAAGCAACAACCTCTTTTGAGAGCTTATCCGTTTTGGCATGTAAGTCCCTTCCAACGATAAGTGACAGTTCTCCCTCGAGAAGCTTATCAGGTCATTTCCCATCAAAGGCCATTTATTTTGGCATACAGCCGGTTTTTACCCTGTATATCTGATATGGATTTCTAAAAAGTCCATTCGATCCCATCACGAAGGATAGTTTATAGAAGCTTGGATGTTATTCTTTGCTCAATGCTCCAGCATTCTGTAATCGATCTTGCAGTCGTACATGATCCAGTTTTACTTTTAGATTCCCCAGTGGAGGTCGTCTCATAGGTACCATCTCCATTTGAGAATCTTGTTCCTTTTCTAAAAAAGATAATTGGTCGTGTTCACACCAGTTGACCATCATTTTGGAATTCCCCGGTGTTGTGTTGTATCCCAGCGCGTCATTTTCCCCAGTGTGTTCTTCTCGTAGCGTCTGTCCCTGTGTCGTCGTATTCGTCAGCATTTTCGCATTCATCATTCCAGCATACGCATCATATCATATTCATGGCATCGTCTGCATTAGTCTGTTCTCGTTTTGTCTATAGCATTGCATATCGCCACATATAAGGGCAAAATTTTCGGTTATCTATATTTAAATCCCTCCACCATGATTCCTCGAGTCTCCGTCACTCAAATCATCCGGTGTAGCTATTTAAATAGGGGCAACTGTAATACCCCAAATTTTACCCTTACATTTAGTCATTCATTGCGCATAGCATCTCATTTTTGCATCCGTTAATCACTAACAAGTCATGAAGTGAGTTTGCTTTTCAGGAATCATTCCAAGGGCGTTTTGGTCATTTTACGTTGGTTCTGATGGATTCTGAAAAAAGTGGTCTTTAGTTCTTGAGGCATTCAAATCACCATACCCGAGACAGTTTTTTATCATATGATTTGATTATCATCAAAGGCGTCGACCCGGTTTGAATATTGTTGAAAAAGTTGTCAGAAACATATTTGAATTTGGGTCGTTCGTTGCTTATGGTTTGTTTTAAGATATTCTGAGCAGTTTTCCGTTCGTTGATAAAGTGCAGTTTTGGATATAAAATAAGTGGGAGTTAGTTTGAATCTATTCAGATCTAATCAGGTTGCGACGAGATCATGAAAGGAATAATCAATTGGGATGAAAATGTGTTGGATCTTGCTCATAATATTGTTCAATACAAAAGAGAGGTGAATTGGAATATTTGTTGAGTTAATTCATAAATATTTGTAATTTACAAATAAAGAAGTGAATTTAAATATTTTTGAATTTCATTCATGAATATTTATAATTTACAACTAAGAAGTGAATTTGAACATGCTTGAATTTTATTCATAAAGATTCATAATTTACAAAAAGGAAATAAAAGTACATTTTATCCTAAAAATTCTAAGGCCTTCATGCCATTCCTTTGAGTTCTTCATACAACTTCTGATCAACCTGCACAACAAAAAGAAAACAGAACAGAACAGAAAAAGTGTTAGAGGTTGTTTGACACTCTCAGAACAATTGTCATCGTCGAGTGCCGGGAGTGGCACGACCAAAGCCGCATCCTACCCCCGTTACCGATCTGTGCCATTGGCGTCAGATCAGGTGGTTATCGTTCTTATCATACGGGACAGCCGAGAGAGAGAGAGATAAAGGAAGCTTGTTCGAGCCGAAAGGATTTGCGCAGATATGGACTCAAAAAGGGACATTATCAAGTAAATATGGTGTTGTTTTCAAATGAATGTCAAGTTTGTTCCCAAACCAATACCAAGGTAAACACTAGCCAACTCAGGTTCAAACCCGGATGCCGACGGGCCTGAACCGTTTTCCGTCACCTGAAATACATGAACCAAATGCCAATTCGGCTCACAAACCATCATTGGAAACACATCAGCAACTTCGATATCCGAAGTCCACAAGCCTAACAGCAAAAATTCAAAAGCTCTTGATGCCAAAGTGGTTCACCAGACACGCCAAAGAGAAGTGGAATGCCCTACCCGCAGGTTACAGTACAGCCAAGTTCAACAAACAAACCATAAACTGCACCAAAAATATTGGAATACCAGGCCATCCAATTGATTCAATCAAGTCAGAAAACTGCATGAAAACAAGGGTAGCAAGAATTAATTGAGTCACCATGATAATAGCAGCTACGAGACCAAAACGGGTAGACCAAATAGAGGCATCAACACAGGGTCAAGCAATCCAAAACCAGTTATCCACATCAGAAACAAACAAGTTATCCAAAGCCACATCTGCAAAGATTCAAGGAAAACTATCCAAATCAGTTTCAAAGTGGATATCCAAATAAGAGGGTTTTCGAGTTACACAAATCCAGTTTTTATCCAAAACAATATCCGAGTGAAATCCAATCAAAGTGAATCCAAATGGGGAAAGTTTTCAAATGAAACATAAGAAAATCATATCAGAATCTCAATCAGATCAAATTAGCATCGGTTCACCAAAGTTCCATAAAATCAAATCAAATCGTTTCAGTAAAAATAACGTGTATCCAAAAAGCATCGAAGGCCCATTCGAAAATCAGAAAGATATATAAAGGAAAGATACCACCTGGGGTTGGGGCCGAAAAAAATCATAAAACCCTAAGTGGGAAAACGGCCGCGAAAACGAAGACCAAACAGGGAGCGCCGTTCAAAGCCATCACAAAAAGCAAGCGAACAAACCCAACGGAGAGGTCCACCAACGCCGCCGCCATTCGACGACGAGCAAACAGATCCGAGGCTCAGATTGTGACATCATCACTGCCTCCGTTAATCATCAACAGCAACCGTCAGCCATCATCACCACAAGTTCACCGAGATTCACTTGAAACCCTAGCCAAAGGTTGAGCAGCCTTTTTTCGAGATTTCACTTGTTCTTGTGTTCGTTTATTTTTCAGGAATTTTGAAGACATAGGAGTTAGAAGTGAAGAACATAGCAAAAACGGAAGAGACGAAGAGAACTCGAAAGTGAGAACGAGAGAAACGACGTCGCGAGACGCGATAGGGTTTTGAAACCCTAGATCATCCATTTTTGTGTTTAAGCGTGAATTACAACCGGGTTCAAGAAATACCGGCCCAACCCCTTTCCTCTTTTATTTTATTATGTTTTATCTTTTATAATTATTAATTTATTAAAACTTGTTATTATATAAAAATCTGTTTTTTAAAAATAAATAACATTAACATTTTTTTCCAATTTTTTTTCCAAATTAACATGAAAGACTATTAATTTTAAGAAAACTTTTTGTAGATAAGTTTAAATTTTAACCTAAAAGCTTTTTTTAAAAAATAATAATTAAAATATTTTTAAATAACGACTACTACTAATACTAACTCTTTGGTTTAGGTTAAAACAGTTGTTTTAAAAAAAAATTTAAGTTAGATTTATATTTTGACCTAAATTGAAAGGTTTTCATATATCATAAAGTAAAAACCATAAAAATACTTCGTAATTTCGTACTTCTGTTTCGTAACTCTGTCTACTAACATTGTTTGTTCATTGTGCAGCTTGTTACGTTGCCCCATTTATTTTTGTATACTTATAATTCAAATTGCATTATTACTGTAACTGTTTCTCAATTGTAACCTCGCGAACCTAAACAATCGCGTTTACGTTTCCGCATTTAAGTTTCTGCAGATGTATGATTTAAACTTTCCGCATCATGTCATTATTATTCTGTCACACTACACACATCCGAAGGTTAAGGTCTAACCGTTTGGCCTCCTAGCCAATAGTCCATAAACCCTAGAACCCTAAAGATTCAAACTACAAATTGCAAACCCTAATTTTAAATGCCTCGCCGCAGGCTAAATTACAATTTTACCCCTAACATTAGGTCAAAGAGCCGCCGTGCTCATTTTAGGGTTTCCCGCCGTGGAATCCCTAACCTAACCCTAATTCACTTAACAATTCAACGTAGAGATTTGGAGTTTCTACACTCCACGTAAGTGTGTCCTTAAGATGCGTTTATTCCCCTTGAGACCTTGACCGCAGTCAAGAAGTCTCTAACCTCCCTTTTGAGGGGAACTACGATTACTCTGATTCCACTCCCGTAAGGATACGTAGGCACAAGATGCAATGTCTTGCCGAGTAAACTTAGAATTAACCCCCTTAGGTCTCTTTTCTCACTTGTAATCCCTTTGTACGTATACCTTAAGAATAATAAAGCAAAATAGTAAACATTTGAACAAAAGGTTCCTGTAGAGTACTACAGAAGTTTAGGGTGCTAATACCTTCCCTAAATTTAACCAACCCCCGAACCCTAGATCTTTCCCCGCATTGTGTTTATGATGCAAAAATAGGTTTTCCCTCTTTTGACCTTTTCCTTCGGATAAATCAAAGAGCGGTTGTGAATTGAATTGAGATTCAAACTCATTGATAGTTTGTGATCCTATTTCCACCGCAACATATTGCATTCAATAATATTGTTCTGGCCTTGTGATGATTTCTAAATTCTTTCTTCTGAGCATCTGTCATAGATTTTCTGTCTATTTTCTTGCCATTCCCATCAGTGGGATGAACATATCCATCTATGACCAGATCCCATAAATCAGCACCATATCCAAGGAAAAAACTTTCAATCCTGTCTTTCCAATAATCAAATTTCTCCCCATCAAACATAGGGGGTTTGGTGCTGATTTTGTCCCTTTCTTCATATTTGTTGTTAATGTTAGACATTGTATTATCAGCCATAGTAACAACCAAATATATATCAAAGTATTTCTCTCTGGATCTTTACTGTCACTGTTAAGTGGTAGCACACACAGAACCGGAGCTCTGATATCAACTGAAGGTGAGAAAATACTTAGAAGGGGAGGTTGAATAAGTATGAAGATTAAAACTTATAAATAAAAACTCAAGTATTTTTATCCTGGTTCGTTGAACTTAACTACTCCAGTCCACCCTTCCTAGAGTTATTTTCCTTTCTCAATCAAGGACTTAATCCACTATTTAATCAACTGATTACAATAGTAAGCACTTAGAACAACTGTTCAAAGTCTTCTCAAGAACTACTGATCCTAACTGGATCTTCTTAAGGTTTACAATCAAATGTAATACAAATACAAGTGTTTAAGATTTGCTTCTATAAAGCTTTATCACAACTGTGATTTTACACTTAACTATTAAGAACAAAGAAATTAATTCTTAGAAAGAATATGAATAGTATGAGAGCTTGAATGTTGATTTCTTTTTTATAAAACGTCAACTGAAGAAATTGGTGAAGTCTTGCTTTTATAGGCAGCTAATCCAAGGTGAGCTTCACGTTGAGAAGAGTGTACAAAAGGTCTGAGCCTTTTTGTCTTCACATCAAGTGACCTTTCCTAGAAGAAGAAAGCACAGAAAAATCCTTTTTGTCTGTGTTCTTGTGTCTAGCATAAATAAGGAAAGAGTCGTTTGGATCATTCCAACGGATATAATTTTTGAATAATTCTTCTTCAGTTTTCAGCAAATTCATCAGAGTCTAAATTGATCAGAGCCTTCTGATGATGATCAGAGTTTTGCTGAATCAGAGTCTTCTGCAGCAGGTGTGCTTTTAGCGTGTTTAAGATCAGAGCATATTTGAGACAGATCTTCAGTACTGGCAGCTTTAGTACTTTCAGAATCTTCTGTAGTAACTATGCTTTGAAAACTCTTCATACAGAATTCTTCTTTGGTTCAGATGCTTCTGACTTGCTTCAGATTCTTCTGGAGCTTCTGCTTCAGAATCTTCTGGAGGCTACGCTCAGGATCTTCTGTTGGCAGCAATCAGAATCTTCTAATGGATGCATCTGGCGCTTCAGAGTCTAGCTAATTTCTTATGTTCAATTCAAATTTGCTTCTGGAGTGTTAATTCCTTTACTATCTGCAGTAAAAACTCTCAAGCAAATTTTAGAGTATATAATTCTTAATTATAAAATTTCATAATAGTTATCATCAAAACATAGAGATATTATTAAGAACCAATCTTTGTTCTAACACACCTTACCAATTAAGTGAGGTTTTGTCTAGATTTAGAATTCGTGAAACTCCTGTTTCTATTATGGATTTAAATAGAGAAATAAATCTCTTAAAAAATGATATAGCTCAAATTAAAAAAGAAAACTATGGTTTATCTCAAAGAGTCACTTTTTTAGAGTCCAATAATTCAAGGGTTGAAGAAATAGCTTCAACTAGTAATCCTTCACCTAGTGATGATTTCCTTTCCCTCATTGATAGAGTGACCTCCCAAAAATGGTTTGTTAGAATAACTTTAGTGATTAATAGAAATTTCATATTAGAAAATGAAGTTGCCCTTATTGATAGTGGCGCTGATTTAAACTGCCTTCAAGAGGGAATTATTCCCACTAAGTATTTTGATAAAACTACTCAACCTCTTACACAAGCTGGAGGAGATAAACTCACGGTTAATTATAAACTGTCTAATGCTTATGTTTGTAACAAAGATATTTGTTTACCCACTCACTTTATTCTTGTGAAAAACTTAACTCATAGAATTATATTAGGAACTCCCTTTCTGCATAAAATTATGCCTCTAATTAATGTTGATCAAAAGGGAATTACCTCCATTATTAATAATAAAAGAATTACTTTTGAATTTATTACTGATCCTCATACTAGGATGATTAATGAAGTTAAAGATATTCTTCTTTAAAAAGAAAAACAAATTTGTTTTCTTAAAGAAGAAGTGGGTTTATTAAACATCACTTCTCAACTTAAAAATCCTGAAATTCAAAATCAAATTAAATTAATTGATCAACAGTTTAGAGAAGAAATATGCAATGATTTACCTAATGCCTTTTGGGATAGAAAGAAACATGTTATTTCCTTACCTTATCTTGATGACTTTAATGAAAGTCAGATTCCCACTAAAGCTAGGCCTGCTCAAATGAATCATGAGTATTTGGATTTATGCAAAAAAGAGATAGAATCTCTTTTGGAGAAAAAATTAATAAGAAAATCCAAATCTCCTTGGAGTTGCACAGCCTTTTATGTCAATAATGTTGCAGAAAAGGAACGTGGAGTTCCTAGACTTGTTATAAATTACAAACCACTTAATAAAGTGTTAAAATGGATTAGATATCCTATTCCTAATAAAAAAAGATCTTTTAGATAGATTAAACAATGCTTTAATCTTCTCCAAATTTGATATGAAATCTGGTTATTGGCAAATTCAGATTAATGAATCTGATAAGTATAAAACAACCTTTACCGTACCTTTTGGACATTATGAATGGAATGTCCTTCCTTTTGGTCTTAAAAATGCTCCTTCTGAATTTCAAAATATTATGAATGATATTTTTAATCCTTATACGGAATTTATAATTGTTTATATTGATGATGTTTTAGTTTTTTCAAAAACTATAGATCAACATATTAAACATTTGAAAATATTCAAAGGATTAATTAAGCATAATGGATTAGTAATATTTGGTCCTAAGATGAAACTTTTTCAAATAAGGGTTAGATTTTTAGTACATGAAATTGACCAAGGAACTATAATTCCTATACAAAGAAGTATTGAATTTGCTTCTAAATTCCCTGATATTATTACAGATAAGAAACAATTACAAAGGTTTCTTGGTAGCCTCAATTACATAGTAGATTATTATGAAAATCTTGCTAAAGATACGGCAATATTACATGCTAGGCTTAAAAAGAATCCTGGCCCTTGGACTGAAAAACATTCTCAGGCAGTCCAAAGAATTAAAAATAAGGTGAAATGTTTGCCTTGTTTATCTCTTGCTAATCCTAAGTATTTCAAAATTGTTGAAACTGATGCTTCAGACTTAGGCTATGGAGGAATCCTTAAACAAATAATACCTGACACATCAAAGGAAGTTTTGGTTAGATTTACTTCTGGAAAATGGAATCCAACACAAGCAAAATATTCAACTATCAAGAAAGAGATGCTTTATATTATAAAATGCATTTCAAAATTTCAAGATGATCTTCTTAATAAAATTTTTTTTTTAAAAATTGATTGTAGCTCAGCTAAATCAATTATTGAAAAAGATGTTAAAAATCTTGTTGCTAAGCAAATTTTTGCTAGTTGGCAATCGCAATTATCTATGTTTGAATTTGATATCCAACACATTAAAGGTGAAAATAATTCACTTGCTGATTATTTAACTCGAGAATTTTTGCAGGGAAAAAATGATGACCCCGTATAGGGGTTGAGGCCGCGGTTATGGCCGTGGTGGGAGAGGGAGTAACAATATGTTACCCTAGCCAGAATCAAACATTCCTCTAATAGGGGATTGGACTACTGTCTACAAAGGTAGAAAATGCAGCAATTACCTGCATCTTCAGCAAAAAAGGAAGATATTGCTTCCTCTTCCTCTAATAAAACTACTTCCTACAAGGAAGTTGCGGTTAATAGCCCGCCTCAAGAATAAATGGATTATTTTGAAAATCCAGTAACTGGGAAAATCATGTATATTGATGATGAAGATATGAAGATAAACCCAAATGATGGGTGGTCTATCAAAACTAGATACCTCGAATCAAGAGGATATTCAGGTCTTCATGGAAAATCTAGGCCTAACCTAGAAATTCTCCTGACTGTTACCGAATCGGTAACAATTACTCACCATTACCAAAACAATAATCCTGAAAGTTTTATAAACTTCAGTAAATGTCACGTTAACAAAATTTTGTTACCAAGAGAATGGGGTCTCAACCCAAATGGGGAAAAGGCAATAAGAATTGCAGAAGGAAAGTATATTTACTTTAATTATTGGGACTATGTCCAAGCTTTTACTCAAGCTTTTTATTACCAAAATCCCAAGAACAAGCATTCTTGGTTTTTCTCTATCAATCAAGATTTGGTTAATAAACCTATACCAAATTGGTTTTATGAATGGTGGGCTAAATTTGGTCCATCTTTGGAGATTCTTCCTAAAGAAATTCTTAACTTATACAATCCATGGTGTGATAATAGTCCACTTATTGTAAAAATTTTATCTGATAATTTGATCACTAGACAATGTCCATTTTTGTTCTTTACTAAATTTCAGATTCCATGGATATGGAGGTGGTCAATCACCATATCAAAAAATAAACTCAAGATTCCCATTTTAGAAAGAAATTTCTTCTATAAATGGTGGAACAAGATGAGTTCAGAGGATGTCCAGAATAAAATAAAATTGATTGAAGAAGCTATAGCTGAAGACTAGAATAATAAGGTCAAGGAGCAAAGTTCCAAACAAATGTCTATGGAAAACTTGAAGAACTTCTTCCAGAGGAAATATCCCAATGAAACAGAAGATGAAATCATGGTTAGGATTTTGGATCATATGAAGAACCAATTCTTCTCTACTTTTCCAACAAAAGCATCAAAAGATGAAGATTCATCTATGAAGACAAGCTCTTCCATGGGATCAATGGATTCCCATAATTTTGATGGTTTAGCAGGAGTAGGTCAAGCAGATGAACCTACTGTAGAAGATTTCTGGGATGCAATGATTTCATCCATGAAAGATATAAGAAAAGCAAAGAATTAAATTGTTATCTTGTCTAAAAACAATGAAATAAGAATCAATGGACAAAGGCTAGAGGACAAGAAATAATAGAAGAAGAATTTTGACAAAAGTAAAAGACAAGAGAATCTTATCTTGTCTAGGCATAATTGCATGCATTTTCTTTCTTTTGTAAAAGACAAGGGAATAAGAATCTTATCTTGTCTTTAGAATATCTAGGCATGCATTTTCTATGTTTTAAAGTTTGTAGTTTCTTGTTAATTGTTGTGACGATGGGGCCCAAAGAGTACCCGGCAATAATTATACAAGTTACCGGCTATTGTAAGTTTTAGTTACCGGCTTAAATAGTAAGCCTTTTCTTCCCTATATAAAGGGATTTAAGTTTCATTTATAAGGACACCTTTCAATAACACCTTGGAACACCTTTGAATAAAAAACTTTAAAGTTTTGTTATAACATTATCTCTACCATTCACTTTCTATACTTCTCTTTTATATAAACTATTCCGATCTTGCTTCCGCATCTGATACCAAAATGTGTATTTAGCGGAAGCAGGATCAGAATTTTAGTAAAGAAAAGAGGAGTATAGAAGATTGTGAGACAATATTGCAAGAAAGTTCAAACTTGTTATTCAAAGGTGTTCCAAGGTGTTTGTAACACAAGAATTTCTTCTTGCTTTTTATTTATGAAATAATTAACAAACCATTTAACAAAAGGAACGAAATCTTGCTCAAGGTTCATTTGAGTGTAATACTCATCTTTAAATTGGGCTAATTCAGGTTTTGAAAATTTTTAGAAAAACCAATTTCTAAATTGAGAGTATCTCTCATGTTGAAACTCATCATTGATGAGTTGTCTCATCTTACTACCAGGGGAGTAATCTATCATCATAAATGAAAATCCATATCTGACTGAGTAGGTGATTCTACTCTTGGAGTATGAGGTTTTTGATAAATTCCATGGGGAATTCTATTTTCTCTTAGTCTTATATTTTCAACGGCCTCTATTTCTTCTCTTATTTGAGAAGTAGAAGGTCTAGGTAATTGGCTAGGAGCTGTGTAAAATTCACTAACTGAGTGCCTAGCAGATAGAGATCTGGGTATTCTAGTTATTCTTTTTGAAGTGAAGTTTATTTCCAATTCTCCTTCAGTAGTCTGAATAATTTGGTCTATATCCCTATTAAGGATAGGTTCAGGATCTATTTCTTGGGGGAGAGACCATGTTTCTGGGAAGTTTATTTCATCCCATTTTATTAACCTATTGGTTGCAACATTGGATGTTAATAAATTTGTTTGAACCAAAGTAGTCGTTCCAGGAAATGATAAATGATTTGCTTTAGGATTAAGCGTAGTAAGAACCTTATAGTAGATTCTATAGCATATTGCTATTATTTCACTTCCAGGTTTAAAATTGTAACCATTAGTATGAACTGTTAATTGCATAGCATCAAACAAATTTTTATCAGATAAAGATAAATTTAAATTAGGTGAGACATCAAAGTAAACTGGTCCATGACACAGACTTGTCTCAACCATAGCAGCTAATAATTGTTTGAAATCTTTACATCTACCATCTCTAACATAGGCCATTATGCTAGAATTTAAACCTAATAATGTTAAAGGTTTTAAAGCAATTTGAACCAATCCAATATGGATAAAATTATAATTTTTAAAAGGTTTCAAATCTTTTTTAGTTAACAGTCATATTGTCTGAGTTTCTTTAGAAATTTGAATTGTTTGCTCTAAAGTTTTAACCGCAAAACGAGAAAAAACATCTATCTTACCAAATCTATAAATTTGATTAGAAGGAACTGAGGGTATAACCCATCTGTTGAGTTTATCCATATTTTTTGGATATTCAATTAATTCTTCATTTTTTATTAAATTATTTTGATGATTATCATCATCAGAATCCATAAAGCAGCAGGCTAAGAATGTTGTGATTGGTTGATACGCAAAGTTAAATCTAAATAGATAACTTGGACTCATAACATAATGTTAACAGAAACAACAACCAATTAAAAGTCATCTAAGCAAACAACAAATTGTTTAACTATCAACCCGAAGGGATAGAAGGATTTCTCCCAAATCAAAGATGTCAAAATATTTTTAGCAAAAATTTTCTTTTTTGAAATCATCAACAACTCCCTTCCCTGGGATAAAAAAGATGAATATGAAAGAAAACACTAAAAACACTTTTTAGTTTTAAAAACACTTTGAAAAGGTTGTTTGCTTGTTAATAAAATGTTATGAGAAAAAGTTACCTACTTAGTTTTGTCTAAGCATAATCAACCTCTCACAACATAAATTTAGCCACTAACTCTCATAATAAATTATGCAAAGAAGAAATATACCTCAGATTTGGTAAGTCCAGGTGATGATACCAAAGTGTAGTTTTATCAAAATATTTAGTGGGAATTATTCCTTCTTGAAGGCAGTTTAAATCAGCTCCACTATCAATAAGGGCAACTTCATTTTCTAATATGAAATTTCTATTAATAACTAATGTTATTCTAGTTATTCTTTTTGAAGTGAAATTTATTTCTAAATCTCCTTCAGTAGTCTGAATAATTTGGTCTATATCCCTATTAAGGATAGGTTCAGGATCTATTTCCTGGGGGAGAGACCATGTCTCTGGGAAGTTTATTTCATCCCACTTTATTAACCTATTGGTTGCAACATTGGATGTTAATAAATTTGTTTGAACCAAAGTAGTGGTTCCAGGAAATGATAAATGCTTTGCTTTAGGATTAAGCGTAGTAAGAACCTTATAGTAGATTCTATAGCATATTGCTATAATTTCACTTCCCGGTTTAAAATTATAACCATTAGTATGAACTGTTAATTGCATAGCATCTAATAAATTTTTATCAGATAAAGATAGATTTAAATTAGGTGAGACATCAAAGTAAACTGGTCCATGACACAGACTTGTCTCAACCATAGCAGCTAAAGATTGTTTGAAATCTTTACATCTACCATATCTAACATAAGCCATTATGCTAGAATTTAAACCCAATAATGTTAAAGGTTTTAAAGCAATTTGAACCAATTCAATATGGATAAAATTATAATTTTTAAAAGGTTTCAAATCTTTTTTAGTTAACAGTTTATTGTCTGAGTTTCTTTAGAAATTTGAATCGTTTGCTCTAAAATTTTAACAGCAAAACGAGAAAAAACATCTATCTTACCAAATCTATAAATTTGATTAGAAGGAACTGAGGGTATAACCCATCTGTTGAGTTTATCCATATTTTTTGGATATTCAATTAATTCTTCATTTTTTATTAAATTATTTTGATGATTATCATCATCAGAATCCATAGGGCAATAGGCTAAGAATGTTGTGATTGGTTGATACGCAAAGTTAAATCTAAATAGATAACTTGGACTCATAACATAATTTTAGCTAAAACAACAACCAATTAAAAGTCATCTAAGCAAACAACAAATTGTTTAACTATCAACCCGAAGGGATAGAAGGATTTCTCCCAAATCAAAGATGTCAAAATGTTTTTAGCAAAAATTTTCTTTTTTGAAATCATCAACCACTCCCTTCCCCGGGAAAAAAAAGATGAATGTTTAAGAAAACACTAAAAACACTTTTTAGTTTTAAAAATACTTTGAAAAGGTTGTTTGCTATCTGAGGTATATTTCTTCTTTATTATGAAAATTAGTGGCTAAATTTATTTTGTGAGAGGTTGATTATGCTTAGACAAAACTAAGTAGGTAACTTTTTCTCGTAACATGTTATTAACAAGCAAACAACCTTTTCAAAGTGTTTTTAAAACTAAAAAGTGTTTTTAGTGTTTTCTTTCATATTCATCTTTTTTATCCCAGGGAAGGGAGTTGTTGATGATTTCAAAAAAGAAAATTTTTGCTAAAAATATTTTGACATCTTTGATTTGGGAGAAATCCTTATATCCCTTCGGGTTGATAGTTAAACAATTTGTTGTTTGCTTATATGACTTTTAATTGGTTGTTGTTTCTGTTTACATTATGTTATGAGTCCAAGTTATCTATTTAGATTTAACTTTGCGTATCAACCAATCACAAAATTCTTAGTCTGTTTCCTTTATGGATTCTAATGATGATAATCATCAAAATAATTTAATAAAAAATGAAGAATTAATTGAATATCCAAAAAATAAGGATAAACTCAATAGATGGGTTATACCCTCAGTTCCTTCTAATCAAATTTATAGATTTGGTAAGATAGATGTTTTTTCTTGTTTTGCTGTTAAAACTTTAGAGCAAACGATTCAAATTTCTAAAGAAACTCAGACAATAAAACTGTTAACTAAAAAAGATTTGAAACCTTTTAAAAATTATAATTTTATCCATATTTGACTGGTTCAAATTGCTTTAAAACCTTTAACATTATTAGGGTTAAATGCTAGCATAATGGCTTATGTTAGAGATGGTAGATGAAAAGATTTTAAACAATCTTTAGCTGCTATGGTTGAGACATGTCTGTGTCACGGACCAGTTTACTTTGATGTCTCATCTAATTTAAATCTATCTTTATTTGATAAAAATTTATTAGATGCTATGCAATTAACAGTTCATTCTAATGGTTACAATTTTAAACCTGGAAGTGAAATCATAGCAATATGCTATAGAATCTACTATAAGGTTCTTACTACGCTTAATCCTAAAGCAAAGCATTTATCATTTCCTGGAACGACTACTTTGGTTCAAACAAATTTATTAACATCCAATGTTGCAACCAATAGGTTAATAAAGAGGGATGAAATAAACTTCCCGGAGACATGGTCTCTCCCCCAGGAAATAGATCCTGAACCTATCCTTAATAGGGATATAGACCAAATTATTCAGACTACTGAAGGAGATTTGGAAATAAACTTCACTTCAAAAAGAATAACTAGAATACCCAGATCTCTATCTGCTAGGCACTCAGTTAGTGAATTTTACACAACTCCTAGCCAATTACCTAGACCTTCTACTTCTCAAATAAGAGAAGAAATAGAGGCCGTTGAAAATATAAGACTAAGCGAAAATAGAATTCCCCATGGAATTTATCAAAAATCTCATACTCCAAGACTAGAATCACCTACTCAGTCAGATATAGATTTTCATTTATGATGATAGATTACTCCCCTGGTAGTAAGATGAGACAACTCATCAATGATGAGTTTCAACATGAGAGATACTCTCAATTTAGAAATTGGTTTTTAAAAAAATTTTCAAAACCTGAATTAGCCCAATTTAAAGATGAGTATTACACTCAAATGAACCTTGAACAGGATTTCGTTCCTTTTGTTAAATTGTTTGTTAATTATTTCATAAAAAAAAATCAAGAAGAAATTCTTGTGTTACAAAGACCTTGGGAAAACATTAGAGGAGAAATAATGGAATCTCCTTTTCCCCCTGAACAAACAATAAGTTTGAGTCAAAATACTGAAGCTACCCCTTACCTTAACCTTCAGTTACAAAGAGTTGAACAAAATCAAGTTACTCTTAAGGAATTAAATTCAGTCATCAGGTCTCAAAATTATACCAATGCTTACCTTGTTTGCTTAGGAGAACAAATTATCTCCATGGAAAAAGATCTCTTATCAATAAAAGACCTTTTAGAAAAACAAATAGAGCGTCAAGATATCATTATTGACCACCTAAATAAACCTAAAGATCAAATATCCACATCCACTATTTTTAATGTTCCTATAGTGCAACCTCCTGTTTCCATAGAAGGATTTAAATTGGAAAGCAATGGATAAGAATTTGTTCGTATTTTAGAACAAAAATTAAAAGGCCTTAATATCATTGTCATGTCCCATGAAGATTATTTTGAGGATAATAATGACAACCATATTGACCAACTTTCAGATATGTTTTCTAATTTAGACATTAGTAACCTTGATATTAATAATACTAATAGTATTAATAATGCTACTAGTATAAACCCTATTTATTCCCCAAGACCTATAGAAAAGTATTATTACAAGCTTCCCTCACCGCAAGATTTGCTTTTTGAAGAATCAGAACCTTTCCAGAATTCTTATTCAGGAAAAGCCATTTATGAATGGAATGTTGATGGTCTTAATGACAAACAAATTATAGATACAATCCATAGGATGATCATGTTCTCTACTGTTTGCAAGCAACATGGAAATTCTGATAGTTCTATAGCGTCCTTTATAACAACAGGATTTGTTGGCCAACTTAGAGGCTGGGGGGATCATTATCTCACTAAATCTCAAAAATTAGAGATTCTTAATCACAAAAAAATCATTAAGAGCGAACCAAGAGCTAGTGAGCACTATTGTAGCTACGACCACCACAGGAGAAGAAGATGCAGTGTATACACTGTGTCTTTCCATCTTACAACATTTTGTAGGAACCAATGTCCCCATTGGAGAAAAAATTCAGACACTTCTCCAAAACCTTAGGTGTCCTTCTCTTACCCACTTTAGATGGTATAAGGATACTTTTCTTTCAAGAGTTTATCAATTAAACAATCCCAATTCTTTGCACTAGAAAGCAAAATTTATTGATGGATTATCCCATTTCTTTTCTGAAAAGGTTAGACAATCTTTAAGACAAAAAAATGATGGAATAAATATAAATTATTCTGATCTTATGGTCAAATAATTAGTACTTGTGTTAATGAAGGATTAACTTTATGTAATGACATAAAGCTTAGAAATCAACTCAAAAAACAAAAGCTTTCTGAGAAACACCAACTTGGTGAATTTTGCGAGCAATTTGCTTTTGATCTTGGAAAATCTCCAGATAATAAAAAGAAAAAAGGAAAAAATTTCCGCAATAAACCTTATAGGGATAAGCCAAAAAATTCTTATAAAAATTCTTATAAGAATAAGAAAAGGGGTCACTACAATAAGGGTAGACCTAAAGAGAAATCTTTTGACCCTAAAGGTAAAAGAAAAGCCAAAAAGCTTGACATAACATGTCATAAATGTGGCAAACCTGGCCATTATGCCAACCAATGCTGGACTAAAAAGGTTCTTAATAAGATAGAAGATGAACAATTACGTTCTCAATTAGAGAAAGTTTTACTTCTCAAATCTGATTCTGAAGATTACTCTTCTGAAGAAGATATTAATATGATTTATGAACCTTCTTCTGATTACTCATCTGAATCTTCTAACAATAATAATTGTCAATGTAATCAATTAGATTACTGGAAATCAATAGTGGATATGAATGGGTTAAATGTTTTAACCTCAGAACAGGATGGAGCTATAAAGGCTATAGAGTCCATTTCTGATAAAAATCTTAAAAGAAAAATGCTTGAGGTTCTAATCCAAGAAAACTCTAAAAGAGAATCTCCTATTATTACAGAAGCACCTTACCAATTAAGTGAGGTTTTGTTTAGATTTAGAGAGTCTAACATTCGTGAAACTCCCGTTTCTATTATGGATTTAAATAGAGAAATAAATCTCTTAAAAATGAGATAGCTCAAATTAAAAAAGAAAACTATGGTTTATCTCAAAGGCTCACTTTCTTAGAGACCAATAATTCAAAAATTGAAGAAATAGCTTCAACTAGTAATCCTTCACCTAGTGATGAATTCCTTTCCCTCATTGATAGAGTGACCTCCCAAAAATGGTTTGTTAGAATAACTTTAGTGATTAATAGAAATTTCATATTAGAAAATGAAGTTGCCCTTATTGATAGTGGCACTGATTTAAACTGCCTTCAAGAGGGAATTATTCCCACTAAGTATTTTGATAAAACTACTCAATCTCTTACACAAGCTGGAGGAGATAAACTCACGGTTAATTATAAACTGTCTAATGCTTATGTTTGTAACAAAGATATTTGTTTACCCACTCACTTTATTCTTGTGAAAAACTTAACTCATAGAATTATATTAGGAACTCCCTTTCTGCATAAAATTATGCCTTTAATTAATGTTGGTCAAAAGGGAATTACCTCCATTATTAATAATAAAAGAATTACTTTTGAATTTATTACTGATCCTCATACTAGGATGATTAATGAAGTTAAAGATATTCTTCTTAAAAAAGAAAAACAAATTTGTTTTCTTAAAGAAGAAGTGGGTTTATTAAACATCACTTCTCAACTTAAAAATCCTGAAATTCAAAATCAAATTAAATTAATTGATCAACAGTTTAGAGAAGAAATATGCAATGATTTACCTAATGCCTTTTGGGATAGAAAGAAACATGTTATTTCCCTACCTTATCTTGATGACTTTAATGAAAGTCAGATTCCCACTAAAGTTAGGCCTGCTCAAATGAATCATGAGTATTTGGATTTATGCAAAAAAGAGATAGAATCTCTTTTGGAGAAAAAATTAATAAGAAAATCCAAATCTCCTTGGAGTTGCACAGCCTCGTTATAAATTACAAACCACTTAATAAAGTGTTAAAATGGATTAGATATCCTATTCCTAATAAAAAAGATCTTTTAGATAGATTAAACAATGCTTTAATCTTCTCCAAATTTGATATGAAATCTGGTTATTGGCAAATTCAAATTAATGAATCTGATAAGTATAAAACAGCCTTTACCGTACCTTTTGGACATTATGAATGGAATGTCCTTCCTTTTGGTCTTAAAAATGCCCCTTCTGGATTTCAAAATATTATGAATGATATTTTTAATCCTTATACGGAATTTATAATTGTTTATATTGATGATGTTTTAGTTTTTTCAAAAACTATAGATCAACATATTAAATATTTGAAAATATTCAAAGGATTAATTAAGCATAATGGATTATTAATATCTGGTCCTAAGATGAAACCTTTTCAAACAAGGGTTAGATTTTTAGGACCTGAAATTGACCAAGGAACTATCATTCCTATACAAAGAAGTATTGAATTTGTTTCTAAGTTCCCTGATATTATTACAGATAAGAAACAATTACAAAGGTTTCTTGGTAGCCTCAATTACATAGCAGATTATTATGAAAATCTTGCTAAAGATACGACAATATTACATGTTAGGCTTAAAAAGAATCCTGGCCCTTGGACTGAAAAATATTCTCAGGCAGTCCAAAGAATTAAAAATAAGGTGAAATGTTTGCCTTGTTTATCTCTTGCTAATCCTAAGTATTTCAAAATTTTTGAAACTGATGCTTTAGACATAGGCTATGGAGGAATCCTTAAACAAATAATACCTGAAACATCAAAGGAAGTTTTGGTTAGATTTACTTCTGGAAAATGGAATCCAACACAAGCAAAATATTCAACTATCAAGAAAGAGATGCTTTCTATTATAAAATGCATTTCAAAATTTCAAGATGATCTTCTTAATAAATTTTTTTTATTAAAAATAGATTGTAGCTCAGCTAAATCAATTATTGAAAAAATGTTAAAAATCTTGTTGCTAAGCAAATTTTTGCTAGTTGGCAATCGCAATTATCTATGTTTGAATTTGATATCCAACACATTAAAGGTGAAAATAATTCACTTGCTGATTATTTAACTCGAGAATTTTTGCAGGGAAAAAATGATGACCCCGTATAGGGGTAGAGGCCGCGGTTATGGCCGTGGTGGGAGAGGGAGTAACAATATGTTACCCCAGCCAGAATCAAACATTCCTCTAATAGGGGATTGGACTACTGTCTACAAAGGTAGAAAAATGCAGCAATTACCTGCATCTTCAGCCAAAAAGGAAGATATTGCTTCCTCTTCCTCTAATAAAACTACTTCCTACAAGGAAGTTGCGGTTAATAACCCACCTCAAGAACAAATGGATTATTTTGAAAATCTAGTAACCGAGAAAATCATGTATATTAATGATGAAGATATGAAGATAAACCCAAATGATGGGTGGTCTATCAAAACTAGATACCTCGAATCAAGAGGATATCCAGGTCGTCATGGAAAATCTAGGCCCAACCTAGAAATTCTCCTGACTGTTACCGAATCGGTAACAATTACTCACCATTACCAAAACAATAATCCTGAAAGTTTTATAAACTTCAGTAAATGTCACATTAACAAAATTTTGTTACCAAGAGAATGGAGTCTCAATCCAAATGCTGAAAAGGCAATAAGAATTGCAGAAGGAAAGTTTATTTACTTTAATTATTGGGACTATGTCCAAGCTTTTACTCAAGCTTTTTATTACCAAAATCCCAAGAACAAGCATTCTTGGTTTTTCTCTATCAATCACGAGTTGGTTAATAAACCTATACCAAATTGGTTTTATGAATGGTGGGCTAAATTTGGTCCATCTTTGAAGATTCTTCCTAAAGAAATTCTTAACGTATACAATCCATTGTGTGATAATAGTCCACTTATTGTAAAAAAATTATCTGATAATTTGATCACTGGACAATGTCCATTTTTGTTCTTTACTAAATTTCAGATTCCATGGATATGGAGGTGGTCAATCACCATATCAAAAAATAAATTCAACATTCCCATTTTAGAAAGAAATTTCTTCTATAAATGGTGGAACAAGATGAATTCAGAGGATGTCCAGAATAAAATAAAATTAATTGAAGAAGCTATAGCTGAAGACCATAATAATAAGGTCAAGGAGCAAAGTTACAAACAAATGTCTATGGAAAACTTGAAGAACTTCTTCCAGAGGAAATGTCCCAATGAAACAGAAGATGAAATCATGGTTAGGATTTTGGATCATATGAAGAACCAATTCTTCTCTACTTTTCCAACAAAAGCATCAAAAGATGAAGATTCATCTATGAAGACAAGCTCTTCCATGGGATCAATGGATTCCCATAATTTTGATGGTTTAGCAGGAGTAGGTCAAGCAGATGAACCTACTGTAGAAGATTTCTGGGATGCAATGATTTCATCCATGAAATATATAAGAAAAGCAAAGAATTAAATTGTTATCTTGTATAAAAACAATGAAAGAAGAATCAATGGACAAAGGCTAGAGGACAAGAAATAATAGAAGAAGAATCTTGACAAAAGTAAAAGACAAGAGAATCGTATCTTGTCTAGGCATAATTGCATGCATTTTCTTTCTTTTGTAAAAGACAAGGGAATAAGAATCTTATCTTGTCTTTAGAATATCTAGGCATGCATTTTCTATCTTTTAAAGTTTGTAGTTTCTTGTTATTTGTTGTGACGATGGGGCCCAAAGAGTACCCGGCAATAATTATACAAGTTACCGGCTATTGTAAGTTTTAGTTACCGGCTTAAATAGTAAGCCTTTACTTCCCTATATAAAGGGATTTAAGTTTCATTTGTAAAAACACCTTTGAACACCTTTCAACACCTTTTGAACACCTTTGAATAACAAGTTATCATTTTCTTACAGTATTGTCTCTACAATCTTCTATACTCCTTTTCATAATCAAAATATAATGAAGTAAGAATCAATAGACAAATGTTAAAGGACAAGAAATAATAGAAGAAGAATCTTTCCAAAAGCAAAAGGACAAGGGAATCTTATCTTGTCTTTAATAATTTCTAGGCATAATTGCATGCATTTTCTATCTTTTGTAAAAGACAAGGGAATAAGAATCTTATCTTATCTTGTCTTTAATAATTTCTAGGCATAATTACATGCATTTTTTATCTTTTGTAAAAGACAAGGGAAAAAGAATCTTATCTTGTCTTTAATAATTTCTAGGCATGCATTTGATTTTTGTAGTTTCTTGTTAATTGTTGTGACGATGGGGCCCCAAGTGTACCCGACAATAATTATACAAGTTACCGACTATTGTAAGTTTTAGTAACTGGCTTAAATAGTAAGTCTTTTATTCCCTATATAAAGGGATTTAAGTTTCATATGTAATTACACCTTTGAATAACATGTTTGAACTTTCTTGCAATATTGTCTCACAATCTTCTATACTCCTCTTTTCTTTACTAAAATTCTGATCCTGCTTCCGCTAAGTACACATCTTGGTATCATCACCTGGACTTGCCAAATCTAAGGTATATTTCTTAATTTATCATGAAAATTAGTGGCTAAATTTATGTTGTGAGAGGTTGATTATGCTTAGACAAAACTAAGTAGGTAACTTTTTCTCATAACATATTATTAACTAGCAAACAACCTTTTCAAAGTGTTTTTAAAACTAAAAAGTGTTTTTAGTGTTTTCTTAAACATTCATATTTTTTTTCCAGGGGAAGGGAGTTGTTGATGATTTCAAAAAAGAAAATTTTTGCTAAAAACATTTTGACATCTTTGATTTGGGAGAAATCCGTATATCCCTTCGGGTTGATAGTTAAACAATTTATTGTTTGCTTAGATGACTTTTAATTGATTGTTGTTTTAGCTAAAATTATGTTATGAGTCCAAGTTATCTATTTAGATTTAACTTTGTGTATCAACCAATCACAACATTCTTAGCCTATTGCCCTATGGATTCTGATGATGATAATCATCAAAATAATTTAATAAAAAATGAAGAATTAATTGAATATCCAAAAAATATGGATAAACTCAACAGATGGGTTATACCCTCAGTTCCTTCTAATCAAATATATAGATTTGGTAAGATAGATGTTTTTTCTCGTTTTGTTGTTAAAACTTTAGAGCAAACGATTCAAATTTCTAAAGAAACTCAGACAATAAAACTGTCAACTAAAAAAGATTTGAAACCTTTTAAAAATTATAATGTTATCCATATTGGATTGGTTCAAATTGCTTTAAAACCTTTAACATTATTGGGTTTAAATTCTAGCATAATGGCTTATGTTAGAGATGGTAGATGTAAAGATTTCAAACAATCTTTAGCTGCTATGGTTGAGACAAGTCTGTGTCATGGACCAGTTTACTTTGATGTCTCACCTAATTTAAATCTATCTTTATCTGATAAAAATTTATTAGATGCTATGCAATTAACACTTCATACTAATGGTTATAATTTTAAACCGGGAAGTGAAATTATAGCAATATGCTATAGAATCTACTATAAGGTTCTTACTACGCTTAATCCTAAAGCAAAGCATTTATCATTTCCTGGAACCACTACTTTGGTTCAAACAAATTTATTAACATCCAATGTTGCAACCAATAGGTTAATAAAGTGGGATGAAATAAACTTCCCAGAGACATGGTCTCTCCCCCAGGAAATAGATCCTGAACCTATCCTTAATAGGGATATAGACCAAATTATTCAGACTACTGAAGGAGATTTAGAAATAAATTTCACTTCAAAAAGAATAACTAGAATACACAGGTCCCTATCTGCTAGGCACTCAGTTAGTGAATTTTACACAACTCCTAGCCAATTACCTAGACCTTCTACTTCTCAAATAAGAGAAGAAATAGAGGTCGTTGAGAATATAAGACTAAGCGAAAATAGAGTTCCCCATGGAATTTATCAAAAACCTCATACTCCAAGAGTAGAATCACCTACTCAGTCAGATATGGATTTCCAATTATAATGATAGATGACTCCCCTGGTAGTAAGATGAGACAACTCATCAATGATAAGTTTCAACATGAGAGATACTCTCAATTTAGAAATTGGTTTTTTTTAAAAATTTCAAAACCTGAATTATCCCAATTTAAAGATGAGTATTACACTCAAATGAACCTTGAGCAGGATTTCGTTCCTTTTGTTAAATGGTTTGTTAATTACTTCATAAATAAAAAGCAAGAAGAAATTCTTGTGTTACAAAGACCTTGGTAAAACATTAGAGGAGAAATAATGGAATCTCCTTTTCCCCCTGAACAAACAATAAGTTTGAGTCAAAATACTGAAGCTACCCCTTACCTTAGCCTTCAGTTACAAAGAGTTGAACAAAATCAAGTTACTCTTAAGGAATTAAATTCAGTCATCAGGTCTCAAAATTATACCAATGTTTACCTTGTTTGCTTAGGAGAACAAATTATCTCCATGGAAAAAGATCTCTTATCCATAAAAGATCTTTTAGAAAAACAAATAGAGCGTCAAGATATCATTATTGACCACATAAATAAACCTAAAGACCAAATATCCACATCCACTATTTCGGATGTTCCTATAGTGCAACCTCCTGTTTCCATAGAAGGATTTAAAATGGAAACTAACGGAGAAGAATTTGTTCGTATTTTAGAACAAAAACTAAAAGGACTTAATATCACTGTCATGTCCCGTGAAGATTATTCTGAGGATAATAATGACAACCATATTGACCAGCTTGCTGATATGTTTGCTAATTTAGACATTAGTAACCTTGATATTAATACTAATAGTATTAATAATACTAATAGTATAAATCCTGTTTATTCCCCAAGGCCTATAGAAAAGTATTATTACAAGCGTCCCTCACTGCAAGATTTGCTATTTGAGGAATCAGAACCTTTCCAGAATTCTTATTCAGGAAAAGCCATTTATGAATGGAATGTTGATGGTCTTAATGACAAACAAATTATAGATATTATCCATAGGATGATCATGTACTCTACTATTTGCAAGCAACATGGAAATTCTGATGCTTCAATAGAATCCTTTATAACAACAGGATTTGTTGGCCAACTTAGAGGCTGGTGGGATCATTATCTCACTGAATCTCAAAAATTAGAGATTCTTAATCATAAAAAAATCGTTAAGAGCGAACCAAGAACTAGTACGAGCACTATTGTGGCTACAACCACCACAGGAGAAGAAGATGCAGTGTATACACTGTGTCTCTCCATCTTACAACATTTTGTAGGAACCAATGTCCCCATTGGAGAAAAAATCCAGACACATCTCCAAAACCTTAGGTGTCCTTCTCTCACCCACTTTAGATGGTATAAGGATACTTTTCTTTCAAGAGTTTATCAATTAAACAATCCCAATTCTTTTCACTGGAAAGCAAAATTTATTGATGGATTACCTCATTTCTTTTCTGAGAAAGTTAGACAATCCTTAAGACAGAAAAATGATGGGATAAATATAAATTATTCAGATCTTACTTATGGTCATATAATTAGCACTTGTGTTAATGAAGGATTAACTTTATGTAATGACATAAAGCTTAGAAATCAACTCAAAAAGCAAAAGCTCTCTGAAAAACACCAAATTGGTGAATTTTGTGAGCAATTTGCTTTTGATCTTGGAAAATCTCCAGATAATAAAAAAAAAAGGAAAAATTTTCTGCAATAAACCTTATAGGGATAAGCCAAAAAATTCTTATAAAAATTCTTATAAGAATAAGAAAAGGGGTCACTACAATAGAGGTAGACCTAAAGAAAAATCTTTTGACCCTAAAGGTAAAAGAAAAGCCAAAAGGCTTGACATAACATGTCATAAATGTGGCAAACCTGGCCATTATGCCAACCAATGTTGGACTAAAAAAGCTCTTAATGAGATAGAAGATGAACAATTACGTTCTCAATTAGAGAAAGTTTTACTTCTCAATTCTGATTCTGAAGATTACTCTTCAGAAGAAGATATTAATATGATTTATGAATCTTCTTTTGACTACTCTTCTGAATCTTCTAACAATAATAATTGTCAATGCAATCAATTAGATTACTGGAAATCAATAGTTGATATGAATGGGTTAAACGTTTTAACCTCAGAACAGGATGAAGCTATAAAGGCTATAGAGTCCATTTCTGATACAAATCTTAAAAGAAAAATGCTTGAGGTTCTAATCCAAGAAAACTCTAAAAGAGAATCTTCTATTATTACAGAAGCACCTTACCAATTAAGTGAGGTTTTGTCTAGATTTAGACAATCTAACATCCGTGAAACTCCTGTTTCTATTATGGATTTAAATAGAGAAATAAATCTCTTAAAAAATGAGATAGCTCAAATTAAAAAAGAAAACTATGGTTTATCTCAAAAGCTCACTTTCTTAGAGTCCAATAATTCAAAAATTGAAGAAATAGCTTCCACTAGTAATCCTTCACCTAGTGATGATTTCCTTTCCCTCATTGATAGAGTGACCTTCCAAAAATGGTTTGTTAGAATTACTTTAGTGATTAATAGAAATTTCATATTAGAAAATGAAGTTGCCCTTATTGATAGCGGCGCTGATTTAAACTGCCTTCAAGAGGGAATTATTCCCACTAAGTATTTTGATAAAACTACTCAATCTCTTACACAAGCTGGAGAAGATAAACTCACGGTTAATTATAAACTGTCTAATGCTTATGTTTGTAACAAAGATATTTGTTTACCCACTCACTTTATTCTTGTGAAAAACTTAACTCATAGAATTATATTAGGAACTCCCTTTCTGCATAAAATTATGCCTCTAATTAATGTTGATCAAATGGGAATTACCTCCATTATTAATAATAAAAGAATTACTTTTGAATTTATTATTGATCCTCATACTAGGATGATTAATGAAGTTAAAGATATTCTTCTTAAAAAAGAAAAACAAATTTGTTTTCTTAAAGAAGAAGTGGGTTTATTAAACATCACTTCTCAACTTAAAAATCCTGAAATTCAAAATCAAATTAAATTAATTGATCAACAGTTTAGAGAAGAAATATGCAATGATTTACCTAATGCCTTTTGGGATAGAAAGAAACATGTTATTTCCCTACCTTATCTTGATGACTTTAATGAAAGTCAGATTCCCACTAAAGATAGACATGCTCAAATGAATCATGAGTATTTGGATTTATGCAAAAAAGAGATAGAATCTCTTTTAGAGAAAAAAATTAATAAGAAAATCCAAATCTCCTTGGAGTTGCACAGCCTTTTATGTCAATAATGCTGCAGAAAAGGAACGTGGAGTTCCTAGACTCGTTATAAATTACAAACCACTTAATAAAGTGTTAAAATGGACTAGATATCCTATTTCTAATAAAAAAAGATCTTTTAGATAGATTAAACAATGCTTTAATCTTCTCCAAATTTGATATGAAATCTGGTTATTGGCAAATTCAGATTAATGAATCTGATAAGTATAAAACAGCTTTTACCGTACCTTTTGGACATTATGAATGGAATGTCCTTCCTTTTGGCCTTAAAAATGCCCCTTCTGAATTTCAAAATATTATGAATGATATTTTTAATCCTTATACGGAATTTATAATTGTTTATATTGATGATGTTTTAGTTTTTTCAAAAACTATAGATCAACATATGAAACATTTGAAAATATTCAAAGGATTAATTAAGCATAATGTATTAGTAATATCTGGTCCTAAGATGAAACTTTTTCAAACAAAGGTTAGATTTTTAGGACATGAAATTGACCAAGGAACCATAATTCCTATACAAAGAAGTATTGAATTTGCTTCTAAATTCCCTAATATTTTTACAGATAAGAAACAATTACAAAGGTTTCTTGGTAGCCTTAATTACATAGTAGATTATTATGAAAATCTAGCTAAAGATACGGCAATATTACATGCTAGGCTTAAAAAGAATCCTGGCCCTTGGACTGAAAAACATTCTCAGGCAGTCCAAAGAATTAAAAATAAGGTGAAATGTTTTCCTTGTTTATCTCTTGCTAATCCTAAGTATTTAAAAATTGTTGAAACTGATGCTTCAGACTTAGGCTATGGAGGAATCCTTAAACAAATAATACCTGAAAACTAAAAAGAAGTTTTGGTTAGATTTACTTCTGGAAAATGGAATCCAACACAAGCAAAATATTCAGCTATCAAGAAAGAGATGCTTTCTATTATAAAATGCATTTCAAAATTTCAAGATGATCTTCTTAATAAAAAAATTTTATTAAAAATTGATTGTAGTTCAGCTAAATCAATTATTGAAAAAGATGTTAAAAATCTTGTTGCTAAGAAAATTTTTGCTAGTTGGCAATCGCAATTATCTATGTTTGAATTTGATATTCAACACATTAAAGGTGAAAATAATTCACTTGCTGATTATTTAACTCGTGAATTTTTGCAGGGAAAAAATGATGAACCCATATAGGGGTAGAGGCCGCGGTTATGGCCGTGGTTGGAGAGGGAGTAACAATATGTTACCCCAGTCAGACTCAAACATTCCTCTAATAGGGGATTGGACTACTGTCTACAAAGGTAGAAAAATGCAACAATTACCTGCATCTTCAGCAAAAAGGGAAGATATTACTTCCTCTTCCTCTAATAAAACTACATCCTCCAAGGAAGTTGCGTTTAATAACCCACCTCAAGAACAAATGGATTATTTTGAAAATCCAGTAATTGAGAAAATCATGTATATTGATGATGAAGATATAAAGATAAATCCAAATGATGGATGGTCTATCAAAACTAGATACCTCGAATCAAGAGGATATCCAGGTCTTCATGGAAAATCTAGGCCCAACCTAGAAATTCTCCTGCTGTTACCGAATTGGTAACAATTACTCACCATTACCAAAACAATAATCCTGAAAGTTTTATAAACTTCAGTAAATGTTACATTAACAAAATTTTGTTACCAAGAGAATGGGGTCTCAACCCAAATGCTGAAAAGGCAATAAGAATTGCAGAAGGAAAGTATATTTACTTTAGTTATTGGGACTATGTACAGGCTTTCACTCAAGCCTTTTATTACCAAAATCCCAAGAACAAGCATTCTTGGTTTTTCTCTATTAATGAAGAGATGGTTAATAAACCCACACCAAATTGGTTTTATGAATGGTGGGCTAAATTTGGTCCATCTTTGGATATTCTTCCTAAAGAAATTCTTAACTTATATAATCCATTGTGTGATAATAGTCCACTTATTGTAAAAAATTTATCTGATAATTTAATCACTGGACAATGTCCATTATTTTTCTTTATTAAATTTCAGATTCCATGGATATGGAGGTGGACAATCACCATATCAAAAAACAAACTTAACATTCCCATTTTAGAAAGAAATTTCTTTTATAAATGGTGGAACAAGATGAGTTCAGAGGATGTCCAGAATAAAATTAAATTAATTGAAGAAGCAATAGCTGAAGACCAGAATAATAAGGTCAAGGAACAAAGCTCCCAACAAATGTCTATGGAAAACTTGAAGAACTTCTTCAACAGAAAATATCCCAATGAATCAGAAGACGAAATTATGGTCAGAATTTTGGATCATATGAAGAACCAATTCTTCTCTACTTTTCCATCAAAAGCATCAAAAGATGAGAATTCATCTATGAAGACAAGCTCTTCCATGTGATCAATGGATTCCCATAATTTTGAAGGTTTAGCAAGAGAAGGTCAAGCAGATGAAGCTACTGCAGAAGATTTCTGGGATGCAATGATTCAATCTTTGAAAGAAAAAAGAAAAGCAAAGAATTAATTTGTTATCTTGTATAAATATAATGAAGTAAGAATCAATAGACAAAGGTTAAAGGACAAGAAATAATAGAAGAAGAATCTTTCCAAAAGCAAAAGGACAAGGGAATCTTATCTTGTCTTTAATAATTTCTAGGCATAATTGCATGCATTTTCTATCTTTTGTAAAAGACAATGGAATAAGAATCTTATCTTATCTTGTCTTTAATAATTTCTAGGCATTTTACATGCATTTTCTATCTTTTGTAAAAGACAAGGGAAAAAGAATCTTATCTTGTCTTTAATAATTTCTAGGCATGCATTTGATTTTTGTAGTTTCTTGTTAATTGTTGTGACGATGGGGCCCCAAGTGTACCCGACAATAATTATACAAGTTACCGGCTATTGTAAGTTTTAGTTACCGGCTTAAATAGTAAGCCTTTTCTTCCCTATATAAAGGGATTTAAGTTTCATTTGTAATTACACCTTTGAATAACAAGTTTGAACTTTCTTGCAATATTCTCTCACAATCTTCTATACTCCTCTTTTCTTTACTAAAATTCTGATCCTGCTTCTGCTAAACTACATTTCTGTATCATCACCTGGACTTGCCAAATCTAAGGTATATTTCTTACTTTATCATGAAAAATAGTGTCTAAATTTATGTTGTGAGAGGTTGATTATGCTTAGACAAAACTAAGTAGGTAACTTTTTCTCATAACATATTATTAACTAGCAAACAACCTTTTCAAAGTATTTTTAAAACTAAAAAGTGTTTTTAGTGTTTTCTTAAACATTCATCTTTTTTTTTCCCGGGGAAGGGAGTTGTTGATGATTTCAAAAAAGAAAATTTTTGCTAAAAACAGTTTGACATCTTTGATTTGGGAGAAATTCTTCTATCCCTTCGGGTTAATAGTTAAACAATTTGTTGTTTGCTTAGATGACTTTTAATTGGTTTTTGTTTTAGCTAAAATTATGTTATGAGTCCAAGTTATCTATTTTGATTTAACTTTGCGTATCAACCAATCACAACATTCTTAGCCTATTCTCCTATGGATTCTGATGATGATAATCATCAAAATAATTTAATAAAAAATGAAGAATTAATTGAATATCCAAAAAATATGGATAAACTCAACAGATGGGTTATACCCTCAGTTCCTTCTAATCAAATTTATAGATTTGGTAAGATAGATGTTTTTTCTCGTTTTGCTGTTAAAACTTTAGAGCAAACGATTCAAATTTCTAAAGAAACTCAGACAATAAAACTGTTAACTAAAAAAGATTTGAAACCTTTTAAAAATTATAATTTTCTCCATATTAGATTGGTTCAAATTGCTTTAAAACCTTTAACATTATTGGGTTTAAATTCTAGCATAATGGCTTATGTTAGAGATGGTAGATGTAAAGATTTCAAACAATCTTTAGCTGCTATGGTTGAGACAAGTCTGTGTCATGGACCAGTTTACTTTGATGTCTCACCTAATTTAAATCTATCTTTATCTGATAAAAATTTATTAGATGCTATGCAATTAACACTTCATACTAATGGTTATAATTTTAAACCGGGAAGTGAAATTATAGCAATATGCTATAGAATCTACTATAAGGTTCTTACTACGCTTAATCCTAAAGTAAAGCATTTATCATTTCCTGGAACCACTACTTTGGTTCAAACAAATTTATTAACATCCAATGTTGCAACTAATAGGTTAATAAAGTGGGATGAAATAAACTTCCCAAAGACATGGTCTCTCCCCCAGGAAATAGATCCTGAACTATCCTTAATAGGGATATAGACCAAATTATTCAGACTACTGAAGGAGATTTAGAAATAAATTTCACTTCAAAAAGAATAACTAGAATACCCAGGTCCCTATATGCTAGGCACTCAGTTAGTGAATTTTACACAGCTCCTAGCCAATTACCTAGACCTTCTACTTCTCAAATAAGAGAAGAAATAGAGGTCGTTGAGAATATAAGACTAAGCGAAAATAGAGTTCCCCATGGAATTTATCAAAAACCTCATACTCCAAGAGTAGAATCACCTACTCAGTCAGATATGGATTTCCAATTATAATGATAGATGACTCCCCTGGTAGTAAGATGAGACAACTCATCAATGATAAGTTTCAACATGAGAGATACTCTCAATTTAGAAATTGGTTTTTTTAAAAAATTTCAAAACCTGAATTATCCCAATTTAAAGATGAGTATTACACTCAAATGAACCTTGAGCAGGATTTCGTTCCTTTTGTTAAATGGTTTGTTAATTACTTCATAAATAAAAAGCAAGAAGAAATTCTTGTGTTACAAAGACCTTGGTAAAACATTAGAGGAGAAATAATGGAATCTCCTTTTCCCCCTGAACAAACAATAAGTTTGAGTCAAAATACTGAAGCTACCCCTTACCTTAGCCTTCAGTTACAAAGAGTTGAACAAAATCAAGTTACTCTTAAGGAATTAAATTCAGTCATCAGGTCTCAAAATTATACCAATGTTTACCTTGTTTGCTTAGGAGAACAAATTATCTCCATGGAAAAAGATCTCTTATCCATAAAAGATCTTTTAGAAAAACAAATAGAGCGTCAAGATATCATTATTGACCACATAAATAAACCTAAAGACCAAATATCCACATCCACTATTTCGGATGTTCCTATAGTGCAACCTCCTGTTTCCATAGAAGGATTTAAAATGGAAACTAACGGAGAAGAATTTGTTCGTATTTTAGAACAAAAACTAAAAGGACTTAATATCACTGTCATGTCCCGTGAAGATTATTCTGAGGATAATAATGACAACCATATTGACCAGCTTGCTGATATGTTTGCTAATTTAGACATTAGTAACCTTGATATTAATACTAATAGTATTAATAATACTAATAGTATAAATCCTGTTTATTCCCCAAGGCCTATAGAAAAGTATTATTACAAGCGTCCCTCACCGCAAGATTTGCTTTTTGAGGAATCAGAACCTTTCCAGAATTCTTATTCAGGAAAAGCCATTTATGAATGGAATGTTGATGGTCTTAATGACAAACAAATTATAGATACTATCCATAGGATGATCATGTACTCTACTATTTGCAAGCAACATGGAAATTCTGATGCTTCAATAGCATCCTTTATAACAACAGGATTTGTTGGCCAACTTAGAGGCTGGTGGGATCATTATCTCACTGAATCTCAAAAATTAGAGATTATTAATCATAAAAAAATCGTTAAGAGCGAACCAAGAACTAGTACGAGCACTATTGTGGCTACAACCACCACAGGAGAAGAAGATGCAGTGTATACACTGTGTCTCTCCATCTTACAACATTTTGTAGGAACCAATGTCCCCATTGGAGAAAAAATCCAGACACATCTCCAAAACCTTAGGTGTCCTTCTCTCACCCACTTTAGATGGTATAAGGATACTTTTCTTTCAAGAGTTTATCAATTAAACAATCCCAATTATTTTCACTGGAAAGCAAAATTTATTGATGGATTACCTCATTTCTTTTCTGAGAAAGTTAGACAATCCTTAAGACAGAAAAATGATGGGATAAATATAAATTATTCAGATCTTACTTATGGTCATATAATTAGCACTTGTGTTAATGAAGGATTAACTTTATGTAAAGACATAAAGCTTAGAAATCAACTCAAAAAGCAAAAGCTCTCTGAAAAACACCAAATTGGTGAATTTTGTGAGCAATTTGCTTTTGATCTTGGAAAATCTCCAGATAATAAAAAGAAAAAAGGAAAAATATTCCGCAATAAACCTTATAGGGATAAGCCAAAAAATTCTTATAAAAATTCTTATAAGAATAAGAAAAGGGGTCACTACAATAGAGGTAGACCTAAAGAAAAATCTTTTGACCCTAAAGGTAAAAGAAAAGCCAAAAGGCTTGACATAACATGTCATAAATGTGGCAAACCTGGCCATTATGCCAACCAATGTTGGACTAAAAAAGCTCTTAATGAGATAGAAGATGAACAATTACGTTCTCAATTAGAGAAAGTTTTACTTCTCAATTCTGATTCTGAAGATTAGTCTTCAGAAGAAAATATTAATATGATTTATGAATCTTCTTCTGAATGCTCTTCTGAATCTTCTAACAGTAATAATTGTCAATGCAATCAATTAGATTACTGGAAATCAATAGTTGATATGAATGGGTTAAACGTTTTAACCTCAGAACAGGATGAAGCTATAAAGGCTATAGAGTCCATTTCTGATACAAATTTTAAAAGAAAAATGCTTGAGGTTCTAATCCAAGAAAACTCTAGAAAAGAATCCCCTGTTATTACAAAAGCACCTTACCAATTAAGTGAGGTTTTATCTAGATTTAGACAATCTAACATCCGTGAAACTCCTGTTTCTATTATGGATTTAAATAGAGAAATAAATCTCTTAAAAAAATGAGATAGCTCAAATTAAAAAAGAAAACCATGGTTTATCTCAAAGGCTCACTTTCTTAGAGTCCAATAATTCAAAAATTGAAGAAATAGCTTCCACTAATAATTCTTCACCTAGTAATAGATTCCTTTCTCTCATTGATAGAGTAACTTCTCAAAAATGGTTTGTTAGAATAATGTTAGTTATTAATAGAAATTTCATATTAGAAAATGAAGTTGCCCTTATTGATAGTGGCGCTGATTTAAACTGCCTTCAAGAAGGAATTATTCCCACTAAGTATTTTGATAAAACTACTCAATCTCTTACACAAGCTGGAGGAGATAAACTTACGGTTAATTATAAATTATCTAATGCTTATGTTTGTAACAAAGATACTTGTTTACCCACTCACTTTATTCTTGTGAAAAACTTAACTCATAGAATTATATTAGGAACTCCCTTTCTGCATAAAATTATGCCTCTAATTAATGTTGATCAAAAGGGGATTACCTCCATTATTAATAATAAAAGAATTACTTTTGAATTCATTACTGATCCTCATACTAGGATGATTAATGAAGTTAAAGATATTCTTCTTAAAAAAAGAAAAACAAATTTGTTTTCTTAAAGAAGAAGTGGGTTTATTAAACATCACTTCTCAACTAAAAAACCCTGAAGTTCAAAATCAAATTAAATTAATTGATCAACAGTTTAGAGAAGAAATATGCAATGATTTACCTAATGCCTTTTGGGATAGGAAGAAACATGTTATTTCTTTACCTTATCTTGATGACTTTAATGAAAGTCAGATTCCCACTAAAGCTATGCCTGCTCAAATGAATCATGAGTATTTGGATTTATGCAAAAAAGAGATAGAATCTCTTTTGGAGAAAAAATTAATAAGAAAATCCAAATCTCCTTGGAGTTGCACAGCTTTTTATGTCAATAATGCTGCAGAAAAAGAACGTGGAGTTCCTAGACTCGTTATTAATTACAAACCACTTAGTAAAGTGTTAAAATGGATTAGATATCCTATTCCTAATAAAAAAAGATCTTTTAGATAGATTAAACAATGCTTTAATCTTCTCTAAATTTGATATGAAATCTGGTTATTGGCAAATTCAGATTAATGAATCTGATAAGTATAAAACAGCCTTTACCGTACCTTTTGGACATTATGAATGGAATGTCCTTCCTTTTGGCCTTAAAAATGCCCCTTCTGAATTTCAAAATATTATGAATGATATTTTCAATCCTTATACGGAATTTATAATTGTTTATATTGATGATGTTTTAGTTTTTTCAAAAACTATAGATCAACATATGAAACATTTGAAAATATTCAAAGGATTAATTAAGCATAATGGATTAGTAATATCTGGTCCTAAGATGAAACTTTTTCAAACAAAGGTTAGATTTTTAGGACATGAAATTGACCAAGGAACTATAATTCCTATACAAAGTATTGAATTTTATTCTAAATTCCCTAATATTATTACAGATAAGAAACAATTACAAAGGTTTCTTGGTAGCCTTAATTACATAGCAGATTATTATGAAAATCTAGCTAAAGATACGGCAATATTACATGCTAGGCTTAAAAATAATCCTGGCCCTTGGACAGAAAAACATTCTCAGGCAGTCCAAAGAATTAAAAATAAGGTGAAATGTTTGCCTTGTTTATCTCTTGCTAATCCTAAGTATTTCAAAATTGTTGAAACTGATGCTTCAGACTTAGGCTATGGAGGAATCCTTAAACAAATAATACCTGAAACCTCAAAAGAAGTTTTGGTTAGATTTACTTCTGGAAAATGGAATCCAACACAAGCAAAATATTCAACTATCAAGAAAGAGATGCTTTCTATTATAAAATGCATTTCAAAATTTCAAGATGATCTTCTTAATAAAAAAATTTTATTAAAAATTGATTGTAGCTCAGCTAAATCAATTATTGAAAAAGATGTTAAAAATCTTGTTGCTAAGCAAATTTTTGCTAGTTGGCAATCGCAATTATCTATGTTTGAAATTGATATTCAATACATTAAAGGTGAAAATAATTCACTTGCTGATTATTTAACTCGTGAATTTTTGCAGGGAAAAAATGATGACCCCATATAGGGGTAGAGGCCGCGGTTATGGCCGTGGTGGGAGAGGGAGTAACAATATGTTACCCCAGCCAGAATCAAACATTCCTCTAATAGGGGATTGGACTACTGTCTACAAAGGTAGAAAAGTGCAGCAATTACCTGCATCTTCAGCAAAAAGGGAAGATATTGCTTCCTCTTCCTCTAATAAAACTACATCCTACAAGGAAGTTGCGATTAATAACCCACCTCAAGAACAAATGGATTATTTTGAAAATCCAGTAACTGAGAAAATCATGTATATTGATGATGAAGATATAAAGATAAATCTAAATGATGGATGGTCTATCAAAACTAGATACCTCGAATCAAGAGGATATTCAGGTCTTCATGGAAAATCTAGGCCCAACCTAGAAATTCTCCTGACTGTTACCGAATCGGTAACAATTACTCACCATTACCAAAACAATAATCCTGAAAGTTTTATAAACTTCAGTAAATGTCACATTAACAAAATTTTGTTACCAAGAGAATTGGGTCTCAACCCAAATGCGGAAAAGGCAATAAGAATTGCAGAAAGAAAGTATATTTAATTTAATTATTGGGACTATGTCCAGGCTTTCACTCAAGCCTTTTATTATCAAAATCCCAAGAACAAGCATTCTTGGTTTTTCTCTATTAATGAAGAGATGGTTAATAAACCCATACCAAATTGGTTTTATGAATGGTGGGCTAAATTTGGTCCATCTTTGGAAATTCTTCCTAAAGAAATTCTTAACTTATATAATCCATGGTGTGATAATAGTTCACTTATTGTAAAAATTTTATCTGATAATTTAATCATTGGACAATGTCCATTATTGTTCTTTATTAAATTTCAGATTCCATGGATATGGAGATGGACAATCACCATATCAAAAAACAAATTTAACATTCCCATTTTAGAAAGAAATTTCTTTTATAAATGGTGGAACAAGATGAGTTCAGAGAATGTCCAGAATAAAATTAAATTAATTGAAGAAGCAATAGCTGAAGACCAGAATAATAAGGTCAAGGAACAAAGCTCCCAACAAATGTCTATGGAAAACTTGAAGAACTTCTTCAAGAGAAAATTTCCAATGAATCAGAAGACGAAATTATGGTCAGAATTTTGGATCATATGAAGAACCAATTCTTCTCTACTTTTCCATCAAAAGCATCAAAAGATGAGGATTCATCTATGAAGACAAGCTCTTCCATGGGATCAATGGATTCCCATAATTTTGAAGGTTTAGCAGGAGAAGGTCAAGCAGATGAAGCTACTGCATAAGATTTCTGGGATGCAATGATTCAATCTTTGAAAGAAAAAAGAAAAGCAAAGAATTAATTTGTTATCTTGTCTAAATATAATGAAGTAAGAATCAATAGACAAAGGTTAAAGGACAAGAAATAATAGAAGAAGAATCTTTCTAAAAGCAAAAGGACGAGGGAATCTTATCTTGTCTTTAATAATTTCTAGGCATAATTGCATGCATTTTCTATCTTTTGTAAAAGATGAGGGAATAAGAATCTTATCTTATCTTGTCTTTAATAATTTCTAGGCATAATTACATGCATTTTATTTCTTTTGTAAAAGAAAAGGGAAAAAGAATCTTATCTTGTCTTTAATAATTTCTAGGCATGCATTTGATTTTTGTAGTTTCTTGTTAATTGTTGTGACGATGGGGCCCCAAGTGTACCCGACAATAATTATACAAGTTACTGGCTATTGTAAGTTTTAGTTATCGGCTTAAATAGTAAGCATTTTCTTCCCTATATAAAGGGATTTAAGTTTCATTTGTAAACACACCTTGGAACACCTTTGAATAACAAGTTTGAACTTTCTTGCAATATTGTCTCACAATCTTCTATACTCCTCTTTTCTTTACTAAAATTCCGATCCTGCTTCCGCTAATATATATATATATATATATATATATATATATATATATATATATATATATATATATATATATATATATATATATATATATATATATATATATATATATATATATATATATACATATGTATATATATACATATGTATATATATATACACATATGTATATATATATACACATATGTATATATATATACATATGTATATATATATATATATATATATATATATATATATATATATATATATATATATATATATATATATATATATATATATATATATATATATATATATATATATATACATATATATATATATATATATATATATATATATATACACATATGTATATATATATATATATATATATATATATATATATATATATATATGTACATATATATATATATATACATATATATATATATATATACATATATATATATATATATATATATATATATATACACATATGTATATATATATATATATATATATATATATATATATATATATATATATATATATATATATATATATATATATGTACATATATATATATATATATATATATATATATATATATATATATATATATACATATATATATATATATATATATATATATATATATATATATGTACATATATATATATATATATATATATATATATGTACATATATATATATATATATATATATATATATATATATATATATATATATATACATATGTACATATATATATATATATATATATATATATATATATATATATATATACATATGTACATATATATATATATATATATATACATATATATATATATATATACATATATATATATATATATATATATATATATATATATATATATATATATATATATATATATATATATATATATATATATATATATATATATATATATATGTACATATGTGTGTATATATATATATATATATATATATATATATATATATATATATATATATATATATACATACATAAAAATCAATAACTAAAAATAAATAAAACCCTTCTTTAAAAGTTAAAAGAAAATCTAACAAAATAATTAAGAAAATAAAATTTAAGAGAAAGGGGGTGTAGAAAAAAACACGGTGGGCCCTTAGGCCCACATCTTGAAACACGACATGGATCCAACAGTTAGTCAAACAAAATTAAGTTAAAAAAAAACAAAATGAAAAGGGTATCACGACTCATCACCATCAAAACATCAACAAAGTGACGAACAATAAAACTGGCCATGGAAGCTTTCGTCGATGCGTGAAACGACCACATTCATCCAAGACCCTTGCGAATCACTTTGTCTCTCTCCGTCTCAGTGCCATGGTTTTCTCAGTGTCACTCCCTCCCGCTCTTTCATTTTCTCACTCGTAATCGGTTCAATTTCGACTTCCAGTTCGATCCGCTTCGATTTCAAGTTTGTCTTTGTTTTTGATTTACTCAGGCTCGACTCCTTCTTCTCAATTTCTTCTCTTCTTAGTTTATTGCTATGGGTTCTGAGTTGTTGTTTGAACGAAGTTTGATTATGTGCTTTTGAATGAGGTTGAAAGGAGAATATTTGGTTGTTGATTTAGGTTTTGGAAGAAAAGGGAAGGGCTGATGAACAAGTTTGAGGTGGGTTTTGTTGTTTCGGTTTTTATCTGGGTTTGGAATAACTGAAGTGGGGTTTACTGTGTTGGCTGGGTTTTAATTGTTTGAAGTTGGAATGGTTGGGATTTGATGAAGTTAGTTTGGTTTATGTTGAAATGGTTTTGCTGTGTGATTTGTTAATGGATGTTTGAAGATGACGGTACGGAGACGGACGATTTTCGTTTGATTTTCTGGCTTGGTTGTTGGTTGTAGCGTTTTGAAAGAGAAGAGGGATATGGAGTTTGTTTTGAAGAAGTTAAGGTTGAATGAAGAAGATGGCCGGAAACTGAGTTGATGAGATGGTGGTGTCACGGTTTCTGAAGGAGATGAAGTTGATGAAGCAGAAGATGAGTTGGGAAAACAATGGCGGCAGAAAATCGAAAGAGGAAGTCTGAGTTTGTGTTGCTGTTGTTTGTTTGTGGTTGACAGAGTTATGGTTGAAAGCTTGAAGGAGGTTTGAAGGTTTTGAAGTGTTGTTGGTTGAAGAAGAAGGGTGAAAGGAGGTTGAAGATAGAGTGGATCCAGAGGGAGAATGTTGTTTTTTTTAAGCAAGAATGAAGGTGAGTGTGTTATGGTGGAATTTCGGTTAAAGAAAATGACAGTTGGAGGAAGACGTTTTTGAAGTTGATGAGATGTTGTTGGTTTTTCTGGTGATAGTTTGATGATGATGGAGATTTTGAAACTGAGGTTATGATGTTGTGTGGTTCACTCTTATGAAGGTTATCTTTGCATAAGGTGAGAGTTGTGAGGGGAGAATCTCGTGAGGTTGAGGTTTTGAGATGGAGATCTATCGATGTTTTGAGGGAGAGAGGTTTATGGGTTGTGATTTCGGTTTTGTTGGAGATTGAGAGAGTTTATGAAACATGTTTCTGGGTTATGGATTTCGAGTGGGTAAGGAAAAGATTGAAGGAGAAAATAGGTTTCTGGTTACGGTTTTGATTGAGTTTCACGGTCCCTTTGTATCCATCTTCTCATCTTATGGTTCCCCCCTCCCCCCCCCCCCCCCCCCCCCACCCACCCAATGTGACTTTGTTTTCTCCTCTTTAAAACCTCAACAAAACCTTGCTTTTTCTTTCAAAATTAAAAGCTTATCTATCTCATTATTGTGTTTTTTGATCCATTGCTTTCATGTTGCAGGATTTGGCTTGGTGTGGTTTGTATCGTACAGTTTCTGCAGGTTAGCACCAAGGCACAGCAGGTCTGTTGTTGTCCTTTTATTGGCTGTTTTTTTTTTAGGTCATGGTTTGTTGGAGGGTTTTTGGCTGGTTGTGGTAGAGCAGGTACGGATTGGTTGTTGCTTTGCATTGCGGTACAAGTTGCAGCAGAGGTTAATTGTAGCCTTGTATTGTGAGCTTCATTTGGGGTCGTACCAGTTGAAGGAAGATAGTGGTGAAGGCATGTTGTAAGTGCGTACAATCCGTTGAGGTGTGGGCTGTATTATACGATTTGTTTATTTCCAACTGTAAAGGTTTGTTGCAAAATTCTTTGTGGAGAGCAACAATTGTGGCCGCGAAAAGATCATGGTGATATTGTGTTGTGTTGGGTATATCGTGGGTGGTTTTACAGATCATACGATTTTATCGTTATTGATTTTATCTGTTGTGAGGCACTTGTTTGCAGGTGAAGTTACAAAGGTTGGCGATGACAAAAGCAGCTGCAGCAGGTTTTGCCTGGCGTGGGATTTTTGTGTGAAGGTTTTGGAGTGCGGCTGAGGGTTTCAGCAATTGTTGTCTTTGTCGGTACGGTTTTGTTTCATAGTGATCTGGTACCCCCTAATTTCTGCAGTGTGTTTATGCAGGTAGTGTAATGGGTGGCGTGTAATGTTTGTGTGAGTTGTACCGTGTTGCAGGTTTATGGTTGAGGAGCATGGCAATTGGCATCACAGCGGTACGAATTTGCAGGTTCTAGCATGTAGTATGGATAGGGACGGTTGTGAGGTACGGTCTATAGGCTGGAAGGTTTTGGGATGTTTATGTCGTGACGCGCTTCCTCTATTCTTGCCAGTTGTGTAGCTTCAAATTTTGGTTTTTTCCTTTTCTCAAAAACAACATTTGGTCGTCTGGGCCCCTTTCATTTTGTGATGTCTCGCCTTCTGCAGTTTCTTGAGTTTTATTTTGAATTTGTGACAAAGCCATATGGGTATTTGCACCACTTTATGAACCACTGAGTCATGAATCCTTGTAATATAAATTATGAATGAATCCTTATATTTCCACTTCTTGAATTTCAATTTAATAATCACTTTACAATTCATGCTCTAATATTGTGGCTTTTATTATTGGGTGATTCTCAATTTCAAAATGTTGTGATCTTGAAACTCAAAGAATTCACTTGGTTAGGGAAAGCACTTAGACCCTTCTTGAACCAATTTGTATTACTTTGAAACAACTCAAAAATAAATTTGGGAAGGCATTATTCGTAACTTGTAAATGAATTCTCATGACTTAAAAGAAATTAATCTAATAAGCACGAGACATCTTAATCACGACTTAATCACGACTTCCCATTACAACTTGACATAACTCATCTTACGCCTTAATTCCACCATGAATTGAATTAAACACATGCTCGAATTACAAATTAGTTGTACGTTTAACGATCCCAACTCAAAATCACTAATAACCATCATAACAACAGTTCTTCCAACCATGACTTGTACATATGCTTGATCCACTTGAATATGACTAAAAATCCTCTTGATATAAGCCTCAAAGCCACTCGATCACATCTTGACCACTCTGCCATGCTAATGGGGATATCTTTTTTCTTATTTCCACTAGGGTTCCACATATTTGCAAAGGCCTGTAATCTCAATGAGTACAGACAAATCCCCCATCCTTAAAACTTCATAAAATCATGGCCAAAGGCCAAATGACCATCTATAGCAAGATCATGAATGCACACTAGAACGTGGTATCAGAAATTTGAAATGGTAGGACAAATTTAGGGTATGACAATTGTCATGCATCATATGTCACTATTATTGTGGAAGATGTATGTTTGTTATTTTAGAGTGGGGACTAGTGGTTGTCCCAAGCTCAAAATGGGGGCTTGGAGCTTAGAATTGATTGAAGCTCTAGATTTACAGTTGATTGGGACCTAGTTCATATAAAGAACTAAATGTTGAGTCAGTACCGCATGCATATAGAGTTGAGTTGTGAGTTTGGTTTAGAGTGGAGACCATGTCGAGCATGAGTTGAGTCATTGTTGCGTTATATTACATTATGATGAGATGTTTGTGTAATGTTGAATATTCTTGCATGATTGTGTGTGTGTGTGTGTGTGTGTGTGTGTGTGTGTGTGTGTATGTGTGTGTGTGTGTGTGTGATGTGCGTGAAATGTGAGTACATGATGTCGATGTGCATTTTTAATTTTGTGAATCTATCCTAATTGTATATGCGCCGTTTATTATTTGAATGTATTCTCACCCCCTTTTGTGTTACTGTGTTTGTGCTCCTTTGGAGTATAGATAATCAGGTACATGAGTACGAACTTGAGGTTAAGCACGATGATGTGCCTCTTTAGTTGTTCATCGTTCGAGTTTGTAGTTGGAGCCACTCTGACATGTAACACGAGAGGGCAAGATGTTTTGTATTTTATATTATGTTGCATATCTCCATGTGTTTTTAACCTTGAATCATTTTTCAAATGTTTGGTTGTGAGGCTTTAATGCTAACTAATTTCTAAATTTTCCGCTGCTTATGAAATGAGTTGTTTTTAATTATATGGTTCAAGTATGTGATGTTTATATGTTAGGTAACATTATAGTTTTTGGATTTCTGTTTTATTTAATTAATTGTCGATTTGGGAAGTAAGGTGTTACATAATGGTATTAGAGCCTAGTAATTATCCATAGCTTTTCCCGTCAGGTAATTTTCAAGTGCGAAAATTCTTTTAAGTGGGGGAGAGTTATAATACCCTGATTTAAATATTTGCTTATTTAATTTAATTGAGTAATTTATTTAAATAATTATTTTGCAACGTGTGAGATGTTTGGCCGGTGACGACATTTGTGGTATTTTGTGTTAATTAATTAGTTTAGAGGGAATTAATTAATTAATTAATAAGAAATTAGAGAGAATAAGTAGAATTGGACCGATTTTGTAAATTGATAAAATTTAGTGGTGAGTGGATTAGAGCTGAACTTTAGTTGGGCAAAAAGTGTAATTAAAAGGAAGTAAAAAGAATTATATATATATATATATATATATATATATATATATATATATATATATATATATATATATATATATATATATATATATATATATATATATATATATATATATATATATATATATATATATATATATATATATATATATATATATATATATATATATATATATATATATATATATATATTCAAAAAGGTAGAAAGAAATTAGGTTTTTAGAGGACTTTCTATCGGTATGTGAAAACAAGGGAATTGGAGAGAAGAGCTTGGAAAGAGAGGGCTAGGACTAGAGAGAAGAAATCATTATAAGTTTGCCTTGCTAAATTTTGCTGGAATTACAAGCTAAGGGGGGATTTTTCATCTAAGGTTGCTTATATCATGAAATGATAGAGAGGTTTTCCTTAACCTCTAATAGAGTTTTGTGTTTTCTCTATTGATTGATTATGAGCATGATAAATGAATGTGTGATTCTGTTTTGTCATAGATTTATGTGATAATATGTGTTTTATCGTTGTTTGATTTATTGTTCATTACTCAATTGATGTTATGATGAATTGTGTTGAAATTGAGGATTTTAGGGTATAATTATAATTGATCAATTCATGAAAAAAAATGATGAATAACTATCATTTAAGGGATAATTGATATGTTAGTCCTGATAGAATGTGATATAATTGATGTATGAGTTATTCTGAACGTTTGGATTTTTACGGAATCAAAATCAAAGGTCCGGAAGGTCTCAAATGGTGGAAAAACTAGAAGAAAAATGGTGCAGACTGATTTGATTTAAATAAGAGGTTTACATTGTGGTTTTGATTCAAATCACAGACTTTTGGGTCGCCCCTTTCTGGTTTGATTCGAATTAGATTTTACACTTGATTCGAATCAGAAAGGCAAATTGAGCCAAAATACTATTTTATCATGATTTTTAGTTCCATAAATCCAAATGTGGTGTGGTTCAAAGCGTTAGAAAGCTAATGTGTATGATATCTTATAGTGATGTATTGAGAGCAATGTTTTAAAAACCGGATCGAAGATTTAACCGGTGAAAATTACAGTTTAAGGTTTAATTGGTTAAACTGTCTAAACCTACGGTCGAACCGTTTATTAAATAAATTAATAATATGAAACTAAATTTTATAGATATTTCACACATAATTATATGTTCACAAGTTAATAAAATAAATATTTCAAAAGTCCATTACAAATGTAATACAACAATATCGATAATACATAACATAACATACTAAAACGCTTCATTTCAAGCATCATTTAAGAATATTTTGACCAACCTAAAGAATTAAAATAAATTAAATTAAACTAATTCAAACCAAAATTAAAATAATAGAATATAATAACTAAAATAAAGTTCAAATAATTAAGAATACCTAAATTAAATAAGATAGAATACCAAAATATAAATAATACAATATACTTCATTAAATAACAAAAAATCAAATTTGAGTTGAACTACGACATAAAAGTTTTAATTGACAACAACAAACAATATTGACTTGAATGACAATCAATATTGAGTTGGACATCGTGACTATGTTTGAAACAGATGACATGATGATGATGGAGTCTGGTAGAAAGAAAAACTATAATGAAGTGACAAAACTTATAAGTTTGTATGGTTGTCAAAATTACATGGAATCATTTTTTATAATTGGGGAATGTATGTTAATTTTTTATGTTAACATATTAAAATTTTAAAAATGGTCAATTTGATGAATTTTTTGAATCAGACGATTTTACAACACCGGCTCCAGTTCTTTGGTTTGAATGGTTTTAGGCGGTTTAATCCAGTTTTTCGGTTTTACACCAGTTTTGACCCACTAGCGGTTTTGAAAGGTTGACCCAATCGGATTCATCTCCGATTCTCGGTCCAACCGATTGAACTGTTCGATTCGGTTCAGTTTTTAAAACATTGATTGAGAGGCTAAATGGATACTGGAATTTTTGAAAATTAATTATTTACTTTTTATGAAATAGTTAACAGTAACGAGCGAACAATTAATTGTGTAAATGGATGAATTAATGATGAAGTGGTGTTAAGATGATTTAACATGATTGAGTAATATATATATATATATATATATATATATATATATATATATATATATATATATATATATATATATATATATATATATATATATATATATATATATATATATATATATATATATATATATATATATATATATATATATATATATATATAGTTTGTGTATATATGTGTGTGTGTGTGTGTGTGTGTGTGTGTGTGTGTGTGTGTTCAATGTGTGAATATAGTTTGTGTATCATATGTATAATTGTGTGATAATTCTACATGTTTATTGATGATTGATGAAGCGGGTGGTTTAGAGTGAGAAATACTCGTATTACATTGAGTGCATGATGAATTATAGTCAGAGTGGAGTTGTAGTCCTTACCATATAGATTTATGTGAATGTTTACAGTCAAAGTAGGGTTGTATTCATGGTGATATTATGTCATTGTATGATTAATTATCATGCATCATTTGTCGTTGTTGTTGTGAAAGAGGCGTGTTCACTAGTTTAGAGTGGGAACTAGTGGCTATCCCAACCTCAGAGTGGGGGCATGGAGCTTGCAGTTGATTGGAGCTTGGGGTTCGCAGTTGATTGATACCTTTTGTATGAAGAACCAAATGTTGAGTTTGTACTGCATGCATATAGAGTTGAGTTGAGAGTTCATTTCAAATTGGGGACCATGGTGAGCACGATTCTTGTCATTGTTGCATTATATTACATGATGATGAGATGTTTGTGTAATGATGAATACTCTTGCATGATTGTATATGTGTGTGTGTGATTGTGAGGTGGGTAAAATATGAATACATGATGTTGATGTGCATTTATGATTATGTGAATCTATCCTAATCGTATATGTACCATGTATTATTTGAATGTATTCTCACTCCTTTTTGTGTTGTTGCGTATGTGATCCTTTGGAGTACAGATAATCAGGTAGCTGAGTAGGAGCTTAAGGTTGAGGACAATATTGTGCCTCTTTATTTGCTTGTTGTTTGAGTCTATAGTTGGAGTCACTATGATATGTAACACGAGAGGACATGTTGTTTTATCATTTATATTATGTTTCAAATCTTCATCTGTCTTTATCATTGAACCATTTTTCAAACTTTCGTTGTTGAGGCTTTTATGCCAAGTATTTTATAATTTTCGCTGCTTGTCAAATAATTTCATTTTTAATTAGTTGGTTCAAGTATAAGATGTTTGTATGTTGAGTAACATTATACTTGTTAGATTTATGTTTTATTTAATTAATTGTCGAGTCAAAAGTTAGGTATTGCATAGTAGTATCAGAGCAGGTCGGTCCATCCGGTCAGGTTTTTGTCATGTGATTTATTTCTGGTATGTGACATGTGTGTGAAACACTGTCAGTGTTCATTTATTTTTCTAACCGCTTTTTGGAAGGAGCGGGATTGAAACAAGTGGAGGAAGCTTCTACTTCTTTGAGAGATTTCAGGTGTGAAGGATTAGTTCAGTGTGTTGCTGATTGCAAGAGTTCAGGTTGTTAGATGAGTGATCAGTGTTGTTTCCTGATTTTGTTGAAGAGGAAGACTCAAAGTTCGTATCTGCTGAGTGTGTGTCAAGGTTGTACTTTGAAGTGTCTGCTATGAATGGTAGCATGGTCATTGATACTCCAGCTAATGGTTCAGTGACTACTTCATTGTTGTATTTGAATTGTTTGTTGTCAATATTTGGGCAAGATTTTGGAGTTGACTTAGTTTGTTTACCTCTTAGTCAACTTGATGTTATTCTAGGAATGAATTTGTTAGAGTTCAACCACGTGTTTATCAATTACTTTGATATATCAGTGAAGTTTTTTGAATTCTAAGAGAGTACAAAGTCGAGTTTCATAACCGTGAGGCAGGTAGAGATGTCCTTGAGAGAGAGTGCCTAAGTGTTCATGGTGCTCATGTCTTAGAGTGGGGGAAGCGATAGAATAATTACGGATTTATCTGTTATATGTGAGTTTCTTGAGGTGTTCCTATATGACATTAGTGGTTTTTCAGCAGAGCGTGAGGTGGGGTTTTCTATAGACTTAGTACCTGGTACTAGTCTTATGTCTATGTCTCCTTATATAATGTATGTCTCATAGCTGATTGAGCTGAAGAAATAGTTGAAGGATCTGCTCGAGAAGAAATTTATTCGGCTGAGTGTTTCGCCACGGGGAGCACTGATGTTGTTAGTTAAGAAGAAGGATGCTAGCATGAGGTTGTGTGTCGACTATCGACATATGAACAAGGTTACTATCAAGAAGTATTCACTTACAAGGATTGATGATCTGATGGATCAATTGGTTGGTGCCTGTGTGTTTAACAAGATTAATTTGCGTTCGGGTTATCATTAACTTCGTGTGAGACCAGAAGGTATCCCGAAGACTGCTCTCAGAATAATATATGGTCATTACGAATATTCAATGATGACGTTTGGTGTGTCTAATTCACCTAGAGTGTTCATGGAGTACATGAATAGAATATTCCATTCGTACTTAGATCAGTTTGTGATTATACTCATTGACAATATTCTGATATATTCGAAGTCTGATAAAGAGCATGTGGGAGCATCTGAGAGTTGTATTACAAACCTTGAAAGAAAAGAAGTTATATGTGAAGTTTTCTAAGTGATTTCTAGTTGAAAGAGATGAGTTTCATTGGCCACATGATTTATAGGGATGGTATTGTTGTTGATCTTTCTAAGATTAATGTTGTGTTGCAATGGGAGACTCTGAAGTCTATTACTGAGATAAGAAGTTTTATTGGTTTGGGTGGTTACTACAAAAGGTTTATTGAAGGTTTTTCGAAGTTGGAATTGCCTTTGACTCACTTGAATCGAAAGGGTCAAGCCTATGTATGGAATATTCAGTGCGAAAAGAGTTTTCAAGAACTCAAGAAGAAGTTGACGTCTGCTCTAATTTTGATTTTGCCAAGTCTAAGTGAATCCTGTATGGTGTATTGTGATGCTTCGAAGATGGCTCTAGGTGGTGTTTTAATTTAGAATGGTCAAGTTGTAGCTTAAGCTTCTAGACAGTTAAATATTCATGAGAGGAATTATCCTACGCATGATCTAAAATTGGCAGCTGTAGTGTTTGTGTTGAAAATTTGGAAGCATTATTTGTTTGGCTCCAGATTTGAGATTTGATCACAAGAGTTTGAAGTACTTATTCAATCAGAAAGAGTTGAATATGAGACAAAGGAGATGAATCGAATTTTTAGAGGATTATGACTTTGGCTTGAGTTGTCATCCAGATAAGGCCAATGTTATAGCCGATGCTTTAAGCAGAAGGTTGTTGTATATGTCGATGCAAATGGTTTGAGAATTGGAGTTGTTTAAGCAATTCAGATATATGAGTTTGGTATGTTAAGAAACTTCTAGTAGTGTGAATTTGGGTAGGTTTAAGCTAACTAGTGGTATCCTTGAAGAGATCAGAGAAGGTCAGAAGATCTATTTAGGATTGGTTGATCGAATCGTGTTAATCAATCAAGGGAAAGAAGGTAATTTCAAGATCAACGAGAATGGTGTGATGCAATTTAGAGACATAGTTTGTGCACATGATATACCAAAACTTAAGAAAAGCATTCTTGAGGAAGGACATATAAGTGGTCTGAGTATTCATCCTGATGCCACTAAAATGTACCAAGACTTAAAGAAAATATTTTGGTGGCTAGGAATAAAGAAGGAAGTAGATGAGTTTGTTTACGCTTGTTTGACTTGTCAGAAGTTGAAGATTGAACATCATAAATCATCGGGTGTGATGCAACCATTGATTATTCTTGAGTGGAAGTGGGAATGCATTTCAATGGATTTTGTGACAAGTTTTACGAATACGAAGAAGGGGTGTGATTCCATATGGGTGATTATGGATAGATTGACTAATTCGGCTCATCTCATACCGATTAAGATCAGTTATCCTTTGCAAAAGCTAGTCGATTTATATATTGAGAAGATTGTTAGCTTGCATGGTATTCCATTGAGTATTGTGTTAGATAGAGATCCGAGATTTACATCAAGGTTTAGGAATAGTTTGTAAGAAGCGATGGGTACTAAGCTGAAGTTGAGTTCTGCTTATCATCCTCAGACAGATGGTCAGACCGTAAGTATTATTCAGTCTTTGGAGGATTTGCTAAGAGCGTGCATTTTGGAGCAAGGAGGTAATTAAGATAGTTAATTGTCACTGGTTGAGTTCACCTACAAAAATAGTTTCCATTCTAGCATTGGAAGGACATCATTTGAGGCGTTGTATGGTAGGACGTGTAGGATACCTTTGTGTTGGTATGATTCTGATGAGAGTGTTGTGCTTAGACTTAAGATAGTTCAACAAACTATTGAGAAGATAAAGATGATACAAGAGAAGATGTAAGCTTTACAAAGTTGATAACACGAAATCGTATATATATATATTGACGCATAATTCAACTAATGTTTGACTGGTTTCAATCCGATTTCGGGTTCTTTCCATGTTATTTGTCTGATATTTTGCAGGTATTTGATGATCATGTCTAAACAAAGCAATATGAAGAAAAGAAGAAATTACAGATGAAATATGGACGAAAACCAGATGAAAACAACATGAAAAACGCAGAATGCACATTTTGCTGCTGTGACGACCGTCACACCTCCATGACGACCGTCACACGGGTGACGACCGTCACACACCATGACGACCGTCATGCAGGCAAAAACGCACAACTTCAATTGAACGTGCAAAATACAGTTCCAAGTCCCAAATAATGTACCACTACTCTCTGATATTTCTGCCTCCAAGTCCACCTTCTTCAAATTACAACCGTTAGAATTCTACTTCTATAAAAGGGGAAGGAGGGGAGCTGAGAAAGAGGGCCACATTCAGACAACGAAGTGCTACCCAGATTTATTTCCAGAGCAAAATTTAGTTTTATTCTTTCTGTTTTTGTTTCCTTTCCCTATTCCTGTATTCCATTTCTACAATATTCGTTTGTGCGCTCTATTGGTTTGAAGACATAATCCTGCCGACATCGTTGGGATTCGGCCAAAAGCCAATTGGATACGTTACAGGTTTTTCATTATTTCGTTAATTGTAACTTTAATTCTCAGTACTATGAATGTTCTAAGTTTCTGTTTTTTATTTATGTTTTACCTTTCCCAAATCCATGTCTAGCTAAATCAGAGTAATCGATATGTAATAATAATTCAGACGGGATTTGATAATAACCGGTTGAAAACTTTCTTTTTCAAAAGTTGTTTATGGTCTGAGTGTTTAAACTTATTTACTGAATAAACGTTCGTCGCGAAAGCGAGAACTTATTTAAAAGTAGTTTTGCCACGACAGTGGGAAATTAATTAAGGTACGAACCAACAAGCGACAGCTGCGGTAAGACCAGATAGTAAACACTAGGCATTTGTTTTAATAACAGCGAAAGCACTTTAAAATGGATTAGAACTTAGAGATTTCCAAAAAGTAGTTTTAACCCCGAATGGGACAGCGAAAGCGTATATTCGGCCCTTAGAATTATGACTAGCGTCAACAACCATCGTGAGACGAAAGTCTTCAGATCACTATTTTCTGCTTAAATAAATTCTGAAAAATATTTTATATACCGGTAACTTGTCAAATCCCCGAAGAACATAATTACTGCATATTGATTCACGTAATTATAATTCAAGTAACGCTTTTAGTTCCCTTTAGTGACAGAAATTATTCCCTTAAACATTATCTACCTAGCTAAACATAGTAACTCCCGAGAACACTAGTTTGATTACGAGTCCCTGTGGGATCGATATCTTTTATTACTACGCGATAGACTGTGCACTTGCAGTTAAGTTGTATTAGACATAGAAAGTCGCGATCAAGTTTTTGGCGCTGTTGCCGGGGACCCGTTTAGTCAATAGTGTAACCTTCTGTTACGCCGTATAGACTAGGTTAACAATTTTATTTTCCCTTTACTCATTCTGTCGATTGTATGCCAAGTAATCGCCCACAAGGCGATATCTTAAAACCTTCAGTCGCAGAACTAGAGCACTTCTTACATTTAAGAAGTCGCATCATTGAGTACCAACTAAAACATAACATTCTCGATCCTCTCACTCACATTCCCAAATCCGAAGAAGAATCAAAGATGGCCGAAGGACCTCAGAACAAACCGCTGAAGGCATACGCTACACCCTCTCAGATGGAGCCTAGAAGTAGCATTGCTGCCCCAACTATTACTCGAAACGATTTTGAGATGAAACCCTCATTGCTGTCAGCTGTACAATAAAACCAATTCTCAGGAAATGCAACCGAGGATCCAAACGAACATTTAACAAAGTTTGTACAATACGCAGACACAGTGAAAGCAAATGGAGTAACTCCAGACGCAATAAGACTTCGTCTTTTCCCTTTCTCTCTTAGAGACAGAGCGTGGACATGGTTACAATCCTTACCATCCAACTCCGTTACGAGGTGGGAACAGTTGAAGAACATCTTCTTAGCGAGATATTTTCCGCCAAGCAAAACTTCTATGCTTAGAGCTCAAATCAACGGATTTCGATAAAAAGATACTGAATCTCTTTACGAAGCATGGGAACGATTCAAAGATATGATGAGAACATGTCCTCACCACGGTCTAGAAGACTGGGTGACGATCCATACTTTCTATAATGGGCTTTTATACAACACCAGATTAACGGTAGACGCCGCAGCGGGCGGTGCACTTATGGATAAGCCATACGACGAAGCCTATCAACTAATCGAAAACATGTCTCAGAACCACTGCCAATGGGGAAGTGAACGCATTCCAACAGAGAAACCTACAGCGAAAGGTGGGATGTACGAGATCAGCAGCCTTGAAAAGTTCAACGCTAAAGTAGATGCTCTAGCACAGAAGATTGACAGACTGACCGTTAACCCCACTGCAACCGTCGCTGCCGTAACTCCAAACTGCGAGTTATGCGGAATCGCCACTCATAATGCGCCCAAATGCCCATTGCTGGCCGGAATCCCACCAGACCAAGTAAATTATGCTCAAGGAAATCCCTACGCAAATACCTACAACCCAGGTTGGCGAAATCATCCAAACTTTTCTTACAAAAGCGATAATGCATTGCAAATGCCTGCTGCTCCGCCAGGATATCAGAAACCAGCTGCTGCTCAGACTGCACCTAGGAAATCAAACCTCGAGTTGATGATGGAAAAATTCATAGCTACTCAAGCTCAAACAAACAAAGAATTCCTGAATCAAAACATACACACTAGCGAGCAAATTAAACAGCTGACCGGAAAAGTAGACGCTTTAGCCACCCACAACAAAATGTTAGAAACACAGATATCACAAGTGGCTCAACAACAAGCCTCTGCTGCCGCACCCGCTGGCACATTTCCTGGACAACCCGAATAGAATCCAAAAGGTCAAGCAAATGCTGTAATACTAAGAAGCGGAAAAGAATTGGACGAACCGATCGATCCGAGGACCGAAAACTCAGCCATGCAACAAAAACCAACTGAACAAGCAGAAAAGGAATCCGAGTTAGAAAAGAAGGAAGACAACGAGAAGGAGGATACAGCAAGTGAAAAAACTCAAGCACCTCCAGCGCCATATAAACCACCTATCCCTTATCCTCAAAGATTAATAAACTCCAAAACTTCAGGACAATTTAAGAAATTTGTAGAGCTCCTTAAACAGTTGAATATCACTATTCCTTTTACAGAAGCGATAACTCAAATGCCGTCATACGCTAAATTTCTCAAAGAAATCCTGTCAAATAAGAGAAAGATCGAGGATAACGAAACAGTTACACTTATTGCAGAGTGTAGCGCTATTATTCAAAACTACATGCCTCCTAAATTAAAAGACCCAGGTAGTTTCTCCATACCCTGCGTCATAGGAAAGTTCGTAATAGACAAAGCTCTATTCGATTTAGGAGCCAGTATCAGTGTTATGCCATTATCTATATGCAAAAAGCTGAATATGGGAGACCTAAGACCAACCAAAATGTCCGTACAATTAGCTGACCGATCAGTAAAATATCCCGTCGGAATACTGGAAAACGTTCCAGTACGCATAGGACAATTCTACATCCCAACCGACTTCATAATCATGGACATCAAAGAGGACTCTGTTACCCCAATTATCCTAGGAAGACCGTTCCTAGCTACAGCCGGAGCTATTATAGACGTGAAGAAAGGAAGGCTAACATTCGAAGTAGGAGAAGAAAAGATAGAGTTCATTCTCACCAAGTTCTTACAAGCACCAGCCATAGACGATACCTGTTATTTAATAGATGTAATTGACGAATGCATAAGAGAACTTGAAAATAAAGAGACCACGTATTCAGAAATAATAAAGATTCAAATACCCGATATTTCTGAAGACGATGATTGGCGTAAACCGTATAAAGGCGATAGCCTAAGCAAAAGCTTAGCACTGACCCCAAACCATATGCCAGGTCCGAAGAACCCATCTTTAGAACTTAAAACACTACCCAAAAACCTTAGATATGAATTCCTAGACGATGAACTAAAAAGACCAGTGATAGTCAACGCCGACTTAGGACAACTAGAAACCGAAAAGCTATTAGAAGTCCTAAAGAAGTACCCCACCGCGTTAGGCTATAACATAAGCGATCTAAAAGGTATAAGCCCTTCAATCTGTATGCATCGAATTACAATAGAGGAAGACTGTAAAACCTCTAGAGAGCATCAGAGGAGACTGAACCCCATCCTAAGCACTGTAGTCAGAGATGAAGTAAAGAAATTGCTAGATGCAGGAATCATCTATCCAATCTCCGATAGTGAATGGGTTAGCCCAATTCATGTCGTACCGAAGAAAGGAGGAGTCACAGTAGTTAAGAACGAAAAAGGCGAATCAATAACAAAACGAGTCGTGACTGGAAGCAGAATGTGCATTGATTATAGAAAGCTTAACAAAGCCACACGAAAAGATCACTTTCCCTTACCCTTCATAGAGCAAATGTTAGAAAGATTAGCCAAACATTCATATTTCTGCTATCTAGATGGCTATTCAGGATTTTTCCAAATTCCCATTCATCCTGACGACCAAGAAAAGACTACATTCACATGTCCTTATGGTACTTTTGCTTACCGCCGAATGCCGTTCGGACTTTGTAATGCTCCAGCAACCTTCCAAAGATGCATGATGGCAATCTTCGCAGATTTCATAGACGACATCATGGAAGTATTTATGGACGATTTCTCCGTATGTGGACAAAGTTTCGAAGGATGCCTACAAAACTTAGAAATGGTATTAGAACGTTGTGTAAAAGTGAACCTCGTCCTAAATTGGGAAAAATGCCATTTTATGGTCCGACAAGGAATAGTTCTAGGACATGTCATATCAAATAAAGGAATTGAGGTCGACAAAGCTAAAATAGAGATTATAAAAGATCTCAAACCTCCAAAATCCATACGAGAAATACGGAGTTTTCTAGGACATGCCGGTTTCTACCGAAGATTTATAAAAGATTTTTCAAAAATCACAAAACCTTTGACCGGCCTGTTGATGAAAGATGTTGAGTTCGTCTTTGACGACGACTATCTAAAAGCATTCGAAACATTAAAATCAGCCCTTATCACCGCATCGATTATGCAACCACCCGATTGGCGACTACCGTTCGAAATCATGTGCGATGCGAGTGATTATGCCGTAGGCGCAGTTCTAGGACAAAGGAAGGACAAGAAACTCCATGCCATTTACTATGCCAGTAGAACCTTAGATCCTGCCCAAATGAACTACGCTACAACAGAAAAGGAACTTCTAGCAGTTATATTTGCGCTTGACAAATTCCGTTCTTACTTAGTAGGAGCAAAAATTATCATATACACAGACCACGCTGCCATTAGGTACCTAATAAGCAAAAAGGATGTCAAACCAAGATTATTGAGATGGATCCTGTTATTGCAAGAGTTTGACTTAGAAATCAAAGATAAGAAAGGAACCAAGAACGTTGTTGCAGATCACTTATCCCGAATAGAAGGCATCAAACATGAACCAGTACCGATAAATGACGATTTTCCGTACGAACATCTGATAGCCAAATTAGAAAGTGACATGCCTAACTTAATCTAGGAAGATCCAGAACTCGAAAAAGCCGTAGAAGCCGTCTATGCCCAAGTCACATTACCTTGGTATGCTGACATCGTTAATTACCTAGCTGCAGGCGTGCTTCCACCGGATCTCACTTATCAGCAAAAGAAGAAATTCTTCCACGATCTGAAACACTATTATTGGGACGAACCTCTACTCTTCAAGAGAGGGGCCGACAACATATACCGTCGCTGTGTCCCAGAGGAAGAAATAGAAAATATCATTTCCCAATGCCATTCAGCACCATATGGTGGTCATGCTAGTACATCCAAGACGTGCGCTAAGATTCTCCAAGTCGGCTTATTCTGGCCTAACCTCTGGAAAGACGTTCACATCGCTGTGCTAAAATGTGATCGATGCCAACGAACTGGCAACATCTCACGACGCGATGAAATGCCTCAGAAAGGAATCTTAGAGGTAGAAATCTTTGACGTATGGGGAATAGATTTCATGGGACCCTTCCCGCCTTCTTTTGGTAATAACTACATACTCGTCGCTGTAGACTATGTGTCTAAATGGATAGAAGTCATTGCTGCTCCAACAAATGACGCACGAGTAGTAATCAAACTCTTCAAGAACACAATCTTTCCTAGATTCGATGTACCCAGACTCGTCATTAGTGACGGCGGATCACACTTCATATCGCGAATCTTTGACAAACTTCTTTCTAAATATGGAGTCCGACACTGAGTTGCTACACCTTATCATCCGCAAACTAGCGGACAAGTAGAGGTCTCGAACAGGGAAATAAAACAAGTATTAGAAAAGATTGTCGCTACCTCAAGGAAAGATTGGTCATCAAAGCTAAATGAAGCTTTATGGGCTTATAGGACCGCTTTTAAGACACCAATAGGTACTACACCCTACAAATTAGTTTACGGTAAATCCTGTCATCTCCCTGTAGAATTAGAGCATAAGGCCTTCTGGGCCATTAAGACAATCAATTTCAACTACACTGAGGCAGGAGAGAAACGAATCTTGAACTTACACGAATTAGAAGAACTTCGATTGGACGCTTACGAAAATGCCCGTATCTACAAAGAACGAACTAAAAAGTGACATGATAAACGTTCAGTCAAGAAACAATTCAGTGTGGGAGACATCGTACTTCTATTTAATTCAAGATTAAAACTCTTCCCAGGTAAATTAAAATCTAGGTGGTCTGGACCTTTTGAAGTGACTAAAGTACTTCAAAGTGGAGCTGTTGAAATTACCGATAAGACGAACGCATCGTTTATCGTAAACGGGCAACGTCTAAAACATTATAATAAGAACGAAAACAACCCTCAAGTCAGCAGTATAGCATTGCTTGAGCTTCCAGCTCAAACACCCGAATAGCTTGTCACCAAGCTATCGTCAGGCTTTAGACGTTAAAAACAACGCTTACTGGGAGGCAACCTAATTTTCCCGTATTTTCCTCTTTACTGTATTTCATTTTCATTTTTATTTAAAATTCTACTTTGAAACTTTACAAAAATTCTAAACTTAAAATTGCTACTATTTCTACTTTATTTTATTTTATTTTATTTTTCTCTGTTATTTAAACTTTGTTTTTACCACTTTTTGTTTCTAAAAATCCTGACTTCAAATTTCTGTTTTGAACTTTTCAGGATTTTAAAAGCCTTCAAACCTTCCTACTGTTTTTCTCCGACTAACTTGCGAGTATGGCCGCGTACGACTTCACAAAGGTTCATTTTCGAGGATTAGCTCAAAAGGCAAGATTCGAAGCATTAACTGAGAGGGAAATAGCCTTAACACTGTATTATGATAAGTCTACCATGGAGAAACTAGGAATTACTGATAGCATCCAATACCTGTTTAATCAATTAGGCTGGGAGAACACCTCCTTGAAAACCCGTTTTGCTACCTATAAGGACCTCACCTACGAATTCCTTAGTTCCTTCAGGTACTTACCCAACTATGGTTTTGGATCCAACACAGAGTTGATCACCTTGAGGATGTTTGGAATGGACCAAACCCATAGCCGGATGTCATTAGCTAACCTCCTAGGATTTCCTAGCGAACCACATGTGTTCATCAGTGCCGAAGATGATGATCTTGATTTTGAACTCAACCAGTTCTGGGGTAGAATCACAGGCGACTATCACCCTGACCAAAACAGCATGTATAATGATGAGATTCATAACCCAATTTTTAGATACTTTCATAAGATCCTAGCTCACACCCTTTTCGGAAAAGAAGAAAACATTACTACAGTATCTAAAGAAGAGTTATTTATCATGTTCTGTGCTTCTCAGGGCCGTACAGTGAATGCAGTACCTTTTATGATGAGATCCTTCCTACGCCTCACTCAGGACCCACAATCACATATTCTAATAGGAGGCCTCGTGGCAATGATTGCCCACGAGTTTGGCCTTAGATTCCACCTAAATGCAAGCACTAGTTTTGGCACCATCCGACCCATGAATATCCAATTTTGCTTTAACAGGCGCATTTTAAGAACTATGGGACCTGGACCTTACGAGTACCTCATCAATGACAAACCTGTCCAGCTATTCACATTGCCAAATTATCAGATGACAAGTATCCATAACAAGGACAACTGGGTTTATGAATTGGATGAGCCTATGGGACCTCCTTCACCTCAATCAACACCACAGAATTACATGTACGACAGTGATCACATCTCTGAAGCACATGATTATATGTACTATGAGGATGTTGTATCAGAAGCTGAGGTAGACCCTACGACCCCTCCGCATTACAACACCTACCCTGAGCCCATTCCTGAGGAAACCACTGACAAAATGGATACTGTTTTGCACCGATTAGACAACGTTGACGCAGCTCTGACCACCGTAAAAGAAGACATCACAAGCATACACAGCGAACTCGCAATCTTTATGGACTTAGTCTGTGACCAGCTCGACTACTACGCCAGGAAGTTTGACGAATTGAAGGCACGAAAAGACTGAGATATTAGTTTTAGTTTAGTTTAGTTTACTTTTTTTTTCTGTTTTCCGTCCGTTTTCAATTATTTTGATTTTTGCATTGTTTAATTTCCCTTATGTATTACGTTACAAACAATCATTTTAATTACATGCTATTTCAATTTTATTCTTGATTCATTAATTCTATTTTTACGTTATCCTATGTTTCTTGGCCGATATAATACATTGCCATATCAATCCTAGGCCTTAAAACCATTGCAAGAACAACCCCATAGCAAAATTCTGCGTTTTGCAGATTTTGCTGGTGTGACGACCGTCACAGAAGCCTGACGCCCGTCACACGGGTGACGCCCGTCACAGATACGTGACGACCGTCACGAGCCCAAAACTGTTATCTGCTATAACAGAGGTTGCGTTTTCTCTCCCACTCCCATCTATTCAACTTCCAATCATCACAAACTCAAACCCCACTTCCAACTTTCGTTTTCCCTTCTTGCTCCATATATTCCAACTCCCATTTCAACTTCCTAATCCACTTCTGTGACATTTTTCACTCCTCAGAACCAACTCAATCCACATTTCCTCAGCATCCTCCAACAATGGCGAGAAACAACGAAACCCCAGACCTCAGCAATATCGTGTTCAGCGACGGCGACTCCGGAGAGAAACAGCGAGCCAACTATATCGCCTTCCATCAACGGTCGCTACAGCCAACCCACTATCCGCATATCCCATCCCTCACGGAGCTCGGCCTCCTTGACGGCATCACTTGGATGCTCCAAAGAGCCGGCATCTGGCACCTCTGCACAAATCCGCAGCCGACATACGAATAACTCACCCTCGAGTTCCTCAGTTTGTTCAGCTACTTCACTTCCAGCGGCGACCTCAGCCAACACTCCGGCGCCGCATGCTTCCGTATGTTCGGCACGAACTATCAACTGAACCAGAACCAGATTGCCGACATCTTACAATTCCCTCGCGGCGACAATGCTCACCACCGCCTCATTGAACAGTTTCAACACGAAGCCTTTGTGCTCTGGTACCAATTGACCGGAATCAATGCCGACGGCTGGGATTCTCTGCATGCAACATACATCAACAACCCGACCATCCGGTATTTCCACCGAGCACTGAGCAACACCATCTTCGCACGGGATATCAACCATAAGGTGAACTCGAAAGAGCTCTTCTTTCTCCGCTGTGTGTTCAACTCCGAGCCCATCAACGCCGCTCCGTTCCTCCTGGCCCACATTCAGGCCAACTGTAACCATGGCTCTAAGCCATTTTACTTTGGCGGGATTGTTACTTCCATTGCACTCGGGTTGAACCTCGGTGACCGCCTCCAGCATCTCCATGCCATTCCCTCGGTATTCCTCAACACCGACCACTGCAGAGCTTCTCACCTCATCAGTTCCAGAGCCGACGGCAAGTACCACCCGGTCGTGCGTGGCAAAACCGTCAGAAGTATCATCCTGCCATCACGCACCCGGATGCACCCACAGGATCGTGCCAACTGGCTCTTTGACCTCAATGCCCCTGCTGCTACCGCTGCTCCAACTCAGACCCACACCCAAGGTTCTGGTGACGAAATGCAAGATGTGTTGGACAGAATTGAGCAACCGGAGGCATCGCAACCACTTCCTTCTGAAGGCACATCCTACCGCCGACGCCGCCATCGTCCAGAGCCCGACTACTCTGAAGAAGACCTCCGCCGATCCCTTGACCAGCAGGCCCAGATACTCGCTATGATGCAGCAGCAGAATCAGCGAGCAGAGCAGTTCGAAGCTTGGCATCGGACCCAAATGCAACAACTCCAAACCGGTCATGAGAGTATCACTGAAAACTTGGCGAATCTTACCTTGCAGTTCGAAGGACTCCGCGACTATGTCTATCACACCGGAGCACTGAACTTTGAGGCACGAGTCGACCAAGCCAGAGGCAGAGGACGAGACAGAAGACGTGACCGAGGCAGAGGCCGTGATTAGTTATTTATTTCCTTATTTGTTTACTATATTTTCAGTTTCTTGTATTTTCATTTACCTTGTATTTCCCTCTCGCATTCTTTCAAATCAGTGGGGACACTGATTGAGATAGTGTGGGAGCAGAGCGTTTATTTCCCATTCCCTTGTACTTTTAATTCCGTAATTTTAATTCGAACATTTTCACGTTTTAGCAAATAAAAGCTCTTTTATATATCTTCTTCCGTTACGCAAACATCCCCACTTCATTCGACACAGACAAAAAAATTTCCGTTCGTTCCTCAAAAGCAAAAGCATCACGAGAATGCGCCCAAGTTCAAACCAAGTTTTGAAACTCCGAGACGAAAATTCTAACAAAACCAGTACCGTCCTGACACCTTAGACCTCCGGTTTATGCGAGTCGGTTTCATTACCTACGTGTACCAAAGTTTCAAGTTTCTACGCAAACTCAGCCCCAAGTAGTTTATACTAGCAGTCAGCACTATCCTAAACACTTCTAAGCGAGCGACCAATGCAAATAAGTGTATGATCTCCAAAAAGATGAAAAATCATGAAAAGAAAGCCATATAACCCAAGTATAGAGACATGTTCCCTCTAAGTTAGGTGCTCCTCACCCGAGCATTTAGCCCAACGGTACAAAAACTCATTGAAAAATCAATGGTATAAGCTTATGAGCAATGAAAAAGATCAAAACAGAAATGAGATCGTATTCACTAACAGGTTGACTTGCCATGAAAGTGTATGGACAACGGGCTTAATGTGATTGCGCTAGAACAAACAGGGTGAACTTGACGCGAGAACCTTGATACCGAGATGCAGTAGCATGATTGGGACCGATTTGCATAAAAAGGAGACCTCCGAAGACTTATAGTCAAGTGTCGTCACCGTACTCGTTTTTGTTCCTATTTAGAATCCCGGTTTTTCCCAACTTTCTGAATGAGGAAGCTGCCTCGTGCTTGCCGACTTTTTCCTCTTTTACTTACGGACAAGCAAAGATTCAAGCTTAGGGGAGTTTGATAACACGAAATCGTATATATATATATATATATATATATATATATATATATATATATATATATATATATATATATATATATATATATATATATATATATATATATATATATATATATATATATATATATATATATATATATATATATATATATATATATATATATTGACGCATAATTCAACTAATGTTTGATTGGTTTCAATCCGATTTCGGGTTCTTTCCATGTTATTTGTCTGATATTTTGCAGGTATTTGATGATCATGTCTAAACAAAGCAATATGAAGAAAAGAAGCAATTACAGATGAAATATGGACGAAAACCAGATGAAAACAACATGAAAAACGCAGAATGCACATTTTGCTGCTGTGACGACCGTCACACCTCCATGACGACCGTCACACACCATGACGACCGTCATGCAGGCAAAAACGCACAACTTCAATTGAACGTGCAAAATACAGTTCCAAGTCCCAAATAATGTACCACTACTCTCTGATATTTCTGCCTCCAAGTCCACCTTCTTCAAATTACAACCGTTAGAATTCTACTTCTATAAAAGGGGAAGGAGGGGAGCTGAGAAAGAGGGCCACATTCAGACAACGAAGTGCTGCCCAGATTTATTTCCAGAGCAAAATTTAGTTTTATTCTTTCTGTTTTTGTTTCCTTTCCCTATTCCTGTATTCCATTTCTACAATATTCGTTTGTGCGCTCTATTGGTTTGAAGACATAATCCTGCCGACATCGTTGGGATTCGGCCAAAAGCCAATTGGATACGTTACAGGTTTTTCATTATTTCGTTAATTGTAACTTTAATTCTCAGTACTATGAATGTTCTAAGTTTCTATTTTTATTTATGTTTTACCTTTCCCAAATCCATGTCTAGCTAAATTAGAGTAATCAATATGTAATAATAATTTAGACGGGATTTGATAATAACCGGTTGAAAACTTTCTTTTTCAAAAGTTGTTTATGGTCTGAGTGTTTAAACTTATTTACTGAATAAACGTTCGTCGCGAAAGCGAGAACTTATTTAAAAGTAGTTTTGCCACGACAGTGGGAAATTAATTAAGGTACGAACCAACAAGCGACAGCTGCGGTAAGACCAGATAGTAAACACTAGGCATTTGTTTTAATAACAGCGAAAGCACTTTAAAATGGATTAGAACTTAGAGATTTCCAAAAAGTAGTTTTAACCCCGAATGGGACAGCGAAAGCGTATATTCGGCCCTTAGAATTATGACTAGCATCAACAACCACCGTGAGACGAAAGTCTTCAGATCACTATTTTCTGCTTAAATAAATTCTGAAAAATATTTCATATACCGGTAACTTGTCAAATCCCCGAAGAACATAATTACTGCATATCGATTCACGTAATTATAATTCAAGTAACGTTTTTAGTTCCCTTTAGTGACAGAAATTATTCCATTAAACATTATCTACCTAGCTAAACATAGTAACTCCCGAGAACACTAGTTTGATTACGAGTCCCTGTGGGATCGATATCTTTTATTACTACGCGATAGACTGTGCACTTGCAGTTAAGTTGTATTAGACATAGAAAGTCGCGATCAAAAGTCGTCAAAAGAACTATCATGACAAGAGGAGGGAAACACTTGAGTTCCAAGAGGGATATCATGTGTTCTTAAGAGATACTTTAGTAACTTGTGTTGGTCGCACGTTGAAGTCTAAAAAAATTACGCCGCATTTCATTGATATGTTTCAGATTCTTTAAGGAGTAGGAGAGGTGGCATGTCGAGTGGTGTTGCCTTCATATCTTTCGAATCTTCGTGATGTGTTTCACGTGTCTCAACTGAGGAAGTACATTCCTGATCTGTCTCATGTGATCCAGTTGGATGATGTTCAAGTTAGAGAGAATTTTAAAGTTGAGACTTTGTTGTTGATGATTGAGGATCGTTTCGGTGAAGAGCTTGTGAGGCAAGGAGATCGCTTTGCTGAAAGTTGTTTGGGGAGGTCTTGCTGGTGGCAGTATAACGTGAGAGCTCGAGAGTTGGATGAGATAATCTTATCCAGAGCATTTTTTGTCAGGTAATTTTCAAGGGCGAAAATTCTTTTAAGTGGGGGAGAGTTGTAACGCCCCCATTTGATTATTCGCTTATTTATTTTAGTTAAGTAATTTATTTAAATAATTATTTTGCAATATGTGACATGTTTGTCTGGTGACGGTATTTGTGCTAATTTAATTAGTTAAGTTGGAGCTTGAGGTTGAGGACAATGATGTGCCTCTTTAGTTGCTTGTCGTTCGAGTTTATAATTGGAGTCACTCTGATATGTAACTCGAGGGGACGAACTATTTTATCATTTATATTATGTTGCATATCTTCATTTGCCTTTATCATTGAACCATTTTTCGAATTTCGTTGTTGAGGCTTTTATGCCAAATGTTTTATAATTTTCGCTGCTTATCAAACAATTTCATTTTTAATTATGTGGTTCAAGTATCAGACGTTGGTATGTTGAGTAACATTCTACTTGTTGGATATATATTTTATTTAATTAATTATCGGGTCAGGAAGTAAGGTATTACACCAGTCGCCCTAGTCGTGATCATGTAGTCACATTCTCACCCTCTGGCCCTCACGAACTTATTTTTCCAATCCGTGTAAGGTTTGGAGTGGAGCTTTAACAACCTTTATTTTGGAAGACCTCATAAGGTCACCTAACAAATTTTGGTGATGATTTTGATACCATAATTTTAGACGCCCTAACAATACCCCCATACATTGGGCGTAACTCGAGAAGGAGTGAAATTTGCAGTTGTTAGAAACTCGGCTTCAAACGTGTGAAAGGTATTAAGACCTCTAAATCATTAATGATTGTGAGATGCAACTAGAAATAAGGGGTGAACGAGTCATCCAGGGCGACCATATTGGTTATCTACCCCTCAGAGCTTAGTTCCAAAATCACATTGTCCTCATGTCCAGTGTTAAAAAGTCTGATTTGCCGTCGAAAAGCAATTATCCTTTCTTCATTAGAATATAGGGGTGCAAAGCCTTGGAGGTTGAAACATTTGTCATTTTTTCCCGCTATCGACTCCGGTTAAGAATAGGAAGCTAAAGAAAATCAATCACTAACAAAACTATTAGGGTTCTCACGTCTCTAGAGGCCTAATTCGGGACAATAAGTGTGCATTCACTCTTTAAACATCCCAAAATATGATAATTACCATTAATAAAAGAATGAGTAAGTAAATAGCGGAATTGTACCTACAACCACGACTAAGAACTTGTGAAGTGAATGCATTATACGCTTATAAGAGCCATTAACTATATGAATGAGAGTTTAGGTGGAGAGAATGCGAAAAAAGATCAAATGAGAAAAACTAAAATCTTTTTATATGAAGGGAGACGTTCAGTTGTAGGGACAACCTACCTCCACCCACTGAGCACTTAAACAGTCACATGAAAAGGGGAAAATTCCCCACGCCAGGGCGTAAGAAGTAAAGCCAAATTTGGCTTCCAAGAAAAATCATCACCAATCTCATTCAATGCAATGCACACTTTCCTCAACTGACGTTTGATTTCCCTAAGCTCAACTAACGTTTGATTCCCCTCAATTGACTGACATTTGATTTTCTTCAACTGAATTATGTGTGATTCACCTTATTGACACTTGAACATATATATCCCGAACTCAGCTCATGCAAAAGAATGTTGTAAGGGTTACTCAGATGGGGAGAAAGATAACGAAACTAAATAACTTCGCCCTTTCCAACTCCCCGTGCTTAAAGGGTCGTGTATTGGTATATTAGTGAAGGGTCTACAAGGGGCGACATGAAAGGCAATTGATGTGACATCTCGCCAGTAATGCCATCCTTATTGCCCATTTCTTAGATCGATCGCTCATTTAGTAGACGTGATTCCATCTCCTCAAATATGTCACCAACTTCTGGTGTAACTCGTCCAAAGCATGCAAATGTGGAAGGTTATGTGTCCTTGGTCCACAACGGTGTAGAAGGAGTCAGGAGAAAATTAGCCATGGTCTCCTAAAAAATAGGGAACTAATTGTTCACTCCCACATTTTCTTAAAAGTGATAGCTATTCTAATGGGCCTAGGATCCAAGCTTGGTACAATTACAAATACTTTAGTCTTGAAGTTGAGAGAAAACAATCTCATATTCATACAAATACTAGATACACCAATCTCATATGCCCTGCCAAACAAAAACTTTATTTTTAATAATTTAGTTTGTTTTCTTCTTTGTAACCAAGATAATAATATTAATAATACTATTGAGATTATGCATTTTATTACACTCTAAAGTATATAGCTAGAGTAGTTGGATCCATTATGAGATAGAGGAGTATTCAAGAAGGGATATAATTAAATTGAAATATATGTTATAGTACACCTACCTGGCTCATGTTAGCAATGAGCATCTCCTCCCTCGATTACACACACTTTCTCTCTTTCTCTTTCTGCGCAACTTGTAATTATACTTTTTCTCATTTCCCTTTCAAATTGCGTTTTTTCAGGTAACATAACTCCTTCAATCTCATCTCAATTTCAATTTCAATTTCAGCTTATTCATTGCAATTGCACACATCTCTTTATTCTCTTTCTGCTTATATATTTTTTTTCCCTAATTTAGTTTCATAATTTCATTTCATTTTTGCCATCAATTTTCAGGGTTTTGCTTGCACGCAACTATTTCCTTTTTTTATTGTGATAAAGTTGCATTTTTTTTCACCCTTCTATGATTGCATGAAGCCAAGAAAGATGATTGTGGATTTGAATCAAGGACGAGTTTTAATCTAGTTTAGGGGTTTGATTTTGGAGCCACACTTTAGGAATTAGGATTGGTGATTGATTGGTAATCACTGAGAACCAATTTTTCTATAGTTTTAGTTTCCTTGCAAGTTGTATAATTGTGAATTGTCATTGGATTCTAAATGGATGACATTGAGAATGATGCAGTTGCTAGGTATCCCCCTAACCCTTATGCTGTTAGTCACCCTCATAATCAAGGTTATGGTTATCAGAAACATCCTTTTCGGAATTCTTCTTATTCCCCCCATCCAGTTGTAAATGAATCTGCCAAGGATTTTAATGGTGGTGATGAAGAAGATGAATATAGGTTAGGAGGGAAAGATGATGTTGTGGATGATGATGATGATGATGATGATGATGAGAATGATGTTGATCAAAATAGGAGAGTTCGTATTTCCATGAATCATGTTGATGAAGATGATGGCGTGGATGTGGATGGCGATGAAAATGATGATAATGACCAACAACAGAGTGAGGAGTATGGTTATCTGAAACATCCTATGAGGAATTCTCCATATTCCCGGCCATTTGAAAATGAAGGTAACAATGATGGGGATGAAGAAGATGAAGAGCGGTTAGTGGGGGAACATGAAGGTGACGGTGATGATGATGTTGATCAAAATAACAACTTTCAGCTTTCCCGAAATCATGTTGATGAAGAAGATAACAATGACGGGGATGGGGATAGGGATGAAGATAACATTGATGGGAATGGGGATGGGGATCAGGATAGGGATGAAAATGGTGATGACAATGACGGAGATAATGACAATAAGCAGAAAATTTATGCCATGATGAATGAAGATGAATTTGAGTGGCACCCGAAAAAGCAAAAGCTAAAGAGTTTGATGTCAACCTATGAATTTGCAGCTCGGGTGCCTGAACCATCCGCTGCAGCTTCTTCAGCTACTAAACCATCTTTTGGTGCTAGAAATTCGCTTAGTGAATGGACTGAGAAAGAGACATTTGTTCTTCTTGATGCGTGGGGTGATCGGTTTCTTCAACATGGAAGGAAGAGTCTTCGGTCTGATGAATGGCAACAAGTTGCAGAAAAGGTATCAGAAGTTTCAAAAGTTGATAGGACAGATACTCAGTGTAGAAATCGTTTGGATACATTGAAGAAAAAATACAAAAAGGACAAGATTAAGTTTTCAGAAATGGGTGGTGGAGATAGAAAATGGGTTTACTTCAAAAAGATGGATAAGTTAATGTCTTCTCCACCGCAACAAGCAGGTTTCTCTTGTGGTTTGGACTCAAGAGAAAGTGTTTTAATGAAGCCTAGAGTTTTTGTTCATCATGCAAATGGGTTGGATGACACGAGGGATAATCCCACGAATACTGAAGTCACTGGTATAGAAGTTTTAGAAAGGCCTCGCGCAAAGAAAAGAAGAAAAGGTAGAGGCAGTGACGAGGCTTCTTCCTTCAAATTACTTGCTGATTCCATTCAGAATTTCAGTAAGATATATGAAAAAATTGAAAATAATAAAAGGCAGCAGATAATGGAGCTGGAAAAAATGAGGATGGATTTCCTCACTGAATTGGAAACACAAAAGAGACAGATTTTTGAAAGATTGCAGAGTGAGATTTCAAAACTCGAGCAAAGAGACGATTAACGTTTCTGTTGAATCGGGTCTTGTAAGTGTTATGCATTGTAGTTCTCATTGTTGTGTAACACAGAATGCTGACACCAGACAGCTAGTTGTTGTATCATATTTGAGGCGTTTCGCCTATTCTTCAAATTTCTGAGGCAATGTTCATTTTATGGAATCAAAACTGGATAGTCCAGCCATATTATCATGACCTTGTTGGCATTTTCAGAGTTCATTGCTTTCTTATGTCAAATTTATGAATAATAATGTTATATGTTTATTATTTTCTGCTCATTAAAACAAGCATAATGAGTCAATTGTTTTCTGACTATACAATTTATACTTGAAACTTTGACCTCCTTTTTATGTTTATATTTTAAAGCCTGATTGGTTATCTCATTCCATATAGCATTGTTCAAATTTGTTGCCAGATTTAGACAAAGTTCGATTGTGGTTAACAATGCTGTTTTAACAGTTTTGGTTATCGCGGCGGCAGCAAAATTATCCCCCATACTGTTGGTGCATGTTTGGAAACTCAATGATTTATCTTCATTGTGTAGTTGTGTATCTTTTGTTTGAAAGGAGTTGTTAATGTGATTTGAAAGAAAATTGTTGCCCCTTTTGTTGGCAAGTGCATTAATACATTTTTTTTGTCAGGTAAAAAATGGAGGCATCTTTAGGAAAAAAAAATAGTACATAATAGTGAGTTGTGTAAAATTTGGAGGTTCTCAAAGCCCATAACATGCAAAGAAGAATCTTTGGTTTCAGTGGTGAATGGTGACAAATGACACCCTTACTCATTTGTTCTGAGTCTAATTTGGGAAACTTTTCTTTTCCATTGCATCACCATAAATATCATATGAAATGAAGCATGCTATTGAATAATTCTCTTCAAGATCGCACAAAATTGGCACATTTGCACTGAAAAACAACCACATCAACATTATTGAAAAAACAAATTTCCCCAAGAATTGATTAGTAGGCTAGTTTTGCAAGCTATTTACTCTCATGTGAATATCTTTATCTTATGAGATTCTACGATGAACGATATTGAGAATATGTTAAATTCATTATGGTGAGGAGGAGGCAATAATAATAATAATAAGGGTATTAGATGGTTGATGCGGGATAGGTTGACATGTCCTAAGAATGAAGGAGGTATGTGCTTTCGTGATTTTAAGGCAGTTAACATGGCTATGGTGGCGAAGCAAGAGTAACATATTATGATGCAATTAGATATTTTGGTAGTTAGAGTTTTCAAAGCTAAGTATTTCTCTCGTTTGTCAATTTTTGAAGTTAGTCTTAGAAATAACCCTAGTTATGTTTGGAGAAGTTTATGGAAAGCGAGGGAGGTCCTCACCCTGAGGTGTAGATGAAAGATTGAGGATGAGAGTAAGATTAATGTAATGTCTGAACCATGATTGAGAAGTAAAGGAAAATGTTGGGTGTGTACATCACAAGACCTTTGTAAATAACCCTAGCTATGTTTGGAGAAGTTTATGGAAAGCGAGGGAGGTCCTCACCCTGAAGTGTAGATGAAAGATTGAGGATGGGAGTACGATTAATGTAATGTCTGAACCATGATTGAGAAGTGAAGGAAAATGTTGGGTGTGTGCATCACAAGACCCTTGGAAACAACCTTAGCTATGTTTGGAGAAGTTTATGGAAAGCGAGGGAGGTCTTCACCCTAAGGTGTAGATGAAAGATTGAGGATGAGAGTAAGATTAATGTAATGTATGAACCATGATTGAGAAGTGAAGGAAAATGTTGGGTGTGTGCATCACAAGACCAAGATGTGTATACTATGAAGGTTGAAAATCTTATGCTTATGAGTGGTAAACAATGGGATGTTTAGAAAATTAAGAAGGTGCCCCTATGAGAAGGTGTTAGTAAGGATTGTTTGATTTGGAGAGAGGAACAAACTTGTATCTATAGTGTAAAAACAAGGTATAAATTGTGGATAAGCTCTCAAAGTAGTCAAAGAGGGGGAAGTGTAGAAGGTGATTCGAGTAGTTTGTGGAAGATAAGAGCTCCACAAAAAGTTAAGCATTTACTTTGATGGATATGTCGTGTTGCCTTCTTACTCTAAGTCGTCTGAGGCAACACTTTATTTTGTGCCCTACTATATGCCAGTTATGTGAAAGAGGTGTGGAAGATGAGTGTCATGTGTTCTTTGATTGTACAATAACATCACATTGCTGGAATGTGGCAGATTTGGATGACATCATCGCTCCTCGATTACAAACCTTAAATGAACCGAAGACGATAATTTAGAACATATGTAGTAAAGAAGATAGGATGGTTGTAGGTAGAGTTGTTGTTATGTTATGGGTGCTTTAGAATAATATAAATAATTGATGATGGAATAATGAGAAGGAGGAGGCGAATAAGTTGAGTATGCAAACATTCAATAGTTGGAAGGATTGGTTCGTAGAACAAAACTTTCAACTAGATAATGACAATGACCATGAAAGTTAACAACAAATTTTGTGGCAACTACTTAGGGTAATACCAGGTCGTTCTCATGACTATACCATATTGTAATCTTCATCAACCTTACCAACAGCCTCAAGTATTGAAGAGTAGGTGATTAAATCATATTGTAATCCTTTTGAATTCATTTCTTTCATAAGCTTTGCAGCCTCTTCGAATAGACCTGCACGACTAAAGCAGCCAAGAACGGTGTTGTAAGAAACCGCATCTGGTTTAATAGTAGAACTCTTCATTTTCTCGAACATTTCCATAGCGCGTTTCGGGCCACCAGTCCTAGCCAAGCCATTTAGGATGATGTTATGTGAGTTTATATCTGGTGTGCAACCATTTTCTTCCATAGTTCTAAACAAGGAAAAAGCTTCATCCATCATCTCAGCCCTTACCATCCCCGTCATGAGAGCATTATAAGCATAAACATCAGGGATGCATCCGAGTTTTTTCATCTCGTTGAAAAGACCGATAGCTTCATTGAGTCGCCCGCATTTTCCAAAATGTTTAATCATGACAGCATACACGCGAGCGCTCGAACTTCCGCAGTTCTCTTTCAATTCCTGGAAAAGCTCATTTGCAGCCTCGTAGCGTTTCGCTTTGCCGAGGCTATTGATTAGGCTGCAGTATGCAGCGGGACAAGGTGGAAAGCCTTTTTCATCCATCTCCTCAAGAAGCAACAAAGCTTTCTCAACACGATTTGTTTTGCAGAAACCGTCAATGAGAATTGAATATGTAAATGAGCTGGGAACTACTCCATCTTTTTTCATTCTCTCTAACCATGAAGAAGCCTCAGCCGATGGAGCTTTGGCCTCAAATAATGATTTGATAATGGTATTGTATGTCACGACATTAGGCGTGCAATTAAGTAATTTCATTTCATTGAAAAGCTCAATAGCATCTTTTAAGCGATTTGATCTACCGAAAATGTTAATCAAATTATTCATCAGAACAACATCGGGTCTGCAACCATCTTTCAGCATATTCTTATATACTCCGTACGCATCTTCAACCCTCCCAGATTTCCCCAGCCCCCTTATCAATTCTGTATAAGTAAAGACAGTTGGGGCACAACGCCGCATTCTCATCTCGTGGACTAGGTTCAATGCTTCCTCAACCCGACCCAACTTAAAGTATATTCCCATTAAAGTTGTATAAATTTTTTCTGTTGGCTGTAATCCATTACACTTCATCTCATCAAATAATCTAACGGCAGAATCATCGCGATTTAGCTTTGCAAACACTGATATTAGTGCACTATATGTAAATGTATCAGGGAAACAATAACCCTCACTGCACATTTCGTTATACAGCTCATGAACTTTCTCATGATGCCCCTCTTGCATCAGCATCAAGATGACGGAGTTGTAAGTACTCGATGTAGGCCTGCACTTGCGACCCTTAACCTGATAAAAAACAGATAACGCCTTGTTAACCATCTTAACCCTACCCAATATTTTCACAATTTCAGACAATTCAGAAGGACCAATTGCGCACGGACTCTTAACCATCTCTTGTATTGTCCTCCACAGTTCACCAACCAACCTATTTTCATCTAAGCATCGTATCAAAGCCATATAAGTCGTTGAATCGTGTTCGAAATTCCTTTTCTTCCCAGCCCATTTAAAAAACTGAATCTTCACATTAACCTCAACATCTATCTTTAAAACCTCGCGAACCAAACGAATATCAAGCTTAAGCTTCAACACTTCCAACGCCTTTTCTGCATCAGGTCCCCATTTAAATATTTTCAAAATCCTAATGAATCTTTCATCCAATGTTCTAGCATTAGGGTCCTTCCAAAATACTCTCCCACCTTTCACGGGAAGGCTATCGTTTTCTTCTTGGGAATCAGGCAAGCGGAACATTCGAACAATTTCATTTTCTGCCAATTTAAACCACAGGCAATTAGATATCACAAGAAGTTGAATACAAACAAACTAATTTGCCTCTTCATTCACAAAGTCAAAGAGTCTATTTGGATTAACTTATTTCAACTTAATTACTAGCATAAGTACTCGTGAGACCGATTGACATGCGCGTAAGTTGTTTTCAACTTATTTCTATAAGTTCTGCTTACAAAAACAGTTTAAGACTATGCATATACTTAAATGTGATAAGCACTTATTGTACAAAAGCGTAATAAGTTGTGTATCCAAACATAATAATTAACAAGAAAAGACATGAACAACTACAACAAGAAGAAAATTAACAAAAACCCATTTTAATAAACTTAGTGAAAACGCGCCTCACCTGTTTGTTTTAATCTCTGAGAGAAAGGGGGCCAAGTTGATATCTTTCTCCTCGCAGCAACGAATCCAGGAAGCATTGATAATACCCAGAAGGGTTCAAGCTATCAATTTGCTTCAGAGAAACTGAAAGTAACGACTTTTCTGTCTCATTTCAATTACCCGTGAAACATTAAAGTGTGGATTTGAAAAGGCACTGAAAAAGAGTGCTTGAAAATTCTCCGAATGGAATCAAAACTTCGTCGAAGTTGGATTGAATCTGAAGCTCACGTATGAATCGAAGAGCGTTGATACTCTCATAGGTCAATAACATTCATTTTCGCAAATTCTGGCTTTCAGTTTTCACAAGTGACTGTCGAACCCCATCAACCAAGCAATAGCCGAAAGTCGAACGAAATTGCAACAATCAGCTCCACATGTATAAGTTAGGCTTATGTATTTGTTGTACCCATTTAATATTTTGAGATAAATATTTCTTTAAATATGTTAACATTTAATTTTAATTTTTTTTCACAATCTTTTTCATCTTTAAAATTGTTCCTCTTATTAGTTTTCATTAATAGAGATTTAGGTGTTATGTCAATTTTGTTTTTTAAACATGTAAATTTTAATTGTCACGTCTCTAAAACTCAAAACTCAAAAAAGAAAAAGCTTTAAATTGTGGGGGTTTTAAACCTCTCTAAAACACAACCATAAATACAAATTTGTTTCTTTCACACAAAACTCTCCTTCAAATTAAGATTCTTCAAAAGCATCACCGTCAATTTTTGAGTTTTCACTGTCAGCAAACCCTTCTTCAGGTTCGAACATGGCAAGTCTCACGATGATTGTCAATATCTACACCTACAATGAAAGGAGATAATGTTGTTTATGACATTGATGTTAAGTTGTCAGGGAAAACGGAGTCTCAGCTTGAAGTTACTCTAATTACTAAGTATGCATCTAATCTTGGTCTAGTGCTTGGTCAAAAAATTATGATTAATAGATCTTATATTTGCTATGGGCTCAAGCTCGGTGCTATTCGGGTTCTTATCTGATTTTTAAAAATATTTTTGAACTATTTATGTGTTCATTGAGATGTTATTTCCCCCTTTTATTCTATTTCCAACTCATATGTCTTCCAATTTATGTGTGTTGCTTTTTTATAGAGAGTATCTGACATGGCTTTCTTCGTTGAGGTTGTTCAACTATTAGTCAGGTAAATACGTTCTCATCGTTGATGGTATTTACAAGTGCGAAAAGAGCTTGATAACTTAAGAGACAAGCTTTAACCCCTGAAATCAAGTATAGTAAAGAGAAAGAGAGGATTGATGAGATCCGAAGGTTGAAACAGAAACGTGATGAGGTCGTATTGAGAATTGTGAGACAAGACCAAGTAGTTAATGTTATTATTGAGGTTGTATTGAGAGAGCGGAGCTTGAAAGATCAATTGGAAAAAGATTGCTTAGAAGCTGTTTGATATGAAATGTTTAAGAGAATTTAGGAACTTATGGGAGGTTTATAACCCTACAATTTAATTAAATAAAACCAAAAAAAAATCATATGTGTAAAAAAAACGTACATGTGACATGTGACGTAAGCTTCAGTTAGTGGAAACTAACGGGAGAGACCAATTTTAGGGATAGAAAAATTTGCGAGGATCATTGTTTGAAGAAAAATTTTAGAGAGATTAAAATTGAATATTGGTATATTTACGAGGATCTTTGATATATTTAACCCTAACATTTTTATTAAAGTATCTTTTATCAAATATTGAAAATGAGCAAAATAATATTAATTAGTGATCGTACCTGATCAGAGAGATCGTTGGGCTGCCACGCGTCTAAGCTGTCGAATGGTAGACTTGACGGACAGAGATGGGTGTACCTGAAACACACTCTGATGCCAAAGTAAGCGACAAGCAGAGCGATAACAAGTACAGAGAAAAGGAGTGAGAATTGATTACCTGACCCTCTAGTGGAAGAGGGTATTTATAATGAGCCCCCAGCGCAGGGCCAATGGTTACCACGCGTTAGGCTGGGCTGTCAGGCCCAACGTTGGTAACTCCTAGGGCTGACGTGGCGTCGTGAAGACCAGCATGTGGTCTTCGCCCTATGGTAACTGTTCCGTGCTATCCGGGAGGTGGAAGACCGAATCGCCAGGACACGGGTAGTTACTTGATGACGTGTCCCCGCATAGGGGGCACGTAGAGAACGTGGGGGAGGTCTGAGGGTCTGCTCGACCGTGGGGCAGGAGAAGGCTTCCGGGCAGCTACGACGGTTCTGCCTGACTGTTGTTGGTCTGTGCCCGACGGGAGAAGATGTTCTGCCCGACAGACCTCCTACTGCTGGGCGAGGGGTCTTGTTGGGCCTTCCAACCTGGTGGGGTTTGGGTCTGTCCGACTATGGGCCAGGCATCGGCCCAGTCCAGAACAGTAGCTCCTAAGTCGTTGCTCGTGATTGAACGAGCTATGAATTAAGGTGCGAAGGGAGTCGGGCATGTGGCTATGTCGAGCAGGTCGCGGTCATACTGGTCGAGTGAGTCCGTGATTTACGGGGAGCCCTCGTTCGATAAGGGGAATCTGAAGAGACGCAGGGAAGGCAGAGGGTCGCCACGTGTCCTTCTGCGGAGGCTATGGGCTAGGTACTTGAGAGCCTAACGACGCTTCGTTTTCCGTGCTAGGGCATATATATACACTGGTCCAGGTCGTCTTTTTGTTCATTCGTTTCTTTTTCCGCTGCTCGACATCTTAAGATATCTGCCCAGCGCCTTCAATCTTTCTGTTCGACCTCCACAATCTCTTGCTCGACGCGACATCCTTTTCTGCACAATATCCCGTAAGTTCCTATCTCCCTTCTGGTGCTTTCAAGTATTTCTGGTGGTGGTTCTGGCGGCTCCGTTGGGGGCGTCGGGGTGGCCACGGGCTTTTCCGGTGAATACGCCGGAGGGTTCTTCAAAATTAGGGTTACGATTGATTGTCCTCGGCCCTTGTGATGGGTTGTCCGGGGACAATTGTTAAGACTTTGAACGTCCCAAGGGTAGTTGACGAGTACCCCGGGCACGATTCGATGTATACGCCGAAGACAAAAGATGGGTATTGTCCGGGTACTCCGAAGGGTTTGGGTTATCCCAACATCGTCCTCTGGGCGTCTAGGCGACCATTGTAACGCCCCCATTCTATACCCCAAAATAATCACATATCAAATCATATAGCCACGAATATAAGTATTTTATTTTTCATCAGAGTATATTTACATTAAGGTATAAAAAGAGTGCGTCACAATACCCACGGAACGACCACATGAATATTAAGGTTTAAAAGGAATTAACTCAAAAGGGGTAAATCTCAACTAAAAATAAACGCATGATTCTTCGAAATTTCATATTCATGTTTCTCTTAAAGCGGAAGACTAAAACATATATATATTCACTTAAGACATGACAAAACGTAATTACATGTCATCCGGTTGTTCACAACTTCATTCACATACAAACAAGACATTCTACAAGCCTATCTACCCAAAGTTACATATCAGAGCGACCGACACGAGGAAAAAGAACTATACTCCAAAGGAAACCTCCAGCGGATCCTAATCTGCAATGCCTCGCAGGGCATTATAAAACAACAGAAGGGTGAGAAACATATCATAATAATCAAGGCATAAGATATATATATATATATATATATATATATATATATATATATATATATATATATATATATATATATATATATATATATATATATATATATATATATATATATATATATATATATATATATATATATATATATATATATACACAAGTACCGAATGCCTATATTCTACAACTTTTCACTACGGTGCGTAGTAATAAATTCTCACTACATCAAATACACTTAGACGTATACACTCACACTAAACCATTCATCCATTAGTCAATATCCTACACATTCATTTATTCGCTATCCGCGTCCCATCAATTCCTACACGCATGCATATTACATATGACAACCGCAACCGTGTCGTGCGATTCGTATAATACTCATCTAATATCCTCAATCCTCTTTTCGGGTTATGGGCATATCGCTCATGCCCTACCGGGAACAACATCTCAGTCATTCTACCCCGGTAACTTCTTCACTAGGAACGACACATTGCCATTCTACCCTAGTGAGTACAACTCCTCCACGCTTACTTCAACGTCATCCTCCCATCTATCAGACCATACATACATATATACTATTATATTCTTAGAGATTATTCTCCGTTCATCATCTGAAGACGATAGTGCAACTCATAGGGACCGACACATTCATCCGCCAGATTCTCCTATGAACCTATCACTTATCAGATCCTACACGGGATCAAATATAACCATCGCATCAAGCGAGGTTCTGCAGATCCTACACGGGATCAAATATAACCATCGCATCAAGCGAGGTTCTGCAGATCCTACACGGGATCAAATATAACCATCGCATCAAGCGAGGTTCTGCAGATCCTACACGGGATCAAATATAACCATCGCATCAAGCGAGGTTCTGCAGATCCTACACGGGATCAAATATAACCATCGCATCAAGCGAGGTTCTGCAGATCCTACATGGGATCAAATGTAACCATCGCATCAAGCGAGGTTCTGCAGATCCTACACGGGATCAAATATAACCATCGCATCAAGCGAGGTTCTGCAGATCCTACACGGGATCAAATATAACCATCGCATCAAGCGAGGTTCTGCAGATCCTACACGGGATCAAATATAACCATCGCATCAAGCGAGGTTCTGCAGATCCTACACGGGATCAAATATAACCATCGCATCAAGCGAGGTTCTGCATATCCTACACGGGATCAAATATAACCATCGCATCAAGCGAGGTTCTGCAGATCCTACACGGGATCAAATATAACCATCGCATCAAGCGAGGTTCTGCAGATCCTACACGGGGTCAAATATAACCATCGCATCAAGCGAGGTTCTGCAGATCCTACACGGGATCAAATATAACCATCGCATCAAGCGAGGTTCTGCAGATCCTACACGGGATCAAATATAACCATCGCATCAAGCGAGGTTCTGCAGATCCTACACGGGATCAAATGTTAATACACCGCCACTAGGAATGATGTTATATCATTCTACCCTAGTGCACCCATCAATCACACCTTATTCGAAATACTCCTAACGCACTACAATGTTGTGCCTCATTAGGAACGATATCACGTCGTCCTACCCTAATGAGCCTGCAACTAGGAATGATATCACATCATTCTACCCTAGTGTAATCCACTCCGACACTACGTTCACTACTCAATGCCCACATAATCCTATTATGTTCTCATACATTCATATTATCATGCCTACGGCAACGAACTCGATCATCTCATCATGCAATCCTATTCGATCTAGCGATTGCATAAAATTGCTGATCAGCCACACTCACGCTTCACAAACCATAAACTAGGATTCACGCCATTGGCTACCCACAGCACCTCACGGGCTAGCATACCCGCTTTTAAATCGAGGAAAGGTCGATCGAAATCAGGGTCTCAAGCCACAACAGTACACAACAGGAGAGAAACTCATTCTGCTACGTTCGTTACACGCTCGCCTAGCGAGCTACTAGCGAACGTTCGCTACCTCCTCGCCTAGCGAACTGCTAGCGAGTGCAAACAGAACCTCCAAACATTGCTCGCTACCTCGTTCGCCATGGCGAACCCCCAGCGAGCTCTTCTCTACTCCCTTCGCTACTAGCGAAAGACCACAATACCATTATGTCCCAAGTCTGGGACCGTTCGCTACGCACTCGCCTAGCGAACTGCTAGCGAACACTCGCGACTTGCTCGCCTAGCGAGCTGCTAGCGAGCGTCTGCGAACAGAACTTCTCCCCACTGTTCAGAATTCGAAACAGCCGATAAATTCACCCGATAATTCTCCACTTGCTCCAGTAATCATAACCTAACGATTCCCGACATAAATCCTACCACTTATTCTCATCTTCATTAAACAAAGCTAGATTTCTACTGATCGAATCAATTTCGACCTAAAACGGAAATTATAGGAAACTCTCCAAAACCCTAACTCAATCAACCATACACATACATAATCATACATATTGATTTAGATAGTAAGATTTCACACCCTTACCTTGGATTAATCGAAGCTTTGAGCTGTTCTTGATGATCCCAAACTTTTCTTCTTCTTCTTCTCTTTTCTCCTCCTTTTCCTTCTTCCTCATTTCTTTCCTTCCTTTTCTCTTATGTTTCTTTTCTCTTCTATTTCTCTTTTAATATCCTTCTCATTATTTCTCCAAAACATCTATTAATTCAATATCCCATAAAATATCCCACTTATCATTAAATAGGAAATGTCCAAAATACCCTCCAAACTATTTTCCCCAAAAACTCTCAAAATCGGTTAAAATAGAATAATATGTAAACTTAACATATTTCCAGACAAATTCCATATCAAAAATAATATTCGTCCAACTAAATTAAGTAGGGACTCGATAAAAGAGACAATCGAAATTGGGGCGTTACAACTCTCCCCCACTTAGGAATTTTCGTCCTCGAAAATATTTCCTGATTCAAACCATACTGGACGTAACATCGCGTCCGCTCTCTAATTCTCAAGTTGCACATGATCGCCCACGTGCATACTTCCGTACCACAAACATAGTCATGCCGCGTGACTCAATTAAGACCGTCAATCTGCACCAATCTCCATTGGAGATTACAGGCACTCCACATACACTCCACCAGGAACGACATCTCAGTCATTCTACCCTGGTGATCGTCTCACTAGGAACGACGCATAGTCATTCTACCCTAGTGATTGCAACCATAACACTTATACCTCATCGGGAATGACACACTAGTCATTCTACCCCCAATGAGTTTGAATCTCGGATACAAACTTTTATCCATCATCATCACCCTAAAGTCTTCGCCCCCACTCACCATAGAATCAACGGAATTCAAATTCGACTTCCCTCTTCGGCGGTACAATAATTTAACATGCCATTTCCCACGCTTCTGCCGCGCTACTCTGGTACAGGTTCAACAAGACACAGTGTGTTCCCGAACTTCAAGCTCGACTAACACCGGTTACTATTGTAACCCTCAAAACACGGCCTCTCTTGGATCCTCTATCCTCTTCAGTCGTCTCACGCACAAATCTCGGGTCCGAGTACAACACTCTCGCCTGAATCATATTATTACAAAGGAGTCCTACGCCCCCTGCCATACAAGGCTTCAGATTCTCATCTGATTCGATATTTCGACGATACAACATACAATCTTTATCACCTCAGCGATATTCATTACAACCAGTTCCAACCTAGAATGACTAATCCTCATCAACAGAAAAAGGGTCAATCCACTTATTCAACCCAGAATTCTCTTAACTAAAATCATATTCCTCATTGTATCCTTATCTTTCAGAACTGTGAGCAAAAGCTTGGACTTTGCTAAGACAAAATCCTTTGTGGTAGCTTCGCCCATTAAAGCCATATGGTTTAACAAATCATTATGCGAAGGTTTAACTTCATAGTAACTAAAATTCTTATTCTTACTCAAGCTATCCCACACAGATTTTGCTGATGTTTCTGGATTCTTCTTCACAAAATGCATGAAGTAAACAGTGATCAAAATAGTCCTTATGGTATCCTCGTAGATCTTCCTTGGATTTTGAAGTTTGATCCATTTACCATCCCTCGATAGCACTGATATCTCAGGCTTGACATTGGAAAGAAGGTCAAACCCCCATGCTATATCTTGCATAAAAAATTTCTTTAGCCCTTTATCGGCCTTACTGTGCAAAAACACTTTAGGTTTTCAAGGTCATTACTCGCCTCAAACCTTTACTGAACAATTGAAGCTCCCAACCTCTGGCACGAACACGCAACCGCGACCAACTCTAAGTCACTCTTCAGATGACTCTCCTTGTACCCCTATTTGCCATAAAGCACACTCGGAACTTTGCTGGTGTGCATTTAACGCATCTTCCCAGCGTGCCACCGAAGCATCATGAAACGCAACATATGGTTTAGTCGGGTTCGACAAAACCAACACACAAATTGTTGACAGTTCTTCTCAAAACTCCTCGAACCTCTCCACAGTGACATAACACTGTGTTGCGGTGGAAATAGGATCACAAACTATTAATTAGTTTGAATCGCAATTCAATTCACAACTGCTCTTTGATTTATCCGAAGGAAAAGGTCAAAAGAGGGAAAACCTATTTTGCATCGTAAACACAATGCGGGGAAAGATCTAGGGTTCGGGGGTTGGTTAAATTTAGGGAAGGTATTAGCACCCTAAACTTCTGTAGTACTCTACAGGAACCTTTTGTTCAGATGTTTACTATTTGCTTTATTTATTTGCTTAAGGTATATGTACAAAGGATTAGAAGTGAGAAAATAAACCTAAGGGGTTAATTCTAAGTTTACTCGGCAAGACATCGCATCTTGTGCCTACGTATCCTTACGGGAGTGGAATCAGAGTAATCGTAGTTCCCCTCAAAAGGGAGGTTAGAGACTTCTTGATTGTGGTCAAGGTCTCAAGGGGAATAAACATGTCTTAAGGACACGCTTACGCGGAGTGTAGAAACTCCAAATCTCTACGTTGAATTGTTAAGTTGAAATTAGGGTTAGGTTAGGTTAGGGATTCCGCGGCGGGAAACCCTAAAATGACCGCGGCGGCTCTTTGACCTAAGGCTAGGGGTAAAATTGGTAATTGCGCCTGCGGCAAGGCATTTATGAAAATTTAGGGTTTGTGAGGTTGTAAGGGTTTGAAGTTGAGGACTATTGGCGCGGCGACCAAACGGTTAGACCTAATTCCTTCGGAGGTGTGTAGTGTGACAGAATAATTGGTGAAAGTGTGAGAAACTAATCATGCGAGCAGGGAAATAATGACAGAAATTAAAACCATACACGCAGAAATTTAAAGGCAGAAATTAGAACGCGATTGTTGGTTCGCGAGGTTACATGAGAGGAGCAGTTACAATATGGTAATGACTCTCGATTTGAACAATAAGTTGGACAACACAAAAAATAAGAGGATGTCAGTAGGGTTAGGCATAATATAGTGGATAATGAGACGGTGCGGAAAAGATGTAAATTTAGAGTTTTTATTGTTTTGAAAAAAATGTTAATTCAATTTATAAAAAGAAGGAGTAACGTTAGTTTTTTAAAAAATACTTTAATTTTATTCTTAAAAGAAAAAAGGTTTTCACTTGTATTAAGAAAAGTTTTAATTTATGTATTTAAAAAAAATTTCAAGTTATTTATATATATAAAAAAAGGGTTTTTTAATTTTATTTATTATTTTTTTAAGAAAATTCTGATGCTATTTATTTTAAAAAACCATTTGAATATTTAATTAAAAAAAGGTTTTAAAAAAACAATTTTAATATATAAAAAAACAATTTAAAAAAACAAAAAATAAGAAGGAAAATAAAGGGGGTTGGGCCGGTCATCACTCCCGGACCCAACCCGGTTGGTGAGAATATATCAAAACACCAATTTAGGGTTTCAGAACCCTATTATCCCCTTCGCGGCGCCGTTGAGCCTCTCGTTCTTCTCCATGTCCGATTCTCTCGTACTCTTGTCTCTCCCTCGATATCTCCTCCTGAAATCAACGCGAAATTCGTTAAACAACGATGATATAGTGTTATTTTTGCTTACGTTTTATCCCGTGGGTGGCTTTCGGTAAAAAAACGAGGCGATGATGATGCAAATCTGAGCCTCAACGGATGTTTGCCCGTCGTTGAATGAAACGACGCCGGCGGACCTCCTTCGGTGGGTTCTTTTTGTCCTCGCGGTGTTTCTGTCGGTTACGGCGACGATGATGATTGTTGTGCCGAAGTTTTTCACGGATTGGTGAGGTTGTCTTGTATTTATGATTCTTCCGCCGCTTTTGACATTGCTGATGGTGATGATGCTCGGCTATTATTCTTGTGGTTATGGTTGCCTTGTTTTGTGATTTATGTATCCGCCGTCGGATGGTTAGGGTTTGCTGCTTTTGTCCGGAACCATCCCCCTCTCTCCTTAGGGTTTCGTCCTTTTTATACTATTTCCCTTTCTTTGTTGGGCTTGGATAAAATCTGATTTGGCGTTATTCTTTTACTGAGATTGATTTCTGATATTATTTGATTGGGATTTTCTGATATGATTCTGATATTGTCTGATTGCAGATTGGATACGGGTTTGGATTGGCTAACTTGTGATTTGTTTCTGATACGATTTGCTGCTGATATTATTGGAATTGTGGCTTTGTAGATTCATATTTGATCTTATTTCTTTTCTGATACGGATTTTGTTTTGTGGTTTATCAGATATGTATTTGGATATCCATAACATTTTCCTGACGGGTTGGATTTGCTGGCTGATGGTTATCCGAACTTGCTTTCGGCTTGGTCTCGATTCTCATTAATTTTCTTTTTCTTCTTTCAGAGTTGGTGCTAACACTTTGGTTGAATCCAAACTGCCGAGAAGGTTACGCGGTAATGATGATACTTGTCTGAACCGTTGGAACTTCACCTTGCCGTTTTTATGTCATGAAATTGCAGCATTTGGTACTGCATTTGATTGCAAAACAAATTGTGCTCCGGGGTGAATATCGGCGACGCCTCTTGAGATTGGAGCTGTGAACTTAGGGCAATGATGCTCTGACTGAGCCCATGTCCTGTACTTTCGGTTTTTCCACTGTGAACTGATACGGTTTGTTGAACTGAACTGAACTTTGTTCTTTTTGTCTATTTTCTGGTTTTTTCTGCTGAACTGGTTCTTTGAGCTGATGCCGTATGCTTTTCGATTTTGTTGAGTATTCCTTCTGTGGTAGGAACGAACTTTGTTTCCGGGACTGTTCTGTTGTTCTGTGGCTGTGAATTGAAATTTCATTCAATTTGAACATCCTGTAAATTGTTTGGTTTATGCCATTTAGGTGCAGCTGATGAACTGTTTTGGTGTTGAGTTCTGTTATGCACTTTATACTGATGCTGTTATGGTGAATTTCAGGTGTTGACAAATTTTGAACACAAAGTGGGTCATACCCGTCGGCATCCGGGTTTTATGACCAAATTGATTGTGCTGCTTCGCTCTTTGTATCAGTCTTGGAAAGTAAATTGGGATTTACTTGATTTTGAAATGAATCCAATTACGGCAAAATGAATCAGTCCCGCTTCTTTCCTCTCTTTTATCTCTCGGTTGCCCCTTAGATAAGAACAGATGTTACCTGACCTGACGCTAATGGCGCGGATCGGTAACGGGGGTAGGACGTAGCTTCGGTTGTGCCACTCCCGGCACTCGATGATGATGATGTTCTGAGAGTGTCAAATTATTTCTTCTGACATTTTCCTCTGCTTTTCTTTGTTTTCATTGTGCAGGTAATCGGATAGCGAGTGACGAACGCGAAGCATTAACACGAAGCCCACATGACTTAGAACTTTAGGAAATGCAATTTTTATTTCTCTTTTGTAACTTGTAATAAAAAGTATTATGAATAAATTCAATAATATTCTTTATCCAAATTATTTCCTCTTTGTAAATCATGATAAAAATATTATGAATAATCTTCCAATGTTCTATCCAAATTCACTTTCTCTTTACAAATTGTAATAATAATAATAAAATATTATGAATAAAATTCACATATTCTATTAAAATCACTTTCAATTTCTTTTCCATGATTTAATTTGCTGCAAACACCTCAACATCCGATTAAACCTCACCGGTCAAATATCTCCGAATACAGGTTAAAATTAATTCGATTCAATCTTGCATAATAAGACTAATCTCTCCATATACCTTCAACATGAATAAGTTCCATTAATCAGTCGAAATTTTCACTGCTTTCTCTTTAAAATGAACTGGAAGATAGAAGAATGAATTCCTGTTAAAACCATGTTCCACAGATCAGATTCTCGCATCGCCTTGAACCGAACCAAATTGATATCTTAACATACTCAACCCACGTGACAAGATAAACCTCTCAAAAATCCAATGACGACAGAGTCTCGACCCATTGAATTAATTACTAGCATTAACATGAATTTCAGTTTACTCTTAAAGAACCCGGAAACAGAAGCTCTGATAACCCCATAAAATCTAGGCAACGAACCCTCCACAAAAACAGTCAACAAATGATGTATAAATGACCACTTTGCCCTTTTCATAGTTAACGCGCACCTGATGTAGTCCTTGCAAAATAAACACACTACATAACCTGTTAATAGTTAGCGGATGCAACAATGGACGTCATACTATATGAATAGGCTAATCTGAGGGTAAAATTTAGGGTATGACAGTTGCCCCTATTTAAATAACTTCACCGGATGATTTGAGCGACCGAGGCTCGAGAAATCATGGTGGAGGGATTTAAATATAGATAACCGAAAATTTTGCCCTTAGATGCGGCGATATGCAATGCTATGGATCTAATATGATGCGGACGATGTCATGAATGTGATATGATGTGTATGCCGGAATGATGGATGCGAAAATGTTGACGAATATGACGACACAGGGACAGACGCTACGAGAAGCACACGCTGGGAAAACGACGCGCTGGGACACAGCACAACACCGGGGAATTCTAAAAATGATGGTCAACTGGTGCGAACACGACCAATGGTCATTTTTAGAACGGGAACGAGATTCTCAAATGGAGATGGTCCCTATGAGACGGCCTCCACTGGGGGAATCTAAAAATAAAACTGGATCACGTACGATTGCAAGATCGATCACAGAATGCATGGAGCATTGAGCAAAGAATAACATCCAAGCTTCTGTAACCTATCCCTCGTGACAGGATCAAACGGACTTTTCGGGAATCTGTAGCAAATATACAGGGTAAAAACCGGTTGTATGCCAAAATAAATGGACTTTAAGAATAAGATCCTTAAATGGAGATGGCACCTATGAGATGACCTCCACTAGGGAATGTCTAACAATGAAACTAGATCTACACAATTGCAAGGTCGATTACAGAATGCTGGAGCATTGAGCAAAGAATAACATCCAAGCTTCTACAAACTATCCTTCGTGATGGGATCGGACGGACTTTTCGGAAATCCGTATCAAATATACAGGGTAGAGACCGGCTGTATGCCAAAATAAATGGACTTTGATGGGAAATGCCCTGATAAGCTTCTCGAGGGAGAACTGTCACTCATCGTTGGAAGGGACTTACATGCCAAAATGGATAAGCACTCAAATAAAGAGGCTGCTGCTTATCTGATATATAAATCTTCTCATATTTAAGGTCGGCGCCTAGAATACGATTCTGATTCTTCTTTTACTAAAGGGTAAATGAACTTCTTCATACTTCAAGATCGTGCTCTCCTGAATATGATTTCGCTCCTTCTTTTACTAAAGGGTAAATGAACTTCTTCATACTTCAAGATCGTGCTCTCCTGAATATGATTCTGCTCCTTCTTTTATTAAAGGGTAAATGAACTTCTTCATATTTCAAGATCGTGCTCTCCTGAATATGATTCCGCTCAAACCTCCCCGTACTTCAAGATCGTGCTCTCCTGAATACGATTTGGTTCAAATCTCCCCATACTTCAAGACGACAAGGAAAATGGAAGCCCAACTACTCAAAGGAGATGGCCATTTGCTGCGAGTCATAACGAAGGTAGGATCCGCTTCTTAGGCGAGAAATGTCGCTTATTTGCAAGAGTGGCAATAATAAGCTTCTCATGTAAGAACTGCTTGTAGAGGTGATAACAGATGATGATAAGCTTCTCGGCGGAGAACTGTTGCTGATCGATTGTGATAAGCTTCTCTTGTGAGAACATTTGCTGATCTTGTTGTGTAAGGTTGTTATATCGATAGGCTTCTCAGGCGAGAACAGTTGCATACCGATGCTGTAGGATGTAGGATTGTAAAGTGTTGTACCGATAGGCTTCTCAGGCGAGAACAGTTGCATACCGATGCTGTAAGATGTACTGATAGATTTCCAGGCGTGAACTGGCGTGTATCTGTAAAGGATTGGTTGATTTTTTTGAAAGATAGTGCAAAATAAATGCACATCCGGGTACAGTGATAAGCTTCCCGGGCGAGAACAGTCGCATATCTGCCAAGGTATGGTGAAAAAATTTTAGACGGTGCAAAATAAATGCACGTCCGGTTGGGCTCGACGACCGACAAGACTGAGATTCAATCTAGGATCGAGCTAGGAAGAAAAAAATGGCAATCAAGACTCCATCGAGGGAATGAACTCAAAGGGTAAATATCTTATCCTGGCGAGGAAAGATAGCTGAAGTAACCGTCATCCACGAGGATCGAGCTCTGTGGGGAAACTGGAAACACATACGTATTTTATGCTTAGGGCTGACAATCTATTTGGAGAGAATGGACGAACCCAGTTACTCGGCGGTAACAACCAATGATGGTGAGACACAATGAACTTGTGAAGGCTAATGCCCATGTTAATGTGAATGTATGTTAATGTGTATGTATGCAGGATGTAATGGAATGAGTATGTAATGAGCATGTGAAAAGAATATATGAAGTAGGCATGTGATGCTTATGCCCATGCGTATGCTGACGAAACAGACTAGAGACGGGACGAGAGATGAAATAAACATCTCAACGGAGATACCCTGCGTCCTCTGCAACCAATACGTCAATCATGGGTAAAAAAAACAATGGTAGAACCAAATCTGGTTTCAGAATTCTGACTTCTCTGGGGAGAAGGTAGTCTGCTTGGGTGCACAGGATCACGTCTTCACATGGGGAGAAGAGAACCTGAGGAACACTTTCGAGTTACCCAAGAGAAAGTTGTCAGCTTATAGTCTCACTGGGGACTGTGTCAGAGCAATGATTTAATGAGCTTTTTTCGAGGAGTGAAGAGATCCTTCCGAAATTTCCACTAGTCAAAGTAATTTCTTATATTTTCGATTGCGTTTTCGAAGAATAGTTTTAAAAATTTTCACGGCACCTTTCATTTTCAAAATTTTAAGAATAAGTGGCATTTTGCATAACAATAGAAACAAGAGTAATGCACCAAGGAATTTAAGTAACGAAATAGTATCTTTTATTAAAGGGTGGCAGCTTGTTGAAGGCATAGCTCCACAGATGATTATGCTTTGAAATTGGCAACATGGGAAAAGGTTACATTGAATCCAACGACACCTACTGACACTAATAACTAAGACTAATCCAGAATCTTGCTTTGGACGAGGATGAACGAACTGGAAAATGGCTCTCATGTGGAAAGCGTGTTCGCGATGACCGGTGTTTTCTGATGCAATGAAATGCCTTCGTCCCTAACTTTTGCCTGAACCGCCCTTTCGGGTTTTCAATCCACCGGGACGCTCTTTTTTGCCTAAGTCGCCCTTTCGGGTTTTCAACTTAGCGAGCTTTTAATTATTATTACTTTTTTTCTAACCCTTACTTTTGCCTAAGTCACCTTTTTTAGGTTTTCAACTTAGCGGGTTTTTAGGCATAGTATTTTCGGACTGCATCAGAATTCACGGGATGTGCTAGCTCTTCTCCATCCATTGTTGTAAGTATCAGAGACCCTCCGGAGAAAACGGTCTTTACAACAAATGGGCCTTCATAATTGGGCACCCACTTTCCACGCATATCTTTATGCACTGGCAAGATCTTTTTGAGTACGAGCTCTCCTTGACGGAACTCACGGATACGAATCTTTTTATCAAATGCTCTTTTCATCCGTTTCTGATATAATTGTCCATGGCACATGGTTGTCATGCGTTTCTCGTCAATGAGATTCAACTGATCCAGTCTGTCTTGAACCCATTCAGCTTCCTCAAGTTCAGCTTCCATCAACACCCTTAAAGAAGGTATCTCTACTTCGATGGGGAGTACGGCGTCCATTCCATACACCAATGAGAAAGGTGTTGCCCCTGTCGAAGTTCGCACGGAGGTCCTGTATCCATGCAAAGCAAACGGTAACATCTCATGCCAATCTTTGTAAGTCACGACCATCTTTTGCAGGATTTTCTTGATATTCTTATTCGCAGCTTCAACGGCCCCATTCATCTTAGGACGATACGGAGAAGAATTGTGATGCGTGATCTTGAAACTGTCACACAACTCCTTCATGGTCTTGTTATTCAGATTGGTGCCATTGTCAGTTATTATCCGACTTGGAATTCCATAACGGCAGATAATTTCTTTCCTGATGAAGCGGGCAACCACTTGCTTAGTCACGTTGGTGTAGGAAACAGCCTCTACCCACTTGGTGAAATAATCAATAGCAACGAGGATAAAAACGATGACCATTAGAAGCCTTCGGCTCGATTGCCCCAATCATGTCAATGCCCCACATTGAGAACGGCCATGGTGAAGACAAAACATTCAACGGCGATGGAGGTACATGCATTTTATCAGCGTAAATTTGGCACTTATGGCATTTTCTAGCGTATTGGATGCAGTCAGCTTCCATAGTTAACCAATAATATCCAGCCCTTAGCATCTTCTTGGACATAGCATAACCATTGGCATGAGTGCCGAAGGTCCCCTCGTGAATCTCTTGCAGTAATATGTCCGCTTCTCGTTTATCAACACATCTGAGCAAAACCATGTCGTGATTTCTTTTGTATAACACACCATTACTGATGAAGAATTTAGAAGCCAGCCTTCTCAACGTTTTCTTGTCCAGACCGGTAGCACCATCGGGATACTCTTGCTTGGCTAGATAGTTCATGATGTCGTGAAACCAAGGCTTTTCATCCACCTCAACCTCTTCGACCATTTGACAATACGCGGGCTCAACCTTGCGTTCAATATGGATAAGAGGTGCTTCATTAACGAATTTAACTTTCCACATGGATGCTAACATGGCTAAAGCATCAGCAACGTGATTCTCGGATCTAGGAACATGCTCGAACTCTATCTCGTCGAAATACTTAATCAGCTCGACAATGTAGTCCTTATAGGGGATTAACTTCTCATTCTTCGTTTCCCATTTGCCTTGTACTTGGTAAATAACCAAGGCTGAGTCACCACTTACTTTGAGAAGTTTGATTCGGAGGTGAATTGCTGCTTCGAGGCCGAGAATACATGCTTCATACTCCGCGACGTTATTAGTACACTCAAAGTCTAGCCTTGCTGTAAACGGGGTGAATCCACCTTTTGGGTTCATCAAAACAGCGCCTATACCATGCCCATTGAAATTCGATGAACCATCAAACATCATCCTCCACCAAAGACCTGGCTCTGGACCTTCGCTCGGATCTGGCTCTTCACAATCTCTCTTGATCAACAAAATATCCTCATCAGGAAAGTCAAACTTAAGAGGTTCGTAATCTTCAACTGGCTGATCTGCAAGATAATCCGATAAAATACTACCCTTAATTGCCTTCTGGGGTACATACTGGATGTCATATTCGGATAGCAACATGTGCCAACGGGCTAGCCTCCCGGTTTGAGCAGGTTTTTCAAGAATATACTTGATCGAATCCATTTTAGAAATCAACAATGTGGTATGACAGACCATGTATTGCCGGAGGCGCCTAGCGGCCCATGCCAACGCACAACAAGTTTTCTCCAATGGTGAGTATCTGTTTTCACAATCGGTAAACTTCTTGCTCAGGTAATAAATCGCATGTTCCTTTCTTCCAGTCTCATCATGTTGCCCGAGCACACAACCCATAGACTTCTCAAGAACAGTAAGGTACATAAACAACGGTCTTCCGAGTACGGGAGGAATCAGAATAGGGGGGTCTTGCAAATAATTCTTAATTTTCTCGAAAGCTTTCTGACAATCAGGGTTCCACTCAACCGTCTGCCCCTTACAAAGCAATTTGAATATCGGCTCACAAGTAGCGGTCATGTTAGAGATAAACCTGGAAATATAGTTCAAACGCCCAAGAAAACCTCTAACTTGTGTCTCAGTTTGCGGAGCTGGCATATCTTGAATGGCTCGGACTTTGTCAGGATCTACCTCAATCCCTCGTTGGCTAACAATAAAACCAAGCAATTTTCCAGATCTGACACCGAAGGTACATTTAGCAGGATTCAACTTCAACTGATATTTCCTGAGTCGTTCAAACAACTTCACCAAATGGTCCAGGTGTTCCTCTTCACTCTGAGATTTGGCTATCATATCGTCCACGTACACCTCGATCTCTTTGTGCATCATATCATGAAAAAGAGTTGTCATAGCGCGTTGGTAAGTTGCCCCTGCGTTCTTCAAACCGAAGGGCATGACTTTGTAGTAAAAGGTCCCCCAAGGAGTAATGAAAGTAGTTTTCTCTCGATCATCGGGGTCCATCTTGATCTGATTATAGCCAGAGAAACCATCCATAAATGAGAATAACGCAAAATTGGCTGTATTGTCTACAAGTGTATCAATATGTGGCAGAGGGAAGTCATCTTTCGGACTTGCTTTGTTTAGATCCCTGTAATCCACACACATCCTAACTTTACCATCTTTCTTGGGCACTGGCACAATGTTGGCAACCCAATTTGGATATTTTGCAACGGCCAAGAAACCTGCATCTAACTATTTTTTAACCTCATCTCGAATTTTCAAAGCCATGTCGGGTCTCGTTCTTCGAAGCTTTTGTTTGATAGGTGGACAATCTGGCTTAAGTGGCAACTTGTGAACAACAATATCTGTGTCTAGACCAGGCATATCTTGATACGACCACGCAAACACATCAATATATTCTTTTAACAACTCAATCAGCCCCTGCTTAACCTCTGTCCCAAGCATTGCACCAATCTTGACCTCTTTCTTGTTTTCATCTGTACTAAGATTAATCAAGTCCACCTGCTCTTTATATGGTTGAAGCTCTGTGTACTCGTACTCAATCAATTTTGTCAGTTCAGCGGGTACTTCAAAATCTTCTTCACCCTCGTCTTCGGCTTGATTGATGGGTGCATCCCAGTTAGGAGTGTCAATAAAGTCATTGGATCCAACGAGGTTTGCGATGTCTCTGCATGATGGAAGGCTTACTTAATTAAAATGCTCGAAGATATGTAAGATAAGAAATGAAATGCTATTTTTTTTGTTTTATTTTTTTGAAAAAGATTGCCAACTTCATTTTTAAAAGGTGGAAACGAAAAAACGCAGATGAACCAAAGTGGAATTGAACAAAATGCCTTTATTAATATCCTTTTAAAAGTGAAAGGTGGCCCAACAAAAGCGACCCTATAGCCTTGGGCAGGGCTACGGATTTTTTGTTTGAAAACATAAGTGAAAATGCTAAAAATTACTTTGATAATGGAAAAATAGCAGGGATCTCTACGGCCTCCTAGTTGTTCAAAGCTGCATCACCCTTAAACACCAGGTTGCTCAAATCTTCATCTTCCTCACAGTCACTGACGGCATTGACTTGGAAACCTCCGCTGACAAATACCTCTTGGATAACCTTCGGACGCCCTTCGACAGTTGTGGCAGCTCCATTCTGAGTTGGTTTGTAACCCAACCCAAAGCGATCAGTCTTGGTCTTGACGTCAATTACTTCTCCCCAACCTTCTGGAATGCCCCTGTCAATTGTTGATTTGGTACTCTTCAGAGATGCAAAAGATGGATTACCCTGGCCCACTGTCTCTTCGACTTCTAATAGAACAGCATTGGCGATCTCGAGTGCTTGAAAGGAGATTTCCAAAGCATTCTCATCGGCCTCGATGTAACGGAAAGAAGACAGGTTACTGACCATCAGATCCTCCTCACCGTGTATAATAACTAACTTTTCATCGATCACAAACTTCATCTTTTGATGTAACGTTGAGGTTACTGCCCCAGCGGCATGAATCCACGGCCTTCCAAGTAAGCAACTGTAATTGGGATTAATGTCCATGACCTGAAACGTGATATTAAAAACTTGCGGACCAATCAGGATAGGAAGTTCCACCTCCCCCATTACCGACCGGCGAGAACCATCGAAAGCCTTGACGATCAAAGGAGTAGGTTTCAACACAGTTTCTTTGAAAACCAACTTATCAAGAACCCTCTTGGGTAGAACATTCAAAGAAGAACCGGTGTCCACTAGCACTCTTGCTAAATTGTCCTCCTGACATTTCACTGATATATGTAAAGCACGATTATGATTCGGGCCCTCCTTTGGTAACTCTTCGTTGCTGAAACTAAGGGTGTTACATGCGGTCAAATTGGCAATCACACTATCAAACCGACTGGTGCTGATATCTTGATCCACATGTGCTTGAGTCAAAACTTTCTGCAAGGCCATCCTATGAGCGGGTGAACTCATCAACAGAGATAAAATCGAAATCTTGGAAGGAGTTTGATGAAGTTGATCGATAACTTTATAGTCACTTTTCTTGATGATCCTCAAAAACTCAGCGTCTTCATCATTCGTAACGGCTCCCTTACCTTTGTCTTTGACAGGCACTGGGATATTAGTTGTTTCCTTAGGTGGAACCTCATTGAAACGGGGAGTGTACACACGGCCACTGCGAGTCATCCTGCTTGCCTCTGCGATATTGGTCACAGTGTCCTTAACCTCTTCATTTGGAATAACCTTCCCAGACTCCTTGTCAATCATCGTCACATCATATCTCCAAGGTACAACTTTAGGATCACTGAAAGGAAATGGACCTGGTTTTCGAATAATTATAGGCTTAGGCTGATTCGTCACAGGGATAGACGACTTTGGTATATCGAACACGGGGTTGGCAGAACTTGCCCCTGACAGATTAAACACTGGTACCTTACCCTTTGATTCAGGCTGATGGAAGACAGGCTCAACCACAGCGACTTCATCCTTCTTGGCTTGGCTTGTCACTTGTAAAACACCCTCATTAATCAACCTCTGAACATCATTCTGAACCAACACACAACCTTTAATACTGGCATCACAACTTGCGCATGCAACGTGAGAAGTATCTACTAGACCGGCTTCAAATAGTTTCGAATGGAATATCTTAAGAGGAGTCTTAATCTGAACAACATCAAGGACATAACCTTCCTCAGAATCAGCACTAACGGCATTAACACTCTCATGGTTAGGAAAATGGTTCTTCTTAACATTCGGTTGAGGGTCTTCAAACGACAAAATCTTCTTTTCCAATAGATCCCTGACAAGGTTTTTGAGAGCATAACAGTTCTCTAGATCATGACCAGGCGCACCCTCATGAAATAAACAATGAGCAGCGGCGTTGTAATTGGCGGGCAGCGGATTAGGAGGCGGACCCAAAGCTCGAGTAGTAATTAGACCTTGCTTGACTAATGAGGGATACAACTCGGTGAAAGTCATTGGAATCGGCGGACAAGGTTTATACTGTCTCTTGTTCGGAACATTCTGGAGAGGGGCTGGACTCTTCGGCTGTTGATGAGCGGGAGCGTTGGGCGCTTGTTGATAGTTAGGAGGCGGATAAACAGGAGATTGTTGCATGGGTTGATACATAGGAACCTGTTGATTGAAAGACGGCGCAACAGCTGCCACATAGGGTTGTTGAGCATATTGAATCGGATACCCTTGAGGTTGAGCATAACCTTGCGGATATTGATAAAATTGGTCTCTTCGTCTACCAGAGGATATAGCATTAGTCTCACCTTCTTTCTTCTTCTGAGAGCTATACGAAGGTTTCTTCGGCTGATCCTTTGAAACACCATGAGTATTTGTCATTTTACCGCTTTTCATACCCAATTCAATCTTGACACCCACAGCAACGATGTTAGAGAAATTTGAAGTCACACTACCCACCATCCTTTCGTAAAATTCTTGACGAACCGTGTCGACAAACCAATCAGCTAACTCTTTCTCGGTCAAAGGAGGTTCTACTTGCGAAGCAATCTCTCTCCACCTTTGAGCGTACTCTTTGAATGATTCAGAATCCTTTTGTGACATACTCAACAATTGTCTTCTGTCAGGAGCCAGATCCATATTGTACTTGTAATGTTTGATGAAAGCGTCAGATAAATCTTGGAAACTCTTAATGCGAGACTGGTCCAAAGTTAAGTACCACTTGGAAGAAGCACCCTTCAAACTGTCTTGGAAGCAATGAATCATCAATTTATCATTCTCAACATGGGCAGCCATTTTGCGATAGTACATGATCAGATGACTCTTAGGACAAGTGGCACCTTCATAGCGATCGAAGTTCGGAGTTTTGAACTTCAGGGGAATAACCAAACCTGAGACCAAACAGACGTCCCTTGCAGCAGCCCCAAAAATTTGATCACCTTCTACCTTTCTCAATCTCTGGACGATAGTGTCTACTTCCTCACGAAGCTTGTCACATTTCTCATAACTTTCAACATTCTCATCAAGATTATCGAAGACGGTCTCATTGAAATACGGTTGCACACGGGTGTGCACAACAGGTGGTGCAAAGATAGGAGCCCCCCTAGAAACTTCAGAAAATAAAGGAACGGCTTGCTGAACAGGCTGATTAATCGGAACACTGGCTTGAGGAGGCACAAAACCTGGAGCAAGACCATAAGGTGGGTCCCTTGCTACGGTCACATTTGGTGGAGGGTCCACGGTAATGCCGGTAATCTCGGAAACAACAGTGGGTTGGGTATCCATCTTAGCATTCATGACATGTAACAATTCCATCATACGCCCCATACCCCCTCGCAGGTCTTCAAGTTCGTTGCTAAGGCGATCAATTTCTTTTGTCTGATCCTCCATTCTCTTCCGAGTTTGAGCTCTAGTGTTGTACTGGTGCCGAGGACTCAGGGTGACGAAACTGGAAGGCGAGAGAACCGAACATGAGAAAACGGAAGACACGTGCAATGCAAGAAAGTATATGATGTTATGATGCGAATGAAGATTTCATGGAATTCAAACATTTACGAATGTCGTGGGGTACCAAGGAAATCTTTTTCTTGTTTTTCATTTTTATTTTTTATTTATAGTATCCCGCGATATAAAGGATGTTTGGATTCCATGAAATACAATGCAATGGGATGCTTTATGGATGCCATGCACATGAATACACAAAGCCCTAGGTTAAAAGTCATGAGTGGAGTTAAGGTCTACCCATCCCCAAAAGGGGTGTACTATAGGTTAATTGTACCTGCCGAACAAGGTTCTAAAAAGTGCCCAAAGTCATCAGCCCATCTTTCGGATATTATCAACCTTCCGATTGACTCGGGGGTTAATAATATTCTCAAGAGAACCTCTTTTGAGTGTAGCATCGCGTAGCAACCGTTGTAGGATTACTCCCACATAGCTCCCGCACTACGTCCTAAATAAGGCCAAGGTGGTGTTAAGGTACTACGGTCCTCAATATCACAAACTCCAATCAACCATGGAAAAAGTTTTCACGATTACTCGTTCAATCGAACCATTTTCGAAAAGGTCTCAACTGAGCGGTGATTCTCGAATCAGCTTGGTCGAGATTCAACTCCCTATAAGCCTCATCGAATATATCCCCATCCTATAATAATGTCACTAGTCCGGGCGTAGGACTTATCTCACAACACAAGGAACAGTCCCAAACAAGAGCACAAATATATACATGCAAAATAACAAGTAGCAATAAATATGAACAAATTAGGGATAACCCTCAAAATTTTAGAATTCCCCAGTGAAGTCGCCATTTTCTGTTGCGGTGGAAATAGGATCACAAACTATTAATTAGTTTGAATCGCAATTCAATTCACAACCGCTCTTTGATTTATCCGAAGGAAAAGGTCAAAAGAGGGAAAACCTATTTTGCATCGTAAACACAATGCGGGGAAAGATCTAGGGTTCGGGGGTTGGTTAAATTTAGGGAAGGTATTAGCACCCTAAACTTCTGTAGTACTCTACAGGAACCTTTTGTTCAGATGTTTACTATTTGCTTTATTTATTTGCTTAAGGTATATGTACAAAGGATTAGAAGTGAGAAAATAAACCTAAGGGGTTAATTCTAAGTTTACTCGGCAAGACATCGCATCTTGTGCCTACGTATCCTTACGGGAGTGGAATCAGAGTAATCGTAGTTCCCCTCAAAAGGGAGGTTAGAGACTTCTTGACTGTGGTCAAGGTCTCAAGGGGAATAAACATGTCTTAAGGACATGCTTACGCGGAGTGTAGAAACTCCAAATCTCTACGTTGAATTGTTAAGTTGAAATTAGGGTTAGGTTAGGTTAGGGATTCCGCGGCGGGAAACCCTAAAATGACCGCGGCGACTCTTTGACCTAAGGCTAGGGGTAAAATTGGTAATTGCGCCTGCGGCGAGGCATTTATGAAAATTTAGGGTTTGTGAGGTTGTAAGGGTTTGAAGTTGAGGACTATTGGCGCGGCGACCAAACGGTTAGACCTAATTCCTTCGGAGGTGTGTAGTGTGACAGAATAATTGGTGAAAGTGTGAGAAACTAATCATACGAGCAGGGAAATAATGACAGAAATTAAAACCATACACGCAGAAATTTAAAGGCAGAAATTAGAACGCGATTGTTGGTTCGCGAGGTTACATGAGAGGAGCAGTTACAATATGGTAATGACTCTCGATTTGAACAATAAGTTGGACAACACAAAAAATAAGAGGATGTCAATAGGGTTAGGCATAATATAGTGGATAATGAGACGGTGCGGAAAAGATGTAAATTTAGAGTTTTTATTGTTTTGAAAAAAATGTTAATTCAATTTATAAAAAGAAGGAGTAACGTTAGTTTTTTAAAAAATACTTTAATTTTATTCTTAAAAGAAAAAAAGGTTTTCACTTGTATTAAGAAAAGTTTTAATTTATGTATTTAAAAAAAAAATTCAAGTTATTTATATATATAAAAAAAGGGTTTTTTAATTTTATTTATTATTTTTTTAAGAAAATTTTGATGCTATTTATTTTAAAAAACCATTTGAATATTTAATTAAAAAAAGGTTTTAAAAAACAATTTTAATATTTAAAAAAACAAAAAATAAGAAGGAAAATAAAGGGGGTTGGGCCGGTCATCACTCCCGGACCCAACCCGGTTGGTGAGAATATATCAAAACACCAATTTAGGGTTTCAGAACCCTATTATCCCCTTCGCGGCGCCGTTGAGCCTCTCGTTCTTCTCCATGTCCGATTCTCTCGTACTCTTGTCTCTCCCTCGACATCTCCTCCTGAAATCAACGCGAAATCCGTTAAACAACGATGATATAGTGTTATTTTTGCTTACGTTTTATCCCGTGGGTGGCTTTCGGTAAAAAAACGAGGCGATGATGATGCAAATCTGAGCCTCAACGGATGTTTGCCCGTCGTTGAATGAAACGACGCCGGCGGACCTCCTTCGATGGGTTCTTTTCGTCCTCGCGGTGTTTCTGTCGGTTACGGCGACGATGATGATTGTTGTGCCGAAGTTTTTCACGGATTGGTGAGGTTGTCTTGTATTTATGATTCTTCCGCCGCTTTTGACATTGCTGATGGTGATGATGCTCGGCTATTATTCTTGTGGTTATGGTTGCCTTGTTTTGTGATTTATGTATCCGCCGTCGGATGGTTAGGGTTTGCTGCTTTTGTCCGGAACCATCCCCCTCTCTCCTTAGGGTTTCGTCCTTTTTATACTATTTCCCTTTCTTTGTTGGGCTTGGATAAAATCTGATTTGGCGTTATTCTTTTACTGAGATTGATTTCTAATATTATTTGATTGGGATTTTCTGATATGATTCTGATATTGTCTGATTGCAGATTGGATACGGGTTTGGATTGGCTAACTTGTGATTTGTTTCTGATACGATTTGCTGCTGATATTATTGGAATTGTGGCTTTGTAGATTCATATTTGATCTTATTTCTTTTCTGATACGGATTTTGTTTTGTGGTTTATCAGATATGTATTTGGATATCCATAACATTTTCCTGACGGGTTGGATTTGCTGGCTGATGGTTATCCGAACTTGCTTTCGGCTTGGTCTCGATTCTCATTAATTTTCTTTTTCTTCTTTCAGAGTTGGTGCTAACACTTTGGTTGAATCCAAACTGCCGAGAAGGTTACGCGATAATGATGATACTTGTCTGAACCGTTGGAACTTCACCTTGTCGTTTTTATGTCATGAAATTGCAGCATTTGGTACTGCATTTGATTGCAAAACAAATTGTGCTCCGGGGTGAATATCGGCGACGCCTCTTGAGATTGGAGCTGTGAACTTAGGGCAATGATGCTCTGACTGAGCCCATGTCCTGTACTTTCGGTTTTTCCACTGTGAACTGATACGGTTTGTTGAACTGAACTGAACTTTGTTCTTTTTGTCTATTTTCTGGTTTTTTCTGCTGAACTGGTTCTTTGAGCTGATGCCGTATGCTTTTCGATTTTGTTGAGTATTCCTTCTGTGGTAGGAACGAACTTTGTTTCCGGGACTGTTCTGTTGTTCTGTGGCTGTGAATTGAAATTTCATTCAATTTGAACATCCTGTAAATTGTTTGGTTTATGCCATTTAGGTGCAGCTGATGAACTGTTTTGGTGTTGAGTTCTGTTATGCACTTTATACTGATGCTGTTGTGGTGAATTTCAGGTGTTGACAAATTTTGAACACAAAGTGGCTCATACCCGTCGGCATCCGGGTTTTATGACCAAATTGATTGTGCTGCTTCGCTCTTTGTATCAGTCTTGGAAAGTAAATTGGGATTTACTTGATTTTGAAATGAATCCAATTACGGCAAAACGAATCAGTCCCGCTTCTTTCCTCTCTTTTATCTCTCGGTTGCCCCTTAGATAAGAACAGATGTTACCTGATCTGATGCTAATGGCGCGGATCGGTAACGGGGGTAGGACACAGCTTCGGTTGTGCCACTCCCGGCACTCGATGATGATGATGTTTTGAGAGTGTCAAATTATTTCTTCTGACATTTTCCTCTGCTTTTCTTTGTTTTCATTGTGCAGGTAATCGGATAGCGAGTGACGAACGCGAAGCATTAACACGAAGCCCACATGACTTAGAACTTTAGGAAATGCAATTTTTATTTCTCTTTTGTAACTTGTAATAAAAAGTATTATGAATAAATTCAATAATATTCTTTATCCAAATTATTTCCTCTTTGTAAATCATGATAAAAATATTATGAATAATCTTCCAATGTTCTATCCAAATTCACTTTCTCTTTACAAATTGTAATAATAATAATAAAATATTATGAATAAAATTCACATATTCTATTAAAATCACTTTCAATTTCTTTTCCATGATTTAATTTGCTGCAAACACCTCAACATCCGATTAAACCTCACCGGTCAAATATCTCTGAATAGAGGTTAAAATTAATTCGATTCAATCTTGCATAATAAGATTAATCTCTCCATATACCTTCAACATGAATAAGTTCCATTAATCAGTCGAAATTTTCACTGCTTTCTCTTTAAAATGAACTGGAAGATAGAAGAATGAATTCCTGTTAAAACCATGTTCCACAGATCAGATTCTCGCATCGCCTTGAACCGAACCAAATTGATATCTTAACATACTCAACCCACGTGACAAGATAAACCTCTCAGAAATCCAATGACGACAGAGTCTCGGCCCATTGAATTAATTACTAGCATTAACATGAATTCCAGTTTACTCTTAAAGAACCCGGAAACAGAAGCTCTGATTACCCCATAAAATCTAGGCAACGAACCCTCCACAAAAACAGTCAACAAATGATGTATAAATGACCACTTTGCCCTTTTCATAGTTAACGCGCACCTGATGTAGTCCCTGCAAAATAAACACACTACATAACCTGTTAATAGTTAACGGATGCAACAATAGACGTCATACTATATGAATAGGCTAATCTGAGGGTAAAATTTGGGGTATGACACACTGCCTTCTCCTCCAACACGGAAAACACAAGCTCCCAATGTTCAACAATACACCGAGCTACAGCCCCACACTTGTAGCATCCTGGAGAACCATAAGTTCTCCCCCACTTGGATCATTCTTACTTCTGCAGACAATGGTTAAACAACAAACACGTACCGACAGTGTCTTCACACACATGTCGCGTACAAGGGAACAACCAACATTAGACACTTGGCCGGATGGACCGACCTGCTCTGATACCACTTTGTAACGCCCCCATTCTATACCCCAAAATAATCACATATCAAATCATATAGCCACGAATATAAGTATTTTATTTTTCATCAGAGTATATTTACATTAAGGTATAAAAAGAGTGCGTCACAATACCCACGGAACGACCACATGAATATTAAGGTTTAAAAGGAATTAACTCAAAAGGGGTAAATCTCAACTAAAAATAAACGCATGATTTTTCGAAATTTCATATTCATGTTTCTCTTAAAGCGGAAGACTAAAACATATATATATTCACTTAAGACATGACAAAACGTAATTACATGTCATCCGGTTGTTCACAACTTCATTCACATACAAACAAGACATTCTACAAAGCCTATCTACCCAAAGTTACATATCAGAGCGACCGACACGAGGGAAAAGAACTATACTCCAAAGGAAACCTCCAGCGGATCCTAATCTGCAATGCCTCGCAGGGCATTATAAAACAACAGAAGGGTGAGAAACATATCATAATAATCAAGGCATAAGAGATATATATATATATATATATATATATATATATATATATATATATATATATATATATATATATATATATATATATATATATATATATATATATATATATATATATATATATATATATATATATATATATATATATATATATATATATATATATATATATATATATATATATATATATATATATATATATATATATATATATATATATATATATACACATATATAGAAATACACAAGTACCGAATGCCTATATTCTACAGCTTTTCACTATGGTGCATAGTAATAAATTCTCACTACATCAAATACACTTAGACGTATACACTCACACTAAACCATCCATCCATTAGTCAATATCCTACACATTCATTTATTCGCTATCCGCGTCCCATCAATTCCTGCACGCATGCATATTACATATGACAACCGCAACTGTGCCGTGCGATTCGTATAATACTCATCTAATATCCTCAATCCTCTTTCCGGGTTATGGGCATATCGCTCATGCCCTACCGGGAACAACATCTCAGTCATTCTACCCCGGTAACTTCTTCACTAGGAACGACACATTTCCATTCTACCCTAGTGAGTACAACTCCTCCACGCTTACTTCAACGTCATCCTCCCATCTATCAGACCATACATACATATATACTATTATATTCTTAGAGATTATTCTCCGTTCATCATCTGAAGACGATAGTGCAACTCATAGGGACCGACTCATTCATCTGCCAGATTCTCCTATGAACCTATCACTTATCAGATCCTACACGGGATCAAATATAACCATCGCATCAAGCGAGGTTCTGCAGATCCTACACGGGATCAAATATAACCATCGCATCAAGTGAGGTTCTGCAGATCCTACACGGGATTAAATATAACCATCGCATCAAGCGAGGTTCTGCAGATCCTACACGGGATCAAATATAACCATCGCATCAAGCGAGGTTCTGCAGATCCTACACGGGATCAAATATAACCATCGCATCAAGCGAGGTTCTGCAGATCCTACACGGGATCAAATGTAACCATCGCATCAAGCGAGGTTCTGCAGATCCTACACGGGATCAAATGTAACCATCGCATCAAGCGAGGTTCTGCAGATCCTACACGGGATCAAATATAACCATCGCATCAAGCGAGGTTCTGCAGATCCTACACGGGATCAAATATAACCATCGCATCAAGCGAGGCTCTGTAGATCCTACACGGGATCAAATATAACCATCGCATCAAGCGAGGTTCTGCAGATCCTACACGGGATCAAATATAACCATCGCATCAAGCGAGGTTCTGCAGATCCTACACGGGATCAAATATAACCATCGCATCAAGCGAGGTTCTGCAGATCCTACACGGGATCAAATATAACCATCGCATCAAGCGAGGTTCTGCAGATCCTACACAGGATCAAATATAACCATCGCATCAAGCGAGGTTCTGCAGATCCTACACGGGATCAAATATAACCATCGCATCAAGCGAGGTTCTGCAGATCCTACACGGGATCAAATATAACCATCGCATCAAGCGAGGTTCTGCAAATCCTACACGGGATCAAATATAATCATCGCATCAAGCGAGGTTCTGCAGATCCTACACTGGATCAAATGTTAATACACCGCCACTAGGAATGATGTTATATCATTCTACCCTAGTGCACCCATCAATCACACCTTATTCGAAATACTCCTAACGCACTACAATGTTGTGCCACATTAGGAACGATATCACGTCGTCCTACCCTAATGAGCCCGCAACTAGGAATGATATCACATCATTCTACCCTAGTGTAATCCACTCCGACACTACGTTCACTACTCAATGCCCACATAATCCTATTATGTTCTCATACATTCATATTATCATGCCGACGGCAACGAACTCGATCATCTCATCATGCAATCCTATTCAATCTAGCGATTGCATAAAATTGCCGATCGGCCACACTCACGCTTCACAAACCATAAACTAGGATTCACGCCATTCGGCTACCCACAGCACCTCACGGGCTAGCATACCCGCTTTTAAATCAAGGAAAGGTCGATTGAAATCAGGGTCCCAAGCCACAACAGTACACAACAGGAGAGAAACTCATTCTGCTACGTTCGCTACACGCTCGCCTAGCGAGCTACTAGCGAACGTTCGCTACCTCCTCGCCTAGCGAACTGCTAGCGAGTGCAAACAGAACCTCCAAACATTGCTCGCTACCTCGTTCGCCACGGCGAACCCCCAGCGAGCTCTTCGCTACTCCCTTCGTTACTAGCGAAAGACCACAATACCATTCTGTCCCAAGTCTGGGACCGTTCGCTACGCACTCGCCTAGCGAACTGCTAGCGAACACTCGCGACTTGCTCGCCTAGCGAGCTGCTAGCGAGCGTCTGCGAACAGAACTTCTCCCCACTGTTCAGAATTCGAAACAGCCGATAAATTCACCCGATAATTCTCCACTTGCTCCAGTAATCATAACCTAACGATTCCCGACATAAATCCTACCACTTATTCTCATCTTCATTAAACAAAGTTAGATTTCTACCGATCGAATCAATTTCGACCTAAAACGGAAATTATAGGAAACTCTCCAAAACCCTAACTCAATCAACCATACACATACATAATAATACATATTGATTTAGATAGTAAGATTTCACACCCTTACCTTGGATTAATCGAAGCTTTGAGTTGTTCTTGATGATCCCACACTTTTCTTCTTCTTCTTCTCTTTTCTCCTCCTTTTCCTTCTTCCTCATTTCTTTCCTTCCTTTTCTCTTATGTTTCTTTTCTCTTCTATTTCTCTTTTAATATCCTTCTCATTATTTCTCCAAAACATCTATTAATTCAATATCCCATAAAATATCCCACTTATCATTAAATAAGAAATGTCCAAAATACCCTCCAAACTATTTTCTCCGAAAACTCTCAAAATCGGTTAAAATAGAATAATATGTAAACTTAACATATTTCCACACAAATTCCATATCAAAAATAATATTCGTCCAACTAAATTAAGTAGGGACTCGATAAAAGAGACAATCGAAATCGGGGCGTTACAACCATGCCCTTTCACTTGAATTGCGGTGGAAGGATGAATTTGATTTGGTTGTTGAATTCACCAAGTTCCTCTACTTTTCAGTAAATGGCCTACCACGACAAAGAGGAGGTGCAGTGGTACATGTCTGAAGACGAAGAAGGCCGTCAGGACAAGGCCGTCACGGACCCTCCAGACAGACCGTTAGCGGAGTGGGTCGGGGATGAGCCGCTAAACTATATGTTGCGATTTGTCCTCGACGACTCTGACGCCTTCGCTGTAATTGAAGATAGGGAGGTCAGGGTTCCCCGCCAGTTTCGAGCTTGTCGGCCCCGGGGGTTGGATCGTATATGCTCGAGGTACGATGGGGGTCGGTTCCCCATGTACGAGTTTGCCTTTAAGGAGGAGGGGATGCACATGTCATTCACGAGCTTCCAGCAGGACGTGTTAGACCATTTGATGTTGGCGTCGTCCCAGCTCCACCCGAACCCCCTCGCCTTTCTTCGGGATTTTGAAATCGTTTGTCGTTACCTCGAACTCGGGGCTACCATCTCGTTGTTCTTCTGCGTCTTTCAGTTGCAGCGGCAGACGGTGTCTGGTCGGCATAACTGGGTCTCCTTGAAGCAACCGACAAGGATCTTTCGGGCGTATACCGATTCAGTGCAGGGGTTCAAGGACAAATGGTTCGTGGTCATGCCGAAGACAGACGAGGCTTATGACACCATGTTTCGGAGGGAGCTCGTTGTTGAGGACAGCCAACCCAAGGAGAGTTATGAGTCCAACTTCCCCTTGAAGTGGATGGAGCTGCACTTCTGTTCGAGCACTGATAGCTTCATCTACCGACCCCATAGCCTGGGTGAGGAGGATAGTCTGGCCTTTCGAAAGCTGGTCAACTTCGTCGGACGTCTTCCTCATTGGAAGTGCATGTCTCCCGATGGGGAGTATATCCGTGACGCTAACGGGGAGATACTGACGGAGACCCGGTGTATCAATACAAAAGCTTTTCTCGAGTGCCAGACAGAGGAGGAGGCTCATCGGCTTTTAGGTAGTGGGGCGTTTCCCCGGCTATCTTTTATTATTTATTTTTGAATATTTGTGCTAACTGTTTTCTGGTGCTTTTCTTGCAGGCGCAATGGGTTCAGTGGAGGAGCGCGTGACCAAGCTGTTGAGCAGGGGTGCTTGACGTCCTCAAGGAAGGGTAGCAGTTTTTCGGAGGGAGGTGAGCGTTGGGTCCGCGGGGACGACTTCTTCCCCGTAGGGCAGCGGATCCCCGGCGCAACCGTCGGCCCCCAAGAGGCGGCGGAAGGTTGATGTGTCTCCGATTGATCTAATGGACAGGTCCACGGAGCGGGGTTTCGCTCTGCCCCCCTGCTGTCTCCGGTAAAATTTCTTTTTGGGGGGAATGGTCTTGTGGTGGCTCTAGAGGAGGTGAGGAGCATCCTGATTGCGGGCAAGGAGGCTCAGAGGAGGATGTTGTCTGAGGGTCTGGCCGCGATGGTGAAGGATTTTGAGACGGCCCTTGTGCTGAACAAGGAAGAGTGCTCTTCGGATGATTTGGTTTCTGCCAGGAGCGAGTTGATGGTGTCTGAGGAGGTCCGGTCCAAGCTGGTGGCCGACCATAAAGAGTATCAAAAGCAGGATAAGGTCCACTGGGAGCATATAAGGGAGTTGGAGAAGATGCTGAAAAAAGGGGAGGAAGAGCTGACGGGAGTTAGGGGTCGTGCTGCAAAGCTCAAAGGTATGGTTGCCCTTGCCGAGGAGGAGCGGTTAATGATGTATCGATAGCAGTTGGTGGAGAGGATCCATCAGCTAGAGGAGGATTGCTTGGGGGTCGTCGAGGTGGGCTTCAAGAGTGTTTTCGAGCAACTTCGGCTCGTCAACTCCGGTTTTGACTTGGTGAGCGACGGAACCGGCCCCTACCATCAGATCCAGGATGGCCGTGTAGTTGCGCCTGGCGGCTTTTAGGACGAGGAGGAGGACCATATCGCTAGAGACGAGGACGAGCGGTTAGACTAGGAGGTGGCGGCCTGCGTGCCAAGTATTTTTTTTTTGTCGGCTTGCGTTCCAAACTTTTGATTGTTGTTCGGGTTGCATGCCCTTTATTGTAATCTTTTGACAGCCGGGCTTGTGCTCGTTTTATGAATTTTCATATTTTTATAAGTGTTTGCATGTGCTCGTCTTTTTATTTATGTATCTTGATCGCATGTTTTTACACGCTTGTTTGCATGTTTACTACGTTGTTGGGAGTGGTAGCTCGACATTTCTTGTTGTGCCCAGTAGTGTATGGAACTGGCCGGATGACCGGTGTGGTTACCTGACCGAGCAACTGTTTGATCGGCTGGTCGGTTCTGACTACGACGATATGAGTCAAGAAGTAGTGTCGAAGTCTCCTAGCCATGTTGATGAGGGTTAAGGCGACTTTTTTGATCTGCTGATATCTCACTTCGGAGTCGTGGAGGGCCTTGCTCGTGAAGTATATTGATTTCTTCCCGTCGGGTGTTTCCCGAATTAGTACGGCGCTCACGGCCTCGGTAGAGACGATCAGGTACAGGTAAAGGGTCTCCCCGACTTCAGGCCTCGTCAGGACAGGTGGCTCCGACAGAACGTACTTGAGGTGTAGGAGGGCCTGCTCACATTCCTCCGTCCATTCGAATATGACCTCCTTTCTTAGCAGTTTGAAGAATGGGAGGGCGTGTTGCACGGACTTCGCGACGAAGCGGGACAACGACGCGAGCATCCCGTTGAGAGAATGTATCGACTTCTTCGTGCTTGGAGTCGCTATTTCAAAGAAGGCCCGACATTTGTCCAGGTTTGCCTTGATCCCCCGTTCGGTCAGGTAAAACCCAAGGAACTTCCCTGCGTGTATGCCGAAGGTGCACTTCTCCGGGTTAAATCGCATTGTGCACTTCCTCGTTGTCTTGAAGACTTTCCTGAGGTGGGTCGTGTGTTCGACCTTGGTGCAGGATTTGACGATCATGTCGTCCATGTAGACTTCGAGCATGTCGCCAATCTCTCCCCGAAAGACTTCGTTCATCATCTGTTGATAGGTGGCATCGGCGTTCTTTAGGCCAAAGGGCATTACGTTGTAGTAATAGTTGCCTGACTCAGTCATGAATGTTGTGCTCTGTTTGTCGACCTCGGCCATGGAGATCTGGTTGTATCCCAAGTAGGCGTCCATGAAGGACAATAGTTTGAAGCCCGCCGAGATTGTCGACGAGATTGTCGATGTTGGGGAGGGGATAGGTGTCCTTGGGACATGCCCAGTTGAGATCGGTGTAATCAACGCACATTCTCCATTTTCCATTAGATTTTTTCACAAGTACCACATTGGACAGCCAGGTTGAATATCGGCCTTCCAAAATAAAATTTTCCTCTATGAGGTCTTTTACAGTTTTTTCAGCCGCCGCCGACTTTTCGGGGGACTGCCTCCGTCTATGTTGTACTATGACCTTCGCAGCTGGATTGATGGAGAGCTGGTGGCAAGCGATCTCGGGGTCGAGGTCGGGCATCTCAGTGGCACTCCAGGAAAAGAGGCCGGCGTTCTCACGGAGGCAGGCCTTTAGTTGCTTCATCGCCAGTTCGGGTAGTCCTGCTTCAAACTCTACGCTCCTGGTTGTGTCTTCGCCGAGGAATGCTATCTCGAAGTCCTCGTCTGGGATGGGGCGTGTTGGGTGGATGGGGGACCGATCGTACTGAGACCTTTTATTACTGCTTCAAAGCACCTTAGGGTTGCTTCTATGTCCCCGTTAAGGGTGACGACGGCTCCCAGCCTGGTATAGTACTTCATCTTTAGGTGGACTTTTGATGGCACCACAGTGAGCTCGGCCAGCGTTATCCTTCCTAGGATGCAGTTATATAGGGACGGGCACTCGACGACTAGGAAGAGGACGTTGATTTCCCAGGCCTTTTCTTGTAACCGAACGTGACCTTGAGCTACACGTATTCCCATGGTCTTGTCGTGGTCCCGTTGAACCCCTAGAGGTTGGAGCCAATGTAGGGGGTCAGATTGGTCTCGTCGAGTTCTAGCATCAAGAACAAGTGGTTATACATGATATCCATCGAACTCCCTCCGTCGACCAAAATGCGGCGGACATCGAAGTTTTCCATTTGTGCCCGGATCAGAAGGGGAATGACCGAGTTAGGGGCCCCTCCGGGGAGCTCTTCGAGGTAGTACGTGATCGGGTTGGATCGGCCGTGGAATTTGTTGAGCGTGCTCATTTTGCCAAAGCTGTTGTTCATCAGCTCGTCAAACTTCCTTTTTACCGACCCTACAGAGAGCTTGTTCGGAGCCCCGCCTGAGATGACCATTGCCCTAGAGAAGTATTCCCATGGGCTGACGGGGCACACTGGTTCCTCGGACAGCTGATGCCCAGCAGGGAGGCCTTGTTCTTTTAGTGAAAACCACTCTTCAGGCCGACTAACGCTGAGGGCTACCTATAGCCCGGATTCGTTGTCGGGGGGTGGGATGTCCTCAACTTTTTTGGCTTCGGGGGCTTCTTCTCACGGGGTATCTCCTCCCCTGGTGTATCTCTTCAAGTATCTATCCTTGATGAGTATTTCGATTGCGTCCTTCAGGTGGATGCAATCCTCCGTCACGTGCCCGTGGCCCTGGTGGAAGCAACAATATTTATACTTGTCCATGTTGGCCTTGGGGGGTGCCGGTTTGGGAAAACGGACACCTCCTTGGACAAACTCCGAGTTAGCGCACTCAGCTAGTATGCGCTCGCGGGAAGCGACTAGGGAGGTGTATTCGGTGAAGCGGCCTGTGGGGCCCCTCTGCTCATGGGGCTCCCTGGGAAGATCGTCTCGTCGTCGATCTCCCCCACGCCGGGGGGCTGACGCTCCTTCTTCTCGGGACCCGCGGGGGGTTTCGCGGTTGCGGGACTCCTTGGCAGCATTAACGGCCTCGGTTTCCTCGTACCGGATGTAGTGGTGGGATTTCTCGAGGAAGCTTTCCAGGGTGGTCGGTCGGTGGATCACCACGGCTTCGTAGAATTTAGAGTCGCGGCATGGGCCTTGCTCCATAAGGTATCGTTTCATATCGTCCGAAGTCGTTGCCTAGACTGCCTCCCTCGTGAACCACACAATGTAGTTTCTTAGTGGTTCATTCGGGGCCTGGATGATTGCGCCCAGGGTGGCATCTATATTTGGATGTTGTCGCGATGCCGTGAAATGCTGCGAAAAAAGATCCTTCAGAACCCTCCATGACGTGACGGACTCAAGTTCCAGGCTTTTGTACCAAGCCATGGCCTCTTTCCTCAGCGTCGTCGGGAAGAGTCTGCACTTGATGGCTCCTCGGACGTTCTTGTAGTCGAGCATGGCCTCGATGTCCTCTAGGTGATCGTTTGGGTCCGAGGTATCGTCGTACGTGTAGAGTGCGGGCGGTTTTTCCATCCGTGGGGGATGGGGGTCGCCATAATTTCCTACGACAGGGGGGGTCCTATAGTTGTCTTCATTACTGCTGACAGGGGAGCGCGAAAGCGACGGATTATGTCGAGGGGGTTGATTACGTCCCCTCGGTCTTCTGGTCGGGGCTTCAGGTTTGCTCGCTCTCGGCTCCGGGGAGGTGACCTGACGCATTTCTTAGAGGCCATAGGTTGGGGCCTCTCAAGTTGTGGTTGGCGCCCCCGTGGATGGAGAAAGGGGATCCGAGAGTCTCCGCATTGATTTCTCCGCGGGGGAGAACAAGACGAGGTATCTTGCTCTAGTGCGCCTATACACTCGTTTTATTTGAACAACATCAAGTTTGTTTGGTTGATGGCTGCAAAGAGGGCAGTCATCGTTGGGTCCACTCCAGCTAGTGTAGGAACGGACTGGAAGACAGCCGGGCTCCTTGCCCGAGGTGCGACGTGATGAGTTGCATCCTTGAAAGAGGGAGATGCGGTCTGGCCATCCCTGGTGTCGCTCTCACGGGCGTGGGATGTCCCCGCCTGGTCGTTTCCGTTGCTGATTAGGGCGAAGGCGGAGTTGTGAACAACATCATTGTGACGTGGGCTAGTCATGATCTCGGAACTTGAAATTAGAAGCTTTAGTTCTTCTGCTCGGAGGAACGGGCAAGCTTTAGTTTCCCACAGACGGCGCCATTGATCGTACCTGATCAGAGAGATCGTTGGGCTGCCACGCGTCTGAGCTGTCGAACGGTAGACTTGACGGACAGAGGGGGGGTGTACCTGAAACACACTTTGATGCCAAAGTAAGCGACGAACAGAGTGATAACAAGTACAGAGAAAAGAAGTGAGAATTGATTACCTGACCCTCTAGTGGAAGAGGGTATTTATAATGAGCCCCCAGCGTAGGGCCAACGGTTACCACGCGTTGGGCTGGGCTGCCAGGCCCAACGTTGGTAACTGTTAGGGCTGACGTAGCGTCGTAAAGACCAACGCATGGTCTTTGCCCTAGGGTAACTGTTTCGTGCTATCCGGGAGGTGGAAGACCGAATCGCCAGGACACGGGTAGTTACTTGATGAAGTGTCCCCGCGTAAGGGGTATGTAGAGAACGTGGGGGAGGTCTGAGGGTCTGCCCAACCGTGGGGCAGGAGAAGGCTTCCAGGCAGCTACGACGATCCTGCCTAACGGTTGTTGATCTGTGCCCGACGGGAGAAGATGTTATGCTCGAGGACCTCCTGCTACTAGGCGAGGGGTCTTGTTGGGCCTTCTAACCTGGTGAGGTTTGGGCCTGCCCGACAATAAGCCAGGCGTCGGCCCAGTCCAGAACAATTAGATTGTAAAATTAAAAAAAATTTACATTGAAAATTGAAATGAATCATTCATATTAAAATATTTTTTTATTTCAAATAGATCACGTATTGTGAGATGAAATGAGTAATATTTAAAATAAAATAAAATACTTCTATTAAAAAATGTAAATTAAGGAGACATAGCACGCAGAGCTATAAATCTTATCAATTACTCGTTCTGACCCAAATTATAAGTTATGTACTTTGTAAAAAAAATGTTTCAAATTATAAGTTATTTTACCATTCTAATGCAAGATTAATGATATTTTTCTCAATATATATTATATCAATGATTATTTTGTCTTCTTCCAATTTTTTTTAATTTTTATTTATTTATAATAAATGAAGGACAGTAGTGTAAAATCATAAATAACTTCTATTTCCCATATAATATTATTTATGTTTCTTAATTGCGTGAAATGTCAAAACGTCTTACAATTTATGATTGATGGAGTATTAACTAATATTTCTCCAACCTGATGTATAAGAGAAAAAAAACAAATTTCACGCTTATTAAGAAAGATAGTTAAGTACATTTAATTTTCTTAATTTCAGATAAAAAAGATAACACAATTACTAGTATACCCTCAATTAAATTGTCACAAATAACAATATTAAGTAATTAGTGCAGGGATAATTTTGGAATAAAGGTATTAAATGCACATAGATTTGTTGACATTTGCTTATATTTAAGGCCAAAAAAATTAGGAGACTTTTGCTTATAAATAAGGCCGGAGGGAGTACAAAAATAGAGAAATAGATTGCCTAAATTGTCCTTACCTATTTCTAATTTTTATGATATCCAAATAAGAAATGAGTAATAGACAAATGTATTATTCCCTTTGATTCTATTTATAAAAGAAAATTTTACTTTTTATATTCATTGAATAATCAATGTATTTGAACTGTATAATAGACTAAATACATTAATTATTTAATAAATCTAAATAGTCAATTTTCTCTTATAAATAGAATTAGAATGAGTAGTTAAATTCATTCTCAATGCAATATTGTGAAACCACGTGTCTTAACTTAAGTTGGAAAAACTAAGATTCGGTTTTTCACTTTTCCACTTTTTAGTTTATTCTCATTTTCATTCCCTTTCACCATTTCATTCACGTTTTTTTTTCACTCTTCAATACCACTTTTTTTTTCATTCTCCCTCTCACCAAATTGCTCTCTCCTTCCTTCCCCAGACTCATTTTTTTATTTCAGCTTGGTGTCCTCTCTGTCATTTTCTCACTCTTTGCCTCTTTTGATTTCCGGCTTAACACAAGAGAAAAGATATTTTTCTTACCATTTTAATTCTTGTGTTCCTTCTTCCTCGTTCCAGTTAGGTGAGGTTGTACACTGATGAAGCTAGTAAGAATGACCTGATAGATGAATGTGGTGGTCTTTTAAGAGGTTGCATGTGTGAGTGGTTTGGAGACTTTGGAAGATATTTGAATTCTTGTAATGTATATATTGTTGAACTTTGGTGTGCTAGAAGGATTAAGATTAGCAAAATAGACTGGATTTCGAGCTATTGAACTTTATATAAATTCCAAAGTAGTTTTTTAAAATATTTAAGATTCTGAACAAAATAGCATAATTAGAATGAGATTGGTAACAAAATTCAATAGTTGGTCAAACTGGATTAGGAGGTGCGTGTTTATCATATTTGTCGTGTGTCAAATACTTGTGCAGATGCACTTGCAAACATGGGGTGTGATATAGGTCCTAATTTAATACTTTATGAGCGAGTTCCTGCTCAAATTTCTTTTCTTTTATTAGCTTATTGTATTGGAGTCTCTACTCCTATATTGATTGTTATGTAATCTTTTTTTCGGACTCCGACTCTCTTTTCTTCCAAAAAAAATCCTTATGTTGAATCAAGAAACTCATTTCTTCATTCTTTTAGTTTCATTTTCAACGTTTACTTTGTGTATTCCATTTTGAATGTCTAAATTAGAAAAATTCATCCTCCTTAGACTTATCTTGTTTAAGTATATTGAAAGGCTAGACAATCTTATTTAGGCGGTCGAGTCCGTCCCATTTATTGATTAATTGGAGGGTCGGCTCAACAAACTAAAAATTCCTTTAAACACATTTTTGTGTACAAATGTTTAATATCTAAATATGTATTGCAAACATACTTAATGTGTTTTTTTAATGTTGTCAAATTATTATATTTTAATTTCAACTGAGTTTGACTTTATATTTTTAAATATATGTTTGGCAAAGAATACTAAGAGATACTCGTAATAATATAATGGAATGATTGAGTGATAATGGAACTCCTGGTGAAAAGGGGACAATGCTACAACAAAAAGAGACCTCATACGACATTTACACACATTAAGACATGATAGAGGGTGTGTCTTTGCATGATACAATTGCTATAAGAATTTCACACCAACATGCAAACAATAATATGGAAACATAGGAAATTGAAGTCAAGATCAACCTGAAATATCCAAATGAAGTAATGCACATAATTATAACACTAGATAATAATACAGATAAAAACAGACACAATCAAGATCATGATAAAACAATAAGTCAAGGCAACAACACTTCACAAAAGAGAAAGTTGAATTAGAAGCAGAATTCAATCACAAGTAACCGAATTGAGATACAAGTCAATCCTCAAGTATTACAAGATAGTATGAAAGAATCAAGGGCAGAAAATATGGCATCTTCCAATCATCTTGGAGACTCAATGACCAATGATTAAACTTTAAATAAAGTAATAACAATAAAGCAAACAAACCAAATTATTCAACAAGATAACCTCCAACCAAAATTTCATTTAATTATGGGAATTGAAGCATCACAAATCCTGGCACATGAACACCTTAGCAAGTGTGTAAGTAACAAGGACCAGAATATAAGGAACCATTGAGATATTATAGAGGACCTCATGGAGACAGTAAGACACACCACGCAGGATTTGATGGCAGAACAAACATCTTTACTGGAACACATCATGAGGAAAAGTTTTTAAAAAATTGTGATGGATAATATTGATATTATTCGAGAAGCTTTGAAACCATTGGAAAATCCAGACACAACATTTATGCCATATGTGTCACAAAGTAAGAAGAAGAATGCAAAGGCATATTACAAGGCTGATTAGGCTTGGAATGAAAATTGAATCATGAGAATACTAACGTTTGAATACAATATAGAGGGCCAATGACTATATATAAGCAATTAAGCTAAAACTAACAAACAGTCTAAAATCCCAATAAACTAACTAACTAACCAAAGAAAAATGGGAACCCCCTTAAGCTTGAGGGTAGAGAGGTTCAAAGTGAAGGGTTTTAAGTTAAATGGATAAATAAACAGGTATGCAAGTTGTTGAGAAGATGAAATAAGTAGTAGAATGAAGAGGTCGAGATGGAGTTTTTCTCTTGCAAGGTGGAAGTCCAAGTTTATATGCTTGGTGCACTCGTGAAAAGAAAAGTTGTTGGAAATATGTCCTGCAAATGTGTTGGGAAATAAAACAAATATAGAAGATAGTAATAAAATGCGGAAGCTGCTGGATCAACTTTTCCCCTGCGTGCAGTTAAAAATAAGCTCCAAACAAAATTGCTCAGACAACAATAATAAGCACAAAATAGAGCAAATAAAATAAGGAGACACCAGAATTATTAACGTGGGAAAAAAAACCCTTAAAGGGAAAACAACTCACGGGACCAAGCCAATAAATCTTCCACTAATAAATTAATGGGTACATCACAAGTCCTCCTGGAACCACCAGGGATCAACAGAGCAAATATAATCTTCACCGTACAAGGTGGATATCAAAATCAACTAACCCCTCAACGGGTTCTACGACACAATAATAAAAAAAGAGACACTCTTTGATATTCTTCTCTCTGTCTGTAGAGTCGCTCACATTGCAGCTCTTTTCCCCTTTGCTCCTGTTATATCTAACACACAAGGGTTAAAACCCTTTAACCATTTCATGGGCTTTGGCCCACAAAGCTAATTCCCTTTTTTTTCTTCTTCTCTTTTAATAATAATAATAATAATAATATGATTAAGTGGGCTCACTTATTTTGGTGACCCACACAATAATTTCCCCCTCACCAAATTAAAGGGAGACCATAGAAGACTAAACCTGCTTTCTTTCTGCAAGTAGAGAACTTCTCCATAGGTAAGGCCTTTGTCATCATATCTGAACCATTCTCGTCAGTATGGATTTTCTCTAATGAAAATTTCTTCATCTCCAGCGCATCGCGTATCCAATGATACCGAACATCAATATGCTTCGACTTTGAGTGATAAGTCGAGTTCTTGCTGAGATGGATTGCACTCTGACTGTCATAATATAAAATATATTTCTCCTGTGAGAGACCCAAATCTTGTAGGAATTTCTGCATCCAAAAGAGTTCCTTTGCAGCTTTTGTGGCGGCAATATACTCCGCCTCTGTAGTCGACAAAGCAGCACATTTTTGCAATCTAGACTGCCATGATACTGCTCCCCCTACAAAAGTCATCATATAACCAGAAGTAGACTTCCTAGAATCCACATCACCAACCATGTCTGCATCTGCAAAACCATCTAACATAGGCTTACCACCTCCAAAGCACAAACAGACTCCAGAAGTACCTTTGAGATACTTGAGTATCCATTTCACAGCTTGCCAATGTTCTTTGCCAGGATTAGAGAGGAAACGACTGACCATGCCAACTGCATGAGCAATATCTGGACGTGTACACGCCATCGCATACATCAAGCTACCAACTGCAGATGCATACAGAATATTCTCCATTTCTTCTTTGTCTTTCTCACTTGTAGGACATTGTGTAGAGCTCAATTTGAAGTGAACTGCAAGTGGAGTGCCAACTGATTTTGTATTTGACATATTAAACCTCTCCAATACCTTCTCAATGTACTTTTGCTGTGATAACCACAATTTGCAATTCTTCCTGTCACGTGTAATTCTCATGCCAAGGATTTGCTTTGCAGGGCCTAAATCCTTCATTGCAAAGGACTTGCTCAACTCTCTTTTCAAATGATCAATCTCTTTCATGTCATGACCAACAATCAACATGTCATTGACATAAAGCAAAAGGATAATAAGTTTCTCACTAAATTTCTTCACAAACACACAATGATCAGAAGAAGTTTTTGCATACCCATGATCCACCATGAAAGAATCAAATTTCTTGTACCATTGCCTTGGAGCTTGTTTAAGACCATACAAGCTCTTCTTTAATCTGCAGACAAGCTTCACTTTACCTTTGACTGCAAAACCATCAGGCTGCTCCATGTAAATTTCTTCCTTCAAATCACCATGGAGAAACGCGGTCTTCACATCAAGTTGCTCAACCTCTAAATTCAAACTAGCTGCCAAACCAAGTACAACTCAGATTGAAGACATCTTGACCACAGGTGAAAAAATTTCTTTAAAATCTATACTTTTCTTCTGACTGAATCCTTTCACAACCAACCTTGCCTTGTACCTTGGCTGTGACCTATTTTCTTCTGAATTCAATTTAAACACCCACTTATTCTTGAGTGCTCTCTTACCATTAGGTAGCTTCACTAGCTCAAATATGTGGTTCTCATGTAAGGATTTCATCTCTTCTTGCATGGCTTTGTACCACTTGTCTTTCTCTTCATGTGACATAGCTTCTTCAAAGCTTTGTGGATCTCCCTCATCAGTAAGCATTACATATTCATGAAGAGGATATCTCTGTGAAGGATGTGCTCTCTGGTGGATCTTCTCACTGGCTCAAGAGGTTGCTCTGGTGGAATTTGTTCAATTTCTTCATCAACTTGGGGCTCAAGAACATCACCTGCATTGTCCACATATGCATTCACATCTCCCCTATTATTATTGACTATGGTAGGAGGCTCTGGATCAACATCAATGTACCTGTGGACAACCTATCTCTTCTTTTCATTCTTGTCAATATCTTCGATGGTTTTGTCTTCAACAAAAATAGCATCTCGACTTCTAAGGACTTTCCTGTTAACCGGATCCCAAAACCTGTAACCAAAGTCTTGACGGCCATAACCCAAAAAGATACACTGTTTTGATTTACCATCAAGCTTGGACCTCTCATCTCTGGGAATATGAACAAATTCCTTGCATCCAAACACTCTCAAGTGATTATATGAGACATCTTTCCCTCGCCACACCTTCTCTGGAACATCACCATCAAGAGGAATTGAAGAAGAAAGGTTGATCAAATCTACTGCAGTTCTCAATGCTTCACCCCAGAATGATTTAGACAATTTTGCATGGGAGAGCATGCATCTGATTATGTCATTAATTGTGCGGTTCATTCTCTCTGCAACTCTGTTGTGCTGTGGAGTCTTTGGAACTGTCTTCTCAAGTTTGATTCCATGTTCCCTGCAATAATGCTCAAATGGCCCCCTGTATTCACCACCATTATCTACTCTGACACACTTCAACATTTTACCTGTTTCTCTTTCCACACTTGCATGGAAGTGTTTGAACATATCAAGTACCTAATCTTTGGATTTCAAAACAAAAGCCGACACTTTTCTCGAGTGATCGTCAATAAATGTCACAAAATAAGAATAGCCACTAAGGGATTTAACATCCATAGAGCAAACATCAGTGTGACCTAATCCAAGACATGTGACCTCCTGTGAGGAGGGTGAGTCCGGAAAGAAACTCTATGTTGTTTACCAACAATACAATCAGAGCAAGTTTTGAGAGGTGTACCTTTCACCGGAAGCAGATTTTTCCTTGCAAGAGTGTCAAGTCCCTTCTCACTCAAGTGACCGAGCCGCTTATGCCATAGCTCTGTAGAACAATCCTTAATTACATTCACTTGAGGGGCACACAATTTTGTAGAAGTCCAGTAAAGGGTGTTTTTCTTCACTCCCTTTGCTACCACCAAAGTACCCTTGGTGCACTTCCATTTACCATCACCAAAGGAATTATGGTAACCATCATCATCAAGTACCTGTACTAAAATCAAGTTGAGGCGCATATCAGGAATATGCCTAATGTTCTTCAAGTGCAACTTGCATCCAACATTAGTTTCTACCCAGATATCTCCAATGCCAGCAACCTTGCTTACCCCTTGATTACCCATCTTTACCTGCCCAAAATCTCCAGCAGTATAGGATAAAAAATACTCACGATGAGGAGTAACATGATATGAGGCAGCAGAATCAACAACCCATTCATAATCTTGGCATGCGAGATTAACTGAATCATCTTCGTAAACAACAACAACTTCACCATCAGATACAACTGCAGCTGTGTATTTATCTTCTTTATTATCATTGCCTCTTTCCCTTGATTTCTCCCTCTTAAGCAACCCGCATTCTCTTATCATATGACCTGCTATGTTGCAATGATAGCACCTGATGTCTTTCCTGGGCCTTGATTGTCCTCTTGACTTGCTTCTGTCATTAGATTTATGAGAGGTTCTATGTTGGCTTCTCCCACGTGACTCAATAACCAAGGCTTCTGTGTGAGTCGATGAACTAGCCGTATTGTTTCCCTTCCTCCTGATTTCTTCATTCAATAGGGCTTCTTTCACAGTATCAAAAGTCATATTGCCATTAGTGGAATTTCTCAGAGATACCACCAATGTTTCCCAACTGTCTGGCAATGAGCTAAGCAACAACAAATCAAGTAGCTCATTAGGAAGTTTAATCTCAATAGTAGTTAGCTGATTCACAAGATTCTGAAAACTGATCATATGCTCTGCCACTGAAGAACCATCCTTGTACTTCAGATTAACCAGTCTCCGAAACAAAAATACCTCGTTCTGTGCATTCTTGGACTCAAACATGTCCTTCAATTTCTTCCACAGACTGTGAGCACTAGTCTCACTAGACACATGATGATAAATGCTTTGATCTATCCATTGCCTGATCATGCCAATTGTTTTTCTGTTTGCCTTTGTCCATTATGCAACAGATTTATCATCTGGCTTAGTACCGTCTCCGTTAATGGGTTCATACAAGTCCTTACAGAACAACAAGTCTTCCATCTGGGATTTCCAAATAGTATAATTGGAAGAATCCAATTTCAGCATAGTACCAGCCATATCACCTTCACCCATTTTAATAGCACCAAACAGAACTCCAACCAAGGAGCTCTGATACCACTGTTGGGAAAGAAAACAAATATAGAAGATAGTAATAAAATGCGGAAGCTTCTGGATCAACTTTCCCCCTGCGTGGAGTTAAAAATAAGCTCCAAACAAAATTGCTCAGACAACAATAATAATCACAAAATATAGCAAATAAAATAAGGAGACACCAGAATTATTAACGTGGGAAAAAACCCTTAAAGGGAAAACAACTCACGGGACCAAGCCAATAAATCTTCCACTAATAAATTAATGGGTACATCACAAGTCCTCCTGGAACCACCAGGGATCAACAGAGCAAATATAATCTTCACTGTACAAGGTGGATATTAAAATCAACTAACCCCTCAACGGGTTCTACGACACAATAATAAAAAAAGAGACACTCTTTGATATTCTTCTCTCTGTCTGTAGAGTCGCTCACATTGCAGCTCTCTTCCCCTTTGCTCCTATTATATCTAACACACAAGGGTTAAAACCCTTTAACCATTTCATGGGCTTTGGACCACAAAGCTAATTCCCTTTTTTTTTCTCTTTTAATAATAATAATAATAAGATTAAGTGGGCTCACTTATTTTGGTGGCCCACACAACAAAATGTGTTATCACAGTAGAGAAAAGCAAGTTCAGTGAAAGTGATAATAAATTCTTTGAGAATGTTGGTGAGCCATTGAAATTTGCAAACGGTTGATGCCCTTGTGCGATATTTCACATCGGTGTAGATTGTTTCTTTGACTTCCATGAAATCAAATAATCACCTAAGTATATATAATAGTCATTGATGGATTTTCGTGTGTCAGGGCATGTTTCCCAATCAGAATATGAGAATTCCTTTAATTATAAAGGAGAAAATGAAAGGAATAATAAGCCTTAAGCTGGAGAACTCTTGAGGTACCGTAAGACTTGAATGTCAACTATGTAATGAGTAGTAGCAGGTTCTTCATGTGTTGACTTAATTGCTAAACTATAAATGCGACGTCTGGGTTTGTATTAAGGAGGTATATGAGATGACCAATGGGTCTTTGATAAGGAGTTGGATTTGACAGTGGAGTGCCTTCATTAGATTTCAAATGTATCTTTATGGACATGGATGTAGTACCAAGTTTGTATCCTAATAAACCAACATTAAAAAGTATGCCAAAAGTATATTTTCTCTGATAGATATTAATTCCTGAGTTGGTCCTTGCAACTTCCAGACCTAGGAAGTACTTTAGAGTTCCTAAGTATTTGATATAAAAGTGATGTTGCAATGTTGTTTTCGTATTCTTGATATAAAAGTGATGTTGCAATGTTGTTTTGGTATTCTTGATAATGTCTAAGTTGTAACCTGCAATTAATATGTCATAAACATAAATGGGTAAGGAAGAGAAACAAGTATGAGATTGATGAATAAATAAGGAATGGTCCACAAAACATTGTTTAAAATTGTTAGATGACAACACAGTGGATAACTTGGCAAACCAATGTCTACTTTATTGCCTCAAACCATACCAAGATTTCAAAAGTTTACAAACTTGATTTGGATATGAAGGTTATATGCCTTTGGGTAAGTACATGTAGACATCCTCATCCAAACCAACAAGAAGGAAAACATTGTAAATTGTTGGAACAAGATTGTTCATATTTCTTGGGTTTTGATGATAATAAAGTATTTAGAGAAAAAATGGGTATACTAACATATGTTCAAGTGTGCAGGATCACAAGATTAGAATTCACTATGAATTAATCTTGTTAAAAGCATAAACGGAGAAGCAATGTTACTGAGATTGTAGATTATCATAATATGGTGACTCTAGATGTGCTCATTAGACTCTAGAATAGTGTTCCAGCCTTTGATGACAATTCAGACTCTGAAGGAAAAAGGTGCCTCTGATCCGTACCATGAACCAAAAGTATACCAGTCTTGTCAAGCGCCAAATTTCAGGAAGAGTCAACTAGGGTTTCGTTTTTGCAAGGCTCAAGGAATGGTGATGTGACATCTTTAGTATGTTCTACCTTTTGATAGATACATAGTACTTCAAAAGGTGTTGTGAACAATGGCATTATTCAGTGGATAATGCTACTAACCAGATACATTCTCCAACGTCTCTTTTGGCATGCTTCTTCACTAAGTTAGCTCTTATGTTCAAACCTTCCAACGACTCTTTCTCTACCTCTATTAAAAGAAGCTGAAGATTTGAAGGAATGGTACACAACACAACACATTGAAATATCTTGAACATAACTCTAAGCTTTATTTGTAACTATTATTGTATATGATCTTAAAATTTCTTATCTTTGTATATCTTAGAAATCTTAAGAGGTTAACAACCTTTGTGGTTGCTGCATAACTGATATACTTCTGATTGTGTATCTAAGTATAATAGTTTACATTTCTACTAAACTGTTTGTTTAAAGTAGAGGAAGTTTCTTTCCTGCATGCTTGAGCATTGAAGTCTTTTGTCAGTGTACATGAGTAGTGAAGTCTCTTTCTAGGTTGATTATGCTGAAGTCTCTTGCAAGGTTGCTTGAGCAGAAGTCTCTTTCTAGGTTGATTGAGCATTGAAGTTTCTTGCAAGTTTGCTTGAGTAAATTTTAATCTATTGGTTATAGTGAAAAACTCTTATTGAGGAAAGAGGACTAGACTACTCTCAGTTGAGGAGAGGAACCAGGATAATCTTTGTGTGTTTCTTGATTTTACTTTTGATCACTTTACTTTTGTTGATGTAGCAATCTCTGATATCAGACTCTGAACGTGGTTCAAATTCTAAAGTTTTATTATCAAAAGCAAAACTTTTTTGTGGCATACACAATTCAACCCCCTCCCCCCCCCCCCCCCCCCAATTCAGGTGTATTTTCTCACCGTCATAAACATCAAGTTGATGAAGATAAATATTCAAAGAAGAACCTAATGAAATAAGTAGCCTTATAGTGGTGAGTTTGGCAACATGATAAAAAGTGTCAAAGAAGTCAATACCTTCAACTTGTGTGAATTATTTGGCCTCTAACCTTGCTTTATGCCTTTCAATGGTGCCATCAGAATGGAATTTTGTCTTGTAGGCTCATTTGCATCCAATTGCCTTTTTACCTAGTGAGAGGGTGGTGAAAGTCCAAGTCTTGTTGTTTATGAGAGATTGAATTTCATTGTTCATGGCTTTAACCCAATGAAGATGAAGGATGACTTGATTGTAAGTGGTAGGATCACAAGTAGTTGAAATAGCAGAGATAGAAGCATAAAATGCATGATAATTTTGATGATAAGAAATAAATTTAGAGTTGTCATTAGAGGTGAGAATAAAGCAGACCAACTAACAGGGGCCTACAACCTAGTCTACATAGACCAAGGCCAGACCAGACTTTTTTAAAGTAGAAAAGGCATATGTTATTTTATAAACCTATTTAATTAAATAGGTCAGATCACACTTCATTAAAAAAAACATTTTAAGCCTATTAGGCCAACCTATTTTAATAAATATAGATAAATATATTATTTTTTATATTTTTTTTTGTATTTTATATTAAAATACAAAATTAAAGTTTAGTTATCTTGAATAACTTATGAAAATAAGTTGGAAAAACTTTATGAATAATGTCATAAGTTTTTTTCACAAGTTCTCGTAAACAAATAATTTCACAAAACTTATGCTTCCATGTAAGCTTAAATAAGTCTATGTAAGCAAATATTTAATCTTGTTGCACTTTTGATTCTCTAGTATATTTAAACATTAGTTGAATTGCTTAGTTACATATGTTTAAATGATATAGGATTTTTAAGTAGGCTAATAGGCTAGTCAGGCCTTCGAAATGGCTAGGCTCGAACCAGTCAAATAAGCCTTTAATAGGCCAAAGATCAAGCTTAGGCTTTTATTTAGCAAGTCAGGCTCAGGCCTGGCAAAGTCTAACTCGGCCCATCCTATTTTCATCCCTAACTGTCATAAAGAATTGGAGAATAAGATGTAGTAAAAAAATCATGCAGATAAGTAGAAGTAGTTATGTGTCTTATTGATTTTCTAAGAGGTGGATGATTGGGTGTGTCAATAGAAGTAATAGGTTTTGTAATAGATTGACTATTGTTAAGAGGTGGAACTGACTGACTATTGGTCTTAAGGGGTGAGTCGGATTGGTTATTGTTGGTTAGAGGTGAAGGAGATTGATTGGTGAAGTCTTGGGTGAGAGGTGTAGTTATTAAGTCAGGGTCAGGTTATGTATCAGTGGGAAAGTCAAAGAGGAAGGATATATTTGTTGGCTCATTGTCTAGAAGTTGTTCATAAGAGTTGGGTGTTTTGGTGAGAGGGGTGTAGTGGAAGGTGTTATCATAAAAGGAACAATTTCTATAAATGAAGGTTCATCTTATAGTAAGATTAGGGATGGCAACGAGGCGGGGGCGGGGCAGATTTAACTATACTCGCACCCGCACCCGCCTCCATGTTACACACTCGCCCCCGCCCCAAATCCAACTGGGGGTAAAAACTTATCATCCAGACCCACCCCCAGTAGAGAACAGGTGCACCCGCACCCGCCCCCACCCGAATTTTTTTTTAATTGTAATAAAAATTAATAATTTAATTAAAAATTAATTAATTATTTAATTAATAAATAAATATTAACTTGATTAATTTGATTATTTTAATTGCAATAAGGGCATTAATAATTTAATTAAAAATATAATTAATAAATGAATATTAAAATAAGTAAAATAAGGGAATTAAAGTAAAATGCATTATTCGGGGGCAGGGCGGGGGCGGACGGGTTTTAGTGTCTTCCCGCACCTGCACCCGCATTCGTAGTTAAGAATCGGGTTTCACCCGCACCCACGCCCAATTGAATCGGGTTTTTTCCATTAATTTCGGGGCGGGTCCGAGTTTGTCTGTCATCCCTAAGTAAGATAAAAAAGAATGTATTCTTTTATGCCATTGGGATATCCTAAAAAAAACATCTAGTATCTCAATGGTTTGGTTTGCCTCTATTTTTGGGTTATGGTGGTGGCATATGTGAGGCAGCCAAAAGTCTTAAGATGCATAAAAGAAGGAGGTTCTTTAAAGAGAAGTTCATAGGAAGTTTTGTTGTGAATAGTAGTGCTACATAATCTACTAATTAAGTATGTAGCATGACATAAAGCAAATTACCAGAAACATTTAAGTAATTTAGCATGAAACAAAAGGGATCTAGTAACATTGAGTAAGTGTAAGTGTTTTCTTTCAATAGTAGGATTTTTTTGAGGTGTTTTAGTGCAACTTCTTTTATGCAAAATGCCTAAAGATGCATAATAAGATGGCATGATAAATTATGTGTCATTGTCAATATGTATGGTTTTGATTTTGCATGAAAAATGATTATGGCAATATGTAATAAAGTTTTGAATATGTGTCCTAGCTTCAAACTTAGGACGCATTAAAAAGGTCCAAGTATAGCGTGTGAAACCATCTACAATGATTAGAAAATATTGGAAACCATCTAAAGAATGCATAACAATGGGTCCCTATATGTCCATATGCACTAAATTAGAGCAATTAGATGTAGTTGAATTGCTAATAGGAAAAGGCAGTCTACATTGTTTAGCAAGTCGACAAGCATGACAAAAAATATTCTTATGGTACTTGATAATAGGGAAAAAAATGAGACATATGCTACAAGACTTCATTAGAGGGATGTCATAACTTATGGTGCCATATATCTATGTTACTATGGGAAATTACACCAGTCAACTCAACAAAATTACAAGCATTTGTGTGAGTATAGTGTGTGAAATTACAAAGAGATTAAGTGTCTATATGAACATTGTGAAGGATGTACAAATTGTTATGTTAAACCACTTGTCCAATCATCCTCTTTGTCATAGGAATTGTGTGAGGAGGAAATATTGTATTAGAAATTCTGACATAATATTGAAATAGATATGAGGCTAAAATAAAATCCAGGTATGAATAAAACATTATGTAAATGCAGGAAAGGTTTATGGATTATGGTGCTAGATAAATTAGAAATGGGGCTATTCCCATTTGGGAGATGAATATTAATAGGTTTAATACTTTTGAGGTTAGAGAAGAATCTGATGTAGTGGCATACATGATTAGATGCCCCTGAATCGATAATCCGCATAGAGAAAGGTTGTAAATAAGTACTTGTATTGAAAATACCTGAGATTACATGAGTGTCAAATGTTGGATGCTTTTTACTGTTTGACGCCTGAGCGTCTTTCTCCGTTTGTTGCAGGGGGAGAAGCAAGTGTTGGTAGTCTTTCTTGGATATGACTCCATGGTTTTCCAAATTATTAGGTGTCTTGGAATTTGATGAAGACTCGGTATTTCTAGTGCGATATCTGGGTGGGAATCCATGTTTGAAATAGAAAATGTCCACAGTGTGATTAGTTTTGTTACAGTTGATGTATAAGATGGGGGATTTGGAGTTACCTTTTTCTCGTCCATAACCGAATGAATTAAGGTTGTTAGCAAAGAGGATAATGGAGGCGGGAGTCGATGGTAAAGCCATTTTTTGTTGAACAGATAGAGAATAAACCCTACTTGTATTGAGAATAGGACCAAGAAGAAATATATGAGTGTGTATGTTCTGGTAATTGTTGTTCAAACACTTAAGGAAATAAGAAACATATTTATATGTTTGTATTTGTGAATGGCTTTTGTAACATCGCAAGTGCAGGGGACAAGGCAAGAACAAGAAGGGGTGGGAAGAAGGTCTTTAATTCTGTCCCAAATAATCTTGAGATCAATGAAATATTAGGAAATGGATATATCACCTCGCTTGATTGAATGTATATCTTGCAAGAAGTTGGAGAAACTAAAATGATTGCATTTGGTAAAGTTTTAGTGAAGATCGTCCTAGAGACAATATGTAAAATCGAAGAAAAATTTTCTCTGAGCAATGTGAGGAGATAGGGTTCTATTGATCTAAGAAAAAAACCATATTGTTTTCTCAATCCCATAGCTCAAAATTGGGATCATAGAAATCGGGTTTAGAGATGGTTTCGTTGATCAAAATGAGTTTGTTCTTTAAAGTGAGAGTGTGACGGATATATTTGCTCTAATTATCATAGTTGTTATCATCAAGTTAAGGCGCAACAAAAGTAGAACTGAGATTTTCTTTGGCATGGAGGTAAAAGAAACTTCTAGAGTTTAAGGTGGGGTCTTTAGGCGCGGTGGTTGTTTGAGTGTTGGCATTGGTGGTGGTTGAATCTTTGATGATGATTTTATTTGTATCGGAGATGCTACCAAAGGCCATGATGAAAAAGGTAGAGGGTGAAGAGGTTCAGGTGAACCCTAGATGCGATATGGAGAAGATGAAATGATGAAAATTATAGAGGCTCAGAATATGTTCTTCTGATACCATATTACTAGGAATAATTCATGAAGGTTGCCTTGAAAAAATGTACAACATTCAGAAACCTGACATCATCTTCTTATTTTTCAAGATCGTTTCTTTTAATCTTTCTGGTACATTTATTTGTATCTTTTTTTTTCCTTTTCCGTTTTTTATTTTCTGGTCAGGTTTGGCCTGCTTTTTGTAATTACTTTTTATAATTTAAAGTAACATTTTTTTCCAAAATAAATATAATGGAATGACTTAATTTGCATTTGTCGTGGAATTAAGTTTTATTGTGTCAGAATATGTGAATTTTGTTGTGAATCAATATCCTCACGAACAAGTCAAAATATGTGAAAGATTAAGTTTCTTAAACAAACATAAGAATACCTATTAGGTTTCACGAAAGAGATAAAAGAAGGAAGAAGAAGAATCAGGATTGGTTATATTTGTTTTACTATTAACTTTCTCTATTAGGATTCAAAGATTACAAGTGAATATCAAAAACCAAACTCTCTCTCTCTCAACAACGTGAGAGAAACAATCTATTTATAGACTACTAAGCTAACGCAAGCAATAAACTAACTTAAACAATTAGGCTAACAAACTGGCCCAATTCAACAAGCTTGAACAAGCTTCGACTACAACATGCACACCGTTGACACCTGCATGCTTGAACATACTTTGATTACAAACGTGCACAACTCTGTCGAACCATGAAGTTATCCCTATTGAGACTAGAGTTCGATCCAAATACCATAAATTTCCACCTTGGAAAAAACTCTACACTAACAAGCAAACAAACTAGCGTTTATCATGTAGCTTTATCAACTGCATATAGTGGAAAAACTTGATACTTGGCAATGTCTTGGTGATCATATCAACAACATTGTCATCAGTTGAAACCTTTAGCACTTGGACTTCTCCACGCTCGATTATCTCTCTGACGAAATGCATCCTTACATCGATGTGTTTGGCTCTCTCATGATAGGATGAATTTTTCGATATGTGTATTGCACTTTGACAGTCACATTTAACAGTGATAAATTGACCTTGAAGTTTCAGCTCATTTTCAAAACCTTCAAGTCATAATGCTTCTTTCACAGCTTCAGTGAGGGTAATATACTCCACTTCAGTGGTATGTCTGGAAAATCCACTTACATCTGACTAACCTGACTCTAGAAGGTTTCATGATTAGCTCCTGAGTGTTATTATCATGAAGAGATTTCATCTCATCATCCATGACTTTCAGCCATTGAGTCTTATTTTAACTCATCACTGTTTCCTTATAGTCGTTAGGTTCTTCATCAAGAACCTCACATGTAGAGATTAAGGCGAATGTTATGAGATCTGCATAACCAATTATCGAAGGTGGCTTGATGACTTTTCTCGACCTGACTCTTGCCAACAGGTAGTCATTATCAATCTCCTCATCTTCATCAACAACTTGTGCTTGCTTTTTGACTACATCCGGGTTATGCAATTCAATCACTATGCTCCACCTCAATAGAAATCTCTTTTTATTCCAGCTTTTTTCCTTAGATCTTAATACTTCGACCAACGCCGTCATTTTACTTGAATGTAATTCCTTTTTCATTGAAAACTACATCTCGACTCTTGATACAACTCTTGTGACCTAGATCTAGGCACCACATCCTATAAGCTTTGACTCCTTTAGGGTATCCAAAGAACATAAATCTGAGAGCTTTAGGTTTGACCTTGACTTGCGTAATATGAGCATAGGCTAAGAAGCAAAATACTCTAGGTCTGTCGAGATTAGGTGGATGTCCTGACCAAACTTCTTCAAGTGTTTTCATCCCGAAGGCAGTTGAATGACACCTATTTATCAGGTATGCTACAGTCACAACAACTTCTGCCTAAAACACCTTCTTTAATCCTACATTAACTAACATGCATCTAACCCTTTCCATAATGGTTCGAAAACCTTTGAGCCAAACCATTTTGTTGGGGAGTACCTATTATAGTTTTGTGGCTTACAATACCATACACAATACAATAGTTGTCAAAAGCCTCATTCAAAAATTCAAGACCATTGTCGGTCCTCAACCTCTTGACCTTCCCGCCAGTTTAATTTTCGACCAAAATCTTCCAACTTTGGAAATTTTCAAAGGTTTCATCTGTAGTCTTTTAGATGAACACCCATAACTTTCTGGAATAATCAACTATGGATAGAAAATATCTTGCACCTAAGTGTGAAGGATTTCTTGCAGACCTCCAAAGATTAACATGAATGTAATCATGGGATTCATGTGTTCTTTGTTTACCTTTGTTAAACTTCACCCTACATGATTTACCAAATACACAAGGTTCACAAAACTCCAGTTTTTCGACCTTGTCACCAGACAGCAAATGTTGTTTTGACAATTCGACCAAGCCTCTTTCACTGACATGGCCAAGTCGCTTGTGCCACAACTCAGTTTTTGACACAAGTTTTAGGGATGCCACGTCTAATATTCGACCTTTTCATTGCCCCCAGGATATTTTGCTCTCCTTTGAAAACATATCTTTTTTATCGAATTTATCAAGAGAATCAAACTTTTATTAATTTCAGGTACATACCTGAATCGAACAATAACTTTATTGACTCGTCATGGAGCTTGAATTTCATATATCCAATACCTGCAATTTTGCAAGCTTTGTTGTCAGTACCGATCCACCATCTTGGTCACATAAAGGTTTGAAGACTTTCACCAAAAAGTTTGACTAGTTTTGTACTTGATTAGACATATCAAGAAAGCACAGAGTCTAAATCTTCTATCAGAGTCAGAGTCTTCTGAAGTGATCTTCAGAACCTGAGTTTGAACTTTTGATTCAGAATTCTCAAGCATCTCTTCAGTTGTTCTTAGTCTTATAATCCTGCATACTTAAGCCAATGTTAGAATACCCAATTATTTTTTTAAATACTTTGAATCATCAAAACTCAAGAGATATGATATCAACCAATTTTATTGCAACCATTACAATATGTTAAATCATAAAAAAAAAACTATACTTTTGCCCTACCACCTAAAACAAAAAAACTCTCAAAAAGAAGGTTAGAATCTCTAAGAAGAATTATCTCTCACCTTGCCCATCTAAATTTTTTATAACAAACACTACTAAGTCACAAATAACAATGACAAGAGGCCAGACAAGATCAATCCTTATATGATCTAAGTTTGACCTACGATAATTTTATAAGGTCTGCATCTGATTTATAGTTTATTATAGGCTTTTTTTTATTATTAATTTGATATTATAGGCTTTTTTTTATTAATTTGGTCTGACCTTTTTAAAATTCTAATATGACCTAAAAAGTTATTAAAAACTTGTTTCATATTAAAGTTTTCAAATAGTTCATTTTACATATTTTTAAATAGACAACATAATCTTTTATATAATATTTAGCATATATTCCTAAAAGATATGCATATAGATCGACCTATAAGATTTTATATTTTTTTATAAGGGTAATGATAACTTGTACTTTAGGGGCATAAGTTAAGAAATTCACTTATGTACTAAAAAAACAATTTAAAAATTAATTTTTTTACTTTTATTAAAGTCTACGCACAATTTTCCATATACTTTTTTTTAATTTAGTTCTTTAACTTGTACTCCTAAAACACAAGTTAGCATTACCTTTTTTATAATAGTTTAATTTTGATCTATTTAATTAAATACTTTAAGAAAAAAATGTAAACCTAATTTTTTCTAAAGGAAATATCTTTTTTAATCTCGTATCTTAACCTCGATATTCATTTTGATCTCTTAATTTTAAAAAGATTCATATTAATCTTTTATCTCTTCAAAAGGTTGCATATTAGTCCTTTTTGTTCTATTAGCGACGAAAAAATTTAAAAATCAGTCGCTAATTAGACAAAAAGAACTAGTATAAAACGTTTTGAAAAATTAAGAGACCAAAATGAATCTTTTTAAAGTTAAGAGATCAAAATAAACCTTAAAGTTAAGATACGAGACAAAAAAATAATATTAAACTTTCTTTTTATTAAGTCAAACTATATATCAAATTTAAATAGGTCAGATAATAGGTCTTTGTAGATCAGTCTAATATTTTTTTATTAAGTCAAACTATATATCAAATTTAAGTAGGCTAGATAATAGGTCTTTGTAGATGAGTCTAATATGTTCTCATTTCTAATCACAAATGAAAAAAAAAATGAAGTTGACTCGATAAAAACACCTTAAAACAAGTATAAGATACAAGATCCACAATAACCTTGCTTTTGAATGTGTGGCAGAGACAAATGATCTTTGTGTAGGAGTTGCTTGAAGAAAAGAAGAAAGAGGCTATATTGATTGAAAAAGATGAAGCTTGTGAAATATAAACCGAATAGGTTGCACACACATCTCTCTACCCAAATGGATGAAAATATTATTTTCAATAGATCACCGCAAAGGTTACTGCCTCGTTTAGCCTACCTTTAATTCAACGGGAGATTATGTTACGGAAGAAACTGAACGAAAAAGTGACGAAAAATATGACATTTTTAATTACCGACACTAGCCTTTTCCAGAAAATAGAAATAGTATTTTCTGCTTGTCCTTTTCCTCAGCTCTACAAAATATTCTTAACTCATTTCTAGAACATGTGGTAAAGGATATTATCTCACGCGTCACTCCCGTACAAACGAATATAAAGCCCCTGCAATGCAAAAAATCAACAATAATCTTCAACTAAAACATTTATTATCTAATCATTGTTTGATCCGTACACATCTACAAAATCCACGGTTTGATCCGAACAACCGATTCACACTTCTTGGGCTTAACCTACCAAAACTCTATCAATACGAAATTTATTGCAATTCGCACGATGGCACCTTCACCAAAATTGAATGTTCTGTTGCCACGCAAAAGACAAAAATGGGGTATTTAATTAAATGAAAGCAAACACCGTAAGAAATGGTACACAAATAATCTAAAAACCCAGAGAACGTAGATTTGGATGGAAAAAAAAAAACTCGAATCCTAAATACCACAATATAATAAAACTTGCTTGACAATCCTCCAACTACTAGCATATAGCATCAGCAGCTATCTGTCAACTCACCCAAACCTATATCCCAGGCATAATCCATATGCTTACACAAGACACAATTGGAGTAGACATGTAATGAATTTCATAGCAAAAGAAACAATAAAAATTAGGCTGGGCCGGTGTTCTCTGGTTTGTCAGTCTCCATTGGTTCACCAGAGGCTGGTGGGACTTGATTACCATTGTCCTCTGCATTCCCATTAGAACTGACATTAGCATCCTCCTGTGGTTGCTGTTCTGATTGTTGCTGCTGCTGCTCGCCGTCCTGAGGAGGTGGGGTTGCTGGTGTTTCTGGAGTAGCTGGAGAAGCTGGCTTCGCCGGTCTTGGTTTTGTCATAATCGGCTTGCATGACCTATTATAGATATGCAATGCAATTAGGAATTAACAGTGAACTTTATTTTGAAACAATAAGTTATTTTTCCAGAACCATGCTCTGGATCTTTTAAGCTAAAACAAATTACCTATCAACAGCCTCAGCTTTTTTTCTTATATCAGCTGACAAGAGGACGGGGGTAGCATATTTTGGAAGCAAACTTTGTTGTTGCTTCTTCTCTCTAAGCCAGTTCTCAGCTTCTCCGCATTCATTCAAGACCTAAAAAAGTTAAATGGAAATACTTTCAGATTAAATTGCAACCAGAAATGAATATGTAGTGATAGAATCTGATACCAATTACCTTCTGTTTCTCGTTGATATCAATGTGATCAAATTTGGGATCATTAGACATTGCAACTTCTCTGTAACTATTGATACAATAGACAAGCTGCTCAATTACTGCATCTCTGTCTGTGTGTTCTTTGTAGCGCTCCTCAATTGGATCCCCTTGCTGCAATCATGTAAGATATCCATTAAGATTGCAAAAACTAAAACTGATATATCTTCTACGCAAATTTACAAGAGGCAGAGTGTACTTTTAAGTTTTCATGGCTAAAATGCCTCACCTTTTTGAGTTCTTCTAGCTTGGCAACGTATACACCTTTGGTTTCATCTTCACCATCCTCATATAGCCAATCCTCCACCTCCTGAAGTTTCGTAAGAAATTCATCGCTTTCTGAAGCTTGGACAAACTCATGGTATTTGTCATTAAGCTGAAATAAATAACAAGAATCAGTTAAGCAAAATCAAATATTTCCATGTTGAATAAATAATTAAAATCAGTTAAGCCTGACCTTATTTCTCATGTCATAAACATAAGCCTCAACTGCATTTTTCTTATCCTTTGTATCCTCCATCACTCGATCCTGCAAAGCCATTTCAAACTCCTTCTCTACAGCTTTCTGAACATCCCCAGTTGACATTGCCCCATAGACTACCTCTGCTACAGGAATGCTTGTTTTCTTCACTTTTTTCTTCGGAGCCTCAACCTGTTATAAGCAAAGCAGAAAATAAAGAAGACATGTGGGGGCATTTTATAATTATAATGAAAATACATCAGTTGTTAATAAATGCAAAAATCAAATCAAACCAAACAAGCTCTGTAATTCCACAATAGGGATCAAAAACAATTAAATCTGTACTTGAGAGCTTATCAAAGCATTAATCCAACAATAATGTAATAGTTATATAAAGTGAGATTATCGTAATTATCAAAAACAAATCATATGCAATTATATATTTGTCCGTATCTACCTTGGCGTCAGTGTCCATTTGCACAGGCTTGTCTCCTGTCTCAGGCACGCCATTCACAGCTCCATTGGTATCAGCAGTTGCCTTAGCATCCTGCATATTAACATCACTATCATTGGAGCTAGGAGGTGGTGCATCAGCAGGAGCTTCATCAGTCTCCATTTTGGCATTCTCTTCTGCTGATTCTTTGGTAACTGGAACTTCAATTTCTTCCTCTTCAAAGAGCTTCATAAAAAAATAGTTTAATTAAAAATGTTCTCGCCATGAACTCTCTTATGTGCATATAATGGAAAGAAAAAAAAGTTATCCCTAACCTACAAAGACTTACAGTTGCCGAATCAACAGTAACAATTCCATGAAGATTCAAACGAACTTTCACTTTAATCTTTCCCTTTTCACCATTTTCAGTTTTGAAAGGGCCAATCTGCACAAATGCAAGAGTCACAAAACTGCCTAGTTGAAAAAGTATAGTAAAACAGACAAGAACATTAAAACTGTCTTACAGTATATGTGCTGATCTTTGTAGGTGCTTGTACATCACTCTGATCATGACATTGTACATCAACAGAAAAGGTTTCTGTCCTGAAGAATGTCAGTACCTTGACACTTGGAATGGAATTTCCCTTGGGAAAAACAAGGGTACTTTGTTTATTTTCTGGTGCACTGTCCTGTGCATCTGAACCAGAACCTTTCCATGAGAGAGAAATTGAGAAGGGGAAGCTTTCATTGACCTTCACATAATGAAAATAATAATGACGTTAGTACATCAAGTAATATGTTGTACTAAATAATACATATGGACAATTCTCTGCAAATATTGAAATGACTGACACTTAATCTTAAATCACAAAAATCAGAAAGACAAGAAATTTATATATAAAACAATAACATGTAACAATTCCCCATATGCCAAAATTCATAATTTCTAAGAACATAGTCAGTTTTATACCAAATAAACTTGAAACATATCAAAAGGCATTCTGAAACTGAGAATACAGTGTAAAAACTATACCTGGAACTCTCGGACTTTAAAAGTTGGACTGAGAATAGCACACTGCAATGCAGCGCCCCTGGCAACACACTCACTAGCATTCATTGTCCGCCTAGGTTCCTTTTTGAAAAACTCTGTTAAAATTTTGTATATTGCTGGTACACGAGAACCAGAACCAACTACCTCAACCGTGTGGATATTCTCAACTGTAAGACCAGCTTCTGCTAGTGCCTTCTCCAAAGGCCCCTTCACACGTTCCAATATTGGAAGAGATAGCTGCTCAAAGTCGTCACGCTTGATATAACCCCTCACATCCTTCTCGTCCATTAAGCATTCAATGTTCAGAGGTGCCTCAGGATTTGCGCTGAGAACTTTCTTCAGCTTCTCACATGCAGTCCTCAACCTCAGAGAAGCCCTGGCATTCTGGTAAACATCAATCTTGTACTCCTCCTTAAATTTTGCAGCAAAATGATGGAACAAAGCCTCATCAAAATCCCTACCACCCAAGGACCTATCGTATGAATGGGACAATACTTTCAGCTGCCCCTTTTTAAACCCAGCAATACAAACTTGCATGCTAGCATGCCCAACATCAACAAAAGCAACATTCAGCTGATCATTTTCAGGAAGATCAGTCTTGTAAATTCCATAAGCCAAAGCAGTTGCCGTTGTTTCATGAATTAAGTGAAGCGGGTGCAGACCTGCAATAGTGGCTGCATCCAACACAGCTCTCCTCTGAAGATCAGTAAAATAAATTGGAATTCCAATGCAGCAATCAACAACAGCCGCATTCAGATTTTTCTGGGCAATCTCTTTAAGATTGGACAGCATCATCGCAAAGACTTGGGTGGCTGTAAACGCTCTAGCTTCACCAAGATACCGCGCATGAATTAACGGGTACCCATCAGGTCCTTCCGTGACGGCAAAAGGCAATGACTTCAAATCACTCTGCACTTCTGGATCAGCAAATTTCTTACCAATCAACCGCTTCATCTGCGAGATAGAATTTTTCGGGTTCATCATAGTAGAAGCAGCCCCAGCAGTCCCAATGAACCGCTGTTTATCACCAAAACACACAATAGCAGGAGTTTCACGCTTGGACTCATCATTAAGGACAACATCAATCCCTCTCTGCCTTGCAACAGCAACAATGCAGCTCTCATTGCCGAAATCAAATCCAACCACACTCATCTTTGATTGATCTCTAATACAAAATCAATACCTAGAAAAGGAAAATAAAAAATCATAAACTCCGTTTCACTCGTAAATTAATAAATTAATAAATAACAAAGAGATATCAACTTAAAGTGCAATAACAACAACAACAACAAAGAAATTAGCAAAACCATCTTCTGGCAATGCCAAAGACACGACAACCAGCTATCATAAACAACAGTAATTGAAATAAATCGAATGGTAGTAACAACTAAACAATAGCATAACATTCACTTGCAGAAACACCTCAACGCTAAATCAACATACTTTTATCAATATACATAACGAAAAGCATTATATAAACAATCTTCATCCAGCATCGAATTACAGTACTAGAGATCAAATCACTCAATCACGTTCATCAAAAAATTTGCTTAAACTTAACAAAACACAAAGACTAATAACACAATGCGAAAATAACACTAAATCAACACAATAAATATACGATTCACCGCGACGAAATGCAAAACTCTAGATTGTATAGATCTATCATGAGATGCAGAAATTTTGAACGCAGATAAAGAAAAATCGAAGAAGTAGGGTTTATACCTGATGACGCGATCGAAGAGAGAGACAAGGGTTTTTCCGGGTTTGAGGAAAAATCTGAGAAGTATTTTCTTTGGTAACAGCAACAACTTAATAAGCGCTAACGGACTTATAAGAAGGAGAGAGACGCTTGAGTTGGGGCTTCGTTGAGGGCTTGAATGGAATTTTGGTTATTTTATTAGTTTTTAATTTATTTATTTTGTGACTTTCCCACTTTTATCTATTAGTTTGAAGGAGTTGTGAAGGGAACAAAAGACGTGATCGATTGGCCCCAGAATTGTCTGGAGAATCCTCCTGGCTTCTAGAATCATCTACCACTCCGCAGTCCACACTCGGTCACCGAATGAATCTCTTTCTCGAAATCTACCACTACTTGGGCTTATTTGGGCCTTTTTGAAAATCAAATAGGGAAATCTCACTTCATATTATATCATCTCAATTTAAATACATAAATCACAATGTTTTTTATTTAAATATTTAAAAGGAAAGTTTCTTTTTTTGAGAATCGAAAAAAATAGGGCTAATTATCATTTGGTCACTTAAATTAATTTCAGATTTCAGTTTAGTTTTTTATTGAATAAAAGTTTATTTTAAGTCTCTTAAATATATTTCTGTTTTATCTTGTCTGTTAAATTTTGTGAAATTCGGTTAGTCTATGTATGTGTGGTATTCCAAGTTTAAGTTTGTAAAATTAAAAAAAAAAATACAACTTGAAATGTTTCATTTTCATTTTCTCTTCACTCATTCTCTCTCGTCATAAACCCTAAAAACACATTTGAGAAAACTAGTGTTAGGAGGCTTAATCAGATGCAATCCACTGAAACTCTTTTGTTCCTTATTGTTGATTTCAATGAATCAGTTACCAAAAGAAATGTCAGTTTCTTTATCAAGATCTATTTTTTGTTTATATTTTAATTTTGATCTTAAATTTAGATCTGATTTATGTTGTCTAAGTTAGTAATGATTAGAGTTTATAAGGTGTGAAATTGATTATTGTATTTATATGGTGTGAAATTGATTATAGAGATTTTCATCAAAATGAAACTTTGTCTTAGTTTTGGCCTCCTTCGTTGTGTGTTTTCGATCTTGCCATGTTTCTAATGTGTTACAACACAATTTGAAAAATAATTAGTACCACGGACCTCTATCGTCGATTAATGATCGAAATATGTGCATCCATTTTTACTATAAAGCAAACCTAATTGTTTATACATATATCAAAATTAAATCTAACACCATTTATGAAAAGAAAAGTAGGGTCAAAGGAAAAATAGAAATATTGAAACAAGGATGTTATGCATACAACCACATTTTGCTTACTAGTAGATTTTGCCAATATGTTTTTATTTATTCTACAATGAAGTTCATGTATCTGTCAATGTTTGGATTTGATCTCTTTTTAGTTTTGATAGAATTACATCCCCCATTAGGTAATTAATAATAAATTTAAAAATAAATGCAGAATTATATACTTGTCGAGATTTAGCATTCTCAAATTTGTTACTGCACAATTTATACTAATGCATTGAAATATGTTATTGTAAATTTGCAGAATTGTTTAATCTCTTAGGAGAAAAGAGTAATTGAACGACACATAAGCTATGGTGCAAAGTTTATACCATGTTCAAAGGAAGCTATAATGTCATAATCCATAAGATGAGAAAAGATATTTCATGTGAAGAACCAGATCTCTACAATAGTTGCAAAATTGTTAAAATTGAAATAGTTGTTTTCACCAATGACAATTCAAGTTCTAAGATGAATAAACTTTTGTTGTTATGTCTTTTTACACCTTAATTAGGGCTGGAAATGAGTCGAGTCGAACTCACCTCAGATCGACTCGACTCGTTAAGAATTAGTTTGAGTTCGAGTTCGAGTTCGACACGAACTTTTTTTTAAGCTCAAACTCGACTCGTTATAAGTTCATGAAAAGTTTGGTTCAACTCGTTAGGTTCATCTCATTAGGTTCAGCTCACATGATTCACGGACTTAAAAACTATTTTTTTAAATATATATATATTTTAGTATATTTGACATTTTAAATAAATATATATTTTTAAAATAAAATATTTAAAAAAATAAAAGTTATCATATTGAAATTTAACTTTATCTTCGAAATCTACTAATTCAAAACCTACACAACTTTCAAGAGATACATTTGAGAGTCTAATTCAAAAACTACTAAATTGAAGATTAAATTTGTCTAAGATTTGGAGTAAATATTAAACTTAATCTTAAAGACAGTGTAATTTTTCTCATATGTTATCGGGTTGACTCATGAACCTAACAAGTAGAACTATGTATAGTTCAAGTTCAGCTCATTTAGTTAACGAACTTAATTTTTCACTCATACTCAACTCATTTGGTTCATGAACCTAGTTCAACAATTTAATTGTCGAATCGAATTCCGAACTATTTTTGAGTTGGTTCGGTTCATTGTCAGCCCTAACCTTAATTCATTAGAGTTTAATGTCTTGTTTTGAATAAGTAATGTATCCCTTTTTCGTTGGTATATGGGATGGATGCAGTCCTACCCATTGAGGTTGAGATACATTCTTTAAGAGTCATAATGGAAGCCAAACTTATTGGTGAGAAACGCCTGACTGCGATGTGTCACTGTCAGTTATATCAAAAGAGGATTAAAAGAGCTTTTGACAAGAAGGTTCACGTCCGAAATTTCCAAGAAGGGGAGCTTGTACTCAAGAAAATTTTGCCAATTCACAAGGATGCGCAGGGAAAATGGATGCCTAACTATGATGGCCCATTCATTGTAAAAATAGTCTTCTCACGAGGATCGTTAGTTCTCACAACAATGGATGGAGAACAACTTACCCACCTGGTGAACTCTGATGTAGTACAAAAATATTATGCCTAAAAAACCCGATAAGTCAAAAACCTGCAAGGGCGGCTTAGACAACAATGGGTATCCCGTTGGATCATAACCTATGAAGGAGATCCAGACAAAAGTTAGGGGTAAAATGAAAAAATGAGCTCGTTAAGTTGAAAACCCAAAAGGGCAGCTTAAGCAATAATGAGTGTCCTGGTGGATTGAAAACCCGAAAGGGATATCCAGGCAAAAGTTAGGGGCAAAGGTATTTAACTGCATCAGATGGTTGTCACCTCTGTAGAGGATTACACGAGAAGTTCATTTCAACCGCTCTTGTCAGAAGCGAGGTCTTGGAAAGCTTTTAGTTATTAGGGATATATTGTCATTGGATTCAATGTAACTTTTTCCCTTTTGCCATTTTCAATTGTACATTTTCCATGGAGCTTTGCCATTTGCAAGCTGCCATTTTTGAATAAAATCATATTTTTGGGTCATTCAATTGCTTGCAATTTACCGTTTACCATATTTTCCTTTGTTATGCAAAACATGGTTTATTGGTTAATAATAATTTTGAAAGCAAAAGGTTTTGAATTTAAAAACAGTTTTTGAAAACTTAATAAAACATAAAGTTACTTTGGCTCATAGAAAGATTAAGTGGAAATCATATATTCCCCATGAAATCTTAAGGTGGCAGAAGCTTTGATGTGCAATCTCAGTACATTTTCCCATTGAAACGCCAGTTTAAATTTATTTGTTGGGTTGTTCCTTCGGTCGCGTGTGGTTACCAAGATTGAAGACGATCTCCCTAGTATTTTCCAAAGGATACGGTTTTTGATAGTGTGAAAACTCATTCCCAGTGGAGTCATCCAATGTCTCTGTTGAAGTTACACAACCATTCCCAGCAAGCTTGCCTAAGTTTTTATATCTCCCCAAGTGGAGTGGGTTTATTTCCCAGCGAAGTTTTGAACGCCTTTGATCTTTAAACTCAGTGTGATTTTTTGTTTCCCCAGCGAGATAAATATGCTTATCTATCTTTCCCTTTTAGTCTCCAGATTCTTTATCTCTCATTAGAGTCGGATCTTGCATATCATCAATCATTCTCATCATGACATATCATGTGCATTTAGCATGCCTCCGGAACGTTGGTTGTTACCTTTTGTTTTGTTTGTTTTATCCTAGTTGTTATCTGTTGTCTTGTTTGTTAGGTCCGTTTGTCGTGGGCATCCTACGTCTTTTCATGTCCTTGGTCGTCACCAATGACCCTACCTCAACCGTTACTGACTCTATCCTATTGGTTGTGGTTTGTCACACGTATCCCCTTTGAAATCTAGTTGTTACTAGCATCTTTAGTCGGCTCCACCTAGAGTCGGCAAAATGGGTTGGACCAACCGGGCCGACCCGAAAGTCCGCCAAAAAATCCGGGCTTGAATAATAAAAATAAGGCCCATTTATTATCTGGGCTTTTAAGCTCGAACCGTTAAAAGCCCGATGTTTAATCGGGCTAGCCTGACGGGGTAGCGGGTAGCCCGCTTAGTTTTTTTAATGAATTTTAGACCTTATTGTTAACTTAATTTGTAAAACCTAATGTTATCATTGAGAATTTTACTTTGTTTTGAATCTTTGTTCAAATGAAAAAAGACAAACAATGCACCAAGGGAAATGTTATAAGTTATATTTTGGTGTGTACAACATTATTATCATTTTCTAAGTGAAATGAAATGTCATACTGATACATTTTCTATGTGAAATGTCATACTGTTGGAATTTGACGCTATAATAAAACTAGAGTATGGTGTGTACAATATACTAATAGTATTATATTATTTTTTTAAATAAAACACTCACTTTTTAATTTTTAAAAAACAAAATTATAAATATAAATCGGTCCGGCCCGAAAAAACGTAGCCCGTGAAGGGCCGGACTTGGTCAATCAAATTGTGGCCCGTTTATAGTCCGGGCTTTTTAGCCTGACCCGAACAAAACCTGAACCCGTCATGGGTCAGCCCGTCACGGGTTGGGTTGTTAGACGATGGCACAGATCTAGAAGGGGGGTTGAATAGATCCCAATTAAAAATTGAGTCGGCGCTACCAATTAAAAATTGGTTTTGAAAATTTGTTTTAAGTGCGGAAGCGGCCGAGGAAAATATAGTCTAGAACGAACGGTTATTGGAAAACTGGATATGCGTTAAGCCGATGAATTAATGACAATATGAAAAAAAGAATCACAACACTAGTCACACTTATCAATGATCTAATTCACTTGTTAGGATTCCTAGTTCCAATGATTTAAAGAGCAAACCAAAACTAGATACATAAATAAGATAATTTTGGTTCAGGCAAATTGTCGAACACGTGGTGTGCAAAAACACTCCAAGTGATATTTATGTTGAGTAAGTGATTCCAACTAGCCTAGTACAATGTGTTATTGTACTTTGGATTCAAAAACAGAGTTTCAAGCTCTTACTCAATTGATATCACAGTTTGACAATAGTGCTTATACGAAAATCACTTATTTTTAAGCTAAAACGAAAATGCTGAAAAATAGAGAAGACAAAGATTTTGTGAGGCAGTTCCCTCATCGTCCTCGCTTCGGGGTACGTCTGCCCTCAATTCTAAAACTAGAATTGAGATTGATTTAATAGATATCACCTGTTGAATGTAATAGTTTATACAAAGATTGAAAAGCAAATTAACAACAGAATTCCCAAGACGTTGAATGTTGCTTCCACTCCTTGCCCCTTGATTCAAGGTGAATCAAGTCCTCCGATCGTTGTTGATAGACCTCTGATTCCAACCCCTTTATTGAATAACCCTCAATTCTTCAAACCTTCGGCCCGGCTGATCTCAACTACAACGAATCGAACCCGAGATCTTCCCTTCAATATCACTGAATCCGCTACTAGATTGATGAAGACTTCCTCTTCACAATCACCTTCGCTCAGCTGACCCTTGATGAAGAATCTCGTCCAAAAACCCTCAAAATCAAACCAATCTTGGAGGACAAAACCCTAAAGGTTTTATTCAAGAAAGAACCTATCACAAGCTTCAACCCGAACCAGATTACCCAATCTCGGCTTCGAACCTTATCACCTTTAATCACTCACAAGGCACTTCAAAAATGGTTGTGTGTAATTGATGTGTTGTGAGATGTTGAAGATGAAGGTGATGAATCTTGGACACCTATTTCACTCTTTCTTATTCTTTGTACACTTGAATCAGTTTTATCAAATGTTGTTGAAATAAGTAATTGAACTTCTATTTATAGTAACAAACCAACCAAAGACATAACAGCTTTTCAAATAATAGTGGGAATCATTTAAAAACAGTATTTCCGCGCGAAAGTTCGACCATAGCAAGTCTATGCGTCGACGCATAGCCTGCACCTTTGGAAATTTGAAAAATGCATCAGTATGCATCGACCATACAATCGGCGTGCGCTGACCCGTGGGAGAGTAAAGTCTTCATGCGCCGACCATGCGGTCGACTCAAACCTTCATGCGCTGATATGTGAGAAAGCATACTAGTGTATGCGTTGACCCGTGGGAAAACATATTGATGTATGCGCTGACCCTATGGTCGACTCATACCCTGCAAATCTGCAAAAATGAGATTCTTGTGGTTTTTCATGCATTTTGTCATGACCATATTTTATCCACACAAGTTGTATTAATTATACTAGTTTTTAGATGAATGTAAAAAGGATACGGTAGGTGATATGTTGCATTTGTTTGGTAGAGGTGGAATCTACAGTTGCCGATTCATCCATGGTTGTAATTCGTCATCATCGAAACCTATATCAAGTGTTGTATGCAAACTCGTGTGGTGTATGACAGTTTTGCCCTTACATTCTCCCCCTTTTTGATGATGACAACCTGTGTATAACCAAAACAACCAAAACAAAATAATATGCAATGTATACACAAACTCCCCCTTTCTTTTGTAATCCAAGGCTACAAAACAAACAACAGTTAACTGTTGTGAACATCCTGGCTTGGCTTTGGTACTTGCTACATGTTCTTCTCCCCCTTTGACAACATCAAAAAGAGAAAGAGAACTATTTAGCAGAATTGATTCAACAAACAATGATATTCAACAGGAGATAGCAAATCATATAATAATACCACACTCAATATTATTATTGAACATAATGTAAAAAGAGATAACATTAAACGAGAATGACAAATAAGCATAATAAACAATAGTCCAGACAAACAACAAAATAAAGATGCACATGCAATCTATGCTCTAGTGGCCTCATCCTCGACCGTAGCAGACATTTGGGTTTCTGTAAGGGTCAGCCAAGGAAGTTATCTGCTCAACAACGCTACCTAGATACTTGAGGCCCACGTTAACGGACCGCTCATGTCGAGTAAATGTTTCCGTAAATGTTGCATGTCGTTCATTCATGCTGGTTGAGAGACTATCGAGCCGCTCATTTTGTTGTTGAAGCTGGCTGCTTATATGAGCATAACGCTCATCCTGAGTTTGTATGGAGGATTGTTGAGCCAACTGCATATCTCGCATCATATGTAGCAGTTTAGCAGAGTTTTCTTGTTGCGGAGGAGACGGTTGAAGTTATTCAGAACCATATTGATATGGCTGATAGAATTGGCGTTGTGTGGACCAGCCGGTATGTTGCCATTCACCCCAGCCACCATGGTTGGAGTTATCTTCTTCAGTCTGATAAGTAGCTTGAACTCAAGCGGTGTCTGAGTAATTTTGTGTGTATGCTAGTGGAGGGCTATCAGGCGGTGCAGTTGTTTGTCCTCCTTCCGCTTCTTCATTTTCCTCTTGATTTTCTTCTTCACTTTCTACACTTGCTGCAACAGGCTTAGGAATATTTGACCGACGAGCAAATTTTACAATACCGTGATGTTGTAGCAGAGCCATGAGATCACCAAGGTGCATGTGTTCTGCTGTAAGTTTGTAGAATGCATGTTGCCTTACAACTCCTCTGTGACCAATGTCTTTGTTGAAGTTTTCTATAAGAGTTGGAGGAACTAATGAGACTGCGGTAATGGGCAAGGAGGCAGAAGTTGATCCCCTTGATCTTTTACCGGTGGGTCTGCGAGATGAGGAAGCCATGAGTAGGAGGTTGGAAGCTTTTGGTAAGTAGAGAACATGAGTGGAAGAGGATTGTGAAAGTAATTTGCAAGAAGGAAGAGTTTCCCCCTTTTTATGGATGAAAATTTAGGGTTTTAGGAAGAGGAGAGGTCAAGAGACAATAGGCACTAAGTAGGTGCAACTCACTATGTAATGGGTTAAATGCACACTTAATGATAATTTGAATGTAAATACATATGGAAGTCTGAACGATTTATGCAAAAAATCTGATTTTTCAAGCGATGAGTCGACCATTCCTTCTGCATGCGTCGATGCATACTGTGCGAATTTTTGGAAAAAGAAAAGGTTTTAAAGCGTGCGTCAACCATTGCCCTGTTACGGTCGACTCATACAGGCAAATTTTGCAGATTTTCGTAGATATGCTCACATGTTAATTTGCATAAATAGCATGCCATACAACATTAAACATTCAAATAGATATGTTATAAGTCATGAGTCAAATATATACAATATTATTATGTGATACACTTAGTAATCATGAAATTTGAGAGAGATAGATAGAGAAAGAGCAAAGGAACAATGTCACCTTGATGCCGGAGTAACTTGATAAACAATATACTTGTGCTTGCAACAATATCAACTTGTTAGAAGTTCAAGAGTATAGTTTTAAATGAAATAGGATAATAGCAAGCAATTTATGACTCCCATTCCGAAATGTCGAGAATGTCAAGTTCTCGGCGAATATGAAAGAAAGGCTCAGTGGCTAGCGGCTTTGTGAAAATGTCCGCTAGTTGATTTTTAGTGTCAACATGTTCAAATACAACATCATCTTTCTTTACATGATCCCGAAGAAAATGATGTCGAATTTCGATATGTTTAGTGCGAGAATGCAACACAGGGTTTTTGGTAAGGTTAATAGCACTTGTATTGTCACAGAAAAACGGAATATGTTCAAGTTTAAGATTAAAATCTAATAATTGTTGCTTAATCCAAAGGATTTGAGCACAACAACTACCGGCGACAACGTATTCCGCTTCGGCGGTTGACAAAGCAACTGAAACTTGTTTCTTGCTATGCCAATTGACCAAAGAATTTGAAAATAAATGACACGTACCACTAGTGCTCTTCCTATCCGATTTGCAACCGTCAAAGCCAGAATCAGAGTAACCTACCAACGAGCAATCATTACCTTTGGAATACCATAGTCCATACTTCGGAGTACCGGATAGGTATCGAAGTATTCGTTTGACAGCTTTTAGATGGGATTCCTTGGGACATGATTGATATCTTGCGCACATACACACGCTAAACATAATATTGGGATGAGACGCAGTAAGATAGAGAAGTGATCCAATCATACCTCTATACCTTTTTACCTCTACGTCCTTACCGCTTTCATCTTTATTCAAGTTTGCACATGTTGGCATGAGGGTGTCTATGGCTTTGGATTTTTCCATGTCAAGTCTCTTGATAAGGTCCAAACAATACTTTGTTTGACTCACGAATGTTCAAGAGTTGTTTAATTTGCAAACTGAGAAAGTATGTGAGCTCTCCCATCATACTCATCTCGAATTCACCCTGCATAATATCAGAAAACTCTCTCACGAGATTCATGTTAGTAGACCCAAAAATAATATCATCAATATAAATTTGTACCAATATCAAGTACTTTCCTTGACGTTTAATAAAGAGAGTCGTGTCAACCTTTCCTCTCGAGTAACCTTGATCAAGTAAAAATTTACTTAGGCGCTCATACCAAGCTCTAGGAGCTTGTTTGAGACCATATAAAACCCTTTTTAGTTTGTAAACATGATCGGGGTACTCATGTGATTCAAAACCTGGAGGTTGTGCAACGTAGACCTCTTCATTTATGTAACCGTTAAGGAACACACTCTTAACATCCATTTGAAATAGTTTTAAATCTTTCGCACAAGCGAAGGCAAAGAGAAGGCGTATAGCCTCGAGTCGGGCAACCAGCGCATAAGTTTCCTCATAGTCGATGCCTTCCTCTTGGTTATACCCTTGCGCGACTAAACGCGCCTTGTTACGGGTTATTACCCTGTTTTCGTCCAACTTGTTCCTAAACACCCATCGGGTGCCGATTACTCGATGACTTCGCGAAGGAGGGACAAGGTCCCAAACCTCATTTCTAGTGAACTGATTTAGTTCCTCCTGCATTGACAAAAACCAGTGCTCATCGAGTAGGGCTTCTTTAGGGTTTTAGGTTCCATTTATGAAACGAAAGCGAAGTGATAACAGAAATTACTTAGCTTCGATCGAGTTGTTACACCCTTTGTGATGTCTCAGAGAATGTTTTCAATTGGATGATCTTTGGGAGACTTCCAAGCTTGAGGGAGATCATCGTTTGTAGGCGGATGAGCTTCCTCGGTTACCTCATGGTGTACATCTTTATCCTCCTCAACTTTGGCTTTGTCAGGTTGATTAATCCTCGACTCACCCCCTTTGAGTATGTCTTCTGTAGATGTACCTGCACCATGAACAACACTATCCTTTCCGACATTTCTCGGACATGACTCATCAAAAGTAACATGCATAGACTCTTCTACAGCAAGTAATCGTTTATTATATATTTTATATGCTTTACTCGATTGAGAGTAACCGAGGAAGATACCTTTGTCGGCCTTGGAATCAAATTTGCCCAAGTTTTCCTTTCCATTGTTTAATACAAAACATTTGCAACCAAAAACATGCAAGTGAGAAACATTTGGCTTTCGCCCTTTTAAAAGCTCATACGGTGTTTTATTTAGAATGGGGCGAATGAGCACCCTATTCAAAACATAACACGTCGTACTAATGGCGTCAACCCAAAAATATTTCGGTAAACCACTTTCGTTAATCATTGTTCTTCCCAATTCTTCTAAAATTCGGTTTTTACGCTCCACAACCCCTTTTTGTTGAGGAGTGTGTGGAGTGGAGAAGTTATGATCTATACCATGGTTACCGCAATATTCTTCAAATAAATGATTTTCAAACTCACCTCCATGGTCGCTTCTAATTGACACAATGTGTGTATTTAACTTATTTTGGGAAAGCTTAGCAAACCTTTCAAAGGCGGCGAATGTATCACTCTTACTTACTAAAAAGATAGTCCAACAAAATCTAGAAAAATCGTCCACTATTACGAACCCGTAATAGTTTCCTCCTAGACTTTTAATCCTAGACGGCCCAAATAAGTCCATATGAAGAAGTTCGAGAGGTCTCGTCGTTAAAACGATCTTTTTGGATTTAAATGAGATCCTTGTTTGTTTCCCATTTTGACAAGCATCACAAAGGTGATCCTTAGTGAACTTTATTTTGGGGAGTCCTAAGACTAAGTCTTTTGAGACTACTTTATTTAGTAAGTCAAAGTTAACATGTGCTAAACGCCTATAACCATGAGTTTTCACTTATTGTTACGAGGCATTTGCCACTTGTTAACGATACTTCGTTCAAGTCTAACATATAGACATTATTCACTCGTAGGCCATTAAACATACTCTTCTTATCATCATTGTGTACAATTTTGCAACAATCTTTAGAAAAAGATACATTGCATCCTTTTTCGCATAATTGACTGATGCTGAGTAGATTGTGTTTAAGACCTTCGACAAGCAATACATCAGAAATAGTAGTGGAAGAGGGGTTACCTACACTACCTTTACCAAGTATTGCTCCACGATTGTTATCACCATATGTTACATACCCTTTCTTCTTAGCCACGAAGTCTATGAATAGGGATATGTCTTCGGACATGTGTCTTGAACATCCACTGTCGATAACCCATCTTCTCTCAGTGGTCTCGACACATTGTACCTATTAAAACATAATTAGCAAGAGGAGGTACCCAATGGCATATTGGGTCCTAATATGTTAGTGACAAGGTGGTTGCATTTAGGCAACCATTGATAGATGCCTTTGGGAACCAAAAATCTCCTAAATCGGCATTTAGCAATGGAATGGTCTTTCTTGCAAAAATATAAGCATGCAAAATCGACTTTAGAATTACTTATACTCTCTTGATCCCTAATTACATATGTATATTTTTGATATGGGTTCACCATACTTCTTCTAAAATCCGTTCTATCAATAGCAAATGTAATTTTAGGCTCAAGAGCCTTGTTTAATTTGGCCTTAAGGTTTCTAACTTCACCTTGCCAAATATAACAAGTAGCACATCCAAAGTCGAAAGGATTTCTATGGTTCTCACAATCCGATTTATTACTTTCCACAACGGAAGCCTTAAGTTCCTCAAGTTTCCTTTCAGAATCTTTAATTTTATGCTCTAAGTAAGTAAAAACTCGTTTATTAGAGGCAAGTCTTTTAAAGGCTTCAGTTGAGGAATTCTAAATGCGACATATTTGAGGAATTCTCATATTTAGAGTGACGTACCTGCTTTTTCTTATTTTCCTGATGTGTAGAAAGGGATAGGTTCACGGACTCTTCTTCATCACTAGAGCTTTCATCAGAGGAGGAGGAGTCGTTATCGCTTTCCCAAGCTATGTAAGCTCTCCTTGACTTTGATGATTTCTTGTATGACTTGGATGATTCCTTTTCCTTTGCCTTTTTGTTCATCGGACAGTCCGGTTTGTAATGACCGGGCTTCCCACACTTGTAGCACGATCCTCTAGTCTTTTTACCTTTTGAGTCATCATCTTTGGAGTACCTCGATTGTTTCCGGAAGTTTACCAAGTTCTTCTCGGAATGTTGGATGTCGTTCTTTCTCACGTAACGGTTGTAACGTTTAACGAACTGCCCCATATCTTCGCTCTTGTCCTCTTCTTCTTTGTCGCTCGAGGAATAATCACTTTGCTCTTTTGCTTGAGACGTCGAGGAGGAAGTCTTAAGAGCTATAGATTTCTTTTCACCTACCTTCGTTTTGTCCTTCTTTTCTTTCTTTTCGTGTTGGTCTAGGCTCAAGAGTACCTGTTCATGCTCTTGTAGTTTGCCAAACAATGTTGTCAAGTCTAATATGGTAAGATCATTTGATTCTTTGATGGCGGTCACTTTCGGCTGCCATTCCTTGTTAAGACATCTCAAGATCTTATTAGTAGCAATATCATTGGAAACATGCCTACCTAATGAATGTAATCGATTGATGAGATGAGTAAATCTCTTTTGCATGTCAGCAATGGTTTTCCCTTGCTCCATGAAAAAGAGATCAAACTCTTGTGTTAATGTGTTGATTCTAGCCAACTTAACATCGTTCGTCCCATCATGGGCGATTTGTAGTGAATCCCATATGGCCTTAGCAGTAGGACAATGGGATACACAATAGTATTCATCTACACCTAATGAGGAGATTAGGATATTTTTGGCTTTCCAATCATTATTGTATTTTCTTTCATCGTCATCGGTCCATTGTGCTTCGGGCTTTAGCACTAATTCATTATTTTCATTGGTCATGGTTATTTCTAAAGGACCATTGAGAATAACGTTCCATATTATTCTATCTATGAAATTTATGTGCACCCGCATACAGTCTTTCCAATAATTATAATTTTCAACATTGAAAACGGGAGCTCTATTATAAGTCCCTTTAGGTTCGTTAGCCATTTTCTATCAACGTTGTATTTGAAGCACCGAGTAACCGGAGCTCTTGATACCACTTGTTAGACGATGGCACGGATCTAGAAGGGGGAGTTGAATAGATCCCAATTAAAAATTGAGTCGGCGCTACCAATTAAAAATTGATTTTGAAAATTTGTTTTAAGTGCGGAAGCGCCCGAGGAAAATATAGTCTAGAACGAACAGTTATTGGAAAATCGGATATGCGTTAAGCCGATGAATTAATGACAATATGGAAAAAAGAATCACAACACTAGTCACACTTATCAATAATCTGTAAGTACAGAGTATGCCTAAGAGGGGGGTGAATTAGGCTTTTAGGGACTTTTTCCGGTTTTTCGGTATTCTTGAAATTTTACTGGTTAGGTTCTTGGTGATGAATGCAGTAGAAAGTAAAAGAAAGTGGACACCAAGATTTATAGTGGTTCCCCTCACAATCCGAGAGTACTCCACTCCCCATTCAACACGAAAGAGAGTTTTCACTATTATTTAATAAAGTACAACTTATCACACTATCAACCGGTGAGGCCTACTATCAAACAATAAAAATCAACAAGTGTACAAGAACAATCCTCTTGTAAACACTCACCCTTGTGTCCAACAATCCTGGATCACAAGTCAAAATACAAGTAATTTGAATACTTTGATTTGAGAGTAATAATGGTAATATCAATGCTGAGATTGATCTTCTCCTTCCGATCAAAATTCACTCTTTTAATTTCAACACAAGTGTTCAATGATATGCATATGAAAGATATGATCAATATGAACACTTTTGAAAAGATTTGAAAAGTATTTGGAAGTGGTGAATTTGATTCAAAGAATGTTTCGAAAATGATTATTGGAGGATGTTTTTCCAATTTGAAAAACTCATAATTTATATGTGTAAACACACCTTTTCCAACAGGTATATTTGAGTATAATTCAAAATATGAACTGGTATAATATTCAAACCATTTTTGAACTTGAAACAAAGCCATTTTTCAAAATACGTTTAGTGTTAATCGGTTAACCTATATGGTTAATCGGTTAACACTTGAACGTTATACCAGAATATTCAAAATTTGAAATGGTTAACCGGTTAACCTATATGGTTAATCGGTTAACACTGTTATTTTTCAGAAAAATGCTTATAAAAAAGGTGTTATACCAATTCTAATAGTTTAAAAAATATGCTTATGCAATGTGATCAAATGATAAAGATGTTGAACACTTGTATATCAATTAAATTAATGGATTTTGATATACCATAGCTTGTGTTCAAAAACTTGAAAGTTGATCAGTCAGATGTTCATGAAGCTTTTTAATGTTGATCACTTCTATTCCACTTGATCTTGGTCTTTTGAAAGCATTTGCCTTTTTGTATAGATGAAATATTCTTGATCTTGATGTTGACATCATCAAAACTTTGAGATGAAGCTTGCTTCTACAATCTCCCCCTTTTTGATGATGACAACCAAAATGGTCTTGTGCAATTTTTGACGATGATTAGCAATGATCTTGTTTTCTCCCCCTATGTCCATGAACTCCCCCTATCGAATACATAGGCAAAAATTCTGCACACATAGACATAAGAAAGCCAAAGCTCTTCTCCCCATTTGTCATAAGCAAAAAGGAAGGAGCTTTTAAAGAAAGAAAACTAGATAGACCAATAATGCAGGCAATCACAAGAATATGGAAGCAAAGCATAATGAAATTAAACGGCAGCAATGCTGCAAATATTGTACGAGTTACAATGCCAAATAAAAACAGAGTTCAAACATAAATGAAAGCATAAAACATCAAAACTAGAAAACAATGCAATAAAAGACATCAACAACAACATATTCTTATAAATGTCCTCATCCGCCATATCCGCATCATCTTCTTCCTCTTCTTCACTACCATCCTCTTCTTCAATCTCTTCGTCCACAACTCGGGTGTTGGAATGTGGAGGGTTAAGAATAAGGTTTCTGAGGGAGGCAATGGCTCGGGAGGTCTCTCTATGCATATTCATTGACTCTCTATGTTGGTTCATCATGGTTGTATAGAGAAACTCACTTGTAAGACCCCCTTCAGGAATTGGATACGCGTGATGGACAGGACCGTCATCGACATTCCTGTAGGTACCGTCAGCCGCTTTGATGATACCAGTATTTTTGACAATGTTAATCTCATTGATCTCATTAGTTGTATGTTTCATCTTGGAGGACGGTTCCCTGTTGAGGTCTAGTTTGGTTAATTCCAGAATTCTCGAAATCAAATGAGCATACGGTAACCGTGTGATGCACTGAAGTTGCTGCTGCAGATGATACATGATGGTCAGAATCCAATTGACCCTTATGCGGTTCTTGATTGCATACAAAAGTTGCATCTCTAAGTCATTAATCTGAGAGTGGTTGGAATCCTTTGGAATGAGAACATAGCAGATAATGTAATGAAGCATTCGATCAGATACCGTCACATTCTTGGCATAGCACAGCATACGAGCGGTGCGAGAGTTTGCAATAACTGTTTCCTTCGGGAACCTGCAAATCTGATAGTAATACTCCATTTTATCATAATTTGCCCAAGGTCCATCCACATGGTTTACACCTTTCTTCAGGAAGCAACCTTTTGATGGAATCTTAAGGTGTCTAGCAAGGGTGGATAATTTCTCAACAAACTCATGGTCTCTAATGGTGGAACGGATCATGTGGTTCTCATCCATGTCCAGATATACAGCCAATTTACTCATAAAAGCTTTAACAAGATCAGAATAAATAATACCTGAGTCGGTAACGAACTTGTCGATGCGCTGATATTCCAATAGTGTAGGAAAGTCAAAAGAAATTGCAGGAAAAGCTCGAAGATTTACGTACTTTACCGGCAGAAGTTGACGAACACGAACTTTGAAATCCATGCGCCTCTTTTTGGTAGTTTCCATTGGAATGCTGTCGTCATCAGATTCTGATGCATACTCAGGAAGCTTTCCCTTTCCTTTGCATGAGGACGCCATGGATGAAAGTTTGAGAGAACTGAAGTTGTGGGTTCTGAGGAAATTAGGGTTTGAGAAGTTGTGGGGATGGTTATGAGGAGTTATCCAACTTTAGAGAGTGGGAGAGAGATAGTGGGTTTTTAAAACTTAGGGTTTTAAGAGGGAAGTTCCACAAAAACTCTTTAAGAGGGAATAGGATTTTGGATATGGATTTTGGACACTTAAGAGAATATGGACCACATAAAAAATGCATTTATCATATATAATATTTTCAAAATTTTAATTAATTTTCGTTTCTGATTTTTAGAAAATTTAACAGTGTTAATCGGTTAACCATATAGGTTAACCGGTTAACACATTAAAAAATTGAGTCAGAATTGAAAATTTAACAGTGTTAATCGGTTAACCCATATGGTTAATCGATTAACACACTCGAATTTTTGAAAAATGCTTAAAAACAGAATGCATACACATGAAAACACAACACAAATAATGCATACACATATTAGAGAAAAGGTCAGATGTCTCCTTCATCAAGAATCCCAAGTTCTCGCTGAATTTTGTAGAATGGTTCTTTTGCCAAAGGTTTGGTGAAGATGACGGTGAGTTGATTGTGCGTGTTGACGAAAGTCACATCTGCATCTCCATTCAATACGTGATCTCGAAGGAAGTGATGCCAGATATCTATATGTTTTGTTCTTGAATGCATGACCGGGTTCTTTGTAATGTTGATGGCACTTGTATTATCACATCGAAGAGGAATGCAGCCGAGATCTATACCGTAATCGAGGAGTTGTTGCTTGAGCCACAGAATTTGTGCACAGCAACTTCCTGCTGCAATATATTCTGCTTCGGCTGTACTGAGTGCCACACACGCTGCTTATTGCAGACCCATGACACTAATGCATTCCCGAGAATGTGACATGTATCGCTTGTGCTTTTTCTATCGGTCTTACATCCTGTATAGTCAGCGTCAGAGTAACCAACTAAAGAACAAATACTACCTTTAGGATAACATAATCCGACGTTCATTGTCCCTTTGAGATACTTTATGATTCTCTTTACGGCTATGAGATGCGATTCCTTCGGACTTGCTTGAAAGCGTGCACACAAACAAACGTTAAACATAATGTCAGGACGACTTGCCGTCAAATATAGTAATGAACCGATCATACCTCGATATTTTGTTATATCAACTGGAGTACCGGATTCATCTTGATCAATGTACGTTCCGGATCCCATAGGAGTGGCCATCACCTTGCAACTATCCATATCGAATTTCTTCAACAATTCCTTGCAATACTTGGATTGGTTGAGGAAGATGCCATCCTTTGTTTGCTTGATTTGTAGTCCAAGAAAATAATTCAATTTTCCCATCATGGACATCTCGAATTCTCCTTGCATCATAAGTGAAAATTCTTCGCAAAGCTCTTTGTTTGTTGATCCGAAGATGATGTCGTCGACATAAACTTGAACCAATAAAGTATTTCCTTTGATCTTCTTTATGAACAATGTCTTGTCAACCTTTCCTTTTGTAAATCCCTTCTCACATAAGAAATTGCTAAGGCGGTCATACCATGCTCTTGGTGCTTGTTTTAGTCCGTAGAGTGCCTTTTTCAGTTTGTAGACATGTGAGGGATTCTTGAAGTCTTCAAAACTCGGAGGTTGTTCGACGTAGACTTCCTCATTGATGTAGCCATTCAGGAAAGCACTTTTGACATCCATTTAGAACAACTGAAAATTCATAGAACAAGCGTAAGCAAGTAGTAATCTAATTGCTTCTAACCTTGCTACCGGAGCGAACGTTTCATCAAAATCAATTCCTTCCTCCTGGTTGTAGCCTTGCGCGACCAATCTTGCTTTGTTACGAACTATAATCCCATTCTCGTCAAGTTTGTTCTTGAACACCCATCTTGTTCCTATGATGTGCTTATGGTCTGGTCTTGGTACAAGACTCCAAACTTGATTCCTTTCGAATTGATTGAGTTCTTCTTGCATTGCTACAATCCATTGGTCGTCGCCTAAAGCTTCATCAATCTTGGTTGGTTCAATTTGAGACACAAAAGCCATGTTGAGACAAGCATCCTTTAGATTAAGTCGAGTTGCAACGCCTTGACTAATATCACCAATAACTTTATCTATCAGGTGATCTCTATGCATTCTCCATTCCTTCGGAAGATCTTAATGTTCTTCAATGATTTGAGTGACATCTTCTTGTGGTATTTCTTGATTATTTGAAATCTCTTCTTGTTGTTGTGAAGAACCTACTATATCATCATCATCATCATCCATAATAATATTATCCTCTTTTGAGGGGTTAGTCTCATCAAACGAAACATGAATGGATTCTTCAATAGTAAGTGTTTTCTTATTAAAAATTCTAAATGCTTTACTATAAAGAGAGTAACCAAGAAATATACCTTCGTTGGATTTCTCATCAAACTTACCGAGATTATCTTTGTTGTTGTTGAGAACAAAGCATTTGCATTCGAATATGTGGAAGAATGCTATATTTGGTTTTCCACCCTTGAACAACTCATACAAAGTCTTTTTGAGGAGTGGTCGAATATTGACACGGTTGCTTATGAAGCATGATGTACTAACTGCATCTGCCCAAAAATATTTAGGAAGATTTGCGTCGCTGAGCATTGTCCTTGCAAGCTCCACCAGTGATCTATTCTTCCGTTCTACGACACCGTTTTGTTGAGGCGTCCTTGGTGCTGAAAAATTATGAGAGATTCCATGCTCTTTGCAAAAATCTTCAAAGTCTGAATTTTGGAATTCTCCACCGTGATCGCTTCTTATAGAGGCTATAGTGAGTGATTTCTCATTCTGAATTTGCTTTGCATATTTCTTGAATGCTTTAAAAGCATCATTTTTCTGCACTAGAAACAATGTCCAAGTGTATCGAGAGAAATCATCAACAATAACTAAGGCGTAGAAATTACCTCCGAAGCTTTTTGTTCTTGATGGACCAAAAAGATCCATATGCAACAATTGAAGTGGTCTTGATGTAGAAACTACTTGCTTGGATTTAAAAGTTGTCTTGGTCTGTTTTCCCTTTTGACATGCATCGCATAACTTATCCTTGATGAATTTTATCTTCGGAAGACCAACAACTAGATCATGCTTTATCAACTTGTTTAAATGCTCCATGTGAATGTGAGCAAATCTTTTATGCTAAAGCCATGCCTCGTTGTTGTTTTCCATAAGACACTTTACCTTCAAGGAAGAGTCATCAAAAGAAATCATAAAAATGTTATTATATCTTTTACCTTTTAGCAAAATGTCATGAGTGACTTCATGTTCTATCAAGCATTCCTCCTTTGTGAAGTTGATTCGGAACCCTTTGTCACACAATTGACTTATGCTAAGTAGGTTGTGTTTAAGGCCTTCCACATAAAGAACGTCTTCGATGATTGTACATGGAGGTGCACCAATGGTTCCAACTCCAAGAATTTTTCCTTTATTATCATCACCGTAAGTGACATATCCTCTGGCCTTTAATGATAGACTTGAAAATTTGCTTATGTCTCTCATCATATGCTTCGAGCAACCGCTATCAAGATACCATTGATTAGTGGTTGTCTTCAAGCATACCTACAACACAAAATCAGGTAGTGTTAGGTACCCAAATTGCTTTGAGTCCTTGATAGTTAGTACCTTTTTCAACCCACACATAATGCCCCTTAGCAACACCAATATTGCGCACATAGCAAGCATTAGGTGTATGGCCTTTAATTCCACAATAAGAACATGTAGGTTGAAAATGACTTCTATATCTAGGAACATAATTCTTTTTCTTTTCAATGCTTTTCTCGTTATGATTTTGATGCTGAACTTTAGAAGTGCTGGCCTTTTCTTTAACAATTTGTTCACTTGCTCTTACGAACACGGTCTCATTGGTGCTTGGTTTTGAAAATTTAGAATATCCTAATCCACTTTTATCATTAGGATATCTTTGATGTTTTAGAATTTCTTCCAAACCAATTTGACATTTTTCGTATCTTTCTAAAACTCTTTTGAGTTGAACAATTTGGAAAGATAAAGACTCACACTTTTTACATACAAGACTTTGTTTTTCATCCATTAGTTTCTGTTTTTCATCTTCAATATTTTTCATAAAAACAGAGTTTTGTTCTTCTAAAGATGAGATTCTTTTTTTTGTGATGAGATGCTTTTATACAAAGTCTTGCACTCTTTTAGAAGTTCATCTATAACTTCTTGTGCATCATTATCATAAACAGAAAAATTACTACTAACCTCATTTTCTTCATCGGAGTGGTGAGAGGCCATTAACACCATATTTGCACATTCATCGTTTTCCGATTCCGATGATGAACTTACTTCGTTGTCGTCCCATACGATATAAGCCTTCTTCGTTTTGAAATCCTTCTTGCCTTTGAATTTTCCTTTATTTGTGAGTTTCGAACAATCTGGCTTTATGTGACCTTGTTTCCCACATTCGTAACATGTAATTTCTTGGTTTGATGTGGGTGCCTCCTTTTTCCTGAAATGTCTATTCTTTTTAGAAAAAGAGGAAATTTTATTATTATTAAAAAACTTACCAAGATTCTTTACTAGAAGCATGAAATTTTCGTCTTCGGAAGATTCGTCATTTTTGTCATCCTTTGTGTCAATCTTCAAGGCAATTCCTTTGGACTTCTTGTCTTGACTTTCATGCTTCTCAAGCCTTCCAAGTTCTAGTTCATGCTCTTGAAGTTTGCCAAATAAGGAAGCGGATGTCATTGTTGAAAGACTCTTCTTTTCCGATATAGCGGTCACCTTTGGTTGTCATTCTCTTGTTAAGGATCTTAGGACTTTCAAGTTGAGATCATCATTGGTGAAGGTCTTCCCGAGAGCAATCAGATGATTAGTTAGATGAACGAATCTCTTTTGTAATGCAACAATGGATTCACCAGGCTGCATACGGAACATTTCATATTCTTGACTTAAAGTATTAAGCCTTGATCTTTTTACTTCGGTTGTCCCTTCATGCGTTTCTACCAGGGTGTCCCAAATTTCCTTTGTTGATTTACACTGTGATATACGGAAGAATTCGTCCATACTGAGAGTGCTTTGAAATATGTTGATTGCTTTCTTCTCATTCAAAATTCTCTTCTTGTCATCTTCATCATATGAGGATTTTATCTTTGGAGTGCCTACGTTATTTATGACGCTCATAGGAACATGCGGACCAATTTCTACGGTTTCCCATATACCATCTCCTTGAGCCTCAAGATGTGCCTTCATACGGATTTTCCAAAAATCGAAGTATTCTCCAGAAAAGAGTGGTGGCTTGTTACTGCTTCCACCATCTTTGAAAACCGGGTTAGTACTAGCGGAAGCCATTAGGATCGATAGGAACAGGTTACCTTAACCTGCTCTGATACCAATTGTAAGTACAGAGTATGCCTAAGAGGGGGGGGGGGTGAATTAGGCTTTTAGGGACTTTTTCCGGTTTTTCGGTATTCTTGAAATTTTACTGGTTAGGTTCTTGGTGATGAATGCAGTAGAAAGTAAAAGAAAGTGGACACCAAGATTTATAGTGGTTCCCCTCACAATCCGAGAGTACTCCACTCCTCTTTAAACACGAAAGAGAGTTTTCACTATTGTTTAATAAAGTACAACCTATCACACCATCAACCGGTGAGGTCTACTATCAAACAATAAAAATCAACAAGTGTACAAGAACAATCCTCTTGTAAACACTCACCCTTGTGTCCAACAATCCTGGATCACAAGTCAAAATACAAGTAATCTGAATACTTTGATTTGAGAGTAATAATGGTAATATCAATGCTGAGATTGATCTTCTCCTTCCGATCAAAATTCACTCTTTTAATTTCAACACAAGTGTTCAATGCTATGCATATGAAAGATATGATCAATATGAACACTTTTGAAGAGATTTGAAAAGTATTTGAAAGTGGTGAATTTGATTCAAAGAATGTTTTGAAAATGATTATTGGAGGATGTTTTTCCAATTTGAAAAACTCATAATTTATATGTGTAAACACACCTTTTCCAACAGGTATATTTGAGTATAATTCAAAATATGAACTGGTATAATATTCAAACCATTTTTGAACTTGAAACAAAGCCATTTTTCAAAATACGTTCAGTGTTAATCGGTTAACCTATATGGTTAATCGGTTAACACTTGAACGTTATATCAGAATATTCAAAATTTGAAATGGTTAATCGGTTAACCTATATGGTTAATCGGTTAACACTGCTATTTTTCAGAAAAATGCTTATAAAAAAGGTGTCATACCAATTCTAATAGTTTAAAAAATATGCTTATGCAATGTGATCAAATGATAAAGATGTTGAACACTTGTATATCAATTAAATTAATGGATTTTGATATACCATAGCTTGTGTTCAAAAACTTGAAAGTTGATCAGTCAGATGCTCATGAAGCTTTGTAATGTTGATCACTTTCATTCCACTTGATCTTGGTCTTTTGAAAGCGTTTGCCTTTTTGCACAGATGAAATATTCTTGATCTTGATGTTGACATCTGTCGCGGTGAAAATCGGATACCAAACTATTGATTAGTTTGAATCTTATTCATTTGCAACCGAACTTTGATTTGTCAAAAGGAAGGGATAAAGATCGAAATTCCCACGATGCAATGCAAATGCAAGGTTTAGAGAGTTATAGGTTCGGGGGTCGGTTAAACTTAGGGAAGGTACTAGCATCCTAAGTTTCTGTAGTACTCTACAGGAACCTCTTGTTTTATGTTTGTTTATTGCTAAGTGTTTATCTGCTTAAGGTTTAAAGACCTAGGGGTTTATTTCTAAGTATACTCGATAAGATGTTGCATCTTATGCCTACATATCCTTACGGGAGTGGAATCAAAGTATCTGTAGTTCCCCTAAAGGGTTGAGGAGTTCTTTGACTGTGGTCAAAGTTCCTACGGGTTTAGGGTAGTTGGTTGATTGGTTTTAGGAGAGGAGATGAGTCTTCATTTTAAGGGAAATATAACCGCCACAAGGTGTAGGAAAATAGTCTTTGCATCATCTTAAGAAAAGGGCTTAAGTACTCGGATTGTTTGACGAGTATGCCTTTATTTCTCTTAAGACAAAGTCCCTACGACTTGATTGTATTGTTGTGGGGTGGAGATTATATCTCACTTAAGATGATTAACATCTATTCTCTAATGGGTTTGAAAAGTATTGATTTAATTGTTGAGTGTTTGGATATTGTTGTAGTGTTGATTGAGTTTGTTTGTATTGTGTTGTCTACGTTGTAAGAGGGTCCTTCCTATGGGGTAGGATCTAACTTAAAGATCGACTTGAATGGGATCAAGGATCACGTGGGAAAATGATGCAAATGTAGATGCATACGCGCAAGTTTCACGTTACGCGCAGATTCTTCCTTTGGACGGTGCAATGTGATGAAATAGATTATGATAATGTAAATTACTATAAAATAAAATGCGGGGATGATAAAGCCATACACATACGCATGAAAGCGCTGAAGTGTGTGAGAGTAAGTGTGTCGTAAATGTGAATCGTAAGCGTAATCAGGCGCGAAGGAGGGGAGCGTGCATGTTTGTTTGAGTTATGGAGTTTAATTTATTTTAGGAGGGATTGATTAATTTATTTTTAGGAAAAGCTAAGTTAATTTGATGAGATTGTTTTAAGAAAAGTTGAATTCATTTTAAGCGAGAATTTGTTTGGACGTTGTATTATTTTATTTGAATTGATTTGTAAGGGAAAAAAATTGTGTTATTTGGCGAGGTCGTTTTTAAAATGTTAAATTACAATGGATTATTTAAGTTGGACAAAAAATAGTTCCTGATAAATTATTTATTAAGTATATTAATTATTATTACCGAAGAGAAGTTTTATTAAAAAGTTATATTGTAAGAAGGACAAGTTAGTTAATTTCTCTGAATGAAAAAAAAAAGGTTATTAAAGTATTAAAGGTTATTACAAAATAAGTTTCTTTATTATAAAACAATTTTATTAAACGGATACCAGTTATTATAAAAAAGGATTTATTTTAATAGGTTGGAGGTTTATTTTAAAAGTTATTAAGTTGTACGTAGAAGGTGAAATAGGTTAATTAAAATTAATTGGAGAGATTGCTAGTTTTTGTTTTACTTGTAAAAGTCTATTTAAAATTATTAAATTAAATAAGAGACAACTATATTAAAAGGTTAATAGAGATTTTAATTTTAAAATGAAAAGTTGATTTGGTTAATTATAAAAGGTTAATTTGCTTTAAATAAAAAATAATAATTAAATAGCTTGTTGATGAGTTAATTAGTGGGCTAATGATTTATCTAAAAAAGACTTATTAGCAAAGAGTTGATTATTTAGTTAATTTGAAAAAGAAGATTAATTAAGTTCTATAACGGCAGATTAAGTTGTTTTAATAGATGGTCTAATTAAGGTTAGTGGATTCGGTGTAGCGCGTGATAGGAGGGTGTAGCGTGGAATTCAAATGGTGTGTGTGTGTGATGGATCTCGTGGTGTGATGGGTGGTTATGTGTGTGCGAGTGCACGGTAAATACTATGTACATGCATACAAGCGTTTACAGCATAATAGCAAAACAAAAGAGAAAACGAACAAAAACCCTCGTTCCCAATCCGATCCTTCGCTCTGTCGTTCACGCCTTCTTCAATATGCGATTTCTCCCTTCGCTTCCTTTCTTCACTCCCTGCACAAATCAAACAATACAAATGTTCACGAGTTAGAAAATTGTTCTCGCGGCTTGCATCTTTCTTCTGGTTTTGCGGCGGCTCGCGAAAGGGGTTTGGTGAAGGCGGATTTGTGTAAGCGGCTATGATAGAGTCACGGTGATCTTCGATGGTGTTCTGTGGGAGGGATTTCGTGGAAGAGTTTTGAGGGTTTGGTGGGTTCGATGTGTTAGGTTTTCGTCAATTTCCGGCGACGGAGCTTAGAAGGTAAGTGCTTATTACTTTCCTCTTTACTGATTTTAGGGTTTTGAAGGGATTTTCTGTGGATTCGTGGTTGTTGCAATTTACAGGTTTTATTATTTTGGGATTGTGAATGTTGCGTGTTTTTGTGAATATTGTTGAGGTTTCTCTTATGTATCTTAGTATGAAGAAAAATTCTGTTTTTCTGCTCTGATCTGAGTCTTTATATATAGCCTTCGTCAATTTGCTGATTAAATCACAATTAATCCATTCCCAAATCCGTATGAACATGTTTGGCAATTGTTTAGGAAATAGTTATGATCTTGTTCCCTTTTGAATTGATTTGTTTGAAAAAAAACTTCTATTTTGGTCTTGTCGACGTTAATGATGTTTGAATAAGGATTGCTTATCTAGGATTATTTGGGACACAAGTTGATTTCCTTCTTTTGACACGTCTGAAATAATTTGGGAAATTTTCGAAATCGTAATGAACCGTTGTTGCTCGCTGCAGGTATTTCGGAGTTCAAAATTCCTCTTCCAAGTAAGAAAGTGGCTTTGGTTAAAGGTCCACCGAGAAAGCAAGGATAATCAGTAGCGCCTCCTAGAACAAGGCCTTTAATTCTCTGCATAGTAGCAATACGAACAGACCTGCAATCTTTTCAACTTCCCTGGTTAACTCTTCCTTCATCATATTCTTCTCGTTCCAGGAGGTGCTCATTATTCTCAATAGCCCACCCATCACTATTACCCCTGGAGACATCACCTGAGGTAACTAAACTCTCTTTATCATCTACATCAGGTGTTGCTATCGATTCAATACCTGGAACTGATACAGGGCCGTTTTGTTTTCTTCAGAAGTCACTATTGCAGAAGAGTCTACAGAGGCATTTAGATCATTGTGCGGAAGATGTGTTGGTTATGAAGTTCTTCTTTTTTATGGCTCTTCTAATAGCCACTCTTTCTTCGCCCACTCTTGTTCAATCTTCGTCATTCCGGTACATACAAACAATGAGTTTATTGTTATGGTTGATATTTTATTTCCATTCACTCTGGTGATTAGTCGATGGTTCAGTAGCTAATAGGTTGACTCGAATACTTTAGAGAATACAACACAAACTCACTTTCATTGTTGGTAAAGAGTAATTGGTTCTGTTGATCGCGTGCTCACATTTTAAATGCTTTTGCAGGTCGCACACTCGGTGGAGGAGTGCACGTCATAAATATGTGTCAATGTCAAATTGCATCCTCAAAGTCTGCCTTTGGAGGTAAAGAGCTCGCATTTGCCGATCTTAAACGTAGATGTGTTTTCACATGTTGATACATTCTTATTTTCTCTGATGTTATCCCCGTGCAGGAAAACAGGTCACGAGAAATGTTGTGCTTGAGAATTCATTCTGTTGTCGTACGGTATCTCTTATTTGTAGGTAAGCAAGCTATTACCCCTTGCTGGAATATGTCTAAGAATGAATAGCTATTGGTATCGGTACTGATCTTCTTTTAATTATTATTTGTAGCAGCTTTGGAAGCTTGGACGAGACATTCATTTGGAAACCGTGTTTGAAACTACCACTGAGACGATCTTGCTGTTCATCTGTCAACTGAAAATGAATCGTGCAGACCATGGGTTGCTAGACATCTGCGGCGAAACCGTTGGAGTATGGGATTCTGTTTCGGAAGTCCATTCAAGATTGTGACGATGAAGCACTGGTAAGTCCTTTCTCATACTCTCTCAGACACTAGTTCCATTTGAGTGTTCATTACCGAGCGAATATGAATTTGATTCTATCCTCACAGTTGTTGTAGGTTTGTGCCCTGTTTATTGCTTTCTTCGCCGCTTGATCATAACTATCAATAGGGTGAATGAAATCCACTGCTCCTAATCTTCCTTGCTTGTTTCTTCTTTTGCAGAATCCTTGAAGCACCGACTTGACATGCGCGAGACACCTCAAACTTCCACTATTGAGGCGAGGAAAAAGGGAGACCATTCATCAGTGAGGGTGCTTTTGAAAGTAAAACCTTGATGTCCTTCCTCACAATGAACCTCTAAAATTACTTGGGTTTGATGTCGGTTATGTCAGCTTCTTCTAACCTCAACTTTCCTTTATTTTCAGCAGCCGGATTAGGATGGTGGAATGCTGTCGCTTACAATTGGAAAAGAACAAAAGGGGGCTTGATGTCATGGTCCTATTAGGAGACGGATCTGTCGCTTGCGCGAAAATAAGGTGCCGGCATGACAGAAGAGTCGCCACCTTTCGTTATTTATCCCTCAGAGCGGGAAAGGAAACGATCGGAGAAACCTGACGAATAAGGGTAAGATAAGGTCATCGCAACCATTGTCTGGGTTCGGGAGTCGGTTACGCAAGGGGAAGGTATTAGCACCCCTCACGTCCGTCGTACTCGACGGGATCCTCGCTTGTTTGTTTACTTGGACGGGTTGGTTATAATCTATCTACCTATCAAGGCTGGCTGAAAAAGAAAAGAAAAATGACTCGGCAAAGCGTCGCACTTTATGCCTACGTATTCTCATCAGAGAATGAGAAATCAGAGTCAACGTAGTTCGGCCTACGAAGGATTACGGGGGAAGGTAGCTCGCCAAGACTTCGCCATCTTGTGCCTACGTACTCTCAACAGGTATGAGAGATCAGAGCTCACGTAGTTCGGGAAACTACGGTTTATTTCCGGTTTTTACGAAAGAAGTGTTTTTTATTGTGTTTGCGATTTCAACCGCACTAGAGACTATGACCTGAGACTGAATGCGTCGCATGTCACCCAAAGGGTACCATACTAAACATCCAGACTGTGGAAAAGAAGCTCTCCCACAATCCTTTCTCAGATAGCTTAAGGCTCGTAACGTACGAAAGAAATCATTCATGATTACTGTATCTTAAACTGTTTTGAGATGAGAAGAGAACAGACCCAACTAGGAGGGAGACTATCAAGTCCTACTGTTGTCATGCCATGGATTCATCCTATGGTTGAGGTTTAAACAGTGAAATCCTAGATGTTGTCATACATAGGTTTCAACCTAAAAGTCTATCATCAAATCCTTATCAAAGGAAATGAGAGTCCTAAGGGATCATGTCAATGATACACCAAAACAGACAAAACATCAGCTTAACAGTAAAATGCATGCAATGCAAGTGAGGGAGGAAATGTGTGTGGGGCTTCAGCCTCCACAAGCTCGTCTCAACCTTAAGCCAGTCATGAAATAACAGTAATCATACTGAAAAATAAACAACATGTTATCAAGCAATAAACAGTAAACTGCAATCATACAGATAAAAGAAATGAAAATGCCATCAGGCAAACAAACCACATGGGCAAGGGAGCTGGGCTCTACCGAATACCCGCAAGCAAAGCCACGCAATAACAATACAAACAGAGGGAGCAACTCAACCTCTAATGCAATCATGCTCTTAGACTGAACTTATTCTAGATGGACTTAATCTAATGCAACAGACAAATCAAACAAAACACACAATACAGAAAAGAAAAACAGAAGAAAGCCTCAGCTCCTCCAGCAGCAACTCAGCCTTCAGACTTCAATCATCAATTGCTTTCCAGGTATCAACCCTACAACATGAGTATCAACTCATCTTCTCCCTTAAGCTTCAGCTTCTTTGATCAGCTCCACCTTCAGGCTTCACCATCTTCAGGGATCTTCAAGTATCAACTTGATCTTCATACTCTTCAAGCTTCAGCTGGAATGGCAGTCTTCAAGGATTCATCCTCTTCAACAATCTTCAATGAAGTCTTCATCTTCATGCTCAGGCTCTGACAGCTCTCAAGACAAATCAAACAGAGAAAAATCACTACTGGATAAGCTAGGGGATATTGAACTGCTTATTTGATCACCAAAGGTGACCTATAAGGGTTCAATATCAAATGAAGGGTTCCCTCAAAAGTTCTACCTCCTGGGTATAGCACTAATCCCTCCAAAGGAGAGAGGTGTATACCCTGGAAGGACTTTGAATCACAGGGAGGAATGGATGTGAAGAATACTATCCATGTTTAAGAAAGAAATTATCTACATCTAAGCTCTTCCTAATCCTAGCCCTAAAACAAAACAAAAAAAAAGAAGAACAAGCTCCTCAAGCTCCTCCAAGCCTCTTCCAATCTTCTAGTATGCTCCACTAAGCTCCACAATGAGACACCAAGTTCCTCAAACCAAAGGGACACTCCAAAGCAAAACAAACTAAACAAAACTTGCCCTAAAGGCCACACAAACAATCATTCAATTCAAAAATCAACTAAAAATAGTATATTATTCTATTAAATCCTAATATAAATGCTAGGGGACCCTACATAACTACCCTTAAGTCCCATATATTCCCCATAGACTAAATTTCCCTATAAAACCCAAATCTAAAATTGTTATTGACCTATACTAAAGTTTTAATCAAATTCTACACTACTTAGAACTACCTAATTAAAACTACCCTAAAAATTATCACAAAATTATGAAATTAATTCAGGGGGGACCCTAAACCATTCATCTAATTATCCTAAAAAAATTGAACTCAAAATCCTAAGGGAACTACCCTAATTAAATCCTACAAATTAGCATACCAACTAAAAGAATTAAAAAACAATTAAAAGTAAAAATGCACAAAAAATATAAAACTGAAATAAAATGGCTATTTTATAATTTTATATTTTTCTAGACAAAAAATGGAAACTAGGAAAAAAAGTCTCATTAAAAAATAATGATTTTTCATTTTGTTATGAATTTTTAAAGTGAAAAGAAATTTGGAGAACAAATTAAATGAGAATTGATACATGGGGTGCAAGAAGTGATGATGTTAAGTTCATTATTATGATGGGCCCAGGAGGGGGGTGCGCCTAGCATGGCGCGCCTGGGCCCAGTTTCTACCAGAAAAAAACAAAAATAAAAAAGGCTGGATGGTGCGAATAACATGTTATCATAGTTAAAATGAGATGGGCTTGGAAATGAGGGGGGGCGGATAGCAATTCGCTAAGCCCAGCTAGTACATACTAAACCAAACGCTGCCGTTTTGCTGCAGATTTTCCTCCCATTTTCGCGCGTGAATCCCAGCCGTGGGATGATATTTTCCAGTCAACTTTCAGCGCATAATCCGACGGTCCACATTGTGTCTTCTTCCTTTGGCCATTAGGGTTTGATAAACCTCCATGAAAACACACTTCATGCATGAACTTTCCCTCCTTCGTTCTCCCTTGTTTCTCAATCAAATTCAAAACTTCAAAAAGCAAAACCACTATATTTTTCTCCCTGAACACAATGGTGATCTTAGATTCCACTGAAACACACTCTATCTTCCAAACCGAATGGATAAACAAACCACCCTCAACATATCATCAAATTTCGACTTCAATATTTCCCATCTTTCTTTATATATAAATGACCCCCATGTTATGCTCATCATCCTAAGCTATAGCACACAAAATAATACTCTCTATCCAGTGAGTTCTTGACCATTAAAGAATCGTGTCCAATTTTCAATCTTCACCAATGGCTCTATAACTTTGCAGGATTAATCACCTAATGGTCACTAATGAATCTACACTAACCATTCTATCTAATTGTACATAAATAAGGGTGTAGGAGCAGTTTTGCAAACCTTGTTGGTGGCTATGGCAGAGGTAGTTTCTCTCCTCTTCAATGCTTGTGCTCTTCCAAGATTACTCTTTGTATGCTTGTAGGAGCTCTGCTTGCAAAAGATTGTGTGTATGCAGCTTGTACCAATGGATTCGAACCAGTTTTGCTTCTTTGCAATTTCACCACCACACCTTCAAACCTTCATCCATGGCTCCTCAAACCAGTATGCATTTGTTCATTATGATGAGTGGAGTGGATTTGTGTAGAAGAAAGAAAAGAAAATGGAGAGGAATGTGAAGTTTGATCTTCAATTGCAAAATGGAAGAAATTTGGTCAATTCTCTCTTTTTTGCACTAACCCTCACCAATTACCATCAACTATCACCAATCTTTCACCAATGGGCTTTGCAATCAATATATAGAGGTGTTTAGAAGGGTCTAGAATCATCTAGATCAATCTAGTAGGAACTTGAAGTTTCTAGGATATGGTATTTGCATTTCACTTCCCACCACATGAGATATCATGACAAAAACCCCATAACTTGAGTAATTATCTTCATTTTCTCCTTAAGTGGTATTTTGGACAATATACAATGCTTAAACACCTTGTTTATTAAGCTTTTCTTTGATTTGGCTAGGTACCCCATTATGCAAGTAAGACATTTACAAAGCAACTCCAAAATTTAAGCCCCAAATCAAAATTGTGGCTGAACCATTGTTCTTAAAATATCCTTTGGAGTCAAAATGACCTATCATATGCCATGGTTAGGGTTTATAGCTTGGATTTTAGGATTTTCCATTTCACTTGAATTAACTTATGTCCCATTTTTAGGTCATTTTTACCACTTTTTGCTATGAGTCTTTCCAACATCTCATGACCACCCTACTAGCATTAAAACATCATTCTAAGAAACTCTGATGTTGAAGGTTTTTCCATTTGAAGCTTGGAAGTAGGAGATATGGCTATATGCTTGAAATGACCTATAACTGCCAAATGACCAAAATGCCCTTGGCTTGTCAAAGCCATAAGTTGAGTTCTACAAATCCTATCAAGGACTTCTAGTACTCTCTAGGAATCTAAGAAGATGCTCTTAAACATTCATGTTGACCAAAAGATCATAGGAATCATCCTACTAGGGCAAAAGTTATCTGCAAGTTGGGTGACTTTCAGGGACCCAAATTCACATACCTCAGATGACCTGTAATTTGTCAAAACCATAACTTGAGCTCTGCAAATCCTATCAAGGACTTCTACCACTCAAATTAAAGATAAGAACAAGCTCTACAACATTCATGTTGTGGGGAAGATGAGATGACAATCACATCTTGAGCTAAAACTGCCTGGAAGATAGGGATCAAACTAGGGGATTTTACATTGTCCATCCCTAGAAACCCTAGCTTAAAACTTCTCAAACTCCTCAATCACGATGAGTTGGTCTAGGAATCATCCTTATGGTACTTCAATACATCATTCCATGATCACATGGCTCTTGGATTAGGTATCAACCTTCTCCAAATCAACAGTTGACCTAGGGTTGACCCAGTCAAAACCCTAATTCTACCATTCATGGCTGAATCTTCTGAATTCTTGCATAATGACCTCTCTGGGCTTCATGATGACTTTCAAGACATCTCATAGGCTTTCTCAAAGCTTCAAGTTCAACCTCACAGTCTCAGAATCATCTGAGGAGCACCCACAACTCTCAAGCTATGAGACACACAACCTTGGTTTCAACCAATTTCTCCGAGGATCTCTTGAACTTTCTGATGAAGGTATCAACCTTCAAACACTTGATGGATAAATAATTGTTGGTCAAATTTTGGGGTGCAACAGGATCCTTAGAGCTGTTTAACATGTTATACCAGCTTGTCTAGGGTGAACAACACAAGGCGACTCTCAAACTCGAATTGCTATCTTGGACATCTTACTCTTTATCCAATCTGACACTAAAGCGTCGTGTCTCGAAGGAGTCGCAAGGGGTGTGATCTGCTGTTCTTCCAAAACCATATCGATGATGCTGAATATCTTGAAGCAACCTGAGGTATACGACTTATACCGTTCACATGTTTCTGTCATAATTTTCTTTCGAAGTTCCGCAGGGAATTAGTTTATTGTGATGATTTGCAGTTGGTTTTGATTGGTGTTGGCGTGGAACAATTTTGTATAACAGGTTGAAATGGCGATGACAGCTATGGGCGGAATCGGATTATACCGGCGATTAGTACGTTGTACTGACAATGTCAGCAGTGTGCCCACCTTATTCTCCAAGATCCTTCTACGGCCGCCACAACTGCAATAACGGAATATGGATTTAACCCCTATTGTGTAACTTTTGTTTCCTTCAGTATCGAAATCCTCTTTGAATATCTGTAAGCATTTCTCCACCTCAGAACTATTTGTGTATGTGATAGTAATAAGATGCTTCAAAATTTTAGTTTATGAATAGATATAGAACAAAATGTTTGGAAAAAGATTGATATGTTGAGCACTGTCAAATGTTTTAGTTAGGCTGTACTTGTGAGAAGTCACATTGATGTCTGACTTCAAGTGACCTGAAATGTGGCGACTTCAATTGTTTGTTTCTTTTAAATAAAAACTCAATATGAATTCTTCCAAATTCATTGGGGAAATCTGGATAAGCCATTAAGGCTTAGGTCATAGCAGGTATTGGTTTCCTATTATTCCTGTCTTCCACCGTGCCGGTTAATTTGTGTGTTTTCTTCTTCTGTTTTGCAGGTTTCACACTCATGGCTCACTTCAAGAGGGACTCTAATCCATCAGAATATGGTCAATGTCTGATGAGCCTTCTTCCATTTCAATTTGATCTCCATCATATTCTCCATATGACAAACCGACTCGGTCTCACAAACTTCTCCGAGTTCAAACGTCGGCGGTTATGATTTCCTTCTGCGGGATTATATGCTCGTCAAAACCATTATATTTGATGTCCCTTCTTTTTTAGTGACTAAATTTATATTCATACTGTAATATTAAATCTTGTATGTGCTGGTATGTGCTGGATTGTTTGAGGTTTTAACACCGGAAGGCTTGAACCTTGAACTTGTTCTGTACAGGCTGTTTTGAATTTAAATAATATAAGGATTTTTTTACTCAAACTTTAGTACAATGTCTTCCAATCAAGTTGTAGCATATTTGTTTAGTAGTGCCTATCATCTTCTGAATATAGATATCAAACCTCCGACCCAGATAATGCAGCCCGCGGGGGAGCCACATCCATAGCTTGGTTTTTTTTTTTTTGCAATCTTCTAAAAAAAAAGACTTCCTTTTGAGGAGCAAATTAAAGACTTAATAAGAATTTCCTTCTAAGATGTATTGGTTGCTTCACTATCAATTTCCACAATAAATCCGTCTCTGATGACCAAAAGATTTTAATGACGATATTAGGCTTAATAGTTTGGGTTTAGTAAAAGCCATTTGTAGTAGCACAACATGAAGTCTACGCATTTTGGAATTGATATCCTTTCTTTCATCTTAACTGGTATCCAACATAATTTATAGAGGATAAAGTCTTGACAATTGTAGGCGTAGAGTTCTGAATCTTCTACAGCAAGTCTGCAACATAAACTGGGAAAAACCGTTAGTTGTACATGGACGACGGTCTTAGATGATCTGGAACAAAAAACAAGTAGGTGGAATCTTGCAGTCAAAAATTAGGGTGCAACAACATCATCGAAACTTTGAGATGAAGCTTGCTTCTACATGATCTAATTCACTTGTTAGGATTCCTAGTTCCAATGATTTAAAGAGCAAACCAAAACTAGATACACAAATAAGATAATTTTGGTTCAGGCAAATTGTCGAACACTTGGCGTGCAAAAACACTCCAAGTGATATTTATGTTGAGTAAGTGATTCCAACTAGCCTAGTACAATGTCTTATTGTACTTTGGATTTAAAAACAGAGTTTCAACCTCTTACTCAATTGATATCACAGTTTGACAATAGTGCTTATACGAAAATCACTTATTTTTAAGCTAAAACGAAAATGCTGAAAAATAGAGAAGACAAAGATTTGGTGAGGCAGTTCCCCCGTCGTCCTCGCTTCGGGGTACGTCTGCCCTCAATTCTAAAACTAGAATTGAGATTGATTTAATAGATATCACTTGTTGAATGTAACAATTTATACAAGGATTGAAAAGCAAATTAACAACAGAATTCTCAAGACGTTGAATGTTGCTTCCACTCCTTGCCCCTTGATTCAAGGTGAATCAAGTCCTTCGATCGTTGTTGATAGACCTCTGATTCCAACCCCTTTATTGAATAACCCTCAGTTCTTTAAACCTTTGGCCCGACTGATCTCAACTACAACGAATCGAACCCGAGATCTTCCCTTCAATATCATTGAATCCGCTACTAGATTGATGAAGACTTCCTTTTCACAATCACCTTCGCTCAAATGACCCTTGATGAAGAATCTCGTCCAAAAAACCCCAAAATCAAACCAATCTTGGAGGACAAAACCCTAAAGGTTTTATTCAAGAAAGAACCCGTCGCAAGCTTCAACCCGAACCAGATTACCCAATCTCGGCTTCAAACCTTATCACCTTTAATCACTCACAAGGCACTTAAAAAATGGTTGTGTATAATTGATGTGCTGTGAGATGTTGAAGATGAAGATGATGAATCTTGGACACCTATTTCATTCTTTCTTATTCTTTGTACACTTGAATCAATTTTATCAAATGTTGCTGAAATAAGTAATTGAACTTCTATTTATAGTAACAAACCAACCAAAGACATAACAATTTTTCAAATAATAGTGGGAATCATTTAAAAACAATATTTCCGCGCGAACAGACGATCATAGCAGGTCTATGCGTTGACGCATAGCCTGCACCTTTGGAAATCTGAAAAATGCATCAGTATGCGTCGACCATACAGTCGGCGTGCGCTGACGCGTGGGAAAGTAAAGTCTTCATGCGCGGACCCTGCAGTCGACTCAAACCTTCATGCGCTGACATGTGAGAAAGCATACTAGTGTATGCGGTGACCCGTGGGAAAACATACTGATGTATGCGCTGACCCTATGGTTGACTCGTACCCTGGAAATCTGCATAAATGAGATTCTTGTGGTTTTCCATGCATTTTGTCATGACCATATTTTATCCACACATGTTGTATTAATTATACCAGTTTTTAGATGAATGTAAAAAGGATACGGTAGGTGATATGTTGCATTTGTTTGGTAGATGTGGAATCTACAGTTGCCGATTCATCCATGGTTGTAATTTGTCATCATCGAAACCTATATCAAGTGTTGTATGCAAACTCGTGTGGTGTATGGCAGTTTTTACCTTACACGGGTAGCCCGTTTTGCCAGCTCTAGCTCCACCTACTATTGACATCATTTCCCTGGTCGTTACCAGTCTTTTCATTAGAGTCTAGTCGTTTTCAGCAATCTCCTTTAAAAGTCCAATGGTAATTGACATTCTTTAAAGTCCAGCAGTGGCTGGCATTGTTGAGAGTCCAATAGTAATTGGCATCCTTTGAAAATCCAATGGTTATTGACAATCTTTAAAAGTCCAGTAGTAACTGGCATTGCTTGAAAGTTCAATGGTAACTGACAATCTTTTAAAAATCCAATAGTAATTGGCATTCTTTAAAGTCTAGTAGTAACTGACATTGCTTGAAAATCCAATAGTAATTGACATCCTTTAAAAATCCATTGGTTATTAGCAATCTTTAAAATTCCAGTAGTAACTGGAATTGCTTGAAAGTCCAATGGTAATTGGCACTATTTTAAAAATCCAATGGTAATTGGAATTCTTTAAAGCCCAGTGGTGACTGGCATTGTCGAAAATCCAGTGGTGACTGGCATGGCTGTTATAGTTAATTATTGTTTGTCACCAATATTCCCCGTAAACTCCAGATCTTATGGGCATTTTTCTAAGTCCACCTCACTTGGCATATTCTTGTTTTAGACTTATCTTTTACTTTTCCTGTCGTTTCCTGAAGATCCCGTTTGAACTCTTCGTTTTAGGGAAATCTTTGGTTTTTGTCTGGTCTCTTGTTAGAAGATCATTTTTGTTTTGATGTTGCTTTTGTCAGAAGTTAGATCTTTTATCAAACTTTTCCCTAATGGAGACTGCTTTTTTGTTTCTGTCTCCAATGAATAATCTTCTTCTAGAATATTATCCTGGTCATGTCTGAACCTGTGTTTGATCACTTTAGATTTCCCTGGTTTATTTCAGTTTCCCCGATGTTGTTGTCTTTCCTTAGTGAGTGGTTACTAATTGTGTTGGCTCTATCCTTGTTTGCTTTCTTTGTGGTTTGCGTTCTTGCATTTGTCATATCATCATGATAGAGTTCATAGCATGTCAGCATTTGTATAGTTTTTTTTGTCCTTGGCATAACATTGCATCTAAGGGCTAAACTTTCGGTTTGCTATATTTAAATACCTTTCACTCTGATTTTATGAGGATTTTCATCGCCTACGTCATCTGAGAAAGATATTTAAATAAGGGAGACTGTCATACCCCAAAATTTACTCCTTAGATGTCATCAACATATGCATGAGCATCATAGGTCAATCATCCTTGCATCACTAACCAAAACATCAAGCTTTGTGTTTTGTTTATTTTGTTGAAATCATGGTTTTTATGGAAGAAAAGGAAAGCTCTGATTAATCAAAAATTGGAAAGGGAATCAACCAAGGAGGTCCTCACACCTTTTAAGAGTCTCTAAGAGGTCATTTGGTCTAAAGAAATCCAAGTCAAGAGTTTCTTAAGTGGATAGGAGAGGCATTGACTTCATATGATTCAAAAGTCAATTGAGGCATCACAAAAGTCAAACCCAAGTTGTTATGGTCAACCATAAGATTTACAAGTCTTAATTTATGATATCATATGGTTGGATCATCAAAAGTCAAGTTGGAACAATAAAATCAGGAGATTTGAAGAATTTGGGGTTCTTGATGAAATTTTTCTAAGTTAAAAAGTCAACATTTGAAGTGATTTTCAAGGCCAAATTCAAGATGGTTCCAAGTGTAATTTGTATTGGTCACTAACATGAAAGTTGTAGACCGTTTCTTTAGCTTTCTTTTGATACCAAAAACTAATCAAGAACATTTTTAGAATTCAGGTTATGATGTTTTCAAGTGGAGGTCAAAGTAGGACAAAACCTAGGGCAACATTTTTGCAAGAACTTCAAACCAAGGCCTCATGGGTTTCTTGACCTCAAATCAAAATTCATCCAACATGAAAGTTGTTCCCCTTGGTATAAGATTTCTAAGAACATAAAGAAGTCCTCATTTGGATCAAGGAGTAAAAATTTATGGAATCACAAAGTTTGGTGATTTTGGGCACAGGTTAGACAACTTGCCCTAGTTGCCAAGGCACTTCCAAGTCATGTTTTTGCTCAACTTGCAAGATTTCTTTTTGATAGTTCCAAACTTCAAATCCAAAAGTGCAAAATATCAAAGTTGTTCTCCTCCATCTTAGCTTTCCCAACATCTAAAGACTTCTTCAATTGGAGTTCTAGAGCTCAAGTTATGACATCACAGACATAGGCATCAACACTTTACAAGAGTTGTCCAAGGCAAGACCATGTCACGCGCAGGCTTGCCCAGGTCAGAATGTTGAACCAATTTTCATGTCCAATTTGCATCATGTTGCAAGATTCAACTCAAAATCATTAAAATATTAAAGTTGTTCTTCTACATGCCATATTTCCAAAAAGCACAAAACTTCACCATTTGAGTCAAAAACCAAAGAGTTATGGTGTGTCAAAGAGATATTGCAACCATGTTTGCACCTTGCCAAGGTTGCTTAGGTCACGACCAAAGTCTGTGTCAAGATAAGACAAACCTTCTCAGCATCCAAAACTTTTCTCCTATTGCACCAAACTTGTCATTCATAATCCCAAACATTGCCTTTTCAAGTTATAACTCACAAGACATGCAAAAAGCGTAAAATGACATGAACATGAAAATGTGCAAGTTCAGAATGTTGCAGCTCATCCTTGGACATCTGACTTTTGCTCCTCTTAAGCTGCTCATCTGATCACAACACAACAAAAGGATATCACTGCCCAACATCTACACCTTGACCTCGCCCGAGCCATCACCATCAAGTGGATCTTTTAATTTTTGGCTCCAAAGCAAATATTCAAAATGGTTCTGACCATAAAAACAAAAGGAGGAGAAACTCAAAGAGGAGGACAAACAAAAACCCCAACCTTCGAGCAAGAACACAATAACCTCAGTTTTGGAAAAACCTCTCCAACCACCATTTCCTTTTGTGCAAACTAGAAACAAACTTCAAAAACCTTCACTATGCATTACTGCTAACTCATTTTAACCCTCAAACAGAAGTTGTAACATAACCTTCACCATCCACCATTTTTATCCACCACTTAAGCATCAATTATCGGTTTTGGAAAATGAAAGGTTTTCCAAGCCAACCAATCACTCACAACCATTCCATAGGAGCTAAGGAGGTCGGGTAGCATCTCGTTTTTGCTTTACAACCGACATTGGAGAGACCTTGGATCAACTCCAAGAGGTAATCCTTCTGCTCCCTCAAACTTTTCATGTTCACGTCATTTTTGTTTGTTTTGTGAAAAAGATTTTTTCTTTGAGTTATTAGCATCATTTTTAAACTACTATATGTATTGTATGATTTGAAAATATGTTATTTTCTCATTTGAGTCATATTTGGTACCCACGGTTTGACCAGTTTTTGTGAGATTTGTGTTCATTTCTAAAGTATGATCTTGTTATATTTGTGATCCTGGTGAAAAATGGACCAAGTTTTCTTTTTATAGTTTTTATTTTTATGACAAAATGAGGGAGTTATGTTGATTTCATTTTTATGTTGTTGTTGCTGTTCGTGAGAGGGAGAGGGAAAAATCTGAATAAGAAGATGAAAGTGGAAGAAGAAGCTGACGTGTTAATGCTTTTGCTGAGCTGACCATTTATTTGAGTTTCTAAAATACATATTTTTATGGATGACTTATACAACGGATGTATAGTCACCCCAGTGGTAGAGGCAACTCGTTTGGCTAAGGAGTGAGGTAGCGTGAGTTCAAACCCTCCAAGGGCGCTTCCCTTATTTTTATCACTTTTTTTAACTTTTCTTCACAATTTCAAACCTTCATATCTTTTTGATCCCTAGGGATTTTTAGCTCATTCTTTTTGCTATAATCTCATTTTCATGTCTACTTTCCGTTTTCTAAAAGAAAACCTCAAAAATATTTATTTTTATTGTACTTGTGTATGTTCAAAATTTGTGTTTATTTAGGGTTTTTAGTTTAACTTTTAATTCTTTTGATGCTTTCTTGAGTTTCTTATTTGTGAATATGAGTTGTATAGACATCATTGTACCTTATAGAAACTTGTTTGATATTGTGAATTTGGTCCTTTATTTCCATTCTAACTTAACATAGTCTGCAAGTTGGTTGTTTTGTTTTGTGATGAATTTTGTTCATAGTCATAGATGTCATTGAACATTTTATGATGAACTTGCAGCCCTCCCTTGATTGCCATCTTGATGGGTCTTTTGCTTTAACTTTACCTTTGTACTTTGATTAGGGTTTCAGTTTTGTTGTGTACTGTGTCCCTTTTTGCTTAAGTGGGCATCTTCTTTAACTTCCAAAGGAAAAAAGCATGTGTGGACTTTTATGTCTTTTCTATTTTTTAAGACAGTCTATTCTCCCAATCACACCTTATGACCTTGTTAGAGTCATCACCTTGGCCTTGTAAGAGCCCTTTTCTTTTATAGTTTAGGGTTAGGTTTAGAGTTTGTATACTCTATGCGAGTATCATTGTGATGAGTACTTACCTTTCCTTTGTTGACTTTTGTCAAAGTCAATCCTCAGTTAGAATTTTCAACTTAAACTTAGAGAGTTGGTTAACTCTGTGTGAGTATCATGTTTATGAATACTTACTTCCCTTGGATCCTTGACCACAGTCAAGAGTTCCTCAACCCTAGTAAGGTGAACTACAGTTGCTCTGATTCTATTATAGTTAGAATACGTAGACACGAGATGTGATGTCTTGGCGAACATACTTAATGTATATACCCTAGGTCTTTACCTTGACACTTTTTCTTTAACAAACAAACTTTAGCATAAAACAAATACTAACAAGAGGTTCCTGTAAAGTACTACAGATACTTAAGATGCTAACACCTTTCTTAGGTATAACCAACCCCTAAACCTTAGATCTCTAGCTGTGTTGTTACATAGCGCACTTAGGATTTTCTTCGATCTTTACCATTTCTTTTGGATAAATCAAAGCTCTGCGGTGAACTTCATGATTTGTGATTCAAGTTAACTAATAACTTGATATCCGATTTTCACCGCAACAGAGAACATGCAAATATTGTTTAAATAACACTTCTTAAAAACCATCTGGGCCCACAGACTTATAAGAATGCATACAACAAAGAGCATTGGTAACTTCCGCATGAGTGGTAGCAATGGTCAATGTTGTGATCGCATCCTCCTGCAATCTCAGATACACAGTAGCGCTACTAGCAGTGCCCCGATCTGAATTAGTAATAATGGGACCAAATAAATTACTAAAGTAACTACGCACCTCTATTTGGAGGATAATCTCATCAGTACATCACGCCCCACAAGGAAGACGAAGGCCCTGAATTTTATTTCTTTTTTGTCGAATAATAGTTTGCACGTGGAATAATTTTGTGTTTTTATCTCATAGTTGAACCTATTTCTCCCGAGACTTCTGGTACCAAAGCATTTCTTTTTGGAAAAAAATGTTGTCGTCATATTCACACTGGAGATATTTTTCTAAGTATACCAATCTAGCCGAATCAATACTCTCTAAAGTTATTTGAATTCCCTTAATTATATTCTCAATGCTTTGCTTCTTCCTACCAATATTATCAAAAACTTCTTTATTAAAAAAGAGTGAATCTTATCTGACTTTGGCAAGGCTGTTGATTGGTATGGGTCAGCTTCCGTCCATGCTTTCTGCATAACAGTTTGATACTCTGGATGCATAATCCAGGCTGCTTCAAACCGGAAGGGGCGTTCACCTCGAACCGTAAGAACGCCAAACCTGAGAAGGAGCAGATTGTGGTATGAGTGAAGTCGAAAGAGGACTTCCATAAAATCTTCAGGGAGCTTATCTCTCCAGTCTATATTCACCATACCTCTATCCAGATTTTTCGGAACTCTTCGGCGTCCTCTACAATTTCGATGGAATGTATACTTACCTCCAGTGGAAGGCAAGTCTGTGAGAGTGGAATGTATACTTACCTCCTGCTGACCATAAGCCACTCTCCATGAAGTTTTGCACATTGATAATTTCGATGGAATGTATACTTACCTCCTGCTGACCATAAGCCACTCTCCATGCAGGTTGTTAGCATCCTCACTCACTTGACTGTCAGTTGCCGTTGCTATTCTTCTATTACTCTCCTCCATGATTGTTGGAGCTTTCGATATAGTTTCGGTTCGCATCGTAGTAGGGTCTGCCGCCATAGCTATATTTTTAGTATTTTTTTAAAAGGAAAAAAATATAAAAGGAAAAAGTATTAAAACAATAAAAAAAAGAAAAAAAAACAAAGAACGGGACTTTAAGAACGACGACGTTTAACTTAACTCGGGCACGTTGGCGGGAAAATCATATCGCTCTATCAACAGCCACTAGCCAGTGAGAAAATTAGGGTTCAGTACCTCTCTCTTTTTCAATCAAAGTTCACTCAAAATTACAAACACGAAAATTTTGTGAGAATAGTATTGATTCATCTGTGTATGCGATTTCAAGTGTGAACCAAGAAAATGCCGACGTACAAGGTCAGGGGAATCGACGTAGATTTCCCATATGAAGCCTATGATTCCCAGCTCGTTTACATGGATAAAGTCATGCAATCGCTTCAGGAGGTAGTGATTAATTCACTTAATCATCGCGCTTTTTATTTAAGCTATTTTCTGTAATCTGTTTTTTCTTCATGAATCGTGAAAAAGAGAGCTGTTATGTGATTGTTGTAATATAATTAAGATCATGATTGAGATCAGTAGTGAAACTTAGGTGTATTTGCGCAAATAGCTTATTTAAGAACTTATTCTTTAAGTCGTTCTAGAAAGTTTTATTAAGTGTTTATTGATAAGCTATTATGCGCAGCGATGAACTTACTGGAATAAACTGAAAACAGTATGTGCCATTGGGTGAATCTGATATTAGTTAATTCCAAATGTCTATTTAGTGTATTGTGCTATGGATATTTCTTGATACCGTGTATGTTTATGCGTGTTTCGGCATGGCAGGAAAAAAATGCATTGTTGGAGAGTCCTACAGGAACTGGAAAAACGTTGTGTCTTCTATGTGCTACTTTAGCCTGGCGGAAGAGTTTGGGCAGTTTCACTACTGGTTTAAGCTTAAAGACCAGCGATAAGGGTAAAACTGAAATTTCTTTGTCACAGTCCGGGGCTTCAAATTTTCCTGCAATTGTATATGCTTCACGCACCCACAGTCAGATACGTCAAGTTATTCAAGAGTTGAAACGGACATCTTACAGGTCAAATTATATACTGGACGATCTTTTTAGTACTAAAGTTTATAAATGACCAATCTATTGGTTCTATGATATACTGCTTTTTCTTTGGTTGTTGTGACCAATCTATTGTTTCTATAATATACTGCTTTTTTTGGTTGCTGTGACCAATCTAGTGTTTCTATGATTTACTGCTTTTTTTTTTCTGTCATGTAGAATGTACATTAGTTCACCGATGAATATTTAGTAAGTGTACCAAAAGTTATCACAAGTAATAAAATAATTCGTCTTCACAGGGATTGTCATATTCTAACAAAGCAATTTTAACTTGTACTTAAAATATTAATTTGGGGGTTTCTCAATGATTTGGTTTGAACAAGAAAATGAACAAAAGTTGGAAAATTATTAGATTAAAACCGATAGGTTCAATCTATGAGTTGGTTAACACATGCAAGTCTTTAAACACAGGATTAATTGAATAACAAAACTGAAATATCAATTTATGCTAATAATACAAAACTCGAACATAAGTCCCAACATATCCATATGTGTTAGAACTAATATGGAAGAAACTTAACTACTCATAATACAATTAATCATAGCTTTGAGTTTAGAGTAATAATACATGAAACTTGAGGTAGAATTTGGTCTTCAATGACGAAATACCTCCATTCCTAAGCTCCTTGCTCCCTCTTGCCGCCAAAATCCTCTTCAAAAAGGCCAACACAAGCAAAATCTCAAATTTTGCCTTTTAAAGAAATCAGAAAAAACGTGTCATCGTGTCACGATGGCTTTTAATCGCGGCGCGATTTTACCAGTAGCTAGTTTATTTTGCTGTTTGTCCCACTTCTTTCGGAGTTACGAAACTCAGGATATGTTCAAATTACTGGACATACGTCATGATGTAATATGTGCTGAAAATATGGATTCAAACGCGTCTAAATCGTACCATGATTTTTCCAGCATCTTCTTTTCTTTTCTTGCTTTCAAATTCTTCTTTTCTTCTTTTGACATCTTTGGTCCTTCTCTCATTTTCTGTTTGTTTTTCCTCTAAAACTCATAATTTCTTCACTAATAACTACTAAAAAAACAAAGAAAATTGCTTCTAAAATTACATGATGACTGATTGCCATCATTCACCTAAAAAAAGTAATTTGAGACATCCACTGGCACTTTCCTTGGAGTATTTTCTTTCTTTAGATTAGGGTTTACTACACTTTTCACTGGTCTTGGCTGATATGTAGTGTTTACTAGGCTTGTGCAAATTGAGCTGACTCTGTAGTCTACAGTTGTATGGTGATTTAAGTGTTTTGGGCATAAGCTCACCTGGTCTTCATTAGCATGCAGACCTAAGATGACAGTTCTTGGTTCTCGGGAGCAACTTTGCATTCATGAAAAAGTGAAGTTACTTCGCGGAAAAACACAAACAAATGCTTGTCGATCTGCCTGTCGAAGGCGTGCAAAGCCGAAGCATCAATGTAACCATTTCCAAAATGTTCCTGGCAAGTTTTTAAAACCTTTTCGTTTGGCATACAATATAAGTACTTACCCGTATATGTTTGTAAGAATGGGACATAGTCCTTTTGTAGGTTGGGTTATTGGAATCAGATATGAATTACTTGTGAAAGTTTTTAGTCAAATTATTGCATCTTGATTTTGAAGTTTTGGTGTATTATCATTATAACACAGCCTAATTTGAGAATATTACTGAATTTCGATGTAGAGTATTTGAAGCACAATCCTAATCTTGGAGAAGAGCCTGTGGATATCGAGGATTTGGTAAATATTGGCAGGACATCTGGGCCGTACGTTTTCTCAACTGTGCCGTATCTTTTTTGTTTTTTCTAAATAAAATGGTTGGTTACTCGGATATCTGTTTCAAACTTTGTCCGCTTATTTCAGGTGTCCTTATTATTTATCAAAGGAGCTCCACAAGGCTGTTGACATAATATTCGCTCCATACAACTATCTTATTGATCGAGGGTATAGAAGTTCTCTGCAACTTTCTTGGAGCAATAGTGTACTCATATTCGATGAAGCTCACAACCTGGTACAAAGATATACTAATAAGTTATTGAAAAATGATGTTTATTGAATAGAGTATTGTTCTACAATGTGTGAACCCGGCAAATTTTCATTTAGTGTTGTCCTTTTGCCTACTCTAGTAACGCGTTATTCTCTTATTGATGCTTATTCATGCCATTCAAAATTTCCTGCTATCACTAAATTACAGTTACCTTCTACAGGAAGGGATATGTGCTGACGCAGCCTCCTTTGATCTGCCTTCTTGGCTTCTAACAGCTTGCATTACTGAGGTCCAAAGTGTTGTTGACCTTTTAATAGTAAGAAGAAATAAATCAAATGATAAGTCACAAAATCCAGATGATTTTGCTATCCTTAAAGGTGAGTTTTTTACTTTCTGGCCAACGTCCTTAGAGGTGAGCTATATCTTATAAAATGCTAGTATAAGCTCCAATTCTCCATGACAGTATCATGATGTATGCTTTTACTTAATTTGTTAATATTATTTAGGGAACTTCTCTGAGGTAAAAAGCTTATTTAGTTTTCGATGTTAACTGGATTTTCTGGCAAAGCAGATATCTGTATACATAAGACATTATTTTTCTCTCTCTAGATTCTAGGTAGGGTGCTTTGAAATATTTTGCAATATATTTCCTTGTATCTCGGGCACAGGGTGACATTTTATTTATTGCAGCACTTCTTCTAAAACTTGAGAAGCGTATTGCTGAGGTTCATATTGAATCTAAGGAGTTGGGGTTCACGAAACCTGGGCCTTATATTTTTGAACTGCTGGCTGATCTTAATATCACACAAAAGACTGCTTCTAAGCTTAAAAGTATAATCGCTGAAGCTGTAACTCTTCTTGAGGAAGAAAATCAGGAGAAATCAACTGGCACCATCTGCAGATTGGATAGTATCAAGGATATTCTTGATATTGTTTTCAAGGACGGAAAAACTTCTCATGCTAAATACTACCGTGTGAGTTTTGAACTCTTATTTACACTTCAGTGGATTGTTCTTGTTTGTCCTGTTTCTGTATGGCAATTCTTGTTTGTATATTATTGCTTTACTTGTTCTATAATAACTTAATTTACAACTTCATTTCCATGCAAATAACAGGTTCATGTGAAGGAGGTTGAGGCTTGGGGGGCCAATAGTTCTAAAGGTAATTTTGAACTTATTTGGATAAACTATATATACTCTTGTCGGATTTGTTGTTATGCCAATTTTCTCACATTTACTTTTAGTTTAAACTTTTATGTAATATGTTTGGCTGTGATTTATCATTTCTGTGCCACTTGTTCAGCTTATTGTTTATGATTTTTCTCCCTATTGATCAATTTTGCTTGATTTCTTTATTAGGCTCACCTTTTTTTTTAGCTTCTAGATATTTGTGCAATAGATATCTTCATGACAAAAAAAGGTTGTTTATGAGAACTTTGGATTATATTCTCTTGACTTTATTTCTATATCCTAATCACTGTAAATCTCTTGGGCCTTTGGTTCACGTGTAGCTATACTGGAATTAGGATTGATAAGTTCAATATGGGACCTTTGGGTTGTGTAGTACTAGTAGTTACCTTGAGGAAGAAGTTTTCATGTAGAACATTCTCTCATACATGACAAATATTTCTTCCATTCTGCGACATTCTAACGTGTTTCTAGTGGACATCTACAGTACTTTTTAATTGTAGATATCCATTTCCCTTCCATTTTTCAGTTATTATATCTCTTTATTTTGTTTACAGGTCAGGTGTCAAGAACACTCAGCTGGTGGTGCTTTAACCCAGGAATAGCCTTGGAAGGATTTGCCAAGGAAGGGGTTAGATCAATTATATTGACATCAGGCACATTATCCCCTTTGGACTCTTTCGCTGAGGAACTGAAATTGTAAATTCCTTTTCTTGCCTATTGTTTTTTATCTAATATAATATATTACATATTGGTGTCATTAACTAACTGAGAGGATTATGATCGTGTCAGAGACTTCCCTATTCGGCTGGAAAATCCACATGTAATAGGCCCAAATCAGATATGGGCTGGCGTTGTTTCGGTTGGTCCTTTAGGGCGTACTTTTAACTCCTCTTACCGCACTCGTGATACCATGGAGTACAAACAGGAGCTTGGAAATGCAATTGGTATGTGACAATCTCATGGCTATACTGGATTTGTTACAATGAAGCCTTGTGTACTGTCTCACCACTCTTAAAACTGCATATTTAGTTAAAATGCTGGAGTCGTGCTATGTTTGATAGTTGAAATCTTGTTTGTGTATGGACTGGAGCATTGCATTCTTGATGTGGCTTGATCCTGGTTCCATATTCTAGCCTTCTAGGCCTAATTTTTGGAGTGCTTTAGATTACAGTTTTATGCTGATTAAACACATCTAGGTTTTGGATATTTTAACACACAAACTTTTCTAGTTTGCAGTAGTATGTGAAACTGTGGGATATATTTCATGTTTAGATATGGATTTGTGTAACTGGTCGTAAATTTGAGTTAGAGTTTAAGTTGTCCGAAAATTTGATAGTTTATATTCTTATCTAGGTATTTATTAGAAGAATGACATTAGACGTGATTGTTTGAGACATACGAGTGTAGCTTTGCTCTCATAGCCCTGGGAGTAAAAAATAATTTTCTGAATAGTATGCTGCAACCCAAGTGAGGAAAACTAATGCAAATTACAAGAAGTTAGTAATATGTAAATTACATTCACGGTTCTGCTTGATATAATTTCATAAAGCTATAAATAGTAGGGATTGTTACTGATTGCCTTAATTTCACATTTTTTTTACAGTGAATTTGGCTCGAATTGTCCCAGATGGGCTTCTCGTATTCTTCCCATCTTATTACCTTTTGGAGCAAAGCATTCAGTGCTGGAAAAGTATTGTAAGCCCTAATAAAAAATTTAAATTTCTTTGCTATTGACTCATTTAACAATGTCTTGTGGTTTGTTATTTTCAGAGTAATGAAAATTCAGCATCAATATGGGAGAGAATTTGCAAACACAAAAAACCAGTTATAGAGCCTAGGGAATCTTCACAGTTTGCCTCATCAATTAAGGTATGATATTTAATTATTTATGTGGCATAGTTAAACAACATTCTTCCATAAATAGCACTGGATGCATGAAATACCCTTAAATGGACCCATGTTTCTCTGACAGGACTACTTAACTAAGCTGAACGACACCACTGCATCTGGAGCTGTCTTTTTTGCTGTTTGTCGTGGGAAGGTATGTCTCAATCGTGGCTGTGGAGAACTGATACCGTGTTTTCATATGCTTTCATATTATAATATGTAATACACATACTCGTATATGTGGCTGTACCTCTACTAGTATGATACAACCATAAAACTAGGCCTGAATGGATGGATGTGGCAATACATGGGAAAATTCTAGGATGCAACAAAAACATGTGTATCTTATAAATTAATTAATCATCAAATATTTAATGGGGAAAATGTTCATAATAGAAGCATCATCCTAGAAATTGTACTGCAAAGCAAACATATAGCTAAGTGCCCCACTTTGATGCATCTGAACCTAAAGTTTGTTTGTATGAATGGTTATTTAATAGGTAAGCGAAGGATTAGATTTTGCAGATCATGCAGGTAGAGCTGTGGTCATTACTGGTTTGCCATTTGCCACAAGCATTGATCCTAAGGTTTGCTAATCTTTTCCTATTCTCTTGTGAAAAATCTTTTACAATTCTTAGTTTTGCATTGTAAATTTGTATGCTATTGCATTCATTAAGCATTCTGATATTAAATAGTCCTATTACTGGTAGTTATGTGATAGAAACTGGTACTGTGATTGTTTATTTAGGGCAATACATTAGAGAACTGCTACTTACCAGTCATAGATATTGGGGATATGATGAACATGTGAATAAAGGATACGAATAGAAACTCTATAACAGAGGAACAAAGCCTGCGGATGTAACTTCCAGCAAGACAGTTATTGAATTGACAAATAATGCAAACTGTTTACAACCAGCAATTGACAAATAAATCAATCTCTAGGAATTAGAGAGCCTAGTCTCTCCCAAACCAACCAACATACAAAATACCTAATCCCCTCCCTTTTCCCTTTCAATATTTATAATTCTGACTACCTAAAGCAGTTACAAAGCAGTTATTGCACACACAACACTAATAATATAATAAACTGCCAATTATTAACATTATGTTACTCATGTTTGTATACACATGTTATTGTTATTAAAATTCAGTCATTGGATTCAATCACTAACAGGTTCGTCTAAAACGTGAATACTTGGATCAACAATCTGGAGCACAAGGACAGTCGTTCAAGGTTACATTTTTTTTCTTCTTTTGACTTAAATGCTGTGCACCTATTGTATGCAGTACATATACTTATTTTGCTGGATTCCGGAACTTAAACTAGGTTCTAACCGGAGATGAGTGGTATAATCAACAAGCTTCTCGAGCTGTGAATCAAGCTGTTGGACGTGTAATTCGCCATCGCCATGACTATGGAGCCATTATTTTTTGTGATGAAAGGTTTTAAATTTTAGATCTTATAAGTAACTCTCCACTCTCTTTTTTGAGTCTTTCAAGTAGTACATTTTAAAAGGAAAAAATATTGATCCATCTGTTTTTTATTTTGAAAATAAATGATAAAGTTGGTGGTTTGTTTTGGTCCTAACAAATAGATGTTTTCTGAGTGATGTTCTCTCTCCCCCTATATCAAAAGTCAGTTAGTGTCATGATATTTGATATGAACTACTAACTTTTCTTTTATCTAAATTTTCTGAAATAAGTATCTCAGTATAAACACTAGCAAACACAAAAGTCAACTGAAACACATGTCAAAATGCTAGTAAGAATTATTGTTTATTATATTTAATAGTTTGTTATTCTATGACCTTAGTGATTATTAATCTAGCCTTTAGTTTGTCAACTTCTGCTGGAGATTATTAAACTCTTGGAGTAATTTACAGGTTTGCACAACCTCATCGCCAATCCCAATTCTCAAAATGGATACAGCCTCACATCAAGGTGTTGGTCTGTGCCGTTGTTTGTCTTTTTGAGTCATATTTTTTGTACTAACTGATTTCTTATTTTGCAGTGTTACTCAAGATTTGGAGAAGTTGTTTTTACTCTAACTCGCTTTTTTCGAGATGGGCGAACTCGAGGTTCTACAAAGCTGTCACTATTGGAAGCTGAAAATGGTGGTCAGTGTCCTCTAGAAATATATTTTCTTGGCTTTATTTGTGTTGCATCACGGTCCCTCGATAGTTTTGTTACTGTCACACAAAAGTATTGTGAATTTGTTTCTTGAATAGGCAGTTGAAGTTGTAGCAAATTGGATGGGACTTTTGTTATTTCATAGAGGGTGGCTGTTGTTATTAAAACATGGTTAACTGCTTTCACTAGTGAAGGATAAGGAGGGAAATATGAGTTGACTACAACTTAACTTGTATAGGATCACAATAAGTTGAACAAAATTGACTTGAACAGACTGCTTTCTCTTTCAAACAAATTTCTAATTCTCTGGATACCCCTCTTCTATCTTGCTCCTGCTTTTTAAACCCTTGTAGACAAAAACACGATGAATTCTATTAATTTTCAACAAGCCCCCATCTACCCATCTGCCTGGGGGACTCTAATTTAACTAACCGAAAGAAGTTGGTACAAGAGAGAATTTCAGAGAGAACTGTATAGAGACTGTTTTCTGAATAATAACTTTCCGCGTTTTTAATCTCCGAGTTGTACTCAGGTATTTATAGTGCATTCAGCTAGTTACACACTCTGACAGTTGTATAACTGCAACTGCAACAAATTTGATACTATAAACATGCTACCATACTCCTATACTCTGATGTACTTTAATGTAGTATGTATACAGAGTATAAACATGCAGTACAAATCATACGCTCCAACTGTGTACTCAACTCTAGCCCTATTCCCATTTATTCTTATGGGTCCTATCATTAACTCATTCTGTAAACTAGTTTTGTTTTCTCAGTATATTTATGTTTCATACTGAGTCCTAACATAAATTGTTTGTTTTGTTGAATATAACTTTTTACGATTTTTTTTTATATTGGCAAAGAGTAACAGTAAAGAGGATAGTACAAGGGGTACCCCGATCCATTACAATAAAGGTCCAGCATCCAAGAACACCAGAAAATACAAGAAAATGGATTCATACACCAATCAGAAAACATAGAAGGGAACTTGGGACATAGTCCGAAAACCAAACTCCCGCTCTAACTTTGATAAAGTCTAAAATTGCAACTGTATCACATCTAACAACTTTTTTTAGCTGTAAAAGGATTCCTAAAATAATTCTATACAGGCTGTATTTCATGTTCCATTTCTGCAGTTTTCAATCAATGCAAATCTTGCTAATTGCAAAGAGTAGATTCTCTTAGTTTATTGTTGTTTTCTTTTTTCCTACTAGTATAGTTATATGATTGAACTATATGATCCTTCCTCATTCAGGGAATCTGGGAGAAATGCCATCATCAGAGCACTTTACTGACAAATTTCACATGGAAAAACTTCTACAACCTTTGGTAATTCCTTGACTGTGCACCATAAAGACATTTTTTGAATCATATAATGCTATTGTTTTGTACTCCAGTTTGTTAATGATTGTACTTGCAGCCTACACCAATGACTCCAAATTGTACTTCGAAAGCTTCATCTTTGCTTGACACAAAAAAGGGCTACACTTCATTTGTGGGGGGAATTCTGCCTGCCAATCGCTCATCTCTGTCTTCTGACCGTAGGTTGACCATAGGTTGTGACAGTTCAAGTGATACCCGCGAGACAATTTTGCACAAAAGGAGGACTGTGCTGTCACAAGAACCTGATGGGTTTGGTTTGGGTGATAGTTGTCAACTGGGTGAAAAATCAAAGAATATGCTAATAGCCCCTTGTTTTACCAAGAAGCGTAGATTTATAGCGGGAGAGTATGACCTAAAGCAACATTTTGGAAATTCTAATGAGCAATCACCATCAGGTAGAATTTTTTTCATCACACATCTCTAAATTCCATGTGTAATAAATTCAATCTTGATAAATCATTAGATTTGTCATATAGGTAGTCAAAATGCTCAAGGTGATATAGATCTGCAATGTAAAGATAATGTGACCTCTCCAAGTAGAAACACTGAGTTTCTTAGACAAAAAGATAATCTTCCTGCTGATTCAACACCTTCTACTGCAGATGGAACCCAAGGATCAGCATTCCTTACTCAGGTAAATTCATTTCATTACGTGTGATACATTGTTCTGCTTATAGCACAAGATGTGGGGAATGCCAATAACTGGAACTTAAATAAATTAACTATTGATGCCAATCTGCGAGAGAATCCTATGAAATCATGAACATGAACTGTAAGGACATGATTAGATAGGATCTTAATTTTGATATTGGTTCTTGAAATGATTACACGAAGTTTAACTAGAAGTTGCTAGTTCCTTTTCATTTGCTATTTGTTATACAAATATGACAGTTCCTTTCTTAGAGCAAGGGTGATTTATTTAATTCATGCTCTGTAGGTCCGAGATAAACTCAGTGCTGCAGAATATATAGACTTTGTGGGTTATATGAAAGCGCTGAAGACCAAAACATTGAAGATTAGTGAAGTTTTACTAAGCATTTCTAGATTGTTCTCTGGACCTGAGAGGTTACCTCTTCTTAAAAGGTATGTAAATTGTAACTATGTGTGTTTTCTGGTTATGTAGCACTGTCCTTGTTTCCATTTGTCAATAGAGCGTTATTATTGAAAATTCTTGATTTGTCATCGAGACTATTTACTATTCTTATCTTGTTTTACCATGTATGTATTACACGGGCAAACACCTTGTCTCTGCTGTTATTGCATATGGGCAAAGGCATTATATATGCTAATTGTATAGTATCTGAGAGTGGTCTTCATTCTCACCCTCCATTAAAATTTCCACTCAAACTTATTACTTCTGATGTCTAATCATGTTGACCTTTGCTATTTTATGCTCAACAGGTTCAAGGATTACATCCCAGCAAAATATCATTCTTTGTATGAGCAATATGTTGAAGGAAAGGTTGATTGAAAGTGCACAGCTCGTGACTGTCAATTGATAATTTTTCAGCTAAAACTCAGCTAAAACTCAGGTGCGCTCTTAGCATCTTTGCTATTTTGTGATTGATAATGTGGAGTGGGTGGACAGGAATGGATATTTGAATATTAGTACATTACACAAATTGTAACAAGACTAGGAATGTGGGGAATCTATGAAGCAACGTTAATTGGAGATTGTTCTCTTTTATTTGATATAAATTGATCTCATAATCTCTGGATGAGGGGTTTAATTCAAACTGATAATAGTTGGGCACCTTATTGCAAAGGTATACTTTTTGATAGTGTCACACAAAGCATGTGTTGGAAAGGGTCATCTATAGATTTAATATTGACCTCGTGACCTGGGTGGACAAGCAATTCTCATATTTCAGAATGACTCAATATACATCGAAAGAATGGCCATGGAATTTCTTATGCCGGGATGTCAAATCATTATGGAACAGAACCGTGCTCCTCAGCATATTACCAAGGTTACCTACCTGTGATAATATATAGCCATATTTTTAAGCAAAATGTTGAGATACAATAAAATGCATCGCGCAGCAACGGGGTTTGGGTCAATAATTCATCAAGATTATTTATCTGTATTTTATTGTACATGCAGCCAGACAACATTGTATTGCATATAAAGATAAAATATAGTTTTCAAGTTATATACTGTATTGTTACTTCGAGTTATTCTATTCGTTTGATAACCCAAAGCATGGAATGCAGACAATATGTTGAAAAAACCTTTGTTAGACATTTTTGTATAGGCGAATATTAGTAACTTAGTGATTATATTATTTTTCAGGTTCAAATACTGGATCACCTATATTTAATTGAAAACGAAAATAAAGCTATTGCGCCTTCTAGGAAATGCCCACTCCTAACCTAATGAAGCAAGGGTCTCACAAGACGTAACCTTGGCAGAGAATAAAGACAAGAGGTAGTGGAAGTGGAACATCTCCACAAGCGACTCGTCAAATGGGCGTACAAGTAAAACTAACGAATTATTAAGACGTCAATGATGTACAATCGTACAAAGAGAATAAGTGATTGATAAATTAGGCAATTTTTGGAGTAAATTATGAACCGTGAGCAAAGAAATCAATACTCAAAGGAGAGACCCTTGGGGTTCATAGTGTGGAGGGAGGATTGAGTGTTACTCACCTCCTTTTTCATATCAATGATTTATTTATTTATTATAATTTTTAAATTATGTTTAGATTGATGAATATAATGAAACGTAAAAGAAATGCAGAACGGAATGAAATATATTCCATTATATTATTTGGATATATTATTAAAATGTATCATTTTATTGTATATATTTCATATCGGATGGAATAAAAAAAATAGCAGATTTGATAAAATAAGATGAAATAGATTACATCATATTTTATTCCATTACATTATTTGTAAATTCGAACAATATGATCTCATTATTTATTAGTTCACCATCAACACAAAAATACCCTTAATACATACTTGTTAAAGCAAGGCATTTTCCTAATGGGTCTTTTATGGAATCCAAACTAGATCATAGTCCTAGTTATGCATGGATGTAGGTGGAAAATAAACAATGGAACTAATAAAAGTGTAATGAATGCGGCTTGACTTCAACTACGAGATAACACTTGGATTCCTTCACCATAGTCTCAACACATCCACTCACAGTTACCTCAAATTGTGAAGACGTGGAACAGAAGACGTGTGATCTGAATGATCTTAGTTACCTCATGTAATGTTGCAGTTGGATCTGAATGATAATAATCCAAGTTTGATTTTGTAGTAAAGTTTATTCGAAGTGAATTTCGTTACTAATATTCTACTCGTAAGGATGACTTGGCTAGTCATCAAAATTTTAATTTTCTTATTCTCTGTATGGATGCTAGTATTATTAATAAAATGAGTATATTTTTATTTATAAAAAACAGTATTTTAAAATCCAAATTGACTGCTCCAAACCATCTCGATTTTCATCGGTTTTAGAATCGAACAGGAAAAAATTATTTTTCTTTTTAAGTTTGATTTGATTTGGATTATCGATTTAATCGATTTTTTCTGATCTGCTTACACACATAGGTATAAGCAGATAAAAAAAATCAATTAAACAACAATCTAAACCAAATCAAACTGAAAAAAAAAACCGCTTGTTTTTAGTTCAGTTCAAAAACTGAATCAAACCAATAAAAATCAAGGTGGTTATATTCAGTTCTCGATTTTAGCTTTTAAAAACCGTCAAACTGATGAACCGAACTAATTACTATAAATACCCACTTAATCTTTTATTTAACTCATTATTAAATCAAAATTTTGCATCGGTCAAATCCTTCTCCATCTTTGTTTTCACTTCCTTCCTTTGAACTTAACATGCAAGCAAAATCAAATTTCAAACATAAAAAATAGAAACCATAAGGCACAAAAACTTGTTTTTACTAAACTACTGCTCTAACTACCCGCTACCATTGTTTCTCTCGCTACTGTCATTCTTATAGATTATGTTTGCCTTATTTGTTAAGTATAACAAGCGCGAGTAGTGTGGATAATAGTCTCACATTGGATAGGAATGTGGTGACTTGAACATTTATAAGTGGGAGAACCCAAACACCTATCATCTTAAGATTTTGGGTGAGTATGTAGTGTGTCTCTCACAAATGTCTTGCTCTAAAAAAAGAAAAAAATTCCACAATGTACAATGCTTCATAGTGAAAATCTTTCCTAACATTATTCATGTTCAAGTTCTCTTCGTTAGTTTTCATCTATTTTTTTCCACCATTTTGTTTCTTCTTCTTCAAAGAATTTCCTTCAAGTCTTGTTACAAAATAGTTTTGATGTGTGTTTGAGGTGTGAAACATGTTATTTTACGTGTATTGAAATCTTTTATTTTTATTGTTGTGTTTTATTTGTTAAGCTTTTAAATCCCTTCCCAACCTTCTCATGCCAAGTGTAAATTTTTGTTTTCGATAGTGAACTTATTTCATGATGCAATAAAAATCATGTCAATGCTTCGTATGGATTAAAAATAACTTGTAAGTTGTTTAAAAAGTAGAGCATGCAATATATTATATGAAATGTATTATCTAAAAAATTAATAACATAAAATACACCAAAAAACATGATAGTAGAGAATACTAATGAATATAATGTTTGGAAAAAAGTGTTATAAATCGATCAAACAAACCAAACCAAACCAAACATAACCAAACCAAATCAATTAGTTTGGTTTGATTCCATTTTTAAAAAATACTAAAAACTGAACAGAACCAAACCGAAGAAGATATCAATGGTTCAGACAATTTTTTTGACCAAAAATTGGTCCAAACCGAACCATTACACCCCTAGGTATGAACAAGCTGGTCTAAATAGAAAATATTTTTTTTTTGGATTTCTTATCCCACCATATGAGATGGAAAATAACCCTATGAAAAATCGAAAATGCCCCTCATTTTTCGAAGATGTATTTCCAAACGCACCATTTGCATAACTCAATAACACACAAAATTAGTGTCACCCCATTGTAAAACAAAATTTTGGTCCGGAGATGTATCTCCAGACAGATCAATTCAAAATATTGTTGAGCGAACATCTCAATGAAGTTTTTGGAAATAGAGGAAAAAGGAAAATTTTGATGCAATTTTGACTCTCTTGTTCCTTGCAATAATGGACCGGAACCGGAGGATAAATGAATGTATTTCCCTGAAATGTGTCATCTCATAGGAAATGCATATGATAGAGTGTGTATTGTCTTACAAGATATGATTTCTCAGAAACATTTTTTCCACTGCCTGCGTACTGCCTCACCTCAAAATCTAAATGATTGTATTATGTGTGTTGAGTGGATGTCAAAATCCAAATGATCTATGTTAACATCACTTATGTAATGCTAATTTTATGTTATCAATGACAATTCCATTTTGTCAACTTGTTGGTTTTTGCTTCTGTTTTGTTAACTTGTTGGTTTTACGCTTCTATTTCAGTATGTTACGGAAGTACATCTCTGTAGGTATTACAGAGATGCATCGCCAGATCTAGAAACAAATCTGGAGCCTAGCTCAAAATTAGCTTAGGGAAGTATCTGTGTGGTGAGAATACTGGATCACCTATATATAATTGAAAACAAAAATAAAGTTATTGCGTCTGATAAAACTTCTAGGAAATGACCACTTCTAACCTAATGAAGCAAGGATCTCGCAAGATGTAACCTTGGCAGAAAATAAAGACAAGAGGTAGTGGAAGTGAAACATCTCCACAAGCGATTCGTCAAATGGGCGTACAAGTAAAACTAACAAGTTATTAAGACGTCAATGATGTAGGATCGTGCAAAGATAATTTTTGAAGTAGGTTATGAACTGTGAGAAAAGAAATCAATATCCAAAGGAGAGATCCTTGGGGTAAAAGTGTGGAGGGAGGATTGAGTGTTACTCACCTCCTTAACACTCGCCTTTTTTCATATGAATGATTCTTTTTTGAAGTTATGTTTAGATTGATGGAATATAATGGAATGAAAAATAATGAAACTTAATATAGTGGAATAAAGTGGAGCGAAATGAAATATATATTCCACTATATTATTTGGATATTTATTAAATATGTCTCATTTCATTGCATATACTCTAAATTGGACGAAATCAAAAATAAAGAATTGGATAGAATGAGATGAAATAGATTCCGTCACATTTGATTATACTTTATTCATTATTTGTAAATTCAAACAATATAATCTCATTATTTACCACTCCATTTCATTCCATTCTATCACATGCCATCGACCCAAACATACCTTAAAGCTACATCTTACAAAAGTAAGCAGCTCCTCGCCATCCTTAAATTTGAAGAATAACATACTAGTCAAGAAGTGAATCTCATAAGTTCGAGGTGCACATCAATAGAAATATCAACAATGCGACTTAAAAGGATATTGCAAGAATTCTGAGTGTAATACATGGGGATGGATTATCTCCCATTAAATAAGGGGATTTCTTATCCCACTTTATAGGGTAGAAAAACACCCTATAAAAAACCCAAAATGCCTTTCAGATTCTGGAGATACATCTCCAGATACATGCTTATCTTAAGTCAAAACATTACAACTGATCAGGAGATGCATCTTCGAAATATTTCAAAACACACGTCATTCATCCCATTGAACCACACCAACATGTTTTGTAAACACGAAACCGGAGACACATCTCCGAAATATTTCAAAATACACCCCATGCATCCATATCTAAAAGACCCTGTTGCACCCCAAATTTGTCCTACCTTTACATAGTTTCTAGTGCCACTTTATTTTGAATGAATAAAATGGCACAATTGGCAAGAGACCGTGTGTAAGGAGTTGTGAGTGTGAGAGGTCGAGAGTTCAAATCCCACCTTCTTCACTTTTTGTTTTTCTTTTATTTTTATTCTAACTTTTCTATTTTTATAAAAAAAAAATAACAAAATAGTTTTTTTTTATTATTTAATTATTATTTTCGTATTTTATTTAAATTATTTTTTAAAAAAATATTATTTTTTCACTTTTTTCCATATTACTCATAAAAACATCAAAAAATCATAAAATTAAAAATATTAGAAAAGATTTTATTATTTTAAGGTTGTTTTAGTTTGTTTTTTTAGTTTTGACTAATTATTTAAGTTGGGCTTTAAAATAGGCATTAGGTTAGAGTTAACCCTAATTTGTTACCTATATAAACATGAGTTGCATTTGATAAAAGGAGAAGGAGACAAAAGAGAAAAACGGCGGCCGTTCTCACGATTTATCAGAAGAAGGAATTTTTTTGGAAGAACCCTAACAAGTTTGAATTCATCATCGGCCAAGCGCTACCGGCGAGCAAAAAGTCCCAACGGCGGAGGCTCAGTTCGTTCAACATCATCGTCGTTACCGTAAGCTTTCTCTTTCCTTTGATTTACGGCATTTTATGATTTTTGTGTGTTGTTTTGTTCATTGATTGTAGATTAATGGGAAGAATAAATAGAAGATGACATGCAAGGATTGAAGGAGAGGAAAAGCTTCGATAGTCATCTAGGGAGAAAACGGCAGAAGCCTTTTTATTTACGTTTCATTTTTTTATTTTATTATTCAATTGTTTATTTTTTCATTTATATTAACTATGTAGTTTGTAATTAATAATGCAATTAAGTTTAGGTAAGCTATTTCAACAAAAAAAAAAACATAACGTAATCAGTTTTTTAAAAATTAAGATCTTTCTAAAAAGTTTTTTTTCAAAAATTAAATCATTTTTTATTTAAAAACATATTTCTAAATAAAACAGTTTTTCTTAATTAAAGCTTTTTTCCAATTAAAACCATTTTTCATTAAGTTAACACAAAAATTAAAAAATGACCTTTCTTTCACTAAAACAAAAATTAAAACCTTTTTCGTTGAATTTAAATCAAATTTTTTTCATTAAAATTTAAAACATTTTTTTAATTAAAATTTAAAACATTTATTTTCGATAACATTAAAACATTTTTTTTCAAGACATTTTTTCATTAAAATTAAAACCAGTTTCTTTATTAAAATTTTTAGTAAATAATTAGAATAGTTTCTCCATTTAAGCATGAAATTAATTCTCCTCTCCTCTTCTCAATAAAAAACTCAAAAAGAAATAAGTTGTGATTTAGCCGTTTCATTTTTGTCTAACCCTCGTTAATTTGTTTGTTTCAACTCGTTATTATTTCATTTGTTCGTTTTTGTTCCATGGATGTAATTTACGCGAGGCCATGGTCGCAGTTATTTTATTTTGCATTTTTTGGGAATTTGTAATTTACGCGAGTGATCGTCGCGATGCTTTTTTTACCGCTTTCTTTATTTTTCCGCACTTTAATTCTGCCGTTGTCGTATTTTGCATGTTTTTACCGTTAGAATCCCTCCGAAGGAATTAGGTCTAGCTGTTTGACCGCCGAGTCAATAACCCTAGTTTTAGCCGTCTCAAACCCTAATTAACCTAGGCGTCCCGCCGTGGACAAAAATACCCTTTACCCTAGTTTTAGGTCAAAGAGTCGTCGTACTTTGTTTTAGGGTTTCCCGCCGTGGAATCCCTAATTTCAACCCTAAATTTTTAATTAACAAATTCAACGTAGAAATAGGAGTTTCAAAGACTCCACATAAGCGTGTCCTTAAGATACGTTTATTCCCCATTGAAACCTTGACCACAGTCAAGACGTTTCTAACCTCCCTTTCGAGGGGAACTACGATTACTCTGATTCCATTCCCTACCCAGGATACGTAGGCACAAGACGCGACGTCTTGCCGAGTAAACTTAGGACTAACCCTTAGGTCTTTAGGTCACTCTATCCCTTAGCAATATATTTCAAACAGATAAAAAAATAAAATATAAAAAAAGCATACAATAAACAAAAGGTTCCTGTAGAGTACTACAGAAGTTTAGGGTGCTAGTACCTTCCCTAAGCTTAACCAACCCCTTACCTAGATCTCTCCCCGCATTGTCTTTACGATGCAAAATTAGGTTTTCCTCTTTTGACCTTTTCCTTCGGATCAATCAAAGAGCGGTTGTGAACTAAAGATGCGATTCAAATTAATTAATAATTTGATATCATATTCTAACCGCAACAGAAAATGGCGACTTCACTGGGGACCCTCCTAATTTTTAAGGGTTACCCCTATTTTGTTTATTGTGTGATATTTTATTAATTATTTTTATATATCATTGTACCTTGTGGGGATACCTGTTATTGTGAGATAAGTCCTAACCCGGACTTGAGTGACCTTATTATAGGAAGGTGAGATATTCGACGAGGCTTGCCGGGAGTGAGTCCCGACCAAGTCAACTCGAGAATCACCGCTCAGTTGAGACCCTTTCGAAAATGGTTCGGTTGATCGAGTGCAGTCGTGAAAACTTTTACTATTTTCAATTGGAGTCTGTGATACTGGGGACCGTAGTACCTTAACACCACCTTGGCCTTATATAGGACGTAGTGCGGGAACTATGTGGGAGTAGTCCTACAATAGTTGCTATGCGATACTACACTCAAATGAGGTTCTCTTGAGGATATTATCGACCTCCAAGTTAGTTGGAAAGTTGATAATATCCGAAAGATGGATTGATGACTTTGGGCACCGCTTTAGAACCTTGTTCTGCAGGTACAATTAACCTATAGTACTTACCTTTTGGGAAGGGTAGACCTTAACTCCATTCGTTGTCCTCTAACCTAGGACCTTTATGTGTGTATTTGTGCTTTGCATCCATAAAGCATCATATCATTTCCAGTTTCAAGGAATTCAACAGTCTTTTGCAAACTCAAAAAGGTCCTACATTTTAGAGTCAAAAAAAAAAAATTTCTTTCCAACTGTCCTAAAAGGGAATATTTGCAATCGACCGTTGAAATTCTTGGAACCATTACATGGCATTAGCATCACATTTTTGCATTGCATTTTTCCCCCGGTTTCTCATTCTCGGTTCTCTCGTCTTCTAGTGTACCTTTGAGTCGTCAAGCTGATTCCTCGACACAGATATCAGACTAGAGCTAACTATAGACGCCAAATGTCAGAACAAGAGGAACATAATGCGGAGGTACGAATGGAGATTGATGAGTTGAAAGCAGGCATGACCAGGCTTACCGAGATGCTTCAAGTGTTGATTGCTAGAGGAGAGCCACCTCAGAGGACTGTCATTCAGGAAGTTTCAAGTGTTGATCCACCTCTTGTTTCAGTGCCACCCTCTAGTTGGCCTGAGTTTGGTTTACCTCCTAACTACTCTCCACCTATTGCATCTGCTGCTATGATTGGTCAGGTTGTCAGACCGGTTTTTCAAGCTCCTATCCTTACCGAGGCCCAACCTGTGGTCCACACGGTTAATCAAACTATCCAAGCTCCCGTTGAGAATCCTCCCTATGAGTACAATGTTGCCGATGTTCAAGAAGATTTTGTTGAGCCTGAGATCACTCGGGAACAGTTTCAGATCATAAACAAGAGACTCTAAGCTGTCGAGGGTACTGATTTCTTCAATGTTGATGCCGATAATATGTGCCTAGTTTCTGGTCTTGTTTTTCCTGCCAAGTTCAAGACTCCTGAGTTCGTGAAGTATCAAGGTCATTCATGTCCAAGAGCCCATCTAGTCATGTACTTCCGAAAGATGGCAGCTTACACCAACAATCAGAAGTTGCTCATTCATTGCTTTCAGGATAGTTTGAGTGGTGCTTCTCTTAAATGGTATATGAACTTACAGCATAACAGTGTCCACTGCTTCCAAGATCTCGTCAACGCTTTTATGAAGCAATACAAATACAATTTGGATATGGCTCCCGATCGTCGTCAGCTTCAAAGTATGTCTCAGAAGGAAAAAGAGTTGTTCAAGGAGTATGCTCAGCGTTGGAGGGAGTTAGCTTCTCAAGTCGAACCCCCTATAGCAGAGAAGGAACTGACAGGAATATTCATGGATACTTTGTCTCCTTTCTATTGGGAAAAGATGATTGGGAGCGTCTCTTCAAGCTTTACAGATCTGGTGACTATTGGCCAAAGGTTAGAAGAAGGTTTGAAAAATGGGAAGGTATCCAAAGCTGCCGAATCTTCTAATGGTGCAAAGAAATCCTATGGGAATTTCCATAAGAGGAAGGACGAGCAGACCAATGCTGTCATGACTGAATCAAGAAAGCCTCGCCAGGGATCTCAACCTGTTGTTGCTCCGCAGCCAGCTCAGAATCCTCAACGTCCAGTTATTAGACAAGACCAGTATCAAAATAGGAATCAATTTGATCCTATTCCCATGACTTACACAGAACTTTATCCTTACCTGGTTCAACAAGGGCTAATCACTACAAGGGCTTTACCACCTCCTCCTAATCCTCCTCCAGCTGGATTTAGGGCTGATTTCCAGTGCGCTTTTCATGAGGGTGCCTTAGGCCATGACTTGGAGCATTGTTTTGCACTGAAAGCCAGAGTGCGTGAGCTGATGAGAGCAGGGATACTTGATTTTCCAGACAATCCTCCAAACATCCAGAAGAATCCTTTGCCAGGGCATCAGAAGTGAAGCTTCAGGCTGACCTTGTTGCGGTTAGAATATGATATCAAATTATTAATTAATTTGAATCGCATCTTTAGTTCACAACCGCTCTTTGATTTATCCGAAGGAAAAGGTCAAAAGAGGAAAACCTAATTTTGCATCGTAAAGACAATGCAGGAAGAGATCTAGGTAAGGGGTTGGTTAAGCTTAGGGAAGGTACTAGCACCCTAAACTTCTGTAGTACTCTACAGGAACCTTTTGTTTATTGTATGCTTTTTTTTTTATATTTTATTATCTGTTTTAATATATATTGAGCTAAGGGATAGAGTGACCTAAAAACCTAAGGGTTAGTCCTAAGTTTACTCGGCAAGACGTCGCATCTTGTGCCTACATATCCTGACGGGAATGGAATCAGAGTAATTGTAGTTCCCCTCGAAAGGGAAGTTAGAAACGTCTTGACTGTGGTCAAGGTTTCAAGGGGTGTAAACGTCTCTTAAGGATACGCTTACGTGGAGTCTTTGAAACTCCTATTTCTACGTTGAATTTGTTAATTAAAAATTTAGGGTTGAAATTAGGGATTCCACGGCGGGAAACCCTAAAACAAAGTACGGCGACTCTTTGACCTAATGCTAGGGTAAAGGGCATTTTTGTCCACGGCGGGACACCTAGGCTATTAGGGTTTTTGAAACGGTCAAAAATTAGGATTATTGACTCGGCGGTCAAACGACTAGACCTAATTTCTTCGGAGGGGATTTTAACGGCAAATCATGCAAGATATAGCAAATTATTATACGGCAGAAATAAAGTGCGGAAAGTAAAGAAAGCGTCGCGACGATCACTCGCGTAAATTACAAATCCCAAAAAAAACAAAAACAAAATAAATCGCGACCATGGCCTCGCGTAAATTACATCCATGGAACAAAATAAATTAAAATAAATATGAATCATAATCTATGTATAATCTGAGGAGAGAAACAGAGAACGTCAGTGAAAAGTTAGACGAAAATATGGCAAACATATTTTATATTAAAAGAAACACGAAAATGCAATTTGGAATTTTTATTATTGTTTTGTTAATTTTTATATTTTTTTTATTAAAATTTTAGTCTTAATTTTAAAAGGTTTTAATTTTTAAATAAACAAAACTTTAGTTTTAACTTTTTATCTTTAGAAAGTTTTAATTTTAATTTTAATTTTTAAAAGAGAAAGTCTTAAATTAAAAAAAACTCTAATCATAAGTTTTTTTTTTTTAAAAGAAGAAGTTTACATAAAAAAAAAAAGTTCGTTAGTCTTACTTTAAAAGAATGTTAGTTTTAAAATTTTAAAGAAAGTTTTAGAAAAAAGTTTTAACCCTTTCTAACATGTTTTAATTTTTAATCTTTAAAACTTAAAAAAAATGTTAATTTTAATACTTAAAAAAAGTTTTAATTTTAGGACTGGGTTAATTTTAAGTTAGTAAAAATGTTTTACTTAACTATAAAAGTGTTTTAAACACTGTTTATTTATTAAAAAAAATTATTAGTGGTTAGTGTTTTAATTAAGAAAAAGTTTTAAGTTTTTTACTTACTGTAATTATAATCAAAAACTGGTTTTAGTTATAATTCACAAAAAGGGTTTTTAGTTAGAAAAAAAGAAAAGGTTTAAAAAATGAAATGAGAGTTTAATTATTTGGAAGAGGTTTTAATTGGGATAACATAAAAGCTTACATTTCAGTTGCCGGTTGGTGATGCTTTCGCTTGTTCTTCGCCGGCGGCAATGGTTCTCGACGAACTTCTTTGGATCTCTTTTCCTCTTTCTCAAATGGAGGTGATGATGATGAGCTTCGAAACTCTTCTGAACCTCTGGATCTTGACGACCGCCGTTTTTCTTTTTGCCTCCTTTTCTGATGACCTGTTCTTGATTTTCTGATGTGAATGAAGTTTCCTCCCATCACTTATGTTTATATAGGTAACAAATTAGGGTTAGCTCTAACCTAATTCCCACTTTAAAGCCCAACTTAAAGAATTAGTCAAAACTAAATTAAAACAAACTTAAAACAACTTAAAACTCTATTTATTTACTAAATATAATAAAATATTTTCTAATATTTTTAATTTTTTGATTTTTTGATGTTTTTTTATGAATAATATGGAAAAAAGTGAAAAATAATATTTTTAAAAAAATAATTTAAATAAAATACGAAAATAATAATTAAATAATTAAAAAAACTATTTTTGTTATTTTTTTTTTTATGAAAAATAGAAAAGTTAGAACAAAAATAAAAGAAAAACAAAAAGTGAAGAAGGTGGGATTTGAACTCTCGACCTCTCACACTCACAACTCCTTACACACGGTCTCTTGCCAATTGTGCCATTTTATTCATTCAAAATAAAGTGGCACTAGAAACTATGTAAAGGTAGGACAAATTTGGGGTGCAACAGATGCCCCTATTTAAATAGCTTCACCGGATGATTTGAGCAGCGGAGACTCGAGAAATCGCGGTGAAAGGGATTTAAATACAGATAACCGAAAATTTGGCCTCTAGATGCAGTGATATGCAATGATATGGACAAAATAACACGAACTATAATGCTGACAATGCCATGAATCTAATATGATGCGTATGATGGAATGATGAATGCAAGGATGCAGACGACACGATGTCATAGGGGACAGCGCAACGAAGAATTGCACTGGGGAAGTAGACATGCGGTGGTGACAAGGTAACATAGGATCCACACGGAGACAGGACCAGGTAAACGACAAACGCTAGAGTTTTCGGGACATTCCTTGAAGAGATCGAGCGGGATCTTCAGGACTCACCGGAGAACATATAGGGAGAGACAAACATCAGAACATTTCGGAAGAACGTCGAAAAGGAGACACGTCGTATCTGGAAGAACGTCAGATAGACATGACACAAAATAGTCGATGGGTGCCAAGTAAACTGGACTTTGTCCACAAGGTAAGACGCGGATAAAACACGACCTCGGGGAGAAAAATGCAAATGGGGATAAAACACCCATGCTGCCAAGTAACTAAATTCGTCCACAAGGTAAGACGCGGATAAAACACGACCTCGGGGAGCAAAATGCAAATGGGGATAAAACACCCATGCTGCCAAGTAACTAAATTCGTCCACAAGGTAAGACGCGGGTAAAACACGACCTCGGGAGAAGAAGCAAATGGGGATAAAACACCCATGATGCCAAGTAAATAAATTTTGCCCACAAGGTAAGACGCGAGTAAAACACGACCTCAGGAAAAAAAAAGTAAATGGGGGTAAAACACCATGATGTTAGGTAAACCCAGGAATATCTGGTAAACGGGGAATAAAACACCCGGGATAAAGGTACATGGGGGATAAAACACCCAAGGATAGAAGGTAAGTGGGGAGTAAAGCACCCAAGATAGACATGTAAATGGGGAGTAAAGCACCCAGGATAGAAATGTAAATGGGGAGTAAAGCACCCAAGATAGAAATGTAAATGGGGAGTAAAGCACCCAAGATGTGCACATGTATAGGAATTATGCTATGGCATATGATCAAATGCAAATGCAGACGTCGACGACAAGACTCGACTCTTTCTGTGAGATGACAAAACTGGAGGACTGATTCCTCAACACGGAGATCACTGTCATTCTGTTAAACTGTATCAAGTTGATAGTCACTGTAGGAATGATGAATAACTGCTTGGGGATTATGCAAGTAAACTGCCCCAGGTCAAATGAATTGATAATTGCTTCAGCTGTCTGATTCGTGGAATCGACTGTTTTGTTGTATCCTCGGAGGGCTTGCCCCAGTCTGAGTCTTGAACAATTCTCTGGATAAACCAAATCTGAGAAGATATTGCCTTGAACAAATCTTGAACTGATTCTTTGACAGGATGTAAAAGGAACTTGCCCCTGATACGATCACTTGACCAAGTTTCTCATTGTTTGAAAATTCCTTAGAGGAAAGCCAGTTTGCAAACAAAAATATTCATACAAACATGGTAATGCAAAGTTCATGCGACTTTTGAAATCAAAATTATTTTTGAAAGATGGAAAATACATGAGTCGTTAGTCAGAACACAACGGTTCAAGACGCTCAAAGTTTAAAACAAAGGTGTACTGCCAAAATAAATGATTCACAAAGATCTTTAGGAGTCAGGTTACGCAACCTTGTTGTAGTATACTTTCTAAATAACCCTGTTTCAGTTAGGTCTTTTGAGGGTTGTAATGTGGCATGGTTCACGGTTTATGAAACAAAAGATAAAGGCTCAAAATTTATTTGTACCCACCCAATCTACGTGATGATCTTCAGTCCTATGCTCAGTTAACTCATACTATGCATTCAGGTTCCCATAAGTTAGGGATTTCATTGATCGTAGCAATGATGACTCAGAAGTCAAAGGGACCTATGAAAAAGCAGCCACTACTCCCCTATAACATTTGATTGTTTTGACATTGAGGATTTTCAAGATAAGGATTTAAAAATCTCTTTGTATTATCCCTAAATTTTTCCTGAACTGTTTATTTTAGAGTTTACAGTCAGCGGGATGCCCCAGTTTTGCCTAAGTCTCCTTCATAGGTTTTGACTTAGCGGGCTTCTTTTGTTTTTTTTATATTATTTTTTTGTGTGAAGGAAAGTGACTGTTTGATTTTAATGATTACGGTGAACCATCATCGACCTTTTGATTAGAAAACATCTTCGACACTTGTTTGACGTGTGCGAAGGAAAATTTGTTAATGAAAGGTGTATCGTATGAACACACAACCAAGTTAACTGAGAACTACCCATCCCAAGGTTAAAATTGTGGGTTTTTTGTAACGAAAGAAACTCCAACTTCTAGGCTCGAAGGGGGTAACGAGGGATTAACTTCCTTATTTCTCCAGTGTTTGGGAATTGAAACAATGCCTTACATCGTCAACAAGGTTTGATTGAAAGCATACTGACAACAATTATGGGTATAACGTTTTCATCATCCTCCCTCCGATCTTAGCATATCAAAAGTTTGGACAAGAAGTAAAAATTTGAAAAATAAAGCATAAAGATGCAAATAAATATGAATTGAATCAAAAGTCGCAATGCTTATTTCATTAATGAAAGTACAAACATAATTAAAAGCAAACAACTTAAACAAAATAAGGAAAGTGCAAACAACGAGAAACAAAAGGCCTAGTGACAAAACTTCATTTCTGATGTACTGGCAAGGGATTTTTCTGAACATCCGGATGACTGTCTGTAAAATCAAGTATTCCGATTCTAACCAATTCACGCATTCTAGCCTTCAGCGCAAAACAATGTTCCAAGTCGTGGCCTGGGGCACCCTCATGAAAAGCACAATGGAGATCGGTCCTAAATCCAGCCGGAGGATTAAGAGGAGGTGGTAAAGCCTTTGTAGTAATCAGTCCTTGCCGGACTAAGTCAGGATATAGCTCTGTGTAAGTCATGAGAATAGGATCAAAGTGACTCCTGTTCCGTTTCTGGTCTGATATTTGTGTCAAGGAATCAGCTTGACGACTCAAAGGTACACTAGAAGACGAGAGAACCGAGAATGAGAAACCAGGGGAAAAATGCAATGCAAAAATGTGATGTTAATGCCATGTAATGGTTCCAAGAATTTCAACGGTCGATTGCAAATATTCCCTTTTAGGAAAGTTGGAAAAAAAAATTTTTTGACTCTAAAATGTAGGACCTTTTTGAATTTGCAAAGGACTGTTGAATTCCTTGAAACTGGAAATGATATGATGCTTTATGGATGCAAAGCACAAATACACACACAAAGGTCCTAGGTTAGAGGACAACGAATGGAGTTAAGGTCTACCCTTCCCAAAAGGTAAGTACTATAGGTTAATTGTACCTGCAGAACAAGGTTCTAAAGAGGTGCCCAAAGTCATCAGTCCATCCTTCGGATATTATCAACTTTCCAACTGACTCGGAGGTCGATAATATTCTTAAGAGAACCTCTTTTGAGTGTAGTATCGCGTAGCAACTATTGTAGGACTACTCCCACATAGTTCCCGCACTACGTCCTATATAAGGCCAATGTGGTGTTAAGGTACTACGGTCCCCAGTATCACAGACTCCAATTGAAAATAGTAAAAGTTTTCACGACTGCACTCGATCAACCGAACCATTTTCGAAAGGGTCTCAACTGAGCGGTGATTCTCGAGTCGACTTGGTCGGGACTCACTCCCGGCAAGCCTCGTCGAATATCTCACCTTCCTATAATAAGGTCACTCAAGTCCGGGTTAGGACTTATCTCACAATAACAGGTATCCCCACAAGGTACAATGATATATAAAAATAATTAATAAAATATCATACAATAAACAAAATAGGGGTAACCCTTAAAAATTAGGAGGATCCCCAGTGAAGTCGCCATTTTCTGTTGCGGTTAGAATATGATATCAAATTATTAATTAATTTGAATCGCATCTTTAGTTCACAACCGCTCTTTGATTTATCCGAAGGAAAAGGTCAAAAGAGGAAAACCTAATTTTGCATCGTAAAGACAATGCAGGAAGAGATCTAGGTAAGGGGTTGGTTAAGCTTAGGGAAGGTACTAGCACCCTAAACTTCTGTAGTACTCTACAGGAACCTTTTGTTTATTGTATGCTTTTTTTTTATATTTTATTATCTGTTTTAATATATATTGAGCTAAGGGATAGAGTGACCTAAAAACCTAAGGGTTAGTCCTAAGTTTACTCGGCAAGACGTCGCATCTTGTGCCTACATATCCTGACGGGAATGGAATCAGAGTAATTGTAGTTCCCCTCGAAAGGGAAGTTAGAAACGTCTTGACTGTGGTCAAGGTTTCAAGGGGTGTAAACGTCTCTTAAGGATACGCTTACGTGGAGTCTTTGAAACTCCTATTTCTACGTTGAATTTGTTAATTAAAAATTTAGGGTTGAAATTAGGGATTCCACGGCGGGAAACCCTAAAACAAAGTACGGCGACTCTTTGACCTAATGCTAGGGTAAAGGGCATTTTTGTCCACGGCGGGACACCTAGGCTATTAGGGTTTTTGAAACGGTCAAAAATTAGGATTATTGACTCGGCGGTCAAACGACTAGACCTAATTTCTTCGGAGGGGATTTTAACGGCAAATCATGCAAGATATAGCAAATTATTATACGGCAGAAATAAAGTGCGGAAAGTAAAGAAAGCGTCGCGACGATCACTCGCGTAAATTACAAATCCCAAAAAAAACAAAAACAAAATAAATCGCGACCATGGCCTCGCGTAAATTACATCCATGGAACAAAATAAATTAAAATAAATATGAATCATAATCTATGTATAATCTGAGGAGAGAAACAGAGAACGTCAGTGAAAAGTTAGACGAAAATATGGCAAACATATTTTATATTAAAAGAAACACGAAAATGCAATTTGGAATTTTTATTATTGTTTTGTTAATTTTTATATTTTTTTTATTAAAATTTTAGTCTTAATTTTAAAAGGTTTTAATTTTTAAATAAACAAAACTTTAGTTTTAACTTTTTATCTTTAGAAAGTTTTAATTTTAATTTTAATTTTTAAAAGAGAAAGTCTTAAATTAAAAAAAACTCTAATCATAAGTTTTTTTTTTTAAAAGAAGAAGTTTACATAAAAAAAAAAAGTTCGTTAGTCTTACTTTAAAAGAATGTTAGTTTTAAAATTTTAAAGAAAGTTTTAGAAAAAAGTTTTAACCCTTTCTAACATGTTTTAATTTTTAATCTTTAAAACTTAAAAAAAATGTTAATTTTAATACTTAAAAAAAGTTTTAATTTTAGGACTGGGTTAATTTTAAGTTAGTAAAAATGTTTTACTTAACTATAAAAGTGTTTTAAACACTGTTTATTTATTAAAAAAAATTATTAGTGGTTAGTGTTTTAATTAAGAAAAAGTTTTAAGTTTTTTACTTACTGTAATTATAATCAAAAACTGGTTTTAGTTATAATTCACAAAAAGGGTTTTTAGTTAGAAAAAAAGAAAAGGTTTAAAAAATGAAATGAGAGTTTAATTATTTGGAAGAGGTTTTAATTGGGATAACATAAAAGCTTACATTTCAGTTGCCGGTTGGTGATGCTTTCGCTTGTTCTTCGCCGGCGGCAATGGTTCTCGACGAACTTCTTTGGATCTCTTTTCCTCTTTCTCAAATGGAGGTGATGATGATGAGCTTCGAAACTCTTCTGAACCTCCGGATCTTGACGACCGCCGTTTTTCTTTTTGCCTCCTTTTCTGATGACCTGTTCTTGATTTTCTGATGTGAATGAAGTTTCCTCCCATCACTTATGTTTATATAGGTAACAAATTAGGGTTAGCTCTAACCTAATTCCCACTTTAAAGCCCAACTTAAAGAATTAGTCAAAACTAAATTAAAACAAACTTAAAACAACTTAAAACTCTATTTATTTACTAAATATAATAAAATATTTTCTAATATTTTTAATTTTTTGATTTTTTGATGTTTTTTTATGAATAATATGGAAAAAAGTGAAAAATAATATTTTTAAAAAAATAATTTAAATAAAATACGAAAATAATAATTAAATAATTAAAAAAACTATTTTTGTTATTTTTTTTTTTATGAAAAATAGAAAAGTTAGAACAAAAATAAAAGAAAAACAAAAAGTGAAGAAGGTGGGATTTGAACTCTCGACCTCTCACACTCACAACTCCTTACACACGGTCTCTTGCCAATTGTGCCATTTTATTCATTCAAAATAAAGTGGCACTAGAAACTATGTAAAGGTAGGACAAATTTGGGGTGCAACAGACCTCAGTAGGCTATTTATTTGTTTTAGACATGACAGTTTATCTTTGTATTGTTTTAATCACAGACCTTTGTTTCTCATTGTTTGTATTTTCCTTATTTTATTAGCTGTTTTCTTTCGAACTATGTTTGTACTTTTATATCGATGAACTGAGCATTGCAACTTTTGATTTAATTAATTTTATCTATTATTTTTATCTCTATGCTTTATCTTTCAAATATTTACCTTTGTCCGAATTTTTGGTATGCAAAGATTGGAGGGAGGATGACGAAAACGTTATACCCATAACTGCTGTCAGTATGCTTTCAATCAATCCTTGTTGACGATGTGAGGCATTGTTTCAACTCCCAAACACTGGAGAAATAAGGAAGTTATCCCCTTGTCACCCCCTTCGAGCCTAGAAGTTGGAGTTTCTTTCTTTACAAAAAAACCCGCAATCTTAGCCTGGGGATGGGTAGTTCTCAGTTAACTCGGTTGTGCTTTCATGCAATACACCTTTCATATAAAGGTTGAATTCACAAGTTTTCCTTCGTACACAGCAAGTAAGTGTCGAAGATGTTTTCCAATTCAAAAGCCGATGATGGTTCATCGTGATCATTAAGCTAGGCAGTCACTTTCTTTCAAAAAAAAAAAAGTCTGCTAAGTCAAAACCTATAAAGGAGACTTAGGCAAAACTGGGGCATCCCGCTGACTGTAATCTTCACAAGAAACAGCTCAGGCAAAATTTAGGGATAATGCAGAGAGGAGTTTTAAATCCTTACCCTAAAAATCCTAAATGTCAAAACAACCAAATGTTATAGGAAAGTAGTGACGACCATCTCAAGAGTCCCTTGACTTTCGAACCATCATTACTACCATCAGTGCAATTCCTAACCTATAGGAACATGAATGCATAATATGAGTTAACTGAGCGTAGGATTGAAGATTATCACGTAGATTGGGTGGGAACAAACAAATTTTGAGCCTTTATCCTTTGTTTCATAAACCGTGAACCAGGCCACGTTACAATCCTCAAAAGACCTAATTGAAACAAGGATATTTTGAAAGCATGCTACATCAAGGTTGCGTAAGCTGACTCCTAAAGATCTTTGTGAATCATTTATTTTGGCCGTATACCTGTATTAAACTTTGAGCATCCTGGACCGCCGCGTTCTAATCGATGACTCATTTATTTTTCATCTTTCAAAAATAATTTTGATTTCAAAAGTTGCATGAACTTTGCATTACCATGTTTGTATGAATATTTTTGTTTGCAAACTGGCTTTCCTCTAAGGAAATTTTAAACAATCGAGAAACTTGGTCAAGTGATCCTATCAGGGGCAAAGTCTTCTCAGATCTGGTTTATCCATGAGATTTTCAATACTCAGACTGGGGCAAAACTTCCGAGGGTACAGTAAAACAGTCATTTTCAAAATTAGACAAGCTGAAGCAATTATCAGTTCATTTGTAATGGACAATTTAATCTGGGGCAGTTTACTTGAAAGATCTCCAAGCGGCTTTCCATCCTTCCTACGAGGATCATCAACCTGATTACAATTTAGCAAGTGACAGTGATCTCCGGGTTGAGGAATCAGTTTTCCAGTTTTGTCATCTCACCAACAGAGTCGAGCCTTGTCATTGACATCTGCATTTGCATGTGATCATATATCATAGCATAATTCTTATACATGTGCATATCATGGGTGTTTTATCCCTATTTGCTTTTTCTCCCGAGGTCGTGTTTTACTCGCGTATTACCTCGTGGATGAAGTCCAATTTACCTGGCATCATGGGTGTTTTATCCCCATTTTCTTTTTCTCCCGAGGTCGTGTTTTACCCGCGTCTTACCTCGTGGACGAAGTCCAATTTACTTGGCATCATGGGTGTTTTATCCCCATTTGCTTCTTCTCCCGAGGTCGTGTTTTACCCGCGTATTACCTCGTGGACGAAGTCCAATTTACCTGGCATCATGGGTGTTTTATCCCCATTTGTTTTTTCTCCCGAGGTCGTGTTTTACCCGCGTCTTACCTTGTGGACGAATTTATTTACTTGGCATCATGGGTGCTTTATCCCCATTTGCATTTTTCTCCCCGAGGTCGTGTTTTACCCGCGTCTTACCTTGTGGACGAATTTATTTACTTGGCATCATGGGTGCTTTATCCCCATTTGCATTTTTCTCCCCGAGGTCGTGTTTTACCCGCGTATTACCTCGTGGACGAATTTATTTACTTGGCATCATGGGTGCTTTATCCCCATTTGCATTTTTCTCCCCGAGGTCGTGTTTTATCCGCGTCTTACCTTGTGGACGAATTTAGTTACTTGGCAGCATGGGTGTTTTATCCCCATTCGCATTTTTCTCCCTGAGGTCGTGTTTTATCCGCGTCTTACCTTGTGGACAAAGTCCAGTTTACTTGGCACCCATCGACTATTTCGTGTCATGTCTATCTGACGTTCTTCCAGATACGACGTGTCTCCTTTTCGATGTTTTTTCGAAATGTTCTGATGTTGTCTCTCCCTATATGTTTTCTGGTGAGTCCTGAAGATCCCGCTCGATCTCTTCAAGGAATGTCCCGAAAACTCTAGCGTCTGTCGTTTACCTGGTCCTGCCTCCGTGTGGATCATATGTTACCTTGTCACCACCGTGTGTCTTCTTCCCCAGTGCATTTCCTCGTTGCGCCGTCCCCTGTGACGTTGTTTCGTCTGCATCCGTGCATTTTTTTCATTTTTCATCATACGCATCATATTAGATTCATGGCATTGTCAGCATTATATTTCGTGTTATTTTGTCCATATCATTGCATATCACTACATCTAGGGGCCAAATTTCCGGTTATCTGTATTTAAATCCCTTTCACCGCGATTTCTCGAGTCTCCGCTGCTCAAATCATCCGGTGAAGCTATTTAAATAGGGGCATCTGTTGCACCCCAAATTTGTCCTACCTTTACATAGTTTCTAGTGCCACTTTATTTTGAATGAATAAAATGGCACAATTGGCAAGAGACCGTGTGTAAGGAGTTGTGAGTGTGAGAGGTCGAGAGTTCAAATCCCACCTTCTTCACTTTTTGTTTTTCTTTTATTTTTATTCTAACTTTTCTATTTTTATAAAAAAAAAATAACAAAATAGTTTTTTTTTATTATTTAATTATTATTTTTGTATTTTATTTAAATTATTTTTTAAAAAAATATTATTTTTTCACTTTTTTCCATATTACTCATAAAAACATCAAAAAATCATAAAATTAAAAATATTAGAAAAGATTTTATTATTTTAAGGTTGTTTTAGTTTGTTTTTTTAGTTTTGACTAATTATTTAAGTTGGGCTTTAAAATAGGCATTAGGTTAGAGTTAACCCTAATTTGTTACCTATATAAACATGAGTTGCATTTGATAAAAGGAGAAGGAGACAAAAGAGAAAAACGGCGGCCGTTCTCACGATTTATCAGAAGAAGGAATTTTTTTGGAAGAACCCTAACAAGTTTGAATTCATCATCGGCCAAGCGCTACCGGCGAGCAAAAAGTCCCAACGGCGGAGGCTCAGTTCGTTCAACATCATCGTCGTTACCGTAAGCTTTCTCTTTCCTTTGATTTACGGCATTTTATGATTTTTGTGTGTTGTTTTGTTCATTGATTGTAGATTAATGGGAAGAATAAATAGAAGATGACATGCAAGGATTGAAGGAGAGGAAAAGCTTCGATAGTCATCCAGGGAGAAAACGGCAGAAGCCTTTTTATTTACGTTTCATTTTTTTATTTTATTATTCAATTGTTTATTTTTTCATTTATATTAACTATGTAGTTTGTAATTAATAATGCAATTAAGTTTAGGTAAGCTATTTCAACAAAAAAAAAAAACATAACGTAATCAGTTTTTTAAAAATTAAGATCTTTCTAAAAAGTTTTTTTTCAAAAATTAAATCATTTTTTATTTAAAAACATATTTCTAAATAAAACAGTTTTTCTTAATTAAAGCTTTTTTCCAATTAAAACCATTTTTCATTAAGTTAACACAAAAATTAAAAAATGACCTTTCTTTCACTAAAACAAAAATTAAAACCTTTTTCGTTGAATTTAAATCAAATTTTTTTCATTAAAATTTAAAACATTTTTTTAATTAAAATTTAAAACATTTATTTTCGATAACATTAAAACATTTTTTTTCAAGACATTTTTTCATTAAAATTAAAACCAGTTTCTTTATTAAAATTTTTAGTAAATAATTAGAATAGTTTCTCCATTTAAGCATGAAATTAATTCTCCTCTCCTCTTCTCAATAAAAAACTCAAAAAGAAATAAGTTGTGATTTAGCCGTTTCATTTTTGTCTAACCCTCGTTAATTTGTTTGTTTCAACTCGTTATTATTTCATTTGTTCGTTTTTGTTCCATGGATGTAATTTACGCGAGGCCATGGTCGCAGTTATTTTATTTTGCATTTTTTGGGAATTTGTAATTTACGCGAGTGATCGTCGCGATGCTTTTTTTACCGCTTTCTTTATTTTTCCGCACTTTAATTCTGCCGTTGTCGTATTTTGCATGTTTTTACCGTTAGAATCCCTCCGAAGGAATTAGGTCTAGCTGTTTGACCGCCGAGTCAATAACCCTAGTTTTAGCCGTCTCAAACCCTAATTAACCTAGGCGTCCCGCCGTGGACAAAAATACCCTTTACCCTAGTTTTAGGTCAAAGAGTCGCCGTACTTTGTTTTAGGGTTTCCCGCCGTGGAATCCCTAATTTCAACCCTAAATTTTTAATTAACAAATTCAACGTAGAAATAGGAGTTTCAAAGACTCCACATAAGCGTGTCCTTAAGATACGTTTATTCCCCATTGAAACCTTGACCACAGTCAAGACGTTTCTAACCTCCCTTTCGAGGGGAACTACGATTACTCTGATTCCATTCCCTACCCAGGATACGTAGGCACAAGACGCGACGTCTTGCCGAGTAAACTTAGGACTAACCCTTAGGTCTTTAGGTCACTCTATCCCTTAGCAATATATTTCAAACAGATAAAAAAATAAAATATAAAAAAAGCATACAATAAACAAAAGGTTCCTGTAGAGTACTACAGAAGTTTAGGGTGCTAGTACCTTCCCTAAGCTTAACCAACCCCTTACCTAGATCTCTCCCCGCATTGTCTTTACGATGCAAAATTAGGTTTTCCTCTTTTGACCTTTTCCTTCGGATCAATCAAAGAGCGGTTGTGAACTAAAGATGCGATTCAAATTAATTAATAATTTGATATCATATTCTAACCGCAACAGACCCATTTTAAACATTTGTTTATTCAGAGATGCACCTTCGTTTAGGATTTACGAAGACGCATCTCCGTAACCAGTCAAAACAATGCAAGTTAAGTTAGTTTTATGGTCACTCAGATGAAAATGACGGTTTATATATGTTAAGACCACCGTTATGTGATGAGCATTAAACCATACAACCGATATTCAAAAAATGACATATATAAATCTGGAGTCAAAATAAGTCATCATGACATACACAATAAAGTCGAAATATACAATGAAGTCTAAATAAGTAAAAGTAAAATACAATCGAACATAAATCAAAACCATAAATACTATCAACTACTGTGTATGCAGGACTCGAGCTCTTCGGCCTCCTCTGCCCCTGTCCTCCGATGCTGTCTCCAGTACACCAGTGCCTCTCATGCCTCCGTCTTAGTGTCATTTAGGACTTCCCTCACCTCAAAACCATAAGGAAATATACATCTTTTAATACTGCCTACGCAATCTCTATAATACGATGACATCTAGGCAACACATCACGAGCATGATCTAACCTAACTTGCTCCTCCTCTAGTATCTCTTGATGAGTTTACCTTAGTGGATCTCTGCTAAGGGCCAAATTGTGCATACTTTTGACTTGATTTCATGGCCCTTTCAATTGGTTTTCTTAATAGCTTAGTCTAATATCTAGTAGTTTTAAGTGTATTTATGTTAATTTTCGATTTTAGTGTAAATATTGTGAATATTGAGCATTTGATGTTCCTTGACAGTTCTTCTTGCCTATTTTTTATGATAAGAATAATTGGTGAAGGAAATAAGGACTGAAAAGAAAGTTTTGAAGTTTTCGTGTCGGCATAGCACGCTAAGCGAAATTTTCAGCACGAGACCAACGCGCTCATGGAAAATCCAGTAGCTAAAGGCTTAAAACGCGCTAAATGGGCTCCTACCGCGCTTCTTGGAAAATAATTTGTGTTCTTCTGGCCGTGCTTAGCGCGCCTCTGAGGGCGCTTAACACGGTGCCACTTACTGCACTAAGTGGCCTTGTATATAAATATCTTACTTGGAAGATATTTTCAACAACTTGTACTTTTTCATACTTTTTAGCATTTGAGAGAGAAAGAAAGGATTTTCTAGGTCAAAAACCTTAGAAACTCAAAGAGAAGTGATAATTAAATCTTTGGAGCATCAATCCTCGATTCTTCGACTTTGATGCTAGCAAAGATTCTTTTCTTACTTGTTGATCAAGCTACCATGATGATGGGTAGCTAAAAACTTTTGTGTCAAGATTAAAGGTGGTTAATCTTGCTTTTATGTATTTCTTTTGATCTTTTGCATGTGAACAAGGTTATGATCAACATATGATGAAGATATTTTCTTTTAATGATGTATTTATGGTTTGAATCACTCTAGACATAGATTTTCCAAGTCTTGATCCAATTTCTTCATCTATTAACCAACAAACTCTAGCCATAGATTTGGAAGTTAATATTCTCTTTGTATCGATCTTAAGGTTTATTGTTTCAGTTGCTATTTAGAGAAATCATAGAGCGATTAAAACAATAATATTCACGGACCCGCTTTAGAAATGAACGGATTCGCAAGGATACACGATTGTATTGATTGAAACTAAGTTCACATGCTTGATTAATCGGATAAGTTTAAAAAGGATTAATGAAATCTAATCTTGACATGTTTTTCTTTGAAATAAAACATCTTTGCTCTAATTTACTCTTTGAAACAAACTTATGTTACAAAACAAACGATCTTTTGAAAACTCTTAGAATGTTAAACTATTGAACGACTGACATCGACATATCTTGCATACAATCTCTGTGGATACGATACAACACCCCCAAAAATACTTTTCAACAAAATGGCGCTGTTGCCGGGGATTGTTAAGTGAGATATTGCAAGCATTGCAATAATTTAGTGATTTTAAGATATTTGTATTGTGAATCTCTTATCTCTGTAATTGTCTTGTGCTTTTTGATTTGTTTGGCTAGTGTGCAAAATCCGTTTATGCGAGGGAGGGTACCTGCAAAAGAACTTCTTTTTGATCCAGAGATTGAAAGAACTGCTCGTAGACTCAATAACAGAACAAGGCGGAGACGATAACGTGATAGGGAATTACAAGAGCAAGGAGAGTCTTCTTCATCCACACCACTTGTTACGCTAATCATCCTAGCAGCTACACCACCAAGGTACCTTAGAGAGATCAGGTTCCACAGCTTGAGGAGGATAGGGCCGATGAGGATGCAGATGATGCTGGTGATGTTGCTGCAGGTGGTTTTGGAGATGATGATGATGATGACAGTGGAGAGACTATTTGGGAATATGAATATGAGTCCAACTCATATTATTAGCTGATCATGGGTTATTTAGTTTTTGGTTATGTTTATATTTATGTTTGAACTCACAGGATTTTATGGTTGTTTTATTGTGTTATTCTGGATTCATTTTGTACCATCCTTGAAAGGATGAGGAACACATGGGTGAAACCATTGTTGTGGTTGTCGCAAATTTTGGTACTATGCTATTATGTTGGTTTTGAGTAGTTTTTTTCTCAGTTTTCACAGGCGCGCTAAGCGGGCCCTTCTTGCTTTGACCTGTTTGTTTTGTTTTCTATGCATGCTTGCTGTAAATAGGTTGTGTAGTATTTTGCTGATTGAATGTGTAATTAGAGGTAGGTTCAGGCTGCTGAGCAGAGTGTGCCAACATGCACCCCTGGGACCAGCATGTTTCATTTTGATACTTTCGACACCTGCGTGACTGTTCGGTGTTTATCTGGAGTTTCTAGTGATTTTTCTGGAATTTACTGACTGATGGTTTAATCTTTTCGTTGCTGTTTTGGTCTGGTTTTCCTTGATTGCAGATGGCTCCTACAAAGCATGCACGGTTCATCACTGGCCAAACCTGTGGAGTTCGATAACCACAGATCCTTAGGAGCAGAGCAACATGGGAGATATTTGGAGTTGACTCACAAAAGCATATGGACGGAGCGTATTTTTTGAATCAACCCACAAGGGGAATTTCGAGCCTGTCATAACATTATTGAGGGCCATGGATGGAAAAACCTCCTAACCCCTCCAACATTGCTGAACTTTGAGATTGTGCGTGAGTTTTACGCGAACGCCATTCCTATAGAAAGATAGATGTATACCTTCAGATCATTTGTCAGAGGGAGGGAGGTTTCATTTTCAAGGGATGCTATCAATGAATACTTGGGTAATCCAGGCGAGCAGTACTCATATTATAGGCGTGTGGCTCGGAGAAATTGGAACTTGGAAAATGTTTGCTTGGCTTTGGCATACCTGGGGCGTGGTTTTGAGCTGAATGCGGTAGGGAGGCCAAAGATCCTGAAAAGTGAAGACATCAACACGACGACTCAGGTCCTCATGACTCTTGTCCTACACAACATTAGGCAAAAAAGTCATACCTCTTCTATACCAGTCAACATTGCTTGCATGCTTTATTACATTTTGGAGGAGAGGTAGATCGATGTCGCGAGGATCATATCTGATGAGATCCGTGCTATCGCTGCTAGGGACACCGTTTGGGCACCAAGGTACCCGCTATTTTGGTTTTTCTTGGTTTGATTATGGGTTTGTGTCAGAGAGCAGGTGTCCCAATCCCGGGTGTGGTCCATAAGACCATAAAGGGGGTTGTGACCGATACTTGGATCAAGAGCCATTGCATGCCTAGAGTTGTCCATCCACCACCACCACCACCACCACCACCACCACCACTAGTTCGTACAAATGAGCAGCCACCGCAGGCAGCCTTTGATGAGCGTGTTGCCTGCATGTATACATGGGATATGCACATGGCTTATCAAACGGATTTTTCATTTTTAAATTCATCTATGCGAGTCTTACATTTACAGGTGCGCGAGCCACAGGTGAACCACCCTTTTCCTTTGCAGGAGGATTTTGATGCACATGTAGCTTGGCCTGGGGGCATTCCTTTTCATTTTCAGAGGGGGAAGGTACCTCAGGGAGATCAGGTTCCACAACCTGATAAGGATAGGTCCGATGAGGATGCAGGTGATGCTGGTGATGTTGCTGCAGATGACGTTGGAGATGATAATGACGATGACAGTGGAGAGACTATTTGGGAAGATGAATCTGAGTCCAACTCAGGTTATTATCTAATAATGGTTTAGTTTTTGGTTATGTTTATATTTATGTTTGAACTCACAGGATTTTATGGTTGTTTTATTGTGTTATTCTGGATTCATTTTTTACCATCCTTGAAAGGATGAGGAACGCATGGGCGACACCATTGTTGTGGTTGTCGCAAATTTTGGTACTATGCTATTATGTTGGTTTTGAGTAGTTTTTGTTATTTTTTTTTGTTATTTATGGTTATTTTGTGGATTTTGTGATTTTGTGTTGTCCTAAGTTGAAAACTTGAAGGAACTTATGAACATGTCAAGATTGATGAACTAATAGGCGTTTGAGTGGTAATGATATGATCAAGTAAAGGTACCACACAAGGTAGATTTTTATCGCTTTCTAAACTAAGCATGAAAATGAAACTTGTGATGAGTGTGAGAATTTGTAATCATCACTTCTTTTGAAATACTTGTTCATTTTTGAATCATTTATAACATTGCCTTTGTGAGGAAGCTTTCATGGTAGAATATATGCAAGATACCACATTTTACCTCTCCGTCCCAGATATGTCTGACAATATGATTCAAATGCATGAGGTGGCACTGACTCATCAGCATGAGGTGGCACTGTCTCATCAGCCTGAGGTCCCTTAGGTGCCTGGGGTGGCACTGGTGCCTCTAGTGACTCAGGTATCTCTGTTTCTTGAGTAGGTGAAACCTATCGCCAACGGAAGATGGAGGCGATGATGCGTCACTAGGTGATATACGTACCCTACCAGAAGAAGAAGATAAAGATATATGAGCCCCATAACTTGACGCCTCAACATCAACCGTAGCCTACGAAACATGACTCTTTTCACTCTAGACAGTTGCATGCTCTGCAATCCTGCAGTGCCTCAATCTGTCGTCTCTATCAACCATAATGCTTGTAATTAAACCAGACAAGTGTCACACAATTACTACAAGCAATTGTACAAGTAAGAAAAACAAAAAAAATGCAGACTGCTAAAATACGGAGATGCATCTCCGGATCCTAGGATTCCAAACGTTGAAAAAATATAGAGATGCATCTCCATAATTTCCTGCAACATTCATTTTTGTCAATCACGCTAATGCAAACCACCAAGACCCCAAAAATAATTCGTTGATCATTACTTTTAACTATGAAACAAATTTCTCATAATGTATCAACTATCAAACATGCATAAACTATGAATTTCAATACCTAATCATAAATTTCTACAAATGTATACAAAAACTCAAAAATGTTTACAATAATAAAAAACTTACAAGAAGTGATGAATCTTTGAAGTTGATATAGTTGAATGAGCTCTTTGATATTGTCCAATGATGATTGAAGAAGCTTTGATGTTGTTGTCATACCCAAAATTTGTTCTACCTTTCTCAGCATACTCATTATGACTAACCCAATTTGTGCAGGTGCATTAATTTCAAGTGGAAATAATACTCATTCTCTTAGTTAGGTACTTCAAGATGTGACCAGTTGATTCTGATTCAAAGTAGTCCTAGGGTTTTCTACAGGGTCATTGTCCTCAAGATTCCTCAGAAGCCTCAGTGTATATCCCTAGGAGAATTAAGGTTTTTCTTCATTGGTGTTAAACATGGTCATTTGAAGACTGGTTAGAGTTTCGTGGCAAGTTGCATTACAAATTATGTCCTTATTTCCAAGGATTCCTCATGGCATGACTCTTGTACCAACTTCATCTTCGACTGTGCAGGTAACAAAGGTCAAGCTTAATTCATGACAGACTTTGTTCGTATCCATGGGGTTGGTTCATTATTTGTTTCCTTTTGATCTTAAGTGAAAGAGTTAGGATTTTCTTATTGTTAGTTTGTGAGCAACATGCTTGGAAATGGTATAGTTTGGATAAAAAAATATCTTAAATTAAGTTTAGACAAATTCTCAAAGTGAAGTTTAAGACTCATAAAAGTTCAAATTGATTAATTGTTTTTTTACAAAGTTTAAGTTCTAATTCAAGCTATGATTTAAGTTGCTATAGTTTCCCATTCAAGGGTTTTTGTACAAAGATGCAAGAAGTGATTCAAATTTACAAGAATAAATTCCAAAATCCCATTTCCTTTCTTTATGTCAAAGTTACAAAGTTTAAGTTGAAAGTATCAAATCCACATCCAAATTTCAAACATGTTCAAATTCCATAATCATCCATATTCACTCACCATTTCAAGTTCACCATTTCAAATGATCAAGGTTCAAATCCAAGTCATCATTATTTCAAAACTTTGGTTCAGTCATATTCACCAAATTTGAGCGTTAAATCATGATCCATTCAAAATTGCAAAATCCAAGCATAAGTGGTCAAGACACAACCCTATTTCCAAGTCAAATCCAATTCAAAATGTCAAGTTCAATACAAGATTCAAAGGTTCTCAATATGCAAGATTGATACAAGATTTGAATTCAAAAGTGTAAAAAATAAGGTTGTTACATGAGATACAAGTCACCACTTAAATCCTACAAAATTGCTAAATCCACAAAGTCTAAGTTCTAAACTCCTTTCTAGCTCTATTTTCCATGCTGTTCCCATACTTCAATCTCCATGATCTCATTTCTACAAGGTTTTAAACCAAAGGCCAGCCCTGCATACACAATCAAAATATATGAAGATGCTGTAATGCCCCTAGTGAAAAGAATAATGACCAAGTTGCTTTACTACTAAAAATCCAGCAATTTTCCCACGTAGGTTTTGTTCATACTAATTATCACCATGAATGAAAATCCATGTACATGAAAAAGAGAAATGAATAAATTGGCGAGAACACACCAGGATATTGAAGCCATTGATCTTGCTACCATTGAGAACGCTTCAAACTCCAATGCCCAAAATCTGCTGCACCACATAGAGCGCTTGTAGGTATCTCGGAGTTTGACATCAATGAACAAGGAGCTAAAGCACGATCAAGAATAACACTAACAATTTTGCAAATAAAGGGCGAGCCAAAAACATCTTCCTTGCATTCTTGGTGATGATCCTGAAAGATTTAACGTAATCGAATAGACACAAATTATAGCATATTATTTAATCAAAAAATAATCAAGAATAATTAAAATAGTGTACCTTGTCGAATTGGAGTGAGGCGAGTGAGTATGAGATGATTACTAACTTTATTTCCGTTTAGGATTTTCGGAGTATGTTAATTGTCTAATGGAGAGACACTTAAATAGCTAAATGACTGAGGACAAAGACCTCTCATTAGGCTTAATTGAATGGTCGAACCCATCACGGTCTATTCAGACACAAAACCCAATCAAACAATTCATCTATTTATTGTTTAATAACAATAGATCATAATATAATTAATTAATAGTTAATTATGTCAATCCATATTTTATTAATTAAATAATTAATCTAACAGATCCATCTCCAAGTTAAGCTTATGAAACAACAATTGAAACTTTCTTTGCTAAAGAAGGAAATTGTAGGTAACACACCTAAAGACATGACAAAAATCAGAGAGCATTTACAAACATAATCAAATCAAAAATGGGAACTTATTTAATACCATATTTTAGTAACAATTCCCAACATAAATGATTTGTCTAGAAATTTCCAAAACAATACACAAACATGCTGAATTGAAAAACGAAAGGATCGAAGATACAACGAGACATGTTCAAACTGAAATGGAAAGTTCATCATCACACATCAATTTGAAATTACAGCACTTGAGCTTATATAAAGTAGGAAACATACTCACATATCGCTACAAAAGGAATCCCAGTGAAAATAGATCACGAAACACACACGCAACAGAGAAATTGGGAAAAACACCAACATACATCACAAGCACGAATTGCAATAGTACATACACATACACATTACCAGCACATATGCATTGAAGATTGAATGAGCAGAGGAAGAACAAAAACATACCTGGAAGTCGTCGCCGCTGCGCCAAAATTCTTCGAAGGTACGTAATCAACACAATCCTCATGCTTAAACTTATGAAAATTAATTAAGGATTTGTAGAGCTTCAATTTGAGGTCTCTGATTTGAATTCAAGAATAATCGTATGCGAGAGAGAGAGAGATTAGTGAAAGAGGGAAAGAAGGTCAGACATGGGAGAGGAAGAGAGGAGAGTTGGAGTTGAGATTAGTGTGTAATGCGGAAAAGGAGAATGTTGTTATTCTTCTTTGTGTTGTTCCCGTTTGATCCTCATGGATCTGATTGAACCCGCCTGGGCCTAAGGGCAATGGCCCATGCCTTTTTCTTTTCTTTAAACACCAAGTGTCCCTATGGACCTAAATTAGGCTCAGTTGGGTTGCTACTTGGTCTAGACTCCCCTAACTAAGATTTACACCTTTTCTTTCTTTAACTTAGTTTTCATTTTTTTATTATTATTTTGAACTCTTGATTTAATTGTTAGGTTCTTTTTAGATATCAATTAAATCTTTAATTTTGATTAATTAAATTTTTAGTTGATCAATTGAAATTCTTAAAATTCCAATTGAATACTTAAAAATCTACTTAATCTTAATTATAGTTTTAATTAATTTTGAGTTTAATTTCGGCTAATTACTGACAAGTTTTTATAGAAATCTTTATGAATGTTAAATAATCCCGGTGCGTGATCCTAATGATTTTGATCTCCACATTCCCTTAGGTTTTCGATTCAATCTTATCTTCAATAAATTAAATCAGGTTAAATCTTAGGTTTTAATTTCTTGCATGACAAATTCTATGATAGTCTCCCTACAATCGTAACCTTAAGATCATAGAATTATAGTAGGTTTCCCTTCTTAAAACTAAAATCTTTTCTCAAAAAATACAAAAACACTTAACTAATACAATATGTATTCCGCGCCATGAGCCTTAAGTATATGGAAAAAGATGAGCATGAGTTTTCCTTACCTCTGATCATTTGTACGAAATACTCGTTCCTACTGTCATAGACTTTAGTGCGATGCGTATCTCTAACTCTTTTCAGAATCTTAATAAAAACACCTCATGAATCCCAAATCTTTTTTTCTTCGGGCTTTTTCCGTTTAAAATCTTTTCAAAAAGGGCATGCTACTTAGCATCGTTCATAAAAAAAAACACAACAAACCAAAATTTTTTCAACACGAACTACAGAGTTCTGATTACCTCTAAGATACGTAGGCACTGGATTGTAAATTCAGACGAACTCAATAATAAAAAACTTTTATTTTTTCCTTAAGTAATCATATTTTTTCCCTTTAGCAAGTTTATAGATATCAGATACCTTTCATGCCTAAACAACTTAGATGGTTTCCATCAAGTACGATGAATGTAGGGAGGTGCTAATACCTTCCCCTTACATAACCGACTTCCGAATCCAACATGGTTGCGATGACCATACCCTATCCTTTTTCCCATAGATTTTCTCGATGTTTTTCCTTTCTTTTCATGGGAATAAATAAACTTCGGTGGCAACTCTCATAAGTCAACCCGTGATCGTTCAACCCTTGTTTTGCGCATCACGAAGATTATATTTTTCGAGGTACGACAGTTGTTTGATTGATTTTGAGACAATGTGATTTTGAAAGAGTTTTATAAAAAAAATTGTTTTTTTTAACAAGTGAGGAAGAAGAAGGATTCTACGTGTTTTGTACAAGCAGCGCTTAGAGATACAATTCCGTAATGTTTACGAAGACGCATCTCCGTATTTTTTTAACATTAAGTCAAATTTCTATTGACTTAAAATGCGTCAGAAGATACATCTATAAAAATATTTTAATATTTTCATGTGGTACTCTAGTAAAACACAAATACATTAAAAAAATTCTCTTAAATAATTGGAAGGTGAAGATTTACCATAAACTTCATCAAATGAAAAGTTCACGAGAGACAATCCTGTCCCATAATACATACTTGTTAAAGCAAGACATTTTCCTAATGGCTCTTTAATGGAATCCACACTAGATCATACGCCTAGTTATGCATGGATGTAAGTGGAAAATAAACAATGTAACTAATAAAAGTGTAATGAATGAGGCTTGACTTCAACTGCGAGATAACACTTGGATTCCTTCACCATAGTCTAAACACATCCACTCACTTTGTGTTGATCAACATCTCAATCAAGGTGTGAAGACGTGGAACATAAATGACGTTACTAATATGTTTCTATTAGATATGGGTGAAATGATAATCCATACACTCTACCATTCAGATCCTAGTTACTTCACGTTGAAGTTGGATTTGAATGATAATCCCAGTTTGAGTCCATAAACAAATTTAGAACCATATTTCTATTAATTTTAATTTTGTAGTAAAATTTATTCGAAGTGAATTTAGTATTAGTAAGGATGACTTAACAAGTCATCAAAATTTTAAATTTCTTATTCTTTGTATTGATGCTAGTATTATTAATAAAATGAGTATATTTTTTGATCTGACTTGATCAGAAGGGGATCACAGACTAGCCACACGCTGTTGGACCGCTACCTGTTCACCGGTGATGAGAAGGAGAAGGGGGGTGTACCTGCAAGACACTCGGATGTCAAAGTCAGAAATTGGGCAGAGTGAGAGCAAAGTACAGAAAGGGCAAGATGTGAATTACCTGACCCTCTTGTGGAAGAGGGTATTTATAGAGATACCCCAGCGCTGGGCCAACGGTCACTTGTGTTGGACTGGATTGACAGGCCCAACCCAGGTGACTGCTAGGGCTTACGTGGCGTAGTGAAGACCAGGACGTGGTCTTTGCCCTAATCCTACTGTCCCGAGATCTCCGGAAAGTGGATTTGACCTGCTCTTTCGGAGGTGGGCAGTTGGTAGGTGACGTGTCCCCGCGGAGGGGAGCACGTGGAGAACGTGTGAAGGACACGTTATTCTGCCCGACAGGAGGGCGGGTTCTGTCCGCGGGGGGTAGGTCTTGTCCTCGGAGGGTAGACTTCGTTGAACGGGGAGTCTCCAGCCCGACGCAGTTGGGGTAGGCCTTCCTCGCACGGAGGCCTTTCTGGCTTGTCGGGGACTCTTGCCCGACGCGGTACCCGGACAGGATAGGGCCTGGTGGGACATTATTGGGCTGGGCCCGCGTGGTCGGCCCGGGGCCCAGGTCAGAACAGGAGCCCCCCAAGTCGTTGCTCCGAGGGGGGAACGAGGACTTGATGACGTCGTTCCGGGGAAGTGGACTGGCCCGGGGGAAGGTCCTTCAGCGCGAGCACGCGTGTTCTATGTCGTCGGTTATCCGGGCTTGAAGACGGGTATTGGCGAGGAGAGGTGAAGGGGCGCGTCTGTCTGCTTCCGCCACGTGTCACGTGTTGGGTGGCTGCTAGGGCGGCTACCTTAGGGTACTCAAGTGTCTAGCGACGCTTCGAGTCCCGTGCAGGGGTATAAGTAAGCGAGCCCCTGCTCATTTCTCACTTTTCGCCCTCTTGCTCTTAAGTTTCCTGCCTGCTGTCTCGCCGCCGTCTGATATCTCCGCCGTCACAGCCGCCGCGTTCTCCGTCGTAGATTTCATCGCAGTAAGTTTCCTTTCTCTTTTCTTCTGTTTTTCTCGTTTGTTTTATGACCGTGGTCGGGGCCGTTTGAATGCCCCGAGGAGAGGCGAAGATCTCTGCCGTTCTAGGATTTTTTTTAGGGTTTTTAATATGAATGTCCCGGGAAGAGACGCTAGTTCCGATGAGTGTCCCGGGGAGGGAAGCTTTTTCCGATGAATGCCCCGGGGAGGGATTCTTTATTCCGATGAACGTCCCGGGGAGCAACGTCTATTCCGACAGACGCCTCTGAGGAGGGTTTTCAGTTCGGGTCATACTGATAACCGGGGAGGTGGTAGGTTAGGGCAGATCCACCGGGGACGATGCTCGGGGAGTCCTCGTCGCCCTTTCACTTGACTTACGGTGGAAGGGTGAGTTTGATCTCTGTCATCGAATTCACCATTACCTTCTACTTTTCAGGTGTTAATGACTATGCTCGTCTTGGGCACAATGGCCGAGGATAATGAGCCGGACGTCCCCTATTTTGATGAGCGCGCCGTTTCGATCGGAGACTGGGTGGCCGAGAAGCCTCTAACCACGCCCTCCTGCTTTGCTTCTGATCCGACAGGGGCCTATGCCACCGTGGAGGACCGGGAAGAGGGGGATCCCCAAAACTGGCAAGTCTACCGTCCCCGGCCAGGTCATCTAATCTGCTCGAAATACGGGCGGATGCGCTTTCCGATGTATGAGTTTTACTTCAAAGAGGCTAGGCTCAAGTTGCCCTTTTCGGACTTCCATCCGGGCCTCTTCGACTGGCTGAGGTTGGCCCCATCGCAGCTGCACCCTAACGCCCTGGCTTTTATTCGGGCCTTCGAGCTCGTGTGCCAATATCTCCAGTTCGGCGTCACGCTGCCGCTGTTCTTTCGTATTTTCCATATGCAACGACAGTCGGTGAGTGGTCGACATGGCTGGGTGTCGTTCAAGCAGCCAGACAGGCTTTTCAGAACGTATATGGATTCTGTCCGAGATTTCAAAGGTCGCTTTTTCGTGTTCATCCCGATCACACACGAAGGGGTCCATTCTTTATATTCGGAGGGGGAAAGGATAGCGGATGGTCGTCGCGAGGCCGTCATGCTGCCCCGGGTGCACGTGGAGTGGTCCCTGGAACATTATTCTCGAGGAACAGGTCGATATATTGTGCGGGCGGGGTCGCTCAATGACGAGGACATGGCCAGCTATCTGAAGATAGTTTCCTTCGTGCGCAATTTACCGCCGTCGAAGCTGGTCACCCCCGATGCCCGGTATATCCTCGACAGTTACAGAAACATTCGCGAGACGCCGATGCTGATCATCACAAAGGCCCTACTCGAGTGTGCCTCGTAGGAGGATGCCCTGTGCTACCTAGGTGGTGGACGCCTCATCCTTTTTCGACCTGATATCCTTATGTTTTTACTGACCAGTTTTCTTTGTTGTGCAGGGAATATGGCTTCTGTCAAGGAGCGAGTGAAGAAGTTGTGTGCGTCAAGGGCTGTCGTTCCTCCGAAGACGCGGGTGGCTCAGTTGCCCGGGCAGTCTTCCGCGGAACAGGATGTGAGGGGGTCGTCGGCTTCCTCTACCGGTAGCCAGTCGCCTACTTCTCAAGGGGCCCCGAAGAGAGCGAGAGTTCAGGAGGATACGCCCGTGGTCGACTTATCGATGGAGTCTTCCGAGGAGGGTTACGCTATCGCTCCTTGTCACAAACACCCCATCTATTTCCATGGGGCTAGGTCGCCCAGCATTCCTGCGGGGGAGGTGAAGGCGATTCTGGGTGCTGACCGTGCTACGAGGAGGCAGGTTATGACCGAGGACTTGGCCGCGTTGATGCGGACTTTCACTACGGCGATGGTCCTGAGCGAGGAAAGCTGCTCGTCTGTCGAGCTGTCAAAGCTGCAAGGGGATCTCGCTTTCGCGTAGTCCCGACTGAATAAGGCAGCCGAGGATTTGGAGGCGAGCTGAGGGAAGGTGACTCAGCTGACCGGAGAATTGGAGAAGACTCGCGGGGAGGTTGACCTCGAGTGCAAGAGGTGCGGCGGCGTCAAAGAGAAGCTGAGGGTAATTGAGGAGGAATTGCGGGCGTCGAAAGATCGTGTGGTGGAGCTCGAGGGCGATCTTTTTCCTGGTGATGACGAGACTGATGACGATAGGTTGCTGGTTACCCGGGAGGACCTGCTTTCCAGGATATGCGTGTTGGAAGGGGATTGCCTAGATGGTTTTGCCGCGGGCTTCAACAGCTCCGTTGTGCAGCTCAGGGTGGTGAACTCTGGTGTCGCCTTCGCCGAGGATGGGATCGGCCCCTTCCACGAGATAGTCGACGGCCGGGTGGTCGACCCCAGCGCCGAGGAGTCTGGCACCGTCGTCCCTGTCGTCGAGCCTGAAGCTGATGGAGAGGAGGGAGCATAGACTAGCCTCGGGTCTGCGTGCCCGCGTATTTCGGCCTGCGTGCCATATTTTGTATTTTGTTATTTTCTTTGTCGGGCCTGCGCGCCCTTGTTTATGTAATATTGACTACTGGGCTGGTGCCCGCTTTTGATTAATATATTTTGAGAATTGTCTAAGTGTGCGCCTCGTTTTTGCATGTTGTTTATGCTTGTTTTATTTTTGCAAGTACTTGTATGCTTGAAATGTATGTATGTTTGAAATGCCTGTTTAGTATGCCTTTGGGCCTATCCGGGGTGGTAGCTCGACGACGATTATTTCCGGCGGTGTGGGGAACTGGCCGGCTGGTCGGCTTTGTTGCCTGACCGGTTCGGGGGTAGTTCTCCCCGTGGCATGAACGTCCCATCGCGAGCTGGGTGTCCTGCCGTTGTTGGAACGACGGTGGGGAATCTCGATCAAGGTGTTCCCCTCCGAGCAAGGACTTCTGCCCACACATGCATGAGGCAGGGCTTGCTTTTTCTCTGGTCGTTAGTAGACGCGAGGAGGTGCAGTGGTACCATGTCGCCCCCCAGTGGTCGCGACGATGGATCATCGCGGGCAGTGTCTAACTGTAGTACCGCTTAAGTTTCTCTGCATTCCATGGTCGAGCTAGTTGTTCCCAGTGTAGGTTTTCGAGGTAGTAGGCCTTGTGCTCCGTCTTGTCGTGGACACGGTAGGGACCTTCCCAGTTTGTGGCTAGTTTACCCTCGTGTGAGTCCTTCTGGTTTCTGCGCAAGACTAGGTCGCCGATTTAGAAGGCGCGTTTGAGGACTTTGTTGTCGTGGCGGAGTGCAACCTGCTGTTTCAGTCGGGCTTCCCGAAGGGCTGCTCCTGAACTAATCTCCTCGACTGGGTCGAGCTCCTCTCGTAAGGCATCATCGTTGTCTTCGGTGTCGAGGGGAGCTTCAGTTCGTCTAGATGGATCGCGTATCTCGACCGGGATCACTGCTTCGGTTCCATACGTGAGGTGGAATGGGGTCTCCCCCGTAGTTGAATGGGGCGTAGTTCGGTACGCCCAGAGGACGTTGTGGAGTTCCTCGACCCATGCCCTCTTTGCGTCGTTTTAGTCCCCTGAGTATGACCCTGTTTGCAGATTCTACCTGGCCGTTTGTCTGGGGATGTTCGACTGAGGTGAAATGGTGTTTGGTTCCGAGCTTGGTGATGAAGTCTCAGAAGTTTTTGTCCGTGAACTGCGTGCCGTTGTCGGTGACGATGGCGAGCAGGACCCCGAATCTCGCGAGGATGTTTCGTTTGTAAAATCCAAGTATGTTGTGGGCCGTGATTTTGGCCAGGGCTTCGGCCTCGATCCATTTGGTGAAGTAGTCCACGCCCATGATGAGATACTTGTTCTGATAGGATCCTAGAGTGAATGGGTCGAGGATGTCCATCCCCCACCAAGCGAACGACCACGGGGAAGAGAGGGATTTTAGTTCGGTCGGTGGAGCGAGGTGCATGTCCCCGTGTCTTTGACATTTGTCACATTGCTTGATGTGCTCCCTTGCGTCTGTTTGCATCGAAGGTCGATAGTATCCTGCTCGTAAGGCCTTCCTTGCTAGGGATCGTCCTCCGAGGTGCTGCGCGTTGATGCCCTCGTGGATCTCTTCTAGGACGGCTGCGGCCTGGGAGTTGTCGATGCATTTGAGGAGTGGGGTCGCGAAGCCCCTGCGATATAGTTTGCCCTCAAGGAGGACGTATGAGCAGGCTCGTTGTTTGGTCGTGCTTGCCTCCTTAGGGTCGACTGGTAGGCGGCCTGTGCTGAGGTAGGTGTGTAGCGGTGTCATCCAACAGTCGGTATCTCCTATTGCATTGATGTCGAGCGGGGCGGTGGCCGCTTTGGTGCTCGGCTGCGATAGGACTTCTTGGATGACTGACTTGTGGCCTCCTCTCTTTTTGGTGCTCGCTAACTTTGAGAGAATGTCGGCTCGAGTGTTTTGCTCGCGCGGGACGTGCTGAATCTCCGCGGAGTCGAAACTTTGTAATTTTTCGGTGATAAGTGCTAAGTATTCGGCGAGGTTGTCGTTTTACGCTTGGTATTCTCCTCGCACTTGCGAGGCGACCAGCTGGGAATCTGTGTAGATTTTAATTTCTCTGGCCCTGAGGTATGATGCCAGGCGAAGTCTGGACAAGAATGCTTCGTACTCGGCTTGGTTGTTAGTCATCGGGAAAGCCAGCGTGAGGGAAACCTCTATGATGGTGCCCTCTTCGTTGTCGAGGATGATGCCTGCTCTGCTGCCCATGGAGTTGGAGGAACCGTCCACGAAAATGGTCCATATGTGGTTCCCCGTGGTAGGGTCGGGTGAGGAGGTCATCTCGGCAACAAAATCGGCAGGGCTTGGGCTTTGATGGCTTTCCGGCCTTCGTAGACGATGTCGAACTCAGATAGCTCTAACGATCATTTCAGCACGCGTCCAGCCATGTCGGGCCGGCCGAGGAGCTGGCGGATGGGCTGATCGGTGTGGAGCACGATGGTGTGTGTTAGGAAGTAATGTCGGAGCCGTCATGCGGCGGTGATGAGGGCTAGGGCAACTTTTTCGATCAGCTGGTATCGGACTTCGGGACCGTGGAGGGCTTTGCTCGTGAAGTAGATTGGCTTTTGCCCCTCTTCGGTTTCTCTGATGAGAACGGCACTGACGACCTCGTTAGGTACGACCAGGTATAGGTATAGGGTTTCGCCCATCGCGGGTCATGTCAGCACCGGTGGTTCAGACAAAACACGTTTGAGGTGGCGAAGGGCTTGCTCGCACTCCTCTGTCTATTCGAACACGGTCTCCTTCCTGAGTAGTTTGAAAAAGGGGAAGTCGTGCTGTGCAGATTTGGCGATGAACCGGGAAAGTGAGGCGAGCACGCCATTGAGGGATTGGATGAACTTCTTCGTGGTGGGTGTGGTGATTTCCGAAAAGGCGTGGCACTTGTCCGAATTCGCCTCAATCCCATGCTCGGTTAGGTAGTAGCCTAGGAATTTTCTTGCGCGGACGCCAAAAGTGCATTTCTCCGGGTTGAAGCGCATTCGGCAGTTCCTCGCTGTGTCGAAGACATTTCTGAGATGGGTGTCGCTACTGCGAAAATCGGCGCCGGCTGGACAGAAGAGTCGCCACCGTGCGTTATTTATCCCACGGGGAGGGAAAGGAAACGCTCAGAGTAAACCTCGCACAACACGGGAAAGGTATGGTCATCGCAACCAAAACCTGGATTCGGGAGTCGGTTACGCAAGGGGAAGGTATTAGCACCCCTCACGTCCGTCGTACTCGACGAGATCCACGCTTGTTTTCGGGTACGGATTATTATTTCTATCTACTCTACAGGTTAGGGGTTAAAAGAAAATAAGATGACTCGGCAAAGTATCGCACTTTATGCCTACGTATTCTCGTCTGGAACGAGAAATCAGAGTCAACGTAGTTCGCCTACCTACGGGAAAGGAGGGGAAGGTTGCTCGCTAGGATATCACATCCTATGCCTACGTACTCCCACACAGTATGGAAGATCAGAGCAAACGTAGTTCGGGCCACGGAAGACACAAGCTTGTCTTGGTTGATTTTATTCCTTCTGAAAAAGGTTTTTCTGATTAACAGTCCAAGCGGACAAAAATGACGTCTTGATGAGTTAACATTCTTTTACGGAAGAAGTGTCTTTTATCGTGTTTGAAATTTTATTGTATTTTTCTGTTTGTTTTTGAGGAAGAAGAGACAGAACTCTAACCTACGGTTGCGAAGGGAATCAAACTAACCTACTGTTATCATGCATGGGTTAAGACCTAGTGTCTATCATGCTCCTCTCTTGCACAGAGAGAAACAGAGATCCTAAGGGAATAGACGGAAACAGAAACAATATCAGATATATACAGTAAAACAGTAAAATGCATGGATGCAGCAATACAAGCGAGGCAAGGGAGTCCCACTCAACCTCGAACTTAGAAAACAATAGGCAAAAGTGAACAGACTTCACTTTCAACCCAACAGGGTAAACAGCAAACAATACAGTCCAGAAAAACCCATCAATACATCAAGAAATGAAATACAGCAAAAATAAACAGCCACAGCAGCTCTGCACCACATCAGACTTCAAGTAATCTCCAATCAGCTACAAGCATCAACCTCCATCTCCACAGCCTCCCAGCAAGGTCTTGATCATCAGTCTTCCATCTACAATGGCTTTTCTTCAAATCTCAGGCTCCAGGAGGAATGTCAGTCAACCAGATGAAGTTATGAATGTTAGACAGTCAATTACCTACCAAGGGTGGTTCATTAACTATTAACATTAAACAGAAAGTTTCCCCTCAAAAGTTCTATCTTTCAAATACATTCACTGATCCTTCCAAAGGAAGGAGGTGGGTATTTGATAGAGACTTTGAATCATAAGGAAAGGATGGATGCAGACAAAGCATTCCATGTTTGAGAAACAAGCTTTCTAATCTAGAGCTCTGCCTAGCTCCTAAACCCTAATCTCCTCAACAGCTGCTAGCAGGAATCTCCTCATCAACTCTGGAAGTTGGTCTTCAAGCTCTGGATCTCCAATGACTTCAACATCACAGGTCTTCAGCTCCCCCAATCCCCAGACAATCCCAATACCCATACAGACAAACAATAATCCCCAAAGGGCACACCACACCAATCAAGCAAATACAGACAGTAATATACTAATAGCAGTAAGGGAATCCTAGTGATTTCTAAAGGATCTAATAACTACCCATAGTCCCTATAGTCCCATAGCCAAAATATTCAATCTCTAAGTCCTAAGGGAAATGAACTGATTCACCTAAGTCATCACTTAAACCCTAATTTTATTCATGTTGTTCACACTTAAACTAAACACCTAAAATTAATTCCTAAAAATATGAACTAAATTGCATGTACAAGCTACATGTCTAAACTAATCAACCTAAAAAGAATGGATGAAAAATATTAAAGCAACTAGTAGAACAAAAATTATCAAAATCATGTATGAAATGAAATACCTAAAATAGGCATTTATTTGGAAAATATGGGAAAAATATCAAATAAAAAATAAAATGCAATTTTTATTTTTTATAATTTTTTAGACATCTTGGAGAAATTAATGCAAAAAGAACCATTTGAAAATATGCATTTTTCTATTTTTTATGATTTTTAAAAGATGCAAAAATATTAAAGGAAATAAAAATGACAAAATATGGAAATTAAATGGGAGGGGTGAGAATAGCATCTGCGCCCTAGTTATTTTTCCAGGTGGGCCACAGAGCAGGGGTGCGAATATCAAATTCACTGGGCCCAGCATGCTTCAGAATTTAAACCAAAAAACAAAAAAAACACAAACGGTGCAGATAGTAGAATTCTTAGTTGAATAATATTGGGCCTTGGCTGAGAGGGGTGTCATTAGCAAGGAATTCCAAAGCCTACTCAGAAACTTAAGTGAAACGGGGCGTTTCACTCCTAGGACTTCCCTCCGTTTTCTTTTTAAATCAGAGCCATTGGATTAGATCTCCAGTCAAAGTCAAATACCCCATCGTGCGGTTCAGACATCGTCTTCAACCTTGAGCAACCCTAGGGTTTCAGAAAACCCTAACCATGCACGAATCTTACACTCCTCTGTTCTCCTTCGTCCCTCCATGAAATCACACAATTTAAAGAGCAAAGATGCTCTATCAACTCTCCTCTACACAACCATACCATTATCTCTTTCTGAAACTCACTCAAGAAGCAAACCCGATAGGGGTAACAGATAGAATCCACCATGAACACCTGTCATCAACCATACCAAACCTTGCCAATTTTTACCCTAACATAACCTACATCTTTCACTGATCATTCTAAGCAACTAATCTAAGATTATCTCGCATTATTCTTGATGTTCTAAGCTCCAACAGAATTAGCGCACCATTGATAATCTCCATTAAACCTCTCCAAACTCTGTGAAAATCATCACCTAACCACCTAGGTCTCTAATACACTAACAATCCTATGCCATGAGCACTATGCTAGCTAATTCGAAGGAAAACATACCTGGTGCAAATTCTTGAAAACAGGTACCAAAATCCTTGAATCTGATGCTTGCAGTGATTGGAACTTGCTCAGTGACCTTGATTAGGAGTTCTGTATGCAATGAACCTTGTGCAAACTCTTTGAATCTTGTACTTGAAACCTTTTTGCAAATTGGATGATGAAGATGGATGGTACAATCCTTGCTCCAATCTGCCAAATCCTTGATGGAATTCTGATTTAGGAAAGGTATTGATGATGATCCAAGCAAGAAATGTGGAAATTGATGGAGATTTGAGAGGGTTTGAGAAGCTTTTGCAAAATGAAGAAAGTGAGTGAAACTTGTGATTTTGAGAGAATGAGATCACCAACCATGGCATGAACCATATCACATCAATATATACATGAGGTTAGAAACTCCTAGAAGCTTGGAGAAGCTTCCCTTGCTCAATTTCCCTTGGATTTGGTTTATGTATCTTCCATTACAAGTAACCATGGATAACTCCCAAAATGTGAACTAAGCTCAAAATTCTACTTTAGCCAATGTCTTTAAAATGATCTTTCCATTCAAAATGACCTATAATTTTGCTTCATTTGGTCAAAGTATGAAAAATCTCATTTTTAAGTCCATTTTTATTCATTAAATCCAACAATTTTGAAACCTTGTGCTATGAATCTTTCCAATCTCTCATGGTCACTTTTCTAGACTCAAAATGTCATTTGGAACAAGTTTTATGTTGTAAAGTTTTCCATTTGAAGCTTCCTTGTATAAGTTTTGGGCATAGGTTAAAATGACCTGTAATTCTCAAATGACCAAAATACCCTTTGCTTGCCAAGACCATAAGTAGAGTTCCACAAATCATATGAAGGCATACTATACCATTCTAGAAAGCTAAGGCAATGAGGAACAACTATTATGTTGACCAGAAATTCATTTTAAATCTCCTTGAGGGGTAAATATTGCTTGGAAGTCAAGTCACTTTCACAGACAAAATTTCAGATACCTCAGATGACCTGTAACTTGCAAGGACCATAACTTGAGTTCTATAAATCTCCTTGATGTCTTCCACCACTCAAATTAAAGGTATTGAGATCCTCTACAAGTTTTATGTTGGCCAAGGATCCATTTGAAGCTTGCATTTTGACTTATCTTGCTTGGAAATTTGACCTAAACTAGGGGATTTTACACAGAAACCCTAATTTAGAAACTCCTCTTCTCCTTGATTTCTATTGAACTCTTCTTAGCATAACAACATATACTCTTCTACATGTCAAATGATGAACCCCACATCTCTCCAATAGCCCTTAATGCCTTTCAATCAGTCAATTGACCTAGAGTTGACCCAGATGAACCCTAGGTGGCTGTCTTCAACTGTAATTCTTGTGATCATACCAATGACTTGTCTCCTTCTCCAAATGACTTTCTAAGTCCTCCAAGATGTCTAGATACTCCCCATGCCTTCAATTCACAGCTCATACTTTCCTTATTGATCCCCAGATACACTCAGTTAGGAGATAGATGAACTGCTTGATCCATTGACTTGATAGCTTCCCCAATTCTTTCTGATGACTTGAATGAGATTGAAATTGAATAATAACCTCTTGATAGGCCTCCAGAGATGAGAATAATGATTGGTCCCCTGTTGGATGACTTGCTATGCTTATGCTATGCAGATGAGTAACCTATGTACATCACTCTATATGCAAATGCTAATGATATTGAAACATAAACCAAGTGAATAAGGTTGGGCAAATTTTAGGGTGCAACAGCTGCCCCTATTCAAGCGACTTGGACCCGATTGGGTGAAGAGCCCGGAGCCTTCAGACATTCGCGGTACGAGACGGTTGAATACTAGGAACCCAAAAATTTGCCAACCGCAGAAATAAGCTGCACCACTGCTTGAGGAACGACATTCATCAGCTGAATCTGACTGTCACGACAACCCACTGATCTCGTGCTGAGGATTATTTTCATCAGCCTGAAAAAGATTTTTATCATCGCAGAGATAGAACATTGTCCACGTCAGGACGCCTGCTTCGTCAATTCGGAAAACTTCAACAACTTTGCTGGGGATGGCTCGTTCGCCTTCTTGTCAGAAATAAATCGTCCACGTTAGGAATAAACTCTTCCACGTTAGGAATAACACCGTCCACGTTAGGAATAACATCGTCCACGTAAGGAATAACACTTCGTCTGGATCTGTCCACGTCAGGACGAAGCTCACTGGGTTATGAATACTTCATCCACGTTAGGACTCATCCTTCCACGTTAGGAATACATGTCCACGTCGGGACCCACCTTTCCACGTAAGGAATATATCGCTTTTCCACGTAAGGAAACCATCTATTGTCTGGGTTTGTCCACGTAAGGACTCCAATCTTTCCACGTAAGGAATACAAATTTCCTTCCACGCAAGGAACACAATTTTCTTCCACGTAAGGAATAAAATTCTTGATCTGTCCACGTAAGGACTCAATCTTTCCACGTAAGGAATCACCTCTTTCCTCGATCTGTCCGCGTCAGGACTAAACTTTCCACATAAGGAATCAATCTCTTTCCACGTAAGGAAAACATCTCTTCATCCACGTAAGGAATACAAACTTTTCCATGTAAGGAATGCTCTTTTCCACGTAAGGAATAACTCTTTTCTGGACCTGTCCACGTTAGGACTACATTGTCCACGTTAGGACCCACATTTCCACGTAAGGAATACATCGTCCACGTTAGGAATAACACCGTCCACGTTAGGACTCACCTTTCCACGTCAGGAATACAATTTTTCCGCGTAAGGAATCAATCTCTTTTCCACGTAAGGAATACAACTTCTTTCCACGTAAGGAATAAAATTCTCAATCTGCCCACGTAAGGACTCGAAGCTTTCCACGTAAGGAATAAACTCATCTTTCCACGTAAGGAATAAACATGTCCACGTCGGGACTACATCGTCCCCGTCTTGATTTGTCCACGTCAGGACTCGCCTCTTGACTTACTGAGAAAATAAAACTTGTCCACGTTAGGACCCCTATCTCAAACTGCTGAAGAAATAAACTTGTCCACGCCAGGACTTGCGCGTCTTTGACTTGCTGGGGAAGTAAGACTGTGTCCACGTCAGGACTCATACTTTGCCCACAACACGAAGAAGGATAAACTTGTCCACGTCAGGACTCTATACTCAATCAATACCGAGAACTCGAAGCCGTCCACGTTAGGACTAACACATACCGTCAAACTGGAAGAAATGTCCACGTTAGGACTCCACATTCCATCAATTCTACGAAATCGAACCTGCCCACGTTAGGACTAGCATCTCCCATCAGCCCGGGGAATTAAAACTGTCCATGTTAGGACTCCGCTTTTCTAGCACGAAGAAAACCTGTCAAGAAATTGTCCACGTTAGGACTCATCCTTCCATTGGTCCGCAAACTTCTTATCACTGACGTTATAGCAACTTTGAGGCTGACTCTACTGGGGATATTTGGAAACCAAACTACCGGAGGCCTGTTCTGATAACTAGCGACAGCCTCTGAAATTCTGGTTCATGAAACCTTTTAATGCTGACGTAACAACAACCTTGAAGGAAACAATCCGCTGGTCGGACCAGAGAAACTTCAACAAGAAACACTGGCGGGGAAATAAGTAACTCTGCTTAGGGACAAAGAGAAATTTATCCTGCTGACTCTGTGGGGAGTAGTGCAAAAGCTGACACTTCGTTGAGTGTCTCATGCCGAGACTTCGAATGTTCATTGATTTATTGGAGCAAGAACTCCTCCCATCTGCAAGAGAGCAATACTCGAAACAGCGGTTAGCCAACCTGGTTCATGTTTCAACATGCATGCGTTTATCAATGATGCAATGCTCCATTTGACATGGAAATGCTACGCTTTTTTCGGTGGATGCAAGTATGACACTATATGCCGATGCCAATATGACACTATATGCCAATGCAATATATGCCAATGCAAATGCAGACTCGAACTGCTGGGTACAGAAACTGCTTCAGCAAAATAAATGCTGAAGATAATGCCAACTTCGCTGGGGATAGCCAGATGCTACAGAATTATTCCAGCAAAATAAATGCTGGAAGAGTGAAGTCGACGCAGCTGGGAAGTTGGGAACTTAATACCAATCACCTCATTGAAGGAACACCCTGCTGGGGGAATATATCTCTGCTGGAGAATGGCAGAGGTGCCTGGTATGATTGGACTTCTGCTGGAAGGTGAACGGGTATCACACGGTATTCTGACAAAATAAATGCCAATGCGCCACACCAACTCTGCCGGGGAGAGTCTCAATCTTCGAATTCCACTGGGAGGAATGAAGACACTGGTTGGAAAGAGAACTCCGCTGGGGATGGGATGATTCTCTTGGGAAAAATTAACTGACTCCACTGGGGGAGAGAGTAAATGACCCCGCGGGGAAAGGTAAACTGCCTGAATACAGCTCACAAAAATTAATCTTCTACGGCTAAACCGCTCTGTTTGAGATACACTGTCTGAATACAGCCTTATAATTTTGGGATCGTCAATTCTGGTGAGGATAGATGACTTTGCTGGAGCATGCCCTCTGGATAAGCTACAACTAGCTGGGGGATTCTATCCTTCTTCAGGAAGAACATGCATGACCTGCGTGGGGATCAAGTCTTTCGCTATTGCAATCATTTGATCATCTTCCTCGTATGGTCATGAAACCTGCAACAACACAAACAAGACAAGACAAGCCTATGCAACCAAATCGACTCAGGTTAGTGACGTTATCTTCAGTTAATTCAAAGCTTTAACAATCATTGGCAAGGGCCAGTGATGTTATACACATGCTAGTTTCAATAAACTTAGGCGTTTTATCATGCACAAAACAGTAAAGAACCAGCATCAAGTACTGAACAACATATTTTATTGATTGGGCCCCTGAATGGGCGGAGTTTTTGTACACGGGATGTAACTCCTGAAAAGAGGAAGCTACGCAAAGCGGATATACAAGTATGCACAATAAGCATAAATACTTTGACAAATTAAATTTTGTACACATGTCGGCAACGGGATGCAGACGAACACCACGAACTGATCCTCCCATGACTCGCCCGACTCTAATGCTTTCCCAGTATTCACTCTTCCGAAGAGGTTGTATCTGATAATCGACTCCTCAGGTATATTCTCCCGCATTGTTGCTCACTGCAATATCAAATTCGGACCGCAGTCATTTGCTTTTCAAATCCCTAACTTTTGCGTGAACCGCCCTTTACGGGTTTTCAGTTCACCGGGATACCCCTTTTTGCCGAAGCCACCCAGTGTAGGTTTTCAACTTCGCGGGTGTACATTTTTTTCAATTTTTATCCCTAACTTTTGCCCGAACCTTTCATTCTGTTTTTGGTTCGCCAGGATGCCCCATTTTTGCCTGGACTCTCTTTTTTCTGTCCAGCGGGTCAATTTTAAGCAAAGTATTTTTTAACTGCGTCCGAATTCACAGGTGACGTGAAGTCTTCACCGTCCATGGTGGACAACAATAAAGCTCCTCCTGAAGAGACTTTTCTGACGACGTATGGCCCTTCGTAGTTGGGGGTCCACTTGCCCCTGTGATCTGCCTGCGGCGGGAGAATCCTTTTCAGCACAAGGTCGCCCGTCTGAAAGCTTCGCGGATGTATCTTTTTGTCATATGCTTTCTTCATTCGGCTCTGGTACAAACGACCGTATGCTAGAGAAGCTAGCCTCTTCTCATCCATCAAACTCAATTGGTTCAACCTGTCTTTCACCCATTCTGCCTCGTCCAGCTGAACGTCTCGCAATACCCTCAGAGAAGGGATCTCAACTTCCAATGGTAGCACTGCTTCCATTCCGTATACCAACGAGAACGGGGTTGCCCCGGTTGATGTGCGTACCGTCGTACGATAACCGTGCAAAGCAAAAGGTAGCATCTCGTGCCAATCCTTATAGGTCACCACCATTTTCTGAACGATCTTCTTAATATTCTTATTGGCCGCCTCGACAGCACCGTTCATCTTGGGTCGGTAAGGGGAGGAGTTGTGATGTTCGATCTTGAAATTCTAACAGAGCTCCTTCATCATTTTGTTGTTCAGGTTTGAACCGTTGTCCGTGATTATTCGCTCGGGGATCCCATATCGGCAAATGATATCTCTCTTGATGAATCTGGCCACCACTTGCTTAGTTACATTTGCGTATGACGCCGCTTCTACCCACTTGGTGAAATAATCGATTGCTACTAGGATGAACCGATGCCCATTAGAAGCTGTCGGCTCGATCTTTCCAATCATATCAATTCCCCACATCGAGAATGGCCATGGCGACGACATTACATTCAGCAGACTCAGAGGCACATGGATTTTATCAGCATAGATTTGGCACTTGTGGCACTTCCTCGCAAACTTGAAACAATCAGTTTCCATAGTCAGCCAAAAATAACCTGCCCGTAGCAGCTTTCTCGTCATAGCATGTCCACCAGCATGCGTACCAAAGGTACCTTCGTGTATTTCCTCCATGAGCAGCTTCGTCTCTTTCTCGTCTACACAACGCAACAGCACCAAGTCGTGGTTTCTTCTGTATAAGACACCGTCTGGATTCAAATAGAAATTACCCGCTAATCTCCTGAGAGTCTTCTGATCTTGACCGGATGCCCCAGCCGGATACTCTTTATTCTTCAGGAAATTAAGGATATCAAAATACCACGGTTTGTCGTCGGATGCTTCATCAATAGCAAATACGTAAGCTGGCCTGTCGAGCCGAGAGATAATGATTCGGGGAGCCTTGTTCCAGAAGTTGACTTTGTACATGGAAGACAAAGTGGCGAGAGCGTCAGCCATTTGATTCTCTGCCCGCGGTACGTGATGCAATTCAACCTTGTCGAAGAAAGGCAACAATCTCCTTGCATAATTCATGTAATGTATCAAGTTGGGCTGACGTGTCTCCCATTCCCCTTTGATCTGATTCACCACCAGAGCTGAGTCTCCGTATACGTCTAGATTTTTGATTCGCAAATCAATGGCTTCTTCAAGCCCCATTATACAAGCTTCGTATTCGGCCTCATTGTTGGTAACGGAAAAGGTCAATCGGGCAGTAAACGGGATGTGCGACCCGTGTGGCGTAGTGATGATTGCCCCTATTCCGCTACCGTAAGCATTCACAGCTCCGTCAAATATCATCTTCCACTTGGAACCCAACTCTGGTCCTTCGTCTGGCAACGACTCTTCACAATCTTTCATCTTTAGGTACATGATATCCTCGTCAGGAAAATCAAACCTCATCGATTGGTAATCTTCAATAGGCTGCTCCGCCAGATACTCAGACAGCACACTCCCCTTTATAGCCTTTTGCGAGACGTATTGGATGTCATATTCAGTCAAGACCATCTGCCAACGGGCAATTCTCCCTGACAACGCCTGCTTTTCGAATACATATTTGATAGGATCCATCTTCGAGATGAGCATGGTTGTATGATTCAGCATGTATTGCCTCAAACGCTTGGCGGCCCAGGCTAGCGCGCAACAAGTTTTCTCCAACATTGAGTATCGAGATTCACAATCGGTAAATTTCTTACTCAAGTAATAAATTGCATGCTCTTTTCTTCCCGTCTCATCGTGTTGACCGAGAACACAACCCATGCTTCCCTCAAGAACCGTCAAATACATGATCAAGGGTCTCCCTGCCACCGGGGGTATCAAGATAGGAGGCTCCTGCAAATACTGCTTTATTTTATCGAACGCCTTTTGACAATTTTTGTTCCACGTTACAGCTTGATCTTTCTTCAACAGCTTGAATAGTGGTTCACACGTGGCCGTTAGGTGAGATATGAACCGAGCGATGTAGTTCAACCTCCCTAAAAACCCGCGCACCTCTTTCTCTGTTTTAGGCGTCGGCATTTCTTGAATCGCTTTTATTTTAGCAGGATCGACCTCTATTCCTCTTTCGCTTACGATAAACCCCAGCAGTTTACCTGATCTCACCCCGAAGGTGCATTTGTTAGGGTTCAGTCTCAGCCTGAACTTCCTAAGCCTCTTAAATAACTTCATCAGATTCACTAGATGCTCTTCCTCCGTCTGGGATTTGACAATCATATCGTCAACATAAACTTCGATCTCTTTATGCATCATATCATGAAAAAGAGTCGTCATCGCACGCTGATATGTTGCCCCAGCATTTTTCAAACCAAAGGGCATCACTTTGTAGCAAAATGTTCCCCAAGGCGTTATGAAAGTAGTCTTCTCCATATCCTCTGGCGCCATTTTAATCTGATTATAGCCTGAAAAGCCATCCATGAAGGAGAATACGGAGTATTGAGCAGTATTATCAACTAGCACATCAATATGAGGAAGTGGGAAATCGTCTTTTGGGCTTGCTTTATTCAAATCTCTATAATCCATGCACATCCGAACCTTGCCATCTTTCTTTGGCACTGGTACGATGTTAGCAACCCATGAGGGATATTTTGTCACATCCAGAAAACCAACGTCCCACTGTTTTTGAACTTCCTCTTTGATCTTCACTGCCATATCTGGTCGAGTTCTGCGGAGCTTTTGTTTGACCGGCGGGCATTCTTCTTTCAATGGCAGACGGTGCACAACCATATCTGTATCGAGCCCTGGCATATCTTCATACGACCAAGCGAATACATCACTATACTCTCGGAGCATTTCAACCAGTCTTCGTTTGATATCGCTTTGCAGCGCGGCTCCGATACGGATATTCTTCTCAACCCCTTCCGACCCCAAGTTGATAATTTCGATGACCTCGTCGTGAGGCAGAATGGCTCTTTCCTCTTGCTTCACCAACCAAGATAGTTCTTCAGGAACGTCACTATCTTCGACAACCTCTTCTTCGGCCTGAAATACCGGATGCTCAAAGTCGGGACGAGTCATAGGTGGTTCAAGGATGTCATCTGAAAATGTTATCCTGCAAAAGGAATGGTTAAGTGCTTCAAAATGCGTATAAAGCGAATAACCACGTCGCCATTTTATTGAAAAATACAAAACAAGAAAGACAAAGATTACAGTATTTGCACATGAAAAACGCCATTTATTTAATGATTAACACGCAATGTTCATAACAACACAGCCCTAAGCAAATCATGATGCCCCGGGCAAGACATCAGATTATTCAATAATTAATAAAGCAAAGCATTACTGTTTAAGAGTCACAGGAACAAGCTCCTGAATAGACCAGTTGCACAGTCCTTGTCCTGGCGTGCTTGGCTGAATCCAGGCATCCATGTCACAGTCGCTGTCTCCTTCGTCAGACTCCGAAGCAGCGTTGATGGTTTCATGACATACTCCACTGGCAGAGATAGTTATTGGCCCTCTGAAACGGGGTGCCCCCACAGCAGGTGTTGACGACGACGATTGGTATCCCAGCCCGAACCGGTCCATCTTTACAGGAATATCCAGCACTTTGCCCCAGCCCGTTGCTTCTCCTGCCTCCACCAGAGCTTGAGCTTCTTTATACGACAGGACGGCTATCTCCGACGCTTTGCTCGGCCCGGGACCTTTGTCCTTGATACGCAAGCCTTCAAATGCCTGGCAAGGTGTTTCGTGGATCTCTCCGCCGACCTCCACATGTTTAAATGACGACAGATGGCTGACCAGGATGTCTTCTTCTCCGCATACGGTGACTACGCTGTCTCTGACCATATATTTTAACTTCTGATGCAGGGTAGATGTGACTGCCCCAGCCCCATGAATCCAGGGTCTTCCGAGCAGGCAGCTATAGGCAGGCTGTATATCCATGATATAAAACTCAGTCGCAAACACCTCCGACCCCACCTGCAGAGGCAATGTGATCGATCCAAAAACTGTTCTTCGCGTGCCGTCAAAGGCTCTAACTACCAAGTCACTGGGCGTGCACAGGATTCCTCTGACATCTAGCTTCATCATCGCTTTCTTGGGCATCACATTCAGAGACGATCCAGTGTCGACCAATACATGCGACATTACTGATCCTCTACACTCAACAGATATGTGCAGCGCCATATTGTGATCTCTCCCTTTCGGGGTCAAATCAAAGTCGATAAAGCCCAGGCTGTGGCCTGCATTCACATGTGCCAACACTCCTTCCAGCTGATTTACAGAGACGTCTTGGGGTACAAAAGAAGTATCCAAGACCTTCAACAAAGCATTTCGGTGAGCTTCCGAACACAAGAGCAATGACAAAATGGATATTTTGGACGGCGTCTGTTGCAGATGCTCCACAATCTTATAATCACTTTTTCGAATCAAGCGCATGAACTCTTCTACATCTTTCGATGCCGCTTCTTTCTCGCTTGCTTGCACTGGGACATTCTCGACCATCTTCCCTTTTCCTTTTGCTAGTCTTTCGGCCTCCACTTCAGGCGATATAAAGATCATACCACTCCTTGTCATACCTCCTGAACCAACAACGTTATCGACAGTCTCGGCTGGCTGGTTATTAACATCAATCTTTATCCCGTCACAATACACCTCCAACCCATAGGACCAGGGGACTGCTTTCGTGTTCTCGTACGGGATCGATCCGGCCTTAGTTATGGTGATCGGTGGTCACTGAACCGGTGCTGCAATAGTGATTGTCTTTCGAGGAATCGTTACCGTGGCCACATCACTCTGATCATCTGCTACTGCCCCTACAGGCTCTTCAGTTGCTGCTCGGTCAAACTGCAACGTGCCTCCATCAATTAAAGCCTGAATGCCTTTCTTCAAATCATCACACCCCCCAGCTAGGGTCCAGCATTCTAAGCAATACTCGTCACACCCTGGATAAACACCCCCTTGCAACAGTCTGCTTTTTATCTCGCTTAACGGCGTCTTTAAATCGTCGACATTCATAATCAGATTCAACCCTTCCTCAGTCAGGATGGCGTTTGCCCCATGATTAGGCATGGGTTTCTGCACTATATTCGGACCTGCCGTTCCGAAATTGATAGTCTTATTGTCCAAAAGATCCTGCACAACGTGCTTAAAAGCGTGGCAACCCTCTATATCGTGGCCCGGAGCCCCAGAATGAAACTCACAGTGCCTGCTTGCATCATAACCATACGGAGGAGTTCCCGTTATCGGTGCCAGAGTTCTCTTCTCTACTAGGTTCAAACCCAACAATGTCTGCAACAAATCTGCATAGGTTGAGGGAGGCTTCTCAAACACTCTTCTTGGTTTACCACCCTGGAATCTTCGCTGAGCCTGCTGCGGCTGCGGCTGCTGTTGCTGTTGTTGCTGCATTGGCTGCTGCTGAACCGGTTGTTGTTGTTGAAGTGGTTGTTGCTGGTATGGGATAGTAACACTCGCCACCTGCTGCGGCTGATGATATTGGTTCCGACCTCTGCCTCGGCCTCGGCCTCGGCCTCCAAATACTGCGCTTGCCTCGCCCTGACGGCGCCCACCAAAAGCCTTCCTATTACTGTCAGATGCAGTTGATTCCTCAGCCTGGAACTTTCCTTGCTTAATGTTACGTTCGATCTTTTCTCCCATCAGAATCAAATCTGAGAAACTGGCCATAGATGTATGAAACAGCATGTCATGAAACAAGCCTGTGAATGTGCCGATGAACATGTCATTCATTTCCTTGTCTTCTAAAGGAGGGCGGACCCTGGCAGCCATGTCGCGCCACCTTTGCGCGTACTCTTTAAAGCTCTCCCCCTTCTTCTGAGACAGCCCTGTCAATTGGACCCGGTTGGGCGCCAAATCGCTGTTATACTTGTAGTGAGCTACAAATGCCTCCGCCAATTGCTTCCATGTCTTGATATTAGTTGGCTCCAACCCCATGTACCACTCTAAGGAAGGACCTGACAGACTATCTTGAAAGAAATGCATTAGCATTCTCTCATCAGTTGAGTATGCAGACATCTTTCTGTAATAAGCTCGCACGTGTACTTTCGGACAGGTGTCCCCTTTATACTTATCAAACGCAGGAGCTTTGAATTTGATTGGCACCCTCAAGCCAGGTACCAGACCCATTGTTGCCATGTCCAAGCCCACAACACTTTGGTTCAGGACCCCCCTTATCTGCTCTTCTAGCATTCTGATCTTCTGGGAGTCATCCATCGGCCCTTCGAAACCTCCGCCGGAGAAAGCGTCCTCCTGCTGATCTTCTTGCCACATACCATTCCCAGCTCCATACCCATCATATCCGTTATTACGGCCAGTCCTGATCTGATTCATAACTGGGCCTCGCCCTCTGTTGCCGTATCCCTGAACACCTCCAGCAGGCCCAAAAGCCATTAACCCCGCGCCGTTTCCATTTCCGAAACCTCCGTAACCCTGATTGGCCACACCATAACCATCTTGCCCAAAGCCTTGAGCATTGAAACCATATTTCCCAGCGTTATCGAATCCCTGATCGTTGAACCCGAATCCAGTATTGCCAAAGTCGTTGCCTCCCATATTATCACCCACGTTGATATCACCAAGCCCAACGTTATGGACAGCAGTCTCGTTCCCAACTCCGACGTTATCGTTCCCAGCAGCGGTAGCGTTGTTGACATTAGCAGCAGGTATATTGACTACAGGTGGAGCCACTGGCGTGGGAGTGCCATCTCCATGAGCAGTGTCGACTCGCACAGACTGATGATCCTCGTTACCGTGACCAGCATTTCGGGCCAACAGAGGTTGGACCATGGCTTGCAAATTCTCCTGACCTTTTGCAATAGCTTCCATGGTCTGCATAAAGAGGGCTAGCCTCTCGCGCACATCTTGCATCTCGTTCTGCATTTGATCCATGATTCTTCGACAGTTGGTGCGAGTAGAATAGCGGTGCGGGTGCTGATCTGCAATCCTGAAAAGTACCTGGTACAGAGCAGGAAATAAGACACCATCCAAAGATTACCTGTAATGCAATATGAATATGAATGCAATGCAATGTGTGTCTGTGCATTAGGGAAATTCATTCCCCGATTCTAGTGTGAAGGTGCCGGTGCAGTGACAGTGCTAACAATATAAAGATCGGAGCTGAATCACAGAAAGCCTCATATATTGCTGAGAAATCAATAACCCCGGAATACAATATTAATGAGACGGCATGACCTCAACCAACAATCCTGGTGATGGTCAGCACTATGCAAATAAAGCATACAAGTTACTACATGAAGTGATCAAATCCTCCCATAAGTCTGGTACTCTTCTAGCAGCTTCTTGGTCTCCGGATGACTGGGTCGAGCAAGCAGCCCTTCAACAAGTTGGTTCCTTTTCTTAAGAACACGGCGTACGTCTTCAGCAGTTTCTTCCCATGCCCCCTCTCCGAAGCGATCCTCTAGTTTACGCTTCTGAGACACAGCTTCATCTCTGCCTTTGATGGCCTTGTTTAGTGCATTCTGGAGACTGTACCGGGTCATCACTTCTTCTTCACACTTCTTGATGCTGGACTTCAACTGCTCTTCGAGGTCGGAGATTTGCTGCTTCAACTTATCTTCCCTCTTCTTATTGTTGGTGAGCGTGGCATTCCAAGTCTTATTGCAAGAAGAGATCTCTCGGTGTGCTGCGTCAAGCGCCTTCTTTTTGGATTCCAGCATGTCATGGTAGCTTCTGAACTCTTGCCCCAGACGTTCGCGCTTCTTCCTCTCCTCAGTCAACTCAGCCCCTAATCTGTTCATTAGCTCAATCTGCTGTTGGAAAGCATACACGGCCTTGTTTTTCTCACTGCGTATCTGGGCTAGCTCCTGCTCTAACCCTTCGTTGATCTTTGTCAAGGCTTCTTTTTCTTTCACAACTTGCTCGTAGGCCTCCCTAGAAACAGTAGTTGGCTCTGCTACCGAAATAGGAACAAGAACTGGTGCATCTGGAAATGGCATCCTCAACTGACTGGCTCTCTCCTGGATCCACTCTCTGTAAGGTGCATAGGCCTGACAGTCATTCTTCCCTAACAACGGCTTCCCTCTTCGGTTAATACGCGTCCAGGCATGCTGCAGCTTGACCAATAACTCCCCCTTTAAATCACCGGTAAAGTACAGAGATTCCTGTACTTCTTCCTCTTTGGGCGGGTTCTTCAGCGCATATCCGAACTGACGGACCAACAACGATGGGTTGTAGTTGATACACCCTTTTCTTCCCATCAACGGCACATTAGGGTACCCAGAACAACTAAAGATAAGCTCAGATCCCAGCAGATCTCTATCAAACCATTCGACGTCTTCTGAAGATAGCCTCATCAAGCGCTCTGACCAGCTAGCGGTGGTTGCACTTTCTACAAAAGATCCCTTCATGGGAAGATGACTCTTGAACCACATATTCAACAAAGGAGCACAGCAGTAAACAACCTTTCCCCTTCTGTTTTCGTTCTTGTAGTGCAAGGAGTGGTAGAAGTCTCCGATCAACGTTGACACTGGATTGCCGGCAGCAAATAGATGGAAAGCGTCCAAGTCTACGAAATTGGGCAAGTTAGGGAACAGCACAATCCCATAAATGCATAGAGCCAAAATAGCGTTGAAAACCACCCAACATCCGCTCTTGGCATACTCCAGTGCTTTGCCAACCAAGAAATCAAGAGAGAAACCTGAAACCCCAAGCCAAGAAGTCACTAATAGTTCTGCAGCGTCCATGTGCAAGGCTTTGGCTAAGTCCTCCAACTTGGGCTCAGCAGCAAAGTGAATAAAGGGAACCTTGTTCTGCACAGGTAGCTCAGTAAACTCCACATACTCCTCAATGGTAGGCCCTAGAATGAAGTCAGCAAACGTAAAACATCTCAATGCGGGGTCATAGAACTGCATCAAGGTATATAGCCCGTTCATCTCATCAGCAGTGGGCTTGCAGACTAATCTCAGTAGTCTCCCATGACTCATTCTGAAGCTTCTCCTAACCTCCTCATCAGCAAGAGATATCAGACCAAGCAAAGAAGTAATATCAGGTGAAGGCAGCTTATACGCAACTGTTTTCCTCAAACCAGCCATAATCAATACTCAGAAGTCTGGGCACTAGAATCGGAGGATATGCAAATGCACCTGCAGCACAGACACACGTTAATGGGATGAAATGATAATGAGTATGCAAACAATGCAATGCAAGTAACATGCAACAGGGACCAACTGCCGTAGCTGAATAACCTGAACCATATCAAGAGGTCTCAACAGACTCTTTAGAAGTCCTCAAACCCTGGTCTCAGATAGACCTAAAACAAAGCTCCAACAATGGTCTCTGACAGACCTCAAACCATAACTCTAACTGGTCTCTGGCAGACCTCAAATCACATCTCCAACTGGTCTCTGACAAACCTCAGAACTCTCCAACTGGTCTCTGACAGACCTCAGATCGCATCTCCAACTGGTCTCTGATAGACCTCAGAACTCTCCATAAATACTCAGGATCTCTGATCAAGGAACAAACCGGTAGTCTGAAGGTCTAGTTACCTGCATAACCCCAAACCCTCTCACAGGTGGATGTCCTAGTAACTGACAAAGGTATGGCATCCTATGCGGTCGTCGGCGTCACAGACTTTCAGGGTTGATGATACGATTCCCAGAAGGAGTGGCATCATCAAATCCTGAAGAGGCCTCACTTAGCCAACTTCCAAATGATCGGTTCCCGGAGTCGACAATTCAGCTGACCAACAACCCCTTCGACCCAAAGGGTAGAAAAAGAAGCCAACCAGAAGAACCTCGTCCGAGTGTAGATTTCATGAGACACTAATGCAAGCAAAGCCGGCACGCGCCCACTACTTTCTACTCTAATTCTAGGTGCACTCAAGCCCAGGTCCGACTTATCTCTCAATCATAGAACCACCCATCACACCCCAATACAACAATAATAATCAATATATATAATGCTAAAAATAAAGGTCAGAAATATACATCCATACAAAATCCTCGACGGGAAAACAAGCGTTAGGATTGACTCTCTTAAGGGACGTTGGATCCCAAATGCATAAGAACCATCGCAGTCCTTAGCAGCCAGGGGACGTTGGATCCCCAGCAGAGTCGCCAGCTGTCGCTACTGCGAAAATCGGCGCCGGCTGGACAGAAGAGTCGCCACCGTGCGTTATTTTTCCCACGGGGAGGGAAAGGAAACACTCAGAGTAAACCTCGCACAACACGGGAAAGGTATGATCATCGCAACCAAAACCTGGATTCGGGAGTCGGTTACGCAAGGGGAAGGTATTAGCACCCCTCACGTCCGTCGTACTCGACGGGATCCACGCTTGTTTTCGGGTACGGATTATTATTTCTATCTACTCTACAGGTTAGGGGTTAAAAGAAAATAAGATGACTCGGCAAAGTATCGCACTTTATGCCTACGTATTCTCGTCTGGAACGAGAAATCAGAGTCAACGTAGTTCGCCTACCTACGGGAAAGGAGGGGAAGGTTGCTCGCTAGGATATCGCATCCTATGCCTACGTACTCCCACACAGCATGGAAGATCAGAGCAAACGTAGTTCGGGCCACGGAAGACACAAGCTTGTCTTGGTTGATTTTATTCCTTCTGAAAAAGGTTTTTCTGATTAACAGTCCAAGTGGACAAAAATGACGTCTTGATGAGTTCACATTCTTTTACGGAAGAAGTGTCTTTTATCGTGTTTGAAATTTTATTGTATTTTTCTGTTTGTTTTTGAGGAAGAAGAGACAGAACTCTAACCTACGGTTGCGAAGGGAATCAAACTAACCTACTGTTATCATGCATGGGTTAAGACCTAGTGTCTATCATGCTCCTCTCTTGCACAGAGAGAAACAGAGATCCTAAGGGAATAGACGGAAACAGAAACAATATCAGATATATACAGTAAAACAGTAAAATGCATGGATGCAGCAATACAAGCGAGGCAAGGGAGTCCCACTCAACCTCGAACCTAGAAAACAATAGGCAAAAGTGAACAGACTTCACTTTCAACCCAACAGGGTAAACAACAAACAATACAGTCCAGAAAAACCCATCAATACATCAAGAAATGAAATACAGCAAAAATAAACAGCCACAGCAGCTCTGCACCACATCAAACTTCAAGTAATCTCCAATCAGCTACAAGCATCAACCTCCATCTCCACAGCCTCCCAGCAAGGTCTTGATCATCAGTCTTCCATCTACAATGGCTTTTCTTCAAATCTCAGGCTCCAGGAGGAATGTCAGTCAACCAGATGAAGTTATGAATGTTAGACAGTCAATTACCTACCAAGGGTGGTTCATTAACTATTAACATTAAACAGAAAGTTTCCCCTCAAAAGTTCTATCTTTCAAATACATTCACTGATCCTTCCAAAGGAAGGAGGTGGGTATTTGATAGAGACTTTGAATCATAAGGAAAGGATGGATGCAGACAAAGCATTCCATGTTTGAGAAACAAGCTTTCTAATCTAGAGCTCTGCCTAGCTCCTAAACCCTAATCTCCTCAACAGCTGCTAGCAGGAATCTCCTCATCAACTCTGGAAGTTGGTCTTCAAGCTCTAGATCTCCAATGGCTTCAACATCACAGGTCTTCAGCTCCCCCAATCCCCAGACAATCCCAATACCCATACAGACAAACAATAATCCCCAGAGGGCACACCACACCAATCAAGCAAATACAGACAGTAATATACTAATAGCAGCAGGGGAATCCTAGTGATTTCTAAAGGATCTAATAACTACCCATAGTCCCTATAGTCTCATAGCCAAAATATTCAATCTCTAAGTCCTAAGGGAAATGAACTGATTCACCTAAGTCATCACTTAAACCCTAATTTTATTCATGTTGTTCACACTTAAACTAAACACCTAAAATTAATTCCTAAAAATATGAACTAAATTGCATGTACAAGCTACATGTCTAAACTAATCAACCTAAAAAGAATGGATGAAAAATATTAAAGCAACTAGTAGAACAAAAATTATCAAAATCATGTATGAAATGAAACACCTAAAATAGGCATTTATTTGTAAAATATGGGAAAAATATCAAATAAAAAATAAAATGCAATTTTTATTTTTTATAATTTTCTAGACATCTTGGAGAAATTAATGCAAAAAGAACCATTTGAAAATATGCATTTTTCTATTTTTTATGATTTTTAAAAGATGCAAAAATATTAAAGGAAATAAAAATGACAAAATATGGAAATTAAATGGGAGGGGTGAGAATAGCATCTGCGCCCTAGTTATTTTTCCAGGTGGGCCACAGAGCAGGGGTGCGAATATCAAATTCACTGGGCCCAGCATGCTTCAGAATTTAAACCAAAAAACAAAAAAAACACAAACGGTGCAGATAGTAGAATTCTTAGTTGAATAATATTGGGCCTTGGCTGAGAGGGGTGTCATTAGCAAGGAATTCCAAAGCCCACTCAGAAACTTAAGTGAAACGGGGCGTTTCACTCCTAGGACTTCCCTCCGTTTTCTTTTTAAATCAGAGCCATTGGATTAGATCTCCAGTCAAAGTCAAATACCCCATCGTGCGGTTCAGACATCGTCTTCAACCTTGAGCAACCCTAGGGTTTCAGAAAACCCTAACCATGCACGAATCTTACACTCCTCTGTTCTCCTTCGTCCCTCCATGAAATCACACAATTCAAAGAGCAAAGATGCTCTATCAACTCTCCTCTACACAACCATACCATTATCTCTTTCTGAAACTCACTCAAGAAGCAAACCCGATAGGGGTAACAGATAGAATCCACCATGAACACCTGTCATCAACCATACCAAACCTTGCCAATTTTTACCCTAGCATAACCTACATCTTTCACTGATCATTCTAAGCAACTAATCTAAGATTATCTCGCATTATTCTTGATGTTCTAAGCTCCAACAGAATTAGCTCACCATTGATAATCTCCATTAAACCTCTCCAAACTCTGTGAAAATCATCACCTAACCACCTAGGTCTCTAATACACTAACAATCCTATGCCATGAGCACTATGCTAGCTAATTCGAAGGAAAACATACCTGGTGAAAATTCTTGAAAACAGGTACCAAAATCCTTGAATCTGATGCTTGCAGTGATTGGAACTTGCTCAGTGACCTTGATTAGGAGTTCTGTATGCAATGAACCTTGTGCAAACTCTTTGAATCTTGTACTTGAAACCTTTTTGCAAATTGGATGATGAAGATGGATGGTACAATCCTTGCTCCAATCTGCCAAATCCTTGATGGAATTCTGATTTAGGAAAGGTATTGATGATGATCCAAGCAAGAAATGTGGAAATTGATGGAGATTTGAGAGGGTTTGAGAAGCTTTTGCAAAATGAAGAAAGTGAGTGAAACTTGTGATTTTGAGAGAATGAGATCACCAACCATGGCATGAACCATCTCACATCAATATATACATGAGGTTAGAAACTCCTAGAAGCTTGGAGAAGCTTCCCTTGCTCAATTTCCCTTGGATTTGGTTTATGTATCTTCCATTACAAGTAACCATGGATAACTCCCAAAATGTGAACTAAGCTCAAAATTCTACTTTATCCAATGTCTTTAAAATGATATTTCCATTCAAAATGACCTATAATTTTGCTTCATTTGGTCAAAGTATGAAAAATCTCATTTTTAAGTCCATTTTTATTCATTAAATCCAACAATTTTGAAACCTTGTGCTATGAATCTTTCCAATCTCTCATGGTAACTTTTCTAGACTCAAAATGTCATTTGGAACAAGTTTGATGTTGTAAAGTTTTCCATTTGAAGCTTCCTTGTATGAGTTTTGGGCATAGGTTAAAATGACCTGTAATTCTCAAATGACCAAAATACCCTTTGCTTGCCAAGACCATAAGTAGAGTTCCACAAATCATATGAAGGCATACTATACCATTATAGAAAGCTAAGACAATGAGGAACAACTCTTATGTTGACCAGAAATTCATTTGAAATCTCCTTGAGGGGTAAACATTGCTTGGAAGTCAAGTCACTTTCACAGACAAAATTTCAGATACCTCAGATGACCTGTAACTTGCAAGGACCATAACTTGAGTTCTATAAATCTCCTTGATGTCTTACACCACTCAAATTAAAGGTATTGAGATCCTCTACAAGTTTTATGTTGGCCAAGGATCCATTTGAAGCTTGCATTTTGACTTATCTTGCTTGGAAATTTGACCTAAACTAGGGGATTTTACATAGAAACCCTAATTTAGAAACTCCTCTTCTCCTTGATTTCTCTTGAACTCTTCTTAGAATAACAACATATCCTCTTCTACATGTCAAATGATGAACCCCACATCTCTCCAATAGCCCTTAATGCCTTTCAATCAGTCAATTGACCTAGAGTTGACCTAGAGTTGACCCAGATGAACCCTAGGTGACTGTCTTCAACTGTAATTCTTGTGATCATACCAATGACTTGTCTCCTTCTCCAAATGACTTTCTAAGTCCTCCAAGATGTCTAGATACTCCCCATGCCTTCAATTCACAGCTCATACTTTCCTTATTGATCCCCAGATACACTCAGTTAGGAGATAGATGAACTGCTTGATCCATTGACTTGATAGCTTCCCCAATTCTTTCTGATGACTTGAATGAGATTGAACTTGAATAATAACCTCTTGATATGCCTCCAGAGATGAGAATAATGATTGGTCCCCTGTTGGATGACTTGTTATGCTTATGCTATGCAGATGAGTAACCTATGTACATGACTCTATATGCAAATGCTAATGATATTGAAACATAAACCAAGTGAATAAGGTTGGGCAAATTTTAGGGTGCAACAATGGGTTATGTGGTCGACTTCCGTGCAGGACTTGACGATCATGTCGTCCATGTAGACTTCGAGCATGTCGCCGATTTCGCCCCGGAAGACGTTGTTCATCATCCGTTGGTACGTGGCGCCAACGTTTTTTAGGCCGAAGGGCATTACATTGTAGTAATAGTTGCCCGACGCCTTCATGAAGTTCATGCTCTGTTTGTCGTGCTCGGCCATCGGGATCTGGTTGTATCCCGAGTATGCGTCCGCGAAGGACAGGAGCTTGAAGCCCGCGGAGTTGTCGACGAGTTTGTCAATGTTGGGGAGAGGGTAGTCGTCCTTAGGACATGCCCGGTTGAGATCGGTATAGTCAACACACATGCTCCATTTTCCATTATTCTTTTTAACGAGTACAACGTTGGACAACCAGGTTAAATACCGGGCTTCCGAAATAAAATTCTCCTCTAAGAGGTCTTTGACAGCTTTTTCAGCCGCCGCCGACTTTTCGAGGGACTTACTACGCCTACGTTACACTACGGACTTCGCGGTCGGGCTGATGGATAGCTGATGACAGGCGACTTCGGGGTCGAGCCTGGGCAGTTCTGCAGCGCTCCAGGTGTTGCTACCGCGAAAGTAAGGTGCCGGCAAAACAAAAGAGTCGCCACCTTTCGTTATTTATCCCTCAGAGCGGGAAAGGAAACGATCGGAAAAACCTGACGAGAAGGTATAAGACAAGGTCCTCGCAACTATTGTCTGGGTTCGGGAGTTGGTTACGCAAGGGGAAGGTATTAACACCCCTCACGTCCATCGTACTCGATGGGATCCATGCTTGTTGTGTTTATCTGACGGGTTTGTTTATATCTATCTACCTATCAAGGCTGGCTTAAAAAGAAAAGAAAATGACTCGGCAAAGCGTCGCACTTTATGCCTACGTATTCTCATCAGAGAATGAGAAATCAGAGTCAACGTCAGTATTGTACCTACGTACTCTCAACAAGGTATGAGAGATCAGAGCTTACGTAGTTCAGGATAATACGAATTACGGGAATTCAGATTCATCTATTTTATCAAGTAGGGTTAACAAACAGTTTCAGCAGTTGGATGTACGCAGCTCGACCCTTGGAGACTTAGGCGTTACCGTTTGCGGTAGAACTGGGAGTTAACGACACTCTTTTCTTCAGAAAAGCTTCCTTTGAATTATGGGCCCACGGGGCAAAAAGGTTTGAAGTTTGTTTTCTGTCTTTTACGAAAGAGCTGTTTTTTATGGATGTTTGCAACCAATATCGCACTAGAGACTATGACCTGAGAGTGAATGCGTCGCATGTCACCCAAAGGGTGCCATACTAAACATCCAGACTGTTGAAAAGAAACTCTCCAACAACCCTTTCTCAGATAGCTTAAGGCTCGTAACGTACGACGTCAGTTAACCTTTATTACTGTATTTTAATTTGTTTTGAGATGAGAAGAGAGAACAGCGGGTTCAACTAAAGGGAGACTATCAAGTCCTACTGTTGTCATGCATAGGTTCATCCTATGGTTGAGGTTTGAAACAGGGAGCTCCTAGAAGTTATCATGCATAGGTTTCAACCTAAAGTTCTAATCATCACTTCTTTATCAAAGGAAGTGAGATTCCTAGGGGATCATGTCAATGATAAACAGAAACAGATAAAGCATCAGCTTAAACAGTAAACAGTAAACGACTGTAAAATGCATGCAATGCAAGTGAGGGAGGAAATGTGTGTGGGGCATCGGCCTCCACAAGCTCCTCGACCTCAAGCCAGATATGAGTAACTGTAATCATGCAGAAGAAATAACATGCTGTCAAGCAAACACAATAACTGCAATCATACAGAAGAAATAAAATGCCATCAAGCAAATAACAAACCACATAGGCAAGGGAGCTGGGCTCTACCGAATACCTGCAAGCAAAGCCATACAGTAAAAATACATGCAGAGGGAGCAACTCAACCTCTAGTGCAATCATGCTCCTAGCTTAAGTCAGTCTAATCATGGGCTTATTCTAATGCATCAAGCAAATCAAACAAGTCACATCAATACAGTTGCACAGAAAGCAAACAGACAGGAAAAGAAAGCAGATCAACAACTTCCACAGCTTCACAGCAAAGCAACTCTGACAGCAGCTCAGTCCTCAGTCTTCAACTTCTCCTCAAGTCTTTCAACATCAATAGCAAGTATCAACTTGCTTCTTCAAGCTTTAAACACAAGTATCAACTTGTTCTCCAACTACAAGCTTCAGCCCTGAAGTAGACTCCACCTTCAGGCTCCAATCCCAATAGCAAGTACCAACTTGCTCCTTCAGGCTTTCAATGCATTAAACACATAAGTATCAACTTGCTCTCCAACTTCAAGCTTCAGCTTCTTCATCTGATCCCAACTGGATTCCCTTCACAAGTGTCAACTTGTTCTTACTAGTCTTCAAGCTTCAGCTTCACTAGCAGTCTTCAATACAAAGAAGTAGAAACCTCTAGCATCTTCAATCTTCTAACAAGGAATTCCATCCTCTAGCAAGGGAGAAAGATTCATCTAACAAGATCAAGGTTTGGATGATTGACAGCAGAGTGAAGACCAAAGGTCACCACTAAGCATTCCATCATCAGAGAAAAGGACCCTCAAAGGTTCTACCAACCTGTGAAGAGCCACACATCCTACCAAAGGAGGGATGAGGCCTTCCCAAGGGGACCTTATATCATAGGGAAGAATGGAAGTGATCAACACCTTCCATGTTTATGAAAGAAGAGAATCTATCTAGAAGCTCTGCCTACAAACCCTAATCTTAACACCTAATCAACACTACACCACAAGAAGAGAAGTCTTCATATCCAAGCATTCCATGGTAGCCCAAGCTTGTCTTCATCATCATCCAAGAGCAAGAGAGGAAAAAACCTAATCTAAGGGAACTAAAGAAATCAATCTAGTTGAATTAGAAAGTTAGGATCACCTAAAACTTAGTACTAAAGTTAATCCTAACTAAAATACTAAAACCAATTGTAAAATCCTACAAAAATAACTAGGGGAACCTAATTCAATCATGAATCTACCATACAAAATCCAGAGGTTGAATCATCTACCAAGTCCTAGAAATAAAACCTAAATCACAAGGTACTAAGCTTAAACCCTAAAACTAGAGCACCTAAAGTTCAACTTAAAACTACCTCCTAACTTCATCACAAAAATGTGATAAAATCTAAGGGGAACAAGCATATCTATGCTAGCTACACACAAAAAATCAAGGCAAGAATCATCACCAAATGCTCAAACAAAATTCACCAAAACAAGGTATCAACCATGGCCATTTTAATATCAATTAATACTCAAATAATGCAAATAAAATAAAAAAGGCATGAATTATTAATATTTTTAATCTACAAAATTCTAGATTCAATCATGAATCAGGGGAAAAAAGTTTGGACTTAATTGATCAATTTTCCTATTTTTCATGAATTAATTTCTAAGTCACATGAAATGCACAAAATAAAAGAAATTAATAAGCAATGCGTGTCAAATAGCAACCCAGGACAGTTTATTTCAAAGAAATGGGCCAAAGGGGGGGGGGGTGTGGATATCACTCTGAGTGCTAAGCCCAAAACCAGTCAATTAATGAAACGATGCGTTTCATTCTAAAGTCTCCCTTCAGTGCTGAGATCAAATCGTGGCCCTCCAATGCACGCCTGAGCCCAAGGTCAAACCCTAATCTGAGGGCTCTTATTCATCGTCCCCAAGTTTGAACTGAAATGGAGGGAGTTCTCAGACGGTGGCCTGAACAGTGGCGCCACCGTCTTCTCCGGTGAGCCAACCTCCACAGGCCATCCAAAATCACAAAACCATACCTCATCCCACTCAAAATCTCACGCTGATTATGAATCTGGCCTCAGAATTTCCTAATTCCTTTTACATTTTCAAACCCGATAGCATTTTCAGAATTCATCCAAATCTTGATTTTCACCATTCTTCAAATTAAAGGTCTCAAGTGAATCCTCACTCTTCACGGATCAATTTCCACTATCCCATTGTGATTAATCCTTCAAGAATCTTAAGATATCAACCTCAACAAAAAACGATCACATGCCTAATTTGTCTCTAATTCACCAATTTCTGATCCTAAATCCAACTACATGTTGCAAGGATCCTAACCACATGTGAATTGCTAAGTATCTCCTCCTAAACCATGCATAAGGGTGAAATGTACAAACCTGGTTTCAGAGAGGTAACAAAGGTGGTTTTTGCTCACTTCAACTGCCAAGATGATGCAGACACGTTCCAAATTCACTCCCAAAGCCTTTGCACACTCTGATTTGGCTTGATTCTCCCTTGAATTGAAAACCCGATTTCAACTTGCACCTTCAAAATTTCAATGGCTCTTTCTGCAACCAGCTTCAATTCCTTCCAAAAAAAAATGGCTGAGTCCACTCAATGACTTATATAGAAGTGATTGGGATTGTCTAGAAACTTCTAGATTCATCCAAATGGGATTTTGGATTTTCAAAATCTCTTCAAAATCTCATCCATGGCAATCACTATTCTGACTCCCTCTTGGCATGGCTATGTGTGTAATCAAGTTCTCATGAGATTTTGAATGAGTTTGATAAGTTAACTTCCTTGTTTGCAAGCCAAAGGTATGAATTGGATATGTTGCTTCATCATGAAGAAATGAAATGGAATGTCATGCAAATGACCTCAAATCAAAATTCTAACATTGCCATTGTTTCTAAAATCATTTTTTCCAATCAACTTGACCTATAATTTTGTTTCATTTGGTCACAAAATGAATTATTTGAATTTTTGGCCATTAAATCATTTTTAATTCTTTCTTTTCCAAAATTTCTTGAACCAAGTCTCTCCTTGAGCCATTTCAATGCCTCCTTGATGCATGGTCAAGGTTAAAACCCTATTTTGAGCAACTTTCTAGTTGAACAAAATTTCATTTGAGGCCTCTAAGTTGGTGAAAATGGCCTATGATCACAAATGACCTATAATCACCAAATGTCCAAAATACCCTTGACTTGTCAAAGCCATAAGTTGAGTTCTACAAAGCCTATCAAGGACTTCTAGTACTCTATAGAAAGCTAAGAGAATAAGGAACAACATTCATGTTGACCAAAAGTTCATAGGAATCATCCTTCTAGGGCAAATATTTCATGCAAGTTGGGTAACTTTCAAGCTCCAAATTCACATTCCTCAGATGACTTGTAACTTGTCAAAGCCATAACTTGAGCTCTACAAATCCTATCAAGGACTTCTAGTACTCAAATTAAAGATAGGATCATTATCTACAACAATCATGTTAGGGTTAAGATGAGATAACAATCATATTATGAGCTAACCTGCCTTGGAAATAGGGGTCAAACTAGGGGATTTTACACTATCAAGCCTTAGAAACCCTAGCTTGAAATTTCTCAAACTCTTCAATCATGATGATTTAACCTTGGAATCATCCTTATAACATCTCAATGTTTTAATCCATGATCACATGGCTCTTGAATTAGGTCTCAACCCTCTCCAAATCATCAGTTGACTTAGGGTTGACCCAGTCAAGCCCTAGCTGCACCAATCATGGCTGAGGTTTCTTAATCTTGCACAATGACCTGTCTAGGCCTCAAAGTGATCTTCAAACCTTCTCATGAGCTCTCTCAAGACCTCAAGTCCAACTCAATGGCTTTAGAATCATCTGATGGCTTTCCACAACTCTCAAGTTAGGAGACACACCCTCTTGGTTTCAACCACTCTCTCTGAGGATCCTTTAACTTCTCTAACAAGGATATCAACCCTTGAACATCTGAATAACCTTCTTAGCTAGCCTCACTGTCTTGTATAGCTCTTGATTGGTAATCATACCTCTTGATCTCCTACATACATATCAATGAAATGCAAATGATAATGCTAATGTGAATGAAATGAAACACAAGCTAGGTGAATAAATGGGCAAATTTTGGGGTGCAACACCAGGCGAAGAGGTCGGCGTTCTCGCGGAGACAGGCCTGTAGCTGTTTCTTCGCCAAGTCTGGGAGTCCGGCTCCGATCTTCACGGTTCTGCTCTTGTCGTCCCAGAGTGTGACGATCTCGAATTCACCGTCCGGGATGGGGCGTGCCGGGTGGGTGGGCTGCCCGTTGGACTGTTCGGCTTCCCTGGTCCTTATTTCGTGATCGTGCTCTTTGGTGAAGCGGTTGTCGAGGTCCACGGATCCGACGAGCTCCTTTGGTTCGCTCTTCGACGTCATGGTTGGGGTTGCCTTCTCAGTCGCTGGAGCGATGGTGTCCAAACCTTTCAGCGCGACCTCGAAGCACCTCCGGACGGCCTCGATGTCCCCGTTCAGGGTCACCACAGCCCCTCGCTTCGTGTATTACTTCATCTATAGGTGGACGGTGGAAGGCACCATGGTGAGTTCTGCTATCGTCGTTCTGCCCAGGATACAGTTGTAGAGGGACGGGCACTCGATGACTAAGAAACGGATGCTGATCTCCCTGGCCGTTTCCTCTTCCCCAAAAGTGACTTTCAGCTCCACGTACCCCCAATTTCTCGTCGTCGTCCCGTTGAACCTCTGAAGGTCGGAACCTACGTAAGAGGACAAGTTGGATTCGTCGAGTTGGAGGGTCGTGAAGAGGTGGGTGTACATGATATCCACCGAGCTGCCTCCGTCGACGAGGATGCGTCTGACGTCGAAGTTCGCCATCCGCGCTCGTATCAGCAGGGGGATGTTGGAGTTGGGGGAGCCCCTAGGGAGTTTCTCAAGGTAGAATGTGATCGGATTGGATCGACCGCGAAATCTTTCGAGCGTGCTCATCTTACCGGAGTTGCTTGTGATAAGCTCGTCGAATTTTCTTTCATAGATCCTATGGATAGGTTCCTTGTGGCGTCGCCCGAGATGACCATGGCTCTAGCAAAGTATTCCCACCGGCTGGTTGGTCGTACCGGCTCGCCGGGTAGGTCAGGCCCGTCAGGAAGGCCGAACTCTCTATCCGCGAACCAGTCCTCGGGGCGGCTGACGCACAGTGCGACCTGAAGTCCGTTGTCCCCGTCGGAAGAGGGTAGCTCTTCGACTTTCTTGGCCTCGGGGGCTTCTTGCCTCGGGGCCTCGCCCCCCGGGTGTACCTCTTTAGGTTGCCGTCCTTAATCAGGATTTCGATTGCGTCCTTGAGATGGATGCAGTCTTCCGTCACGTGCCCGTGGCTCATGTGGAATCGACAGTATTTCGACTTGTCCACATTGGATTTGGGGGGCGTCGGCCTGGGGAAGCGGACGCCTCCTTGGGCAAATTCGGTTTTGGCGCACTCGGCATGTATGCGCTCGCGGGAAGCGACTAAGGCCGTGTATTCCGTGAATCGGCCGGCGGGGCCGCGCTGTTCGCGTTGTTCGCGGGGGAGATCTTCCCGACGGCGGTCACCTCCCTGCCGCTGGCTTGAGGCTCCGTCATCTTGGTGCCCGCGGGGGGCCTCCCTGTCTCGGGTGTCTCGAACGGAGTTGGCTGCTTGGGTTTCCTCGAACCGGATATAATGCACGACTCTATCAAGGAAATCCTGCAGGGAAGCTGGTCGGTGTATGCCCACGACCTCGTAGAACTTGGAGTCGCGGCGCAGATCCTGCTCCATTAGGTAACGTTTTATCTCGTCTGACGTCGTTACCTGCACTGATTCCCGTGTGAATCTTTCAATGTACTTTCGGATTTCGTCGGGGGCTTGGATTATCGCGCCGAGGGCGGCTTCTGTCTTCGGGTGGCGTCGGGACGCTGTGAAGTGTTTTGAAAACAGGTCCTTCAGGATCCTCCACGACGTAATTGATTCGGGCTCCAGACTTTTGTACCATGTCATGGCGCCTTTCCTTAGGGTCGTCGGGAATAGCCTGCACTTGATAGCTCCTCAAACGTTTTGATAGTCGAGCATGGCCTCAATGTCTTCAAGGTGATCGTCCGGGTCGGAGGTACCGTCGTACGTCGAGAGCGTCGGGGGCTTCTCCATCCCGTGGGGGATGGAGGCGACCATGATTTTCCGGGACAAGGGAGTCCGGTAGTCATCTTCGTCGCTGAGAGCGGGTGATCGAGGAGGAGATGGGTCGTTTAGTATAGGCCCCTGGTTTCGGGTCCTCGGCCTTCTAACCGGGGGTTCGACGCGCGGCAGCCTGGTCGGGATTGCTGCCGTGTGCTGCCGCCTCCCGCAAACTTGTCTCGTCGGGGATCTGGTGCGCTCCTTCACTAATTCTGTTAGGGGCCTCTCCACTCGAGGTCGTCGATTCCTGGGTTGAGGCAAGGGACTCCTCGAGCCCCCATTCTAGTCTTCCCGCGGAGGGGACCTTGGGGGGACCTCCCGCTCCAGCGCTCCAATTTGTGCGTTCTGCTGAAACAACAGTTGGTTCGTCTAGTTGATGGCCGCAAAGAGGGCGGCCACCGTTGGGTCCGCTCCCACCGGGACGGGAACGAGATGGAACGCCGCTGGGCTCTGGGGCTGGCGGTCAGCCTGGTGTGTCGGTTCTGTAGACGAAGGAGACGCAGTCTGGCCGTCTCTCTCGTCGGTCTCCGCTAGGCGTGACGTCTCCGTCTGCTTGCTGCCGTTGGCGGTGGCGTTGAGCATGAAGTCGTTCACGGTATCTTCGTGGTGTGGGCTAGCCATGATCATGGAGTGTTAGTGAAATTTTGGTTCTCTGCTCGGAGTAACGGGGAAGTTTCCGTTCCCACAGACGGCGCCACTGATCTGACCTGATCAGAAGGGGATCACGGGCTGACCACACGCTGTTGGACCGCTACCTGTTCACCGGTGATGAGGAGGAGAAGGGGGGTGTACCTGCAAGACACTCCGATGCCAAAGTCAGGAATTGGACATAGTGAGAGCAAAGTACAGAAAGGGCAAGATGTGAATTACCTGACCCTCTTGTGGAAGAGGGTATTTATAGAGAGACCCCAGCGCTGGGCCAACGGTCACTTGTGTTGGACTGGATTGACAGGCCCAACCCAGGTGACTGCTAGGGCTTACATGGCGTAGTAAAGACCAGGACGTGGTCTTCGCCCTAGTCCAACTGTCCCGAGATCTCCGGAAATTGGGTTTGACCTGCTCTTTCGGAGGTGGGCAGTTGGTAGGTGACGTGTCCCCGTGGAGGGGAGCACGTGGAGAACGTGTGAAGGACACGTTATTCTGCCCGACAGGAGGGCGGGTTCTGCCCGCGGGGGGTAGGTCTTGTCCTCGGAGGGTAGACTTCGCTGAGCAGGGAGTCTCCAGCCCGACGCAGTTGGGGTAGGCCTTCCTCGCAGGGAGGCCTTTCTTGCTTGTCGGGGACCTCGTGCCCGACGCAGTACCCGGACAAGATAGGGTCTGGTGGGACATTATTGCGCTGGGCCCGCGTGGTCGGCCCTGGGCCCAGGCCAGAACATTTTTATTCATAAAAAACAATATTTTAAAATCCAAATATATATATATATATATATATACATATATATATATATATATATATATATATATATATATATATATATATATATATATATATATATATATATATATATATATATATATATATATATATATATATATATAATGAAAATGAGTAACAACCATCGAATTTAAAATAAAAGGTTGAGATTAAATCATATCTTTAACTGAATTATGTGTCAAAAATCCAAAAAATCAGACGCTTTTAAGAGGAGAGAGAAATTAATTATCAATTTTAGAAATATATTTTAATTCAATAGTCCATTCATTATCAGATTCTCATATAAAAATGACATTCTCATATATATATATATATATATATATATATATATATATATATATATATATATATATATATATATATATATATATATATATATATATATATATATATATATATATATATATATATATATATATATATATATATATATATATATATATATATATATATATATATATATATATATATATATATATATATATATATATATATATATATATATATATATATATATATATATATATATATATATATATATAGTCAGGATCCACTTACTCTAACAGTAAGTTGTTATAACTTACTCTACAATCATAGCCTTTAAATTAGATTTAATCAAATGATTATAAGTAAAAATGTTAATTTAACCACTAGATTAGATTCATTTTAAAGGTTATGATGTGAATAAGTTAAAAAAACTTACTCTTGGAGTAAGTTGATCCCCACTCACACACACACACACAGAAAACTACCGAGCATGATATGAATCAGATAACTATCGAGCATATGTATGTTGCGGTGAGAATCAAATATCAAGTTATTAATTAACTTGAATCACAAATCATGAAGTTCACCACCGAGCTTTGATTTATCCAAAGGAAAGGGTAAAGATCGAAGAAAACCCTAAGTACACTACGTAACAACGAAGCTAAGAGATCTAAGATTCGGGGGTTGGTTATACATAGAGAAGGTGTTAAAATCCTAAGTATATGTAGTACTCTACAGGAACCTTTTGTTTGATATTTGTGTTATTGCTAATGTTTGCTTGCTAAGGATTATCTGCTAAGGTAAAGATGCTAAAGGTAAGGACATATGGGTGCATACTAAGTATGCTCGCCAAGACGTCGCATCTCGTACCTACGTATTCTAACAAGGATGGAATCAGAGCAACCGTAGTTCACCTACTAAGGATGAAGAACATTTAACTATGGTCAAGGTTCCAAGGGGAGTAAGTATTCATAACTATGATACTCACATAGAGTTAACAAACTCTCCAAGTCTAAGTTGAAAGACTAAAGGTAACTCCTAACAAGGTGTATGGTAAGGTATTGACTTGACAAAGTCAAAGCGGATGTAGGTTCTAACTTAAGGCTAAGTTAAAGGACCTAATGATTCTAACAAGGCAAGGGAGGCCTAAAGACGAACTATCTATGATATTAAGTCAATATAGATATTTTCCTTTGGATTAAGGAACCAGGGACATTTTAAGGATATAAGCTAACAAACTATATCACTTGGAGAAAACTTAACAAATTTAAGAGAGTAAGATAAAGGTGATACTTAAACATGATATCAAGGACAGATCAAACATGAAACGATATTTATGGTAACAAGCAAAGAATGAGAGTGAATGTGATAACATTCAAAGTAAAGACTTGACAAAGTCAAAAAGAGTAAGGTAACAACCAAGCATACATATCAAAGAACTATATAACTCATGGTGACAACCAATGTGAGTATTCAAACATAGATGTTACAACATCTAAATAAAATATGAAGTATAGTTCTAACAAGACTAAAACATCATGGATAACAAGTTTAAGTTTAAAATAATCGGTATAAGTCAAAACATCACTTATCATGGTAAGGTTTAACACTCAATATCAACATGCATAAATCATAACAATGTTTAAAGTATGGATACAAACCAAGATATGACAAAGGTAACAACCCACATAATTGAACAAGAGAAATATGTGTGACAACAACATGTGGATAGAGATATAAATACATAAAGGATTTCATGTGAACATACAAATCAAGATTACATCACATAAGTCAAGTTAAAACATTACTTGGAAACATCATGGATGTGAGTTGAACATGTTATAACAAATAGGTAACAACCAACATACATGTCAAGGTTCAACATGGTTTTGAATAAAGTGAAAACCTCATAAAAGTTCATACATATAAACATACATGGAAAGTCATATTCAAAAGGAGACAAATATATAAGAACACTTTAGCATGGTAAGGTTAACATAGAGCATATGTATATTGAGGTCACATAATCATGGAAGAAAATCACATGTTAAGGGCAAAGTAACAACCAAGGTTTCAATGTATGAGTAAAATAAATTTCAACATGTATTTACATGTAAACATCACTTTAAAATGCATTAAAATAAAATTGAAATAAAGATGTACAACATTACAATATCATACAAGGTTTACACAAGATGCATAAGCTTCACACAAACCAACATGAGCAAAGAAAACAAAGAATTAACTCAAGAATTCAAAAGAAACCTTTAAGAAACCCTATAAATACCATCCATTTTAAACACACACAAATGCAATAAAAACAATTATTTTTGGAAATTTATTGACACAAATGGAAAATAGGCACTAACATGAACAAAATTAAAAAAGAATGAGATCAATATGATAAAAATCAAAGAAGTTATGTCCAAATCAAATTGTAAAGGAAAACATAAAATCCAAGTATTAAAAATTAGGAAATTGCAACAATGGGGTTTGAACCCACGCCCTAGGCATTCAGACTCAAAACAAAGACCATCTGAGCTACTAGCACATAGTGACCAAGTAATACAAGCATCTAATAATATTTTTAAAAACGCGCTTTCAACCAGAATAAAAAAAACATGATCAAAAGGTCCGGGGGGGGGGGGGGGGGGAATTGACCCATAACCTTTTCTCAACACAACACACAAACTCTCCTTCTTAACCAGTGGTGCTATGCCCTCATCCAATATCTATATGCTTCAAACACATTATATTTTAAGAGTCCACTCAAACGTCTACCTCAGCGCCACCTCATGCCAAATCATCCCTGACTTAGCATCATCTTCACTACCTCGCCTTCACAATATCTTTCTCTCTCGTGCCCTAGACAAACTTCCATGGCCATAAATTCCTCTCATCATAACTCTCTCTACTTTCAACCATTTTTAATGAAATTAAAACCAAAGTTGAAGCATTTTTTAAGGAGAATCCAAATATGATATTTGTTTAACCTAACTCTAACAGCATAGCACATAGTGAAGCCAACAATAGTGAAATCCAAAAACATTCAGCATGTTATAACATCATATATTCAGCTAAAACAATACAAGCAATGATTCAAACAAACAACACATAATGTAAACTACATTTTTGCTACACAAATGGAACCACAACAATGCATGAAATAAGAGGTTTTAAAGTTCAATAACCTTACATGTTGGAGAATGTGCAAGACTTCTTCTCAATAGTTATAGTTGCAAGAAAATAACCTCCACAACTTTGTTGAGCCCTTTAGAGTGTGCTTGAATGATTAAAAAAACTAGAACTGGCCTCAAGAACAGAATATGATTCTTCTTGTAAAAACGGGGTTTGGAAATGGTGTGATGTGTTTGAGATGTTACAACAAGGTTTTAATGGTTTGAATGAGGTCTATACACTCAATAGGCTTATATTCAACAAGAATCAAGTGCAAATTGGTCTCACTACAAGTTCATTGAAGTCCAATTTCATCTGGCCCCAAACTAGGGTTTTATCAGGAAATGTCAACTGTGTCTTTGACTTTTGATCCAAACATGATTCCAAGCCTTGGGACCTGATCCAACATGTTAATATACCTCTTTGAAGCCTACCCATGATGGTTGAAAAGTTCAAAGATACAAGTTCATTGAAGATCACACAGTTAAATTCATCTGATACAAGTTTCATCTGACAAAGTCAACCCTTTGACTTTTAGATATTTTGGTCCAAATTGGAGCATTCAAGCCAAATTTCATCAAGACATGTATAATCCATGAGTTTGATCATGAAAAATCAAGATTTGAGAGGTTTCTTGCAAAAGGGGCAAAGTTTAGATACTTGAATTTTTTCTAAGTGTATGAAAAAACCCTAGTTTTGGTGCTAACTTTGAAAGATCATAACTTTCAATCAACACATCCATTTTTTGAGTTCCAAAGGTTAATTTGTAGATCTCATCATGTACTACAAAAGTGTCATACTGACCTATGAACAAAAGAGGCTTGAATTTTGAGATATGAAGCTTCAAAGTGTGAAAGAATTTCAAAACACTTGAAAATTTTCAAGATAAGCTTTATTACTTCATTTTTTAGTTATCTTCAAGGCCAAATTTCATCATGATCCCTTTTGATTCAAGGATTTATTCAAACATAAAAGTTGTATGGCATGTTTAGGAATTTCTAAAAAATACAAGAACTTCTTCATAGCATATGTGAGCTAGGAGTTTCGAAGGAAAGAAGTTGAGGTCCAAAAACTTGAAATATAAGGTTCCCACTTGGTATGACATGTTGCAAAGCCAATGTTTTGCTGCAAACCTTGGTGTTTTAGGTTGTTTACTTACAAGATACTCCTTAATCAGAGTGTTACACGAAAATTCAAGTCATTACACAAGGTTTTGAGACATGAACTAAGGGATTATTCCATTTATGGTATAAAATGATCACTTCTATTTTTAAAAAGCATGGCCTCTCCCCCAAAATCTTCCTTATTATTAAGTTGAAATCTAAAGAAAAAAATAGCATTCAGATGCACGCCTAAAGAGTTATGATATAATCATTAAGATATATTGGTCAAGTGGGAGATTGTTGGAATATTTTAATAATACAGTAATATATTAATATTCCAATAATTTTGTGGCCAAGTATATTTATTTATTATATTAGCTATTTTATCAATTAAGTGCCTTTAAATAATTAAGTGATCAAATAATGTTAAAAAGACTATTTAGATTTTATTTATGAATTAATTAATTAATTAATTAATTAAATAATTGGATATGGACTCAAATATGAGTGGATGTCAGGATGACCCATTTGGAAATAATGGGAATCCTAATTGGTCATCACACTATATATAGGCTATGATCCCCAATATATCTTACAACAAGAAAATAATCTCTTCTCCCCATCTGAATAGAATTTGAGGCATAAAGAGTATCGGTTGAGGAAGAATCACAAAAGCCAACAACTTATGGGTTTAGGATTACCGTCAAAGGCATTTTTTCTCAATAGATCTAGGTATTCCTAAAATCAATCAATCATTCCTTTAATTTTATACATGCTTGATTTCTGCGTCTAAATTATATATTATAATTTCTTGAGCATGTATATTTTTATTAATTGTTATGAATCTAATTCCAACAACATAAATACGTAGTATAAAAAAAGATGAGAGAATATATAAAAAAATAGACGAGAGAATATTAAAAAAAAAGTAATAAATATTAGATACAATTGAATCAACAATTTAAAAATCAACATCTCAATTAAAAAATCAAAATAGAACAAAATAAAATAATATTTAAAAGCCTAAAAATAAAAAGTAACTAAATACTTAAATCAACATAATAAACTTTAACCTTTACCTTCAACAATAAGGATGAAAGGCGATAAAATGTGAATCTGATACAAGGAAAAAAACATAAACAAACTCAGTTAGAATACAAAAAAAACTAAAGATTAAAGGGAAAACTAAAAAATCTCTAAACTAAAAAATCTTTAAACTAAATAACATAAAATTTAGAAACTCTAAAGACAAAATTGAAAGATTATGGGAGTGGTGATGGTGAATGGTGGTGATGTAGAAACTTTCTGAAACTAAAACTATAAGGGAAAAAAATAAAACGCATACTTTTTAAAACTTATGGGAGTGGTGATGATGAAAATGGAAGTAGTGGTGGTGATGAATGTTAAAGATGGAATGAGAGGAGGGAGGTAAATGTTGGTGATACGTTGCAGATAAAGAAGCGGTTGCTTCATAGGGTTTGAGAGAGAGAGTGTGTGTGTGTGTGAAAGAACAATTCTTAAATAGTGTGTGAGATGTAAGGTATGTGAGAAATAATATTAGAAATATTTTGAAAACCACATTGTTTTTAACTACGGGTGGGTTACGATACCCGTTGTTCTATTTTTAAAACCCAAAACCGCATGTGTTAACCCCTCTCATCCTGTTAGCTACGCCCGTTGAACAAATGCCAAGTTAAAATTATCCAAACCTTTTTTTCTTTTGGTTAACTCGGATTGGACCGAGTTATCAGTTTTTGTTCAGTCCTACATATAACCATACCCTTTCTCTATAATTAATCATTTGAATCATCTGACAGTGTGAGTGAAAATATTTTGTTCGTGTTAAGAGTATATGCATTATCATTTGTGTAGTGCTTATAACAACTCTATGAACATGACTTCAAAAGTTCACCACTATAAGAGATTATCATTTGATCATTGATTATAACCATCATAATGATTCACCAAGCTACTTTTTAAATTTATCTACTCCATTTTGCTCATAATTTTATTTGAATAAATTTTCAGCTTGTAACCCAAAAGAGCATTTGGAAGAACTTTGGTGTTATACTTTCTAATAGACTATAATATGTCTTCCAAGTCCTCATAATGGTTCTTCTTGCCAATCGTCTTTACCGTGATATCATTATGTTTACCTCCAAGTAATTACCTATCTTTTATGCAAACACTGTGTCCATTAACCTTTGGGAGGTGGTGCAAAATTTCTTAAGGCCAAAGTAAATCACTTTGTATTAGCACTTGCTAGTGTTGATCCTGAAGGTTGTCTTGGGCGCGTCTAGGGGGTTCATCTTGATTTGTTTGTACCTCGAGTATACGTCAATGAATTTGAGCATTTTATAACCCAAAACTCTATCAATAAGTGTATCCATGTTGGGCAGAGGGTACACGTCCCTAGGGCACACTAGGTTCAGGCTAGTGAAATATAGGCACATCCTCCACTTAATTGAGGACTTTTTCACAATTAAAATTTTGGCCATCCAAGTGGAATACTTAATCTTGTTTTTAAATCGTCCCTCCCTCATATTTTTCACCTCCTCATAAATAACCATTTATTGGGGACTAGTTCTCTGTGAAAGAGGTTCCTAAATTTGCGGTTTAAAAACTTTGAGGTCTAATTTACAATTTTTTAATATCTTCTATGAGGAATATTTTGGCATCCAAGTATTCTTCCCTTAAGTCCAAGTCCACCAAGTTAACATTTTGGGCACCATTTTGCTTTTCATTACCACCCTCTTTATTTTGAGGCTATCTTGATAGGATTTCCTAGATACCTCTTAATATCCCTTCATGACCCATACATTTTCGTTGTCTAGGGGTTATTTCATGTTGAGATAGAGAATGAACAAAGCCGCCTCCAGGATATTGAATGTAAGGCATCTAATAATTATGTTGTACATTTATCATGATATAACTGACTTTAAAGATTTTTGTGTTATCACTCACTCAAAAGTTGTCTTGATGGATATGTATACCTAGAATTGTACATACTTGCCTCAAGAATGTACTAAGGAGGTTTTTAAAGTCTTTAGGCATTCAAGATCTTACCACAACCTTTCAAAGGCATCCCAGTAAAGGACATCAACAAAACTATTAGAATCTACAAGAACATGCTTTATGTTCTGGTTGAACATCTACACACTAATAACCATAGTATCGTCCTCTAGGGGTAGGATTCTCGTGATATCTCTATGAGAGAAAGTAACCTTGGGAGTAAAAGACGATTAAAGTTTTAAAGGCGAGTCAATGAAGTGCATTACTTGACCAACATATCTTTTTCACGAGGAGACCGATTTTCCCCCTCTAAGAAATCCTTTTGTTATGATGTTGAGGATGTGAATAAAATTTTCCCATTCATTCATTTCTTTTTTTCTTTATCTCTTCTAGATTAGGGGCTTCTAGGTCTATCTCACCTAGAATATCAAGATCTTGCTCCAAAACTAGCTGATGTTCTTTGAACGTATTTCTTAGAACACCCTTCTTGAATATGGCGTTATATCTCCTTCTTCAACTAATGGAAATCATCTAAATGGTGAGATTTCACCTTGTGGTATTTGCACTATTTGATTGGTTCCTTTCCCATAACATGTAATCTTAGGGCCGAGGGTTCGAAAATGGCTCTCATTAGATAGACCTCTTCATATTTGTTCTCGACTTGTATTCAAAGGCATGTAGTTTTCCACATGCCTCATAAATGAAGGTTTTAAAGTCCCACAATCTCTAATTGGTTATAGATAATTTCCATTACATTGACTGAAAAAGTCTAATTCGCCATCGTTGCTAATTTCCTTTGCATCCATGGCTATTTTTCTCCATTGTTCTCTTTTCCATTCACATAACAATCTATTATCGCCATTATTTCCTCTAATGAGTTTGTGAATTTTTGGGTGAGGAACTTATTGAATTTTTTTGACTTTCAACTCATTTGTAAAAGCTCCCACAAACATCTTATGGTTAGGACTTACCACCTTGATAATGACTTCATCGAAACATGATATGTATTCACGGAAGGGCTCTAAGTGTCCCTAACACACATTAAAGATACTCGTGGTGAACATGTTGGAGTGTTTGCTAGTTGAGAACTAGCGTATTAGTTTCTTAGGCATGTCTTGATAGTGGTTATAAAGACTCTAAGAAGATTCGTATTGTAATGCAATACCATCTCCTTTAAGGTTCTAGATAAGAGTTTGGTTATAAAGACTCTAAGAAGATTCGTATTGTAATGCAATACCATCTCCTTTAAGGTTCTAGATAAGAGTTTTCATTTAAGTGAGTCAACCACACTTATGATTTTCATTTTCATGTTAAATGTAGTGACATGCTTATAAGAGTTGTGAAGTCGCCAATGTGTCAAAAACTTGATATAACTCGCTAAGTCCCATTTAAGAACTCATGTGCATCCCAAGTGACTGCAACTTAGTGGACCGGGATCGTTGATACCATATTAGCATGGGCTATATTTAAAAGTTTTTTTTATTATGTTGATCAGATTGATTACCATTCGAATTTTCAACATTTCTAAAAAGTAAAACACAACTGAGTACATTATATGCATAAATGAAGTTAACATTTATTATCAGTTATTATGCAATTAATCAAAATTGGACAGTCTAGAATTTTTTTGTGTACTTAAAACTCGATACTCTCGGCCCTATAAGATTTCTCTTAATCTCTATGTACTGATGCATGTTGCGATAATCAACCATGGTTGTTCATCATCTATTTTTTCTATAGACACACAAGACAAGAGACAAATATCGTACACCAATCGAGGCATTGACATAAATATTTCACAAAAAGTATTTCAAATACGTACACATCAAAACAACAAAAATACACTTTTTAATCATAATCACTTGCGTAGTATGATATGTCAAAACATACAAAGTATACAAGTCAAAGAGATTGACTAGAAAGTGACATGACTTCAAATATTAACTTTCTGCCATGTAATCTGGTTATGTCCAAAAATTAACATTCGAATGGGGTCTCTGAATAGTAATTTCTAGAAGCGCACCGAATAAAGAACACACAACACTCAACCCTAATCCCTAAAGCTAACATAATCCCAAAACAAACAAACAACTTCAGAAAAAATGAATGCAAAATAAATGGACATCTTACTAAAATGACAAAGAATGCATATTACTAACCATAAATAATAAGAGGAAGGGGAGAGATTAACATCACCCGTTGTTCATAAAATGCCACAAGAGAATATGAGTAATGCTCAAATTTGATTATCGAAGTAAGATTGAAGAGTGAGGGTTGAAATTAATAAACTTTAAAGTAATGGTTGTTATCATGCTCACAAAAATGAGACATGAAAAAGACTTGTTTTAGTATTTCAAACGTTACTGAACGAAGATGAAAAGTTAATTAGTGATTTATTAAATATCTGAATATTTCTATCTCGATAGTATTGTACAAATACTAATATTCAAACAACTTCTTTGATTATTTACTAAGTAACGAAATCATATGAACAACATAGTATCAGATGTGTCCGAAAGATAACTTTCAAACAAAATTTTTTAAAACATTTATAAAATTGGAGAAAAATACATAAATTATTAAAAAAAAGTCAACCACAACCGAAATACATTGTATTGTATGCATAATGCGTAAATGAAGCTACCATTTATTCTGAGTTATTGTACAATTAATCAAAATGGGACACTCTAGAACACTTATATGTACTTAATTTCCATATCCAAAGTCTATGACACGGCAACCTAAGAGATAAGCAGTTAGGTGCGGTAATACAGTTAAGCCTGCGTATTTCAAAACAAAACAAAAAAATAAAATTACGAGTACACAATTTAGTTTACGAAAATAAAAATTATCATGCTTTTGAAGCATGAGTTTTATGCATAATAACAAAAACTACCATTCGATCATTACATAACAAGACTCAAATATTTCAGAAATGTTCTACCTGGGAAGAAAATTCCCTTTTCCGGTTTTCCCTCATATTTATTTTAATCTATATTTTATTTCATGAAAACTAACCAAAAAAAGAAAAAGAAAATGAAGAAGAAGTTTCTAAGACCCAAATTCAATGGTTACTTGCTTAGTCTTCTTCTTCCTCACTTCTCTACCAATCCTAACGGTTCTCACGCTACACGGCTTCGCCGGAGCTGCTTCCGAATTCTGACGCATAACAGTGATGAGATCAACAAAAGCACTCAAAATAAACTTATGAGATTTTTTCTCATTAAGATTCAGGTAACAAAACAACATCTCCTCCATGAAATCCCAATCAATTTTCATTTCAGTGATTTCAGTTTTACCGTACTTCGATTCCACCAACTCTTGCATCGATCGTCTGAATTCATCGTAAGGACTAGGCGAATACGATAACAGAGCAATACACTTTTCAGGAAGAGTTTGGTTATGATCTTCATGAACTATAACTACCTCTTTCGAAGGCGATTCTGTGGAAGATGAATTCGAATTACTCGAATCACCTTCATCGCTGTTCGTTAGCGATAGAGCATCTTCCATCAACGATCTCGAGTTTCCTGGTTTCACGAAGAATCGTGCTGATCGGGAAAGATCTGGTGGTGGTGATGCATCGAATCGCGGTGATTCGAGCATGAAGGAAGTGGATTTCGGTGGTTCGTGGTGGTTTTTTCCGTCGGAGATTCTTTTGACGGAGTTTTCCGTTTCGTCGTCGTCTTTGAAATAGAGAGACTTGAAATTCTCGAAGAGAAAACGGTCGACGTCAGCTAACGTTGCTGCGTCGTCGATTTTGTTGGTGGTGTTGTTAACGGCGTTAGATGATAAGTTTCTGCCGTTTTCTAAAGAAAACGACGGCGTTTTGGGGTGTTTGCAGCCAGAGAGCATTTTGGTTAACTTAATTTGAGGGTGAGGGTTTTTGTTTTTGAGTTTGTTGAGGTAATCTTGAAGGGTTTTTTGAAGCTTCTTAGGCATGTTTTTTTTCTCTTTGGTGATGAAATGAGTGATGAAAAATTTCAAGAGAGGAGTGTGGTTTATGCAAATAAATAGAAGAAGGAAAAAAGAGGAATGAAGATAATATAAAAAGAAAATAAATAATAAATGAGTATAGGAAAAAAAATGATGTTAATTTATTTTTATAAATTGAATATCATACAATTATAAAGATTAAATTTTTGAGAGATTTAACACTACTGTATATTTAAAATTTTTGATTAAATTGAAGAGATTCAGATCATCTCAACTAAATGTTTTGGATAAAAAAAATGATGTTAGTTGACAAATCTATGTGTTTATGTTAATTTTATAAGGTAATATAGAGTTAGGGGAGAATTTGGTGAAACGCATGGTCTTGAAATGGTTGAGTTGAGAATCATGCTTCTTGCCAAATGCCATTAAAAAAGTATAATTTGATTCACTGCATAAGAACATATTTTTGACAAGATGCATGCGAATTTATTGATATTGACTAGTGATATTGTTTTAAATTTTTAAATTTTTTATTTTTAACATTAGTGAGTAAACAGGAAATTTTCTGATTGTGGTTCTTTCTCATATTCTCTAAGATTGCCGACCGTATGTGGAAAATAAATTCCATGCAATCGTATTTTTTACACAATCACGATATTTGAATCATTCAATCTTAATTAAGCAATTTTAAAAAAGATTTTATTTAATGATTTAATTTTTTTTCTTCAATTAAGACTATCCAATTTGAGTTTAAACAAAAAATTGAAAATATAACAGTTGTATAACCGATTTTTAGTTATCGCAATCTTTGGTCTTTCATTTATGAAAACTCAGTGTAAACTTTAAATTAGTATTAATATAAATATAAAAAAATTAATTAAATAAGACAATTAAAATAATTAAAATTTTATTATTAATTAAAAGTGAAGTATTGTAAAATAAATATTTTTATTTTTAAAAATATGACACTTATTTTACTATTGAAAGGCTATTCAAACTATGTCTCCATTAAATTAAAATTTTGGGAGAAGCCGTAATATTTATATATAAAAAAAGATATACTTTTTTTTCTCCATATTTGTTGTTTTATTGATAATATAAAAAATTGACACTGTTATTTAATTATAATAGTTAAATTTAATATGTTTTGATTTTTTTTAATTGTTATAACATCGATAATGTAAAAATATTTTACACGATCATTTAATAGAAATATATTATTCGATTATGTCATATAATAAATTAAAATTTTATAAGACAATTTGACGATATACATGGTTGTTATTGATTGACAGTGTAAATTTTCTTTATCAATTAATTTACACGGTCAAACATTATTTTTTTTTAATAGATAATGTTTATAAATTAATTTTTTAATGGAAAGAAGAATAAAAGAATAGATTTTATTGGTGAAATACTTTTTTTTCTTCTTATTCTAATAAAACAAAAGTTAGAAAAATGATATTATGTGAATATATTATTATTATCGAAGAATTACCTTCCTAACCTATGTTTTCACATGTCTTTTCTAGACAGTTTAAATGCGTTTGACTTAATGAAAACTTATGTGTAATGATATTATTTTTTTGAGGCAAACTTATGGATAGACATAAAAAATGACAAGATCGCAATAATAGTGAATTTAATATTTCATATGTTATTCAAACATTTTCACATTTTATTATTTTATATAAATTAAATAGTTATAAATCTAATTAAATAAAAATAGTAGTTTATTATCAAATTAAACTAATGAACCTATAGTTCATTTTTAAATTCATAAATTAGAGTAAAAATATTGGACAAAATTGTGTGTCAATTTATAATAACATTGAATTATTAATAATTTTTTATTTTTATATTTTTAAATATTTATTACTTTTTTTTCAATTTATCTTTTCAATATTATTAATAAATAATTATTTTGTAAAGTCACTCTTAATTTTTATTTTTCATAAAAAATTAACTAACAAATTTTTTAATATACTTGAAAAGTCTAAAATAACTTATAATAAAAAACAAAAAGAATAACAATATGACTTTTTAAAAAAAAAGAATTTAATGAAAAGAATAAAGGATCACTGAAAAAGGTTTTGAAGGATTAATTTTTGTTCAAAAATAAAAATCTCTGATTAGAGAGAATAAACAAATGTATTGGATGAGGAGTTTGAAAGATTTGAGGGTTTAGAAAATTTGGTCAAATATAATATATGTTGTTATAAAATACTTAAAGATATATTAATGATAAATACTATTTTATCATTTTATACAAAATTATTTTATAAAAAAAATTAAATTTTTTATATTTTTAAAAAATTTATTTTTCAAAGTTCTCCATTCTCCTTCCTTCTAAATAAAAATTGTAAGGATTAATCAAAATTAAAGATAAATTGATTTCAACCAGTGTACTTGCTCCATAATTTTCAAAGTCAAAATAGGTGGGAATAGAAGAGTTAAGCAACTTAAATCCTAAGTTTTTTTTAAACTTTTGCCATTGACAATTTATCAACCGATGATTGGTGAAGATCTATTAGAGTTCCTTAAGAATTCGACGGAACAACCGATCGAAAGATCAAATATAAGACATTAAGTTATGTCATCGTTGAAAACAAATTGTTTAAAAAGAGGCATGAAAGTGTATTACTTAAGTGTCTTAGCGAAAGCTAAGATTATTTGGCAATATTTATTACTCATAGTAGATCATGTGGCGCCCATCAAGCTAGTCATAAGATGAAGTGGTTGTTGTTTTGACAAGGGGTATACTGACCACAATGTTGAAAGACTGCATATAATTTTTCAAAGGGTGTTAAAAATGCCAGAAGCATGCATGAATCCAAGATGTCCCTGCCATTTAGCTACATTTAATCATCAAACCTTGGCCATTTAGAGGCTGGAAATTAGATTTGATAGGTGAGATTAGACTCATATCATCTCAAAGTCATAAGTATATATTAGTAGGCATCAACTATTTTACCAAATGTGTCAAAGCAATGCCTTTGGTGAATATCGACCAAGATGTTGTGATTAGTTTTATACAAAGTCACATCATCTGTAGATTTGAGATTCCTGAGACCATAAACACAGACCAATGATTAATTTTCACTGGTCGAAAGATGGTTGAGTTTGCTACAGAATTAGGAATCAAACTTCTAATCTCTACCCCTTATTATGCCCAAACAAACGGTCAAGTCGAGGATGCAAACAAAATCATAATTGTCCTGATCAAAAAACATGTAAGCTAAAAGCCAAAGAATTGGAATAAGACATTAAATCAGTCATTTTGGGCTTGTCGAACATCCCCTAAGGAGGCAACTAATTCCACACCATTTCAGATAACATATGGACATGATGTAGTCTTGTCTGCTGAGATACACTTACAATCAAGAAGAATCCAAAGACAAAGAGAGACCTCATCTGACCACTAATGGCTCATAATGATGGACAAAATAGTCAACTTGGATGAAGAAATGAAAGTTTCCCTCGATGTTCTTATTAGACAAAAGGAGTAATCAGCTAAGGCTTATAATAAAAAGGTTAAGTCGAAGGTCTTTCCGGTTGGGGACTATGTATGAAAGGTAATATTACCTATGGATCAAAGGGATAAATCCTTAGGGATGTGGTCACCAAACTAGGAGGGACCATTTAACATTAACCAAGTATTTTTGAACAACGCTTATGAGATTTAAAATATGACAATTGAATAATACAAGTAAATGGTAAATATTTGAAGAAGTATATGCCTATGTTGCAGGAAGTCAAAATATCAAGATAATGTGCAAAAGAGTTGCCAAACCGGTGTATATTAAATATGCCGAAAATGGAAGTCCTTACAGTAATTAAAGTACATCAAAAAATAAAATAAAAAATATCATCTCAAAGACTTCAACTTGCTCCTCAATTCTTCTAAGCGTAACCTCGTACGCTCGAGCTTCTTGTCAGCCATGAAGTCAATAACTTTTAACTTGTTTATCTCTCGTTCTAATGAATGATCAACCCTCGCACGATCTATGCCAGCATTGGTCCCTTCGACCAATTTCTCATTGACAGAGGCCAACTCAGAAGCATTTATCTTTGCCTTCTTTATCTCAACTGCCTCAATCTTCATTCGCATCCAATTCATCTATTGTGTCTAGGATAAGATCTCAGCCTTCATAGTTGTCAGTATGTTTTTAGCCTGGGCCTTTGCCTCTAATTCAACAACTTGATGTTGAGATTCACAAACTAGGCTTTGATTCTCGTGCATTACCTTAGTTCTTCTCATGAGTCGATTGGCAGACTCTTGTTTAAGCCTAATGACCTGGACAACTTGATCAAGAAAATGTTCAAAATCTAAAACGAAGTCAGCCATAGAATTTGGCACCTCCGTCTTGTATAGCTTCAACACCAATCCCTAGATCTACATCAATCCCTGTACCTCAAAAAGGGAAATTAGGCCATCCTTAATCGTTTGAAGGAGTTCCATATCAACAAGTCTGGACTCTAACTTCTTGAACAACTCATTAAAATCATCATCCTGAATGCCATGCGAAGCAGGAGACACATCAGGAAAGTCCTCGTGGCTATCAATAATTATTTTGAATGCTTCAACTGGATTCTCTTGGTTGGCTCCAGCCTCTGAGGGATGTAGATTCAAATCAGAGACATCACCAAGGTTATCAACAGATTGGGACTAAGACCTAGGAGTAAGAGAAGAGTGAGTATGCTCTCTAGCAGGTTTTCCTTTTTGATTGATGACTACCTCACCATCGCAAACACCACTATATGGTTGGATAAAAGGTGAAGTGGTTGTCGAAGTCATTATGTATTTGGCACTGGAAAGATGAGCATGCCTGCAAGATGCATCTGGTTGTGCTTGGGGGTTTGCAGGGTCGACATCAACATGCTTCCCAAAATAAAAAGTCTTAATCAACATATAGTTCAAAACATATAAATATAAAAATTAATGAGGTGATAAGTTACCTTATCAATGGCTAGACACAGAAACGAATGTGCACTCCCAAAACTCTAAACTCTAAACAGTCTATTGAGGAGTGGTGCTATCTTTCTTCTTTTTTTAGAGGAACTTCACTTTCCTCAGACCACTCGTCATCAAAAACTGTGACAACTTCTTCCAAACCCTATTTTTCTTCTTCTTCTTCTTCTGTTAAAAGACATAAGATTCAGTAAGGGTTTTTCCTTCTCTCCATTCTACAAAGTTAACATCAATAACTCTGATAGCCGCATATGTCTGACATTTTGAAGGATAAGAGGAAGAGATTGCATACTTTCATCGCTGATGTTAAACTCAGCCTCTTTATTAGAATACTACCATGCTTTAGCAAAACCTTAATAAGTTAGGAGATGAAGTCAAATAAGATTAAAAGAGGGAGAAGGTATAAACCGAAGTTTCTTAGATGGAAGAAATGCCAACACCCTTGTTCAATGGTTTCTTATTTGAGGGCTCTCCAGCTGAAGAGGTATTTGCTTTCTTTCTACCCTGAAGGAGAAAAATAGACTAGGACACCAACACAAAAACTAAAGGAAAATAAGGCTATACGCCTTTCTATCTTTGAAGTTCCTTTAGTGTTGGTACCTTGGGAGGCAGCAGTCAATGACTTTGGATTGGAGGGAACACCTATAATAGGCCGACAAAAAAATCATTATGACCCAATAGGAATTAATGAAAGTAAAAACGAGTGGACTTTTTGGATCTAGTTGACCAAGGATTGCCTTTGTGTTTCTTCTCCATGTCCCGCAAAAAGGAGAAAACATCAACTAGACGTTGAGCCATGAGAGTAGGGTCAGGTATGTGTGCATAAAGAAGGGCCCACCAATCCTCAAACTCTTGAGTATAATGGTATGAAAGGAAAAATTAGAAGAAATTAAGGAATATTTGTTTCCTCTTATAGAAGCTATGGCTACTCTCGAGCCATTTCTCGCTGGGTGCATGAGTAGAAAAGAAGCAAGCCTCTGCGATGAGAATAAAGCTCTTAGGAAATAGTTGGCTCAAACCAAATTGCATGGCCACCAAGTTTGGTTGGTAGGCACCTGCTCTTATCCATGATTTAAAGGAGATGTGGGCTAGAAGCATGCCATTAGAGTATCATGTGTGCCCCTTTCATCTTGGTGTGGGGGATTTGGAAATGGTTTTTTGAACCATTCAGGTCCACACTATCAACTGGAAAATGGTTCCATAATTGAAGTATAGGTCTTACATCTGTAAAACATGTCAAATGAAGTCTCGAAGATCTTCTTAGACACAACTTCGCCATCGCCGGGAGCAAGTTAGGTAAGCCTTGAACCTTTGACCCCTACCTCTGAGTTAGGAGGAACCCTAATTTTTAGGGAAGGATTGAAAGTTGCATTGATCTATAAATGCAAAATCCAGATAGGGTCACCTACATAAATACTGTCAGGGTTTTCTCTTTTCTTACGGTCTAGAGAGGATAACTTCAGAGATTCATACAAGCCACATAGAATAAGTCTGCTGAGGATGATTTTTCTTCCTTCGTGAAGTTTGGTGGCCAATGGGACAACTTTTTAGCCACCTAAATGGATCGAGAACAGAAAACATACTGGGAAAGCCAGCAGGTCAGGAAAGTGACATCTTCAAGGGCATCGACGTGATCTGTTGAAGCATGGCGATCTTCGATGAAGGTGTTGTAAGTAGTTATGGAGAAAGTAAACCCATGATTGGTTTTGGTTTTGGTTGAAGGCTTAAAGGGATCTCCAGTTGGTCGAAGACCAACAATAGAAGCAATATCAAAATTTGTGGGGGGTTATCATTGCACAAGGAATATGAAAGGTTTTAGTTGAGGTATCCCAGAAACACATAGTTGCAATGAGCATGTGAGAGTTATATTTGGGGCCGACTCTAGAGAGTTGGATTAGGTCAAAAATACTCAAATCTTCTTAGAAGCGTTGCTTTTTTTCTTGAACCTTATCTAACTAATTGATGTATGAGGCATCCTCAATCGTAGGAGAATAATAGAAGACCTTATTCTTAAAGAAGCTAAAATCAAAGGATGCATCCACAAATAAAAAGGGTTCATAATCAGGGTAATATGGAAAGAAATCTCTCAGCGTTTGGGGTTTCTTAATACGCCTAATGATAGGACCCATAAAAGTATAGATGGTATCTGAAATGAAGTAGGGAATCAGAGCATTAATGTACCAAAATTTTCTTCTTACATCCTTCATGTGAGGCTTAGGAATGTAAGTGTGATTATTGATGAAGAATGGTTCTTCAATATTAACAGCGAATGGAGGACGTGATAAAACTTTTGGAGCCATTGTTATTTCTCAAAGGTTTTTTCTAGATAGAAATGTGATGAGGAAGATAACAAGACGGCAAAAAACTCTAGGGTTCTTTTTCTGTTCATGTTTCAGAAGAAGGAAACGGTAAAAGATAAGAGAGCTGAGTGAAAACGTTTTAAATAGCCAAATGAAGAAAACGTTTTAGTTTTTCCCTCTAAATAATTTTGGACACATGGTGCATTCAGGTCGATGTTTGGCAGCAAAAGGTCATGGGAAAAGATGAAAAATGGAATTAAATTATTTTTGTCTTTATTTCATTTTTTAGTAATGATTTGATCTCATAGGAAATAGGAGATGACGATGATCAGTCACACATACATCTGTGATGTGGCATTTTTTTAGAAAGTGGTCATGATTACCAACAACAAATAATTAAATAATAAAACATCTAGTTGATATGACGTGTGCAGACTGGGCAAACAGTGTCGAAGAGTTTTAAAAATGTCACCTTTCTTCCATCTGATACATATGATTTAAAGTGATATTTTTTGGGGTGCATCTGTTAGTCTGTAATTTCTATTTTAGAAAGAGTCAATTGAGTGTTGCATTGGGAAAATGTTAAGTGTTAGCATTGATTGACACAAGTCGATATAAATGAATACGTTGATTAGAAAGTTTCGACTAGCATCTTGAAACATGGTTGGGATGAATCTCAAGATCAGACACTGAAACATGGTTTGGAAGAATCTCAAGAGTAGATCTTGAAACATGGTTTGGAGGAGTCTTGGGAACATATCTAATTGATCTCTCGACACCATATCGAAGTTAAATCGTTCGACGGACAACAAAGACTTAGAAATTTTTTTTGGAAACCAAAGACATGAGAGGGGTCTTAGCGCTTTCAACAACCACCTTCGATGAACACGCAATTGTTAGTCGCTAAAAAATTACGAATGTGGGATAATGGTTTTGAGCAGTTTTTAAGTTTTAGTGCTTCAAAGGACTAAGTTGCATGTTCTTAAGGACGTGTCTATTTTCTAAGAATAAGCTATCAGAGACAATTATATTTAGTTTAATGTATATAGAAGATTCATACATTGTAATCGAGGTCAGAAAATTCATATACTTTCTCTATAGAACTAGAGCACTCCAGTCAAAGAGCAAAACAGTTTGTGTGTAAATGTGAGTCTGCATCCCTCGTCTTTATGTTTTCTTAATTGAAACACTTTACAATTCTTATCATTTTCTATGCTTGTCATTTTTTTTCTTTTTCGTTTAATTCTATTTATTGCATTTAACTTTTACTTTAATTTAACCTTTTGCGTCATGAGAGATGTCTTAGTGCTTTCAGCAATCACCTTTGATGAGCAGACAATTGTTAGTCGCTAAGAAGTTACGAACGTGTGATAATAGTTTTGAGTAATTTTTAAGTTCTGACAACGTGAGAGTGCTTTAGAGGACTAAGTTTCATGTTCTTAAGGACATGTCTATTTTATAGGAATAAGTTGTTGAAGACAACTATTTTTTGTTTAGTGTATATAGCATATTCATACGTTGTAATCGAGGTCAGAAAATTCATCTACTTTTTCTATAAAACTGGAGCACCTGAGTCAAAGAGCGAAACTGTTTGTGAGTAAATGTGAGTTCACGTTCCTTGTCTTTATGCTTTCTTAATTGAAACACATTATAATTCTTGTCATTTTCTATACTTGTCATTTTCTGCTTTTTAGTTGAATGTCATTTATTGCAGTTTACTTTTGTTTTAATTCAAACTTTTACGTCATTAAAGTTTCTCTTCATTTTGTCTGCATATATACATTCACAATCACTTCAGACACATACTTTCCTGTACAGGCACTTTGCACAAATTACTTCCGAGATTTTTTGAATTAATCTTACAGGCTTTTTAAACTCGTGATTGTTTACTAAAAACACCTACTCAAACAGTTGTTTAAAGTACATTGTTGTTTATAAAGTTCTATGATTTTTGATAACTCCATTCTCTTTTATTTTTTATTATTATTTAATTTTTTATAATAATAATTATGGAAGACAAATCATTCTATGTTTAAATAATAAATAATAGTTATTAAAAACAAATATCAATAATAATAATAATAATAATAGTAATAATAATAATAATAATAATAATAATAATAATAATAATAATAATAATAATAATAATAATAATAATAATAAAAATAAATGGTAAGAAAGAGAGGAAAATAAAAAAGGAACGACTTAAAAATAATGTATTTATAAAATAATTAAATATTAAATAATAATCATTTAAAGTACATTGTTAATTATTATTATTATTATTATTATTATTATTATTATTATTATTATTATTATTATTATTATTATGACACCATTATTCTTATTATTATATTAACATTATTTATTTATTTATTATTTTCTTCATTTTTTTATCTCATTAAGAATGCCAAATATTGTGCATAATAGAATTAAAAACTTGATATGAATTTATATCTCGCACATTAATAAATATAAAAAGAAACAAATAGGTGAGTTAATTCAATTCAATTCAATTGGTAGATTGCAAGAATATTGGATGATAAAGAAGTAAGTTTCAATTCATAACATCTTACTTATTTATTTGATTCGACTCTCGCAACAAGCGTCTTGAAAATTTTAGATTTGACGATAAAGATGAAGAACAACATTCAAAAGCTTGAAAAACAGTTTTATTGACTGATTTTTTAGTTTTTAAATCAATCACAAAAATTGAATTACAACAAAAACTTGAAGTTGTTAACAAAATTTGGATAGAAATAATTTACATTTTGAAACATTGAAGGACTCAAATGGTACTTGATCTATGGCGATCATAATGGACCATCTTGATCTTCAATGTAGGGTAACAACAATGGTTGTAGGAGAGGAGGGGGTGCACATGCAAGGTACTCCGATGTTAAAGTAAGTGTTTGAGCTAGAGAAAGAAAGTACGAGTGATTAGGTATGAGTAAGAATGATTAGAATACCCGAACTTCTCAAGAGAGAGGGTATTTATAAGATTCCCCCTAGCGCGGGGCCAAGGTCTCCCATGTAACTGAAATATCTGGTCGGCCAATAGGGGACTGCCAGATAGAAAATCTAGCACGTGGTCTTTAACTTGGTCCAACTGTCTCCATGAATTTCGAAGGGGTAGTTGGTCGTGTGAACTGTCAAGTGCGTGAGGGGCATGTTCTCAACGGCTATGTGCTCTAACGGCTATATTGTGCCCAATGGCTATGTGCTCCAACGACTATATTGTCTCCAATGGCTATATTATGCCCTATGGTCGTATTGGCCCTGACCTTAAGCTAGATTGGATTGGGCCTTGTCCAGCTGTGGGGAAGGTGTCAGTCCAGTCCAGAGCAGGAGTCCCCCAAGTCGTTGCTTCGAGGCGAGGAGTAATAACTTGAGTTAGCATAGCTTGTGCGACCAAGGGGCAAGAACCGTATCGTGGGGAGGTCTTTGAGATCGCTATTAATTGAGCGAAAAACTTCGGGGACGTGAAGGTGCGTAACATTGATATGGTCGATTTTGGGTCGCGCGTGACCTCCTCGGAAATGAAAGGTATGTTTTGTGTCGATCGGACTTGTTCTTAGGATGAAGAAAATTTTGACGAGGCTCCTGCTCGAATATTGATCTAGTGACATCGTCGAGGAGAGTATGATCGCAAGGAGCTGAAGAGACTTGTCTTTTAACAAACATGTGAGGGGTCAGTTTTGAGGATGTCAAGTGGCAACCTCTTTGTGCCACTTGTGACGGCACAATAAATTTTGTTTAAGGCCTAGGAGGCTAGACAATAATGGCATTTTATCTTTTGTGTTTCCCCATGCGTGCAAGGGAGCCTATATAAAGGGGGAGAAATTTCATTTTCACTTCACGAAAATTTCTCTCCTACTTATCTTTTTGCTCTACAATAACGTTCGTCGCTGGAGATCTTATCGTCGTCGTTCGCTGCTCCTGCCTTCCCAAGATATTCGTCTTCAACCTTTGAACTCAAGTGAGTTCTTCAACCTTGCATGAATTTTTGTAAATTATTCTTGAATTCGTCGGTGGTTCATGAATTTTTCGGTAGAAGTTCATGTGTTTCTTGAAGAACACATGAAATATCTGGGAAATTCATGAAGGCTTTGAAGAACTTAAACTTAGGATGTTGCATGTCTGTAGATCTTCCTAGGTTATTGTGTGAGATTATTTTATGTTTGTTATCGGGCAGGGGTGTCATCATAGCTGAGGGATTTGCCTTTAGATGCTTGGTACGTCGTGGTAGTCGCGGGGGCTTATCCCCCTTAGGGTCTTTACAAGTAGCGGGGACGTATTTCCGGCGTCAGGGACGCGTTTCATTGAGACCCTTTGCCGTTGATAATGGCCTAAGTCGGGGAGACATCCTTGCACTAATCCTTTCCCTTTCACTTGATTTGTTATGGAAGGGTGGATTTGATCTTCGTCAAATTCACTATTGCTTCCTCTGCTTTTCAGGTGAAATGGCTGATCATAACGAGGGAATCATCCCTGAAGTTGGGGCAAACATTAATGAAGACGTGTCTCCCGCCAAGTATCCCAATGTACAGGTAGCTGAAGGGGATCTTAGTTGGATCACCCAAGAGCCCCTTGTGACGAAGTCAACATTTATCGAGGAGGAGACCAGTAGTTTTGATCTCCTCGAAGATAGGGTTGGAGACGCGCCCATGAGTTGGAGGGTGATTAGCCTGACGGAGAATGACCGGATATGCTCGATGTATCCGAGGAGGAGATTTCCTATGTACGAGTTTTCCTTTGTCGAAGCTGGGTATCATCTGCCCTTCACAGACTTCCAGGGGGAGATATTCTGCCACCTCGAACTGTGCCCTACCCAACTCCACCCGAGCGCTCTGGCGTTCATTCGGGAATTCGAGTTGGTGTGTCGTTATCTCTGGATAGGGGCTACCGTGGAACTCTTCTTTTGCATCTTCCAGCTGCAGAGGAGCACTTCGGAATCGAAGCAGAGTTGGGTGTCTTTCAAGCAGCAGAGCAGGTTGTTCTGGCCCTACTCGGAGTCTGTCCAAAACTTCAAATTAAGATTTTTGAGTGTAAATCCCCTTTCTAAAGAGGCCAAGAGTTCCCTAGTCACGATAAAGACGATAAAGGAAGATGGTCGGGAAGTGGTGCATCCCGTGTCAAATTTCCCCTTGGAATGGGTGTACGCCCATTTTTGATATAGGATAGACCAATTTCTTGTGAAGCACGATTAGTTGTGCTCCAAGGACAAGAAATTTCTTCGAGCAATGACAGTGTTCGTCGAGATTTTTATCCCCGCTGTTGTGGTGGACAAGGATGGCAATCTACTCTACTCTGAAGATAGGGTGCTTGCTCAGGCAGCTTGTTACATAAATACTAAGGCCCTTCTTGATTGCAGAATTGAGACAGAGGCCTTTGAGCTTCTAGGTATAGATGATGTGCTCGACTTGTTTCTTGGTGTTTTAATGTCGTGTTGACCTCTTGTTTCTTCTTTGCAAGAAAGATGTCAAATTTACGTGAACGCTTGGTCAAGTCAACCGCGGCTAAAAATGTCAAAAAGGTTTCGACCTCGAGGGCGGATGCGGTCAGGCAGTAGGTGACCCTAGAGAAGTTCGTTGGTCCTTCGCCATCACCAGGTAGCACCTTCAATCCTCCTACCCCAGATCCTCAGAAGAAGAGGAAGCGAGATGACCTTGGCTCGTCTTCGGCCGAAGGCTCTGGTTTTGCTGGGGGGAAATTCACCTTGCCCCCCTGCTTTTTGCAAGACAAGATTTTTGACGGGGAGAGATCTGTGCAGATCCCCAATCTAGAGGCGTCGACCATCTTGGCTGCTGATCCGAAGGTGAGGAGGTCACTCCTTTGTCATGATGTTGCTGCAATGATGAGAGTTTTGGAAACAAATCTAGACCTTAGAGACACGGAGACCGTTCCGCTCAAGGAGTTCAAAAAAGCACAGGCCAGGGAGGCTGAACTTGAGTTGGAGATAGGAGATCTATTCAACCAGTTGCAGACCCTTAAAGGCAACTACGAGGACAAGGTCATGCTCCTCAAGGACATGAATGATTGGCCGGTGAAATGAAGAAGATCAAGGAGGAGAACACCAATTTGAAGACCAGGGTCACTGAGCTGGAGGGCTCCTCGGCGGTGGGGCTAGACGAGACTGAAGAGGAAAAGTCTTTAAAGACTCGACGGGAGATGGTCGAGAGAATACGTATTCTCGAGCAGGACGCCCTTGGAGCTGCTGAATTTGGGTTTTCTACTGCTGTGGAGCAGGTGAAGGCTCTAGATCCTGACCTTCAGCTAGTTACCGAAGGAATAAGTGTTATGCATTAGGTGGTCGACGGGAAGTTGGTCTCGCCAAAGATTCTCGCTGATGATGAATGATTATTATGACTCAATGTATTTTGGCCTGCGTGCCAGTTTTCTGTACTTTTGATCATCGGGCTCTGCCCGACATTTATTTAATATTTAAACACTTTCTCGACCATGAGGTCGGGTATATCTATGGATGTTTATTTTGACATTGTATGCCTTATTTATATTTTCTTGCGGACTGTTTTTAGAATTTGATCGACTGGTCGTGTTACTCGATAGTTTATGGAACTTGTTGAGGTGGCGGAGTAATCTCGCCGGATGTGGGACTAGGATCTCAGTTGAGGTCCTGATCGCACAGGGCTTGGACTTTCCCATTGCAAGCTGGGTGTCCTGCCACGCTGGTACAGCGACGGCGGAGCTCGATTGAGTTATCCCTGTCAGGCACATAATTCGCTCTTTTGATGAGCGGAGACTTGCCTTCATTATGTTTGAGGATTGTGCTTGCACCAGGGTGCGCTCCTTTGGCCGGACAACCCTCCTTTGAGAGCATAATCGTCAGCGGTCAGCTCTACTTGCGTTAATGCTAGCTATAGTATTGTTTCAGTTTTTTTAGCATTCCAAGGTCAAGCAAATGGTTCTCTGTCCAAGTGTTTGAGGTAATAAGCCCCGATACCTGTTTTTGATCTTACGCGGTACGGGCCTTCCCAGTTTGCGGTCAGCTTTCCCTCGCACAAGTCTTTTTGGTTGCGGTGTAAGACAAGGCTGCCCACTTGGAGGTCGCGCTTTATAACCTTGGCGTCATGGCGCAGTGTTATTTTTTGTTTCTGATTTCCACCTGGATTACTGCCTCGGTTCTGTATGCTAGTCAAAAGGGAGTTTCCCCAGTGATAGAGTGTGGAGTTGTTCTGTATGCCCAGAGCACACTATGTAGCTCCTCGACCCACCTCTTTTTGGCCTCGTCTAACCTTCATTTTAGTCCGTGGAGGATCGCCCTATTCACAGCTTTTGCCTTCCCGTTGGTTTGGGGGTGTTCGACGGACGTGAAGTGTTGTTTGGTGCCTAGTTTGGCAACGAAATCTTGAAATTTCCTGTTCGTGAACTTTGTCCCATTATCGGTTACGAGAGCCTGGGGCACATTGAATCGTGTGAAGATGTTTCTTTTGTAAAAATGAAGTAAGTTAAATGTCGTGATTTTAGTGAGGCCCCCAGCTTCAATCCACTTTATGAAGTAGTCATAGGCCACGATTAGAAATTTGTTCTGATAGGATCCCATGGTGAAGGGGTCGAGTATGTCCATCCCCCACCAGGCAAAAGGCCATGGAGAAGATATGGTTTCCAATTCGTTGGGGGTGCTAAGTTCATGTCCCCATGACGTTCGCATCTGTCGCATTTTTTGACGTGCTTCTTTGTGTCGCGCGGCATAGTTGGCCAATAGTATCTTGCTCGAAGGGTTTTTCGTGCCAATGATCTTCCTCCTAAGTGTTGTGCGTTGATTTCGTCATGAATTTCTTGGAGAATGTCTGGGACTTTTTTCTCCTCAAAACACTTTAGGAGGGGAATGGAGAATCCTCGTCGGTAGAGCTTGCCTTATACCAGGACATAGGAACAGACCCTTTGTTTAGTTATGTTAGCCTCTTTATTATCTTCGAGCAGCTTTCTCGCGGTGAGGTAGTCATGCACATGAGTCATCCAGCAATCACTGTCGCTGATGACATTAGCGTCGAGCAGTCCTGTCGATTTCTTGATGCTTGGACGAGGAATAGTCTCTTGTATGACGGACTTGTTGCCATATTTCCTTCTTGTTCTAGCTAACTTTGATAAGATGTTTGCCCGAGCGTTCCTTTCGCGGGGAATGTGTTGGACTTCCCATGTTTCGAACTTGGATATCTTTTTTTGCACCAACATCAGATATTCGACGAGGTGGTCGTTTTCGGCTTGGTATTCTCCCCGTACTTGAGAGGCTACGAGTTAGGAGTCAGTGAAATTTTTTTTTCTTTTGCGCCCATGTCTTCGACCAGTCGTAAGCCTGCGAGGAAAGCTTCGTATTCTGCTTGATTTTTCGAGGTTGGGAAGGATAAGACCAATGAAACTTCGATCAGGATCCCTTCTTTGTTTTCTAGGATGATGCCCGCCCGGCTGCTCGTGGAACTGGACGCTTTGTCTACGAAAATTGTCCACCCGTGCACCCTGCTAGTGGAGGATGTAAGGGGTGTCATTTCTGCCACGAAATCGACAAGGACTTGTGCCTTGAGGGCTTTCTTGCTTTCATAGTGGATATCGAATTATGATAATTCCAGGGACCATTTGAGCATCCTACCGAACATATATGGTCGACCGAGTAGTTATCTAATGGGTTGGTCTATCCAAACTATTATCGTGTGGGCCAGGAAGTAATGCCTTAATCTTCTTGCAGCATTGATGAGGGCCAGGGAGACCTTCTTGATCTATTGGTATCTAAGTTCTAGCCCTTGTAAGGCTTTGCTTATGAATTATATTGGCTTTTGCCCGTTGAGGGTTTCTCGAATGAGGGCAGCGCTGATGGCTTTATTGGTGACAGAGAGATAAAGGTAAAGCGTTTCCCCGCTGTTTGGTCGTGACAAAACAGGTGGTCCAGACAATGCTTGATTGAGGTGGCGTAGTGGCTGCTCGAATTTCTCCGTCCACTCGAACATTGCCTCTTTTTGAAGAAGCTTGAAGAAGGGCAGGGCGTGTTGGATGGATTTGGCCACGAAGCGAGATAGCGAGGTGAGCATCCCGTTGAGGGATTGTATGGATTTCTTTGACTTAGGTGTGGGGAATTTAGAAAACGCTCGACATTTGTCGGGGTTGGCCTTGATCCCCTTCTTAGTGAGGTAGAATCCGAGGAACTTTCCTGCCCGTACGCCAAAGGTGCATTTTTCTGGATTGAATCGCATTTTACACTCTCTGGCTTGGTCGAAGACCTTTTGCAGGTGGAGCGTATGATCGGATTCCTCTTGGGATTTCACGATCATGTCGTCCATGTATACTTTGAGCATGTCTCCAATTTATGATCATAAGACTTTGTTCATCATTCGCTGGTACGTGGCCCCTGTGTTTTTCAGACCGAAGGGCATTACGTTGTAGTAATAATTGTCCGATGAGGTCATGAAAGTGATGTACTTCTTGTCCTTCTCTGCCATAGGGATCTGGTTATATCTCGAGATTGCGTCCATGAAGGATAGAAGTTTGAAACCGACAGAGTTATCCACTAGCTTATCGATGCTGGGCAGGGGGTACGCATCTTTCGGGCAAACCCGATTGAGATCGGTGTAATCAACGCACATTCTCCATTTTCCATTATGTTTTTTTACTAATACAATGTTGGACAGCCAGGTTGTATACCTGGCTTCCGAGGTAAATTTTGCCTCTAAGAGTTCTTTTACAAGTTTATTCGCCACTTCAGTCTTCTCGTCGGATTGCTTGCGTCTGCGCTGTGCTATCGCCCGAGCAGATGGGTCAATGGTGAGCTGATGGCAAGCGATTTCTGGGCTGAGACCGGGCATGTCTGCGATGCTCTAAGAAAACAAGTTAGCATTGTTCTTCAAGCAAGTCTTTAGTTGTTCTTTCACTTTATTTGGTAGTCCCGCGTTAATTCTGACTCCTCGGTTGGGGTCGTCCCCGAATATGATTAGCTCGAACTCTCCATCTGGTGTTGGGCGTATAACAGTCGAGGAAGATGAGCTGCCCGTTGAGACTGGAGTTCTTCTTCGCCTTCTTCTGGGACCAGATGTCAAGGTCAATAGTATGAACCTGGAGTGCTGGCTTTTTTCCAGGATGGCTTTCTTTGCTGGGAAGATCTTCGTCTCGTGTCCGTTTGAAGATCTGCGGTGTTGCACTGATTAAACTTTGCCCTTTGGTAGCCGCTTCAAAGCATCGTCTTACGACCTCGATGTCCCCGTGCAAAGTGGCGACATGCCCCTTTTCAATATAATACTTCATTTTAAGATGAAATATGGAAGGGACAACAATTAGTTCGGCGAGTGTCGGTCTCCCCAGGATGCATTGGTATAATGAGGGGCAGGCTACGACTAAGAACTGAGTCTTAATCGTTTTGGCAGCATCCTCTTCCCCGAACGTAACTTGGAGCTTCATGTATCCCCATGGTCTAGTCATAGCCCCATTGAATCCTTGTAGATCTAACCATATATATAGGGACAAGTTCTTCTGGTCGAGTTTGAGGGTGCGGAATAGGCTGGTGTACATGATGTCCACCGAACTACCCTGATTGACAAGGATTTGGTGGATGTTAGTGTGGTTTAACCCGACTCTGATAAGAAGAGGGATGTAAGAGTTGTGGGAGCCTCCGAGGAGCTCTTCTCGGTAGAAAGTGATTGGTTGGGATCATCCTTGGAATTTTTTGAGTGTTGATAGACGATATGGACTACATCCGATCAGTTGTTCAAACTTTCTCTTTACTGATCCTACTGTGAGTTCATTGTATCCGTCGTAGGAAATAACCATTATGCCGGGGAAGGCCTCCCAGGGACTATGCGTAGAAAAACATGCAGGCCCCTCGAACTCGCTGAGGATGAAAAAGTCCTTTGGTCGCGTGATAGACATGGCGACCAGAGGGGCAGGGCTAGAAGACAAGGCTCTCATATCTTTCTTGGATTCAGACGTTTCTCCTCGGGGGGCTTCTCCTTTCTTCGTATACTGCTTTAGGTGGCCCTCTTTGATGAGGATTTCAATGGCGTCTTTCAATTGGACGCAATCTTCTGTTACATGGTCGTGACTACGGTGGAAGCAAACAATATTTGCTTCGGTAGGTATTGCTCTTCGAAGCTGCTGGCTTAGGGAATCGGATGCCTCCTTTCTTGAATTCGGCATTGATACATTCAGACAAAATATGCTTGTGGGGAGTGGTCAACAGGGTGTATTTGGTGAATCGAACGACAAGACCTTTGTGATCTCAAGGACGATCGTCTCGTCGCCTATCTTTGTCCCACCTGGAAGTTTCTGCTTTGTCTTTCTTCGATGCTCTGGAACTCTCTTGGTCCCTCAAGTCTCTGGCCTTACACGTGACTTCCTTTTCTTCGTATTGAATATAGGATTGTGCCCGACTGAGAAGTTCGGCTAGAGACCAAGAAGGATTGAGTCCCACTGTCTTGCGGAAGTCGCTTTTCGGCCTCAATCCCTTTTCTAGTAGATACTTTTTCATGTGGTCGGTCGTGCGGATTTTGACCACTTCCTTAGTGAATCTGTCGACGTAATTGTGAAGAGGTTTGTCCCTGCCCTAGATGATACCCTCAAGCGTAGCTTTAGATTTTGGGTGGCGTCTGAAGGTAGTAAAGTGTCGGGTAAACTGCTTCTTAAGACTCCTCTATGACGCGATCGAGCCCAGAGGAAGGCTCTTGTACCAAGTCATAGCCCCTTTCCTGAGGGTGGTGGGGGATAAACTGCATTTGATCGCTCCACGGACATTTTGGTAGTGCATCATGGCCTCAATATTTTCTATGTGGTCACCAGGATCAGTGGTACCATCATAGATAACCAGAGGGGGAGGCTTCTCCAGCCTGCACAGAATGCGAGTGTCCATGATTTCCTACGATAGGGGACCGCATGCATTATCTTCGTCGCTCATGTTGGACGACCTGCTAAATGAATAACTGTGTCCCCAGCTTTTGATGCATCGAGGAGAACGTTCATGCTGGCTTCGGTGCTCTTCGCGAGGCTTTCCGGAAGGTCTGGTCCTTTTGTGCGTTGGAGAGTGCCTGGACCTCCGGGGAGGGATACGATCGCGACTTCTGGTGATATCTTGCCCACGTTTCTCCAGTTTGGACCGTTCTTTGATAGGGGAGATACTTCTAGAATCGTCTCGGCGACGCTTCTGAGAGGGGGAGTGAGATTGGCGAGCGGGGCTGAGGGATCCCTGCGGAGGAGGTCGTTCTTCGATGGTGGTTTCCAGCACGTGGATTTTTTTCTCCTTGTTGAAAGAGCAGATAGTTGGATTTGTTGAGGGCGGCGATGAAGGTCGTTGTGCAAGGGTCAGTATCTTGTGGGATGGTGATAGGTTCGTATATATGGTCAGAACTTTGGACACAAGGTTTCACGTTGTCATGAGATGTTAGTTTTTCGTCCCTGTGATCAATTTCTCTGGTGGCAGTTCTGGGGATGAGGGTTTTGCCACAACCCAGAACGGTGACAAGGGAATCTTATTGGACGTCATTACGGTGGTAGGACATGACAATGAAGGTTCAAAGAGGTAGCTTTGGTCAGTTGTTTGGGAAGATTGAGAAATCTTGGTTCAAAGAGACGGGGGAGCTGGTTTTCCCACAGACGGCGCCTCTGATCTGGGGTGATCAAAATGGATCATCTTCGTCTTCAATGTAGGGCAGCTGTCAAACCTCTAAAAAATCACATAAAGATAATTCGGAAACACGACCCTCGCGCTAAAGGCGTGGAATTGCGGTTCGAAAGAGTCGCCACCAAACTTTATTTATCCCAAAAAGGGAAAGGAAAATATCGAGAAAACCTTTTAAAATGAAAGTATAGGAACAAGGTCATCGCAACTGATGTTTCAGGTTCGGGAGTCAATTATGCAAGGAGAAGGTATTAGCACCCCTCACGTCTGTTGTACTCAACAGAAACCTCTTACTTCGAATTGTGATGAACGTTAGCTAAGCTTAGTTATTTTCTTCTCAATAATAAATGTGAAATAGTACGATAAAAGGGAAAAGACGCTAGGGGGAAAATGGATGGTTAGAGGATAGGGTGCTCGGCAAGGATTGGGGCCCTTGTGCCTACGTATGCTCATTCAGACAAGAATGAGAAATCAGAGCTCTCATAGTTCAACTACGAGAAAGGTTAGGGGGAAACGGAAGATAGAGGGAGTGTAGCTCGCCAAGATCATCGCAATTCTTGTGCCTATGTATCTTACGTTCAAACAAGAATGAAGAATCAGAGCGTCCGTAGTTCGTGGAGACGACCACGAAAAGAGATGGGGTTGAATTGGGCACGGATGACAATCACTCGAAGCTTAAGAAAGGCTCCTCAGGCCTAAGTAATAGGGAGAAAGAAGTTCCGTTTAAATGTTGTTTTGAAAAATGAGTGTGTGGAAGATCGCTCGAATGTTGTCGAGTCGGAAATGTTTTAGAGGCATCAATTGCTCACGCACGAGTAAGATAACTCGCATCCAAACAACTGAAGGGAGATCAAAGGCTCAATCCCCCTCTTTTCACCTTGAAAAGGGTTAAATAGTTGTTAGTTGTATTGCTAGTTTTATTGAGAAAATCCACTTGATGATGGATCAAGGGTTTGACTTATATTTGCATGCAAAACCGTGATGGAATGGAAATTGGTTTGAAAATGGCTCGACGACGAGTCGAGGGTTTGATTGAAAATAGAACCGGCTTGACAACGAATCAATGGTTAGGTTGTGAGAAACGATACTAGTCCCTGAGGGTGCCCTTAATAATGAAACCATGATGAAATATGAAAGTGTGTGCGATAGGTTGATGGCGAATGCAGACAAACACTCGACTTAAGAGGGGTGTTTGAAAATGGCTCGATGACGAATCGAGAATTAGTTTGAAAATGGTTTAATCTACGCTAGTCCCTAAGGGTGCTCCTAGAAGATAAACCACAATCAAAGCAATACAAATGTGTACATCGGAATGGAAGAGGGGTACATGTAAGTTACACGGGATTACATGAAATAAAAAGGTTCATTGCCAGGTAGCCCAAGAGGAAGCCGTGTGTGTGCGACGTGTCCTAAACTAAGCCTTGAGCAAAAATCAGACAAACTCCAAGCTAGGGTTTTTGACAAAGTCCAATGATCAAACAGTCCACCAATTTAGGATTTTATTGTTTCGGTAATTGTTATGTGTTTTCGGGTATGTATGAATAAGAGATGAACAAGATGAGTATGAATATGAACAATTATGAATAATATGACAAGATATATAACAATATAATCAAGATAATATTCACAATAATTTAATCAAGATAATATCAACAAGTATATGAACAAGATAATATAATCGAGATATAATGACTGAATTTAAATCAAGGGTATATTTGACTAAAAATAAAACAATTGTATATTAATGGAAAATAAAGTTAGTCGCTAGTTGATTTGTGAATTGAACGGGACAAATGTAGCGCTAAACCTTCGTAGCTTGACTTATGACGAAATTCGAACTATAGGAGGTTGTGCAAATTGATATTCGTGCTACAAATAAGATAGAGAAATGATATCGAGGACCATTCTCCAATTTAATTGTGTCGCACGGACAAAAGAAAGGGGGGATCTCGTCTTAATCATAAACTCATGTCGATTAATCGAAGGTAGCCTATCACGATCCCAAAGTATAGAAAATGACCCCAATGGTCATTTTCCACAGATTTGACATAATGAAGGTTGTTGACTTCGATAAATTGATGTTTACGAATCTAAAGACTTCATTGATCGAAAAAATTAAAATAAAATCGAGATAAAAAAGATGGAGAAGGAAATGATAAGAGAAAAAAAAAAGTGGTCTCGTATTAATCACCATTTATTAATAATTTGACCAATAGTGATTTTTTGATTTCTTCATTGACAAAAAAATGAAAGGAAAGAGAAAACTAAGACAAAATAAAAAATGGAGAAAAACAAGTGATAAACTTAAATAAAATCAAGAATAATTTAATACCAACAAGTATTGAATTATTTAGTAAAATATCTACCAAAAAACACTAACAAAATGACTAAACAAACTTCACATTAAAACTTAAAAAAAAACTAAATAAAAAAGGGGGAGGGGTGTTTGAATTCAGACTAGTGCGAACAAGGTTGTGGAATCCTTTGGGCCCAGCCCATCATCCACTTCCCACGAGTTAAAAATGGATTAGAGGGGGTGGAACATCAAATGGACGTAAAGCCCATTACTCTACTAACAGCATGAAAAGTCATGAAGCCCCTTCCCAATCCAACCTGATCAACACGAGTCTCACCATCAAACCGCAAAAAGAACAGGGCATGATACAAAAAGGAAACAGGAAATGTCTTATATAACCTTCTCCATTTCCTATTTCTAAGAGGAAACAAAACCAGATGTGAAACACCATGGGATACATTCAAAAAGGAAATATCAGAACACGACAAACAAAATGTAGTGCGGGGAAATAAAAATGAATAAAAACTCAATGACATCTTATTATCTCCGACCTTTTCTTTCAATCCGTGAATCGATCCTCAGATTTGATTCAGGTTAGATTTGTATGATTCGTATGTCTATTTACTTTCACTCTCCTTCTTCTCTCTTCTCCATTCTGTTTCGACGTGATTCTGGTTTTTTTTGTGGTTCGTGAATGAGTCTCGTTAACAATGGTGGAGGTTCAAAAGCGATTGAAGGAGAGGTTGAAATAAGATTTGGGTTGGGTTAAAGAAGGAAATGTTGTAAGGGTTTTCTGCAGGATTTGTTTTGGTATCTAAAAATTTTTTTTCACAAAAGAATAAATCCGCTTCTTTTTTAAAGGAGATATGAGAGTAGAATGGGCTTTACGAGGGTTTGGAGTCGTGACGTGGTCGTTCTGTTTTTACGTAGCCGCTGCGGTTTCGAGTAGGTCATTTGATGTATATTTTCATTTTGGTTTTGGTGTATGCGACGCGTGAAAATTGTGGGGTCGTGTACGAATTGAAAAAATTTTGTTTCTCTTTGTTTTGTAGAATTGTCACTGTGCGAAACTCGTTCTGCAGCCAGTGATACATGGCTTATTGTAAGGTGTGCTGTATAGTATGAAATCACGGCTTTGACAGTTCTTTGACAAAGGGCTTGATGGTTTATGTCTGGTGGGATAGTCTTGGCTTTTGGACGTACTTGAATGGATTTTGCAGGTCAGCTGTGGTGTGAAGGCTTGATCATGTGCAACAGGCTCGCGTGAAGAAGAAGAGAAAAAAAACTCATGGCTAGTTGTGTAATTTGGTTTGTTGTTTTTTTTATCTCGTGTTGTTGTAAAAAAAAACTTTTTTGATGCACTTAGTATGAAATCCTGTAATGGGCCTTTCCTCACAATTTGTAAATTAATATGAGTAAATGGGCTTTTAGAAAAACAGAAGAAAAAAACAAGATATGACTCTTAATTTATAATGATCGTGGCCTAAGTGATTAAAAAAAGATAAAAAAGAAGAATTAGATTATGGTTTGACATTTGGATATGGAAAAAATGGACAAAAAAGGATTGAATGGGTCAAATGGATTTGGATAGAATAAATGGATAATGGATTTAATGAAATATGAATGATCGATTATTTAGATGATGGTGGAAATGGCATTTGAATGAAAACGTGAATGACTGTGAATTATCTCTCCACTGATTTTTCTACAATACCTCTGCAACTTTACTTTTCAAATGAATCTCTGGTTAAATCAATCCACAGCTTGCACAATTAAAATAGTGCCACTTTGATTGTGATGAACTAAAACTTCATTCTGAAGCTCAAAACCCTAATTGAATCTTGAGGATCTTAAATCTTGATGCACCTGCTTTGTTATGGTCTGAAAACCTGATTCATTCACAACTGATCTGACTAGACACAAAACCTAATTGAAACCTCACACATACACCCTGGCCTGACCAAGATTGGATTAAACCAGATGAATCTCCAATCAATGTTGCACACACCCTTGACTTGAGATGTGCAATAAGCAGACTGGAAGCAGAGATAACATATTTTTTTTTGGATTTTTTGAATAATGGTTGGTGGATAGATGTGAAGATGAAAAGTATGAATAGGTAGAAAAAATTTGGGGTATGACAACAGTAACAGTGGTTGTAGAAGAGGAGGGGGTGTATCTGCAAGGTACTCTGATGTCAAAGTAAGTGTTTGGGCTAGAAAAAGCAAGTACGAGTGATTAGGTATGAGTAAGAATGATTAGAATACTTGACCCTCTCAAGAGAGAGGGTATTTATAAGATTCCCCTAGCGTGGGGCCAAGGTCTCCTATGTAACCGAAATATCTGGTCGACCAATAGGGGACTTCCAGGTGAAAGATCTAGCACATGATCTTTGACTTGGTCCAACTGTCTCCGTGACTTTCGGATGGGTAGTTGGTCGCGTGAACTGTCAAGCGCGTGAGAGGCATGTCCCCAACGACTATGTGCTCCAACGACTATATTGTACCCAACGACTATGTGTTCCAACGACTATATTGTGTCCAACGATTATATTGTGCCCTATGGTCGTATTGGGTTTGACCTTAAGCTAAAATAGGTTAGATCTTGCTCAACTGTGAGATAGGTGTCAGTCCAGTTCAGAATATTACTTTTTAAATTATGAAACCAAAATAGATACCAAATATGAGGGGAAAAAATTATAATATATATCTTATATATTAACTATAAATCAAATCAACTATGCAAATGGTTTGCTAGTTTATCATAAAATATTTATAAACAAAATTCATTGATATTGTGCAACGACATTATAATGTGTATATTAGAATCTACCGCACCTTACTTGTTAAGATTCATATTTAATGATTGAAATTTAGATCATTAAATTATTAGATTAAACAAAAGTTAACAAAATAAAGTTTTAAAATATCAATTTACTGAAAAGTGTACCTTTTTTACTGGCAGGGAAAGATCTAACTTTTAAAATGACTAGTTAATAGTTAATTTCTTTAGAAACCAATAGTTCTTTTTACTAGTTTAGTAATGTCTATTTCTGACTCTCCTTAACTAGTGCAATACTGAGTCAAAAATAAAACTAGTGCTATACCAGTTTGGCTTACACTTCCCATGTCATGTGTCCATGAGAATAGTGGAAATATGTCATTGATTTATGCTCTGTTTGAAATTTTTTATTATCAAATATTAGCTGATACTTAAATATTTAGTTGATAGTAGATAAGTTATAATAACATATGAAATGAAATATAGGATATCTTTGAATATACACTTTAATTATAGTTTATAGTATACATATTTATCAAAATAAATGTTTATGTATAAGATTAGATAAGTTATTTTTATTTAAAACATTAAGGTAATTTTTTTATATGCTATAAACTATCTTCATAAATTATTTAGGAGAATTTATAAAATAAATTGAAAAAAATTATGAAAAAAGAGTGTCATATAAAACAAATTCAAATAAATCAATCAAATCATTCTCATAATATAATATGTGAAGTAATGTATAGATAATAGTTGATAGTGAAAAAATTAGTTGTTAAATAGTGATAAATAGAAATAATATTTTAAATTAATAATATAGTTTACATTAATTATGATTTAAGATATTTAAAAATTAGTGATTTAAATTTATTAACATAATAATTTTTTTAATTTTCTAAACTTTCATCTTTAAATTTTCATATACATTATAAAAAATTAATTATTAAAAAATTTAATGTAACAATAAATAATATATAGAGTTTCTATTGTTAAAATATATTTGTTCTGGCTAGGCAATAATCCATAAAGATCAGCTCAAATCATATGCCAATCCAATAAAGGCGCAATAAGATCAGCTCAAATCATATGCCAATTCAATAAAGGCGCATCAATCACTAACCTACAAACCTACGAGTTGACATATATCTTTTCATAAATATCGTTGATCTACATCTAACGATTCCTCACACAACATGCTAGAAAAACCATAGACATTTATAATTATCTCGTATATATGAGTGTGAATCTTAGTCACGCTCAAGTACACTTTCACTCACGCATGTAAAGGTCCATCTCATCCACATATTGACTTGCATATTAGAGTCTCAACCTTTTGTAAGCACCTCTTCGATCTCCAGAGAATTGTCACCACACACCAGAAGACCTTCCTTTTTTTTTTGTGCTGGAGGCCTTCAATTGTTTGTTAAGGGTGTCTTTCTTAAGGTGTCTTTCTTAACACAAAGATTTTATAAGAAAAATACTTTAGTCTTTCAAGAATATATTAGAGAGTTGATACTAAGAAGCATATGCATATGATCAATGGACTACAACCATTTATTGGCAAGTAATGTCATTCATCTTGGTAAGGTAATTAGAGTCGTTATCTTGGATGGCATGATGAAATTCTTGCTGGTTTTTTTGGAGGAGACACCCTTATAATCAATGTCCACCTTGCATTCAAAGTCTTTATAAAATTTTACAAGATCACTTTTTAATCTCTGTTCTTCATCAAATATGTCATATTTTTTTTTGTAGATATATGTCCTACAAAGCTGAGTAAAGTGAGTTCGTGACCATAAATTGGGGAACTTGTCCTCCTCCTTCTCAAGGATTAACATGCTTATGAAGGAATTATCATCATAGACAATTGCCTTCAAGCTATCTTTGTGCCCTCTATAATTTTGCTCTCTTCTCCCTTATTCATAAGTTCCCTTGCTGGAACTTCATAGAGACTATCATCCACAATAAAAATGAGGAGCACTAAGAAGAAAAACTTATCCTTAAAGTTCTTGGAAGAGTCCATATATATTTCAAAGAGTTTATGATCATGCTTAAGAGAAACTAGCCATTGAGCGTGACCGGAATCAACAGACTTCCTTAACATATAGAATAATTGAAAGAATAAAAAAATATTGTTGGTGTGCTCTTCTTGTACTCACGCCAATACTAGAAGGCTTTTACATAAGTCTAACTTATTAGAAGCAAGTGTTAAGGAGTAATTTCCAGTTAGTTGAGAACCTTAACCTTAAAGGTATTAAAGGGAAAGAGAACCCGCATCATGGAGAACATGAACTTATACATTTCGAGCCCACATACATCAAACTTGTTGCAAATACACATGTTGTGAATCTATGTGCTTGTAAGTGTGAAGTCTGTAGCAACTTGTTGATTTGGTTTTGATGTTTACAAAACTCTTAAGAGAACTTTTAATCAATCTTGATGTCAAAAGCTCGTTGATTCAGATGATATCATTTGATATGCGGATAAAGGGATGGTGTTTGATATGTTGATCAAGTGATGGTGCTTGACATGTCGATCAAGTAATGACACTTGATATGTGGATAAAGTGATGGTGATTGATATATTGATCAAGTTAAGGTGCTTGAAAAGTTTCAAATAAAGTGATAGTACTTGATATGTTGATCAAGTGATGATGCTTGACATATTGACCAAGTGATGGTGCTTGACATATTGACCAAGTGATGATGCTTGAAGATCAAAATGTGTTGATAAAGTCTGAAGATCAAATGATGCAGTGATCAAATGGTTATGATTGAACATTAAGTTATGAAAAGTAAGATGTGATGATAAAAGTTGTGATCAATTTGTGGTAATCAAGATTGTTATGATTGGAGATCAAGTTATTTGTGCCTATCTGTGGAGAGAACACCTATGTCAAATGGCGTTCGGTGAAGTAAGTGAAGATCTCTGATTAAGTGGTTTGTCTGTTAATGGAGGTTAACATGAAGAGTTATCTTAAACATCATCAAAAAAAATTATAAGTTCCAAATAAGTGTTAAAGTAAACGATAATATGGCAAGGAACCAAAAGCTTAAGAGTTGTGAAAAAGAGAAAATGTGAAAGCTCATCTTGTTTGCGTCGAGGAATCATTATCTATAAAGGTATAAGATTAACTCTCAATTTTACTAAATAAAATCACCCTCCCCCCCCCCCCCCCCACCCCCCACCCCCCCCACACACACACACACATAAACCTCTTTAAAAGCCTACGTTGAGTTTATAAAATCACCTGAAAATGTTTTAAAGCTTAGACATTGATTAGGAAATAGACTTATCAATTAAAAGCATATTTTACAAAGAGATAATCAATTAGGCTTTTCAGATAGTCATTTATATCACTTTGTAGCTGTCATATCCTAATTTTTAACCATAAGATTTTGTTTTTTTATTTTGCATCATCTGCATAGCATAACATACACTTCATCATGCATAGTGTCTGAAATGTCAGTCAGAATAAATTTGTTGGATTTACAGACAAACTGGTCTAAATTTATTTCAAAATTTGACTAAACGCTATATTTTTCCAATATGTTTATTTCGCGCTGATTATTTTGTTGTGTTCATTTTATTTTTTCGAGCACTTTTCTTCCTAACTTTTTATGTCGTATTTTAATCATTTTTATTTAAATAATCATTTAATTTTTATAAGATTTAATTAGATATTTAATATAAATTTTTATTTTTAATTTTTTATTAATATTTTATTTTAAAAAAACACAAAAACATAATTTTTAATTCTTTTTATTCTTGTCTTATCATAAAAAAACACAAAAATATAAATTTTAATTCTTTTTATTCTTCTCTTATTATTAAAAACACAAATATAATTTTTAATTCTTTTTATTCTTGTCTTATCATAAAAAACACAAAAACATAATTTTCAATTCTTTTTATTCTTGTCTTATCGCAAAAAACACAAAAAAATATGATTTTTAATTCCTTTTATTATTGTCTTATTATAAAAAACAAAAAAAAACATTGTGTTAATTGTTATTATCATTTTTGTCTATTTTCTAGTCCTCTCTCTCTCTCTCTCACACACACACACACACATTAAAACAAAATAAATAAATAAAAGAGATGTCATACTTCATCTTCACACAAGCTCATGAGTAACAACAACAAATCCGTTTTTCTTTCAAGCTCATAACAAATCCGCAAAGGACCATGAAAGTCTCTATATAACAAACTGAAACATCCGCAATCATGCACACCTTCGAGACCGTTCAACCTCTGTTTGTAGCAGCTTTCTCTTATCCCTTTCGTTTTATGTTCATAAATTTTTTGTATTAATTTTGTTTGTTTTAGTTTTTAGAAATCTTTTCATTAATATGTTAGGTGTTTAGAAACCTTTTTTTTTTCTCTTTTTATCAAAACAAAAAATTTTTTAAAATAAAAAAAATGATGACAAAATTTTAAAAAAATATAACAAGTATTCTATCTTAATGTTTGTGATTGATTTTCTTTTACTTTGTTTATATGGATTAATGTGGGTTATTTAATTTTATTATTTATTTATTTTGTTTGTGTTTGTTTAATTATCTTTATTGCTTTTATTTTCCATTAGCTAGAAAAAGTAATTAATTAAATAATAGATAAAATACAACAACAACAAAATATAAAATCAACTTTTTTTAAAAAAAGAACAAAAATAATAAATACTCGATCCAACGTCGAGACATTTTTCCTCAAGTCAAAATCAACGAACTCATTTTATTTTCGTGCTTGCACTTATTTCTTTAATTGGATTTATTTATAATCTTTTCATTTCACCCCCATCTGATAAAATGTACCCCGTTTCCATTAAATATAATAATTTTATCGCTTTCATCTTGATTGTATTTTAATGTTTTATCCATCTCTCACTTACACGCTAAAACTATTTTTATACTAATTCTCGACTCAATATCGAGCCCTTTTTCAAAACACCTATATAAGTCAATTGTTTCTACGATCGCCATCAACCTCATGCACACACTTGGACCTTTTCTTTGGTTGTGGTTTTGCTTAATAGAAGCACCCTTAGGGACTAGGAATCGACCTAACTTTATCTCAAACCCTTGATCCAACGTCAAGTGGTTACTTCCCTCATAAGTCGGTTGTCTTTTGCAATCGCCATCACGCAAATTCAAACATCGATCTTTTATCGAGTATTTATTTTCTTAAAATTAAAATCTCTTTCTTTTCTCAAAAATACAAAAATACTTTAATCATATTTCTAATCTATTTCAAAAACCTTAATAAAAACACTTACCTCTATTTTAACCTAGCCTTAGGTTTAGAGTTTCTTAACTCTATGTAGGTGTTCTGCCATAGACACTTATCTCTCCCCCTGGAACCATGACCATAATCAAGAGTTCTTCACCCTTATTAAGGAGAACCACAAATGCTCTGATTTCATTCCTGTCAGGATACATAGGCACGAGATGCGATGTCTTGGCGAGCATATTTAGAAATAACACATTAGATCTCCCCTTTTACCTTTTTCACCCTTTAGCAGACAAATAACAAATAACACAATAAAACAAGAGGTTCCTGTAGAGTACTAGAGATACTTAGGATGCTAGCACCTTTTGTTAGTTCCATGTTTCTATGATTGGCTAAATTTTGGTAAAACATAATTCTGTACCGATGTTAAGCAAGATGTTATAACATCTTCATCTACTATCATGACAGTACTGCTGTCATATGTTTCAAACAAGATGCCGAGACATATATCGTGACATCTTTGTTTGGTACAACAGGCGCTGCTATTTTATATCTCTTGACAGAGGTGTTTTGGTTTGATGAGATTCTCTTGGATATACCTCATCAGTATGCGCAGGTGTTTACTGTGAATTTTGGTAAACAACCGCTGATCTATCAATTTAGGATAAATTGACTAACTTACAGGATCGACCATACTAAATCCTAGAACATGTGTTAAGCGTGTGTCAGGTAGCCCTACGCTGGACCCCGCGTTCGACTGTGAAATCTAAAAAGGGTTTGATAATAAAGACAAGAATATAAAGGGCGAAAGATTATAACCAAACTCCACGTTCAACTACAAACTCTTTGTAAAGTAAAAGGTGCTCGAAGATAAATGTCGAAGAAAGTAAATTGCTTTTAAAATAACTCCAATATGAACTCCACGTTCGACTAGGGGATCTTTAAGTAAAAGGCTGGAAAGTAAATGACTTTGAAATTAAACGTGCGACATACTCAAACGGGAACTCCACGTTCGACTTTGAAGTCTTTGAAAGTTAAATAGTGATAAGGTAAATGACTTTAAAAATAACTGGGCGAAGGATTTAAAGGTGCAGGAAGAGTAAATGGCCTTGAAAAGTAAAGCTGAAAGTAAATGGCTTTAAATTAACGACTGGAATGTAAAGGCGAAAAAGACCACTGCCAAACTCCGCGTTCGACGTACTTCTTTTTGGAAAAACTAAATGACTTTTGAGGATAAAGATGCGAGTAAGTAAATTGCTTGGAAAATAACTCTAATCAAAACTCCACGTTCGACTAGGGGGTCTTTGCAAAGTAAATGGGCAGAAAAGTGTAAAGGGCAGTTTTGAAGATAAAGACTGAAAGTTAAAAATTGCAAGTGAATTATAAAGACAAATTGCATTGATAATAGAGGGTTTGGTGTTGTATCACGTACATTCTCGTTAACTCGTTTCTCTACACGCGGATACTTTGAGTTATATGAACTAGTACAATAATGAATGAACACCTTTATTACATAAAATTTACACCTATTTATAGTGCTATAGAGTAACTGCTATACGGCGGTTGAAACTTTCTAGCCCACTCTTTTGACGCTCCTAACCGTTCGCACGTTCTTTTCTACTTGATTTGAATTTTGAATATTCTGCAATTCCCTCCAATTTGGCGAAAATGTCTCCTTGCTCTCCTTAGCATAGTCTTCGTCGAGCATTTTCCAACACTTAGCGTTTTTTGGCCTCTTGTTCATCTTTCTTCGACTTTGGCATTTTCCTTAATTGGGTCGAAACCCTCCCATACACCAAGTATTGATATTTTTTACCTAGGATAACTCTGGTCTTGACTGGCGTCGAAAACTAGGAGCCAACAAATTTCCCCCAAAAATTGTCCTCTCGCCAGTCTTGGATAGGAACACTAATTTTTTTTATCGTTTTCGACACGCGTTACTTTGCATGTCTCTGATTGAAATCCCACTATCTGCTTAGTGGCCTAACTGTTCAATTCTTTCCTCCCATGCTTATGACGCTACGCCATCATGATAAATCCTTAAATGTCTTTTCAGTTGTATTTATCATCATTTTGTCTTGAAAACTTGTATTGGTAGTCTGACCATAACTGCCCACACACATCATTTTCTTCAAACCAACACGTGTCCCATTGCTTGATCATTGTTAATGGTGGATTTCGCTCCTTTTGGATTTTCAAACGTTTATAAATACCTCCCCTCACCGTTTCATGAAAACTTTCACGCTCCAGAATTTTAAACGTCCTACATCTTTCTTTAGCTTTCTTCATCGCTTTCAGAAAAGAAAAACCCTTCTCATTTCCAAACACGAACAATGGCTTCTTCCCAATCCGCTGCTCAGAAAAAGAAAACTCAGAAAGGCCGCGCTACCCAAACCAAACAAACCATTCCTCCTTTCATAAACCTAGCTGACCCTCACTTGGTGGAGAATCGTCCATGTGTTTCGGAACCCACCTTTGAGACCGCCAAGAGCATCTATCATTCCCAAGTAATAATTCCTCTCATTGTTTCAGGTAAACCCTATGCAATGTCAGGTCCTTTAGCTCAAGTTGACCTTTTCGATGCACGACTAAGTGAATTTCTACCGTCTTACCGGAGAACTAGGCCACTGGGGCAAAAAAATTTCCCTGCACCTTTTATCGGAATTGTTGATTCTACTCCGTTGCCAACTTTTGACCTTGGCTACCTTGCTGATGGTACTCGTTTACTAAGAGTTGTGAGTCCCCTGAAGGATTTCGACCTCTGGATGGCCAAAGTAGAGAAAGTTAAGGTTGATCACTGGAAATCTGTAGGGATTTATGATCTTTTAATGTTGTTAAGGACTCTGCTTCCATACTGTTTAAATTTACTGGTGACCTCGCTATATTTCTGGGATAGTACCCATTATACATTTCACTTACCATGTGGGATGGTTTCTCCTACACTCTTCGACATAGCTATTATCACCGACCTTCGTCCTGATGGTGCCTCTTACCAACCTGATGTTGATGCTGAAGACTATGTCAACATCCCCACCTCTAAACTCACCCACACTTATTTCGTCAACCACCACTTCGATCAGACTACTGAAAGTGTGTCTGACGAAGAGCACGTGGCATTCCTCGCCATGTGGCTATCAAGATATGTATTTTGTACCAAGTCCCTACAGGTAGCCAATAAATACCTACCTCTTGCCAATCAACTACACCACAACAAAAATGTTTTCCTAAGTGAACTTATTCTGGAGACCATTTATGAATATTTGAGTGAAACGGCTTCTCAACTGAAGCGTCTAAAAGCTTGTGAATCTATATCCTTGGCTGGTCCTTTGTGGGTACTTCAACTATGGTTGAATGCTACTTTCGAGACCAAATTTCCTAGAAGATAACAAGTTGTCGAAATGCCTACTGAGCTTGAAGGGAGGCATGTCGAATGACCTCGTTTGGTTCAACTGACCCCAACTGATGGTGGCATAACTATCAGAGAAGCATTTACCAGCTACATCTTGATGTCTGCCAAATGCTCTGAGTTTACTCCTAGCATGTCACCTTTTGTCTTAAGGAAGTTTGGCCCCTCATGGTTTAAACGGCCATTTCCTCCTCCTCAAGGACATGGTAGTGATGACTCTATTGCAATCTAGGAAGCCTTTTTGATTCCTAGATTCATTGTTAACAGGCTCGATGCAGGGAAAGGTTAAGCGTCCTTGATTGTGTATCAGCCTAATCTTGTATTTCGCCAATTCGGGTTGATTCAGAGTTTTCCCAGATGCTTATATGATAAGAAAGGCCAAGTTATTCTCCATATGGCCAGTTTCTATGAAGATACCATTTCTGACATCTTTGATGAATCTAGCCATAAGACGGGCATTATCTCGCCCGTGTTTTTTGAACCTTCTTTTTTATGCACTTCTTCTTTCCACCATTGGTGGTCGAAACATTATGCTGAATATTTCCTTGACTTTGCTACTTTTTCTTCCCTACTTGATCAGGCTTTCCTTGCTGTGCAGGACAAGTCAAAGAAAAGTAAGTTTACTCACATTCAAGAAATTCAAGCTTTCCAGAAGTACTTTGAAACTGTTTATCGACCAGATGATCTTAGTCGAACCATCCATGAGGCTGCCGTTACCTTAAAAAGAAATTTTTCCCAAAAATTGGATAGCTTAAAAATTTCTCCTGATGTTCCTAGTGAGAAACTTTATGAGGTAGCTTTTAAACTTTTTCCTCCTAAGTTCCCTCGCTTGCCTACCGCTGATTTTGGAGTGGCGCTTGCCCCTCCATTTCCAGATTGGTTTATGTGTGCTAAGGACCTAAAAGTCCTTCGACAACAATCTCGACCAAAGGCTCGACGGGTGGTTCCAACTAAGTATACTTTAGACAGTTTCAAAGGACATCTTCATATAGGGTTTCAAAACGTTCGGGTCGAATCTGACATATATGAAGGTTTGATGCCATTCGCTTATGATTACATCATCGATCTTTCACTATTTAACTGGCCATCATATATTGTTTTTCAGTTATACCTAGGAAGGCCCCATCCACAAGGGCTGCCACTTCCCAAAGTGGCAAAGAAATTGAAGGCAAAACGGTATATACCATCTCCTTTGCCTAGTCTTTTTGTGTGATTCTACTCTCACACTTGTATTGTCTCTTTTTGTTTTCTTAGACTAGGAGCAAACCTCCTACTCCTTCAAAGAAAGGAAAAAAGGATGCCCCTATTGTTGTTCCTTCAGATGTTGATGAGTCTCCTGAAGATACTCTGGTCAGAAAAAGAAAGAAACCTGTGAAAGCATCTGGACCTACTGGCCCACCTCCAGCGAAGGTGGCCAAAATTCTTGGTTCGACATCTACTCCCGATGGTGTCGAGGGACAACTCCCCGTGGCCACTGTGAAGCCAACTGCTAGTGATCATGGGGATGGCACTTCTAACCCCAGTGCTACTCTAGCTCAGGTGTGCACATTATCATCTTGGTTATGTGTTATTTGTTGTGTAACATTTTAGCCTTACCCTCTTTACTTGTGTTTTCAGGCTAATACCATCACTACCATTCCACCCCCAGTTTCTGATGCTTCTGCCACTTACTCTATTAATAGCCAAGGTGAGCCAACTTATCATCCTTCTTCTGACCTTGGCTCTGGCTTAAATGAAGTGAACCAAATTGTTGTTCCTTCTGCAGGAACTAAACCTCTTTCAGCACCCACTGCTACACAACAGGCTCATACCGAAGATTGCAACTCTAGAGACAACGAAGCTTCTAGTCCTCCACCTCACACTCAACTTGACCCTATGGTCACTGATGATGTGGCTAGTGAAGAAGTTCCTGTTCCTCCAGGGCCAACAAAAAATGACAACCCCTGTCCCATTACACATGAAGACCCAAAAGCTGTGCACCTTGAATCCCCTCCTGAACATAACAACCCCATTTCTGTTGGTAATGAAGATGAAGACATGAAATTCAATGATGAATAGGACCAGGATGAAGAAGAAGAAAAAGGACAAAATGAAGGAGAATCTGCCGAGGACAATGAAGAAAGCAACGAAGCGGATGTCGAAGAAGCAAACCCAACTAGTCATGACTCTGACCATACTTCGTGTAACACCCCGATTCCCAAAATTAAAATAAGACAATTCCAACAAACAATTATCAGAGTTCTCTCCAAAACGGGATGTCACTTTTTGCAAAAATTCCATAAAACATTTCTTTCAAATAAATTTTCAACAATAATGCAGCGGAAAAAGTTCATCACCTAAACATATATACATAAACATCATCCACATTAATTCGGCCATCTGCCCAAAATAGACAAGCATATACATATCAACAGATCCAACAAAACATGATACGACACGGAGTCAAACATAATCATCAAACAGATAAATAACTCCCAAAAGCCCCGTGTTACGTATCAGAGCATCCCTACGACTCGACTCGCCACAATCCAAGCTAGCTACGCACCTGGATTGTCTGTACTTCCGAAGAAGCACAGACCACAATAACAACAACGAGGGGTGAGAAATCATGATCAAAAATATAACAGTAATAATGTACATGAATAAAGGCAGAAACATATAAACAATCATTTCACATACATCAAATCCGGACCTACTGCCCCACGTCAACACAATACACATAACAATGCAACACATGCAACTCGACACAATGATATGTGGTACCGACTCAAACTCAGAATAGATCACTTACGCTCCATCCGAAACATGATCTATCCCTACCACGATCCTCCTGAGCCCATATAATCAATCTCAGGATAGATCACTTACGCTCCATCCGAGACACAATCTATCTCTACCACGCTCCTCCTGAGCCCATATAATCAGTCTCAGGATAGATCGCTTACGCTCCATCCGAGACATGATCTATCCTTACCACGCTCCTCATTTGAAGCACGAGTGAGCCACTTACGCTCCATCCGAGACATGATTCAACCCGTCCACATGCTATGCAAGACATCAATGCACACAACAAACTCAAGCACCCACGGTGCACACGATCCTACTGATCCATTTCATCATATATCACATACACTTACGCTCCAACCAGCTTTCTTTCTTGCTAGCTCAAGCGTGTTCTTCTTCCTCTTCCTCTCATGACCGTGTTTCTCCTCTTTCTAATTCTTCCAAATACCACTATTGCCCTTAATACCCCAAAATAACTCCAATTAATATAAATCCTCCTTTTTAATTCCAATAATAATATTTCCTCATTTTCTTAATTTCAAATTAATATTAAAACCTCATAATATTAATAATAATAATAATAATAATATCCACATTAATATTAATTATTAATTATTATCATTCTCGATTATATAATATTAATACTATGCTCCTTATTTCCTCAACAACTTTCCATACAACGCACGCTGAAAAATGGAATAACACTGGAAAACGAGATAATTAAAATAGGCGTTACAACTCTCCCCCACTTTAATTATTTTCGTCCTCAAAAATACCTGAGGGAAACAATTCTGGATATGCTTCCCGCATCCTGCTTTCCAGTTCCCAAGTCACACTGCCTCCTGCAGCACCTCCCCAAGCCACTCTCACCAAAGGTATCTCTTTCCCTCTGAGTCGCTTCATCTTGCGATCCTCGATCCTCAACGATATTGTCTCAACAGTTAGATTCTCTCTAACTTGAACTTCATCTCTCTGAATCACATGAGACGAATCTGGTACATACTTCCGAAGTTGCGACACATGAAACACGTCATGCAAGTTCGAAAGCTCCGGCGGCAACGCCACCCTATATGCCACAACACTAACCCTTTGCAAAATCTGACACGGCCCAATAAACTTCGGATCCAACTTCTTGGACTTTAATGCACGACCTACACCGGTCACTGGGTTAACTCTCAAAAATACGTGATCACCCTCACTAAATTCCAACTCTTTCCTTCGGTTATCATGATAACTCTTATGCCTATCCTGCGACGCTTTCATCTTCTCACGGAGCATCTGAACTGTCTCAGTAGTCTGCTGTACAATCTCTGGTCCCAAAACAACACTCTCACCCATCTCATACCAACACAGAGGGGTTCTGCACCTCCTACCATAAAGAGCCTCAAACGGTGTCATTCCGATACTAGAATGGTAACTGTTGTTGTACGTGAACTCTACCAATGACAAATGAGTATCCCACACACCACCTTTTTCCAACACACAGGCTCTTAACAAGTCCTCCAACGACTGAATAGTCCTCTCCGACTGTCCATCGGTTTGAGGATGATACGCTGAACTCAGCTTCAACTCGGTACCCAAAGCTTCCTGCAACCTCTTCCAAAATTCTGAAGTGAACCTCGGATCTCTATCCGACACAATACTTGACGACACACCATGCATCTTCACAATCACCCGAATATAAATCTCTGCCAGCTTCTCCAACGGAAAACTGATACTAATCGGCATAAAATGCGCAGACTTTGTAAGTCGATCCACAATCACCCAAATGGCATCAAATCCTCTTGTCGTGTTCAGCAATCCCGTAACGAAATCCATGGCTATACAATCCCACTTCCAAATCGGAATTTCCAACGGTTGCATCAAACCAGGCGGTTTCTGATATTCCACTTTCGATTTCTGACACATCAAACAAGCATAAACAAAACGAGCGATATCTCTTTTCATGCCAGCCCACTGAAATAACTTTTTCAAATCCTGGTACATCTTCGTAGCTCCCCGATGGATACTCAGGCTACTACGATGTCCTTTGTCCAAAATCGACTTCTTCAGCTCGCTATTATCCGGCACATAAATTTTGCCCCGAAATCTCAACACACCTGCACTATCCAGCTTGAAATCACTACCGGAGTCACTTTTTGCTTCTCGCATCAAGTCCACAAATTTCACATCCAACCTTTGGTTTTCTCTAATCAAATCCAAGAAATCATTCCTCACTTGCGACTTGCCCAACATCACACCATCTGCTCTAAATTCACAAACCATGCTTAAATCTCGGAACTGCTCAATTAGCTCCATTTCTTTCACCATTAAAGCCGACATATGAATTGTCTTCCTGCTCAAAGCATCCGCAACAACATTCGCCTTCCCGGGATGATAACTCAAGCTGAAATCATAATCCTTTAAGAATTCTAACCATCTTCTCTGCCGCATATTCATCTCTTTCTGATCAAACAAATACTTCAAGCTCTTATGATCACTGGACACCTCAAACCTCGAACTGAACAAATAATGTCTCCAAATCTTCAACACAAAAACCACCGCAGCCAACTCAAGGTCATGAGTAGGATAATTTCTTTCATGCACCCTCAATTATCGCGAAGCATAAGCTACCACTTTACCATTCTGCATAAGAACTCCGCCTAATCCCAACTTAGACGCATCACAATATACCACAAAAGGCTCACTCGGAGTCGGCAATACCAACACTGGCGCTGAAGTCAACCTCTTTTTCAGCTCCTCAAAACTTTCCTCACAGGCAGCATCCCACACAAAAGCTTGATCCTTTCTTATTAACTGAGTCAATGGCAACGCCAATCTAGAAAACCCTTCAATAAACCTCCGGTAATACCCTGCCAAACCCAGAAAGCTTCTAACTTCCGTTACCGTCTTTGGTGGTTCCCACTGTAATACCGCACTCACTTTTGACGGGTCTACCGCTACACCATCACTAGAAATCACATGCCCCAAGAAAATCACAGTCTTCATCTAGAACTCACACTTCGATAGCTTGGCAAACAGCTTGTTATCCTTCAACACTTGCAAAGCGATCCTCAAATGCTCCGCATGCTCTTCTTCCGACTTAGAATAAATCAGTATATCATCAATGCACACAACAACAAACTGATCCAAATAAGAATGGAATATCCGGTTCATATACTTATATGAACACTCTCGGCGCATTAGACACTCCGAAAGGCATCACAGTATACTCATAGTGTCCATAACGAGTTCTAAATGCCGTCTTCTGAATATCACCATCCTTCACTCTGATCTGATGATAACCCGACCTCAAATTAATCTTACTGAACACACGAGCTCCCACTAACTGATCCATCAAATCATCAATCCTTGGAAGAGGATATTTGTTCTTGATGGTCACTTTGTTCAGCTGACGATAATCGATGTACAAACACATACTACCATCCTTCTTCTTTACCAACAACACTGGAGCTCCCCACGGCGACACACTCGGTCTGATGAACTTTCTATCCAACAACTCTCCAATCTAAGACTTCAACTCGGCCAATTCCACTGCCGACATCCTGTACAGCGCCATAGAAATAGGCCTTGTACCAGGAACAAGATCAATGCCAAACTCAACTTCTCTCTTCGAAGGCAACTCTGTAATATCATCGGGGAACACTTCCGGAAACTCATTCACCACCACTAACTCTTCCAATAACGTCTTGCTGTCAACCGATAATGATGCAAATAAAGCAAACACCTTTGCTTCGTCTACCAACAAGATCCTCAATTCCTTATTAGATAAAGAATCTGCCAATGCTTCCTCTTTTGCAGTTAGAAACAACAACACCTTCCGAAAACAATCGATGTAAACTCGGTTGAACTCCAACCAGTTCATACCCAGAATAACATCCAAACCACCAAGTGGTAGACAAATCAAATCAACTCCAAAATCTCTACCGAAAATAGTTAGTGGACACTTCAAACACACCAAAGAAGTAGTCATTGAACCAATAGAGGGAGTCTCGATAATCATCCGCCGCTCGAGAGTAGTCGGCACCAAACCTAACCTCCTCACACAATCAACAGAAATGAACGAGTGGGTTGCACCCGTATCAACCATAGAAGTCAAAGGAACATTATTGATAAAACAAGTACCTTTAATAGCATGTTCTTCATCTGTTGATTGAGTTCCCACCACAGCAAACACTTTACCGTTGATCTGATACGTCTGAACCTTCCTCGGCTTCTCACAATGAGTGCTAATATGACCTTTCTCACCACAGTTATAGCAAGTAGGCACATTAGCCATGCACTCTGCCATCACATGGCTCGACTTCCCACACTTGAAGCACTTATTCACCTCATTAGGACACTCATTAGCATGATGCCCCGCGACACCGCACCGAAAACAACTCAAATCCACAGATGCCCTCCTCTCTCTGAACCTCTTATCAGCAACAACCTTCTGCTTTCCCTTACCAGCCGGAACGCTGTAGGGAGTACCACCAAACCTCTGCTTACCCTTACGATCATTCACCGCCTTATAGTGTGCAATCCTTGCCCGGTTGTCATTATCATAAATCCTACTTCTGCTCACCAACTCAGGGTAGCTCCTGATTTTCTGACAAGCGATTCCCATCTTAATCTCCGGACGTAGCCCGTTCTGAAACTTTAGACACTTAGAAGTCATCGCCTCATCAGTATTGTAATGGGGACAATACTGAGCCAGCTCTTCAAACCTAGCCGCATACTCGGCTACAAACAGGTTACCCTACTTCAGCTCTAGAAATTCAATCTCCTTAGCACTTCTGATGTCCCCTAGAAAATACTTCTCCAGAAAAATCGTCCGAACTACCTCCCAAGTAATGGCACCTCCAACAGCCTCCAATCTCTGGCGACTGTTGTCCCACCAAGCTTCAGCTTCACCCTCCAACATGTGAGTACTAAACCTCACCTTTTACTCATCACTGCACCCCATGGTCCTGAAAATCTTCTCAATTGCTTTCATTCATTTCTGTGCAGCTTCCGGATCCAAAATTCCTCCTTCAAACTTCGGTGGCTTATTACTCTAGAACTGCGTCAAATCTCTGAATTGCGCACCTGCAGCCAGATTCTATTGGCAACCACCTGCGCCATCGCTTGCATAGCTGCAGCCAGAGCAGCATCATTCCTTCCTGCCATACTGCTCAACCAAAATAACACAGGGTCAAAAGACATACAACCTCTCTCCTAAGGACAGAATCAAAACACTACACTGGCCGGACGGACCGACCTGCTCTGATACCAACTTGTAACACCCCGATTCCCAAAATTAAAATAAGACAATTCCAATAAACAATTATTAGAGTTCTCTCCAAAATGGGATGTCATTTTTCGCAAAAATTCCACAAAACATTTCTTTCAAATAAATTTTCAACAATAATGCAGCGAAAAAAGTTCATCATGTAAACATATATACATAAACATCATCCACATTAATTCGGCCATCTGCCCAAAATAGACAAGCATATACATATTAACAGATCCAACAAAACATGATATGACACGGAGTAAAACATAATCATCAAACAGATAAATAACTCCCAAAAGCCATGTGTTACGTATCAGAGCATCCCTACGACTCGACTCGCCACAATCCAAGCTAGCTACGCACCTGGATTATCTGTACTTCCGAAGAAGCACAGGCCACAACAACAACAATGAGGGGTGAGAAATCACGATCAAAAATATAACGGTAATAATGTACATGAATAAAGGCAGAAACATATAAACAATCATTTCACATACATCAAATCCGGACCTACTGTCCCACGTCAACACAACACACATAATAATGCAACACATGCAACTCGATACAATGATATGCGGTACCGACTTAAACTCAAGATAGATCACTTACGCTCCATCCAAGACATGATATATCCCTACCACGCTCCTCCTGAGCCCATATAATCAATCTCAGGATAGATTGCTTACGCTCCATCCGAAACACGATCTTTCCCTACCACGCTCCTCCTGAGCCCATATAATCAATCTCAGGATAGATCGCTTACGCTCCATCCGAGACATGATTTATCCCTACCACGCTCCCCATTTGGAGCACGAGTGAACCACTTACGCTCCATCCGAGACATGATTCAACCCGTCCACATGCTATGCAAGACATCAATGCACACAACAAACTCAAGCACCCATGGTGCACACGATCCTACTGATCCATTTCATCATATATCACATATATTTACATTTATAGGTATATATATATATATATATATATATATATATATATATATATATATATATATATATATATATATATATATATATATATATATATATATATATATATATATATATATATATATATATATTCCACACACCACCACATACATGTACTATAACATGCACCAATTCAAATATCATACTCACGCGAAGGTCACGGAATCTACATTCCGACACCACACATACGCTCACCTCAGCTCACTAACAAGCTCATCATCAAATATTACTAAAAAGGGTCTAAAACCACAAAGGAATCAAAATAGAACAACAACAAAACACAAACTGCTGTCGAGCTCACTGGCACATTCGCCTGGCAAAACCCCGTAGCGAATACTCGCTGGTGCTCGCCCAGCGAAACCCCTGGCGAAGCCAGACAATAGCTACTGGCAGCACTCGCTGCCCAGTTCGCCTGGCGAAGGCTCGCCCCCTCATTCGCCCAGCGAATACCTGCGATTTCAGAAAAATCTCACTGATCAGAATCAGCCATTCTCTCCGAACTCGCCCGATTTTACCAAAATCAGCTTCTAACACGACTAACCAACATTCTAAGACTAAACTCCAAAATATGTTCCCCATTCCACCCGATAAAACTACAACTCTACTCAATTAATCAACTTCCGGCTTAACACGGTAAACTACCGGAAACCCCAAAATCAACCCAACACTCACATGCAATGGATTAATCATCTCAGTGATAACACGAAATCGTATATATATTTTGATGCATAATTCAACTAAAGTTTAACTGTTTTCGATCCGATTTCGGGTTATTTCCGTGTTATTTGTCTGATGTTTTGCATGTATTTAACGATCACGTCTAAACAAGGCAATATGAAGAAAAGAAGCAATCTCAGATGAAATACGGACGAAAAAAGAGTGAAAACATCATGAAAACCGCAGAAGGCTGTTTTTGCTGCTGTGACGACCGTCACAGCTCCATGACGACCGTCACACCTTGTGACGACCGTCATGCAGGCAAAAACGCCCCACTTCAATTGCACGTTAAAGAAGCAGTTCCAAGTCCCAAATAGTGGACCACTACTCCCTGATTATTCTGCCTCAAAGTCCACCCTCTTCAAGTTATAACCGTTAGAATTCCATCTCTATAAAAGGGGAAGAAGGGGACCTCAGAAAGGGAGCCGCATTCATACAACGAAGTGCTGCCAAATTTATTTCCAGAGCATACCTTTCCAGTTTTTATTCTTATTTGTTTCTCCTTTCGTTTTCTACACTTCTTTTATTTCTTTCTGTAATTCTTACTTCCATTGTACGATCAAATTGGCATAAAGACCAGAATCCTGCCAACATCTGTGGAGGATCTGCCCAAAGGCCAATTGGAATATTTACAGGTTTCTCATTTCAATCGTAATTCCAGTTTTATTATAATGCATATTATTATTTATTGTTTTTATTTATGTTTTACCTTTCCCAAATCCATGTCTAGCTAAATTTAGGTAATCGATATGTAGTAATAATTCGAAAGGGATTTGATAATAACCGGTTGAAAAACTGTCTTTTCAAAAGTAATTTATGGTCTGAGTGTTTAAAATTAATTTACTGAATAAACTTCGTCGCGAAAGCGAGAACTTATTTAAAAGTAGTTTTGCCACGAAAGTGGGAAATTAATTAAGATACGAACCAACAAGCGAAAGCTGCGGTAAGATCAGATAGTAAACACTAGTCATTCATTTTAATAACAGTGAACGCACTTTAAAATGAATTAGAAGTTAGAGATTTCCAAAAAATAATTTTAACCCCGAATGGGATACGAAAGTGTACGTTTGGCCCTTAGAATTATGATTAGCGTCAATAACCATCGTGAGGCGAGAGTCTTTAAATCACCATTTTCTGCTTAAATAAACTCTGAAAATTATTTCATACAACGGTAACTTGTCAAATCCCTGAAGAACACAATTACTGCATATCGATTCAATCAATTATAATCTAAGTAGCATTCTTAGTTCCCTTTTAGTGACAATCTTATTCCCTTAAACATATTCTACCTAGCTAAACATAGTAACTCCCGAGAACACTAGTTTGATTACGAGTCCCTATGGGATCGATATCTATTATTACTACGCGATAGACTGTGCACTTGCAATTAGGTTGTATTAGACATAGAAAGTCGCGATCAAGTTTTTGGCACCGTTGTCGGGGACCCGTTTAGTCAGTAGTGTAACCTTCTGTTACGCCGTATAGACTAGGTTAACAATTTTCATTTTTTCCTTTACTAGTGCTGTCGATTGTATGCCAAGTAATCGCTCACAAGGCGATATCTTGAAACCTTCAGTCGCAGAACTAGAACGCTTCTTACATCTAAGAAGCTGAATCATTGAGTACCAACTCAAACATAACATTCCCGATCCTCTCACTCCCATTCCCAAATCCGAAGAAGAATCAAACATGGCTGAAGGACCTCCAAACAAACCGCTGAAGGCATACGCTACACCCTCTCAGATGGAGCCTAGAAGTAGCATTGCTGCCCCAGCTATTACCCGAAATGATTTTGAGCTGAAACCTTCATTGCTGTCAGCTGTATAACAAAACCAATTCTCAGGAAACGCAACTGAGGATCTGAACGAACATCTAACGGAGTTTGTACAATACGCAGACACGGTGAAAGCAAATGGAGTAACTCCAGACGCGATAAGACTTCGTCTTTTCCCATTCTCTCTTAGAGACAGAGCGTGGACATGGTTACAATCTTTACCATCCAACTCCGTTACGACGTGGGAACAATTGAAAAACGTCTTCTTAGCGAGATATTTTCCGCCAAGCAAAACTGCTATGCTTAGAGCTCAAATCAACGGATTTCGACAAAAAGATACTGAATCTTTTTACGAAGCATGGGAACGATTCAAAGATATGATGAGAACATGTCCTCACCACGGTCTAGAAGACTGGGTGACAATCCATACTTTCTATAATGGGCTTTTATACAATACTAGATTGACAATAGACGCTGCCGCGGGCGGTGCACTTATGGATAAGCCATACGATGAAGCTTATCAATTAATCGAAAACATGTCTCAAAACCATTGCCAATGGGGAGGTGAACGCACTCCAACAGAGAAAACCACATCGAAAGGTGGGATGTACGAGATCAGCAGTCTTGAAAAGTTCAACGCTAAAGTAGATGCTCTAGCACAGAAGATTGACAGTCTGACCATCAACCCCACTGCAACCGTCGCTGCCGTAACTCCAAATTGCGAGTTATGCGGAAGCACCACTCATAATGCACCCGAATGCCCATTGCTAGCCGGAATCCCACCAGACCAGGTAAATTATGCTCAAGGAAATCCTTACACAAATAACTATAACCCAGGTTGGCGAAATCATCCAAACTTTTCTTACAAAAGCGAAAATGCATTGCAAATGCCTACTGCTCCGCCAGGATATCAAAAATCAGCTGCTGCTCAGACTGCACCTAGGAAATCAAACCTCGAATTGATGATGGAAAAATTCATAGCTACTCAAGCTCAAACAAACAAAGAATTCCTGAATCAAAACATACACACTAGCGAGCAAATTAAACAGTTGACCGGAAAAGTAGACGCTTTAGCCACCCACAACAAAATGCTAGAAACACATATATCACAAGTGGCTCAACAACAAGCCTCTGCTGCCGCACCTGCTGGCACATTTCCTGGACAACCCGAACAGAATCCAAAGGGCAAATGCTGTAATACTAAGAAGCAGAAAAGAATTGGACGAACCGATCGATCCGAGGACCGAAAACTCAGCCATGCAACAAAAACCAACTGAACAGGTAGAAAAGGAATCCGAGTTAGAGAAGAAGGAAGACAACGAGAAGGAGGGTACCGCAAGTGAAAAAACTCAAGCACCTCCAGCGCCATATAAACCACCTATTCCTTATCCGCAAAGATTAATAAACTCCAAAACTTTAGGACAGTTTAAGAAATTTGTAGAGCTCCTTAAACAGCTGAATATTACCATTCCTTTTACAGAAGCTATAACTCAAATACCGTCATACGCTAAATTTCTCAAAGAAATCCTGTCGAATAAGAGAAAGATCGAGGATAACGAAACAGTTACACTTACTGCAGAGTGTAGCGCCATTATTCAAAACCGCATGCCTCCTAAATTAAAAGACCCAGGTAGTTTCTCCATACCCTGCGTCATAGGAAAGTTCGTAATAGACAAAGCTCTATGCGATTTAGGAGCCAGTATCAGTGTTATGACTTTATCTATATGCAAAAATCTGAATATGGGAGACCTCAGACCAACCAAAATGTCCGTTCAATTAACTGACCGATCAGTAAAATACCCCGTCGGAATACTGGAAAACGTTCCAGTACGCATAGGACAATTCTACATTCCAACCGACTTCATAATCATGGACATCAAGGAGGACACTGTCACCCCAATTATTCTAGGAAGACCATTTCTAGCTACAGTCGGAGCGATTATAGACGTGAAGAAAGGAAGGCTAACATTCGAAGTAGGAGAAGAAAAGATAGAGTTCATTCTCACCAAGTTCTTACAAGCACCAGCCATAGACGATACCTGCTATTTAGTAGACGAAATTGACGAATGCATAAGAGAACTTGAAAATGAAGAGACCACGTATTCAAAAATAATAAAGATTCAAATATCCGATATTTCTGAAGACGATAATTGGCGTAAACCGTATAAAGACGACAGCCTAAGCGAAAGCTTAGCACTGACCCCAAACCACATGCCAGGTCCGAAGAACCCATCTTTAGAACTTAAAACACTACCCAAAAACCTTAGATATGAATTTTTAGACGATGAACTAAAAAGACCAGTGATAGTCAATGCCGACTTAGGACAACCAGAAACTGAAAAGCTATTAGAAGTCTTAAAGAAGTACCCCACCGCGTTAGGCTATAACATAAGTGATCTAAAAGGTATAAGCCCTTCAATCTGTATGCATCGAATTACAATAGAGGAAGACTCTAAAACCTCTAGAGAGCATCAGAGAAGACTGAACCCCATCCTAAGCACTGTAGTCAGAGATGAAGTAAAAAAATTGCTAGATGCAGGAATCATCTATCCAATCTCCGATAGTGAGTGGGTTAGCCCAGTTCATGTCGTACCGAAGAAAGGAGGAGTCACAGTAGTTAAAAACGAAAAAGGCGAATCAATAACAAAAAGAGTCGTGACTGGCAGCAGGATGTGTATTGATTATAGGAAGCTTAACAAAGCCACACGCAAAGATCATTTCCCGCTACCCTTCATAGACCAAATGTTGGAAAGATTAGCCAAACATTCATATTTCTGCAATCTAGATGGTTATTCAGGATTTTTCCAAATTCCCATTCATCCTGATGACCAAGAAAAGACCACATTCACCTGTCCTTATGGTACTTTTGCTTACCGCCGAATGCCGTTCGGACTCTGTAATGCTCCAGCAACCTTCCAAAGATGCATGATGGCAATCTTTGCAGATTTCATAGATAACATCATGGAAGTATTTATGGATGATTTCTAGGTATGTGGACAAAGTTTCGAAGGATGCCTACAAAACTTAGAAATGGTATTAGAACGTTGTGTAAAAGTGAACCTCGTCCTAAATTGGGAAAAATGCCATTTTATGGTCCGACAGGGAATAGTTCTAGGACATGTCATATCAGATAAAGGAATTGAGGTCGACAAAGCTAAAATAGAGATTATAAAAGATCTCCAACCTCCAAAATCCGTACGAGAAATACGGAGTTTTCTAGGACATGCCGGTTTCTACAGAAGATTTATAAAAGATTTTTCAAAAATCACAAAACCTTTGACCGGCCTGTTGATGAAAGATGCTGAGTTTGTCTTCGACGACGACTATCTAAAAGCATTCGAAACATTAAAATCAGCCCTTATCACCGCACCAATCATGCAACCACCCGATTGGCGACTACCGTTCGAAATCATGTGCGATGCGAGTGATTATATCGTAGGCGCAGTTCTAGGACAAAGGAAGGACAAGAAACTCCATGCCATCTACTATGCCAGTAGAACCTTAGATCCTGCCCAAATGAACTACGCTACCACAGAAAAGGAACTTCTAGCAGTTATATTTGCGCTTGACAAATTCCGTTCTTGCTTAGTAGGAGCAAAAATTATCATATACACAGACCACGCTGCCATAAGGTACCTAATAAGCAAAAAGGATGCCAAACCAAGACTGTTGAGATGGATCCTGTTATTACAAGAGTTTGACTTAGAAATCAAAGATAAGAAAGGAACCGAGAACGTTGTTGCAGATCACTTATCCCGAATAGAAGGCATCAGACACGAACCAGTACCGATAAATGACGATTTCCCGTACGAACGTCTGATAGCCAAATTAGAAAGTGACATACCCAACTCAATCTCGGAAGATCCAGAATTCGAAAAAGCCGTAGAAGCCGTCTATGCCCAAGTCACATTACCTTGGTATGCTGACATCGTTAATTACCTTGCTGCAGGCGTGCTTCCACCGGATCTCACTTATCAGCAAAAGAAGAAATTCTTCCATGATCTGAAACACTATTATTGGGACGAACCGCTACTCTTCAAGAGAGGGGCCGACAACATATACCGTCGCTGTGTCCCAGAGGAAGAAATAGAAAATATCATTTCCCAATGCCATTCAGCACCATATGGTGGTCATGCTAGTACATCCAAGACGTGCGCTAAGATTCTCCAAGCCGGCTTATTCTAGCCTAACCTCTGGAAAGACGTTCACATCGCTGTGCTAAAATGTGATCGATGCCAACGAACTGGCAACATCTCACGACGTGATGAAATGCCTCAGAAAGGAATCTTAGAGGTAGAAATCTTCGACGTATGGGGAATAGATTTCATGGGACCATTCCCACCTTCTTTTGGTAATAACTACATACTCGTCGTTGTAGACTACGTGTCTAAATGGATAGAAGCCATTGCTGCTCCAACAAACGACGCACGAGTAGTAATCAAACTCTTCAAAAACACAATCTTTCCTAGATTCGGTGTACCCAGACTCGTCATTAGTGACGACGGATCTCACTTCATATCGCGAATATTCGATAAACTTCTCTCTAAATATGGAGTCTGATACCGGGTAGCTACACCTTATCACCCGCAAACTAGCGGACAAGTAGAGGTCTCGAACAGAGAAATAAAACAGATATTGGAAAAGACTGTCGCTACCTCAAGGAAAGATTGGTCGTCAAAGCTACAAGAAGCTTTATGGGCTTATAGGACCGCTTTTAAGACACCAATAGGTACTACACCCTACAAATTAGTTTACGGTAAATCCTGCCATCTCCCTGTAGAATTAGAGCATAAGGCCTTCTGGGCCATTAAGACACTCAATTTCAACTACACCGAGGCAGGAGAAAAGCGAATCTTGAACTTACACGAATTGGAAGAACTTCGATTAGACGCTTACGAAAATGCCCGTATCTACAAAGAAAGAACTAAAAAGTGGCATGATAAACGTTCAGTCAAGAAACAATTCAGTGTGGGAGACATCATATTGCTATTTAATTCAAGATTAAAACTCTTCCCAGGTAAACTAAAATCTAGGTGGTCTGGACCTTATGAAGTGACTAAAGTACTTCAGAGTGGAGCTGTTGAAATTACCGATAAGACGAATGCACCGTTTATCATAAACGGGCAACGTCTAAAACATTATAATAAGAATGAAACCAGCCCTCAAGTCTGCAGTATAACATTGCTTGAGCTTCCAGCTCAAACACCCGAATAGCTTATCACCAAGCTATCGTCAGGCTTTAGACGTTAAAAACAGCGCTTACTGGGAGGCAACCCAACTTTTCCCGCATTTTTCCTCGTTACTGTATTTCATTCTTTATTAAAATTTTACTTTGAAAATTTAACAAAAATTCTAAACTTATAATTACTACTACTTTCTACTTTCGTTTGTTTTCATATTTTTATTTTTATTTTATTTTTCTCTTTTGTCTTTTGTTTCTACCGCTTTTTGTTTTTGAAAATCCTGACTTCAAACTCCTGTTTTAAACTTTTCAGGATTTTTAAAGTCTTCAAAACATTCCTTCTGTTTTCTCCGAATTACCTGCGAGTATGCCGAGTACGACTTTACAAAGGTTCATTTTCGAGGACTAGCTCAAAAGGCAAGATTTGCAGCACTAACTGAAAGAGAAATCGCCTTAACGTTGTATTATGATAAGTCTACCATGGATAAACTAGGAATCACGGATAGCATTCAATACCTGTTCAATCAACTGGGTTGGGAGAACACTGCTTTGAAAACACGTTTTGCTACCTATAAGGATCTTACCTATGAATTCCTTAGTTCTTTCAGATACATACCCAACTATGGTTTTGGATCCAACACAGAGCTGATTACCTTTCGAATGTTTGGAATGGACCAAACCCATAGCCGAATGTCACTAGCTAACCTCCTAGGATTTCCTAATGGACCGCATGTGTTCATCAGTGCAGACGATGACGATCTTGATTTTGAACTCGACCAATTCTGGGGTAGAATCACAGGCGACTATCACCCTGAACCAGACAGAATGTATAATGATGATATTCATAACCCAGCTTTCAGATACTTCCATAAGATACTAGCTCACACCCTGTTTGGGAAAGAAGAAAATATTACTACAATATCTAAAGAGGAGTTATTCATCATGTTCTGTGCTTCTCAGGGACGTACAGTAAATGCAGTGCCTTTCATGATGAGATCTTTCAAATGCCTCACGCAGGAACCACAGACACCTATTCTTATAGGAGGCCTCGTGACAATGATTGCCCACGAGCTTGGCCTTAGATTCCACTTAAATGCAAGCACTCGTTTTGGCACCATCCGACCCATGAATATACAATTCTGCTTTAACAGGCGCATTTTAGAAACTATGGGACCTGGACCGTATGAGTACCTCATTAACGAAAAACCAGTACCGCTATTCACACTGCCTGATCATCAGATGACAAGTATCCACAACAAGGACAACTGGCTTTATGAATTGGACGAGCCTATGGGACCTCCTTCACCACAGTCAACACCACAGAACTATATGTATGACAGTGACCACATCTCTGAGGCACACGACTATATGTACTATGAGGATGCTGTATCCGAAGCTGAAGTAGACCCTATGACTCCTCCACACTACAACACCTATCCTGAGCCTATCCCTGAGGAGACCACCGACAAAATGGATACTGTTCTACTCCGATTGGACAATGTTGATGCAGCTCTGACTACTGTAAAAGATGACATCGCAGGCATACACAGCGAACTGGTAGTCTTCATGGACTTAGTCTGTGACCAGCTCGACTACTACGCGCGGAAACTCGATGAGTTGAAGGCACGAAAAGACTAGATACTAGTTTTAGCAGTAGATTCAGTTTAGTTTGGTTTAGTTTAGTTTCGTTTAATCATTTGGATTTTTCGCGTTGTTAGTTTTTTTTATGTACTACATACACTTATTTCAATTTCATGTTATTTCAATTATAGTCTCTATTCAATTATTCTGTTTTTACGTTACTCTTTGTTTGTTGGCTGCTATATTACATTGCCGTATCAATACTAGGCCTAAAAGTCACTGCAAGAACGCCCTCAGAGCAAAATTCTGCGTTCTGCAGATTTTGCTGCTGTGACGACCGTCACAGGACCCTGACGAGCGTCACGCGGGTGACGACCGTCACGAACCCAAAACTGCTATCTGATATAACAGGAGTTGCGTTTTCTCTCCCACTACCCTCTTTTCAACTTCCAATCATCAGAACTTCCTCCCCACTCCAATCTTTCGATTTCCCCACATTGCACCATATATTTCAACTCCAATCTCAACTTCCAACCACACTTCTGTCAATTTTTCCCACTTTGCAGAACAACCCCAATCTTCAGAACCCTCTCAATCTTCCAACAATGGCGAGAAATACCGAAACCCCGAACATCAGTAACATTGCCTTCAGCGAAGGTGACTTAGGCGAAAGACAGCGGGAAAACTACATCGCATTCCATCAAAGGTCGCTCCAGCCGATTCATTATCCACACATTCCGTCGCTTACGGAGCTCGGACTCCTTGAAGGCGTAACTTGGATGCTTCAAAGAGCAGGCATCTGGAATCTCTGCACCAATCCACTGCCAACATACGAACAACTCACTCTCGAGTTCTTGAGTTCGTTTACCTACGTCACATCCAGCGGCGACCTCAGCCAACACTCAGGTGCCGCATGCTTCCGGATGTTCGGCACAAACTACCAGGTGAACCAGAACCAGATCGCCACAATCTTACAACTCCCTCGAGGCAACAATGCTCACCGCCGCCTCACCGATCAGTTCCAGCACAAAGCTTTCGCGCTATGGTACCAGTTGACTGGCATCAATGCCGATGGTTGGGACTCTCTGCACGCCACACATATCCATAACCCAACCATCCGGTACTTTCACAGAGCATTGAGCAACACAATCTTCGCCAGGGATAGCAACCATAAGGTGAACTCGAAAGAGCTCTTCTTCCTCCATTGCGTCTTCAACAACGAACCTATCAACGTCGCTCCGTTCCTGCTGGCTCACATTCAAGCCAATTGCAACCGTGGCTCCAAGCCATTCTACTTTGGCGGGATTGTCACTGCCATTGCACTTGGGCTGAACCTTGGCGACCGCCTCCAGCACCTCCATTCCATCCCCTCGGTGTTCCTTGACACCGACCACTGCAGAGCCTCTCACCTTATCTGCTCCAGAGCCGACGGCAAGTACCATCCGGTAGTGCGTGGCAAAACCGTCCGAAGCATCATCCTTCCATCACGCACCCGCACGCACCCAGAGGATCGTACCAACTGGTTATTTGACCTCACTGCCCCTCCTGCTGCCGCTGTTCCTACTCAGGACCACACCAAGGTTCTGACGATGAAATCCAAGCTGAGTTGGACAGGTCCGAGCAACCGGAGGCATCGCAGCCTCCTCCTTCCGAAGGTACATCCTCTCGCCGCCGCCGCCATCATCCAGTGCCCGACTACATAGAAGAGGACCTCCGCCGCTCTCTCGACCAGCAGGCCCAGATACTCGCTATGCTGCAGCAGCAGAATCAGCGAGCAGACCAGTTCGAAGCTTGGAATCGGACTCAAATGCAATAACTTCAAACCGGCCAAGCTACCGTTACTGAGAACCTGGCGAATATGACTTTGCAGGTCGAAGGACTCCGTGACACTGTCTACCACACCGGAGCTATGAGTTATGAGGACCGAGTAGCCCTTGCCAGAGCCAGAGGACGCCAGCGCGGACGTGACCGAGGCAGCGGACGTGATTAGTCATCCATCTTTCCTTATTTGTTTATTATATTTCCAGTTTATTTGTACTTTCATTTCAGTTGTATCTCCCTCTCGCATGCTTCAAAATCAGTGGGGACACTGATTGAGATAGTGTGGGAGCGGAGCCTTTATTTCCATTCCACTGTACTTTGAATTTCGTAATTTCTATTTAAACATTTTCTATTTTTAGCAAATAAAGCTCGTTTATATATCCTTTTTCTGTTACGCAAACATCCCCGCATTATTCAACATAAACAAAAATTTTCGTTCGTTCCTCAAAAGCAAAAGCATCACGAGAATGCACCCGAGTTCAAACCAAGTTTTGAAACTCCGAGGAAACGACAGTTCTAACAAAACCAGTACCGTCCTGACACCTTAGATCTCCGGTTTATGCGAGTCGGTTTCACTACCTACGCGTACCAAAGTCTCAAGTGTCCATGCAAACTCAACCCCAAGTAGTTTATACTAGCAGTCAGCACCATCCTAAAGCACTTCTAAGCGAGCGACCGATGCAAATAAGCGTATGATCTCCAAAAAGATGAAAAATCATGAAAAGAGAGCTAAATAGCCTAAAAATATAAGACACGTTTCCTTCTAAGTTAGGTGCTCCTCACCCGAGCATTTAACCCAACGGCACGAAAACTCATTGAAAAATCAATGACATAAGCTTATGATCAATGAAGAAGATCAAAAACAGAAATGAGATCATATTCACTAACAGGTCGACTTGCCATGAAAGTGTATGGACAACGGGCTTAATATGATTGCGCTAGAACAAACAGGGTGAACTTGCCACGAGAACCTTGACACCAAGCTACAGTAGCATGACTGGGACCGATTTGCATAAGAAGGAGACCTCCGAAGACTTGTAGTCCAGCGTCGTCATGGTACTCGTTTAGTTCTTACCAAGAATCCCGGTTTTTCCCAACTTTGCGAACGAAGAAGCTGCCTCGTGCCTGCCGACTTTTTCATGATTTACTTGAGGACAAGCAAAGATTCAAGCTTAGGGGAGTTTGATAACACGAAATCGTATATATATTTTGATGCATAATTCAACTAAAGTTTAACTGTTTTCGATCCGATTTCGGGTTATTTCCGTGTTATTTGTCTGATGTTTTGCAGGTATTTAACGATCACGTCTAAACAAGGCAATATGAAGAAAAGAAGCAATCTCAAATGAAATACGGACGAAAAAAGAGTGAAAACATCATGAAAAGTGCAGAAGGCTGTTTTTGCTGCTGTGACGACCGTCACAGCTCCATGACGACCGTCACACCTTGTGACGACCGTCATGCAGGCAAAAACGCCCCACTTCAATTGCACGTTAAAGAAGCAGTTCCAAGTCCCAAATAGTGGACCACTACTCCCTGATTATTCTGCCTCAAAGTCCACCCTCTTCAAGTTATAACCGTTAGAATTCCATCTCTATAAAAGGGGAAGAAGGGGACCTCAGAAAGGGAGCCGCATTCATACAACGAAATGCTGCCAAATTTATTTCCAGAGCATACCTTTCCAGTTTTTATTCTTATTTGTTTCTCCTTTCGTTTTCTGCACTTCTTTTATTTCTTTCTGTAATTCTTACTTCCATTGTACGATCAAATTGGCATAAAGACCAGAATCCTGCCAACATCTGTGGAGGATCTGCCCAAAGGCCAATTGGAATATTTACAGGTTTCTCATTTTAATCGTAATTCCAGTTTTATTATAATGCATATTATTATTTATTGTTTTTATTTATGTTTTACCTTTCCCAAATCCATGTCTAGCTAAATTTAGGTAATCGATATGTAGTAATAATTCGAAAGGGATTTGATAATAACCGGTTGAAAAACTGTCTTTTCAAAAGTAATTTATGGTCTGAGTGTTTAAAATTAATTTACTGAATAAACTTCGTCGCGAAAGCGAGAACTTATTTAAAAGTAGTTTTGCCACGAAAGTGGGAAATTAATTAAGATACGAACCAACAAGCGAAAGCTGCGGTAAGATCAGATAGTAAACACTAGTCATTCATTTTAATAACAGCGAAAGCACTTTAAAATGAATTAGAACTTAGAGATTTCCAAAAAATAATTTTAACCCCGAATGGGATACGAAAGTGTACGTTTGGCCCTTAGAATTATGATTAGCGTCAATAACCATCGTGAGGCGAGAGTCTTTAAATCACCATTTTCTGCTTAAATAAACTCTGAAAATTATTTCATACACCGGTAACTTGTCAAATCCCTGAAGAACACAATTATTGCATATCGATTCAATCAATTATAATCTAAGTAGCATTCTTAGTTCCCTTTAGTGACAATCTTATTCCCTTAAACATATTCTACCTAGCTAAACATAGTAACTCCCGAGAACACTAGTTTGATTACGAGTCCCTGTGGGATTGATATCTATTATTACTACGCGATAGACTGTGCACTTGCAGTTAGGTTGTATTAGACATAGAAAGTCGCGATCACTCAGCAGCAATTAAAATCACAACAACATATCAATTTGATTCATCAAAAACCTATGGGGTTAGGGAAACCCCCTTCTACCAATTGTTCATGCATTACCGAAATTTAACCGATTCTTCCCCCTACCTCAAATACGCAGCTCGGATGAAGAATCTTCAAGAAATCCACAACTAAATTCCTCTTGCTTCTTCCTCCAACCAGCTCTCTTTCTTGCTAGCTCAAGCGTGTTCTTCTTCCTCTTCCTCTCACGATCGTGTTTCTCCTCTTTCGAATTCTTCCAAATACCACTATTGCCCTTAATACCCCAAAATAACTCCAATTAATATAAATCCTCCTTTTTAATTCCAATAATAATATTTCCTCATTTTCTTAATTCCAAATTAATATTAAAACCTCATAATAATAATAATAATAATAATAATGATAATAATATCCACATTAATATTAATTATTAATTATTATCATTATCGATTATATAATATTAATACTATGCTCCTTATTTCCTCAACAACTTTTCATACAACGCACGCTGAAAAATGGAATAAGACTGGAAAACGAGATAATTAAAATGGGCGTTACACTTCGCCGATGGTGAAGAAGACTCCTCCTCCCATTGTGACCCCCGAAGATCCTCTGTTGTCTCTAAAATGGTCGAATCCCAGAGAATATGCTAAAAGGGTCCTTGGGCAAAAATGTGGGTTTGCTTCTACCTCTTCGACTACTCTCACTCCCCTTTCCTCAGATGACTTCTCCAGTCCGATCCTTCAAGCCATCAAGAAAAAGTTCTTCAAAGTGGACATCCAAACTGTTCTAACTGCAGACCCTACATCTCTCATGTTTTTGAAAGACCAACTCAAAAAACTCAACCTCACTACTCTTAGTCGAGCAGTTCATGGCTTCTTACTGGACCTGACAGTTGTAGTGGATAATTTGTCTTCAAAGATTCAACGACTCCATTCTCTTGTAAGGACCATTGAAGCTACGGCTGGTCGTGAAAGTGCAGCCTGGACTGGTGCACAAGAAGCTGAAGCTAGGGCCGAACAGCTGGAGAACGCCCACAAGCAACGTCAGGAAGAACTTACTTCCAACCAAAGAAACATTGATGCATGGAAACAACAAATTAAGGACCTCCAGACGAAGATTTATGATGCTGAAAAGCGTAACCTCGAACTGGAGTCCTTTGTCGATCCTGACATCTCGCTAGAGCTGAAAAGTACCATTGACTTTATCGATGCGGCCCAGAGGCTTGAAAAAGAACTTTTAGCTGCTAGGCTAGACAAATCCTTGTGCGACGCTCGCCTCAATTATCACATGAATACTTTTGCTCAATTAAAGTTGAAACTTCCCTTTTGAGGTTTCTCGACCCTCATTTTGTAATCATCATTTTATCTCGCTGCTGTCGAGCCTTTTGTAATGACAATATTTAATTTCTTTGTCGTAACTATTTATGTACCCCCTAATGTCCTTAAACATGTTGCTTTTATGATACATTGTTACGACGTTACTCCTTATGGCCTCACATTTTGAGTCCAATTCGTAGTTAATGTTTTTCTTTTCTCTAAAACAACAACGCCTTTCCCTAGTTTATTTATTGCTCCAACGACATAGGTTTTTAGTTTTACCATGGTATTTAAGGCGTAACTTTTTAGGTGTCCTCTCAGCACTAATCCTTTAATACTCCACCGTCTTGACTGGCCAATCCACATCCAATATTCCCCTATAAAACCTCTTATCCCCTGGACCAAGTTCTATACTCCACCAAAGCAAGTATGAACTCTCATCCAGAAAAGTATGCCCTTGAAACCCAGGCAAAAGATTCAAAAGAGCTAATGGTGGCAACGACAACTAAACAAGCCACCAAACCTAAGGCTTACCATGGAGCACCTCCTCGCGCGAAGACAACAGAAACCAATATGAAAATGTCCAAGAAAGGCCTCCCTCGTAACCACTACTCTGATGATGAAGTTGATGAGGATTACATGGAGTACCTCAAGTCCATTGACTTGCGAGATTTTGATTGATCCCTGTTGTTTTTTTGTTTTTTAGGTTATGAACCAATGTACTGGTTTCTTTTGCTTTGATTTCTTGTTTGCCATGTTAGCCTTTTGGCCTATTTTGGCTATTATGTTTTTAAGGAAATCTAGATTTTGATATGAACTTCTTGCAAGATAGGCCTATACTTTTTCAAATATTTGCCATTTACTTTCAAGATTCTTTTATCTTCGTCTACTTCCTCGATCTCATAGGCTCCGTTAGAGAATACTTGTATGATTTGAAATGGGCCTTCCTATTTAGGAGACCATTTGCCTAAGGTTATATCCCTTTGATCCATAGGAAAAATTACCTTCCATATGTGATCTCCATTTAGAAAAGACTTATATTTAACCCTTTTGTTATAGGAATCCTCGACCATTTGCTTCTGTCTTCTTAATACTTCCAAGGCTTTGAGCCTTTCTTCGTCCAAATCTACCAGTTCATCCGTCATCATTGCCCAATAAGACTGAGAAGGGATCTCATGATGTCCCTGGATTCTCACGGATTGTAAGCATATTTCGACAGGTAACACTGCGTCATGCCCAAAAGTTAACCTAAATGGCGTGGCATTAGTAGCTTCTTTTGGTGACGTTCGACATGCCCAAAGGACTTGGTCCAACGCCTGGTGCCAATTTCGAGGCTTCTTTCCTACATGCCTCTTAATTAGTCCAATTACTACTTTATTGGCAGCTTCGACTTGCCTATTTGCCTGGGCATAATAGGGTGTCGAGGTTAATAATTTAAAACCTATTTTATTGGCAAATTCCTAGATCTTCCGACCAGTAAACACTGATCCCTGATCTGTTGTGATTGTTTCTGGAATGCCAAATTTGTATATAATGTGATTTTGGATAAAATTGATAACGTCTTCCTGACCCACGTTTACCAATGGTATTGCTTCGATCCATTTTGTAAAGTAGTTAATTCCAAACAAGATATATTTCTGGTTTTTTGACGACGCTAGTCGAATTTCTCCTATTATGTCCAAAGCCCACCCTCTAAAGGGCCATGGTTTTACTATCGAGTGTAACTCACTTGCGGGGATATGCTGGATACCAACATGAATTTGACACTCTTGGCATCCTCTAGCAAACTCTATGCAATCTTTTAACATAGTGGGCCAATACAGGCCTTGTCGAAACAATAGCCATTTCATTTTGTGGCCAACTTGGTGTGCTCCACACGCTCCACTATGCACTGTCGAGAGCGAGACATATGTCTCTCCTTCACTAAGGCACTTCAACAAAACCCCCTCAGGGGTCTTTTTAAACAACTCATTTCCCACAAGTGTATAACTCAAAGCTTGATACTTGATCTTTCGCTCTGTCGAACCTGTTGGATTTTGCAGATACTCGACTATGGTCTTTATCCAATCTCTCTCTGTTAAACTATCTATGGCAAAAATTTGTAAATTTTCGCCATCCGAGAACCCAAGTTTAGTGGTTTTTAGATATGATGGGCACAATCCAACAGTCATTATATTTCCTCTCGCCTCAATCACTTCTTGAAGTTTTTCTTTTGATACCTTATATCCGGAAGCGATTTGGGCCAAGTCATTGGCAACCTGGTTTTCTATCCTAGGTATATGTTGGATAGACACTACCTCAAACCTTTTTAACAATCTATTCACTACCACAAAGTATACAATGGGATTTTCTTTAACACATTTATATTCCTTTGTGAGTTGCTTTACAACCAATTCAGAGTCTCCCATTATTTCGACTCTAGTTGCCCCCAATTCTAACAAAATTTCAAGGTCATCAATTAATGCTTCATATTCAGCCTCATTGTTAGAACATGGACCTTCGATCCTGAACTTAAATTTTGTTGGAATTTTCTTAGGAGAAATAATCACTATACCTACTCCCGTTCCATTTTTATGGCTTGATCCATCAAAGTACAATCTCCAGGACCTTATTTCAACATAATTTAAATTAGTTTCGTTGATAGAATGGTCGACTAAAAAGTCTACCACGATTTGGCCTTTCATAGCCTTTAAAGGTTGATAAGTTAACGAATATTCAGTTAAGGCTAAAGCCCATTTGCAAATTCGAATATGCAAGATAGGTTTAGATAACATATGTTTTATGACATCAAAATGAGACGAAACATACACATCAATAGGCTTTATATATTTCTTCGATTTGGTACAAGAGAAATACAAGCATAAACACAATTTTTCAATCATGCTATATCTAGTTTCTGCATCATTTAAAACTCTACTTAGATAATAAATGGATCTTTCGACTCCATTCTCATCTTCTTGAGCCAACATGTTCCCTAAGGTTTTATCTGATGCAACTATATATAACCTCATACTTTTGTTTCTACATGGCGGAGATAAAATTGGTGGGTGACTCAAGTACTCCTTGATCTTATCGGAAGCTCCTTGTTGTGATTTCCCCCACTCGAAATTATCTTTGTTGAAACAAAGTAGTGGTGAAAAGCTTGCGTCTTTCCACTCAGGTTGGAGATGAACCTTCTTAAGAAGTTGATTTTGCCCAATAACGACTGCAACTCCTTGGTTGATGGCGCTTTCGCTTCCATTATGGCTTTGGTTTTATTTTGATTGATTTCGATCCCTTTTTTGTGGACCACAAAGTCTAAGAAGTCTCCTGCCTGTACACAAAAAGCACACTTAAGAGGATTCATCTTAAGACCAAATTTTCTTATCCTGAGAAATGAGCGTCTCAGATGGTCGAGATGATCTTGGCCAGAAATAGATTTTATAACAATGTCATCAATATAGACTTGCATAAAAGTTTCTATAAAATCATGAAAAATATAATTCATTGCCCTTTGGTAAGTAGCACTAGCATTTTTTAGAGCAAAAGGCATCACTACCCACTCGTACGTGCCTAAAGCCCCAGGACATCTAAAAGTAGTTTTTGGAATATCTTCTTCAGTAATGAATATTTGGTTGTACCCAGAATACCCATCTAACATGCTAAGATATTTGTGTCCTGCCGCAGAATCGACTAACATTTCCGCTACTGGCATTGAATATTCGTATTTAGGAGTAGCAGCATTTAGATCTCTGAAATCTATGCAGACTCTTAAAGACCCATTTTTCTTAATAACAGGCACTATATTAGCCAACCATTCGACATACCTTGCTGTGCGAATGAATTTGCAACGAAGTAGTCTTTCGACCTCTTCTTTGATCTTTGACAATATTTCTGGGGAAAACCGTTTTGGACCTTGCTTGACAGGTTTTCTCCCAAGTGTCAGGGGTAGCTTATGTTCGACCAACTCTCTTCTTAAACCAGACATTTCGTCATAGTCCCAAGCGAAACAATCTTTGAACTCTTTCAGTAACTGTATTACTTGGATTTTGAGTTGGGGACCTATCTTGGCGCTGATATATGTTGGCCTTTTAGGTGCTACTTCATTAAGATTAATTTCTTCTAGAGGGTCCTGTGCTAGCATCTTGACAGGGTTTGCTAGTGGATCCTTTTCGAACCCCAAAGGTTCGTCGTCATAAATGGCATCCAGCTGTTGGGCTTGCTCTCCATATGGGTTTATTACATCGAAATCCTCTCTAGGACTTTCTTGATGAGACTCGCAAATGGCTTCATCAGCCATGTAATCATTAACAGCTTCCAAACAACCAAACCATGATAAATCAGCAACAACAGTAGTTTTATCAAATACATCCAGCCCAACCAAACTATCATGCTCCCTCTTAATAGTTGCATTCAGCAAGCTACTAGTAACACATCTACTCTTTCCATAGCAGTAGCAAATTCCTATCACAATGTTGGTCAGCATGTCAATACATGTGACATAACATCAGGACAACATATAACATTAATACACTTTACTCCCCCTTTTTAGCCAAAAATTGACAAAAATTGGAGTAAATGTACACACATATAAACTCAGATGCACACAAATAAACTCATAACTCATCAAACAGAGTCAAACCCAAAAATTGAATCATAATCACCATGCTTCAAAGCAAGAGTCATCTGACAAATTGCACATGGTGTCCGGATATCCTAGTCTGACATCTCACAATCTCCCTAGAGATACGCAAATATTCTGCAGAGAAAATTAAATTCTAACAGACAATAACCAATGTTATTTCCTAGGTTATTTATTAGAAGCAAACACGTTCCTAGTTCAAACCAACAACCTCACAAAGCCAGACCCACAGTTACATTGTCAAGGTAAAAATTACACCAGATAGCACAATGTCAGGACATCTTGTCTGACATTACGACCTCACCAGTGGTCCAATAACACAAGCTTGCCTGAGAATCAGCAAATTTTGTACAGGCTACAGCAATGCATCTACACATCAGATAGGTACAAAGTTCTCTCTGTCATGCATAACCAGCACTCCCCCTAAAAGAGAAAACCCAAACACATGAAGACTTGCTTCAACATCTTCATATACACACACTGGAAGCCCATGCAGCTCTACACCCCTTATTTTATAAACCATGCTAGAACCAAACCAAATAGCAGAAGTAGTAGCAAGATAGACATAACTATCTGCAAGATCACCCAGATTCAACTTTGAAAAACAAAACTCCAAGATGTCAGGGTGAATGTCCGTCTATATGCATAAAATCAAAGCTGATGGTGTTTTGATCTTTATCTTCACCAGTCATACAAGACAAAACACTTGGATAGAGGCCCAAAAATATGCTGATAAAAATGCCTTCAGTGGAAGCCAGATCATAATGCTCTCACCTTTATATTACTCCCAATAAGCTTGTACAAATCTGATTTGATCCATTGACACCCATTGACGGAACCAAAAAAAACACACTGTCAAGTTCACCATGAGCTAGAACAGTAACACAATGTCACAACATTTTGTCTGACATTCCACCCTCGTAGAGACATATAATCACAAGCTGCTTGAAACCACAAACAATCTTGAGAAATAACTGTACTATTGCAGCAACAGATCCTAGATGGAAGTATAACTCCCCATATCAAGGATAACCAGTGCTCTCTTTCTAGAAGAACACCTTAACATGAAAGGAAAACATAAGACTCATCTTCATGTCTTCAAGAGCTCACTCTCTGTTCAACACACCTGCTGAACACATTCACTCACTGCTTGAACCACAAGCAACTTGTGTACCACAATAGTACACTCATCAAACAGAAGCTTTCTCCCTGAAAGACATCAAACACATGCTCCAGAACTTCTCAGCTTGCCAAACTAATCCACTTCTCTCTAGCATGACTTGTAGTAGAAGCAACCTCCTATCCACAAGCTTTTGACCTTAACATGATTCAAACAACTAGATCGAAACCCCATAATCCAAGACAGTCTTCATCTCATTATTCTCCCGTATGATAAGATGTAACACTTCTGATTTAACTGGTGAATATTCACTTCCATATAACACATCAGAATCCAGACTTTCATGCAATCAACCAATGATCCACTCCAGTCTTGTACATTACCTTCACATCATACTCCAAGACAGTCTTTTTACCTCATCATTCTCCCGTATGACAAGATAGAGTACTTCTTAGTCAAGATGTGAGTCACAAGTTCCACTTCAAGTCCTTCTTCAAGGAAAAACAAACCAGATGATGTTCTAATATCAATTAGGACATATAAAAAACACAACATCCAATGGTTCTTGATATGCCCACAACTGGACTTACTGCCTAGTAATCCAACTGAAGATCTTCAGAGAACACATAACTTCAGACAACCAAAGAGAGAAATAAACTATCATACATCTCCAAAAGAAGGTAATCTTCCATAAGTAACTTAGGGCTTCTACCACAAGCTCCAATGAATAAATAGAAACAAAACCTTCTTTGATCTTCCACCAACTATCCTTCTGCACAAGAGTAATTTGTTACAAGTACACTGCTTGAAATCACATTAGAGACCAACCAAATGCCATTGTTTGGTTAATCTCAGCTTTCTTCAGAGCTCTAGAACATTTTCTGATCCACCAATGAAACCTAATCTTCAATTTATATATCCTACTTGCTCCATAGCAAGGCATCTTATAAACACCAAGACTTGGACCTATAACATCTACTCTTTCTCGCAGCTCCCGCAAACTGCATGAGGTAGACCTTTTTGAAGCATTAATTCTATTTATTTATGAGATGATCAACTTATCTTACAATGATGTGCCACAATATTAATTAAGGCCCTGAAGTTTCTGCTTGATGTCACAACATCTGATTAGACATCCAGCTGGAGAGTTCAGGCTTTCATTCTGCCACTTAGAATAACCTCCTTCATATAACAGAATAAGAGTTCCGTGTTCTCATAGACTTGAGTAATGATATTCAGGTTGAGTAGACAACCTATATTCTGCTTTACTGTACCACAACAAATCCCTTGAAATATATTTGCTTCAGAAACTCCTCTTTAGAGAACCCAAACATGCCAAAGCTTGATTCTTCAGAGAGGATTAGTCATAAAAGATCTTTACAAAAAGACTTCCGCTTTCCTCAAGTAGAGACTTCTTTAGAAAGTCAAAGATAACTGCCACTTATCCTTGCCACTCATTTAATTATGTTTTCCATTATAGAAAGGAATATAATCGTTTGGTCTTTAAATGAAAATTCTATTACAAGCTTGGTCATATTGAACCTTTTTCTATGATAAATTAAGAAATTCTAAAGGGAATCCAAACATATTAATGTGAATAATGCACCAGGACCCAAAAAGATTTGAGTACCAAAGGTAAAAACTTAATCTGTTTTACAGGCAATGCTTTGCAACTTTGATGATCCTATTGATGGTGGTGCTTAATTAATAATCGTGTTGGTCCTGATGGTTATGGATTATGAGGATCTTTGATGATCGTATTAAGCAATCTGTAGAGATGGTATTTTTTACAATGGTTTGTCGTTCCCTCTTGATGGGGAGTTTTCTCATGATATCTTGATATTTTGGAGGTAAAATACTTGGTGGAAATTGAATCAAAAAACTATGAGAAAATTGTTTAGCAAGTGGTGTTTTTTATGCTTAGCGATTGTTATTTTATCACTAATATATTTTTGGTTTGAGTTGGTCATGCCTTTAGTATGTATGAAAAGCAAAAATTTGAAATATCTAGGTAAAAAGGTGCATTCCTGAAGTTTAAGGGAAGAAAAAGTCATCAACCAAGTCCAATCTCGTGTCAAGGCCCAAACTAAGAAAGAAAAACTGAAATTAGTATGATAATAAGTTAAAACAAAGGGATAATTGATTACAATTTACTTCTACTTAGAATCTTGAAGCAAGATCATAATGTATCTTCTCTAAATCTCAAGTAAATTAACTCATTATTAATGAGCATGCCAAATCTCAATCTTTTAGAGGATCTAATCAATAAAGCCTTAGCTTTAATCAATTAGAGAGCTCATTTTGAAGAAAAAAATTCAATTATCTATTTTATGGGCCAAATCTCCATTGATTTCATGGATTTTCCCACAAAAATAAACTCTAAAACATCAATATATGAAGGTATTCACTCATCACTTTTTTTGCATCCCAATCTTTCTTTCTCTCTTGTCTTCTTGTGTGAGTTTCTACTTTTTACCATTATTATCATCATCTCCATGAAATCAATAAGGAGTTTCCCCTTATGGAAATACTTATTCAAGCAAGTCTCCCTTGTAAGAATGTTCTTCCAAGAATCAAAAAGAGAAAGATATGTCCAACTGCAAAATGATTTGTCTTGTCAACATTGAATCTACATTTCTTAGGGAGTTCAAACCCTACGAGAATATCAATAAAGGTTTTCTCATAGATTTCTTCACCAAATAACTAGATCGTTTGTTTCCTATACTCGTCAAGAAATTCTATGCAAATCTCAATTTCAAAGGCTTGTCTCTCACATGGCTGGTAAAAGGTGTAGAGGATCGTATTCACAAGGATGATTTTGGAAAGATATTTAGGTTAACTATAGAGAAACATACACCTTTGAGGTACCTTCTAAATCAAATAATTTCAGTCTTGAGGTTCCTATTTCAAGGGTTGTTGCATATCCAATGAGAGAAGCAAAACTTCCTCTCAAAATAAAGTTTATGAAGTTATCTCAAACCTCATCATGGAGAAGATTCAAAGTTCCAATGAAGTGCTAAAGTCAAACATAATGTACGAATAAACTTAAAGCCTCAAAGTTGTGAAAGAGAGAAAGTGTAAAAGCCCACTATGTCTGTGTTAAGTGATTTGTGTCTATAAAGGTATAAGGCTAGTTATTGAAAGTACTAAGTAAAATCACACACACACACACACACACACACACAAATTTTATTAAAATAGCCAAAAAATGTTTGTGCATAGAAAATGGATTAAAGACTTGTTTTAATCAATTAGAAGGTTTTTTTTTACATGACATAATTTATTAGTCCATTAGGGTTAATCAATTATAACTTTTGTAACCCTAATAATCAATTATTAGGTGTCATAATTCAGTATGACAGAGCCTTTAATAACATTCCTTTTTTTTTGTATCATACAATCTATTACGCATTATGCATAATTAATTATAGACATTAAAAGGCCCATCGATTTTCTCCATATTTCAGTCACATTTTGTCTAATAAATAATGGACTTCACCTAATTTAATTTTACATTAGAAAATGTATTTTGAATACCCCCCCCCCCCCCCCCCCCCCCACACACACACACACACACACCCCCTTCTCTCTCTCTCCCCCTTATTTTTTCACTTTTACTTTAGTGATTTCCAGAGTGAATTTTTTATTTGTGAGGCGTGAGATGTTGTTATAATATCTCTCTTGTGAAAATTTTGTTTTCGTTGTGTGGTAAACCAATTGAAAAACTATTGTTTGGTAGTTGAGGTGAACTTGATAAAACCTCTGGTTGGTTGAGAGGTATCTGTAATTAAAACTTCAGTTTAGTTCGTGAGTTTAGTCTGCTGTTAAAAGCTATTGTTTTGTTCGAGATTGTTCTGATATTAAACTCTCGTGTTTGGTTGGGAGGTCTCCTAGTTAAATTTCATGTTTGGTTTGGAGGATATTCATTGTAAAACTCCTGTCCTTTTGCAAAAAAATTCATAGGCAAACTTTCTCAAAAACTTAGTGAAAACTCTCAAGAAAAAATAAGTAGGTCAAATGATTTGACCAAACCTTTATAAATCTCTTTTGTAACTTTCTCTCCCCTATCTCTTTTGTAACTTTCTCTCCCTTAGTTTCTTTACATTTTAATTATTTATTTACTTCCCTTATATTTCCATCTTTCCACTATGAGTTTCCTTATTCCACTACTTATTTTCTATCTCTCTTTGTTTTTTCATATTTCACTACTTATTTTCTCTTATGTATAATTCTTTTAAAACAAAAGAATTAAATAAGTAGATACAACTTAATATTAATTTAGTGAAATTAAAATAAAATACAAATAATTGAACTTTGATTTTCAACCTTACATCAAAACTCAATTTAACTAATAAAATATTTGTACATTCAATACTTTAAAATTAAATTTTTTTCTTCTTAAATAATAAAATTCTACTTGTAAGTTTTTAAATTTATAATCTTAGATGTATAGGTTGATAGAATGGAACAAAATGAAATATATTTAAATTATGTTATTTGAATTAATTAAAAATGGATGAAATAGAGAGGAATATGTTAGAATGTATTACATCTAATTATATTATTTTTTGTACTTTCTAATTTATGTGGAATGATAAAATTGTTCTGTTCCATCATGAAATACTCAAAAAATAAAATGATATATTTATTTTATTTTGCTCCGCTCCACTTCATTCCGCCTGTTACGCTCTATTCCACTCCGTTTTATCGTACCCAAATATAGTTTTAGAGAATCGTATCAAAATCTATTATATAATATTACCTCCGTCCTAAATTATAAGACGTTTTGATTATTTAACACAAATTAAGAAACTTAATTATTATTTTATAAAAAAGATAAATTATGTATAACTTTCCAGTGATGTTGCTCGTAAGTATACAAGAGTTGCTCCTAAGTATACAAGAGAGAAATTAAAAATATGAAATTATAAAATAAGTTATAATTTGCAACAGATTATTATAATGTGGAAGAGAGTAATAAATAAATAATGTTAACTCCTTTCACTCAATTGAGGGACAATATACGTCTTAGTTACGGTGAATCCAAATTGCTTGGAGAATTGAATTAAAAACAAAAAACATTTTGGAGTGTTTCATAATTCAATGGTGCAAAAAAAGAAGAATAAGAATTTGTGGTAGCAAAATGAAGCAACTTGTGGTAATCTAGTAATCTAGCATTAAAAATGTGCCTAAGACCAGTTGACCTAAATTTAGAAAAGTGAATTGAAAATATCTAACCCACTATGCACGTTTAACGGCTATAGGAATTTGACCAACCCAATTTAAATGAAAAATGTCCTCCCATAAATTGTTGTTCATTTTCATCGGTCCCAAAATTATTCATTTTTCATATTAGAATAAGAATAACTATACACCTTGTACTTTTCAAGCTACATTCTCGTTCAAACATTTACCCATAAAATGAGAGAACGTCATAGAGACACATACTTTGTTTGGTAAATTAGTTAATAGATCTTTGATTTATATTTAATGATAATCTAACTTTCAGTGAATTTTTTTTTAAAATAACAATGTTATAATCGTTATTTACCAAACAAATTATACTTTCAAAATAAATACCAAAATGGCAATGTTTGGAAATGGACCAACATGCGTTCGCCAAAGCAATTGGCGAATTAGGCCAAATGGGCTTGAAGGCATTCGCCAAACCAATTGGCGACAATGTGTATTTTGTGGTCATTCGCCACACCAATTGGCGAATTGGTTATACTGGGTTTTCGTTTTCATGCTTTTTTTGATTTTAGTTATTATTATTATTAACTATAAAATATATAAATTTATAATCTAATTAATATTTATATAATTAATATTAATATTAATTTATAATATGATTTTTAATGTCATCTATAATATTAAAAAAATTAAGTTTAAAAGTTTAAATTATTTTATGAAATTATAAATTTAAAGTAAATTGGGTTGCTTGCTAAATCGCCCAGCTAGGGTTTTAAACTTTTCTTATATATTTTTGGGGTGGCATTCATTAATGGATGTATAGCCACCCCAGTGGTAATCACTTTGTCATCAAATGCACATTTCACCTTGGTAGCCTGGGTTCGATCCTTGAGGAGGATTAATCCTTTTGTATAATATGTTTTTACTTTTTTTTGCATTTTATTTTCACTTGTTGTGATGTATTTGCGCACTAACTTATTGTTTTTTAATTATATTTTTTTTTGGCTATAAATACGAGCTCAAACACATGTTTTTTTCACAACATTATTTCCTAAAAGACTAAAGCGGTAGTGCGGTTTGAGTTGAGCGGAGTCCATAATGTATGCATTTCTGAGTCAACGTTCTTCTTCTTCGTCATCAACATCGGAGGAACCTTTTCCAACGTTTGATATAATGAAAAGAAATGCCCTTGTGGTGTTTTCAGCAACAAAGCCTCCGATGAAGGTGCTCCTGTGGAATACGCAGACGTTGGAACACTTGCACAGGGAACTGAACCGCTGGCTAGAAGGGGATATTGCTCCAGGAGAAAAGATTAGGAAAATTGAGAGGTTGGTGGAGAAGACCGATAGAAACGGAGTTACTCGTGAATGGAGAAAAGTGGAAAATGATGTCGGCGTCCTTGTGATGATGTTGACACCAAAGGAGATAAAGTTGATGGTCGTGATATCGTAGACGCTCTGTTCTGGTGTTTTGGTGTATCTTTTTAATTTGTTGTTATGTTTGTTTAATTTATGAAAGTTAACTCTGCTTGTAATAGAAGGAAATTTGCAGTTACCTCTGCCGTTAATAGCATGAAATTTGATTTTAATCAAATGAAAGTTACTTTTGATTTAAATGGACACGTTTACAAATGAAACTATGATCTGCTGCTCGGACCAACGTTTGGACACGTCGTACGATTGTGTCCTGGTTGCCGACACGAACTACACAATCTCACTAGCTTATCCGAGGTATCCATCTCGGTTCGTATGCGCGTGCTGTTAGGCCGACCCTTCTTTTTTCTGCGCATCAAGTCATTATGCCAAACAATTTGGCCTTCGTATTCGGGCCAATAGTCCTCCTTTGCCAACACCTGAAAACTGCATGAGTAGACATTGCATAGACTTATGACTTGGTGAACTGAAGAAAGAAGGTTGGTGGGGTCCTGGCGCGCCTTCGAACAAGCTGCTATGACATGAGAGCAAGGCATACGGAATGCTTGAAACTTTCCACAATCACACCAGCTCTTATCTAATTCAACACGATAACATCCCCTAGGCCTTCCTTCATTGTGATCTATAGCCTCGGCAACACTGAACCAACCAGTTGTACGGTCAAATATTGTGACCACGTGGGTGTTGGCTTTGGCAGCTTCGTCTTTCATGAATTTCATTGCAGTGTCACTGTACAGCTGACCCGATTGTAATACCGAACCCCACTTCGCACGCCTGCTATCAAAAAGTGATCCCATCCTAAAATAGGTTGCCTTTACCAACGCAGTTATTGGGAGGTTTTGAATTCCCTTGAAAACAGAATTCATTGACTCGACGAGGTTGGTTGTCATGTGGCCCCATCGCACCCCATTGTCGTATGCTCGCGTCCATTTCTCCCTATCAATGCCGTCAATCCATCTTAATGCATCCGCGTTGTTCAGTCTAATCTCGTCACAGTAGTATCTGAATGTTGGTTCAGTTAGTGCATACCCCGCGTTCACAACCTTCTTCCGCAGCGTCCTGTCTTTGATCTCCCTCATGAAATTTTGGGCAATATGCCTTATGCAGTAGACGTGGGTCGATGGAGGATCCTGCCAACCGTTGTCATGGTTGTTGTAAGCACTCTCGATGGATGGGTGTCGATCGGAGATCAAACATAAGTTAGGTTGGGGAGACACGTATGACCGTAGGTTTTTTAAGAAAAAACTCCAACCCCCAGCAGTCTCCCCTTCAACTATGGCGAAGACTATCGGGAAAATGTTGTTGTTCCCGTCTTGTGCCACAGCCATCAGAAGTGTGCCCTTATATTTCCCGTAAAGCCAGGTTCCGTCAATCTGAATTATAGGTTTACAAAATGCAAACCCTTTGATGCATGGTTCGAATGCCCAAAAGACTCTGTGGAAAATTCCATTGCCAGCAACATAACTCCCGTCTGGTGTACAAGCAGGCAACGTCTCCAATATCACAACAGTTCCTGGAGAGTAGTGTTTAAGGGCTACTAGGAATTTAGGAAGTTCCTTGTATGACTCCTCCCAATTTCCAAACACCATTTCAACAGCTTTATTCCTGGCTATCCAGGCTTTTCGGTACGAAGGAGTGTAGTTGTACCTTTGTACCATATGCGCAATTATGGTACTCACCTTCAAAGATGGGTTGTCGCTGACGACTGATAGAATCTCATCACAAATCAACTTAGAGTTTAGTTTGCGATGGTCTTGCATCGGATTCGAGATGATACAGCTGTGGGATGGACCCATTGACCCTATCTTCCAGGAATCGCTTCTCTTCCTGAAAGATGCTGTTAATTTGAACGGGCACTCCTCGTTACGGCAATAGATCATATACCGCGTTGGATTTGAGTGATCAACCTTGTAATCGGCTGACAATTCCATGTGAAACTGTTTGATAGCATGGACACAATCTTGTTTCGTACGAAACTCGTCGCCCTCTTTAAGTTGGCCCCGTGTTGTGTAGTTGGGGATGTAGAAAACATCCGTTGGGGGTTCATCATCAACTAAGGTGATATCAGTCATGTGATTTGGTGGACAATAGACATGCTCAGGTTGAACTTCAACCTCAGGATTGTTCACCATCTCGTCAACAATGACCTCAGTTGCTTCTTCTTCTTCGTCCACGACATTGACTTCGGGGTGTTCATCTTCAGAATCGCAAAAAACTTGTGACGAATCAAGTTGCTGAGACAGTTGTTGCTGTTGTAACGTAACGTATACCATGATTTCTGAGAACCCTGAATACTCGTGAGTGCGGAACATGTTACGCACGTCTTCATCATCTCACACCTTTAAAGGAAAAAATTTGCACGAATCAAGTCCGCCAAAGAATACTGGGTTTTTGTATACTATTTGTCCAACTGGACCGCACTGCAGTTTTTTTTCGATTCTTGACTTCAGGTGTAAAAAATTAGACCTTCTGTCAATTAAAAATCTTGTAACCTCCGTGTTTCTGAAAGTGTATCCCGAATCCTCACATTCGAAAGCTTCACCATTCATATGAGCGACAATCATGTGTTGTGGTGTTTGAGACATTGTGGAAATTATGGTGTCTGAATAACGGGGTGTAACAACGTTTTAGTGTTTGAGTGTTTTAGTGTTTTAGTGTGTTTGAGTCTTTGAGGGTGTTTGATAAAGGCTTTATATAATGACCTTAGTGCTTCTGAATGTTTGAGTCTTTGAGTGTGTTTGATAAAGGCTTTATAAAATGGGCTTAGTGTTTTTGCATGTATCAATAAAGTTCTGCCTTTCATTTACCACGCATGCTCCTTAATCAATAACGTGAACCACTGAGTTGATATGAATTGACACTGCAAAGTTCTGCATTTACATGTGATGTGCAAGTCAGGAATCTCTGCCTGCCTTACATTTATGGCGCATGCTCCATAATCAATAACGTGAACCACAGACTTGATATGAAGTGACAATGCAAAGTTCTGCATTTACATGTGATGTTCATTTATCACGCATGCTCCATAATATGAATAAAGTGTACTATGGAAAATAGTATGATGACATAAATAACACTACACTGAAGTATAATATGGAAAATAGTATGATGAAATAAAATAGTATGATGAAATAAATAATACTACACTGATGAAATAAATCACATTACGATGAATAAAAATATTATACAAAATGCTGAATAAATAATCACACTATGCAATGAATGAACCACTGTATGATTAGAAGCTACACTGAAGGAATCTCCTTTTTTCACATGTGAACTGCATCCCTACATTGACCATGCAGGCCTACGAGCATCTGCTTTCACAGATTAGACTGGACACTGCATTGCAATAAATGCCAAGTGGTCAGCATGCACCCACACAACACATTTGTCACGCCAAGTGGTCAGCATGCACCCACACAACACATATGTCACGCCAAGTGGTCAGCATGCACCCACACAACACATATGTCACGCCAAATGCTCAGCATGCACTCACACAACACATATCTCATCACAAGTTTCAAGCATGCACTTAAAACATATCCACCCTTGGAATATAAATATGGGGTATGTACCCATCAAATTCTACTCACACTTAAAGTCTCCTACTCTCCTACTCTCAAACTCGCAACCTCCCAAAGTCTGAAACTCTTAAACTTTCAAACTCCCAACCCTCGACAATGTCTGTACTAACCATGGGTGATTCTCATAGAGGGACGGCTGAAAACATCGCCGAGTTTGTAAGTCCTTTAGTTCATGTCAATGTCTTACCATTTTGTTCAAAAAAAAAACTATAGTAATTTTGTCTAAAACACTATAGTAATTTTACTTCATTATTTTGCAGGATGTATCAAGGTTTCGGTGCCGTGTGTATGACTACATACCACACGACCCCCTCATTACAAACTATCTTATACATTGTGGGTTTGGGCGTGTGATCGAAATCAAATCTTATTCCCTTGACACAAAATTTATTCTAGCGTTGTTAGAACGCTGGAGACCGGAGACACATACATTTCACCTTCCTTGTGGTGAGTGTACGGTGACTCTCCAGGATGTTTATATGTTGCTTGGCCTACACATTGATGGTAAGGCCGTCAACGGCAAAGTTGGTGTCCCTGACCAACTTTGTGAAGATTTATTGGGCGCCCATCTTTGTGAGGACGGACCTCAGGCAGGAAGCAAGGGCCGCCCGAGGGGTCAGGGTATTAACTTAAAATACCTGAGAGAATAATACAACGGTATTGTTTTAACGGATGAGAGCACCGAGTATGAGAAAATACAAAAAACTCGGTGCTATATTATGATTTTATTTGGCCACTTTTTATTTCCAGACGGCACTGGAAATACAATTCATACCATGTATTTACCATTATTGCGTAATATCAACAAAGTGTGTGAATATAGCTGGGGATCAGCAGTCCTCGCCCATCTATATAGCGCACTTTGTAAGACGTCCAAAAAAAATTCTTGTACTTTTTATGGTTGTGCCTATCTTTTGCAAGCTTGGGGTTGGTCGAGGATGCCACTGCTTGCTCCAATAAACAGAAATTCTTTTACGTTCCCCTACGCAAAAAAGTAAGTATCTTTTCAACATTATTTGCCAGCTACGTATTCTATTTTAGTTAATAATTACTAACTTGTGTATATTTTTTTAGGTGGTCTGTACCCGGGATGAATTATGAGAAATGTCCAAGGCACTCTATAATTCAATACCGCAACCTAATCGACCACCTTGGGCCAAACGATGTAAGCTATTTACCCTAATTTTCTTTAATGTATATGCATAAACTTCAGACATCCTGTCTAACTTAATTTTACAACTATATTGTAGTTTGTCTGGATGCCGTACGAGGGTCTCGACCACCAGCCCAACCCCGACGATGCCGCTGTGTGGACAGCAAAGACACCTATAATTAGGTTCACTACGGTGGAGATGCACCAAAGTGATCGGGTCAAACTCCAATTTGGGATGCATCAATATATTCCAGATGCTCCCGTAGACTTGGGGAAGTGGCATCAAAAACGGGTAGACGCACAGTGGATGATTGGTGATTGGAAGGAGTTTGCAAAGGAGCTGCGTGTACTTTGGAAAAGAAGAAGGCAATACGTCTTAACCGGCAGTATTGTGCACGGGGCTAGGCCAAGTCTTCAATATATGACTTGGTTTACTTCTGTCACGACAACCCAGCCTTTCCTGTCCCAGCCAACCTATTTGTCCGATCCAAGGGAACGCGGTTCTTCATCATACCCACAAATACCAACAGACACCCCCCATCAACAACAACCACCATACGAAGACCATCAACAACAACCACCATACGAAGACACCCCCCATTCCATGCCAACATATACCCCCTATCAACAACAACCACCTTACATGCCACCAATCCAATCTCAGCCTCAACCATCTCACCAGTACAGCCCTGATATGTCTTTTGATCCTACCCCTGCCACCTATATCCCGGACAACTCATTCGACCCTACCCCCTCCAACTACACCTCCAACCACCCACTATTTAACTACCACACCCCACAACAACCAACACACCTAGACCAACCCAACTCCACGTACACTTTCGGACAACCATACCGTCCATACTCCACCCACCCTCCCCGACAATCGTACCAAAACATGGGCATTGCCCTTGACTACGGAAGTGCATGTGACATGGGACCTCCCGGCTATTGGGGTCAAATGATACAAGATCTAGCTGATACGCCGGGGCCGTCCCAACAGAACCCTCCACCACAACTCAACACACAACATCCTGACACACCACAACAACATCGTCGAAGACCTCGTCGCAACACGCGTCCCCCCCAGTGTGGCACCGGTGGTCACTTGGATAGAGCCGATCATTAGGTTTTTTTTTTTGTAATTTTCATTATATTTATATTTTTGTTCGTGTATTTTTAATTACATTATAAATTAATATAATTTCATTTTATTATCACTTTATGTTTACGAATATATTTTAATTATATTAATATTCATTAGATTATAAATTAATATATTTTATGGTTAATAATAATAATAATTAAAATTAAAAAACAATTAAATTTTAAGACTTTTAAATATGAAAACGAAAACATATTATATGATGGCAAAATTCAAACCCTAAAACACAAACCAATTCGCCAATTGCATGGGGGAAAGCCCACAAACAAACTCATTCGCCAAACCAAATGGCGAATCTCTTGTACATTGGTTGGCCTAATTCGCCAAACCAGTTGGCGAATGCACGTTGATTGGTTTTCAAACATTGTCATTTTTGTAATATTTTTGAAACTATCATTTGTTTTGTAAATAAAAGTTATAACATTGTTATTTTAAAAAAAATTCACTTTCAGTTTAAATTAGCTGTTAGCCGATTAAATTTATAAATTTTATGAGAATTAGCTATTTAAGTAATTGATAATTATGATATGACATAAAAAGAATAATTAAGTTGGTTGAAAATCCATTCAATTAGTTATAATAGATTTTCAGCCGTTGACTTATTTGCATCGTAAACTATAAATTGGCCAATTAGTCTAAATGAGATTGAATGCACATGATTTAATCATAAGAATAATAACTGTAAATTTTAAACAATAAAAGTAGGAGGTTTAGCTTAAGTTTTATATATATTTAAGAAATGTATACATACACAAAATATGGTGTGTTGTATATAACTGTTTACAGTTGAATGTTTTTCTCCAAATACATATTACGTACTGCCAGACGAGTTTCAAAAGCTCACTAATTGAACTTCAAATACATTTTTAATGCTCCGAGAAATTAACACATAATAATAAATTAATATATAACAAATATAAAATTCTCCAAATTTATAAAAATATATGTGGACAAATAATAAATACTACCTCTATTTTTTTTATAAGAGACAATTTATTTTTTAAATTAATTGAATAATTAATATATTTGGTCATTTTATATACTAGATACATTAATTATTCAATGAACTTAAAAGTAAGTTGTCTCTTATAAAAAAGAACAGAAATAGTATATAACAATAAATAGAATAAATAAAGATACTAGAGAACATTAATATTTTTAAGTGAAAAATCCTCGATGTGAGAGAAAAACTGCGGGTTGTCAAGACAAAAAAAAATCATTATAATCAAATAAGGGTATGAAAGAGTCTCAAAGTGATTCATAAACTAGTGCTAACAACAACAAAATCACAAAGCAAACTAACTTACAAATAAGAACCAAGAGGCTAAAAATACTCAAATTTCAGCTTCAGTGCAAAGCCAATATCTCTCAACTCAAACTTTGTTTTAAAGATACGCATGGTCAAAATCTAGACATAAATGTTGTGACATACCATCCAAAATGAACTCGATCCAACGGTTAAAGAATTTAGAATCGCCGATTTACTAAGACTAGTTGAAGAAAAACGAGAATAGGTTTTTCTCCTTTTTTCTCTCTTTTGAAGCTGATTCTTCTGCCTTATTTTCTCTCTCTCTCTCTCTCTCTCTCTCTCTCTCTCTCTCTCTCTCTCTACTTAAATAAGTGAGAACAAATTGACTAACATATTTAGGCATTTCTCCACATAGGAATGGAGCTAAAACCCAATAAATCTCCATTCACAACTATGTGTAGGAAATAGTCAAACCGACGATATCATAACAAGCTTCAAACTTCACTTTTGGTAACACTTAGAAATTCTGGCACGCAGATACCAGATGTCGAGACAGATGTCACAACACTGAGATCAAAACAGCTTGATCACACAAATAAAAATGCAGAAATTTAAATGACAAAAGAAGTAAAATAACACCACTAGTTATTAACCCAGTTCAGTGTAACTCACCTACATTTGAGAGCTACCAAGCCAGAAAGGAAATTCACTATGATAATATTAGTTCAAAGCTAAACTCCCTTGTTTACAACTTCCCGCCTAATCCCTACCTTGTGCAACTTCTACCTAGACATCCTCTAGATATGAGATCCCTCTCTCACTTTCTAATTAGTCAGAATCCCAGTGACAATACAACAACTACACAAAATAGAAGCACCAACCCTTCAAAGTACACTACTTGGTTTTGCTTAAAAGTTTCAACCATGAACAATACATTGTTGTTTAAAAACTTTAAAGTGAAAAATTAACAATGAACAATCAATTTACCTCAATGCATTAGAAGATACATGAGTGACATACAAACAAAAACACGCTAAACACTAAAGAGACTCCAAGACACGACTAATCCTAATTTCCTCCAAATTCCACGATTTCTTTAGGTTTAGAGACTCCTTTAAATAAGCATCACAGCTCCATGGGTTTGGGCTCTTGAAACAAAATACAAAATGCCAGGAACCGAGCTTTCAATCATTAGATACTTTCCTGCACAAAAATAGGAACAAAATACAAAATTTCCTAAAATGACTCAATGATCCTTTTTACGAAAACCAACACAATCTGACAAAATAGAAGTTCCTACAATATCCCTCCTTGGAACGCAAACGTGTGAATTAAAACACACTAAAAAATCACACTAAAAATACCAAAATAATCATGCCTTAACTTCCTGGTATAACATGTCCTGCTACATGTCACAACATCATGCTGAACATGATGTCTGACTGTCATGGCAAAACATTTGGTTTAACATCTTGCTAGCAGCATGTTTTATAAAATGTTGCCAATACAAAAACCCCAGAACTTATAATCTCCCTCTTTAGAAAATTTTGGCTAAAACAACCTTAACACATATCAGAGGCATACAAAGCAGAATCAAAACAGAAACACAGACAATAAGAACCACAAACCCAAATACAATATTGTCAAAACAATAGAGCACACCTCACAGCATAATGTCAAGACATCTAGACTGACATCACAGATCAAACACACCAACACAAGCTACATGAAAGTATGTAGTCTTTGTACAAAATGCAACTTTATAGCTATAAACCAGATAGGTACAAAGCTCCCCCTGTCATATATAACCAGTACTCCCCCTGAAAGGGAAAACCCAAATCACAAGAAAAATACACGTGAACTCTGCAAGTTCATACAATAGAACCAAACTTCAAAAACACCTAACAAAAACACACTCCCTCTGAACATTGCAACCTACTACAGAGAAAATGCATTCTTCCAGACACGGCAAATGAAATGATGTCAGAACATGTAGAATGACATCCCATCACCACCAACACAAGCCTCCATGAAACACAAAAGAAATTATAAGACTGGAATGATCATGTATATGCTTCACACTCTGAGACTTTCTCCCTTTCACAGTATCAACATTATCATCACCACTACTACTCCCCCTTTTTAGCCACAAATTTGACAATAATTATCTTCTTTTCCTTGTATCCTGCATGATCAAGGCTAATTGATATAATTCTTCAACAATGTAAATTCAGAGTTCTCCTCTTAGTTTCTCAAATTGGTTTGCATCCAAAGCTTTAGTGAAAATATCAGCCAGTTGCTTCTCAGCGGCTACATGCTCAAGACTGACCACTTTTTCTTTAACAAGATCTCTGATAAAGTGATGAAGGATGTCAATGTGCTTTGTCCTACTATGTTGAACGAGATTCTTGGATATGTTGATCGCACCAAAGTTATTACAATACAATGTCATGACATCTTGCTTAATATTGTACTCCTTCAAGATCTGCTTCATCCAAAGTCGCTAAGAGAGGCACATTCCCGCTGCAATATACTCAGCCTTAGCAGTGGATAGAGACACACAATTTTTCTTCTTACTGAACTAAGAAATAAGGTTGTTTCCCAAGAAGAAACATCCACCAAAGATGATTTTTCTATCATCAACACTACCTGCCCAATCAGCATCACAATATACAACCAACATGGCATCAGAACCTTGTGAGTTCGACATGCCATAGTCACAAGTACTGTTCACATACTGTAAAATCCACTTTACTTGATCGATGTGACTAACTTTTGGCTTAGCTTGACATCTAGCACAAACTCCAACAGCAAATGTGATATCATGTCTACTAGCGGTCAAATATAGTAAACTTCCTATCATGCTCCTGTAAAGACTTTGATCCACACTAATCCCATTTTCATCTTTAGGAAGCTTCAAATGAGTAGGGGCATGAGTCCTTTTATGACTGAACTTTTCCATGCCAAACTTCTTTACTATTTTCTTGGCATACTTTCTTTGGGATATGAAAATATAATCCTCCATTTGTCTAACTTGAAGTCCAAGAAAATAAGTCAATTCCTCTACTAGACTCATCTCGAATTCATACTGCACCTGTTTGACAAAATATTGGACCATCTGGTCTGACATTCCACCAAAGACAATTTTGTCAACATATATTTGAGAAATAACGAGCTTACCATCCATTTCCTTAATAAACAAGTTCTTGTATATTTCTCATTTTCTGTACTCATTTTCGACCAGGAATTCTGTTCGTCTTTCATACCAAGCCCTAGGGGCTTGCTTTAGACCATAAAGAGCCTTCGTTAGTTTATACAAATGATTTAGAAAAGTGGAATCCACAAATCCTTTTGGTTGTTCAACATAAACTTCCTCTTGTAAGAGCCCATTCAAGAAGGCACTTTTTACATCCATCTGATACAACTTAAATCTCAGCAGACATGCCACCCCTAGTAAGTGTCTTATAGATTCAAGACGAGCAACTGGTGCAAAGGTCACATCAAAGTCAACACCTTTTATTTGAGTGTACCCTTGAGCCACAAGTCTGGCTTTGTTCCTTGTAACCACTCTATTTTCATCCGACTTATTCTTATATACCCATCTTGTGCCAATGACATTGGTTCCCTCAGGTCTAGAACTAAATTCTAAAGTTCATTCCTTTTGAACTCCTCCAATTCTTCTTGCATGGCATTGATCTAGAACTCATTGGTTAAAGCTTCTTTCACATTTTTAGGTTCAATTTTTGACACAAAACAAGCATTGGATATTTGATCGGTAAAATAGCAAGTGTACTATTTTGCCTATGTAGTAATAAGGGAAAATTTCCCGAATGTCGATCTCAAGGACTGCTTGACGATATAGAATTCCGGTTTTATGTTAGTTAAACAAAAGTCTTGGGGTTTCAAAGGTTTTAATTTATAAAAATAAAATACAAAAGGGAAAAAAAGTAAAATAAAAGTTTTGAACAGAAGGAGAAGCAATGCTAGGGTAGGGTGTATGAACTTCCTTGTAATAACACTAATCCTACGTCGCAAAATTACCGCTTAATTCAATCATTACCGGTTTTAAAGATTAGTTGACTCTAATTTCTTAGCAAAAAAACCTTTGGTATTCTCCCTATACCCTAATTTCTTGGTGGTATAGGAACAATATCAAGCAATTTGTTTGATCTAAAACATTACGGTTACTATAGGGTATCCTTATTCCTAGGAAATATCTACTATAGTATTATCGTATAAAAGCGTTAACAATCGTTTTTCCAAACCTAAAGTTAACCGTAAATCTAATCCTATTTGTTAGATAAGAAAAGCCTTAAGAACATTATATGATAACAACGATGATTAGAAAGCAGTGAAATTACTAATTCAAAGAAAATAAGGTCATTACATAGTCAATTTAGGGACACTCCCCTAGCATTGAGGAGTTTAGCTATTCATAACAATTAAAAGCAATACAGAATAAAAGATAAACATTACAAGATAATTTGATTGCCTTGATCTTCAATTACTTCCGCGCATGAAAACCTTCGGTTCTCCAATCCTCTTGATCTCTCTAATTCTAACCGTCTCCTTCTTTTCTCTCCAAAAGTTCCTTTTTCAATTTCACTATGTGTTTAATATATCTCAAAATTCAAATTACAATGCGAGATGCCTAAACTGCCCTCCGAGATAGCACACCAAAACTTAATAAAACTAATGCTGCAGGTTCAAACGAAAATCTGAAAACATTTGCTCCGAATCTGACTTCGACTCCAACACGAAAGTCGTAGCTCTCTCTCTTAGCTTTCCGACGATTTTTAGAACGCCTCAAACAGATTCCCAGAACTCCAGTTATGTTCGTTTCCGTGCAGACTGCTAAAGATTTTACTTTTAGTAGCCCTAACACGACCAGTGTCACAGGACACTGGCACCCGTGTCAGGCTGCTGTTTCTCACCAAAAATCTTCCGAAATCTTGCCATTTTTCCACGGTTTTCGCTCTACTTCTCATTTATTGCTTACTTGAACCTAGAAACAGTGAAAAAACCAAATCGACGCGTAAAATGTAATAAAAACAACTAAAATGCGACAAGACATAACAAATGATTAACTGAAATAAATGGTAAAATCACGTGTAAAAACCACTGATCAAACTCCCCCAAACTTAAACCATTGCTTGACCTCAAGCAATCGGATCAAACAACATATCTAATGAAAGGCTTATGAATGTAAGGTGTGTCTGTACTCATACGTGAGTCTTTGTTCCGGTCGGCTCAAACCAGCTCTCTCGGTACTCATCCGTTAACGAAGGCATTACTTAAACACACACCACAGTAAAATTATGGACCCAAATCCCCCTTTCGGCCACCTCTCCAACTATGCTTTGGGCTTAAGTCTTTTCTTCGATTTTCTACCCCTTTTATTCGGATAATCATATTAAGGCATTTTTTATTGCTTTCCTTCACATGTAGAATTTTGATCGAGACTTTTTCCGTGGCATCTTTATTCTTTTTTTTTCTCGCTCACAGGCGTTTATTAGTCCACTTTGGGACGACTATAGAGATTCAACCGCCGTTAGGCTAAATAACCGGGTGAGGGTTACCCAACTTAGAAGGACAGGTTGTCTTTACCGTCATTATTCAACTTTTTTTTTTTGGTGCCACAAGTCATTCTCATAATCAATATATGCAATTCTTTCAATCATGCCGGACTATCACTATGAACTAATCGGGGAATACTTCTCAAATCCAAGTACTATGGCACAAATCTACACGTTGAACTCGTTTCCTTATCCGGGGAACCTAGGGTGTTCAAGTTATACCTTAATTTTCAAACTTTCCCAAATTCCTAGTTCTAACTCTTCTTCACTCAAACTCTATATACTTTCCTGACTACCTCACACAATCATAGCATTCACAAGAAATTTTTTTACGATCTTCATATGGGGAGAGTTCAAAGTGATTTTTGACAAACATAAAAAAAATTAAAATGAAAATTTAAAATAGTAATTCCTCCCCCAAACTTGCACTAAACATTGGCCTCAATGTTTTGGAACAAGAAAGGAAGAGATGTACTCATAGAGATCCTTACAGAGAAGTTGACGGGTAATGCAACACTAATTTGCTGCTTCCTCATTTGTCCCTGCAAGTTCTCATTTATTTCCTGCAAAAATAAAATAACAACAAAAAGAAAAGCATCAATTCTTAAAATCCGTGGGTTGCCTCCCACGCAGCGCTTCGTTTAATGTCGCATGGCTCGACGACTCACTTTCTGTTAAGGTGGCATATATGAAACAAAGAACACATCATTTTTCTTTCTTTCTTTTGTTTGGAAGCAATCCCATGAATTTGAGGTATTGGTGATGTTGCTTCCAAATCATTTTCATATGTGCTTTAGTGAACAAGGCATATATTAAATCCAATACTTCGTCAATTTCTTGTCTTTCATCTGCCTTGTTAAAATAGTTTTTAGGGATACTAATTTCTTGAAGATTTTCTTGTTGAATGTCTACATCTACACAATTTATTATATCTGTATTTTCATCCAGCACTAGAACATCTTCAAGTTGCCTTCTTTCTTCATCCCTGTATTTCTTGTTCACCTCAGATTCTTCTATTTCTAATGCATCTTCTTCGTCTGACGTCATGAATTTCTCTTCTTCTTTCACACATTCTTCTCTCAACCTGAACTCTCTCTAAATAAACTTATCTGGATAACAGTTAGCTTCCTTACATTCATTCATAAGAATTCTTATGTCCCTCCTATATGCGTTAAATATTTTAGTCGCATCTTCCAAACTGATTCCCGAATCAGGCGACCAACATGCAAGAGATACAGGTGGCAATGCATAAAAAACATTCATAACTACAAAACTGAGACACTTTATCAGTAGCACAATATAAAAGAATTCAAGAATTAACAATAATCTGCAATATTTTTTTTATATATTTTTTTATATATTTTTTTATAATAAAATAAATTAAAAATACAAATAAAATAAAATTAAAAAAAATAAACAAAATTTTAACTAAAATAAAACTCTAAAAATCTATGATCATAGGCAGTCCCCGACAACGGCGCCAAAAACTTGATCGGTAAAATAGCAAGTGTACTATTTTGCCAATGTAGTAATAAGGGAAAATTTCCCGAATGTCGATCTCAAGGATTGCTTGACGATATAGAATTCCGGTTTTATGTTAGTTAAACAAAAGTCTTGGGGTTTCAAAGGTTTTAATTTATAAAAATAAAATACAAAAGGCAAAAAGAGTAAAATAAAGGTTTTGAACAGAAGGAGAAGCAATGCTAGGGTAGGGTGTATGAACTTCCTTGTAATAACACTAATCCTAAGTCGCAAAATTACCGCTCAATTAAATCATTACCGGTTTTAAAGATTAGTTGACTCTAATTCCTTAGCAAAAGACCCTTTGGTATTCTCCCTATACCCCAATTTCTTGGTGGTATAGGAACAATATCAAGCAATTTGTTTGATATAAAACATTACAGTTAGTATAGGGTATCCCTATTCCTAGAAAATATCTACTATAGTATTATCGTATAAAAGCGTTAACAATCGTTTTTCCAAACCTAAAGTTAACCGTAAATCTAATCTTATTTGTCAGATAAGAAAAGCCTTAAGAACATTATACGATAACAACGATGATTAAAAAGTAGTGAAATTACTAATTCAAAGAAAATAAGGTCATTACAGAGTCAATTCAGGGACAATCCCTTAGCATTGGGGAGTTTTGCTATTCATAACAATTAAAAGCAATACAAAATAAAAGATAAACATTACAAGATAATTTGATTGTCTGGATCTTCAATTGCTTCCGCGCATGAAAACCTTCGGTTCTCCAATCCTCTTGATCTCTCTAATTCTGATAGTCTCCTTCTTTTCTTTCCAAAAGTTCCTTTTTCAATTTCACGATGTGTTTAATATATCCCAAAATTCAAATTACAATGCGAGATGCCTAAACTGCCCTCCGAGATAGCACACCAAAACTTAATAAAACAAATGGAGCAGGTTCAAACGAAAATCTTGAAAAATTTGCTCCGAATCTGAATTCGACTCCAACACAAAATTCGTAGCTCTCTCTCTTAGCTTTCCGGCAATTTTTAGAACGCCTCAAACGGATTCCCGGAACTCCAGTTATGATTGTTTCCATGCAGACTAATAAAGATTTTACTTTCAGTAGCCTTGACACGGGCAGTGTCACAGGACACGAGCACCCGTGTCAGGCTGCTGTTTCTCACCAAAAATCTTCCGAAATCTTGCCATTTTTCCTCGGTTTTTGCTCTGCTTCTCCTTTATTGCTTACTTGAACCTAGAAATAGTGAAAATACCAAATTGACGCGTAAAATGTAATAAAATCAACTAAAATGCAACAAGACATAACAAATGATTAACTGAAATAAATGGTAAAATCACGTGTAAAAACCACTTATCAATATTACTTCCCTTGACCTTGTAATAACCTCTTCATTCAGATTTCCTATTATGAGTTATTTAGGATGATCCTTCTGAATTATGGTAGAGGGTTCTTTACTTGTCTGATTGTCAACACCTTCCATAATAACAAGTTCATTGTTGATGTTATTGTCAGCATCATTTTCTTCTGTGGCAGCCACCTGAGGTGATGTTTCAACATCATCTTCAACATTTGTATGCTTCTCTAGAGTTGAGTCATCTATCACCACATTAATAAACTTCATCATTGTCTTGGTTCTTGTGTTGAATACTCTACAGGCTATGTCGTTTATGGAGTAGCCTGGGAAAATCCCTTCATCACTTTTAGGATCCATTTTACTTCTTTGTTCATGATCAACCAGAATATAACACTTACTTCCAAAGACATGGAAATACTTGACTGTAGGTTTTCTTCCCTTCCATAATTCATAGAGAGTGGTTGAAGTACCAGTTCTCTAAGTGACTCTATTATGAATTTAACATGCAATATTCATTGCTTCAGCAAAAAAATGATATGGCAGGTGCTTAGCATAAAGCATGACCCTAGCAGATTCTTGAAGAGTCCTATTCTTTCTCTCAACTACCCCATTCTGCTGAGGAGTGATGGAAGATGAAAACTCATGATTTATGCCTTCAAAAGAGCAAAAATAAGCAAACTTTCTATTTTCAAATTCCTTTCCATGATCACTTCTAATTCTGACAATTTTGCTTTCTTTCTCTCTTTGAAGCTTTTGGCATAATCCCTCAGAAACTTCAAAGACATCTGATTTTTCTCTGATGAAATGCACCCAGGTGAATCTGGAGAAATCATCAACAAAAACATAAACATACCTTTTTCCACCAAGGCTTTCAACTTGCATGAGACCCATTAAATCCATGTGAAGAAGTTCCAACACTCTTGAAGTGGTCAGATGTTGAACCTTGGGATGAGAAATCTTGGTTTGCTTTCCAATTTGGCACTCACCACAAATTTTTCCTTCATCTATCTTGAGCTTGGGAATTCCTCTAATTGCTTATGCTGATACAATTTTCTCCATTCCTTTCAAATACAAATGATAAAGTTTCTGGTGCCATAGTTGAACTTCATCTTCTTTAGACAGTAGGCATGTAGGAGAGTTCTTTGTTAAATGGGGCATCCACAAGTAACAATTGTCTTTAAATCTGACTCCTCTGATCAGAACTTCATCCTTCTCATTAGTGACCATACTTTCAGACTTAATGAAGTTAACTTTCAATCCTTGACCGCACAACTGACTTATGCTTATCAAGTTGGCAATCAATCCTTTTACAAACAACATATTTTCAAGACTATGAGATCCTGCATAAGCTAGTTTTTGAATTCCTTGATTTTTTCCTTTTGTACCATCCCCAAAAGTGACATAATAAGTAGAGTGTGACCGAATGTTAACTAGGAAGTTCTATATACCAGTCATGTGTCTAGAACACCCACTATCAAAATACAAGTCCTCTTTCATAGAAGCTCTAAGAGAAGTATGAGCAATAAGAGAATTGATAGTTTCTTTGGGAACCCACTTCTTTGTACTCTTCAACGCTTCATGACTAACCTTGGGCTGAATACAAGATCTAGGATATCCATGCAGTCTGAAACATAAAGGTTTGATATGGACAAATCTACCATAATAGTGACATCTCAACTGTTGGGCCTTGCTTCTCTTTTTACTAAACTGATACCTGTCTTGATGTTGAGACAATTGTTTTGACATTCTTAGCTCTTTCACCCTCCCATTTGAAATAGGTTTGGTAGCCTTAGAGTCTCCTTTCAGGATTTGATTATTAAACCATGTGCCTCTCAAGTCACCATCCATTTTTCCAACTTGAAGAATTTAGTCTAACCTATTAGAACCATTATTCAACATTCTTATGGACTTGGTCATATATTCAAGCTTGGAGGTCAGCATGGTCACCTCATCTTGCAGACTGTAGATGTTGGACACACACTTTTCCTTCTCATACTGAAGTTGAGCAATAATTTCCTGTTGTTTCTCACTTTTAATGCAAAGATATTTGAGGAAACAACTACTTCAACATAATAAGTCTCTTCATCATTGGACTTTACATCAGATGCTCATCTTCCAGTTAAAGCAGTTACACATTTTGTTGTTTCATCATCACTTTCACTTTCCTCTTCAGGCCACAAGGCTGCCAATCCCTTAGATTTTTTCTTCAAATAAGTAGGACATTCTACTTTAATGTATCCAACCCTTCATATTCATGACATTTAACCTCTTTATTCTGATTGGTCCTTTCTTCAGTTCTTGCTCTTCCTTGAGAGTTATAGTTCCTGCTGGAGTCAGAATTGATGTTCTAGACATTAGGTTTTGACTTCCTCTCCATTCTCTTCAACACTTGATTGAACTGTCTTCCTAGTAACATAATGGCATTGGTCATTCCTTCATTTGTGTCAAGTTCAGCTTCTTCCTCTTTATCTCCCGAGTTGGAAAGAAAAGCAATGATTTTGTTCTTTTTCTCAGCTCTGTCATTTATGGTCATTTCAAAGGTTTGAAGTGACCCCACTAGTTCATCAACTCTCAAAATGCTGATGTTTTGGGCTTCTTTAATGGTTGTGATCTTCATGTCAATTTTCTTAGGGAGAGACCTAAGAATCTTCCTAACTAGCTTCACTTCTAATATCTTTTCTCCCAAGGTACTAAAGGCATTAGCTATTTCAAGAACATTCATGTGAAAGTCATGAATACTTTCATATTCTCTCATCTTTAGATTTTCAAATTTGGTAGTGAAAAGTTGAAGTCTAGACATCTTTACCTTTGATGTTCCTTAATGAGTTGTCTTGAGAATTTCCCAAGAATCCTTAGCCACAATACAGGTGTTGATTAACCTAAACATGTTCTTGTCAACTCCATTGAATAAAGCATTCAAGGCTTTGGAGTTTCCAAGAGAAGTCTCATCTTCTTCCTTGGTCCAATCCTCTTTTGGCTTCAAAGTCTCCTTACCATATTTATCTTTAACCACATGGTGCTCCCAACCCTGTATGATATCCTTCCAAGTTTTTCTATCCATAGATATTAAGAAAGCCACCATATGTGTCTTCCAATAGTCATAGTTAGAGCCATCTAAGATTAGGGGCATATTAACATTTCCTCCTCATTCCTTGTCCATAGTACCAAAATACAAACTCCCTGGAGCTCACCCAAAAATAGAACAGGGTGACCTGCTTTGATGCCAATTGAAATTCTGGCATGCAGATGCCAAATGTCGAGACAGATGTCATAACACTGGGATCAAAACAGCTTGATCACACAAATTAAAATGCAGAAATTTAAATGACAGAAGAAGTAAAATAACACCAGTAGTTATTAACCCAGTTCGGTGCAACTCATCTACATCTGAGGGCTACCAATCTAGGAAGGAAATTCATTATGATGATATTAGTTCAAAGCTAAACTCTCTTGTTTACAACTTCTCGCCTAATCTCTACCTTGTGCAACTTCTACCTAGACACCCTCTAGATATGAGATCCCCCCTCACTTCCTAATCAGTCACAATCCCAGTGACAATATAACAACTATCCAAAACAGAAGTACCAACCCTTCAAAGTAATATGCTTGGTTTTTCTTAAAAGTTTCAACCAAGAACAATTCACTCTTTCTTAAAAGCTTTAAAATGGACAATTAACAATGAATAATCAGTCTACCTCAATGCATCAGAAGATACATGAGTGACATACAAACAAAAACACACTAAACACTAAAGAGACTCCAAGACACGTCTAATCCTAATTTACTCCAAATTCCCCGATTTCTTTAGGTTTAGAGACTCCTTTAAATAAGCATCACAACTGCATGGGCTTGGGCTCTTAAAAAAAATATAAAACGCCAGGAATCAAGCTTTGATACTTAGCTGCACAAAAATAGGAACAAAATATAAAGTTCGGGAAGGTTGCTCGCCAAATCAATACTTTATTTTTCACATTGCAAAGATTGTATCACCCTCTATCCAATGCAAGAAGAATCACCTCATAAAGCCTCCTACGTTGTGAGAACCATGGTGGCAAAATTTGAATTTCAAAGCTGAAATTTCACTTCAAGTCAGAATTGGATTTGGTTGAAATGACTTCTAATCATCAAACTAATCCATGAATTCAGTCTAAACATGATTAACAAACTTTCCTGGGTTGATTAGAGCATTGAAACACAAATTTTGAGTGAGTTTTGATAAGTTTCAAGTCACACTTTGCTCATGATGCAGGTGTGCACGAATTTGCTCCAATTTGTATCATTCACCCTCCCTCAAGCTTTGATAGCCATAATCACCCTGCTGTGATCCCATTTGAACTGTTAAGTTTGAACTTTGTATTTTCATTTCCACACCTTAATCACTCAAATTCTTCATTCAGTTAGTTTCAGCAACATTCAGTGAAGCTAACCAGCTCAAAAACTTGAAGAATCGTGGCCTGAATCAAGCTTGAGGACTCCATTTTCAAAGCTTTGAAGTTAAACTTCAACAGGTACAATTCTCAACCATTTTTACTCAAATTTGTTGCTAAGATGTTGTCCTTGATGTGCTGATTCTGTTAGGAGTGTTAGATTTTAGATGTGGTTGAGTTTTGATGTTTAATTTTCAAATCTATGTTTGCTTTTTCTTCTGGTTTTTTTCAAATCGAGTGAGTTGTGATTTAAAGAAATCTGGCGCAATGATATGGTTGAGATCTTCTTGAAAAGAAGCATCAGATGAAACCACTATGAGCTCCAATGGTTATGGTTTGAAGAGTCTTCATATTTATGCAAACCTCTGAAAATTTTAAGTGGCTGGAGGTTGAAGATGATGATCTAACCGTCCATCGTGTCACTTGTTATGATCCCGCGTGTTTGACCTTTGTTGGTTGGAAATGATGAGGTTGACTCAGATCCACCATGGATGTGTGCTTTCCGACCCTTGGATTAGCCACATCATTTAATAAGATGAGATCCAACGGGTGTTATCTTTTTTGTTTTATTTTCTTTTTCTAATTTGTTTTTAATTTCATTTTATTTTAAGAAGTTCATAGAAAATTCATTTTTAATAAGAAAAAGACCAAAATAATTTCTAAAATTTCCTTTTATTTTTCTCTTTCTGATTGTTATTTTTTTGCATTTTTATTTTTCAGTTAGGTATTTTTCTTGAATTTTATTTTGTTTGAGCCAATTTTGATTAGTTTAAAACTGTTTTTAGACATTTTAAAATTATGAGAAAAATATTATATGATCCTATGATGGTTTTAGACCTATGGTTATTTTCTTTGGTTTTTATTTCTGGTTTTGCTATTTTTCATGTATTTTTGGATTATTTCATTAATTTTAATTGGTTTAAAATTATTTTTGAGTCATTTAAAGTTATGAGGAAATTATTACATGATCCTATGATGGTTTCTGACCTATGGTGATTTTCTTGGTTTTTTGTTTGGGGTTTAACTAATTTCCATCCTTTTTATGTGATTTATTGCCTTTTTATTTGTTTTTTATTTGATTTTAAATTTGCAAAGTGATGTGATATTGTTTTTAGTCCATGTTTGGGTGACATTCTGTTTTTCTTCAAGTTATTTGAGGCTTTGACGCTTGTTTGTTTGGTGTTTCCCTTTTATGGATGATTGGTTGCTTGATTCTTCTTGAGGCGTGTTCTTGAATTCAAACTTGTATGATCTCTTATGTGTTCATGGTTGAATGTTAAACTTGTGGATCATGTTAATGTTATAGTTTCATCTTGGTTTCATGTCATGTTCATATGTTTTCCCCTTTAGGGTTGTTTGTGTGCATGCTTGTTTGGTATGGTTTTGACTTGTTTGTGAATGAGATGCATGATTTGTTTCTTGTGTGCTCTCTCTTTGATCATTGATATAATTTGAGTATGACGTGTTGTGCTACTGCCCTACCATATTTCTTGTGCCATTTGATTTCATTTCATCTTGATTTGTGATTGATAATGCTTATTGAGGATGTTTGGATGTGTGTGGGCACTTTGTTTTGCCATTGTGTTTTTGTTTGCAAATCCTTTGACATGGTGTGAGTTCATTCTTGTTGATTTGACATGTTGTTGATGTTTACCATGTGTGATCATTAATTGATGGTTGCTTGTTGCTTTGGCTTTGAACTTTCATGTATGTTTTTCATCTTGTATTCCTTCTTTCTTCTTCATCTTTCTTCTCTTTTTTGGAACTTGTTTAAGTTTCATTCTTGTTTTAATTTGTGATTGAATTGGATAGTGTTTACTTTTGTTTGCTCACATGATCCCTTAATATTCCTAGTCCCTCTTAGTTTCTGATTAAGATGGGAGTAGGAGAGACATTAGGCTTTCAATCCTTTGTATTATAACAATTAGGATAGTCCCTTTTACCTCAACTTTAGGTCCATCATTTGTATGATAACATTAGATATACTTCCTTTTTATCTTAACCTTAGGAGCATTTTGTATGACAATATTAAGGTTTTTCAGTTTCCCTTTAGTGTTTTCTTTTGTGTCTTCTCTTCTCATCTCAAACAATCTTAAGACACTTAATAAATAATGATGAACGTTGTGCGGCACAAACCTTAAGTATATGGGAAAAGATGAGTGGGGATTTCTCCTCACTTGTCTAGAGTGTTTAGTGTATGCCCTTTGGGCGATATGCGACGCATTCGCTCCTATATCATTGTCTTTAGTGCAACGTGAATCTCAAACAAATTCAATTCACTTCTCTAAAACTCTTAAACCAAATTCAAACCTTTTTATCCTTCGAGATTGTTTTTAAATCATTTTCAAAAAAGAGTATGTTATTTTTTCGTTCTATCGCAAACATGCATCGACCCTAACAGCTGGAATGGGAACTTAACATCACTCATAAAAAAACACGTAACTAACCTGTGGTTTGGTTCCCCGAACTACATTTGCTCTGATTTCTCATACCAGATGAGGATATGTAGGCACAAGACGTCGATGTCTTGGCGAGAAACCTTCCCCCTCAAGACTTAGTTCATGGTTAAATGTGAAGCATGAAGCTTTTGGAAAACCACCACTTCAATCGGAGGTGACATTACGTGAGAAGTTCAACCGGAATTGACAAACCATGAAAAATTTGTTCTTCTTCCTTCTTCTCTTAGTATTCTTCATGTTGTTGGGGTTGTTGTATGTGTTTACTTAGATTGTTTCATATATGGATCTTTATATAAAATTCCATTTACAAATCTCAATCGATGTTATCTTTGATTTAATATATATCTTAATGGGTTTTAGATCGCTGTAGACATACACTTTCAAACTTGACCTAATATAATGATCTATTGGCTATGGGAAATGGTATAAATATTCACGTGTGTGTGTGTGTGTCGGGTCTTAATGCTCTGTGTTGTTTTGTTGCGTGAGATATCACCTTCGAGAGAATGCAATTGATATCTCGGACTTTGTGTTAGACATAACCTCTATTTGTGAGTGACACATGGTTTTTTTTTACGAGTATTAGAGTGAGTACAGTTGATCATAGGTTTCTTTTCATACATGATGGGTAGAAGGAAATACAACACTTGATGAGTTTCTCCTTTCTAAAGAATGTGTTATTTATTTGCTTTTCCGCTTTTAATTTTCGCATGTTATCTTTGGAAACCATTTAAAACCCAAGCTTAGAGATTTAGAGATTGTCGAATGACATTCTTTCCCTTGAACCGATCCCTGTGGAGATGAAAAAAATCGGGTACTTAATTAATTTTTGCTTGCCACTCTACCGCCTCAGCAAAATGGCGTTGCTGATGGGGATTGGTTTTGATATTGAGTAATGTTGCGATAATTTCTATATTTCTAAGCTTTGTACATAATTGTTTATATTGTATATACTTATATAGATATTTGTTTTGCTTTTGTTTTCCATTATGTTTGTCCGAGAGTTATATATATTTTGTTTCTGTAATGTTTGTTCAAGTTTTTGGTTAGGAGACTTTCTTTAGATTGGCGCTTTGACAAAGCATTGACATATCTGTGAGGAAGTTACTAGCAAAGCACAATAAAGGTGTCGAGCTAACGACGTAAAACAAACGCTTGTTGGGAGGTAACCCTACGGTTTTTGAGTTTGTATAGCTTTATGTTTATTTAGTTTGATTCAATTTTGTTAGGTTGTTATAAAAAAAATGTGTTTTGTCTCAAGCTTTATTTTTTATTAGCTTGAGGATATATGTTGTGATTGTTCAATTTTGATTGTTTCAACAAGAAAATGTTATGGTAATGTGAAATGTTTAAAGGAGTGACATGGATAAGGTTTGTATCTATTGCTTTTCTAGATTATAACATGTTAATGAACCTTAGGCTTTGTAGAAATATGCCATTCATTCTCTTGCAATTTTTGTTGAATTTTGAATCACTTAGGTCAAAAAGGCACAAATTGTGAGAAACCTCCTTTGTTTACTAAATGTTTGGATGGCTGATAACTTTGTTTAATTCATTTGATTCATGCTTAATCTTGTGATTATTTTAATTTTCTCAAAGAATTAGAAATGATCAAGACATTTGTTGATATTGAGCACAACCATATCCCAAAAAGTAACTTACCCTTGAGTAGTAAGAATTTGCTAACCCCTTTGAACTTAATAGTTTAGATCCTAGTTTAGTGATGAAGTTGGTATTTGTACATCATTTGAAAGATAGTTCATCATTAAATTTTGTGGGATTCTAAAAAAAAATCTTGAACCTTTGAAATTGTTCTAAATTGTCTTCCTTGTCATAAAAAGCAAGGAACATTCACTTGAGGTTTGGTTGAAAAATTTCAAACAAGCATTGAAAAGAAAATTGTGAATATGAATGTGAAAAAACAAAAGAAAAAGACGCTTGTTTGAAAAGAAAAAAAAATAGAGAATGAAAAATAATTATGCAAAGGAATTAAGATGGACTTTCAATCTCTTGTGTTTTGTAAAGTATTCTTAACTCTTGCAAACTTTGATCTTCTTGAGTTTAGATTTTGGCATTCTCACCTTGAAAAGCATGAACCTTGAGATTAATTAGTGTACCTTGAATTTGATAGAACTTAATCCTTGTCTTGAATAAAACTCTTCTTGTGATGGTTTATGGTGTAATCACATCAACTTGTAATGATACACAAAAATATTTGCTTGAACAAACAACTCTTTATGGAAGATAGTTTGACATGAATCTTGAGTTTGGACTTTGTGTATTCATGATGAAGTGTGAATCACCACTTGTATCTTTTTATAAAAACTCATTAATTTTAATATGGGAAAATCTTGCCATTTGAATCATATCTTGACTTTGAACTTTGTAGAAAGAATAGTGAATTAATTTGAATTTTTGTAAAGGACGTGATTCTTGAACTTTACTTTGAAACTCCTTGCTACAACTTGGTTCAAGATTTTTATCCAAACTCACTACTTCAAAAAATATTGATTAAAAATTACTAACAAGAAAAATCCAATATTTTCCCTTAAGATCAAAAGGAGACAAATAATGATTCAACCTCATAGATAAGAACAAAGTATTTCTCGAACTAAGCTTGACTTTTGTTACCCGCATAGTTGAAGATGAACTTGGTACAAGAGCCATTCCCTGAGGAATTCACAGATACAACTAGTAATACAACTTGCCACGAAAAAAACCTAACCAGTCTTCAAATGACCATATTCTACACCAATGGAAGGAAAACCTTGATTCTCTTTGGGAGTATACACTGAAACTTGAAAAAAATCTTGAGGAGGATGACACAGATCTTTGATAAGAAGACACTCATGCACTAGTTCCATAATTCATGAAAGAACCAGCTGAGTCAATCTTAGAAGATTCAAACTAGTAGAAAACCTTAGGATCCTTGAATCATAATTCATTAGTCACGTCCTGAAAGGCTTGACTGTGAGAATCTACACTTGAAAGTATTGCACCTGCACAAACTTGTTAGTCATGATAAACATACACAATCCTATGTCCTAATTCTCAAGAGATCATGGCCAAAGGCCAGATGATCTTACAGAGAGAAATTTGAAAAAGATAGGACAAATTTGGGGTATGACAATACTTTATAAATATCTACTCTCAACGGCTCTAATAGTACATAATCTATTGAAGAATCAAAGGTTAAATATGTTACACATTGAATTAAGATCTTCTGGTGTATATATCTTCAACGACTCATATACTACGGAGTAGTAGCAAAGACTCTTGATCAAGTTACCTCTTCAACGACTAGTTTCTAAAAAGGTTATAAATATGTATGAAGGTTCAAACTGAATCTTTAACAAGGAACAAAAGAAGAAGTAACAAGGTCAACAATTATCACTCATTTTATATGCAAATGTTTCTAATGTGAGTTGTAATTGTAAAAGCCTTAAGATTTCTTACACATTGAATATCTTAAAAATCTTAAATGCTTTAGGTATTTGTTATGGTGATTTCTCGTACCTCTAATACTTGTATCATGTACACCTTGTTCTTATCATTCTTTATTACAATTTTTTTAAAATTTATTAAATAACTAATATATTTAATTAATATATAAATATGATATATTAATTATTTAATAAATTTAAAAAGCTAAAATCTAGCTATAAAATAAAACGGATGGAATGATAAATTTAAATATTTTAAAGTATATCTACATATTTTTATTCTGCATTAATCAACTTTTTACTAGCTATATTAATTTATTTTTTACTTGCAATTGAATATATAAATTTTTTTACTTGCAATTGAATAAATCTAAGTGTTTGGGCACGACATTCATTGACCAATTTATAACTGTGTTAACCATATCTTTTTCATTTTATTAACCACCTAATAAACTGAATTAAGCAGCACTATTCAAGTTATTAATCATATTTTGGAAAACACTACAAAATCTTAAAGTCATACCAACTGTTTACACATTAATATATTATAATCACATTATAATAGAATAGAGAAACTAATAGAACACAAGAAATAGTTAGTATTTTGAAGTTTAAAGTAACATTGAAAAAACAATTTTAAAAAAAATGACATTTAAAACACAACAAATAAATTTGACATTTTTACTTTTTATTTTTCACTTTACCTATTATTCTTTCCGCTCACTCAAATTTACAGATACTTTTTTTCCTTAATACATATTTTAGTCTCTAAACTATAAAAAATATTATAAGTTTATCGCACACGTTTACACAATTGTTGACACACTAATGTCAATTGGTGATCATGTGCTTCATCATGACCAAATTGAGCTCATTCTTAAAGTCATACCAACTGAATTTAACTCAATTAGTGATCATGCTCATTTTTAAACCTGTTTTGATTCCTACAATCGTTATACATGGATATATCCACTTAAATTAAAGTCTCACACTCTCACCACTTTTGTCAATTCAAACCCTTAGTTGAGCTGCAACTTAACATTAAAACCAAACATGTCCAAACAGACGGTGGTAGTGAGTTTAGACCATTCACTAATTTTCTTGCCTCATATGCCATAACACATAGGTTTACTTGCCCTTATACTTACTTTAATAATGGTTCAATTGAAAGAAAACATAGACATGTTACAGAAATTGGTCTAACTCTTCTACCTAAGCTAAAGTGCCACTTAAATTTTGGAATTATGCTTTCACTACAATTACATATGTCATAAATAAGCTACTCTCTCCCTCCTTAGCAATTAACTATTCTTTCATTCTTTTTCATTTCAAATTCTTTGATTATAAATTCCTAAGGAGTTCATTTTCCACTAAGTATTTTTTTCTTTTCATGCTTGTGGTGTTGTTTGCTTGCACTAATTGTCTATTTTACTTTAACTTACAGGAATAATAAATGATGGACACGATAGACTGAGGCACAGGAGGGTTGCACACTATATCTAAGTGTGGAGGTGTAATACCCCAAATTTTACCCTTATATTTTAGTCAGTCATTTAGCATCTCATATATGCATTTGCTAACCACTAACAAGTCCTGAAGGTGTTTGTTTTGCAGGAAATACCCCAGGGGCGTTTTGGTCATTTTGAAGCATAATCCGTAATTTTGGGGCCTAATGAGGTTTTGCTCCTGAGGCATTTATTTACGTGGGTTTGATATCAACTTGGTTTGGAAAATCTGATCTGGGAACAGGGTTTAACAAAAAAATCATTTCTTCTATCTTCCAGTTCATCTTTAGAGGGACAACAGTGAAGACTTCTACTGATTGACGGAGTTTATTCGTGTTGAAGTTATTAAGATTTGGATCGAATTAATTCAAGGATATTTGCCTGATAAGATTTAATCGGATGTTGAGATGTTGGCAAATTAAATCATGAAAAGGAAATAGGAAAATGATTTTAATAAAATATGTGAAGTTCATTCATAATATTTTATTATTATTCGTAAAGAGCATTTGGATAGAAATTTGAATAATAAAAGGGAAATAATTTGGATAAAAAATGTATTATTGAATTATTTCATAATATTTTTTTATTACAAGTTACAGAGAAATAAAGATGGCATATCCTAAATCCTAAGTCCTAGAACTTCTAAGTGTCTTCGTGATGTCCTTGAGCTTCTCCGCAGAATCTCCAATTCACCTGCACATCAAAACAGAACAAACAGTATAGAAAAAATGTTAGGAGTTGTTTTTGACACTCTCAGAACAATGTCATCATCGAGTGCCGGGAGTGACACAACCGAAGTTGCGTCCTACCCCCGTTACCGATCCGCGCCGTTGGCGTCAGATCAGGTAACACCTGTTCTTATCGTTACGGGACATCCAAGAGATAGAAGTAATAAAAGAAGCGGGACTGATTCGTTTTGCCGCGATTGGATTTCCAAACTGATACGAGAATAAGGCAACATAGGCAAGTTTGGACTCAGACCCGGATGTCGGCAGGTCTGAGTCGCTTTGGTTCCGAAATTTCCAACACCTGAAAAGCCACAAACATCATCAGCATAACAAGCTGCATAAACAAAACTAGGCGAAAGGGAGCCTGCGCCAGTACAAGTGTGAAGAGGCACAAAGAAACAAATGAAAGCCAAGTTCAACACAGAACAAGAAAAGTGAAATGAAGCCAAGGCTGCATCAAATTGCGGCAAAATAGTTCAGAACGAAAACCAAGCTGTCCCAAGTGAACTCACAAATTCATAAAGGAACTCCAAGTATCAATGAATAACCACAAACAATAGTGCTGTCGAAGGCATTATGGTAAGGCCAAGCTGCGAAAAAATTCGAGCCAAGGGACAAAAGGCATCAAGTCTAACATCTGCAAAAAGAGAATCAAAGCAACAGTTAGTATTTCCAATAACAAAAGGATCACTTCCAAGCCATAACAGTTTGTGGCATTTCCAAACCAAATAAGAAGGTCACATTGGAAAATTGGGAATGCAGGGCATATGCTCAGTTAATCAACATCATAGCCCAAATCATCATCACCAATTCAATCAGAGCAACCTGCCAAAACTGCACAGAAGAGCCGAAGTTCATATCAGTTCAGAAGCAACAGCATAAAACCAGGATTGTAGTATCCTGCTCCGACGGTTCAGACTAAGTGTCATCACTACCGCGTACCCGTCCCGGCGGCAAAAGACCAATACAATATCAATCCTGAAAGAAGAAAAAGAAGAAAAGTAAGTGTAGTCCAACCGATAACCAAACCGAATGAAGGCAGGTCATCATCATCAAATAATCTAGTCCGCATCAGTATCCAAAGTGAAGACCAGAGGTCAAAGAACATTGCATCAGATGGAACCAGATATCCAAAGACATGACAGAGTTGCCTGTATCAGAAGCATCTGCAAGATCCAAAACATAAATCCAAACAAACCACATCAGATAAACCAAAAAACGATATCCAGTTGAAATCCAAAAGATGAAGTTCAGTCAAGGCCAATCAAATATGGAAAGTTTCAAAACAGATCAAAAAGATCGTATCAGAAAATCGAACCACATCCCTAATCAAATCCAATCTCAGTTTCGAGCAAGCACAGAAAAGGAAGGAAATCATATCAAACTTCCAATCAAATCAAAATTATGTTGGTTACGATAAATCAAATCAGAAGTAAATCAAATCGGAATTCACAAGTCCAACAGCCCACGAAAATCACAAAGATATAAAAGGGAACGAAGTCACCTTTAAAAAGGGGTAGCCGCGAGGGAGAGAGGAACCACGATCACAAACCCTAACGAAATCGCGAAAGCCCAGAGGAACGAACGAGATCACGAAACCACCGTCGCAAACCCTAACGGACCAATCGCGTCGCAAACCTTAAACGGCGTGGCTGAGACTCAGAGGAAACCCTCATCATCGTCCTCGTAAGAAGTAGCAACAAAGATCAACAATCGCGAATCACCGAAGGAGAAGACCACCTTCGCCGTTCGTTAAAAACGGCGGGCAATCAACCCTGAGCCTCAGCTTTACATCATCGGCTAAAGAAAAATGTAAACCACCACGCATTAACTCACACGTTCTTATTTTTCATGTTTTGTTTCAGGAAATAAGAGGATCACAGCGCGAGGAAGAAGAAAGACGAGAGAGGAGAAGAAGATGTAAACAGCGCCGCGATAACATTAGGGTTCTGGGAACCCTAAATGTTTTAGATGATCCACTAACCGGGTTGGGTCCGGGGTGATGACCGGCCCAACCCCTTTTTTTTATTATTTTTTATTTTTTGAAATTGTTTTTATGTTTTAAATTGTTTTTTTTTGTTTATATAATTTAAAAACTGTTTTAAAAAATATAAAAAAAAACCTTTTTGTGTAAATATTAAAATGAATAAAATTTTAAAAACCCTTTTATTTTTAACTTTATCTTTTCTTTCTTTTTTTTTGTTTAATTAAATTGTTTTTTTTAAAAAAAATAATGATTAATATTTAGGTAAAAGTAATAATTTAAAACATTTTCAAAATATTAAAATTAACACAATTTTCTTTTAATATTTAGAATCAATTTTTTTTAGAACTAAGCCCTTTTTAAAACCAAGAAAAAAAATACCTTTTTTAAAAATATTCTTTTTTCTATTTATTTATTTATTTGTTATCAAGTAAATTTTTTTTTTAAGTTTATATGCACGTTTTGAATGCTCTCATAAAATAAAAAGCCACAAAAAAAAATGTCTCTTAGCTTCGTGTTTCTGTTTTCATGGTTTTGTGTACTAACTCAGTTCGTTCATTGTGCAGCTTACCATGTTATTTCCTTATATTTTCGTTCTTAAAATTGAATTGAATCATATTATCGTAATTGCTCCTCTCTTGTAACCTCGCGAACCAATAATCGCGCTTTAAATTTTTGCTCTTTGAATTTCTGCTTGCATAGTTAAATTAGGTCATTATTTTCTGCTTGCATGACTCAATCACCTCACGCATTTATCAATATTCCAGTCACACTACACACATCCGAAGGTTAGGTCTAGCTTTTGGTCGCCGCACCAATAGTCCTCAACTTCAAACCCTTACAACCTCACAAACCCTAATTTTCACAAATGCCTCGCCGCAGGCAAAATTACAATTTTACCCCTAGCATTAGGTCCATGAGCTGCCGCGCTCATTTTAGGGTTTCTCGCCGTGGAATCCCTAATTTAACCCTAATTACAACTTAACAATTCAACGTAGAGATTTGGAGTTTCTACACTCCGCGTAAGCGTGTCCTTAAGATGCGTTTATTCCCCTTGAGACCTTGACCACAGTCAAGAAGTCCCTAACCTCCCTTTTGAGGGGAACTACGATTACTCTGATTCCACTCCCGTAAGGATACGTAGGCACAAGATGCGATGTCTTGCCGAGTAAACTTAGAATTAACCCCTTAGGTCTCCTTTCTCACTTTTAATCCTTTGTACATATACCTTAAGCAAATAAGTAAAGCAAATAGTAAACATTTGAACAAAAGGTTCCTGTAGAGTACTACAGAAGTTTAGGGTGCTAATACCTTCCCTAATCTTAACCAACCCCCGAACCCTAGATCTCTCCCCGCATTGTGTTTACGATGCAAAAATAGGTTTTCCCTCTTTTGACCTTTTCCTTCGGATAAATCAAAGAGCGGTTGTGAATCAAGAATTGTGATTCAAACTAATTAATAGTTTGATATCCTATTTCCACCGCAACAGAAAATGGCGACTTCACTGGGGACTGTCTTAATTTTTGAGGGTTATCCCTAACTTGTTCATATTTATTACTATCTGTGTTATTATTCATTTACATGTATATATTTATGCTTTCATGGTGGGACTGTTCCTTGTGCTGTGAGATAAGTCCTACGCCAGGACTAGTGACATTATTATAGGATGGGGATATATTCGATGAGGCTTATAGGGAGTGAATCCCGACCAAGCTGATTCGAGAATCACCGCTCAGTTGAGACCTTTTCGAAAATGGTTCGGTTGAACGAGTAATCGCGAAAACTTTTTCCATGGTCGATTGGAGTCTGTGATATTGAGGACCGTAGTACCTTAACACCACCTTGGCCTTATTTAGGACGTAGTGCGGGAGCTATGTGGGAGTAATCCTACAACGGCTGCTACGCGATACTACACTCAAAAGAGGTTCTCTTGAGAATATTATTCACCCCCGAGTCAGTCGGAAGGTTGATAATATCCGAAAGATGGGCTGATGACTTTGGGCACCTTGTAGAACCTTGTTCGGCAGGTACAGCTAACCTATAGTACACTCCTTTTGGGATGGGTAGACCTTGACTCCGCTCACGTTCCTTTAACCTAGGACTTTGTGTGTTTTCATGCATTGCATCCATAAAGCATCTCATTGCATTGTATTTCATGGAGTTCAAATATCATTTATGGATATCGCGGGATACCATAAATAAAAAAATAAAATGAAAAAACAAGAAAAAGATTTCATTGGTACCCCACGACGTTCGTAAATGTTTGAATTCCATGAAATCTTCATTTGCATCATAGCATCATTTACTTTCTTGCATTGCATGTGTCTTCCGTTTTCTCATGTTCGGTTCTCTCGCCTTCCAGTTTCGTCACCCTGAGTTCTCGGCACCAGTACAACACCAGAGCTCAAACTCGGAAAAGAATGGAGGATCAGGCAAAAGAGATTGATCGCCTTAGCAATGAACTTGAAGACCTTCGAGGGGGTATGGGGTGTATGATGGAATTGTTACATGTCATGAATGCTAAGATGGATACCCAGCCCACTGTTGTTTCCGAGATTACTGGCGTTACTGTGGACCCTCCACCAAGTGTGACCGTAGCAAGGGACCCACCCTATGGTCTTGCTCCCGGTTTTGTGCCTCCTCAAGCCACTGTTCCGATTAATCAGCCTGTCCAGCAAGCCGTGCCTTTATTTTCTGAAGTTTCTAGAGGGGCTCCTATCTTTGCACCACCTGTTGTACACACTCGTGCGCAACCGTATTTCAATGAGACAGTTTTTGATAATCTTGATGAGAATGTTGAAGGTTATGAGAAACATGATAAACTTCGTAAAGAAGTAAACACCATCGTCCAGAGATTGAAAAAAGTAGAGGGCGATCAAATTTTTGGGACTGCTGCAAGGGATGTTTGTTTGGTCTCGGGTTTGGTTATTCCCCCGAAGTTCAAAACTCCAAACTTCGATCGTTATGAAGGTGCCACCTGTCCTAAGAGTCATCTGATCATGTATTATCGCAAAATGGCTGCCCATGTTGAGAATGATAAACTGATGATTCATTTCTTCCAAGATAGTTTGAAGGGTGCTTCTTCCAAGTGGTATTTAACTTTGGACCAGTCTCGCGTTAAGAGTTTCCAGGATTTATCTGACGCTTTCATCAAACACTACAAGTACAATATGGATCTGGCTCCTGACAGAAGACAGTTGTTGAGTATGTCACAAAAGAATTCTGAGTCATTCAAAGAGTACGCTCAAAGGTGGGGAGAGATTGCTTCGCAAGTAGAACCTCCTTTGACTGAGAAATAGTTAGCTGATTGGTTTGTCGACACGGTTCGTCCAGAATTTTACGAGAGAATGGTGGGTAGTGTGACTTCAAATTTCTCTGACATCGTTGCTGTGGGTGTCAAGATTGAATTGGGTATGAAAAGTGGTAAAATGACAAGTAATCATGGTGCTTCTAAGGATCAGCCGAAGAAACCTCCGTATAGCTCCCAGAAGAAGAAAGAGGGTGAGACTAATGCTATATCCTCTGGTAGACCAAGAGACCAATTTTATCAATATCCGCAAGGTTATGCTCAACCTCAAGGGTACCCCATCCAATATGCTCAACAACCCTATGTGGCAGCTGTTACACCTTCTTTCAATCAACAGGTTCCTATGTATCACCCTATGCAACAACCTCCTGTTTATCCGCCTCCTATCAACTACCTGCAGGCGCCCAACGCTCCTGCTCCTCAACAGCCGAAGAGTCCGGCTCCTCGCCAGAATGTGCCGAACAGAAGAACGTATAAGCCTTGTCCGCCGATTCCGATGACTTTCACCGAGTTGTATCCCTCTTTGGTCAAGCAAGGTCTAATCACTACTCGGGCTTTGGGTCCGCCTCCTAATCCTCTACCCGCCAATTACAACGCCGCCGCTCATTGTTTATTTCATGAGGGTGCGCCTGGTCATGATCTGGAGAATTGTTATGCTCTCAAAAATCTTGTCAGGGATTTATTGGAAAAGAAGATTTTGTCATTTGAGGATCCTCAACCGAATGTTAAGAAGAACCCTTTTCCTAACCATGAGAGTGTCAATGCCATTAGTGCCGATTCGGAGGAAGGTTATGTCCTTGACGTTGTACAGATTAAGACTCCTCTCAAGATGTTCCATTCGAAACTGTTTGAAGCTGGTCTGGTAGATACTTCCCATGCTGCATGTGTAAGTTGTGAAGCCAGTATTAAGGGTTGTATGTTGGTTCAGAATGATGTTCAGAGGTTGATTGACGAGGGTGTTTTACAAGTGACAAGCCAACCCAAGAAGGATGAGGTCGCTGTGGTTGAGCCAGTCTTTCATCAGCCGGGATCAAAGGGAAAGGTACCAGTGTTTAATCTATCAGGGGCAGGTTCTGCCAATCTCGTGTTCGATATACCAAAGTCGTCTATCCCTGAAGTGAATCAGCATAAGCCAATAGTTATTCGAAAACCAAGTCCATTTCCTTTCAGTGATCCTAAAGCTGTGCCTTAGAAATACGACGTGACGATGATTGACAAAGAGTCTGGGAAGGTTATTCCAAATGAAGAGGTTAAGGACAATGTGACCAATATCGCAGAGGCAAGCAGGATGACTCGCAGTGGTCGTGTGTATACTCCCCGTTCCAATGAGGTTCCACCTAAGGAAACCACTAATATCCCAGTGGCTGTCAAAGACAAAGGTAAGGGAGCTGTTACGAATGATGAAGATGCTGAGTTTTTGAGGATCATCAAGAAAAGTGACTATAAAGTTATCGACCAACTTCACCAGACTCCTTCCAAGATTTCGATTTTATCTCTGTTGATGAGTTCACCCGCTCATAGGATGGCCTTGCAGAAAGTTTTGACTCAAGCACATGTGGATCAAGATATCAGCACCAGTCGGTTCGATAGTGTGATTGCCAATTTGACCGCCTGTAACACCCTTAGTTTCAGCAATGAAGAGTTACCAAAGGAGGGTCCGAATCATAATCGTGCTTTACATATATCGGTGAAATGTCAGGAGGACAATTTAGCGAGAGTACTAGTAGACACCGGCTCTTCTCTGAATGTTCTACCTAAGAGGGTTCTTGATAAGTTGGTTTTCAAAGAGACTGTGTTGAAACCTACTCCTTTGATCGTCAAGGCTTTCGATGGTTCTCGCCGGTCGGTAATGGGGGAGGTTGAGCTTCCTATCCTGATTGGTCCGCAAGTTTTTAATATCACATTTCAAGTCATGGACATTAATCCCAATTACAGTTGTTTACTTGGAAGGCCGTGGATTCATGCCGCTGGGGCAGTAACCTCAACGTTACATCAAAAGATGAAGTTCGTGATCGATGGAAAGTTGGTTATTATACACGGTGAGGAGGATCTGATGGTCAGTAACCTGTCTTCTTTCCGTTACATCGAGGCCGATGAGAATGCTTTGGAAATCTCCTTTCAAGCACTTGAGATCGCCAATGCTGTTCTGCTAGAAGTCGAAGAGACAGTGGGTCAGGGTAATCCATCTTTTGCATCTCTGAAGAGTACCAAATCAACAATTGACAGGGGCATTCCTGAAGGTTGGGGAGAGGTAATTGATGTCCAAACCAAGACTGATCGCTTTGGGTTGGGTTACAAACCAACTCAGAATGGAGCTGCCACAACTGTCGAAGGGCGTCCGAAGGTTATCCAAGAGGTATTTGTCAGCGGAGGTTTCCAAGTCAATGCCATCAGTGACTGTGAGGAAAATGAAGAGCTGAGCAACCTGGTGTTTAAGGGTGATGCAGTTTTGAACAACTGGGAGGCCGTAGAGATCCCTGTTATTTTTCCCTTGTCAAAGTAATTTTTTTTTTTTTTTAAAAAAGTTTCATTTACATTTTCAAATAAAAATCCGTAGCTCTGCCCAAGGCTATAGGGTCGTTTTTGTTGGGCCACTTTTCATTTCTAAGAAGATATTAATAAAGGCATTTTGTTCAATTCCACTTTGGTTCATTTGCGTTTTTCGTTTTCACCTTTAAAAATGAAATTGGCAACCTTTTTCCAAAAAAATAAAACAAAAAAAACAGCATTCCATTTCTTATCTTACATATCTTTGAGCATTTTAAGCCTTCCATCATACAGAGACATCGTAAACCTTGTTGGATCCAATGAGTTTACTGACACTCCTGACTGGGATGCACCCATCAATCAAGCTGAGGACGAGGGTGAAGAAGATTTTGAAGTACCCGCTGAACTGACAAAATTGATTGAGTACGAGTACACAGAGCTTCAACCGTATAAAGAGCAGGTGGACTTAATTAATCTTGGTACAGATGAGAACAAGAAAGAGGTCAAGATTGGTGCTATGCTTGGGACAGAGGTTAAGCCGAGGTTGATTGAGTTGTTAAAAGAATATATTGATGTGTTTGCATGGTCGTATCAAGATATGCCTGGTCTGGACACAGATATTGTTGTTCACAAGTTGCCACTTAAGCCAGATTGTCCACCTATCAAGCAAAAACTTCGAAGAACGAGACCCGACATGGCTTTGAAGATTCGAGATGAGGTTAAAAAACAGTTGGATGCAGGTTTCTTAGCAGTTGCAAAATATCCAGATTGGGTCGCCAACATTGTGCCAGTGCCCAAGAAAGATGGTAAAGTTAGGATGTGTGTGGATTACAGGGATCTGAATAAGGCAAGTCCGAAAGATGATTTCCCTCTGCCACATATTGATACACTTGTAGACAATACAACCAGTTTTGCGTTGTTCTCATTTATGGATGGTTTCTCCGGCTACAATCAGATTAAAATGGATCCCGATGATCGCGAGAAGACTACTTTCATTACTCCTTGGGGGACCTTCTGCTACAAAGTCATGCCCTTCGGTTTGAAGAACGCAGGGGCTACTTACCAACGCGCTATGACCACTCTTTTTCATGATATGATGCACAAGGAGATCGAGGTGTATGTGGACGATATGATAGCCAAGTCTCAGAGTGAAGAGGAGCATCTAGACCATTTGGTGAAGCTGTTTGAACGACTCAGGAAATATCAGTTGAAATTGAATCCTGCTAAATGTACCTTCGGTGTCAGATCTGGAAAATTGCTTGGTTTCATTGTTAGCCAGCGAGGGATTGAGGTGGATCCTGACAAAGTCCGAGCCATTCAAGATATGCCAGCTCCGCAAACCGAGACGCAAGTTAGAGGTTTTCTGGGACGTTTGAATTATATTTCCAGGTTTATCTCCAACATGACCGCTACTTGTGAGCCGATATTCAAGTTACTTTGCAAGGGGCAGACGGTTGAGTGGAACCCCGATTGTCAGAAAGCGTTTGAGAAGATTAAGGGTTATTTGCAAGACCCCCCTATTCTGATTCCTCCCGTACCTGGGAGACCGTTGTTCATGTACCTTACTGTTCTTGATAAGTCTATGGGTTGTGTGCTTGGACAACATGATGAGACTAGGAAAAAGGAACATGCGATTTATTACCTAAGCAAAAAGTTTACCGATTGCGAAAACAGATACTCACCATTGGAGAAAACCTGTTGTGCATTGGCATGGGCCGCTAGGCGCCTTCGACAATATATGGTCTGTCATACCACATTGTTGATTTCTAAAATGGATCCGATCAAGTATATTTTTGAAAAACCTGCTCAAACCAGGAGGCTAGCCCGTTGGCACATGTTGTTATCCGAATATGACATCCAGTATGTACCCCAGAAGGCGATTAAGGGTAGTATTTTATCTGATTATCTCGCAGACCAGCCAGTTGAAGATTATGAACCTCTTAAGTTTGATTTTCCTGATGAGGATATTTTGTTGATTAAAAGAGATTGTGAAGAGCCAGATCCGAGCGAAGGTCCAGAACCAGGTCTTTGGTGGAGGATGATGTTTGATGGTTCCTCGAATTTCAATGGGCATGGTATAGGCGCCGTTTTGATGAACCCAAAGGGTGGATTCACTCCATTTACAGCAAGGTTGGATTTTGAGTGTACTAATAACGTCGCAGAATATGAAGCATGTATTCTTGGCCTCGAAGCAGCAATTCACCTCCGAATCAAACTTCTTAAAGTAAGTGGTGACTCAGCCTTGGTTATTTACCAGGTACAAGGCAAATGGGAAACGAAGAATGAGAAGTTAATCCCTTATAAGGACTACATTATTGAGCTGATCAAGCATTTCGACGAGATAGAGTTCGAGCATGTTCCTAGATCCGAGAATCACGTTGCTGATGCTTAGCCATGTTAGCATCCATGTGGAAAGTTAAATTCGTTAATGAAGCACCTCTTATCCATATTGAGCGCAAAGTTGAGCCCGCTTATTGTCAGGTGGTCGAAGAAGTTGAGGTGGATGAAAAGCCTTGGTTTCATGATATCAAAAACTATCTCGTCAAGCAAGAGTATCCCGATGGTGCTACTGGTCTGGACAAGAAAACATTGAGAAGACTGGCGTCCAAATTCTTTATCAGTAATGGTGTGCTATACAAGAGAAATCACGACATGGTTCTGCTCAGATGTGTTGATAAACGGGAAGCGGACATGTTACTGCAGGAAATTCATGAGGGGACCTTCGGAACTCATGCCAATGGTTATGCTATGTCCAAGAAGATGTTAAGGGCTGGGTATTATTGGTTAACCATGGAAACTGACTGCATCCAATACGCTAGAAAATGCCATAAGTGCCAAATTTATGCTGATAAAATGCATGTACCTCCATCACCGTTGAGTGTTTTATCTTCACCATGGCCGTTCTCTATGTGGGGCATCGACATGATTGGGGCAATCGAGCCGAAGGCTTCTAATGGTCATCGTTTCATCCTTGTTGCTATTGATTATTTCACCAAGTGGGTAGAGGCTGCCTCCTACACCAACGTGACCAAGCAAGTGGTTGCCCGCTTCATCAGGAAAGAAATCATCTGCCGTTATGGAATCCCAAGCCGGATAATAACTGACAATGGCACCAATCTGAATAACAAGACTATGAAAGAGCTGTGTGACAGTTTCAAGATCACTCATCACAATTCTTCTCCGTACCGTCCTAAGATGAATGGGGCCGTTGAAGCTGCGAATAAGAATATCAAGAAAATCCTGCAAAAGATGGTTGTGACTTACAAAGATTGGCATGAGATGTTACCGTTTGCTTTGCATGGATACAGAACCTCAGTGAGAACTTCGACAGGGGAAACACCTTTCTCATTGGTGTATGGAATGGACGCCGTGCTCCCCATCGAAGTAGAGATACCTTCTTTAAGAGTGTTGATGGAAGCTGAACTTGAGGAAGCTGAGTGGGTTCAAGACAGACTGGATCAGTTGAATCTCATTGACGAGAAACGCTTGACAGCCATGTGCCATGGGCAATTATATCAGAAACGGATGAAAAGAGCGTTTGATAAGAAGATTCGTATCCGTGAGTTCCGTCAAGGAGAGCTCGTACTCAAAAAGATCTTGCCAGTGCATAAGGATATGCGTGGAAAGTGGATGCCCAATTATGAAGGCCCATTCGTCGTAAAGACCGTTTTCTCCGGAGGGTCTCTGATACTTACAACGATGGACGGTGAAGAACTAGCACATCCCGTGAATTCTGATGCAGTCCGAAAATATTATGCCTAAAAACCCGCTAAGTCGAAAACCTGCAAAAGGCGACTTAGGCAAAAGTAAGGGTTGAAAAAAAGAAATAATAATAAAAAGCTCGCTAAGTTGAAAACCCGAAAGGGCGGCTTAGGCAAAAAGGAGCGTCCCGGTGGATTGAAAACCCGAGAGGGCGGTCCAGGCAAAAGTTAGGGACAAAGGCATTTCATTGCATCAGAGGACACTGATCATCGCGAACACACTTTCCGCATGAGAGCCATGTTTCAGTTCTTTCATCCTTGCCCAAAGCAAGATTCTGGATTAGTCTTAGTTATTAGTGTCAGTATGTGCCGTTGGATTCAATGTAACCTTTTCCCTTGTTGCCAATTTTAAAACATAATCATCTGTGGAGCTGTGCCTTCAGCGAGCTGCCACCCTTTAATAAAAGATACCATGTTGTTACTTACATTCCTTGGTGCATTGCTCTTTGTTTTCTATTGTTATGCAAAATGCGTTTATTCTTAAAATTTGAAAATGAAAGGTGCATTGTAGATTTTTCAAAACTGTTCTTCAAAAAACGAAATTGAAATATAAGAAATTACTTTGACTAGTGGAAATTTCGGAAGGATCTCTTCACCCCCCGAAAATATCATTATTGCAGAAACACTTTCAAATCATTGCTCTAACACAGTCCCCAGCGAGACTATAAGTTGACAACCTTTTCTTGGGTAACTCGAAAGCGTCCTTCAGGTTTTCCTCTCCCCATGAGAAGACGTGATACTGTGCACCCAAGCAATTTACTTTCTCCCCAGAGAATTCAGAATTTTGAAACCAGATTTCGTCCTACCATTCCCTCCCATGATTGACGTATTGGTTGCAGAGAACGCAGGGTATCTCCGTCGAGATGTTTATTTCGTCTCTCGTCCTGTCTCTAGTCTGTTTCGTCGGCCTACGCAGGAGCATAAGCATCACATGCCTATTTCATTACATATACATGTTCATTACATATTCATTACATACTCATTACATATTCATTTCACATACTCATTACATACTCATTTCATTACATCTTGCATATTCAACTACATAGACATTAACATACATTCATATTAACATATTCATTAACATACGCGGTCGTTACCGCCGAGTAACTGGGTTCGTCCATTCTCTCCAAGTAGATTGTCAGCCCTAAGCATAAAATACATATGTGCTTCCAGTTTCCCCACGGAGCTCGATCCTCGTGGATGACGGTTACTTCAGCTATCTTTCCTCGCCAGGATAAGATATTTACCCTTCGAGATCATTCCCTCGACGGAGTCTTGATTACCAGTCTTCTTTCTAGCTCGATCCTAGATTGAATCTCAGTCTTGTCGGTAGTCAAGCCCAACCGGACGTGCATTCATTTTGCACCATCTAAAGGTTTTCACCATACCATGACAGATACGCGACTATCTCGCTTGAGAGGTTTATCACTGTACCCAGACGTGCATTTATTTTGCACTATCTTTCAAGAAAATCAACTACAATCCTTTACAGATACATGCCAGTTCACGCCTGGAAAATCTATCAGTACAACACTTTACACTTTACATCTTACAGCATCAATACACGACATTTCTCATCTAAGAAGCTGATCCTATCTTCGTTATGACTCGCAGCAAATGGCCATCTCCATGGAGCAGTTGGGCTTCCATTCACCTGTCGTCTTGAAGTATAGGGGGTTTTGAACCAAATCGTATTCAGGAGAGCACGATCTTGAAGTACGGGGAGGTTTGAGCGGAATCATATTCAGGAGAGCACGATTCTGAATTATGAAGAAGTTCATTTATCCTTTAGTAAAAGAAGAAACCAAATCGTATTCAGGAGAGCACGATCTTGAAGTACGGGGAGGTTTGAGTGGAATCATATTCAGGAGAGCACGATTCTGAATTATGAAGAAGTTCATTTATCCTTTAGTAAAAGAAGAAACCAAATCGTATTCAGGAGAGCACGATCTTGAAATACGGGGAGGTTTGAGCGGAATCATATTCAGGAGAGCACGATTCTAAATTATGAAGAAGTTCATTTATCCTTTAGTAAAAGAAGAAACCAAATCGTATTCAGGAGAGCACGATCTTGAAATACGGGGAGGTTTGAGCGGAATCATAGTCAGGAGAGCATGATTCTGAAGTATGAGGAAGTTCAATTAGCCCTTTTCATATTCAGGAGAGCACGATTCTGAATCATGAAGAATTTCATTTACAAGAAAGAGCCGAATCATATTCAGGAGAGCACGATTCTGAAGTATGAGGAAGTTCAATTAGCCCTTTTCATATTCAGGAGAGCACGATTCTGAATCATGAAGAATTTCATTTACAAGAAAGAGCCGAATCATATTCAGGAGAGCACGATTCTGAAGTATGAGGAAGTTCAATTAGCCCTTTTCATATTCAGGAGAGCACGATTCTGAAGTATGAAGAATTTCATTTACCCGAAAAAGCCGAATCATAGTCAGCCCAAATTTTACCCTTATATTTTAGTCAGTCATTTAGCATCTCATATATGCATTTGCTAACCACTAACAAGTCCTGAAGGTGTTTGTTTTGCAGGAAATACCCCAGGGGCGTTTTGGTCATTTTGAAGCATAATCCGTAATTTTGGGGCCTAATGAGGTTTTGCTCCTGAGGCATTTATTTACGTGGGTTTGATATCAACTTGGTTTGGAAAATCTGATCTGGGAACAGGGTTTAACAAAAAAATCATTTCTTCTATCTTCCAGTTCATCTTTAGAGGGACAACAGTGAAGACTTCTACTGATTGACGGAGTTTATTCGTGTTGAAGTTATTAAGATTTGGATCGAATTAATTCAAGGATATTTGCCTGATAAGATTTAATCGGATGTTGAGATGTTGGCAAATTAAATCATGAAAAGGAAATAGGAAAATGATTTTAATAAAATATGTGAAGTTCATTCATAATATTTTATTATTATTCGTAAAGAGCATTTGGATAGAAATTTGAATAATAAAAGGGAAATAATTTGGATAAAAAATGTATTATTGAATTATTTCATAATATTTTTTTATTACAAGTTACAGAGAAATAAAGATGGCATATCCTAAATCCTAAGTCCTAGAACTTCTAAGTGTCTTCGTGATGTCCTTGAGCTTCTCCGCAGAATCTCCAATTCACCTGCACATCAAAACAGAACAAACAGTATAGAAAAAATGTTAGGAGTTGTTTTTGACACTCTCAGAACAGTGTCATCATCGAGTGCCAGGAGTGGCACAACCGAAGCTGCGTCCTACCCCCGTTACCGATCCGCGTCGTTGGCGTCAGATCAGGTAACACCTGTTCTTATCGTTACGGGACATCCGAGAGATAGAAGTAATAAAAGAAGCGGGACTGATTCGTTTTGCCGCAATTGGATTTCCAAACTGATACGAGAATAAGGCAACATAGGCAAGTTTGGACTCAGACCCGGATGCCGGCAGGTCTGAGTCGCTTTGGTTCCGAAATTTCCAACACCTGAAAAGCCACAAACATCGTCAGCATAACAAGCTGCATAAACAAAACTAGGCGAAAGGGAGCCTGCGCCAGTACAAGTGTGAAGAGGCACAAAGAAACAAATGAAAGCCAAGTTCAACACAGAACAAGAAAAGTGAAATGAAGCCAAGGCTGCATCAAATTGCGGCAAAATAGTTCAGAACGAAAACCAAGCTGTCCCAAGTGAACTCACAAATTCATAAAGGAACTCCAAGTATCAATGAATAACCACAAACAATAGTGTTGTCGAAGGCATTATGGTAAGGCCAAGCTGCGAAAAAATTCGAGCCAAGGGACAAAAGGCATCAAGTCTAACATCTGCAAAAAGAGAATCAAAGCAACAGTTAGTATTTCCAATAACAAAAGGATCACTTCCAAGCCATAACAGTTTGTGGCATTTCCAAACCAAATAAGAAGGTCACATTGGAAAATTGGGAATGCAGGGCATAGGCTCAGTTAATCAACATCATAGCCCAAATCATCATCACCAATTCAATCAGAGCAACCTGCCAAAACTGCACAGAAGAGCCGAAGTTCATATCAGTTCAGAAGCAACAGCATAAAACCAGGATTGTAGTATCCTGCTCCGACGGTTCAGACTAAGTGTCATCACTACCGCGTACCCGTCCCGGCGGCAAAAGACCAATACAATATCAGTCCTGAAAGAAGAAAAAGAAGAAAAGTAAGTGTAGTCCAACCGATAACCAAACCGAATGAAGGCAGGTCATCATCATCAAATAATCTAGTCCGCATCAGTATCCAAAGTGAAGACCAGAGGTCAAAGAACATTGCATCAGATGGAACCAGATATCCAAAGACATGACAGAGTTGCCTGTATCAGAAGCATCTGCAAGATCCAAAACATAAATCCAAACAAACCACATCAGATAAACCAAAAAACGATATCCAGTTGAAATCCAAAAGATGAAGTTCAGTCAAGGCCAATCAAATATGGAAAGTTTCAAAACAGATCAAAAAAATCGTATCAGAAAATCGAACCACATCCCTAATCAAATCCAATCTCAGTTTCGAGCAAGCACAGAAAAGGAAGGAAATCATATCAAACTTCCAATCAAATCAAAATTATGTTGGTTACGATAAATCAAATCAGAAGTAAATCAAATCGGAATTCACAAGTCCAACAGCCCACGAAAATCACAAAGATATAAAAGGGAACGAAGTCACCTTTAAAAAGGGGTAGCCGCGAGAGAGAGAGGAACCACGATCACAAACCCTAACGAAATCGCGAAAGCCCAGAGGAACGAACGAGATCACGAAACCACCGTCGCAAACCCTAACGGACCAATCGCGTCGCAAACCTTAAACGGCGTGGCTGAGACTCAGAGGAAACCCTCATCATCGTCCTCGTAAGAAGTAGCAACAAAGATCAACAATCGCGAATCACCGAAGGAGAAGACCACCTTCGCCGTTCGTTAAAAACGGCGGGCAATCAACCCTGAGCCTCAGCTTTACATCATCGGCTAAAGACAAATGTAAACCACCACGCGTTAACTCACACGTTCTTATTTTTCATGTTTTGTTTCAGGAAATAAGAAGATCACAGCGCGAGGAAGAAGAAAGACGAGAGAGGAGAAGAAGATGTAAACGGCGCCGCGATAACATTAGGGTTCTGGGAACCCTAAATGTTTTAGATGATCCACTAACCGGGTTGGGTCCGGGGTGATGACCGGCCCAACCCCTTTTTTTTATTATTTTTTATTTTTTGAAATTGTTTTTATGTTTTAAATTGTTTTTTTTTGTTTATATAATTTAAAAACTGTTTTAAAAAATATAAAAAAAACCTTTTTGTGTAAATATTAAAATGAATAAAATTTTAAAAACCCTTTTATTTTTAACTTTATCTTTTCTTTCTTTTTTTTTGTTTAATTAAATTGTTTTTTTTTAAAAAAAATAATGATTAATATTTAGGTAAAAGTAATAATTTAAAACATTTTCAAAATATTAAAATTAACACAATTTTCTTTTAATATTTAGAATCAATTTTTTTTAGAACTAAGCCCTTTTTAAAACCAAGAAAAAAATACCTTTTTTAAAAATATTCTTTTTTCTATTTATTTATTTATTTGTTATCAAGTAAATTTTTTTTTAAGTTTATATGCACGTTTTGAATGCTCTCATAAAATAAAAAGCCACAAAAAAAAATGTCTCTTAGCTTCGTGTTTCTGTTTTCATGGTTTTGTGTACTAACTCAGTTCGTTCATTGTGCAGCTTACCATGTTATTTCCTTATATTTTCGTTCTTAAAATTGAATTGAATCATATTATCGTAATTGCTCCTCTCTTGTAACCTCGCGAACCAATAATCGCGCTTTAAATTTTTGCTCTTTGAATTTCTGCTTGCATAGTTAAATTAGGTCATTATTTTCTGCTTGCATGACTCAATCACCTCACGCATTTATCAATATTCCAGTCACACTACACACATCCGAAGGTTAGGTCTAGCTTTTGGTCGCCGCACCAATAGTCCTCAACTTCAAACCCTTACAACCTCACAAACCCTAATTTTCACAAATGCCTCGCCGCAGGCAAAATTACAATTTTACCCCTAGCATTAGGTCCATGAGCTGCCGCGCTCATTTTAGGGTTTCCCGCCGTGGAATCCCTAATTTAACCCTAATTACAACTTAACAATTCAACGTAGAGATTTGGAGTTTCTACACTCCGCGTAAGCGTGTCCTTAAGATGCGTTTATTCCCCTTGAGACCTTGACCACAGTCAAGAAGTCCCTAACCTCCCTTTTGAGGGGAACTACGATTACTCTGATTCCACTCCCGTAAGGATACGTAGGCACAAGATGCGATGTCTTGCCGAGTAAACTTAGAATTAACCCCTTAGGTCTCCTTTCTCACTTTTAATCCTTTGTACATATACCTTAAGCAAATAAGTAAAGCAAATAGTAAACATTTGAACAAAAGGTTCCTGTAGAGTACTACAGAAGTTTAGGGTGCTAATACCTTCCCTAATCTTAACCAACCCCCGAACCCTAGATCTCTCCCCGCATTGTGTTTACGATGCAAAAATAGGTTTTCCCTCTTTTGACCTTTTCCTTCGGATAAATCAAAGAGCGGTTGTGAATCAAGAATTGTGATTCAAACTAATTAATAGTTTGATATCCTATTTCCACCGCAACAGGAGGGAAAAGAGTCAACAGGTTTTGGATGCTCCTGGTCCCTCTGGCCATGCAGAGCCATCTACTTCTAGGGCTCATGCTTCTCCTCGTGCTTCTCCATCTTCTTCTTCTTATAGGAGACAAAGTTCACCTACCGATATATCACTCCCTCCATCCTCCCGCAGACGTCAGGTTTCCCCTATTCAGGCGTCTAAGGTATCTGAGTCACCAGTGCCCCCTCCTACTGCTGATACTGTAGATGCTTTTAAGCCAGTGCCACCTCTTACTAATGATGTTGTTGATCCAGTGATACCTCCGGAGGGTGAGGCTGCTGCGGATGCTTAGTCAGAGGCATTTGGAGAAGGCCTTGTAGATTTTTCATTACTCTATTTATATGTAGACCATACTGCCAGACATATCTGGGACAAATTGGTAGCATTAGTTGGATCCATTCTCTTTTATTTACGTTAATTTTAATTGAAAAATTTCTGACATTGATTTTTACTTTTTAGGGGCGTGATCCACATAAGTTTATTAACCAAGAGCAGAAGATTACCGGCTTACCTCAGCTGAATGAGGATTGGTTTTAGGAATTTTTGTCCTTATCTGGCTTGAAGGACTTGTGCATGACTGGTTATACTACGGTTAACCACGGGATGCTTAATTCATTCGTGGAGAGATGACACTCAGAAACCTCGTCAGTTCATCTCCCGCTTAGTGAGATTTCTTTCACACTAGACCATGTCTCGTGTTTGCTACATCTTCTGATCAGAGGGATACTTCTAGATCATGCGAGGATTACCAAAGACGAGGCATTTGAGATGATGGTAGACTGTATAAGGGCTAACTCAGCGGAGGTGGATGAGAAGTTGGATAGAACCAGGGGTGCTCATGCTAGGTTTGAATACCTGAAAAAATATATATATATATATATATATATATATATATATATATATATATATATATATATATATATATATATATATATATATATATATATATATATATATATATATATATATATATATATATATATATATATATATATATATATATATATATATATATCCTGAGAGCATAAAAGACTACATGTGATGATGAGTAGGTGGAACTCCACAGATCGCATGATATGAGAGCACCTGCTATATTTGGTTGACACTACGATTTTTGTGGACAAGAGTGCCACTTACACAAATGTCGTCTACCTATGGTACTTCGAGAATTTTGAGTGAATCCATGAGTACAACCGGGGGGGCGCTTGTTTGGTCTACCTGTACTTAAAGTTATCAGAGGGTTGTATATGGAAGACGAAGTATGTCACAAGCAGCATCACACTACTGAAAGTATCTTGACTGTTTGGTTTCCAAGGATATTCACTTCAATAACTATGTCAATCACCGTGAGACTTGACCATTTGACGAGATATTACTATACTCACGATGGTTGGCCTAAGGATCACGTATCACTGCTCCTCATCTGCTCGAGCGCGTCATGCAGCACTCCAGCTACACTCAAACAATTCACAGATACCCTGTTATCTCTGCTCCTCCTACTTTGATATGTAGACATACAAATGACATGTTTGATGATTATGAGAGTCATCTAGTACCAGAGGAGGCATGAAGTACCATAGATATGAGCGACTGGAGCTATGTCGATGGATATATCAGATGGTTCTTTAGGGCGTCACATTTGTACATGGTGCAGTCTTCTTTATAAGATCCACCGAGGCTAGCTCATCAAAAGATACTAGAGGATGAACATATACAATTAGATCATGTTGAGAATGTGTTGCCTAGATGTCATCAGGTAGTGGAGATTACGCAGGCAGACATTGACACATGTGTCTTCACTGATGGGTCTAATATGAGGTAGGTCATATATATTATATTTTATTTTGACATCATGCTACTTTATCATTCTTCTCGACTTTTTTGACATTTAGTGGTCTTTTATTTATATATGACATTTTTTTACCATTTTGATTTATGTACATAATTTTTTAAATTTCGATTGTATGGTTTAAATCTGCATCTAAATACACGTAAACAAAATATAACATGAGAACTTTTGTTCTTATAGTTTACAGAGATACAACTCCATAAAATAATTGAAGATGCATCTCCAAAATATTCTAACGTTCAATCAGAATTGAGTGCGTTCAGAGATGCATCTCCAAAATCTGAGGACAGTTAAATATTTTCATGTGGTGGCTAAGAAACATAAAAGATGCATTAAGAAATTCCCTCTTAAAATCATCTATTTCTTAAATTGTCAAGTCTGAATCCTCCATGTTACTATTTTTTATTTAGAGATCCAATTTCCCATTTGATTTGGAGATCAAATTTCTCAATTGTTCTTATTGGTATTACTTGTATTATTATAGTATGTTTTTTCACAATATTTTTAGTAATTGATTTTTGTGTCGTTAAATTATTAAATAAAAAAATTGTCTAAATCATATGGCAGCCATTTGTGCCACATATCCTTATTAATTGATTTTGACTAATAGAATAGACCACATAATTCATTTATATAATTAAACAACTCAAATGATTTTTTTTTAAGTTAAGAGAAAAAATGAACCCCAAATTTAGTATATGAGAAAAATAATTAAACCTTTAAAAAAGGAATAAATACTACTGATCTAAATAACTTATCAGAATATGTGAGTGGCCAGCAACATGTATGCGGTCTTGTACGGTCGAGGAATCGAGGGGGATATACATGCAGGCATTTCAATGCTTAAGTCAGTTCGGGTGAAGAGGTAAGTAAGAAAGGATTAAAGAATAGAATACCCGACCCTCCTGCAGAGTAGGGTTTTTACAGTGAACCTTCAGCACTTGGCCAATGGTCTTTGTTATGGGCTGAGTGTACAAGCCCCTAACGGATAACTTTCAGGATTCCTACATGAAAGTAGGATTGAACTACTCGTGCTCATCGTCTTAGGTCAACCACTCCATACTCCCCGGGTAGTGGATGGACTTTCCCATTACGAAAAGCAAAATGGTTCCACGAGGTGTGCAGGAAAAGTTGGCGACGTGTCCTCAGGTGAGAAGCACGTGGGGAATGTGTTCTCTACTGGCTCCAACAGATTGGGCCATCACTCTGGGTCATCCCAAACGTAGAACTAGATTGGGCTATGATCGACGATGGGTCAGCCACAAGCCCAGTCTAGAACAGAAGCCCCCTAAGTCGTTGCTCCTAGGTAGAGGATCAATGACTTAGAGCTAGTTCACGTGTCAAGGAGGAATAAGGGACTCTGTGCGACGAGGACATTCATTCGGGCTTGTGACGTGGGCGTCTCTTGTCCGTGAGTTTGTGCCCTAGAGGATGATGTTTTGTTTGTAACTCGTTTTGTTTTGCTTAAGAGGAAGACGCGTCATACAGGGATTGATATTGGGAGCTATTTTGCGCTCGCGTTGACCGTTTGGCTTTGCTCGCGAGTTACCATGCTACCTGTGCATTTGCTTCAAGCTTTTCGCCGAGGCCATGCTCATGGAGGAATGCAAAACTTTTTCATCGAGGCCATGATCTTGAAGGGATGTGAAAGTTTTTTACTTGTGTTCGACAAGAGATGCTCGATGTCTTGGAATCTGGAAGACTGGTGGGACTCGAAAAGACAAATGCTTCGTCCCCTCGAGCCACGTGTCACAACTATTAAATGTGCAATGATGGCCTATGAGTAAGGGTGATTATGAGTTAGGCGGTGACACGTTTACCCATGCCATGAAGTTGGCTTATAAATAGTAATATTGGAGGGTCATTTGCAAAGTTTGCTCTCTAATTCACTCCACTTTTCCTCTGAGTTACGTAGCATCGCTGCCGCTGTTTCCGTCGCCACTGTCATCAACCTTTATCTATTTCTCAAAAATCAAGTAAGTTTTACTTTTTCATGGCTTTCATGTTAGTTTTAGAGTGTAGATTTTCCTTTTCTCATTCTAGAATGTAGATTTTCCTTCTCTCCATGTTTGGTTCCGGTGGGTGTTGGTGTTTGGCGGTGGCTTGGCCATTTCCAAACACTGGGGGTTGGGGGTTTTATGTTAGAACTAAGTTTTAGAGTAGGAAAGTTAGTGTTTTGCGTTGTTATTTATTTTGATATCTATTTCGGCGCTGCCATTAAGGTGGTGCGTAGAACCTGCGCCGACAAAACTCATTAGTTTTATGATGAAGCTTCGTATCGAGGAGGCTTTTCCTTGCGAAGCTCATGCATTTTCTGATGAAGCTTCTTGTCAAGGAGGCTCTTCCTCACGAAGCTCATGAGTTTTCTTATGAAGATTCATGTATTTCCTAATAAGGCTTCGTGTCGAGAAGACTTTTTCTTGTGATTTTATTAATGAGTTGACTGAGACCTTCGTCGAGGAAAAGATACTCATGATTCCCTTTGCTTGTTGTTGAATAAGGGCTTTGGTGGAAGGCAACGTCCTTATGCCTCTCCTCGCCCTTTCACTTGCTTTGCAGTGGAAGGATGGATTTGATTTGACCATCGAATTCACTGTTGTGCTCTGCATTTCAGGTTTCTATGGCTCGTAGTGCTGAGGGTCTTCACCTGGTCAACACAGTCAACGATCCTAACTTGGCTTGTGTCGGGCCAGAACCCCGAGGGATAGCCTCGCATTTTTATGACTTCCCAGAGAGCGCATTTAAAATTGTCGAGGAAGGCGAATGGTTTTCGGGGGCTCCAGAGAATTGGGCAGTTTATAAGACTGATCAAGAGGAACGAATCTGCTCGTATTTCTCAGGGAACCATTTTTCCGTGTACGAGTATGACTTCAAAGAGTTGGGGCTTCGGTTGCCGTTCAACAATCTCCAAGTGGGTATTTTTGACCGGTTAGAGTTAGCACCCTCTCAGTTGCATCCAAAATCGATCGCATTTATTCAGGCCTTCGAGATCGTGTGCTAATATCTCAAGATCACTGCCACCATTCCTCTATTCTTATGATGTTTCCACCTTCAACGAAAAAATTCACATGGGAGGCGCAACTGAGTGTTCCTTAAGCAGTCAAAAAATTTGTTCAAAACATTCACATACTCTGTTCGTACCTTTAAGGATAGGTATTATACGGTCAAGGTCATATCACGAGCAGCCATTGACTCTATGTTCAAGCATGTGGTTGTAACCGAGGAAGATGGGAGTGTGCATCGTAACGAGGGCGGAGATGAGGTAACGAGGCTGGTCTCTAAGTCCTCCCTTCGCTGGAGTAACACCCACTTTTAAGATAGCATAAATTACTACTTCACAAAGCCTAACAAGTTAGACCCTGATGACCAATGTGGCTTCGACAAACTTGTGAAACTCGTTGACAGCTTCGCTCCTGCTCAGTGGGACACTAAGAACAGGGGGAGGGGAGGGGGCTATCCTCGACAAGCATGACCAACCCATTTATGAGGCTCGATACATTAACACTAAGGAGCTATTCGAGTGTAATACCTTCGAGGATGCTAGAATGCTTTTAGGTAGTTGTTTTCCTTTTAATTTGTTTGTATGCTTATTCTTTCTTGGTATATTAACATGTGCTTGTCATTTGTTACAGATAAAATGGACAACCTTCAGGATGGAAAAGAGGCAAAGGGTGGAAAAAGAAGATCTAAGAATAGGATTGTCCAACTCCTGAACCAGTCCAAGTGCGACTCTAGCCTTGGTTCTTCTTCTTCACAAGGGGGCGATCAGTCATCCCCTCAGCAGGACACCCCGACCAAGAAAAGGAAGCATGCAGAGGATCTCGTCAAGTGACCAGAATTGGGTTCCGTACTGATAGCGATGGAAAGATCTCAGTCAGAATCTTAGCTCTACAGCGTGAACCTCCCATTGCGAGCCAGGTGTTATGCCTTAATGGCACGACGACGATGGAGATCAGTTGAGGTTTCCTTGTCGAGCTAAGAATTTGCTCTCCAAAGAATGAAAACTAGCCTTTTTGTTTAAGTTTGGGACGTTGTGCTTGTACCCGAGCACGCCTCCGTGGTCAGGACATACCCTGTCGTTGCTAAATGGGGTACACCGTCTATCATGCAAAACTGTAATATTGTTTCAGTTTCTCGATGTTCCATGATCGAGCAAGCTCTTTCCCGTGCAAGTTTTTGAGGTAGTAGACCTCATTTTCCGGTTTTGCTCGGACGCGGTAGTGGCCTTCCCAATTCGCGGCGAGTTTGCCCTTGCGAGAATCTTTGTGATTTATTTGCAAGACTAGGATGCCAATTTTAAACTCTCATTTTATGACTTTGGCGTCATGTTGTATGGTTATCTTTTGTTTTAGCAAGGCTTTTCAGAGGACTGACCTTGATCGAATTTCTTCAACAAGGTTGAGCTCTTCTCTTAGTGCCTCGTTGTTCATCTCCTCGTCGAGGGGGAATTCAGCTCGCCTATAATGTTATCTGATCTCCATTGGGATTACTGCCTCAGTCTCGTAGGTCATTCGAAATGGAGTTTCCTCAGTGGTCGAGTGTGGTATCGTTCTGTACGCCCATAGCATTTTTGTATAGCTCCTCGACCCATTTTTTTTTGGCCTTGCCTAATCTTCGTTTTAGCCCTTGGATGATCACACTGTTCGCGGCTTTGACCTGCCCGTTTGTTTGTGGGTGCTCGACAGATGTGAAATGTTGTTTGTCGATGAACTACGTCCCGTTGTCAGTGATGAGCATTTGTGGTATGCCAAATTAGAAAAGTATGTTTTTCTTACAGAAATGGAGTATATTGTGTGCTGTGATATTTGTGAGGGCTTCCGCCTCTATCCACTTTATGAAATAATCAACGCCGACTATCAAGTACTTGTTTTGGTTTGACCCTGCGGTAAACGGCCTGAGGATGTCCATTCCCCATTGAAGCTAGCAGGATTATACCTGAGTGAATCGCACACTCAAAGATACAATAGAGTTGCCACCGAACTTTATTTAGTCCCAAAGGACAGGGAAAATATCGATAAAACCCAAGGGAAAAAGAAACGGGAAAGGGGGTCGGTTATGCAAAAGGAAGGTACTAGGACCTTAAGCATCCGTCGTACCTAACGAGAACCATTTTGCTTACTTCTAGGCTTGGATGGGTTATCTATCTAAATGCTTCTAGCTAAAAAGGAAAGAAAAAAAAGAGAGAAATAAATGAAAGAAAGGAAAGTGCTCGAGGAGGATTGGGGCCCTCGTGCCTACGTACCCTCATAGTGTAATGAGGAAGTCAGAGCTCCGTAGTTCAAGGAACCAAGGAAAATAAAAAAGAGGATCTGGACGGACCAGAAAGACAGAAGAATGGAAGAAGATAGAGGAAGTTGGCTCACCAAGATTTTGCAATCTCGTGCCTACGTACCCTCATAGTGCAATGAGGAAATCAGAGCCTACGTAGTTCGGGAAACTACTGTTGGGAAAGAAAAACAAAGACAGCGTCAAAGCCAAGAACAAAAGGTGAAAGCAAGACCCAATTGGGGAATGCAAAAGAAGTGGTGTCAAAACCAAGACAACTCTGCTGAGAAACAGAGAAGCGAAGAAAGAATTCTGTCGGGGAATACAGAAGAAAAGAAATGACTCTATAGGGGATAAAACGAGAGAATGGCGACAGAGTCGAGGAAAAAGGGAGTAAAGGACTAGAATCAAAATAAAGGTAAGATCCACGGGGGACTCGGTGTATTAAATGTAAGCAGTGATTAACCGAAGAAAGATCAGAGTAAAACTTATGGGGAGAGCAAAAAGGTTAGTGTCAACAGACGGACTGCGACGAACCAAGAGAAAGAGAGTACTGAACCAAAGAAAGGTGTTTGACTCGAAGGGGAAACCGATATATTAACTGATAAACAATGGTTAACCGGAAAGAGAATGGAACTGGTTTTAACCGATAAATGGTGATCAACCAAGAAACGACTGTCGAACCAAGCGAAGGTTGTGACCCAAAGAACGAGTGTGGAACCAAGCGAAGGCTGTGACCCAAAGGATGGTACACTGACTGAATAAGCAGTACTAGACCGAAGGAAGGGTTATTCAAACTGAATAAAGGTTACTAACCTAAAGCTGGCAGTATTTGAACCAAAGAAAGGTTGCTAACTACGGGGGTTCGATGTTTAACAGACGAACTATGATTGACCGAGAGGAATGAGTGATTAACCAAGAGACAGTGATTAACTCAAAAGAAACTCAGTATCTTAACAGACGAACTTTGGTTAACTGAAGAAAAGGGTTATTGGTTCAAATAGGCGGACTGTGATTGACCAAAAGGTGGGTGATTAACCAAGAGAAGATGATTATCCCAAGGAAAAAGATGGTTTTAATAGGAAGACCGTGATCAACCAAAGATCGGATGATTAGCTGAGAGAAGGCGATTAACCCAAAAAAAAGATGGTTTTAACGGGAGGACTGTGATCAACCAAAGATAGGGTGATTAGCCGGGAGAAGGCAATTAACCCAAAGAAAAGGCTGGTTTTAACGGGCAGACCGTGATCAACCAAAGATAGGGGGATTAGTCGGGAGAAGGCAATTAACTCAAAGAAAAGCTCAACATTAACAAACAGACTGTGATTAACTGAAGAAAATATAATTGGTGTTTAACTGTTAAATAGTGATGACCCAAACAAGAAGGAGAAAGAACCAAGAGAAGGTTGCAAACTCTGGTGGGGAATAGGTTAGAACAGGAAGACCGTGTAAACCAAAGAAGAAAGATTGGCTTAGCTGAGGAAGAAGGGAATTAGGCTTAAACTGAAGGACAGTTGATCAACCAAGGAAAAGAGTGATTACAAATCTCGGGGGAAATCAAGAATGGTGATTGTTCGAGAGAGAAAAGAGTGTTGAATTGAAAGGAGGAAGTTGCTTCCCAAGAGGAGATAAAGGTGCAAGTGATCAAAGATCGACTCGACTGGAGAAAGAGGGATACCACAGTAAGGAGGTAGAGATGACTATTCCAGGCACAGGGTCATTCCTCCCCTTCCCAAAATAGTCAAAATGAGTGTAGGAATTCTCCACTCTCATTCCTTCTCTAACACCAAAGTGTGGTGCAAGAATCGAAATAGATAGCACAACGGCGCTGAACTTGTATAGTGCTCCAATGCGCTGCGAATCTTCAACTCCACAGGGGAAAAGAGAGGACAAAGATCTAAGATATCTAAAGGATATGAAAGAGAGAAGGATCGATTAATCGAAATGAATTTTCAATTTATCAATCAAAAGGGGAATATGCTAATAATTTTTCAAAGGGATGAAAAACCATTAAAGCAAAAGGGTGATTTATTGATTATACAAGATTGAGTTCATTCCAAAGAGGGACAAACTCAATGCAATCATGAATAAAAGTGAAAAATAGTACCAAAACAATTAGCATGCATCACAACCCATGTAGCAAGTGATCAAAGAAATATGCAAGAATGGTCATGATCAAAGTGTCGAAAATGCACATAATCGAGAATTGACAAATGACATATTGAAATATTGCATAGATGCTTCCAAGAATAGGTGAATAACTCATAAAACATCCATAAATGTTAAGCATATCAAGCCATGGAAGTTATATGAGGATAGGATAGCAAACAAGCTTGAAAATGGGCAAAAATGGCATTCTGCCACTTAAGTAACCGGTTACTCTATATCAGGTAACCGGTTACTTGCTTAAAATTTCCAAAACAAGTGAAAAATACACAGAGTAACCGGTTACTCTGCTTTGCTTAGAAAGTGAGTAACCGGTTACCACTGTGACAGTGGCAAAAATAACTTTTTGAAAAATCACTTTCAGCAACCAAAAGATTTCCCCAATCATCCACATGCTATACTTGACATTTGTTCACGAAAAATGAAGTTCAAAAGAACTTAAACATCAATTAATCATCAATGGAAAACATTAAACATGGAGAACAAAGATCAAGAAATCACATGATTAAGCAAAACTGAAAAACGACCGAACTACATCCTAAACGCGCGAAATAGATTGAAACGGTAAATCAAGTGAAAGATAACCAACCTACAAGGCTGAAATTTGCATTGGATGTTGTTGCTATTGATATATAATGAGGATTAAGCCAAGAAACCTAGAGAATTCCAAGCTTGAGATCGAATTGTAGCGAAGCCGATAAAAACGCAATAAATACTCCGAACACCAATTTGTACCGAAGAAGCTTGGGATGATTACTTGAATTGGAGAAGAATCAACCGTAAATCTAGAAATCCAAGTAAGAATATGGTGGAATTAGGTTTAGCTCAAGATAATAACAATTTCAATGTGAAGATTGTTATCCTCCAATGGTGGAAATTGAGCTTTTATAAGGGTTTGTGAGAGAAGATGAAGGTGAATATGCAAATGTTGCAGAAAATTTAGAGAGAATGTGAGAGAATTGAGAGTGATCAATGGAGAATTTGGAAGAAATGATAGAGCCCAAAGTTGAGAAGAATCATTGAACCCCCTATGTGGAATGGTGGTGATTTGCGTATATAGAGTTTTACTTCGGAGTTGCTAGGTTCGGAGTGAGCTTTGGATGTAGCCTCAGAACTAGCCTTGGAGTTAGTTAGGCTCAACCCACTGAGTTGGAGGTTAACTCAGTTAGTTAGGTAGTTGACTCGGTCAATATCCAAATGTGTTGTACCCCAAAATTTGACCAACCATTTCTTGTACTTGGCTTATGTTTCATTTCATTTTAGCATTTGCATTTGCATAACATTGTTCTTAACAGGGGATCAAGAGGTGTATTGTGCCATTCAAGAGGAGGGTCTATTTGGTTTTAATCTCAACCAAAAGGCATTTGTGCAAGCTATCAAGTGTTCATCATCACCATGAAGTTGTCAGAACTCCTTAAAAGGGGAGATTGGTGTGGTTGTTACCTCCTATCTTGATGATTATCAGAGGCTCATCAGAAGATCATCAGGAGTTAATGAGGTCATTTATTTGGACAAGACATGGTTTTTAAGTTCATTGTGTACCTTGAAGGGCCATTGTGGGGTTTTAGTAGTCATTCAAATGATCTGTAAGAAGGCACAACTAAAAGACATGGAACTAGGGTTTCATCTGGTCAACCCAAAGTCAACTGTGGACTTGAGAAGGTTCAAGACTTGGATCTAAGTCATTGAGGACATGAAATTTATCTTAGAGCATCTAAGATGTCATGTTAATATCAATTCAATAAGAGTCAAGAGTTCAAGAAGTTACTAAATTAGGGTTTCAGTGGTTTTTAGTGTAAAATCCCCTTCTTTGGTGCCCAACTTCAAGGACAATTTACCCCATGATGTAAGCTTAATATCATTTTCATGAAAACATGAGACTTGTTGATAATACTTCAAGCTTTCTTTTGAGTACAATAACTCATCCATTGAGTTTGTAAATCTCAAGTTATGATGCCAACAAGTTAGGGTCCTCAGATGAAGAGAATTTTGGTCAACTTCAAGTCAACTCACTTCCAAGGCATTTTTGGCCTAAAATCAAGTTTCTCCTCAACTTCAAGTGAACATGAAAGTTGTTCCTCATGATCTTAGCTTTCCAAAAATTCCTAGAAGTCCTTTTTATCATATGTACATCTCAAGTTATAGACCCCACAAGGCAAGGGTATTTTTGGAAAAGTTCATTATAGGTCATTTGTTTCAATGGTCAATTTCATGAAGTTATGAACCTCAAATGCAATTTCAACCAACATGAAACTTGTGCCTAAAGGTCTTAACTCCACATTAAGCTCAAAATTCATGATAATTGTTGAATTATGTGGCCATATGGAGCATTTTCAAAGTGAAATTTTGGTTTTTGGTCATGGTTTGAGTACCTTGCACTACAAGTCACATTTTGTTCCATTTTTGATTTATTTCACACCATTACATGCCTAAAGTAAGTTTTCCACAAATGGACCAACATGAAGAGTCATAATATGCCATATTTTCAAATTTCTTACTCAAAAAGTAATGAATTCAAACTTGGTGTGTGAAAGGTTTACAAAGCCAAAATTAATATCATTCATTACTACACATCACACATGACTAAATGCTGACCCAATAAGGAATTGAAAGTTGCTAACCCGTGTGTGCTTTAAAGTGGAACTTTTTTGGTCAAATATTGGAATCATACAATGCAACCATTATGGGTCTGCATGGTTGCCATAAACCCATGATATTTAAGCTTAGACTTTGCCCTAAAGCCTCAGAGTTGGTGGTAGCTGTTGGAGAGAAGGGAAAGAGCTCAAAATTTTCATAAAGCTTCACTCATTCGAATCTGATTGCATGCTGCAAATCAACTTAAATTGCTGCTCATTTCTTCTTCACAAGACCTTAAGGAGCAGATTGGAAGCAATAAATCAAAGCTTGCGTGCGTTTGAAGGATCAACGAAATCTCTCCGTTAGGTAATTTTCAGCAACTCACAACCTTCATTCTAGGTATCAATTTAGCTTCATATTGGGTGCAACTGAAGCCCTACCTATGGTAGGCAATGTTTGAACCATCCATTTGTATGTATGTTGCAATTTCAGTGTGTGCTCTCAAATTTCCATGCCATGTTTTCTCTTTGTTTAAGAGCTTTTTTAAGATTTGGATGATGGATTCATGTTCCTTGTAACGTCAGCTTTTGATTAGTATAAGATGCTTGCATTTTTATTGAAGTTTCAGACCTAGTCTCCGGCGAGTTGGCCGGAGAAAACGACTGGAGCCCTAGCTCCAACGTTTGGTCTAATTTCTGATATGAGCTGACTCATTTCATTTTGACTTGTTGACCAGCTTGCTTGTCTCACTGCCATTAGCTTGACTAATGACACACATGCGTTTAAGTCCACCTAGGATTAATGAAATGTTGCATTTCGTTTTTTGATCTGAGCTGGTGTTGGATTGGGCTCAAATTGCTCTTCACACCCCTCATTTTTTGGCCCAGCGTGCATTTGTTCTTGTTTTAGTTCAATGTGTTTTTACTGGTTGCACCCCACCTTGCTTGTTCTTATTTTGTTTTATTTTTAGTTTTCTGTTTTCATTTTGATTAATTAAAAATAGTTTCAGCTATCAAAAAATTTCCCAAAAAATATTTTCTTATAATTTAAGATGTTACTTAATTTTCTATAATTTTTTTTTCTTCTGATTTTATGTTACTTTGCTATTTTATTTCAATTTTGCAATTGGGTCACTTTTATGGTGTATACCTTGTGTGGTCTTGATTGTTTGGACCTCAATTCTTTATCTCCTATGACCATGGCCTCTCCCTCACCTAGATAAGGGATTGAGGTATTCTTGAGGATGATTTTGAGTGACCAAATATCATTTTTCACTTATTTTTGAGTTGGCTTTTGATGTCCCTCGATTTATGCTCGATAAGGTGGAGCACCCTTAATTTTTGAATTATGTGGTGATGCCTTGAGTTGAGTTTGACCTTGGGAATTTGGTTTCTGTTTTTCATTTGACGTAGCTACTTTATGCTCTTTATTTTGAATTTATTGAACAACCTTCCTATTTTTGATGAAGCTTGCAATTCAAGTCATCTCAAAAGATGTTCATACAAACTAGTTTGACCTAGTTCCTTTGGGAGATGACTTTTATGGATCCCATATGCACCCTATGAGTCTTGATGATTGTTTATGACATGATTAAGGTTCTGGATCTTTATTTTTAGGTCATACACTTGTGTGACTTGTTTTGCAAGTTACTTAGAAGTTAGGCTTTTCCACTTGTTTTCAAGTGTTGAATTGAGATAGACCTTTGGTTCTTTCATTTGCCTTGACTTGGTTCTTGTTTGTGCTTTGTTCTTAATCTTGATTTGAGCTTTCTCCTTTTGGTTTCACTTATGCCCCATGTGCTTTGATCATCATTCAAGGTGATTTTGTGTTCATGTTTATGCTTTGAGTTTGCCTTGAATGATGCATCTCCTTTAGCACTTGTTTGCTCCTTTCTTTTACATGACCAATTTGAATTGTTTGGTTGAGATACTTTATATGTGATTTCTGCCCAAGCTTCTTTATCCCATTTTCTCTTTGATCCTGGCCTTTTGGTTTTGCTTTTTGTTTAGCTTTTGCTTAAGTGATGGATGTTTGAATGGTTGTAGGAGTTGTTACTTCTCCCATTTCATCTCACTCTTTTTGACTTGTTTAAGTCAACTTGTTTGAATTATTTGCTTTGTTTATCTTGCATTCTATCTTTGCATATTTGCACATCATGTTTGCATTGTTTTTGACTTGTTTAAGTCAACTTCTTATTTCTCATTTCATATGTGATTGAATTATCTGTTGTTTACTTGGTCTTTTGCCATGATCCATTAGGATTCATAGTCCCTCTATTTAAGATGGGAGTAGGAGAGACATTAGGTGTTCAATCCTTTGCATGATAACATTAGGATAGATTTCCCCCTCTTAATCCAAACTTTAGGAGCATTGTGCATGATAACATTAGGGTTCAGTTCCCCTTAGAGTTTGTGTCTTCTCTTCTCATCTCCTAAAAATCTTAAGACACTTAATAAAGGATGATAAATGTTGTATGCTACGAGCCTTAAGTACTTGAGGAATGATAGTTGGGGGGCCTCCTCTCAATCTGTCTAAAGTGTTTAGCGTATACCCTTTAGGCGATATGCGACGCATTTGCTCTCAAGTCATAGTCTCTAGTGCAACATGAGTTACAAACTTAACTCAATCCACTTCTTCATAAAAACACAAAACAAAACATCAAACCTTTTTATCCTTCGGGATTGTTTGAAAATCATTTTCAGAAAGAGTGTGTTAAGTCTTGGTTCTACTGCAAACAGGTAACGCCTAAGTCTCTAATGGTCGAGCAACAATACACCTAACTGCTAGAATGAAGGTTTAACCCTACTCAGTTAAAACACTTAAACTAATCTGTGGTCGTGTCGGCCATAACTACATTTGCTCTAATTTCTCATACCAGATGAGGATACGTAGGCACAAGACAATATTATCTCATGTTGAGTGCAGAGGAGCTATATTATCTCATGTTCTGGTGGATACTGGGTATTCACTTAATGTGTTGCCCAAAAAGGCTTTGATGAAACTTGACACCCAAGGAGTAATATGCACTCCTAGTGATCTGATTGTGTGAGTGTTCGATGGAACGAAGAGGTCTGTGTTTGGAGAAGTGACTCTTCCTATCCAAGTTGGCCTGGAGGTTTTTTACGCTGTCTTTTACATAATGGATATCCAACCAGCATACAGTTGCTTGTTAGGTCAGCCCTGGATTCACTCGGCAGGGACGGTAACGTCAACTCTACATCAGAAGCTAAAGTATATGGTGGGTGGAAACATTGTCACCGTCTATGGTGAAGAAGACATCATGATCAACCAACTGTCCTTGTTCAAGTATGTGAAAGTTGATAGGGAGATTCATGAGACCCTGTGTCAAGCGTTTGAGGCAGTCCAGGCCAGAGAGAAGGAACCAGTTGTAGACAGAGTTCTTGAGGTTGCCATGTCTTCATTCAAAGAAGCGCAAGCTGTGGTAAAGTATGGATCATCTCAAGGTTGAGGGCAGGTGTTGAGTATCCCCAATAAGCAAGATAAGTTTGGATTGGGGTACAGCCTGTCGTCCTCTTCTTCACAGAGCGCTCCATGCTATAGAGGACCGGTCCATTTACAAGTGGTGGAGTGATATTTGACCGAATCAACATTGTGTCCGAGGATGAGGGTGATAGTGATTGTGATATGGATGCATGGATCCAGCCATGTGTTCCCGGTCAAAGCCTGAGCAACTGGACTATTGAAGAAGTTGTCCAAGTGACCCGTGAAGAATAATTATCTTATTTTCTGATTATGTGTAGCCCTATGTTCTACCCGGAGCATAATGGTCTTTGTATATAGCGTGTTATCCTTGTTTATGTTTTAAACAATTATTTTATCATTAATCAAATGGCGTTTTTGCATTCAAATATTGTGATCTTTGTTTTTCTTGTTTTTATTTTTAACAATAAAATGGCAATGTGGTTTGTGTTGTTTGCATATCATTTTAAGCATCAAGTCATCATCATTGCAGGTTTCACATCGTAGATGCCACCAATTCAGACTCGTCTATGACTCGGTATGACTTTGGTAATCCAATCTTTCAAGCTGAAGAAGAGATTGAAGAAGACGAAGACTTGCCTGAAGAGCTCGCCAGGTTGCTGAGACAAGAGGAGAAGGTTATTCTGCCTCATTAGGAGGAGATCGAAGTCGTCAACCTGGGTACAGAGGAAGACAGAAAAGAAGTCAGAATAGGGGCTGCTTTAGAGGATGATGTCAAAAAAAGACTGGTAGAAATGCTTCGAGAGTAGAAAGATGTATTTGCTTGGTCATATGAAGATATGCCCGGACTTGATACGGATATTGTGGTTCATCGCTTGCCTCTTCGAGAAGAGTGCCCACCTGTGAAACAGAAGCTAAGAAGAACCAGTCTGGACATGACAGTTAAGATCAAAGAAGAGGTCCAGAAGCAGTTGGACGCCGAATTTCTTGCTGTGACAAACTACCCTCCGTGGGTCGCTAACATTGTACCTGTACCTAAAAAGATGGTAAGTTAAGGATGTGTGTAGATTACCGTGATCTAAACAGAGAGCGCCCGAAAGACGCTCTCCCGCTCCCCCACATTGATGTGCTAGTTGATAACACGACCCAATATTCAGTGTTTTCCTTCATGGACGGTTTCTCTGGGTATAACCCGATCAAGATGGCCCTGGAGGACATGGAGAAAACGGCCTTTATCACGCCGTGGGGGACTTTTTGCTATAAGGTAATGCCTTTTGGATTGAAGAATGCAGGGGAAACCTATCAGCGGATGATGGTCACTTTGTTTCATGATATGATTCATCATGAGATTGAGGTTTATGTTAATGACATGATCGCAAAGTCACAAACGGAGGAAGAGCATCTGGTGAATTTGTTGAAGTTGTTTGAGAGGTTAAGGAAATTCAAGCTAAGATTGAATCCGAACAAGTTCACTTTTGGTGTACGGTCAGGAAAGCTATTGGGGTTCATAGTCAGTGAAAAAGGAATCGAGGTCAATCCTGCAAAAATAAAAGATATACAAGAGATGCCAGCACTGAAAACAGAGAAGGAGGTTCGTGGTTTCTTGGGTAGATTGAACTACATTGCAAGGTTCATATCTCACCTCACAGCCACGTGTAAACCAATGTTTAAGCTGTTAAAGAAAGATCAGGCGGTGGTCTGGAATGAAAATTGCCAAAGGGCATTTGAAAAAATAAAAGAATATTTGCAGGAGCCTCCGATACTGATGCCCCCAGTGGCAGGAAGACCGTAGATAATTTACTTGACGGTTATTGAGAACTCCATGGGTTGTGTTCTTGGTCAACACGACGAGACAGGAAGAAAAGAGCATGCCATCTATTATTTGAGTAAGAAGTTCACAGATTGTGAATCCAGATACTCAGTGTTAGAAAAGACGTGTTGTGCACTTGCTTGGGCCGCCAAATGCCTAAGGCAATATATGCTGAATCACACAACCATGCTGATTTCGAAGATGGATCTGATTAAGTATGTGTTCAAAAAGCAAGCGCTTTCGGGAAGGATTGCTAGATGGCAGATGGTTTTGACAGAATACAACATTCAATATGTCTCCCAAAAGGCTATCAAGGGGAGTGTTCTGTCAAAATATCTCACAGAGCAACCAATCGATGATTATCAGCCGATGAAGTTTGAATTTCCTGACGAGGATATCATGTTCTTGAAAATGAAAGATTGCGATGAGCCGTTACCGGATGAAGGTCCTGAGATAGGCTCCCAGTGGCAAATGATTTTTGACGGTGTTGTTAACTCCTATGATAGTTGGGGCCATCATTACCACTCCCCACGACTCACACATACCATTTACTGCCAGGTTAACATTTCCCTGCACCAATAACAAAGTTGAGTATGAAGCATGTATCATGGGCATTGAAGAAACGATTGATTTGAGAATCAAGAACCTTGATATTTATGGTGATTAAGCTTTGATAGTCAATCAGATCAAAGGAGAATGGGATACTCGTCAGCCTAACTTGATTCCCTACATGAACTATGCAAGGAGGTTGTTACCTTTCTTTGACAGAGTAGAATTCCATCATGTGCCAAGAGCGAAGAATCAGATGGCAGATGCCTTGGCTACATTATCCTCGATGTATAAGGTGAATTATTGGAACAATGTTCCAAGAATTGTGATCTCCCGCCTCGATAGGCCAGCGTTCGTATTTGAAATAGAGGAAGCTTCAGATGGGAAGCCATGGTATTATGATATCCAAAACTTTCTTAAGAATCAGGAATATACGCCTGGGGCATTAAGCCAGGATAAGAAGACCTTGAGAAGACTGTCTGGAAACTTCTATCTGAATAAGGATGATGTACTCTACCGAAGAAACTTTGATCTGGTTCTATTGAGATGTGTGGATGAAAAAGAAGCAGGCTTGCTTATGGAGGAAGTCCACGAGGGTGCTTTTGATACGCATGCAAGCGGACATGCAATGTCTCGGAAACTGTTGAGGGCAGGCTACTATTGGTTGACTATGGATTCTGATTGTTTCAAATACGCCAAGAAATGCCATAAATTCCAGATTTCTCCTTTTGGTTTCACTTCTGCCCCATGTGCTTTGATCATCATTCAAGGTAATTTGGTGTTCATGTTTATGCTTTGAGTTTGCCTTGAATGATGCATCTCCTTTAACACTTGTTTGATCCTTTCTTTTACATGATCAATTTGAATTGTTTGGTTGAGATACTTTATATGTGCTTGCTGCCCAAGCTTCTTTATCCCATTTTCTCTTTGATCATGGCCTTTTGGTTTTGCTTTTTGTTTAGCTTTTGCTTAAGTGATGGATGTTTGAATGGTTGAAGGAGTTGTTACTTCTCTCATTTCATCTCACTCTTTTTGACTTGTTTAAGTCAACTTGTTTGAATAATTTGTTATGTCTATCTTGCATTCCATCTTTGCATATTTGCACATCATGTTTGCATTGTTTTTGACTTGTTTAAGTCAACTTCTCATTTCTCATTTCATTTGTGATTGAATTATCTGTTGTTTACTTGGTATTTTGCCATGATTCCTTAGGGTTCCTAGTCCCTCTGTTTAAGATGGGAGTAGGAGAGACATTAGGTGTTCAATCCTTTGCATGATAACATTAGGATAGATTATTCCCCTCTTAATCCAAACTTTAGGAGCATTGTGCATGATAACATTAGGGTTCAGTTCCCCTTAGAGTTTGTGTCTTCTCTTCTCATCTCCTAAAAATCTTAAGACACTTAATATAAGGATGATAAATGTTGTATGCTACGAGACGACGATATCTTGGCGAGCAACCTTTCCCCCCTTCACCTGTAGTTTTTCGAACTACGTTGACTCTGACTTTCCCATTACACGAGGGAATACGTAGGTATAGAGCGGCGATGCTCTATCGAGTCTCTTTTCTTTTATTTTGTCCCTGTGAGCCAACTTTTTGATAGATTAACTCCCTTTTAGATAGACAACAAGCGTCGATCCCGTTGAGTATAACGGACGTGAGGGGTGCTCATACCTTCCCCTTGCGTAACCGACTCCCGAACCCAAGATTTGGTTGCGATGACCTGTCTTTTCCTTTTTTGTAGGTTTTCTCTGATCGTTTCCTTTCCCTCTCTTTGGGATAAATAATGAATGGTGGCGACTCTTCTGTCTTTGTCGGCCCCTCTTCGTAGCGATGCGACACAATGCAAGTTGAAAATCCAATGGTTCACATGCTTGGAAACAAAGGTGTATGGTGGTCTTGATTGGAAATTATGTATTGGAGCAAATTCCTTCAAGTGTCTTGAATGTTCTCAAAGCCTCTAGAATTATCTAGAAATGTCTAGAATGTTCCACACAATGCTAGAACCAAATTGACTCCCAAAATGTAGAAGAAAAGTGGCTGTCACAAAAATGCAGCAAAATCTGCATTTTTACACAGAGTAACCGGTTACTTTGTTTTGCCTAGAAATTGGGTAACCGGTTACTTCAGGCAAAATTTGCATATTTGCTTGAAAATGGTGTTGTGGTCGTAGTTCCGATTTTTGACCTTTTGATCTGATGAATGGGCATAGAAACCTTCATTTTGTGCTTGTTTTGATAATGTGATATCTTTGAGAGGATGTGATTAGTTGGGCTTGCAAAACCAGAATATTCCTGCAACATAAATCACAGAGAAAAAAATGCTAATGCGTATGTCAACGATGCGAATCCACATGCTTATGCAAAAGGGAAAAAGGAGGTCAAATTTCGGGTTACGACACCCACCAGGAGAAGGGCCACGGGGATGAGATATTTTTAAGCTCTTTGGGCGGCGCCAAGTGCATGTCTTCGTGGAATTGGCATTTATCACATTTTTTAACATGCTCTTTTGCGTCGTGTTGCATGGCGGGCCAATAGTATCCTGTTCGCAAGACCTTCCGGGTGAGAAACCTTCCTCTGAGGTGTTAGGCGTTGATTTCTTCATGGATTTTGTGTAGGGTGTGGGCGACCTTGGGTTCCTTGACACACGTGAGGAGAGGAATGGAGAATACCCGTCTGTACAAATTTTCCTCGACCAAGATGTAGGCGTAAGCTCTACCCCTGATCACGTTATCCTCTTTCTGGTCGAGGGTAGTTCCCTTGTTGTGAGGTAGTTGTGTACCAGGGTCATCCAGCTGTCGTTGTCACTGATGGCGTTTATGTCAAGAGTTGTTGAGGGTTTTTCGATGCTCGGGTGAGAAAGTATCTCTTGGATGACATACTTGTCTCCACTTTTCTTCTTTGTGCTTGTGAGTTTTGACAGGATATCTGCTCGTGTGTTGTGCTCTCGAGGACATGTTTTACTCCATCGAAATCGATTTTTTTTATTCTTTCTCAAAATAGAGCTAAGTACTCAGAGATATTGTCGTTCTTGACTTGATATTCTCCTAGTACTTGAGAGGTGATGAGCTGGGAATCAATGAAGATTTTTACCTCTTTAGCTCCCAAGCCTTCAGCCAAACGCAACCTTATGAGAAAGGCTTCGTACTCTTCCTGAGTATTCGAGGTTGGAAAGGATAGGGCGAGGAAAACCTTGATCAAGATTCCCTCCTTATTTTCAAGGATGATGCCTGGTCTTCTTCCTGTTGAGCTGGATGCTCCGTCTATGAAGAGGTTCACTTATGGGCTTCATTTGTCAGGGGGGGGGGGGGGGGAGGCAGGCATGCCCATTTCTGCCACGAAGTCGGCAAGTACTTAAGCTTTATGGGCATTTCTTCTCTCATACTGGTTTTCAAATTTAAAAATCTCTAATGACCATTTGAGCATTCTTTCAGCCATGTCAGGACCGTCGATCAGCTGCTTTATGGGTTGGTCGGTTTGTACCACGAACCTATGAGCTTGGAAACAGTGTCTCAATCTTCTCGCCCCATTGATGAGGGCCAGAGCTACTTGTTCTATTTGCTGATATCTCAGTTATAGGCCTTGTAGGGCCTTGTAGGTGAAGCATATGGGTTTCTGCCCCTCGGGGGTCTCGCATATGAGAGCCGTGCTGATGGCTTCGGTTGCGACAGTGAGGTAAAGCTAGAGAGTCTCCCTGTTGTTTGGTCGCGAGAGGACCGGTGGTTGTGAAAGAGCTCGTTTGAGGTGGAGGAGGGCTTGTTCGCACTCCTCAGTCCATTCGAATTTTGCTTCCTTATGAAGAAGTTTGAAAAGGGGAAGTGCATACTGGGAAGACTTTGCTATGAAGCGGGATAACGAGGTAAGCATCCTGTTTATGGACTAAATTGATTTCTTTGAGTTTGGTGTTGGGAATTCGGAGAAGGCTCCGCATTTGTTGAGGTTTACTTTAATTCCTCGTTCTGTTAGATAGAAGGCGAAGAACTCACCTGCTCGAGCGTCGAATGTGCATTTCTCCGGATTGAACCTCATCGTGCATCTCCTCGCCTGGTCGAAAACTCTTTTCAGGTGGAGCATATGGTCAGATTCCTCTTGGGATTTTACTTCATTTTATCCATGTAGACTTCGAGCATGTCTCCAATATTACCTCAAAAGACTTTGTTCATCATCCACTGGTATGTAGCGCCGACGTTTTTCAAGCCGAAGGGCATTACGTTATAGTAGTAATTGCCCAACTCGATCATGAAGGTCGTGTATTTTTTGTCTCCCTTTGCCATGGGGATCTGGTTGTACCCTGAATATGCATCCATAAAATACAATAGTTTAAATCCAGCATAATTATCAACTAGTCTATCTATGTTAGGTAAAAGGTAAGCATCTTTAGGGTAAGCCCTGCTGAGACCGACATAATCAACGCACATCCTCCATTTTCCATTAGACTTTTTCACAAGTACAATGTTTGAAAGCCATGTTGTGTACTGGGATTCTGAAATAAAATTTTCCTCTAGGAGGTCTTTTACAGCATTCTCAGTAGCCTCCGCTTTCTCGGGAGACTTCCAACGCCTACATTGCACTACAACCCTAGCAGTAGGGTCTATAGTCAGCTGGTGGCAGGCCACTTGGGGTCTAGTCCAGGCATCTCGATGGCAGTCCAAGCGAACAGGTCAACATGCTCTCTTAAACAGGCTTTCAACTACTTCCTTGCGAGGTCAGAGAGGTCAGTGCCAATTTTCACCCCTTTGTTTGGGTAGTTGTTGAGGAAGATAACTTCAAACTCGCCGTCTGGAATGGGGCGCCTAGGATGGGTAGGCTCCTCATTGTTATCTGGAATTGAAGAGGTTTTCGTTTCTAGTAGGGCTTCTCTTTCTTTCTTCTTTTCCTCTTTCAATTCATCCTTAGTGAAGCAACTGTCTAGGTCGACCGAGTCGACATGAGGCATTGGTTTCAGTCCTTAAAACCGCTGGTTCATGCTAGCTTGCTGATAGTTATGGGCGACACATTGATGGAATTCTGCCCTTCGAGGTCTCTTCAAAGAATCTCCTCGTAACTTCTATGTCCCCGTGAAGAATGGCGACGATCCCCTTGGCCATGTAATACTTCATCTTCAAATGAACTGTGGATGGTACAACGAATAGTTCGGCCAGAGTTGGCCTTCCTAGGATGCACTGGTGCAGAGAAGGACAGTCTATTACCAGGAATTGGACTTGACCGGTTTGGTGGTTTCGGTCGCTCCATTGGTGACAATTAGTTCGACATGACCCCATGGCTTTGTAGTCGCACCGTTGAAGCCCTGCAGGTCAGAGCCCACGTAGGGTGTCAAATGTGTTTCATTGAGCAACAAAGTCAGGAATAGATGAGAGTACATGATGTTGACTAAGCTTCCCTGGTCAACCAGTATGCGATGAACATCAAAGATCGCCATTCGTGCTCTCACGAGCAAATGGATGCTAAAGTTGGGGGATCCATTAGGAAGCTCTTTGTAGTAGAACGTGACAGGGACTGAGCTTCCCTGATATTTGTCGAGGGTAGAATTTTGACTCGAGCTTGCATCAATTAGTTGCTCAAATTTTCTTTTAACCGAACCTATGGTGAGTTTGTTGGATCCCCCCACCAGATATGACCATGGTGGAGGGGAATGTTTCCCACATGCTGTGCGTTGCAAAATAGAGGGGGTTTTTGGCCTCTTCGGGGAGGTAGAAGTCCTCAAGCTGATATATGGACACGGCGATTTGCAGGTTGTCGGCGTCGTCAGAGGGTGGCTTTTCCTCCTCGACCTTCTTCGCTTCACAGACTTGTCGAGGAGCCTCTATTCTCTTGGTTTATTACTTTAGGTTACTGTCCCTGATGAGGATCTCAATCACATCCTTGATGTGGATGCACTCTTCAGTGACGTGCTCGTGGCTTTTGTAGAAATGGCAGTACTTAGACTTGTCTGCCGTAGGCTTATGAGGTGTTTGCCTGGGAAAAAGGACTCCACTCTGGCGGAACTCTGAGTTCGTGCACTCGGACAAAATACGCTCACGAGAAGCGATCAGCGGCGTGTACAAGGCAAAACGGCCAACAAGTCCTTTGTACTCTCGAGAATCATAGTGCTTATCTTCTTTTCTTTTCTCCCCTCCTCGGCGAGGTGCTAGGTGGTCAACGTGCCTCGAAACATTGGCATTTTCCTGATGCCATGAGTCTCAAGCAATTTTGGTAGCTTCTTTCTCCTCGTATTGGATATAGTTATGAGCCTTAAGGAGGAAGACATCCAGTGATGTGGGTGTTTCAATGCCGATGGCTTTGGCAAAGTCATTGCAGGGGTGCAATCCCCGCTCGAGCAAATACTTCTTCATGTCATCGGTCCTGGAGACCTAGACGGCTTCCCGGTTGAACCTCTCGATGTAGGCTCGGAGGATTCGTCTTTCCCTTGCATGATTGCTTCGAGCGTTGCCTCGGGCTTTGGATGGCGACAAGAAGCTGTGAAATGCCTCAAAAAATGCTTCCACATGTCTCTCTAGGAAGTGATGGATTCATCGGTGAACAGGGCCGCCATGGTCAGGTCGACGTTGGGTGGCACTGGAATCAGCTGAAATTTCTCAGGTGTCTTCTCTGGAGCTTTTTGGGCTTTGCGAGTTTTGACGTATTAAATGCCGTTGTCAGCCACATCGTCGGAAAAAGGGGAGGTGGTGCGCTCGTCTCTCCTCGGTGGAGTGCTTTTCTCCAAAAATGACATACCATTATTGTTGTTAGCGTTATGGGCGGCTGAGAGGATGGTTTCGTGACCGCTGTTGTTGTTGTCGTGTTGACCGTCCATGATCGGTTTCCGAAGTCTTTTATTTTAATCTTTTGGTTTCTGGGAAAATAAAGATGGGGAAACAGGTTTCCCACAGACGATGCAACTGATCCGAACAGTTGATTAGAATATGTGAGTAGCCAACAACACGTCTACGGCCATGAATGATCGACGAATCGAGGGGGTGTACCTGCAGGCACTTTGATGCTTAAGTCAGTTCGGGTGAAGAGGTAGTAAGAAAGGGTTAAAGAATATAATACCTGGCCCTCCTGCAAAGGAGGGTTTTTATAGTGAGCCTCCAACGCTTGGCCAATGGTCTCCGTTATGGGCTAAGTGTTCAAGCCCACAACGGATGACTGCTAGGATTCCTATGTGAAAGTAAGGACAAACAGTTCGTGCTCATCATCCTGGGTCAGTCGTTCCGCACTCCCTGGGTAGTGGATGAAATTACCCGTTACAAAGGGCAGAATGGTTCCGCGAGGTGTGTAGGCCAAGTTGGTGACGTGTCCTTGAGTGAGGAGCACGCGGAGAACATGTTATCTACTGGCCCCAATAGATTGGGCCAACACTCTGGACTGTTCTCGACATACAACTGATTGAGTTGTACTCGACGATGGATCAACCACATGCGCAGTCCAGAACAACCACAATTAAACTTAAAATGTTCGACATAGTATAATTAAATCTAGTTTAATTTGTATCGCTCTTCAATTGATCCAACTATAATTTTTTTTATTAATATAGACTTGAATAAATTTGTGACAAAATATAAGTATAATATATAATAATGTTATGGAAAAATGCTATTTAAAACAAGAAATAATAAGAATATAAACTAAATAATAAAAATATATATTAATTAAGTGCTCATAAAAAATATTAAACTTTATAAAGTTCAGGTTAGAAAAAGGAATTAAATTTTTCATTAAAATAGCAATTAATATCATTCAATTTTATGCAATTTCCTTTGTTTCTAATAATAATTTTGGATTTTTTTTTATGGTTTTAGATTTCAACACTTTAAAATAACTATGTAAATATTTGTATAAACCTCCAATGATATTGGTCTTGGAGATCTGTTCTAACTTGGTAAACCCTGGTCACCAATTTTTTTTTATAATAAAATAAAAATTAGCACTTTTAATTCAACGACCACTATTATATATGTGTGCTTTTTTTTTTTTTTATGTTGATTGTTTATGTACTTTAATGCATTCCTACTTGAATTTTGGACCAAATTATTCAATTCAATTAAGTAGAATCATGGCTCAATTTGAAAGTTTAGGGGCAATTGCTCTACACATATTAGTTGAGTGCTGCACTAGAATAAACCTATAAGTATTTGAGATTGTGGAAATAGAACCATATATACTTTAAATATTTAACATTTATTCTAAGCCCCACACTCTGTACCTTTTGAAACCACGCACTACTCATAGTGGCAATATTGATTGCTGCACACATCATCAATCACAGTAACCTTAAATTGCTATAGAAACCTAACCTTGCATAAGGTCTAGTATCAACAACTGTTACAAAAAGCTAGCAAGTTGTGCTAATTACGTGTCTAAAAATTGAATGAGATTCTTATCCCAATTATCGTATGGACCATGCTAGCAAATATCTTAAAAACACAAATTAAAAAAATTAAAAAACTTTGTAAGTTCAGCGAAGATTGGCGCTGGACGATTTAGTAGAAAAGACTATAATTCGATCTCTTTTAACGGTATCAAAAGCTTAAGATTAAAACTATTTGATGCCATATTAGATACATGTGGTGTGGAAAAAAATTATAATAAATATTTGTTTTCAATTTATGCAAGAGCACCTCATTTTAAACTTGGTGGTTTATGGAGAAAAAATTATTACATTTTACTCATGTATATCTACCTCCACTAATAAATGGTTAGGTGAAAGGTTATAGCTTAAACTAATTTCTGACAAGAGGTCAAAGATAACTACAACAACTTATATATGCATTTGTAGATTGGTGATATATTGACACGTCATCATTGTTAAATTATAAATATGATTTGATTTATTAAACTAAGAAAGTGTTAGGTCTATTTGTTAATATTAGTGGTATAGTATAAAAAAAACTTCTAAAGAGATGTAGAAGTGATTTTTTTTTTTAAAAATAACTATAATTTTCAAAAAAATATCACAATAATAGGAATTAATTTTTTTTTAAAGTGGTTATAAAATAGCATTGAAGCGCCATTTCATATGGTTGATAAGTATGGACTTAAGGTGAGTCGTCACATGAAATGACGCCACCAATTAAAACCTTGTCTTAAAGATGTCTTTTTTTATATATTATTCAATATTTTTTATAAAAAAATAATGAAAAGAAAAAATAAATTATAATAGTTATAATATAAAAACAACGAAAATAGTGTACAACAGATGAAAAAAGAAAAATCAATGACCGACTCTATCAAAACGACCATCTGTTCCACATTGTGAAGGATTCGCGCGGCGTCGAGGTCTACCACGAGCTTGTTGAGGTGTATTTGGTCTTTGCGTCTTGACCTGTGGAAGAGGTATATGTTGAGATGGCCTAGGCGTATCAGATAAACTTTGAAGCATTTGACCCCAATAGCCAGGGGGACCGCTGCCAACGGCGCTTCTGTAATTAAGTTCAATGCTCATGTTTTCGTAGTTGGGACGAGGAGGTTAGGTCGCGTGTGGATAGTATGGTTGTCCGAATTGGTACATCGAATCGGTTTGGAAACGATGTAACGGTTGTTGTGGGGTTTGGTAGTCAAAAAGTGGATAGGTATTTTGTTGGTAGGAAGATTGTGTGTTCATTCGTGGGGGGCTATATGGGTTGCAGTCTTGGAAGATTGATTGGGTGGGCATAGTTGGATGTTGGGTATAGCATGGTGTTTGATGTTGGGCATTCGGTTGTTGCTGTGGGTTTGAGGAAGACGCACGTTGCCTTGGGTCAATCAAATATGTTGGCTCAAACACAAACTGTTGTGATGTTGTAATCGACCTAAACCAAATCATATATTAATAACTTGGTCTAGCCTCTTCCACAATAGGGTCTGATAAGATGTGTTGATGTCGGTTCTTCCAATGCAGACACATCTCTTTTGCAAAGTCCCTCCAATGATTTACACTTCATTGTGTATCCACCCTTAGTTGATGCAAGTCTCCCAAAGACGTCGGAGCGATTGGAATATCCTGATGCATCCCGAACTGCAGTTTCATCTTATCACTTTGGTGCATCTCCACTGTAGTGAACCGAATGATAGGTGTTTTAGTTGTCCATTCGACAACATCATTGGCGTTCGGCTGATAGTCGAGACCCTCGTACGACACCCAGGCAAACTACATTAACAATATATTTAATGAGAAAAACAAGCATGTGGTTATTAAATAGACAAAGTAATGAGACATCGTTGGTAGGTAAATTACATCGTCTGGCCCAATGTGTCCTATAAGGTTGCGGTAGCCGATTATGGAATTCCTAGGACATCTTTGGTAATTCATTCCCGGAATATACCACCTAAAAAAAAGAGACACAAATAAATTAGTCACTAAGAAATATTGCACAAATAATTAAGTTACAAAGAAACATCGGTTGTATACTCGTATTGAAAATAAACTTACTTGTTAGCGTAGGGGAATATGAATGGATTGCAGTTGATTGAAGCAAGTGTTGGTATTCTAGACCAACCTCACACTTGAAGGAGATAGACGCAACCATAAAAAGTACAAGAATTTTTTTGTTTGCATTTTTACATAATGAACTATATAGATGGGCGAGAACAGCTGAACCCCAACTATATGTGTTGTTACACCCTTTTCTACCCTACAAATATAATGGCAAATCAATCATATTTATTAGAGTAAAATATTAAACACAATAAAAATCACCTCAAAGGGCGTACATTTCTCAATAACTCAAATAAAAGTCAATGCTCCGTAAACAACAGGTTTTCCCAAAATTACTCAAAAATTGCTCAAAAGGCAGCGACACTCAAAAATGCAAAATCTAAAGTTTTCCTTGCACAGCAACGTAATTAAAATAACAATAATCAATAAAACATGGTTTAAATCAAAGATCCCAATCTGATGTTACACTATCAGAGCAAGACCCTCTACGTCAACCAAAAGTCAAAAACTCCAAAAAGTCATCGACGACATCCACGGCTAAACCTGGTCATCTGCATGTTACCCACGTGGAAGCAACATTCAAACAGGCAAGGTGAGTAAAACGATTCATAATAATCAATATAGGAATCAATATACAAAATAGTGTCATTTTCATATTCAACGTCATCATAATCATCGAGGAAACATAAAAAAGCCATAATATCATAAGTTACACCAAATTGTCACATAAATGCAAATGCAACAAGTCTCATGCATGTAGTATCAATTCATCAAATTTCGATGGACACTGGACCGTCAACCCTCCATAGATCCCCATCAATAGGGTCGATTCTACACAAGAATCGGAGCACAACAAAATACTTCACATCCGCACAGTGGGACTGAAGTCACAAGAATCAAACACTAGACTGAAGTCTGAAATGCATATGAATGCATGATGCACACATCAATATCATCCTCATAATAAACTCATTAGGTGCATCATCATTCATCAAAATCATCATAATAATCATGTCATCATATAATCATCAAAAACTCATGGAATCAACATCATAAATCATCATAATTACTCATGGGAATTCATTATACAATCATGTATTATTCTCATAAAATTCACAATTATACTCACGGTAATTTATCAGAAAGATCACAACAACAAAACATCAAGACATCATTTAACTAGAAACAATTTGTGAAGCGCTGCTACATTCGTTGCGATGCTCGCTTTGCGAGTCCGGGGAGAATGTTCGGCTTTGTGAAGAATTGTTCGCTTTACAAACTCGCGATTACAACAAATCACTGCTATGCAACAGTAGCAAAACCAGCCCAAAAGTCCATACAATTTCCTTCCCCAATGCCCCAAAACATCCCTAAATCATTCCTAAGGTATTACGGCGATAAAGGCACAAAATCTATGACTTATTAAGCCAATCCCGTATCATATTTACGCCTCAAATTCCCATAAAATCCTTACAATTTTACCACGTTCATTAGAGTTCTCATAATCAATTACCCTATACGGTTAAAACCTCAATAACAGATTTTGGCCACGAAGGCCTAATTTCCCTTACTCCCAAATCAGCCTCAAACCTATCAGACCATCAGTTCAAATCCCTCAAACTCATTAAACTCACCAGAAAAACAATAACAATTCAATACTTAAAATCCCTAAACCCTTAAATCGGCTTTAAATACATTGAATCACATATTGAAAACAATGAAGGTAATATCCCCATACTTAAACAACCTCAAAAACAGGTTTGGCCACGAAGGCCTAATTTCCTCAAACTCAAAAACCTCCTAAATCCTTAAATCGGCTTTAAATACATTGAATCACATATTGAAAACAATGAAGGCAATACTCCCCATACCTTAATTTCCGACTCTAAGCCTTTCTCCTTGATTCTTGGAAACCTCGCGATGCTTTGCCTCAATCCTCTTCCTCAGAGCTCTGGCCTCTATTTCTTCCCTTTTTACAGTCTAACAAGAATGAATCCTAATTCTCTCAAAATTCCTTTTTGTTAAACCTAACTTTGGGCCTTAAAATGGGCTTTCCAATTTCACCTTCAATAACTCCTCTTCAAAAGTCCACTTTGCCCTCAATTCACTTATATTTATTTAAATTAATAATAATACTAATATATTCATATTATATACTATTATTTAAATAAATAACTCAAAATCCATAATTCTCAATATTCACACCAACCACCGAAAATCACCAAAAATACAAATATTCAAATAAATTTGGGGTGTTACAACTCTCTCCCACTTAAAAGAATTTTCGCCCTCGAAAATTACCTCAAGAAAACAGATTCGGATACGACTCCCTCATCTGATCCTCACGCTCCCAAGTCATGCTCCCTCCAGCTGGTCCTCCCCAAACTACCTTTTCCAAGGAAATCTCTTTACCTCGCAGTTGCTTCACTTCTCGTTCATCAATTCGTACTGGCAATGCCTCAACAGTCAAGTTATCTCTCACTTGTACCTATCCATCTGAATCACATGTGACGAATCTGGAATGTACTTCCTCAATTGAGACACATGAAACACATCATGCAAATTTGCAAGTGACGATGATAAAGTAATCTGATATGCTACTACTTCCACCCTCTGCGAAATCTGATACGGACCAACAAAACACGGTGTGAGCTTTCGAGACTTCAAAGCTCGGCCAACACTAGTTACCAGCGTAATCTTAAAAACACGTGATCTCCCTTCTAGAACTCAAGTGCTTTCCTCCTCTTGTCGTAATAACTTTTCTGAAGACTCTGTGACACTTTCATCTTTTCTCAAATCATCTTGATCTTTTCAGTCGTCTCTTGTACAATCTCAGGCCCGAGCATAACACTCTCGCCTGACTCATACCAACACAAAGGAGTCATACATCTCCTACCATACAATGCCTCATACGGTGCCATTCTAATACTAGAATGATAATTGTTGTTGTAGTTAAACTCAATCAACGACAAATGACTATCCCACGATCCACCTTGATCCAACACACAAGCTCTCAGTAAATCCTCTAAAGATTGGATAGTTCTCTCTATCTGTCCATCCGTCTGCGGATGGTAGACATAACTCAATCTCAACATGGTACCCAAAACGTCTTGCAAACTCTTTCAGAATCTCGATGTAAATCTCGGATCTCCATCTGACACAATACTCAACGGTATCCCATGCAACTTCACAATTTCCTCAATATACATCTCATATAGCTTCAGCATAGAACGATTAATCCTCATTGGTAAGAAATGAGCTAATTTAGTCAATCTATCCACAATCACCCAATTAGAATCATTCCCCCTCATAGTCTTTGGCAAACCCGACACAAAATCTATGGAAATACTATCCCATTTCCACTAGGGAATATTCAATGGTTGCATCAGACCCAACGGTCTTTGATGTTCAAACTTTGACTTCTGACAAGTCTAACCAGTATACATAAACTTAGCCACTTCTTTTTTCATCCCTAGCTGCCAAAACAATTTCCTCAAATCCTGGTACCTCTTCGTAGCACCGGGATGGATACTCAATCTACTTCAATGTCCTTCCTCAAGAATACTTTTTTTCAACTCAACAATATATGGAACACAAACTCTATCACGACATCTCATGATACCATTTTCCTTAATCCGAAAATTAGCTCTTCGACTTTGATTCATCAAATTCAACCAATCTACCAACTCAAATCAGATTTCTGACCTTCTCGAATCTCATAAAAAATAGCACTAGTAAGCTTCAACATACCAAGTTTAACTCCATAAGAAGTCTCTTCACAAACCAAACTCATTTCACAAAATTTCTCAATCAGTTCTAACTCTTTTACCATCACCATTAGTATATGCGAAGATTTCCTACTCAATGCATCAGCTACCACGCTTGCTTTATCCGAATGGTAATTCAAACCAAAACCATAATCCTTCAGAAGTCCCAATCATCTCCTTTGCCTTGCATTCAATTCTTTCTGATTAAAGAAATACTTCAAACTCTTATGATCACTAAACATCTCAAATCCTAAACCAAACAAATAATGCCTCCAAAGCTTCGACACAAACACAACAACAACCAACTTTAAATCCTGCGTTAGATAATTCCTCTCATGCGCTTTAAGTTGCCTTGAAGCATAAGCTAAAACTTGTTTATGTTGCATTAACACACCTCCCCATCCCATCAATGAAGCATCACAATATATAACAATGGTTCTGTCGGATTCGGCAAAATCAAAACATGAGTTACTGTCAGCCTTCTCAAAAGCTCTTGAAACTTTCTTCACACTTTGCATCCAAAACAAAATCTTGAACCTTCCTAGTCTACTGCGTCAATGGAAAAGATAACTTGGAAAAATCCTTCAATGAATTTTCGATAATAATCTGCCAACCCAAGAAAACTTCTAATCTCAAAAACAGGTTTTGGAGCTTCCCATTACGATATAGCTTCAACCTTTGACATATCAACCGCAATAACTCTACTCGAGATGACATGACTAAGGAATCTCGCTTCCTTCAATCAAAACTCACACTTTGACAGTTTTTCATACAACTGCTTCTCTTTCAACGCTGATAACACAATTTTTAGATGCTGAACATGATCCTCTTTACTCTTCGAATATATCAAAATATCATTAATGAACACAACCACAAACTTGTCCAAATAAGGATGGAAAATCCTATTCGTATACTCCATAAATACACATGGTGCATTAGTCACACCAAATGGCATCACGAAATACTCATAATGTCCATACCTTATTTTAAACGCATTCTTCTGAATATCTTCAGCCTTCACACGAATCTGATGATATCCAAATCTCAAATCTATCTTGCGGAACACACATGCAACAACCAAATGATCCATCAAATCATCAATCCTTGGAAGTTGACACTTATTCTTGATAGTCACCTTGTTCAATTGTCTATAATCCACACGAAGCCTCACATAACCTTCTTTCTTCTTAACTAACAAAATTGGTGCACCCCATGATGACACACTCGGACAAAAGAACCTCTCCTCAAGCAGATCTTCAAGTTGATTCTTCAACTTCTTCGATTCCGGTATGGACATACGATATGGAGCTATCACTACCAAACTAGTTCCAGGAACTCGGTTGATCGTAAACTCCACTTCACATTCCGGCGGTAAATCACTTATCTCATCAGGAAAAACTTCCGGATAATCACAAATAATTGGCACACCACCAACTTCCCCAATTTATTAACACTCAAAGTTTCCATCAAAATAAACATCTCAACACCATCCTGCACCGACTCACCAAAACAATCTGTAAGCACTTAGCTTAACTCAAAACAATTCACTGCACATGCCATCTAAGCTTGCAAGACACATCTATCCCATCCAACATGACTCCATCTACTATGAACAAGAGATTAAGGGTGATCAGTTCCTCAATTTGTTAATAGACAGCCAAAAATCATGATGGGGCATAAACCATCTTTACCAAACTATAAGAGCGTTCATCGACACACTGAGTCACCACTCCACACTTGAAGCATCCTAGAGAAGCACAAGCTCCCCCCCTCCCACTTGTTTCATTCCCACTTTTGTAGACAAAGGTTAGAAAACAAACGCGTACCGAGTGTTTTCACCCACATGTCGCATACTAGGGAACAAATAACATTAGACAACTTGGTCGGACGGGCTGACCTGCTCTGATACCACTAATGTTACACCCTTTTCTACCCTACAAATATAATGGCAAATCAATCATATTTATTAGAGTAAAATATTAAACACAATAAAAATCACCTCAAAGGGCGTACATTTCTCAATAACTCAAATAAAAGTCAATGCTCCGTAAGCAACAGGTTTTCCCAAAATTACTCAAAAATTGCTCAAAAGGCAGCGACACTCAAAAATGCAAAATCTAAAGTTTTCCTTGCACAGCAACGTAATTAAAATAACAATAATCAATAAAACATGGTTTAAATCAAAGATCCCAACCCGATGTTACACTATCAGAGCAAGACCCTCTACGTCAACCAAAAGTCAAAAACTCCAAAAAGTCATCGACGACATCCACGGCTAAACCTGGTCATCTGCATGTTACCCACGTGGAAGCAACATTCAAACAGGCAAGGTGAGTAAAACGATTCATAATAATCAATATAGGAATCAATATACAAAATAGTGTCATTTTCATATTCAACATCATCATAATCATCGAGGAAACATCAAAAAGCCATAATATCATAAGTTACACCAAATTGTCACATAAATGCAAATGCAACAAGTCTCATGCATGTAGTACCAATTCATCAAATTTCGATGGACACTGGACCGTCAACCCTCCATAGATCCCCATCAATAGGGTCGATTCTACACAAGAATCGGAGCACAACAAAATACTTCACATCCGCGCAGTGGGACTGAAGTCACAAGAATCAAACACTAGACTGAAGTCTGAAATGCATATGAATGCATGATGCACACATCAATATCATCCTCATAATAAACTCATTAGGTGCATCATCATTCATCAAAATCATCATAATAATCATGTCATCATATAATCATCAAAAACTCATGGAATCAACATCATAAATCATCATAATTACTCATGGGAATTCATTATACAATCATGTATTATTCTCATAAAATTCACAATTATACTCACGGTAATTTATCAGAAAAATCACAACAACAAAACATCAAGACATCATTTAACTAGAAACAATTCGTGAAGCGCTGCTACGTTCGTTGCGACGCTCGCTTTGCGAGTCCGGGGCGAATGTTCGGCTTTGTGAAGAATTGTTCGCTTTGCAAACTCGCGATTACAGCAAATCACTGCTATGCAACAGTAGCAAAACCAGCCCAAAAGTGCATACAATTTCCTTCCCCAATGCCCCAAAACATCCCTAAATCATTCCTAAGGTATTACGGCGATAAAGGCATAAAATCTATGACTTATTAAGCCAATCTCGTACCATATTTACGCCTCAAATTCCCATAAAATCCTTACAATTTTACCACGTTCATTAGAGTTCTCATAATCAATTACCCTATACGGTTAAAACCTCAATAAAAGATTTTGGCCACGAAGGCCTAATTTCCCTTACTCCCAAATCAGCCTCAAACCTATCAGACCATCAGTTCAAATCCCTCAAACTCATTAAACTCACCAGAAAGACAATAACAATTCAATACTTAAAATCCCTAAACCCTTAAATCGGCTTTAAATACATTGAATCACATATTGAAAACAATGAAGGTAATATCCCCATACTTAAACAACCTCAAAAACAGGTTTGGCCACGAAGGCCTAATTTCCTCAAACTCAAAAACCTCCTAAATCCTTAAATCGACTTTAAATACATTGAATCACATATTGAAAACAATGAAGGCAATACTCCCCATACCTTAATTTCTGACTCTAAGCCTTTCTCCTTGATTCTTGGAAACCTCGCGATGCTTTGCCTCAATCCTCTTCCTCAGAGCTCTGGCCTCTATTTCTTCCCTTTTCACAGTCTAACAAGAATGAATCCTAATTCCCTCAAAATTCCTTTTTGTTAAACCTAACTTTGAGCCTTAAAATGGGATTTCCAATTTCACCCTCAATAACTCCTCTTCAAAAGTCCACTTTGCCTTGAATTCACTTATATTTATTTAAATTAATAATAATACCAATATATTCATATTATATACTATTATTTAAATAAATAACTCAAAATCCATAATTCTCAATATTCACACCAATCACCGAAAATCACCAAAAATACGAATGTTCATATTTAAATAAATTAAATAAATATTCCAATAAATTTGGGGTGTTACATGTGCACACTTTATTAATGTTGTGCAACAACGGTAAATACATAATATTTACACTATGATTTGACGTGAAGAAAGAAAAAGGGTCGCCCTAATAGCCCACACATTCGAACGGAGATGGATGCAGCAAACAAAATGGTCAGATTATGTAGTTCGTGTCGGCAACCAGGACACAATCGTACAAAATATCCCAATGTAGGATCAAGCACAGGATCATAGTTTCTAATGTAACTATGTCCCTTTAAATCAACAACAAATTTCATTCCATTGATGGCATAGCTAAGCAATTACAATTAACAACAACATAAATTAAACAAACATAACTTAATATCAAAACAACAATCCGAAAATAACAACAACAAACCCACATAAAACAACACAATGCATCAACTTGTCTAGGATATCACAACCATCAAGGTAATCTTCTTTGGTATTAACATCATCATAAGGACACCAACATTATTTTCCATTTTTTTCCAATCACGAGTAACTCCGCATCTTACTGACTCCTCAATTAACCTCTCAATTTTCCTAATCTTTTCACCTACAAAAATATCTCCTTCTAGCCAACGGTTCAGTTCCCTATGCAAATACTCCAAAGTTTGCGTGTTCCATAATAGCACCTTCATCAGAGGCTTTGTTGCTGAAAAATAAACTAGGGATTTCTTTTCATTAGAGGAAATGTTGGAAGCGGTTCCTCCAATGATGATGACAACGATGATGAACGTTGATTTAGAAATGCAGATATTCTAGACTGATTTGAAAGTTATGAAGAGTTGAGTCTATTGGTGAAAATTATTGTGAAAAAAAAAAGATGAGTGTGCAATCTTATTTATAAAAAAAATGAAATAGTACGGGCCACATATGATATGACGTAAATACCCTTACAAATTCATAATGAAACAAAACACAAAACAAATAATTAGAAAAAAGGGATTTACTGCGGCGCTATACCATATGGCGCCTCCTCTATAGACTTAGGGTTTCATTTAAAGGTGTGTCACCATATGGTATGGTGCCTTGGTTTTGGAGTTTAAGTGGTGGCACCATATGAGATGGCGACTCACTTTAAGCCCATGCACATCAGTCATTTCATATGGCGCCTCAATGCTTGTTTATAGCCACTTTGGGAATTTTTTTGAATTCCCTGTTATAGTGGGTTTTTTTTTTGAAAATTATAGTTATTTTTAAAAAAAATTCTGTAGAAGTAGACAAGTTAAGTCACAATAATATAATATAAAATAAATATAAGTAATAGAGAGAAATGTGTAGAATCATCTCTCATAAAATATTTTGAATAATTATAGATGTATGTAGAACTCTCTTATAAATAGGGAAGTCTTATCGTTTGTAAATCAAGCAAATAGAAACAAGTAAACAAACTTATAAAACATAATTCCAATAGAAATTATTATTCTCTCAAATAGTCTTTCCTTATGATTCCTCACAAAATCTCAATATAGCCTTTTTCTTTTTCAACAAAATGGTATGAGAGCTTAGGTTTCAATAAGAACTTAATCTATGGTCATGATGAACAATGGAGCAACATCCTTCCAAGTTTCACATCTCAAACAAAGTGCTTATGACAATTGGTGTACCAAAATTAAGGCTCTTCTTAGAGCACACAATGTTTGGGAGGTTGTTGAAAAAGGTTATAAGGAATCACAAGATGAGGATTCTTTAATTAAAATACAAAAGGATGTTTTGAAGGATTCAAGAAAGAGAAACAAATTTTTTTCCTCATCTATCAGACATTGGATGAAGATGAGTTTGAGAAAATCTCAAATGTAACGTCTGCTAAGGAGGCGTGAGAAAAGCTCCAAACATCTTTCTACATAATGTTATATTCAAAACCATGTTTTATCTAAATTGTTAAACTCAAGATCTTTCTTAATAACTTCTTTTATAGTATTTTTAGGTCTTGCTCTTTCTCTAGTTGTTTTACTTCTCTCCATCTGATATACTTTCCTTACTACAAAATTTACAGGTCTTCTCCCTACATGCCCAAACCACCTAAGTCTAGTTTCCACCATCTTCTCTACTATAGGTGCTACTATAACACTCTCTCTAATATTTTTAATTTTAATCCTATCCTTTATAGTCTTACCAAACATCCAACATAACATCCTCATCTCTACCACACTTAATATATTCTTGTGTTGATTCTTAAACTCCCAAGATTCTGTCTCATACAGCATCGTAAGTCTTACCACAATCTGATAAAATTTTCCATTCAGCTTGAGTGGTACCTTTGCGTCACATAAAAAACATGAAGCCCTCCTTCATTTCGTCCACCTAACTTGAATTCGATGGTTTACATCTCCTTCTATTTATCCATCATTTTGTATTACAAATCCAAGACATTTAAATCTTGTGACTTGAGGGATCATATAGTCTCAAACTTTCACCTCAGGGTAGAAATGCTTCTTCTTTTGTTGAACTTACATTCCATATACCTTGTCATACTTATACTTAGGAAAAAAACCATATATTTCTAAAGCTCGTATCTAAGTTTCCAACCTTTCATTTAAATCCTCCTTTGAATCCCCGAGTAGGACTATATCATATGCAAAAAGCATGAATCTCTGTACTACCTCTTGAATGTGTTCCATGAGTACATCCAAAATTAAGGTAAAAGGTAGAGGCTTAAGGTTGAATGTTGATGCAAACCTATTGTAATGGGGAAATTGTTTGTCTTTCCACCTTGTGTCTGCACGCTAGTCAATACCCCATCATACATATCTTGGATAACTCAAATATAAGCAATTCTAACCGCTTACTTATCTAGGGATTTCCACAAAATCTCTCTAGCCGTTCTATCATACGCCTTCTCAAAGTTATTAAAAATTAAGTACATGTCTTTTTATCAATCTAATACCACTCTATCACGAAAAAATATATCCAAGATGCAGCTATAAGAGAATGATAAGCTGAAATAAGTGAGAGATGCCAATATAGTCGAGGTAGAGGTCGAGAACGAGGTCGCAGTCGAGGATATTTTGGACGTGGTAACTATGAACGAGTTTCAAATTTCATTTTCAACAGGTATCAGATAGAAGAAACTTCAACAAGAGAACATGGAAGAGGATGCATAAACACAAGGGGTTATAAATCTCAAAGTCAATGTTGTAATTTTAAAAAATTTAATCACTACGCTTCAAAATGTAGATCTTTCAAGAATAGAGTCAAGGAGAAGATTAACTATGTGAAAAGAATGAATGAAAGTTTTAAATCATGTCCATAACGCATGTAAATAATGAAGGGATCCAAGAGAACTCATGGTACATTGACATCGGTGCAAGCAATAATATGTGTGGAAAAAGGAGCATGTTCGTAGAAGTTGATAAATCAGTCAATGAAAATGTCTCATTTGACGAGGGTTCCAAGGTTCCCATGAATGGAAAATGTAATATACTAATTTTTTTAAAAATATGGAAGACATTAATTTATTTAAAATGCTTACTACGTGTCTATGTTCCAAACATGAAAATTAATATGTTGAGTTTGGGACAAGTTTTAAAAAAGTGTTATGACATTCACATGAAAGATTTAAGTATCTCCATCAAATATGGAAAGAATAGTGTGGTCACAAAGGTATAAATGTCTAGGAATAATATGTTCTTATTAAATATCTAAAGCGATGTGGCAAAATATCTTAAAGTGTACTACAATAATGTGTTGTGGCTTTAGCTTCTTCGATTTGGGAAGCTGAATTTTAAAGGATGCTTACTCGATTTGGAAAGAATAATGTGTTGATGTCAAAATAAAGTATGGTGAGAATTCTACCACCAATCAATCATCCAAATCAATTGTGTAAAGGATGCTTACTCGAAAAACAATCCAGGGCGAGTTTTTCGAAGGAGTCAAGCTCAAGAGCCAAGAAGCCACTCGAGCTTATACATGCTGATGCATGTGGGAAAATCAAGCCAAGCTCAATGGATAAAAAACAATTATTTCCTCCTTTCATAAATGATTTTTCAAGAAAAAGTTGGATTTATTTATTGAAGAAAAAATCATAAGTATTTACTATCTTCAGGGAGTTCAAAGCTGTTGTGGAGAAAGAAAGTTGCTGAGAGATAAAAGTTATGCATACAAACCGAAGAGGTGATTTCAATTCAAATGACTTTCAATAATTCTATGAGAAGAATGAAATTAGACATCCACTAATAGTTCCAATATCTCCCCAAAAAAATGTTGATGCAAAAAGAAAAAATAGAACAATTATTGACATGGCTCGAAGTATGCTAAAAAGTAATAAACTGCCAAAAGAACTGTGGGCAAAGGCAGTGGCATGTTCAGTATATCTATCAAATCGATATCTAATTAGAAGTGTATGGAAAGAGACAATGCAATTAGAATGGAGTGGAAGAAAGCCTATCACCTCACACTTGAGGGTCTTCGGGAGTGTAGCCCATGTTCACATTGCAGATGAGAAAAGAACTAAACTTGATGACAAAAGATACAGAAATTCATCTTTTCGGTTATGAATAAAGCTAAAAGGTATACAAGTTTTAAAACCCAAACAATAACAATATTGTAATAAGTCAATATGTATTCTTTGATGAAAAAGGAGAATGACACCTTGGTACTTAGAAAACAAAATATAGTTTCTTTCCAGAATTTGAAGAAGAAACATCTAGATAAGTTTAACAAGAGTCTCACTCACCAACGTCATCCACTTCTGAAGACACTACAAGTGAAAGGGGAGTGACACATGCAAGAAATATTCTAGATATTTATGACAACACAAAGGCATTATCAGCATAAAAGCAGTAAAAAAATATATGAAGAAATTGAAGATATGGATAATTCCACTCTATTATGTCTTTTTTTGCAAATTATGAATCAATAAACTTTGAAGAAACTCAACAAGATGAGAAATCAAGAAAAGAAATGGAAAGAGAAATTAAATTCATGATGAAGGAGGATACAAGACTTATTTTACTTCTAAAAGAGCATAAGGATATGGGTGTGAAGAAAATGTGCAAGTCAAGGAAGAATGTCAAGGGAAAAGTCAAAAGATACGAAAAAAAGACTACAGTAAAAACACTACAATTGACTAAAATAAGGCATTTTTTCCAGTCGTGCGTATGAATATCTGCTACTAGAAAAAGCACATATAACCTCAGATGTGAAACGCATTTAACCTCGACTACAGAGGCGAGGAAACAAAGGGTGTCATAAGAAGTGCACACTTTACATCTCAGTTTTAAAAAAACTGACGGGTAAGTAAAAAGGTCATGGGTTCGATCCCCAGGGATACCATTTTGGAATTCTGGAATGGAGAAAATATATTTCCCCTCAATTTTGTAATTTCACCAACTACCATATTTCACCTCGATTATCTCATCAAAATGAAGAGTAAAGCAAGTTTGAGTTTATTAAATCTAATATTGATTGCTTATTTCACTAAACCCTATATTGAATATATAACTTATGTTATGAATTAGATACCTTTAAACAAAGTATAAATGGTTTCTTAATGATCAAGAAATACACAAGGGTTAGGGTTAACAAAGAAGACAAGGTAAAACAACAAGGAACAACAAGGATTGGTTATAAACCGTTATTCTTTCCTTTCTCTTAGAACAAGATTACAAGTATAAAAGAATTAAAAAAAACCTCTCTCTCTTGAAATTAGGATTTTATCTTCCTATTTTTCCTTATGCCAAGATTGAGAAACTAACATCCTATTTATAAGAAAATAACACACTAACCTAATGGGCTTTTGAACAATTTCCCATTACAAGATAACTTAGGGTACAAGCTAACTTAAACACTTGGGCTTACAAGCAAGGTCCAATCCAATATGCTAACAACCTAGCAATGTTGACTAATACATGTTAGAACAAACTTCGGCTACAACACGCATTATCTTCGATAGCAGCATGTGAACAGACTTCGACCTCATGCTTAATTCTTGTCGAACCAGAAGCTACCCTTCGACCATACTAGAGTTTGATCCAATATCTCACAACTTCTCAAAATTAGTTGGAAAATAATTATATGAACAATTGCGTTATATTTGAAGATCAACTTGCATTGATTAGTGATTTTGAAGTATCATGCAACTCCTCATTCATCTTATGTTGTTTTATGGTTAAAATCTCTCTAATGTTTCAAGTTTTTTATTTAACACTTCATTTTCTACTAATTCATTCTTGAAAGCATAAAACTTGATGCTTTAAAAAATGAACAAACATGGAAGACAATTAAACAAAAACTAGAAGTATTGAAGAGATTTTAATTATAAAACAATGTGAGAGGAACGATGAGTTGCATAATGCTAGAAAATCATTAATCCGTGTAAGATAAGTTTCAAATACAACATAATCTTTCATATGATTATTTCCTAAATCAATTTACTAGGTTACATGTTTAAAGAGGGGTTAGTGAAACAAACAATCGACATTAGATATAATAAACTCAAATCAACAGAACATGATGGGAGCTGCATAAAGAATCATAAAAACATAATCTCAATATCAATATAAAAAAAACAACAAGAAAACACCAACAACATCAACAAAAATATCAAGAACAACAACGACAATAGACAACAACAATATCAATAAAACAACGTCAATAAACAATCTCATTAACAGCAAAAAAACAACAAAAATATTCTAGGATTTCGGATCTGAACACCACCACCACCATAAAAACAACAACAAAAATAACAAAACAACAACAACAACAATATTAGTAGTGATGTTTGATGTACCAGATCTCTGGAGAAGAAGTAAAAAAATGATTTGGATCCCTGAATAAGAAACGAGAGCACTAAATACATAACATCTTCGTATTGAAGATGATATGTGTTTATGGCTATCGTTGTTTAGGGTTCTCCATTAGGGTTTTGTTTGTGTTGTTTAGAAAAATGAAACTGTATGATACTAGTTAAAGATAATATATATATATATATATATATATATATATATATATATATATATATATATATATATATATATATATATATATATATATATATATATATATATATATATATATATATATATATATATATATATATATATATATATATATATATATATATATATATATATATATATATATATATATATATATATATATAGGATAAAAATATTTACGTCGGTTGGAAAGAAAATCGAGATGAAAAGTAGCATGTTTTTAGATTAAAAATAAAATATTCAAGAAGACGCCACTTTTAATGAGATAAAAACAAAAACTGAGGCTGATGAGATTCGTAGCATGTACACTAAATAGGTTTACCCCTCGGTTTTCAGAAAAACCGATGAAATATATTTTTTTATAAAAAAAACAGGGTGCAAGAAGGGTTTACAATAACTGAGGTGAAAGATTTGTCATGAAATATAGTATTTGTAGTAGTGATCATAAAACTCATTATTTCTTAAGTATTTTAACACAAGTTAAGAAATCATCAGAATACGTGTTCCTTTTTGGATGGAGTCCACGAGAAAGAAGGGTAAATCGAGCAACTATTGAGAACCATGGTGAAATGATATAAACACAAAGAGTTTAAGATAAAGAATACATTTTATGGGAAAATCAAGTTTAAGAGGGGATGTTGGATTATAAACATGATTTGATTCATTAGACTAATAAAGTGTTAGACACATTTTTTGGTATTAATCGTATATTTCAAAGAAAGTACTAAAGAGATGTAGAAGTAGACTGTGAGGTCACATTACTAAATGTAAGTAGTAAAGAAAAGTGTGAAGAAGTATTTTTTTCATAAAATATCTAAAATATTCTATAAATGTATGTAGAACTCCCCCTTAAATCCTATAAATATAAAAAGCTTATCATTTATAAACCAAACAAATAGGAACAAATAAACAAGCTTTCAAAACATCCCCTCAATAAAAATTATCATTCTCTCAAATAGTGACGCCTTTCAATTTTTCACAAAAATTTTAAGCTAGAATTTTCTTTTTCCAACCGTCATTTCACATATCATTTGTAAAATAATTACGGAGTATATCATTAGATTAAGTATTTCACATATCATTTGTAAAATAATTATATCATTAGGTTAAGTGGCGAACTTACTTCACATCAGAGATGAATTCTACACTTCACTTGCATCTAATGATACATAACGGGCAACTACATTTATTTTTCCTAGCTAGTACTAGGTGTATAAATTCATGAGGTTGGGAGAGAGACTAGGAAGGATAGTTGTATCTAGTTGTAAATGTGCCTTAAGTCCTTTGTTGATGAAGAGAAAGAAATATATTTTGGAGATTGCATTTACCGCGAAAATCAAAAGTTTTAAAAAGTCAGACAAAAAGTCGAGAAAAAAACCGTTCGGTGAATAGTGTCGTCCGTATGATGAAAAGGCTATTCTTATAGATGAATAGTAACATATGCACAGTGAACAGTATTGTCCATACAGTGAATAGTGTTTTTGAGTTTTTGGGCTTTTTCGATTCAGTCTATGGATCCATGTGATTTTGGGCTTTGTTTTTTTGGGTATTTGCTATTATAAATATGTATCTCTTATATGCTTGGTGTGTGAGAATCTTAGAGTTTTCACCAACAAGGGAGATAAAGGGTTTAAAGGTATAGCATAGAGTTTTAACTATGCACAAAGAAAACTATTGCGGTGAGAATCGGATATCAAACTATTAATTAACTTGAATCACAAATCATGAAGTTCACCATCGAGCTTTGATTTATCCAAAGAAAAGATTAAAGATCGAAGAAATCCTAAGTGCGTTACGTAACAACGAAGCTAAGAGATATAAGGGTTCGGGTTATACCTAGGGAAGGTGTTAGCATCCTAAGCATCTATAGTACTATACAGGAACCTCTTGTTAGTTTGCGTTATGTTATTGTTTGATTGCTAAGGGAAATGTACTAAGGTAAAGACCTAAGGTATATACACTAAGTATACTCGCCAAGACATCAAATCTCATGCCTATGTATCCTTACTAAGATGTAATCAGAGCAGTCGTAGTTCACCTAACTAGGGTTGAGGAACTCTTGATAACGATCAAGGTTCCAAGGGGAGTAAGTGTTCATAACCATGACATTTATAGAGTTAACAAACTCTCTAAGTTTAAGTTAAAATATCTAACTGGGGATTGACTTTAACAAAAGTCAAGGAGGAAAGTGAGTACATATGGCAATGATACACACATAGATTTAACAAACTCTAAACTTAAATCTAAGTTTGTAAAGCTAACTGGTTCTAACAAGACAAAAGGGAGGTGGGTGGCTCTAACAAGGCCAAAAGGATATATATATATATATATATATATATATATATATATATATATATATATATATATATATATATATATATATATATATATATATATAATATATATTATATATATATATATATATAATATATATATATATATATATATATATAATATATATATATATATATATATATATATATATATATATATATATATATATATATATATATATATATATATATATATATATATATATATATATATATTATATATATATATATAATATATATATATATATATATATATATATATATTATATATATATATATATATATATATATATATATATATATATATATATATATATATATATATATATATATATATATATAGAGAGAGAGAGAGAGAGAGAGAGAGAGAGAGAGAGAGAGAGAGAGAGAAAGAGAGAGATAGAGAGATAGAGAGATAGAGAGAGATAGAGATAGATAGATAGATATAGATAGATGATAGATAGATAGATAGATAGATAGATAGATAGATAGATAGATAGATAGATAGATAGATAGATAGATAGATAGATAGATAGATAGATAGATAGATAGATAGATAGATAGAGTAGATAGAGAGAGAGAGAGAGAGAGAGAGAGAGAGAGTGAGAGAGAGAGAGAGAGAGAGAGAGAGAGAGAGAGAGAGAGAGAGAGAGAGAGAGAGAGAGAGAGAGAGAGAGAGAGAGAGAGAGAGAGAGAGAGAGATAGATAGATAGATAGATAGATAGATAGATAGATAGATAGATAGATAGAGAGAGAGAGAGAGAGAGAGAGAGAGAGAGAGAGAAGAGAGAGAGAGAGAGAGAGAGAGAGAGAGAGAGAAGAGAGAGAGAGAGAGAGAGAGTGAAGAGAGAGAGAGAGAGAGAGAGAGAGAGAGAAATATAAATAGAGAGGCTCTAACAAGTCCTAAAAGATGACTCTAACAAGGTCATGAGAAAGGGCAAGACTGAGCTATATATGACATGGACTCAATAGAGAGACTTTCCTTTGGATTTAGGGAAATAAAAGGGCAACTTAAGGATGAAAGCTAACAAGCTAACATCCCTTGGGGAAATAACTTGACAAAGTTAAATGAATGTGTGACTAAGTATGGATGATATGAACATGTATGATATTCAAGCATGATATAAAATGAAAGTGTTCAAAGTGGCATTCAAACATGATGTTTAATGGAAGCATGACAAAGGTAAATATATGGTTACAACCAAAACATAGAGATAAATGTGACAACATTTAGAGTGAGGACTTGACAAAGTCATAAATTAGACAAGGTAACTACCTAACATGTTCAAAGATTCAAAGTTCAAGTTAACATGTAAAAGTTATGACAACACTTAAACATGGAGAAATACAAGAGCTCAAAGTTAACATGTATAAGTCAAGACATCACTTATCATGGATGAAAATTCAAAGATAAAGAAAAACATGTACAAGTGAAAACATTACTAAACGTTTGTCATACAAGCATGTAGACAAAAGGCATGTTTAAGACGAAAATCAAATGTTTAAGGATACCTAAACATAGTATGACTCAAATAAAGGTATATATTCACATCAAAGTCATGATGCATGGAAGAGAATCACATGTTAGAGGCAAAATAACCAAACAAAAGTTCATGGCGTGATTGGAAATTGAACATACATTTACATGTAAACATACACTTAAAAATACATAAAAGTCAAGTTGAAACAAGGGTGTACGAATCCACAACATCACACAAAGTCCACATAAGTTGCAAATGATTCATACAAGTCCAAAGATGCAAAGAAAACCAAGGTATCAATCAAAAGAATCAAAGGAAACCTTATGAAAACCTAAAAGGGTCACTCACTTTAAACATGAGCAAATGTCACAAAAATAATATTTTTTTCCCGTTTTTTTTCTCTTTACAAATAGAAAACATACAACAATATGAGAAATTTGCAAAAAGAATGGCTCAAGAAGACTTAGGGAACACAAAGTTATGACCTTTCAAAGTTGTGAAGAGAAATGAAAAAGAAAGGTTGTTTCTGGAAAAACATCAGAAACAAGGGTCGTTTTTGGAAAAACATCAGAAACAGAGGTCGTTTTCAAAAACACATCAAAAAGAGGGGTTGTTTTTGGAAAAAACATCAAAAACCAGGGTTGTTTTTGGAAAAACAACAGAAACAGGGTTTGTTTCTGGAAAAACATCAGAAACATGGGTTGTTTCTGGATAAACGTCAGAAACAAGGGTTGTTTATGGAAAAACATCAGAAACATGAATCCTTTCTAAAAAAACATCAGAAACAGGGGTCATTTTTGGAAAAACATCAGAAACAGAGGTCGTTTCTGGAAAAACATCAGGAACATGGGTCGTTTTTGGAAAAACATCAGAAACATGGGTCGTTTTTGGAAAAACATCAAAAACAGGGGTCGTTTTTGGAAAAATATCAAAAACGGGGGTCGTTTTTTAAAAAACATCAGAAACAGGGGTTGTTTTTGGAAAACATCAAAAACAAGGGTTATTTCTGGAAGAAACATCAGAAACACAAGGAGGGCAGAACTGCACCTTAAAGCTTTTACCAAACTTCCTCCTATCATAACTTCTTCATTATTTAACAAAATTAAAAGATATAAAAAACAAAATTACTTGGATAAATCTCAGGAGTCTAATGGTGGTATTATCTCATCCTAAATTTCCATGGTTATGGCGCACAAAGGGAAAAACCAAATCTGCACTTTAATGTTTCTAACAACAAACGTCGCACATGAGCATTGTATAATGCATACAGTAGCAAGAACATACATAACATATCCATATCTATATTTCTACCTTAAATAGAAATCACATATGATGCATGTACAAGAGTTTCAAAAGTGTAAAAGTGTTATCTAGTGAAGAGAGCCCAATGCTTCTTCAAATACAATTTGCAAAAACAAGAGAGCAACCTTGTGAGCTTTGTTGATCCTAAAAAGATGTTTGACCCAAGAAATTTAGCTAGAACATTTTGTATTACTCCACACTAGCTTCTTGTAAAAAATGATGGAAGTGAGATGTGATGGATGATTGGATTGGAGATTTGGTGAGTGGAACAGGTTTTGGAGGTGTTGTTTGCAAATGAAGGATTTTTGGTTTCAATGGAGGTCTTGATACAAGATACTGAGATTGATGCTTGCTCAAGTGTGTTTCTGAGGGTTTTTTTTTTTTGTATTTCGAAGTGTGAAATGAACCTCTATTTATAGTAGAGGTTGAGGGATCAATGGCCTTGGCAGAATTGCAACTTGATGGGTTTTATTTTGGTTCAATTTCAAGTGATGGTTGGTTTGTTTTTGCGGAGTTCCAAGAAAAGTACTATGCTTTCTAGAGTGGTTATAAGTCTTTGAGGGATTGCTTTCTAAAGAAGAGAAAGGTTGGAGGCTCAAAGAGAATTGATTTGAGGTTTAAAGTCACTTTACCAAAGTGGAAGTGACAACTTTCTTCCAAAAATGGATTATTCCAATGATTAATGCTTCAAATTAATATATAATGCATCACAATTTCATCTAATCCTCTGATCATGGAAGGATTTTCAAGCAATGGGGTCTAGAAACAAGAGATATGTAGAAAGTCTTGAAACTCGAGTTGGAAAACCCTCACTTCATCTCTTCGATTCTCCTAGCTCACAAATTCTATGGAGAAGTTATTGTACTTTTTGAAAAGCCCCAAACATGCTCTACAACTTTTGTATTTAACAAAAGTCCTTAATCTCGAGGGATCATAGTGAAAACTGATTCCAAATATTTTTACTTTTGAAGAAAAAAATCTACTTCAAAAATTTTCTAAGTGTTTATAGATTTTCCAAAACTTTATAGCTCTATAACTTCAAATCCTTTCATTTTTCGAACTTGATTCCTTCTACAAACTTGTAGTATGGGATGTCTTATTTAAAATGAGTATTGGTTTTCTCCATTTGGCTCAAGGATTAGTGAGATATAGTCCTTGAAAATGGCTAAAAATCGTGATTTTCGCACTTAGAAAAATTCATTAAAAAACCTAATTTTACAAATCTCCGGATTTTATTGTTCCAACTTGATTTTTCTTGATTTAACCACATGAGATCATGGAATATGACTTGAAATGTTCATGGTTGACCAAAAATCTCAAAGGTTGACATTTTGGAGCCTCAGTTGACTTTTTTAATCAGATGAATTCAAAACCTCTCTCGTTCACTTAGGAAGTCCTTGAAATGAGTTGTATTAAACTAAAAGACATCTTAGGAACCATTGAATTTTATGAGGACTTATTTGGTTGATCCCTTATTCAAATCTAGATTAATCAGGGCTTTCCCTTTCTTGTACAAAATCCAAATTCCAAAAAAGACACAAAACCACATAGCTGTATAGTTTGGTTAGCTATGAAAAGATGATTGACCAATAATGCTCATGCAAATAATGGTGACATCTAAGGGGGAAATTTTGTGGTATGAAAAAAACCTTGGATTACACCTTAGGTTTGAGATATTCATATATTGAGAGTTGGAGAGGTAGGGAAACACTTGGGATAGAAAATAGGGTTGTTATTTGGCGCCTTCAGGGTTGTTCTTGGGAACCTAAAGTCAAAGGCTATTTTCTTGTAACTCATTTGTAATCTCTTGTAACAACTTTCTTAGTATAATGAATTAGAGAGTTTCTCTCTCCCCTAGAGTAGATCGTTTGATCGAACTGGATAAATAAACCTTCAGTTTTTTCTTGCCTTATTATGTTATATTATCTGTGTACAGATTATTATTGCTAAAGACCATTTATTTTGGTTGCTATTATTATTTTCCTCACAAATTGATATTGAATTTTGACTTAATTCACAACAAGATTCAAAACAAGTGGTGCAGTCAGCGTGGAGCAAAGAGATATTGTTGACAAGTGAGCACCATGGTTAGTATATGGTAGATCGAGAAATTTTCCGGTAACAACGACTTCGGGTTGTGGAAAATTAAGATGAAAGCAATTTTAATTCAAGAGAAGTGTATTGATGCTTTGAAGAGTGAAACATTGATACCTGCATGGCTTACACAGGTACCGAAGACCGAGATGGTGGATAAGGTCAAAAGTGTCATTATCTTGTGCCTCAGGGATAAAGTTCTAAGAGAAGTCGCCAGGGAGTAAACTATGGTTGCTATATGGGCAAAACTTGAATCATTGTATATGAAAAATTCTTTGGCTCACATGTTGTATCTGAAATAACAACTCTACTCATTCTGAGTGGTGGAGAACAAATTCGTAGTTGAGTAGCTCATAGAATTTCACAAGATTGTCGATGATCTTGAGAATATTGAAGTGAAGATTGATGATGAGGACAAGGCTTTGATCCTGTTAAGTTGATTACCCAGACCCTTTGAGAACTTTAAGGATGCCCTTCTTTATGGTATGGAAGGTACTATTACTTTGGATGAAGTCTCGACGACAGTGAAATCCAAAGAATTTTCAATGTCGAAATATTTGAAGATTGAAGATAGTGGTGAAGACTTAAATGTGCCAAGAGGAGAAGGTGAACATAAAGGAATATCCAAATCAAAGAAGTCTGACAAGTCAAAGGTAATCAAAGGTAAAATGTTTTAATTGTCATAAAATCGGCCACTTTAAAAGGGATTGTTTTGAAAGAAAGGTCAATGAAAATTCTGTTTAAGCTGTAGTTGCATTGGGTGAGGAAAGTTATAAGGATGCTGAAGCACTAGTAGTATCGATTTTGGAAACTGAAGATAGTTGGGTCATTGACTCAGGTTGCACTTATCACATGTATCCAAGAATATAATACTTTGAAACTTTGAAGATGGTGCAAGGTGGGGTAGTTTGCCTTGGTAATAATAAGGCATGCAAGATTCATGGTATTTGTACGGTCATATTTAAAATGTTTAATGATCGTGAACTTCTTATTCACAATATGAGGTATGTTCCAGAACTTAAGCGAAATTTGTTATCCATAAGTATGTTTGATGATATAGGCTATTGTACTAGAGTTGAACGTAGAGTGTTGAAGATTTTGCGTGATGAATTGATTATTGCTAAAGGGTCTAAAATATATGGTCTATATATTTTAGAAGGTTCAAATGTTATTATTCATTCATCGTTAACTAGTGGGGGCTTTCATGACAAGGAAGAGCTACGAGATTTGAGTTTAAGGCGCTATGAATGCCTTGAGAAAGTTTTAGAGGAGTACAATAAATTTTGTAGAAATCAAGGGATAAAAATGCATGTTACTGCTGAGTTATTATTGAGTTTTTGGGGAAGAGCTGAGGTTAAAACAACTTACTTGGTTGGTAGAGAATTTCTTCAGAAAAAGAATAGTGAAAACCAAGGGAGAAACTATAACGGATAAAACTCAGTTTGAGGTGGACTTTCTTACTATGGATGCTAGCAGTAGTGAGGGAACGGTTACAGAGATCTCTGATTATCATTTAACTCATGATAAGGTAAGGAGGGTTATTGTAGCATCTCAAATGGACGGTTATACTAGCCTTGGATATTATGTTTTTAATGTGGCTGAAGGACTGCAAAATAAAAGAAGAAAAACCTTCAAGGAGGCATTTGAAAATAGGTGGAGTCAAGGGTGGTTGAAAAATCATACTTGTAGGCTTGTTAAATTACTTAGGTAGAAATGGGTAATTGGGAACAAGCAGATTCAAGTTGCGAGATCAAGATTCAAGGGTTGTTTGAATTTGATCAAAGTCATTGATTAAAGTTTCAACTTGGTAGAAAGCAACAATGTTGTTGATTGTTAAATTGGTATCAACACGGTTTAAAGTCAAGGTGGAGATTGTTTTAAATGTGCCTTAAAACCTTTATTGATGAAAAGAAAGAAAACATATTTTGGAGATTGCATTTACCGCGAGAATTGAAAGTTTTAGAAAGTCGGACGAAAAGTCGAGAAAAAAAATTGATCGGTGAATAGTGTTGTCCGTACCGTGAATAAGGCTATTCGTACAGATGAATAGTGACTTTCGTACGATGAATGGTGTTTTCAGTACGGTGAATAGTGTTTTCGAGTTTTCGGGCTTTTTCGATTCAGTCCATGGATCCATGTGATTTTGGGCTTTGTTTATTGGGTATTTTCTATTATAAATATGTATCTCTTATATGCTTGGTGTGTGACAATTAGAATTTTCACCAACAAGGGATACCAAGGGTTTAAAGGTATAGCATAGGGTTTCAGCTATGCACAAAGAAAACCTTGGATTACACTTTGGGCTTGAGTGATTCATATATTGATAGTTTGAAAGGTAGGGAAACACTTTGGTAGAAAGTAGGGTTGTTCTTGAGCGCCTTCAGGGTTGTTCCTGAGAACTTGAAGGCGAAGGCTATTTTCTTGTAACTCATCTGTAATCTCTTGTAATAACTTTTTGAGTATAGTGACTTGGAGAACCGCTCTCTCTCCCATAGTAGATCGTTTGATCGAACTGGGTAAACAAGCCTTCGGTTTTTTCTAGTCTTATTTTGTTAAATTATCTCTGTACGGATTATTATTGCTGAAGATGATTTATTTTGGTTGCTATTGTTATTTGCCTCAAAAATTAATATTGAATTTTGTCGTAATTCACAATAAGATTCACAACATATCTATTATAGGCTAGAGTGGTTTTGAGAATTGTTTGACATGCATTATTTTATTAATACCATTGTCTTTCCGACAATCTATCTACCTAATAAGATATGTAAACTCTCATCTAGACTCTGGTTCTACTTCTTATTAATTATTCATGTTTAATTCCTTCCATTACATATGAACCAAATTTAAGGGTATTGGTACACCTTTTAACATATATCCTCCTAACTAAAAAGCACAGGAAAACACATATATTATTCCAAATGTACACCTACATACACCACAACAACTCTCTCAAGATCTTTAGCAATGCATCCTAGAGATGCTCTAGATACAAAATCATACAATATTTTATAAAATTGTGTTGTGTGTATTCTATTTTATAGAAAAAAATTTTAAACAAAACTATGGTGATTTTGAAATGCAATGTTATTACTTCGTTCAAAAATTAGAAATGAGTTTCTAGTTTTAGGAAAGAATTAAAATTGACGAGATTTGAATAATTGTTGATCTTAAATGGTGGTTCTATTTATTTTACGATGGCATGGAGTGGATCTATATGATTAGAATTCCAACATCCAAATCAGTTCAAAATTCAAGATGAATATATTAATATTGGAGATCAGAGATTATGTCCCTTATAGCATGTGGATTATTTTTATATTTTAAATCAAGTAGAGTGGGTTTGAGATTAATTTGATTTTGGTCAATTGGGCCTTTGGCCAATATAGAACAATGGCCTCTGTAACGCCCCCATTTTATACCCCCAAATAACACAATTAAATCATTTAGGCACGAATTAAAAATTCCATCAGAGTATATTTATTTCATGGTATAAAAGAAGTGCGTCACATTATCCACGAAACGACCACATGAATATTAATGTTTATAAAGAAATAATTTAAAAGGGGTAAATCTCAACTAAAAGAATAAACGCATGGTTCTTAAAATAAGCATATTCATGTTTTCTGTTGAAGCAGAAGACTAAGACATTGAATTACTTAAGACATGATAAAATACAAGTACACGTCCTTAGGTTGTTCATAACATCAATCACAGATTACCAAACATCATCAGCTATTACATATATATAATGTATCACGAAGATACTCTATAAGCCTAGCTACCTGACGTTACACATCAGAGCGGCCGACTCAAGAGAAAATGAGCTATACTCCAAAATACACCTCCAGCAATCCTAATCCGCAATGCCTCATAGAGCATCATAAAACAGCAGAAGGGTGAGAAATATTACCATAATAACAATGATTATAATTATGTATATAAACAATCATAAAATACATATATGCCACATTTCTCAATCAATTCACACACTCACCACTCCCACATCAACATATCATATATATATATATATATATATATATATATATATATATATATATATATATATATATATATATATATACATATGCACACTTCTCCTAACAATCACATATACATTATGTTTCATTTACCGCAAATCATATAAGCATATACAATCATACTTCTATAATTCACATCATTTTCGCATAAATATTTACAACATGTTTATTCCATTGCTAATTCACATAAACATATACATTCATGTTTATTTCACCAATGCATCATATGAAGATGACAACATGCAACTCATAGAGACCGACACACGACTCTATGCAGATGCAAATGCGGTACTGACTCATTTCAGCAGATTCAATTGAAGAACCAAAAATAACCATCGCTCACACCCCACAAGGGCACGCGAGGTTCTGCAGATTCTCCGAGGAATCAATATAACCATCGCAACATACGAGGTTCTGCAAATCCTCCGAGGGATCAATAAATAACCATCACTCACACCCCACAAGGGCACATGAGGTTCTGCAGATTCTCCGAGGAATCAATATAACCATCGCAACATACGAGGTTATGCAAATCCTCTGAGGGATCAATAAATAACCATCGCTCACACGCCACAAGGGCACACGAGGTTTTGCAGATTCTCCGAGGAATCAGACACACAAGAATGCATACCATGATGCTTCACATGCAACATGACTCATGACACTCTTGTAATGCACACATGTTTACAAACATACTCATGCATTCATTATGCACTCACAATATTTAAACATGGTTCACATTTACAATCATCATAAATCACATACGAGCAATATGCACTTGCAAATATCGTGCCAAACGGCAATAAACTCAATCACATCCATCATGCATTTTCAATCAATTTAAACAATGCATCACATATGCCAAAAGGCCACATATTCATAATCTAGGATTCACGCCATACAGCTACCCACAGCACACATAACAACATATAATTAGTCATCTCAGACAAGGAATGATCGCAACCAAACCACACAATCAATCCACGAATGGAAAGCACAAGAAAAGAAAACATGCTGCTGTGTTCGCTAACCTTCGCCTGGCGAACCTTCGCTACCCGTTCTCCTGGCGAACTTGCCAGCGAAGACCACTGGGATTTATTCTGGAATTACTCGCTAGCACACTCGCCTGGAAAACCTTCGCCACACTCATTCGACTGGCGAACTTGCCAACGAAGACAGGGTGTTTGGTTCTGACTTGATTTGCTACCGTTCGCTGGGCTTCGCCTGGCGAAACCTCGCTGCCATTCGCCTGGCGAACCTGCGAGATCAGAACTTCCATGGCTGTCCAAAAGGCCAAACCTCACAAAACCAACTGATTTAATTCAAATCAGCCCCAGTAGCACAGCCCACTCATCACCCGACTATACTACACCGTCTATTCCAAATTCTAACCGATAAAACTCAATTTCTACCGATTAAATCCACTTCCGACCTAAAAATGGAAAAATGTTGGAAACCCCCAACAAATCCAAACACACACATACATAATCATACACATTGATTAAGATAGTAAGATTTCACACCCTTACCTCGATTAATCAGAAGCTAGAATTCGTTCTTGAGCTTTTCTGAGCTTTTCCTTCTTTTTCCTTCTACTTTCTCTTCTTCCTCCACTTTCCTTTCATGTTTTCTATTATACATTGTCGTTCCTCTTCTTCCCATATATATATATATATATATATATCCTGCCTTCCTATTTCTCTCCAATTATATTTCTTCTCTTAAAATATTTGTCGATTCATTTTCTCATAAAATATCTCATCTTGACATTGGTTAGAAAACATCTGATAAACCCTCATGATTCTACCAAATAGAATAAATCAGTTAAACCCAATAATTCACTTAAACCATACAAACCAACTAACTAGTATAATTAATCAGTTATTAAAAATCGGGCTATTACAACTCTCCCCCACTTTAGGAATTTTCGTCCTCGAAAATATTACCCGGTTCAAATCCAACATTCTCTAGTTGATCCTCCAAAATACCTTTACCAAGACAATCCCTTTTATTAAAGTTGTCTCAACAGTCAAATCCTCTCCCATTCATACACCATCCATCTGGATCGATGCGCTTCCTCAGCTTAGACACATGAACACATCATGCAATTTCTCCTAGTGACAGCGGTAAAACAATCTAACATGCTATTTTCCCACGCTCCCGCTGCGCTACTCTGATACAGATTCAACAAGACACAGTTTGCTTCCGATACCTCAAGCTCGCTTAACACCAGTTACTATCGTAACTCTCAAAACATGTTCTTTCTCGGATCCTCTAATCTTTTCAGTCGTCTCTTGTACAATCCCAAGTCCGAGTACAACACTCTTCCAACATCTCAATAAAAACACAGGTTCCTATTTGAAACGATATTAGACGGTATCACATACTACTCATAATTACTCGACAGTTGCACCAGGCCAACAGTCTCTAATGTTCACACTTCGACTTTCAACAAGTCTAATCAGCATATACAACCGCAACCACTTCTCTCTCTCCATCCGTGGCCACCAAAACAATTCTTTCAAAGTACTCTTATCCAATCCACACTGTTCGGACACATAGACTCTATCACAACATCTCGTGTCACCATTTCCATAAATCCGAGAATCAATCCTTCGACTTCAATCTACTAAACTCAATCAATCTATTAACTCCAATTAGAATTCCAACCTTCTCAAATCCCATCGAGAATACCACTAATTAGTCTCATTATACAAAGTTCAACTCCATACGAAGTCCCTATTATTTCCTCTGCATCTTATGCAATTTTCTCAAACCAAATAAATACCTTAAGATCATTAACCATATCGAATCCCAACTAAACAACTGAGGCTCCCAAACTCCGGTACAAACACACAACAACAACCAATCCTAAGTCACTTGTCAGATATTTCCTCTTGTACTTTTAATTGCGCATTTAACGTATCTCTCAATCATATCACCAAAGCATCACACAACACAACAAATAGTCCCGTCGGATTCAACAAAACCAACACACAAGCTGTTGACAGCTTTTCCAAAATTCTTTGAACTTTCTTCATAGTGACATAACACTACTTCCTCTCTAATACTGATAACTCAAACTCCCGATGCGCAACATGATCCTCTATATTCTTCTAATACATCAAAACACCATTGGTTGCACAACCCTTGGCTTACCAACTCAAGTGTGGAAAATTCCACTCCAAGCGGATACGCAGTTGTAAACCTATGGCGAAAACACGAATCGCACTCATCACAACATCCAAACATATTACATCAATAATTACTCAATTCCATGCCACTACCTTCTCGTCACATAGGGCACTGTAATGATTTCCCACGCTCTTAACCTTGCGTCATTCCAAATTATGGTCCTCCCGTTACTACAGGGTCGTAGAAACAACATTCTGCACTTAGAAGGCCATTCAATACATCTTCAGCTTCTCGAAATGGTTGAAGATTTAACCATACCAATCTTGTGTCCTATATCTTACTTCCCTTAGTAATCTCCAGAAGTCACCATCCACTCTTTATATACTTAACCTCGAAGTCTATTGTCGTAGCACCCACACCAAACCCGAGTCTCAACTACTCGATTTACTTAACTCCTTGACCATCCAAACACACATACAACATGGGTTCTCAATCTCGGACCAGTTCCCGAAATTAAGTCTTTCACAACCCCACTTCACATCCTGGCCCCGTAACACTTATCTTGTCAGGATAACTTCCAGACATCCATAACCAATCGGAAATTGCCAACCTCCCACTTTCATTAACACTCAAGTGTCGCTACTGCGAAAATCGGCGCCGGCAATACAGAAGAGTCGCCACCGTGCGTTATTTATCCCAAAGGAGGGAAAGGAAACGCTCGAAGTAAACCTAACGCAAAGACGGGAAAAGGTATGGTCATCGCAACCAAGACCTGGATTCGGGAGTCGGTTACGCAAGGGGAAGGTATTAGCACCCCTCACGTCCATCGTACTCGATGGGATCCACGCTTGCTTGGTTTGTACGGATTACACTTCTATCTAAACTAAAGGATGAGGTTTGAAAAGAAAAGAAAACATGACTCGGTAAAGCATCGCACTTTATGCCTACGTATTCCCGTCTGGAACGAGAAATCAGAGTCAACGTAGTTCGCCTAACTACGGGGGAAGGTGGGTGAAGGTTGCTCGCTAGGATATCGCGTCCTATGCCTACGTACTTCCACACTGCATGGAAGATCAGAGCAAACGTAGTTCGGGCTACGCACGACACGAGCTGTTCAAGTGTCTTTTATGAAAAAAATATCACCTTAAACAAGGGTTTTCTTATTGCAAAAAGGTTGATGTCTGTTCAAATCTTTTGACGTAAGAAGTGAATTAATCTCTGTTATAACCTTTATTAGTGTTTTTCTGTTGTTTTGAAGAAAGAAGAGATGACACTCTACAAATCCTAGGGTTAAAAGGGGATAAAAATCTGCCCTAATGTTATCATGCATGGGTTAACTCCTAATGTCTATCATGTTACTCTCTTGCGCAGAGAGAAACAGAGCTCCTAAGGGAATAGACGGAAACAAAAACAGCAAATATAATAAAACAGTAAAATGCATGGATGCAAAAATACAAGCGAGGCAAGGGAGTCCCACTCAACCTCGAACCTAGAAAACAATAGGCAAAAGTGAACAGACTTCACTTTCAACCCAACAGGGTAAACAACAAACAATACAGTCAATCAATACATCAGAAATAAAACAACAAAAGCTAAACAGCAAAGCAGTCTTCATCAGCATCAGCAACTATCTTCAAGTCAACATCAGCTATCCACAGGCTTCAAGCAAGCATCAGACTTTATCTTCAATCTCCTAATGGCTTTTCTTCAAGGGCAAGCGCTCCAGGAATAAAAGAATAAGATCAGGAGAGATAATAGCATGCTAATCAGCTCATGAACAACCAAAGGAAGCTCACAAGGGACTAGCATAGTAGGACAGGTTCCCTCAAAGTTCTACCCCTAAGACCAATCACTTATCCCTCCAAAGGAGGGAGGTGAGTTCTTAGAGGGACTTTTAGTCATTGGGAAAGAATGGAAGCACAAGAAGCATTCCATGTTTCATGAATCAAACTTCTAATCTAGAGCTCTGCCTAGCACCTAAACCCTATGGTCTTCAACAGCTGAACTCATCAACCTCTGGATCTCTGGCCTTCAGTCTTCTCCTCATCAATGGCTTCAGCATTACAGATCTTCAGCTCCCCCCAAATCCCAAACAAACCCAATACCCCACACAAGCAAAAAGATAACCCTAAAGAGGGCACACCACACAATTAATCAAATATAAGCAATATACTAATAGCAGTAGGGGAATCCTAATATTTTCTAAGGGATCTATCCTATACCCATAACCCCTATAGTCCCATACCCCAAAAACCAAATGAAAAATCCTAAAAGAATTAATCGATTTCACCTATGCTCACTTAAAACCCTAATTTTGAATACCTAAATGTCAAATAAGCAAACTATATCAAACAAGCTTCTAAAAATCATGGTACAAAATCCAGAGAGTCTACACATTCATATTTGATGGCACAAAAAAGAATGGGATCAAAATCAATTAGAAAGTGCATGAACAAAAATTGACAAATTCATGTATGAAATGAAACACCTAAAATAGGCATTTATTTGGAAAATATGGGAAAAATATCAAATAAAAAATAAAATGCAATTTTTATTTTTTATAATTTTCTTGACTCTTTAAAGGAAATTATGCAAAAAGAATCATCAAAAAATAATGTTTTTTCAATTTGATATGATTTTTTGAAAATGAATGCAAAATGAAAAGAAATTAAAAAATGAATTATAAAGAAATAGGGGGAGGGGGTGTTAAAATGAAAGGCGCCCAGTTCATATTCAGATGGGCCATGGATGGGGTGGTGCGGATATCAATAATACTAGGCCCAAGAACGCTCAGAAAAACCAACTGAAAAATGCCAGAAAAAGAAACAAATCCTCGGTGCAGAAAGTAATAAATTCGCGTGCATTCCATTGGGCCTATCCAAAAGGGGGTGGGGATAGTGATCTGAGTCCAGGGCCCGCGTTTCATTTTAAATGAAACGCTGTGTTTCACATGAGAGTCAACTCCCTCCATTTCTCAAATTGAATATCAGCCGCTCGATTAAATGAAAATGTCAACCAAAAGAATCAATCCAACGGCTAGCTCATCGTCTTCTCCAAATCAGATCTAGGGTTTGCAGAGTTCACAGCCATGCACGAACCTTCGAGTTCCTCATTCTCCCTCAATATGCCATGAAAACAAAACTTGTAAAGACCAAATTCACTCCATTTCTTCCCCTCTACAAGACTATGCTTTTAGTTTTCTCTAAGTCCCTCCCCAAAACCAAACCCGATAGCCATAAGTTCTGGACACCATTGATTAACTCTGTCATGAACCTCAATAATTCTTGCTCAAATTACCCTAGAAGGATCTACGGATTATGGTGAATATCCTGAGCTATCTCACTAGTATCATCATGCCCTAAATGGAGTGTTCTAGGTCCTCAAAGAAAAACTGCCATGGATCAAACCTTCACTAATGGTTACAACAGCTTGTATACATGTTCATCTTCCTAACCCTAACAATCCTACACCAATAATCTAACCTATCAACACCTAAACAGAGAGATAAAAGAAACTTCACCAACCTGCAATTCTTGATGAAACAGATGGGAAGGAGCTCGATTCAACCCTTGTAAGCTTTCACCAATGATCTTTGGGAGGTGTTGGTCCTACTGTATGCAAAAGAAATGGATGAAGAAACTTGGATTCTTGGCTGCAGTTCTGATATGCCTTCTTGCAATATGAACCCTAACTCCTCAATCCTCCATTGTTGGACCTTGCTCCATGCTCATTCCCACTCACAAACTTCAATGGATGATGAATGAAGAAAAGAAGTGATCAGAAATGGAAGATTATGGTGATTCTTGCACTTTCTTACAATGGAAGCAACTATGAAGTTCTCTCTTTTCTCTCCTTCAATGCACCAACCTCTTGCACAAATGGCTTCATTTCATTATATAGATGATGATTAACAGAATGAGAAGTTTCTAGATTGCTCTTGGAGGATTCTAGAAACTTGTGGAAATTTCAAGGAAGTTCTCATTTGATGATATGTTGAAGATCTCTTATCTCATGCTTGCCCCTTTGTAAACTTGTATTAAAATCTCCTTTCATGAGATATTAGGAGTGTATGTATGAAAAACCAAGCTTTTCCTTGCCTTGTGTTAAGTTTTACCAAGTTGCCTTATGATGCAAGAAACAAATTTACAAAGGAAGTCCAATTTTTAAGCCTAAACTCAAAAATGTGGCTGAACCAATGTCTTTAAAATGATGTTGGGAATCAATTTGGTATATTGGATGACCCATATTGGATTTGTAGATCTCTCAAACCAATTTTTTATTTCAACTTTTTCAACTTATATGCCTTTTTTAGGTCATTTTTCACCAACTTTGGTCAAGTCTCATTCTATGCATTTCCAAACTTTCATGACTTCTTTTATTGACTTAAAATGACATTTTGAGCAACTTTGATGTTGTGAAGTTTTTCATTTGAAGCTCCCTTGTATGAGTTTTAGGTATAGGCTTGAAATGACCTGTAATTCTCAGATGACCAAAATACCCTTTACTTGCCAATACCATAAGTAGAGTTACACAAATCATATGAAGGAATACCATACCATTATAGAAAGCTAAGACAATAAGGAACAATTCTCATGTTTGCCAGAAATCCATTTGAAATATGCTTGAAGGTCAAAAGTTGCTTGGAAGACAGACAACTTTCACAGACAAATTTCAGTGCCCTCAGATGACCTGTAACTTGCAAGAGCTATAACTTGAGTTATATAAATCATCTTGATGACTTCCACCACTCAAATTAAATCTATGAAGATACTCTACAAGTTTCATGTGGACCAAGAACCCACATGAAGCTTGCATCTTGAGTTACACTGCTTTGAAGTTTGACCTAAATCAGGGGATTTTACACCGAAACCCTAATTTAGTAACTCCAACTCTCCTTGACTCCTCTTGATTTTTCTTTATCACAACATCATATCCATATCCATATAGCAAATAATGAATCCCACATTCTTCAAATGATCCTTGATGCCCTTCAAAACACTTCTTTGACCTAGAATTGACCCAGTGTTGACCCTAGTTGACTGACTTCAACTGAGGCTCTTGCAATCATTCAAATGACTTGGTTCTCCTCAAAAATGATTCTCTAGACTCTTCATAACACCCATACCTACCTCATGCTCTTGGCTCTTAGCTCACACTTCCTCTGATGATCCCCCATTAGCCTCAAGATAGGAGAGAATTCACTGATCAACCTGGCAGCTTTTCAAAGCTCAAATTCTTCCCTGATGACCTGAGTAGACTTGAATATGAATGAAACCCCTGGATATACCTCTTGAGATAGGAATAGCACTTTGATCCCCTGTTAAGATAACTTTCTTATGACATGCAATGCAGATGAATACACTGTGTACATGATGACAATGCAAATGACTATGCAATTGAAACATAAACCTAGGTTAGAAAGGTTGGGCAAATTTTGGGGTGCAACATCAAGATCTCATCAAAACTCAACATCTCGTCACTGTCCTGTATCGACTTCTCAGAACGATCCTTGAGCACTTGGCTTCACTCCAAACAATTCACTGCGCACACCATCTAAGCTCACAAGACACGTTTATCCCATCCAACACAATCCCAACTACTATCAAAAAGGGATTAAGGGCGATCAATTCCTTAATTTGTCAACAGATAGCCAAAAATCATGATGGAGTATAAACCATCTTTACCAAACTATAATAGTGTTTAACAACACACCGAGCTACAACTCCTTTCTTGCAGCATCCTGGAGAATCACAAGCTTCTCCCCCACTTCGATCATTCCCACTTCTGCAGACAAGGCTAAACAACAAACACGTACCAACAGTGTTTCACACACATGTCGCGTACAAGGGAACAACCAACAAACACAACTTGGCCGAACGGACCGACCTCCTCTGATACCACTTAATGTAACACCCCCATTTTATACCCCCAAATAACACAATTAAATCATTTAGGCACGAATTAAAAATTCCATCAGAGTATATTTATTTCATGGTATAAAAGAAGTGCGTCACATTATCCACGAAACGACCACATGAATATTAATGTTTATAAAGAAATAATTCAAAAGGGGTAAATCTCAACTAAAAGAATAAACACATGGTTCTTAAAATAAGCATATTCATGTTTTCTGTTGAAGCGGAAGACTAAGACATTGAATTACTTAAGACATGATAAAATACAAGTACACGTCCTTAGGTTGTTCATAACATCAATCACAGACTAACAAACATCATCAGCTATTACATATATATAATGTATCACAAAGAAACTCTACAAGCCTAGCTACCCGACGTTACACATCAGAGCGGCCGACTCAAGAGAAAATGAGCTATACTCCAAAATACACCTCCAGCAATCCTAATCTGCAATGCCTCATAGAGCATCATAAAACAGCAGAAGGGTGAGAAATATTACCATAATAACAATGCATATAATTATGTATATAAACAATCATAAAATACATATATGCCACATTTCTCAATCAATTCACACACTCACCACTCCCACATCAACATATCATATATATATATATATATATATATATATATATATATATATATATATATATATATATATATATATATATATATATATATATATATATATATATATATATATATATATATATATATATATATATATATATATATATATATATATATATATATATATATATATATATATATATATATATATATATATATATATATATATATATATATATATATATATATATATATATATATATATATATATATATATATATATATATATATATATATATATATATATATATATATACATATGCACACTTCTCCTAACAATCACATATACATTATGTTTCATTTACCGCAAATCATATAAGCATATACAATCATACTTCTATAATTCACATCATTTTCGCATAAATATTTACAACATGTTTATTCCATTGCTAACTCACATAAACATCTACATTCATGTTTATTTCACCAATGCATCATATGAAGATGATAACATGCAACTCATAGAGACCGACACACGACTCTATGCAGATGCAAATGCGGTACCGACTCATTTCAGCAGGTTCAATTGAAGAACCAAAAATAACCATCGCTCACACCCCACAAGGGCACACGAGGTTCTGCAGATTCTCCGAGGAATCAATATAACCATCGCAACATAAGAGGTTCTGCAAATCCTCCGAGGGATCAATAAATAACCATCACTCACACCCCACAAGGGCACACGAGGTTCTGCAGATTCTCCGAGGAATCAATATAACCATCGCAACATATGAGGTTCTGCAAATCCTCCGAGGGATCAATAAATAACCATCGCTCACACCCCACAAGGGCACACGAGGTTCTGCAGATTCTCCAAGGAATCAATATAACCATCGCAACATACAAGGTTCTGCAAATCCTTCGAGGGATCAATAAATAACCATCGCTCACACCCCACATGGGCACACGAGGTTCTGCAGATTCTCTGAGGAATCAATATAACCATCGCAACATACGAGGTTCTGCAAATCCTCCGAGGGATCAATAAATAACCATCGCTCACACCCCACAAGGGCACACGAGGTTCTGCAGATTCTCCGAGGAATCAATATAACCATCGCAACATACGAGGTTCTGCAAATCCTCCGAGGGATCAATAAATAACCATCGCTCACACCCCACAAGGGCACACGAGGTTCTGCAGATTCTCCGAGGAATCAATATAACCATCGCAATATACGAGGTTCTGTAAATCCTCCGAGGGATCAATAAATAACCATCGCTCACACCCCACAAGGGCACACGAGGTTCTGCAGATTCTCCGAGGAATCAGACACACAAGAATGCATACCATGATGCTTCACATGCAACATGACTCATGACACTCTTGAAATGCACACATGTTTACAAACATACTCATGCATTCATTATGCACTCACAATATTTAAACATGGTTCACATTTACAATCATCATACATCACATACGAGCAATATGCACTTGCAAATATCGTGCCAAACGACGATAAACTTAATCACATCCATCATGAATTTTCAATCAATTTAAACAATGCATCACATATGCCAAAAGGCCACATATTCATAATCTAGGATTCACGCCATACGGCTACCCACAGCACACATAACAGCATATAATTAGTCATCTTAGACAAGGAATGATCGCAACCAAACCACACAATCAATCCACGAATGGAAAGCACAAGAAAAGAAAACATGCTGCTGTGTTCGCTAACCTTCACATGGCGAAGCCCCTGGCGAACCTTCGCTACTCGTTTGCCTGGCGAACTTGCCAGCGAAGACCACTGGGATTTATTCTGGAATTACTCGCTAGCACTCGCTAGCACACTCGCCTGGCGAACCTTCGCCACACTCATTCGCCTGGCGAACTTGCCAACGAAGACAAGGTGTTTGGTTCTGACTTGATTCGCTACCGTTCGCTGGGCTTTGCCTGGCGAAACCTCGCTGCCATTTGCCTGGCGAACTTGCGAGATCAGAACTTCCATGGCTGTCCAAAAGCCCAAACCTCACAAAACCAACCGATTTAATCCAAATCAGCCCCAGTAGCACAGCCCACTCATCACCCGACTATACTACGCCGCCTATTCCAAATTCTAACTGATAAAACTCAGTTTCTACCGATTAAATCCACTTCCGACCTAAAAATGGAAAAATGTAGGAAACCCCCAACAAATCCAAACACACGCATACATAATCATACACATTGATTAAGATAGTAAGATTTCACACCCTTACCTCGATTAATCGGAAGCTAGAAGTCATTCTTGAGCTTTTCCGAGCTTTTCCTTCTTTTTCCTTCTACTTTCTCTTCTTCCTCCACTTTCCTTTCATGTTTTCTATTATACATTGTCGTTCCTCTTCTTCCCATATATATATCATGCCTTCCTATTTCTCTCTAATTATATTTCTTCTCTTAAAATATTTGTCGATTCATTTTCTCATTAAATATCTCATCTTGACATTGGTTAGAAAACATCTGATAAACCCTCATGATTCTACCAAATAGAATAAATCAGTTAAACCCAATAATTCACTTAAACCATACAAACCAACTAACTAGTACAATTAATCAGTTATTAAAAATCGGGTTGTTACAGCCTCCAGGGCTTTTCGGAGCAAAGGAGTTGAAAGAGGCCTTAAGTATCATTGACCGTTCTCCATGTCATAATATTGTGTGGAATAAAACTGAAGGGGTTGGGATTAATTAAAAAAAAGTAATGGGGAATAGATGCATTTAATGTATTTCCATTATTGATACATTTCATTACTCTTTCCTGACATGTGTGATGAGGTGAACAGCTAGGGTGTGGCGCAGTTCCTACAGTGCTTAAGTACACTTGAGTTGGCATGTATCCATAGATGGAAATTTAGTCATTGATCTTGTGATTTCTATTCATAGTTTGTCTTGATCTTTCAGTTGTTGTTCCTTATATATAGAATGAGCTTAATATTTGGAATTTTTCGTATCCTTTTAGCTTTCAGGCTAATAATTACTTTCCAAAAAATCATCTTCGTTCCTTCTTCCCTGAGATTATCACTAAAAGTTACTAGGAGCTTTGCTTTAAATTTCTCCTTTATCATTCCTCCTGCTTCATCGATCTTCTATAACTAGTTACCTTTCTAACTCAAACTTTTCCTCCAAAGTTCCATGTTTTCTTAGTTAGGATGAGTAATAAGATTGTCACTTTAGTGGATGATTCAGGGGTGGATACCTCATATGGATCATCCCTAAATTCTCTTCACCTTCCTCTAAGTAATGTTACGTGGGACTGGAAATCATATAAATATTTAACAATTCTAGCTCATAAAGGATATTTCGAAACTCCTCAGAGGAAGACACTTCGTCTTCTGGATCTTTAGACACCCTTATGTTAAATTTCAGGGGAAGGATAATTCACGTTGAGTTCCCTATGCCCCATCCTATCTTATCATAAGAGAAGGTACGAGCCAATTCGCAAAGGAGGGATATTGCTAGAGATTTCATTTTGACTTGCCTGCATACGTTAGGTAATGAGCCTAGTGATGTTGAGGTGTTGGAACATTTAAATCTTAGATGTCGTCTAGGTGCGTTAATGTATGATTCTGTAGATGCAAAAGTAGTGGGTGCTTCCTTGGCTATGAGCATTAAGGTCACTTTAAGAGATGTTAAAATTATGTTCGGTGACTCTTCAGAGTGGTCAATTCTTAAAATTCTAGGAGAAAAGAGGGTATGTCATTCTTTAGATGACTGCATGATTCCATTCCATGAATGATTGTTTACAAGAGTATGGCTCTGACTGCCTTTTTTGAATTTGAGGTAACAATCTTTAAACATTTAAAATTTGCCCATTCCCATATTCATTCGGGGTCTTAAGCCTATATAAGGGTATTTCAACTGTGTTCTAAGTGCAAAACTCAAAAGCCCTATATTAGTTTTTTTTATCTTTTCGCTCAAAGTGCATGTCCCCTAATAACTTTCGTAACTAGTGACTTCTTAAGCTTCATATGATCATCCATTGGTTTGGATCCTTTACTCTGGACAAAGACAATTTCTTGAGACGTTTTCTCTTGGTTAAGCCCCCACCCTACAACTCTTTCTATCTTCGGCTATATCCCTATTGTTTCTCCCTAATACTCTTGAGCTTCGTATTTGAAGTACTGGTCTAAGACCCATTTTAACTGAGGTCTTGGCTCCTATTGTACCCTTCCAGGTTCTATTTATCCAAAATAGGTAATAATGAAGAGGGAAATGCAATCTTGGTTTCAGGGACTTGCCTATGAGGATAGGTTCGACCCTAGTGAGGTGCCTCCGGCTGAAGTGAGGAAAAAACAGATTGATACTCATGCTATCTTGAGTGTAACGAATCTTGATGAGAGAAGGATGATTTTTTTGTGAGAGCGGTGTCTTCATGATTTTTTTTACATGTGTGATTTCGTTTTGTATATATCGTGGATATAATAGCAAGTTGAACATGTTCTACAACCTTGTTGATGCCCAAGGCATTACGACTGTGGTAAATACTGGAACTTTTGTTTCTCCCCCCTACTACTCAGACCCCTTCTCCTACCTCGGTTGTAGAAGCTTTGACTCGTATGCTCGAGGTGAACTGTCTTGTGGATGCCGCATCCACTTTGATGGAGGGAAACAAACTTCACCTTCGGTTTCTATCAAAAGGGCTCGAAAAGTGGAACGACAATCTCCTCATACTGGGTGTTCTCTAAAACAGACTCGGGTCATTAAGGACGACGCTTCTGGAGAGGTGAACCCTTTTATAAAGATAATGGAAATCTTCTCTTCCCATATTCCAAGAACGTCTAAAGAGGCAGTTGTTATGGTCTCGACATCAGATTTATCCTTCATAAAAAAATATCCCTGAAGGAGGTAAGATGGAAATGGTCTTTGAACTTGTCCACGTCATTTTTAAAGTTGCTTCTATTTTTTCTCTCGTTTCTATAGGATGAGGTGATATCTTAGCTTGGGCAGTCCCTTCAAGGAGAGGGATGCCTGGAAAGGGAATATGAAAGCTATGAAGCTGAAGCACACTAATATTCAAAAGGATCTAGTTGCGTTACTAGAGGAAGTTAAGGTTGCTAACTCTTTGTAAAAGTAGTGAGAATACGTGGCTCTCCCTCGGCTCTGGCGGATCGTGTGACCAAACTAGAGGGTTTTATTAAAGATGTAGAGAAATGGTACAAGGATGATTCTGATTCTATTGAGGAGAAAGTTCGCCAGGTGGAAGAGCACTGTAAAACTACTACTTAGGAAACAAATGATTTAATGATGTTATTCATTAGACTATATGGAATATGCTCAGTGTGTGAGAATGAGTCGTGGAGGAGGCGAGGAAGTTCTTCCCTAATGATGAAATTTTTCCTAAGCTCTTGATCCTTTTAAGTATGTTCGACTTGATGTTTCTTCTATTTGTCTTTTTTATTTCCTGCAATATTTCTCAGGCTATTATGCCTGGGGTGTTACGATATTTAATATTTAATGGAATAATTTACCTTGATGCTTCATACACTATTAACTTTAGAGATTTGCGTTGATCTTTTCTTTAACATTATCGATGTTTACAAATTGTTGTAGCTTCGAGCTTGCTCTTTTACCTTGTAAAGTCTTAATTAGTTTTTAAGTTTAGGTTGGACAGTGTTCACTAACCACGGTGAGACATCTGTATAGGGCGTGAGAGCCTTGACTATTTTTCACTTTACAAAAGAAACATCACACTTGACTATAATGAGCTAATGAGAATGCCTCTGGAACTTTCTTACTTTATTGCAATTCGATGCATTAAATGATGTCGACTATCATTTTTGGTTGCTACATTTACTCATTGTCTTTAGCATTTCTTGTAATAGTATATATATATATATATATATATATATATATATATATATATATATATATATATATATATATATATATATATATATATATATATATATATATATATATATATATATATATATATATATATATATATATATATATATATATATATATATATATATATATATATATATATATATATATATATATATATATATATATATATATATATATATATATATATATGTCAAAATAGAGGTTATTCAGTCATATTTTGTATTGTGCTATGCGTTACAAATGACAGAGCTCCATTCAATACACAATTGGACAACTCCACCACCTACGCCTTGGAATTGGCTATATCTGAGGGGGGGGGGGGGGGGGGGAGGGTTATGCTAGCTACGCAAAATTGCATTTAATAGGCCTCGAATGTGAGGTGTAAGAATCTCAAAATGGCTTTAAGTTTGTATCAGATATGCATATGGACATGGAATATTGCTTAAGCCGTATTAGAATCACATAGATGTGATGATTATGTATCAAATACATATTTGTGTGGGCAGTGCGTTTAAAACCTTATCATAATCACATAGATGCTTTAAGTCTGTATCAGATACACAATAGGGTACATGATGTGTTTAAGCTATATCAAATTTGAAGACATGCTTTAAGTATGTATTGGATACACAACCAGCTTGGTCTATGATTAAGCGGTAACAAAATTGCAAAAGTGTGTTAAGTGTGTATCAGAAACGTATTCATAGACTTTATCTTTAACCTCTTTTATATATATATATATATATATATATATATATATATATATATATATATATATATATATATATATATATATATATATATATATATATATATATATATATATATATATATATATATATATATATATATATATATATATGAATGTATATATTGCCTTGAGTTATTCTACTGAGGCATGTTTGGAAGGTCGGCTGTTCCGAGGAGTGTAACTTGAGGCCAACCTTTGGTTTTGGGCTCGTCGGATCACTCTATCTGATGCTTTAATGAGGCACTTTTTGATCACCATGGTTAACATTCCCTGATTCCTTCCAACTCTGAAGTGGGTATCTAACTTAAGCAGGTCCAGGATCCACGTGTGGCAAATCTAGCTTTTTGGTCGGCTTTCCTCAAATCCATAATTATGGTCAGATATGGGGGTGTTCCTTGATGGGTCTGTCTAGTATTTTCTTTGAAACGGGGATGCAAAGTTCTTGTTACATACTGCTATCGACTAGTCTCCTTCTAACTAAGATCCCGAATATATTTCTTTGAATACTCTTGGTGTGATTAAATACGAAATAATGGCATCTTGAAGGTGTTGCCTCGTTAAACGCGAGGACAGAGCTAAGTCAGAAGAAGAATTGTGAATTTCCTGCTCAATTTTTATGGAAATCACCTTTAGACACCGACGCAACCCTAGATCCGGGTCTGAGAGTCTTCCTTTGCTATTCTACGGAGTTCTCTAGGAGATCAAATAATTGAATTCTGAATAATTAGGACAGAAGCAATGGTTGACAAATTTTCATCTTCATTCTTGAACGTTTTTTAATTATGAGTTATGAGGAAGCTGCAAATAGTGAAGATGGAGAATGACCCCAAATAATGGAAAACGTAGGAATTACAAGTCGAATTCTCTTGATTCAGTAACTTGAAGAGGTTACGAATTAGAAAATCGGAGAACTGGATCTGAACTGCAAGAGTCTAGATCTGGAATTTCTGAGTTTGTTTGATGGTGTTTTATGAAGTGAATGTGATTTTTGTGGATGACGGAGAAATCAGAAGTGCATTCTAACATACGACACCACTATTCTGTTTGGGAACCAAAAATTGATGTTCCAGCTTCACGAAGGAACCAAAAATTATGAGAGTTAGATAAATGTTGATCTTGAACGGTGGCTCCAATTTCCTTTACGGTGGTGTAGGGTGGACATGCATTATAATGAGGGAAGAACTTCACTAGTTCCTCAAACTTTGCAGCATACTCAGCTACCATCATGTTTCCTTGCTTAAGCTTGAGAAATTCAATCTCCTTAGTACGCATATCTTTAGGAAAGTATTTCTCAAGGAATTTCAGCATGAACACAACCTAAGTTATCTCAGCACCAACAACTTCTAGTCTCTAGCAAGTGTTATCCCACTAGTCCTCAGCTTCCTCAAAAAATATATAAGTACCAAACAATACCTTCTGCTCTTCAATACATACCATCACTCAGAATATCTTCTCGATCTCTTTGAGCCACACCTGAGCACCATCCGGATTATACTTGCCCTTGAACGTCGACAGATTATTCCTTTAAAATTTTCCCAAACCACGAATATCATCACCTGCCTGATTCTGCTGTTCGTGTAGTACTTGAGCCGCTGGCTTCAAAGAATCAGCAATAGCACGATCATTTCTTCCATCCATTCTAAACAACATCGGATAAACATTAGAAGAAATAATGCATCAACAGTGTATACCCATATGTCGCGTACTAGGGACTCAAGTACATTACAAGACCTGGCCAGATGGACCGACCCAGTCTTATATAACTAATGTAACACCCTTCTAAACCCCACATATAGTTATCAAATATTTAATTAAAATCACAACCACAAGGGTGTCACACACATGACTAACACATCCTGCTCCGTAACACGGGTTACAAAAAAACATTTTACACCTGTCATCGCATGCTCGCTTACATTTTAAAGTATCATCATAGTGGAACCATTATCAAATCATTTAAAACATAATGATTGCAACTCAATATGTTTAGTCTCATAAACTTCAACTTTCATAACGCGACAAAAAGAGTTGTATAAATCAGCTCAACAACCCCATCAGTTGTAATACTTCAACATAAACATGACACAAGAAGCTAAACAAGTGTTCCCAACCTGATGTAATATAATCAGAGCAACACACTTCTAATTAAACAATAAACTAAGAAGCGATTCCATGAGCTGGCTTCCACTTACTTCAGCAAAGCTACTCTTGAGCCTCTACACGATGCACATGTAAAGGAAACATTTAAATAGAAGGGGTGAGAATTCTTTTCAATATTAAACTGTATATGATGTAAAATAGAGTGTAACATATACACAATCATGCACAACACATATCAAATTCTCACACCCAAATCATCATAAACATAATACACAACAACATCTATCTTTAACAACATACGCAACAACATTATCATCACACAAAATCATATTCCACGCATACATTTCATTCATGTTATGGAACTCATGACACTGTAGCATCGATTTGTGTGATGCAAACACTACCGCTTCTGGTGCTACTTTCTAATTTCTATATTTATCCTAGAAGCTTAAAAGGAAGAAGAATATATCTTAAACTAACCCTGCACGTAAGTGTTTTCCCTACAAATGTGAAGAGATTTAGAATCGGGGGTTGGTTATACAAAGGGAAGCTATTAACACCCAGAGTATCTATGTAATCTATAGGAACATGTATTTACATTTTTTTTACTGTTTGAATTGCTTTCTTGAGTCTATTTGCTATCAGGTGGGGAAAGTTTCTCCTTTTGGAATGGTTGAGGAAATGTTTTTTGTTGTTTGAGGGTTTTCTATTGTTTTTGGAAAGGTATCTGGACCTAAGAGTTTTGATTAATGCGCTCCCTAAGATTTTGCAATCTTATGCCTACGCATTCCCGTAAAGAGATTTGAGGAAATCAAAGCATTCATAGTTCCTCCTATTCTATGGGAGGAAAAAAGTTTGGTGTCTTGTTCAAAGCCCAAGATTGAAGCTAAAAAGTGTTTGTGTCTTATTCAAAGCCCAAGATTGAAGCTAAAAGAGTATTTGTTTCTTGTTCAAAGCCCAAGATTGAAGTTAAAAGAGTATTTGTGTCTTGCTTAAAGCCCAAGATTGAAGCTAAAAGAGTATTTGTGTCTTGTTCAAAGCCCAAGGTTGAAGCTAAGAGAGTAATTGAGAGAGAATTTTTCATCTTTAAAGGGAGATATCTTCACCTGTTCATCATAATCATTGAAGGATTAATTATAAGGGAATTTGCTTTAACTGGGATGTGTGGAATCTAGTAATGTCACATCTTCCTTTATAAGAGAGTTTAAATGTCATGAAGGAAGAAACTTTAACTCAGCTTAGAGAAATGCTACTTTTTCCTTTATGAATCTTTGCATGCTAAGAAAGGGACATTGGCTTGGATGTGTAGAATCCAGAGGCTTGCCACTTACATTACTTAGATGAAAGAGAATTTTTAGCCATGATAAGGGAGGGACTCCAACTTGGATTGTGAATCAACAAGTGTGCCACTTACATCAATTATCTGGAAAAAAGGTTTAATTGCTTGTCTTGAAATGTGATGTATAGAGGAAATATCCTCCTATAGAGAGGACTCAGAGTCTCATCTGTGGGGATATTGAATTATGTGCGTTGATCAAAGCCCAAAGTTGAAGATAAAAAAGAGAGGTTTAACTGACTCAAATGGGAGAGTATTATATATGTCTTGTACAAAGCCCAAGATTGAGGCTTACTGGGGAAAATCTTTATATGAAGCCTAAGAGGAGGCTGAGGGAATTTAAGTGGAGACTGACTCTTGCTGAGGAAAATTAAATCCAAGAGTAGGTTCCAACTGCTCTGAGGAATCAAAAGAGAAGGAAGTTTGAGGGTATTTGTATGAAGCTCAAGAGAAGGATAGGGATGCTTCTAGGAAGTATGTGGGTCCTTATATGAAGCTCAAGAGGAGGCTAGGGAATTTAGACTATCCAAGTCTTAAGAAGAGTTCAAGAAAGGTTTCATCAGGAAAATCCTTTCTTTATTAAACTGTTCCATGACTAAAAGGGTTAAAGAAGAGGTTTCACCAGGAAATAATCCTCTCTTTATTGAATTTTTCCAAGGTTGAATTAATTGAACAAAGCCCAAGAGGAAGTTGACTGTATTCGGAAGAATAATTTCTTTGTACAGGGGGAAGGGGAACTAATTGTTTGAACTAAGTTATACTGATTGACAATGATCCTATGGTTTGAACTAGTCTAAACTAAGGATGATTTAAATGCTAAGAGAAGCTTAACAAGATATGTACAAGTATATATACAAAGATATGAACACGTATATAAACAAGTATGGATTGAATTGAAAAAAAAGGTGGTGGGTCTTATACTTTGAATAGAGGCTCAAGTGTATTGTGATTGATTAGACATTTTCTTCAAGACTTAGTTAGGGTTTTGAGAAATTGAAGAAAGTTTTGACTTTGAAGATGACTTGATCTTTAAGTAAACAGAGGTGTTGGGTCTTACACTTTAGATAGAGGCTCATGGTTGTTTGTATCCTATATAAAGCCCAGGATGAATGAGTCTAAAAGGTTTCCTATTTACAAAAGGGTGTTGGGTCTTACACTCTATCAGAAGCCCAGGGTTATTGTTTAAAACAAAGCTTATGTACAAAGAGATGGGACTTACACTCCTAATAGAGGCCCATATAATTTTGAAAACACAATGATTTTGAAAACTGAGAGAAAGGACTTATACTTATAGTAAAGGCCCTAAAAATGTTTATTTATGTATAAAGGGATGAGACTTACACTCTATTAATTTAGACTAGTTCAAACCATAGGATCATTGTCAATCAGTAATTGTGAAAAGTGAAACGGGACTTATACTATAGCAGAGGCTCATATGATTTGGTTTATTTACAAAGAGGTTTGGGTCTTACACTCTAATAGAGGCCTAGATGTTTTGAAAACAAGTTTGAAAGATTGAATCAAAGGGACCCTAATTTCATTTTTAAAAGGAATTTTTCAAACAAATTCAATGGAAAAAGTATAATTTTATCAAATGAATCCATTAATCATATTATAAACAATGATTAAGGTTTGTGAAAAAGGAGATTTTATCCACATGAATATTTAAAATCATTTTGGTTTAAGAAAAATCAAAGAAAGAAATTATTTTAAAAGTATTTAAAACAATTTGAAATAATATTTTTAATATATTAAATATATATCAAAATAAAAATTATTTTTGTGATTTTTTGTGGACTAAATTAGTAGGGTATTTAAATAACATATATGAAAAAAAAAAGGGGGATTAGAAATAATTAATTTGATAGGAAAAATCAATATTTGAAATTATTTTTAAAAATAATTAAAAATAATATATTAAATATATTAAAAATATATCAAATATAAAATCTTTTTTTTATTTTTTGTGTGAATAAATTATTTAAATAGGTGTATGATTTTTGTGCAAAAATGCATTTGAAAATAATCAAAATTGGATGTAGAAAATAATTTTTGAAAGTAATATGAAAATATTAAAAATATTTACAAATTAAAAAATTTGAAATATGGTGCGAAGAACATCTTCTTCTTCCTCGCGCCAGCTAGATGTAAAATGTAACACCCTTTTCTACCCCATAATTATTATGGCAAAATTACACATATTTCAGAGTAAATAAATAAATCTCAATAAAAAGCTATTGAAAGGGCGTACATTTCTCAATGTCATCAAAATAGGTCAATACTCCGTAACTACGGGTTTTCCTCAAAATACATTAAACAACATAAAACAGCGGAACTCAAAGCATAAATCAAGGTTTTTCCTCATAAGAGAAATTTAGCAAAATAACTTAAAGGTATAAAGTTTAACCCAAGGAACCGAACTCAATGTTACATATCAGAGCAAGACCCTCTAAGTTAACCATAAAGGCTAACGACTCTAAAACTTCAAAAATAACTCCTCGACGGCATCCACAGCTAAACCTGGTCATCTGCATGTTATCCACGTGGAGGTAACATTCAAACAGGAAGAGTGAGTAAAACAATTCATAATATTCAATGTATAACAATTAATGCATAAACGGAACCATAATTATATACAACATATTCATATTCCTCAAATATGTCTCGAAGGCCACAATGTCATAATTTATACAAAAAGGCTCATAAATGCAAATCCAACATAGACTCAATACATGTTGTACCAATCATCACAGTGCAATGGACACTGGGCCATCAACCCTCCATAGATCCCCATCAATAGGATCGATTCTGCTAGAGAACCGGAGTACATCAAAATACTTCACATCCGCACAATGGGATTGAAGCCAAAGTAATCGAGGTCCTGAACCGAAGTTCGGATGCACATGAATGCATGACACACACGTTACAAATCATCCTCATAACAACATCATAGGTGCATCATCATTCATCATATTCATCATCATCAAACGTCATAGCTCATCATCATAATTATCATCATACGTCACGTCGTCATAGCACATCATAATAATCATCATCACACATCATATCATCATAATAATCATCATCACACATCATGTCATCATATAATTCCATCATAATAATCATCACCGCACATCATAGAAATCATCATATAATCATGTACAAATCACATAGAGCTCATAGTCATACTCATATTAACCCATCATGTTATCACATATTAATTCATAATATTATCTCATATTAATTCATCAAATAATACTCGCGGTAATCCTCACACTATCACCTATTAATCACATAAACTTCCTAGTCCAACTCATGTTAACTCATTACAGGAATCACATAATCAAACATCACGACATCGCTGCACACGATCAACATTCGCGGAATTCTGCTACGTTCGCTGACATGTTCGCTAGGCGAGTTTCTTCGCTAGGAGAAGGATTATACGCTAGGCGAGTCTGGAAACAGCATGGTTCGCTAGGCGAACAATACGATGACAGCAAATTCTGCTATGCACCAGAACTGATTTCCACCCAAAAATTCATACGATTCACTTATCCAATGCCCCTAAAACATCCCTAAGTCATCCCTAAGGTCCTACGACGATAAAGGCACAAAACCTATGGTTCATTAGGCCAATCCCGGAACATATTCAGCCCTAAATTACAATTTCCCTACAATTGCTCCGAAGGCATCATAATTTCTCATATCACATATCCCTATCCCTTATGGTCAAACATATAGTAATCTAAGGTTTCGGCCACAAGGCCTAAGGTTTCCTAATTCTCATATCAAATATTCAGTGATACATACCACTAGCCATAACCTCAGAGTCCTATCATTAATTCCCCTAATTTTCCCACAATCAGCCCAAAGTACCTCAAATCTTAAATCAACCATAAACACATCGAAAGACATACATGGAAAATCATGAAAAGCTATACTCTTCATACCTTAAACGTTGATTCAAAGCCTTCACGAATTTGTCAGAGAATCTTTCAAGCTTCCGCCTCCAATTTCCTCTTCAGAGTTCTCTTGGTCTCAATTCTTCACGGTTAACACAAAAATGAATCCTAAAACCCTTTAGAACTCTCTTTTTGTTAAACCTAGACTTGGGCCAAATAATTGGGCTTTCTCCATTATACCCTCACTTACTCCTCTCAATTGTCCCAATTACCATTCTTTCACTATTATTTATTTTAATTCATAATAATATTAATAAATTAATATTATATACTATCAATTAAATAAATAACCCACAAATTGCATTAATTCTCAATAATCCACAAAACACCGAAAATCACTGAAAACACCCAAAATACGAATATTCTCAATTAAATAAATTAACTGAAATATTCCTATTAAATTTGGGGTGTTGCAACTCTCCCCCACTTAAAAGAATTTTCGCCCTCGAAAATTACCTCAAGGAATAGAGTCGGATACGACTCCCTCAACTGATCTCCACACTCCCAAATCCAACTTTCTCCAGCTGGTCCTCCCAAAACTACCTTCACCAAGGGAATCTCTTTACCTCGAAGTTGCTTCTCGTTCATCAATCCGAACTAGCAACGCTCCAACAATCAGATTATCTCTCACTTGTACACCATCCATCGGAATTAATGTACTTCCTCAACTTAGACACATGAAACACATCAGGCAATTTTCACAAGCGACAGCGGTAAAACAGTCTATCATGCTATTTTCCCCATGCTTCCGCTGCGCCATTCTGATACAGATCGACAAAACACGGCGTGTGCTTCCGAGAATTCAAAGTTCGACCAACACCAGTTACCGTCGTAACTCTCAAAAAACGTCTTCTCTTGGATCCTCTTGATCTTTTCAGTCGTCTCTTGCACAATCTCATATCCGAGTACCACACTCTCGCCTGACTCATACTAACACAAAAGAGTCTTATACCTCCTACCATACAAAGCTTCATACGATGCCATTCCGATACTAGAATGATAACTGTTATTGTAGGTAAACTCAATCAACGAAAATTAAATATCCCCCGATCCATCTTGCTTCAACACACAAGCTCTCAACAAGTCCTCTACAGACTGGATAGTTCTCTCTGTCTGTCCATCCGTCTGTGGATGATAGGCAGAGTTCAACTTCAACATGGTACCCAAAGCATCTGCAACTCCCCCAAAATCTCGATGTAAATCCTAGATTTCCATCTGATACAATATTCGATGATATCTCATACAACTTCACAACTTCCTCAATATAAATCTCAGCTAGCTTCAACATAGAATGATTAATCCTCATTGGTATAAAATGAGCTGATCTAGTCAACCTATCCAAAATCACCCAAATTGAATCATATCCTTCTCACAGTCTTCAGAAAACCCGACACAAAATCCATGGAAATACTATCCCATTTCCACTCTGGAATATTCAACGGTTGCGTCAGACCCAACAGTCTCTGATGTTCAATCTTCAACCTCTGGCAAGTCTAACCAGCATATACAAACTCAACCACTTCTTTCTTTATCCCTGGCTACCAAAACAATTTCCTCAAATTTGAGTACCTCTTCATAGCACCGGGATGGATACTCAATCCACTTAAATGTCCTTCCTTAAGAATACTCTTCTTCAACTCAATAATATCTGGAACACAAACTCTATCACGACATCTCATGATACCATTTCCATTAATCCGTAAATCAGCTCTTCGACTTTGATCCATCAAATTCAACCGATCTACCAACTCAAATCAGATTTTTGACCTTCTCGAATCTCATCAAGAATTCCACTAGTAAGGTTCAACATACTAAGCTTAACTCCATAAGAAGTCTCTTTACAAACCAAACTCATATCACAAAATTGATCAATCAGTTCTAACTCTTTTACCATCGTCATCGGTATATGCAAGATTTCTAAATCAATGCATCAGCTACCACGTCTGTTTTACCCGAATGGTAATTCAACCCAAAACCATCATCCTTCAGAAGTCCCAACCATCTCTTCTTCCTCATATTCAACTCTTCCTGATCAAGGAAATAATCCAAACTCTTATGATCACTAAACATCTCAAATCTCAAACCAAACAAATAATACCTCCAAAGTTTCGGCACAAACACAACAACAACCAACTCTAAATCACGCGTCAGATAATTCCTCTTATGTACCTTAAGTTGCCTTAAAGCATAAGCTAAACTTGTTGATGCTGCATTAACACACCTCCCAATCCCATCAACGAAGCATCACAATGTACCACAATGGTTCTGTCGAATTCGGTAAAATCAAACTTGAGCTGTTGTCAGTCTTCTCAAAAGCTCTTGCAACTTTTCTTCATACTTTGCATCCCAAATCAAAAGCTTGAACCTTTCTAGTCCATTGCTTCAATGGCAAAGGTGACTTGGAAAAATCCTTCAATGAATTCCAATAACAATCTGCCAACCCAAGAAAACTTCTAATCTCAAATACAGGCTTTTGGAGCTTCCCATTGCTATACAACTTCAACCTTCGTCATATCAACCACAAACTTGCCCAAATAAGTATGTAAAATCCTATTCATACTCTACAAACTCACATGGTGCATTAGTCACACCCAAATGGCACTACTAAATACTCATCATGTCCATACCCCGTTCCAAAATTAGTCTCTTGAATATCTTCAGCCCCCACACGAATCTGATGATACCTAATTCTCGAATCTATCTTACTGGACACACTTGTAACAACCAACTGATCCATCAAATCATCAATCCTTGGAAGTGAACACTTATTCTCGATAGTCACCTTGTTCACTTGTCTATAATCCACACAAAGCCTTACAGAACCTTCTTCCTTCATAATCAACAAAACTGGTGCACCCCACGGTGACACACCCGAACGAAAGAATCTCTTCTCAAAACAATTCTTCCAGTTAACTTTTCAACTCTTTTAATCCCAATGCGGACACACAACATGGAACCATCAATACCGGACTAGTTCTAGGAACTAAGTCGATCGCAACTCCACCTCACATTCCGACAGTAAATCACTTATCTCATCAGGAAAAACCTTCGAACAATAATAATTAATTGGCAAACCACCAACTTCCCCACTTTCATCAACACTCACAGTTTCCATCAAAATAAACATCTCGACACCATCTTGCACTGACTTATCAAAACCATCTGTAAGCACTTAGCTTAACCCAAAGCAATTCACTGCTCACGCCATCTAAGCTTGCCAGACACGTCTATCCCATCCAACATGACTCCGTCCACTATCAACAAGAGATTAAGGGTGATCAGTCTCTCAAGTTGTCAATAGACAGCCGAAAATCATGATGGGGTATAAACCATATTTACCAAACTATAAGAGCGTTCATCGACACACTGAGCCACCTCTCCACACTTGCAGCATCCTGGAGAAGCACAAGCTTCTCCCCCACTTGATTCGTTCCCACTTCTGCAGACAAAGGTTAGAAAACAAACGTGTACCGACAGTGTTTTCACACACATGTCACAAACAAGGGATCAAACAACATTAGACAACTTGGCCAGACGAACCAACCTGCTCTGATACCACTAATGTAACACCCTTTTCTACCTCACAATTATTATAGCAAAATTACACAGATTTTAGAGTATATAAATAAATTTCAATAAAAAGCCACCAAAAGGGCATACATTTCTCAATGTCATCAAAATAGGTCAATACTCTGTAACTACGGGTTTTCCCCAAAATACATTAAACAAAATAAAACAGCGGAACTCAAAGCATAAATCAAGGTTGTTCCTCATAAGGGAAAGTTAGCAGGATAACTCAATGGTATAAAGTTTAACCCAAGGAACCCAACCCGATGTTACATATCAAAGCAAGACCCTCTAAGTTAACCATAAAGGCTAACGACTCTAAAACTTCAAAAATAACTCCTCGACGGCATCCACAGCTAAACCTGGTCATTTGCACTTTACCCACGTGGAGGTAACATTCAAACAGGCAGGGTGAGTAAAGTAATTCATAATAATCAATGTATAACAATTAATGCATAAACAGAACCATAATTATATTTAACACATTCATATTCCTCAAATATGCCTCGAAGGCCACAACGTCATAATTTATACAAAAAGGATCATAAATGCAAATGAAACATAGACTCAATGCATGTGGTACCAATCATCATAGTGCGATGGACACTGGGCCATCAACCCTCCATAGATCCCCATCAATAAGATCGATTCTGCTAGAGAATCGGAGCACATCAAAATACTTCACATCCGCACAGTGGGATTGAAGCCAAAGTAATCGAGGTCCTGAACCCAAGTCCGGATGCACATGAATGCATGACGTACACGTCACAAATCATCCTCATAACAACATCATAGGTGCATCATCATTCATCGTATTCATCATCATCAAACGTCATAGCTCATCATCATAATCATCATCATATATAACGTCGTCATAACACATCATAATAATCATCATCACACATCATATCATCATAATAATCATCCTCACACATCATGTCATCATATAATTCCATCATAATAATCATCACCACACATCATAGAAATCATCATATAATCATGTACAAATCACATAGAGCTCATAGTCATACTCATATTAACCCATCATGTTATCACATATTAATTCATAATATTATTTCATATTATCTCATATTAATTCATCAAATTATACTCGCGGTAATCCTCACACTATCACCTATTAATCACATAAACTTTCTAGTACTAATCATGTTAACTCATCACAGGAATCACAAAATCAAACATCACGGCATCGCTGCACACGATCAACATTCGCGAAACTCGGCTATGTTCGCTGGCATGTTTGCTAGGCGAGTCTGGGGCGAGTTTCTTGGCTAGGCGAAGGATTATTCGCTAGGCGAGTCTGGAAATAGCATGGTTTGCTAGGCGAAGCTTTCTTCGCTAGGAGAACAGTACGATGACAACAAATTCTGCTACGCACCAGAACTGATTTCCACCCAAAATCTCATATGATTCACTTACCTAATGCCCCCAAAACATCCCTAAATCATCCCTAAGATCCTACGACGATAAAGGCACAAAACCTACGGTTCATTAGGCCAATCCCGAAACATATTCAGCCCTAAATTACAATTGCTCCGAAGGCATCATAATTTCTTATATCACATATCCCTATCCCTTATGGTCAGACATATAGTAATCTAAGGTTTCGGCCACAAGGCCTAAAGTTTCCTAATTCTCATATCAAATATTCAGTGATACATACCACTAGCCATAACCTCAGAGTCCTATCATCAATTCCCCTAATTTTCCCACAATCAACCCAAAGTACCTTAAATCTTAAATCAACCATAAACATATCGAAAGGCATACATGGAAAATCATGAAAAGCTATACTCCCCATACCTTAAACGTTGATTCAAAGCCTTCACGAATCTGTCAGAGAATCTTTCAAGCTTCCGCCTCCAATTTCCTCTTCAGAGTTCTCTTGGCCTCAATTCTTCACGGTTAACACAAAAATGAATCCTAAAATCCTTCAGAACTCTCTTTTTGTCAAACCTAGACTTGGGCCAAACAATTGGGCTTTCTCCATTATACCCTCACTTACTCCTCTCAATTGTCCCAATTACCATTCTTTCACTATTATTTATTTTAATTCATAATAATATTAATAAATTAATATTATATACTATCAATTAAATAAATAACCCACAAATTGCATTAATTCTCAATAATCCACAAAACACCGAAAATCATCGAAAACACCCAAAATACGAATATTCTCAATTAAATAAATTAACTGAAATATTCCGATTAAATTTGGGGTGTTACATAAAACCTCTCTAATCTCTCTCAATTCTAATGAAATTTAATGATGTAAACATCAAACTTGCTCGCTTTTGAACAAGGAACTCAATGGTACCAATTAATTTCATTTCTTTTAAGTGTGGAGTGAGTTATCCAGTGATGAACATATGAAACCTAATTTTTGCTAGAACACTATGAAATCCTATACACGATTGATACATAGCAATTTATTAAGGTAAAATATTCTATATAAGTGCAGAAACATGTTGGTAACTTAAAATATCAAAAATGATGCATGTTCCATGGAGTTTCGGAAGTTCAGGCTTACCTGTGCAAGAGGAAATCAAATCCTTAGGTGTAGGTGTTACATATGTGAAATAATGACCTAGACAGCTTCTCTAGACCTCAAGGAATGTATTCATGTGTTTAGAATGGTTGGAAACCTTCTGGATTGGTGGGCTCGAATCCAACTGCAGCTGGCATAGGATGAATTATGATCTTGATAAATTTGATGTTACAGATGATGTTTGAGTGTTTGGCTCACTCATATATGACATATGTGAGGTGTCTGAATCATTTGTTTAAGCTAAGAAGCTCTGATTTTGAAAACACGATTCTCACTTTTAAGAATTTTGAATTTTGGAGCAAAAGCAAGAAAGGAGAGAACACAAGTGTTGTGTTGTTTTAATGTGTCTAGAATGATCAGAAATGCCTTCTATTTATAGGAGAATGAATTTGTCTTGGCTGAATAGTGATAGCTTGAAGATTGGCTTGAATTCAAAGGTTTTGGCAAGATGTATCATTGCCCCTCACACAACGCACCATAGCTCTCTACATGGCTAGCTTATCTTTTGACTCATTCCACATTCCTCGGATGTTTTTATTGTTTTTTATGTGAGCATCTTGACTGAAAATAGTACCTTTATTGAATGTGCACTATTGCACATAAATGCCTTTGAATTCAAGGCATAATGGTGACAAAATCCATTAATCCAATTTGAGATACCTCTTGACCCTTTGACCCAATTTTGCACGTTTTTGGTGACTCATTGTGATCCATGTTGAATTGGTATGATCATGATCATTGCACTTGACTCCAAAATCGTGTAGTGCAAGAAATGACCAAAACTGGTTTTGCAAAACAGTTTGCAACAAGGTGTATTGATCCCTCCATAATTCTTTGCTCAAGTGGAGTTTGATGATGTTATTGTACTCTTTGGAAAGCTCATATGATTTACTTCAACTTTGATGTTTACATTTGGTCTTGATTCATCTTGGATCATAATGAAAAATGTCCTTGAAAATTGATGTTTCATGCTGAAAACTTGGCAGAATTTTCACTAAGTGTTAAGGTTCAAAACATCATGAAACCTTAACTTCATGGCCTTGTAACTCAAAACCTATGCATTTTTTGGGGGTGCTTCTGCGTTACAATCTTGTTGTATGTAATAAGATCTATCATTTGAGCTTTGGATGCGAAAAAATGGTTGCATGGATCACAAGTTATGGCCTTGCAAAGTTGGATAAAAACCACGTTCCTTCCATAACTTTGTGAAATTTCAAGTTTCTCAAGGTTGCCCTTTTTGCAAGTAACCTCACTTTTCTTGATTTTTCTTGATTGCTCATGATCCAGATCACAAGTTAACATTGTTCTTAACTTAAAGAGGCCATGTTTGCCAAAAAAATCCCAAAAGTCAAACTTGACTTTGATCATAGTTGACTTTTTACATTAGATAAAACTTGAACTTTGTGACCCTTTATAAAATCAAGTCCTTGGGATAAACTGAACCTAATGGATGGATTTTAAAGGTATTTTTGAGTGCCTTGAATCATGTTCGAAGGTTTGAGATCATGTCTTGGTCAAACGTCAAAGGTATGGTTGTCTTTTTCTCAAGAACCCTAGTTTATGGTCCAGATGAATTTGAATCCTTGTATTTCTTATGAATCAAGTTCTTTGAATCAATCCAATATTGTTAATGGATAAATATGATGTATTTGAGGTCCTTGAAACATATCTTGAGGTCTTGGATCATGCCTTACTCCAAAAGTCAACCTAGGGACTGAATTAGGTCAAAACCTTAATTCCTGATTTTTTTTATAGATGCAACCCCTGAGGCTATTTTGAACTTATGAAGGGACTTATGAGGTTATTTTGAGCTTTTTGAATCATATATTGAAGTATTGGTTCATGCCTAGATGAAAACTTCACTTTGGAAGCCTTGGTCGACCAAAACCCTAATTTGGTGACACTGATGGTCTTGAGGATTAATTAACTTGGAATGGTGTAATCTTGTGTTAGATACTTGATGAAATAAACCTCTTGATCCTACATGCATGTTTGAGAGGCTTGACAAGTTGAAGATCATGTCAATTCTTGATTGATCATTTGCTTGAATGCTCTGAGAGGGCTCAAAACCTTAATCCTTGGTTAAGGTGAATACTCAATAATCTTTAAGAAGATTGGTGAGGTATGAAAATAAATTCATAGTATGGTGATAATTTTCATAATAATGTAAAGTCTTGTGGTCAAAATTTAGGGTATGACAGACACCAATAACGACTGATATGCATGTGGTACTGTAGCACCCCAAAATTTGCCTCGTCATTTCTTGATTTACTGGCTTATGTTTCTTTGTATTTTAAATTTCTGCATATCATAGCATTGGTTCTCGATACATGGGATCAAGGGGTTCCTGTGGCTCAGAGTTCACTTTTATTGCAAGAGTTCAAACAGTGAGCACAGAGGCTCCGACATTTATTTTTCCCAGCAATCGGGAAATCGATTTTATTTTATTCAACAGTTTATTTTTAGCTCAGGAGACAGTGTACAAGCTATTTCAAGCATTCTCACAGTTATAATATCCAAGGGCAAGTTTCATAGGTTTAACAGAGATCAGAACAGATGGTAACTGATGATTACGCAAGTTTCCCTCCACATGGTGCCAAAATTGTCATTTTTTGAATGTGGTAATCGGTTACCACATATGGGTAACCGGTTACCTCAGGAGAAATTTACAAAGATATTCAAATTTTCAGAACTGCAGAACTTCCAACCATTTTCAACCCTTGATTTCACATGTGCATCATTGGAAGGATCTAGAATTGATTCAACTTTCACCATTTCCCTCCAAATTTCAAACACTCATTTCCTAATCCCACTCCTAATTTCCATTCTAAACACTAATCCACACTTCAAACCATACTTTGTTCCTAACCTATAGCTTATTTAAGTGGATTTTCTCCAAACCACACTCATTCACACCAATTCACTCTCATTTTCATCTCAAATTTTAGAATCTGTTCTCAAACTCTCTGAACTTTCTCTTAACTTTTTTACTCCCAAAACCTCCATTAAAGCTCTTTTCACTTGAGTTCATTGATTTTTCATTGGAATCCTTGAATTCTAGAGTTAAACTTCTTTCATTCATCTCCATTATCTTCAATTCATCACTCAATTTTCATTTGGATTTGGATCTGATTCTTGAAGCAAGATTTGAAGTTCTTTTTGGATCAATTTTGGCCTCATCTTGCTTGTTCTTCACTTCTACTATAAGGAAGCTCTTGGATCTTGAAGATTCCCTGGGTTTCTAGCTTGAATTTATTAATTTACAATGAATCAACACTTACCAAAGCAAATCTCAGCTTTGAAGGTTGGTTAATTCTAGAACCAATTCTGTTTTGAGCTTATTTGAATAACCACAATGTAGATCCATGGATTTTTCTGCATTTTGATTCATTTGTTTGGATTTGATCTTTGTGATTTGTGATCTCAATGTTTGATCAAGTTTAATTGATGTTTGATCACTGATTCTTGATATTAAATTCATGCATAATTGATTACTTATTCATTTGGGTGTTTGGATAAGTTGTTGGCTGCTAAAAAGTGATTTTGGAAGCTGATTTTTGGCCACTAACACAGTGGTAAGTTACCTGAATGTGGTAACCGATTACCCTGCCTACTTTTCACATTTTTGGACATTTTTTAAGGGGTAACCGGTTACCTGATTCTGGTAACCCGTTACCACTGGGACAATTTGCCTTTTTCTTGCACTTTCCTGCTTGTTTGGGATCTTTTTCACCTCTAAACTTCATGGGTTGATATGATGCATTTATGTGGATTTTTTTTGACATATCTCATCATTCTTGAATGTTTAATTTGGATATTTCGACATGTGAATTCCGGTTTTTGTTTGAATGTTTAACATGTTCATGATGCTTAATTGATGCAATGATCGCATGCTTTGCTTACTTATGTCACGTTAATTGATTATCATTGATGATTATCTTGTTGGATTTACGATACATGTTTGCGTTTGCTTCCGATTCCATTTATTGCATGTTCGTTTGATCGTTCGGTCGTTTGATTTGAATTTAAAAACATGATGATCTTGTTGATTTCTTGTTGATGCAATGTTGTTGATCAATCGTGTTTGGTTGTTGAAGCATGTCCATACTTGCATGATGTTTGTTCATGATTGGTATGTACTCTTGATTAATTGCATTCACACATGCTTGCTGCCCTGCTTTTCACAGCTGTTCTTATTCTGAATTTTTGCATGTCGTCTTTGCTTCCTTGCTTGCTACCTGCCTTTTACACTTGCTTTTGTGTTAAACATGTGTTGTTATAGGCTATCTTGCTTGTGTGCTAGATTTTACCGTTGTTTTATGCAGGAAGCGTTGTTGTAGCTGCTGTTTTTACCTTGCTTTCTTGTTTTTTTTGCTTTGACTTTGCATGTTCCCTTAGGATTCTTATTCCAATTTAACTTTAGATCAAATTTGGAGTAGGATAGACATTAGGAGTGCAATCCATGCATGATAATAAGTAGGCTAGTCCTTTTAAACGTCAACCTTAGGTCCATCTTTTGCATGCTAACAGTAGGATAGAATTTCCTTTCGCATCCCGACCTTAGGACCACTTTGCATGACAATTTTAGGGCCAAGTTTCTAACTTATCTAACTTATCTAATAAATACGATGAACATTGTGCGCCATGAGCCTTAAGCATATGGAAAATGATGAGTGATGGGTCTTCTCTCACTTTTCTAAAGTGTTTAGTTTATGTCCCGTCTGGGGCAATATGCGACGTATTCGTTCCTATATCATAGTCTTTAGTGCAATGTGAATCTCAAACAAATTCAAATCACTTTTGTCGCAACTGCGAAAAACACTCGGCAGAAAACAGAAGAGTCACCACCTTTCTTTATTTATCCCAAAGAGAGGAAAAGGAAACAATCGGAAAAACCTAACGAAAAGGGATAAGGTTGGTCATCGCAACCAAGTCCTGGATTCGGGAGTCGGTTACGCAAGGGGAAGTTATTAGCATCCCTCACGTCTGTAGTACTCGATGGGATCCATGCTTGTTATCTATCTAAGGGTGTGTTTAAACTATCTACGCTACAGGATCACATGACAAAAAGAAAAGAAAAGAGACTCGGCAGAGCATCGCCGCTCTGTGCCTACGTATTCCCTCGTGCAATGGGAAAGTCAGAGTCAACGTAGTTCGGCTAACTACGGGCGAAAGGGGGGAAGGTTGCTCGCCAAGACATCACGTCTTGTGCCTACGTACTCTCAACAGGTATGAGAGATCAGAGTAAACGTAATTCGGGCTGACATGAAACCACAGGTTGATTAAGTGTTTTAACCGAGTAGGGTTAAACCTCCGCTCCAGCAATTAGGGACAAAGCCTGTTTGCGGTAGAACCAAAGCTTAACAACACTCTTTTCTGAAAATGAGGTTTCTGATTAATCCCGAAGGAAAAAGGTTTGATGTTTTTGTTTGTGTTTTTTAGTGAATTGAATTAATTCGGTTTGTGATTCACGTTGCACTAAAGACTATGACCTAGGAGCGAAAGTGTCGCATATCGTCCAAAGGACATATACTAACATTCTAGAAAATTGAGAGACAATCACCCAATCATCATTTCCTAAGTAACTTAAGGCTCGTAGCATACAACATTCATTAGCCTTTATTATGTGTTTTGAAAATGTTTGAAGATGAGGAGAGAAAGGACACACTAAAGGGAGACTAACTCAAACCTAACAGTTGTCATGCAAAGTGGACTTAGAACTGGGATACAAAAGGGAACTACCTAATGTTATCATGCATGGTTTAGCACCTAATGTCTATCATAACCTCTCCTGAATAAGAGAGATTAAAGATCCTAAGGGAAGAAAGATAAAAGAAGAGAAAAAGAAAGGAACATGAAAATGCAATTATGCAAACATAGAATGCACAAATAGGATGAAAGTGAGGGAGGAAATATGTGTGGGGCAGTAGCCTCCACAAGCTCATCTCAACCTCAAACATGCATATGAAAATACAAAATAAGAAGAGAGAAGAAAATGCACAAGATGAGATCACACAACAAGAAGAAAATCACACAAAATGCACCAAAAGTGGGATGAAATGGCCTAAACCAAACAACATCAACCACAATGCCATAAAGCAAAACAAATGAAAGGAAAGCCTAAAACAAAGTGAGGATGGGAGGCTATATAAGGACAACAAGGAACTCATAATATGCACTCAACCATAAGCATCACAAACAAAGTGCAAAAGAAAGCACAAAGAAGTCCTCAAGGATTCATCATTTTAGGTATGCTTCAAGTACCTCCTAAGGAGGGACTAAGCCACCTTAAATGAGACTCCAAGGTCATGGGACATAAGGGAGAATGAGAAAAGAGTGCTCAAAAGCAAAAGCAATCACATCAAGAGAAAATACAAGCACATACACAAAAGAATGCGCACATGCTACATATGAAAACCCTAAATGGAAACTCCAAAAGGAACACAAGTTTGAACAAGCAAAACACAATTTCATGACCTAACATTGAGCAACCAGCAACCTTAACATGTTAGCAACATGAATCAAAAGGAATTGAAGGCTCAAAGGATCCATCAAAGTCATTTCCAAGACAAACTAGGTCAATGTGCATGTATGAACCTCCCTTTGGGGTAACTTGACTTGCAAGTTACCTCAAAATTAGGAAAATGATTCAAAAAGGGCCAAATAAAATGCCACAAGTACTTGGAAGTATTGGAAAACAGAGGCCAAGAAATCATAATCAAAGTCACTTCACAACATCACCATTGAAATTGATTCACAAGGGTGCTCCATTGTGAAGGAGGATTGTCGAGGGTCAAATGAAAGGCTATCAAAGTCAAACCAAAGCTCAATCAAACAGGGGCAAAATGGTCCTCAAAAATCAATCAACTCATCATTGACATGAGGATTGATTTTCAGTCATTGGATCAAAAGGAAGAAGGAGAAACAAATCAAGAACTAAAACATGTCAAGAAATAGTTCAAACAAAACACCTTCAATTGATTATGCCTTTTTTAAATGAAAAATAATTCAAAAAAATAAAATAAAAATTCTAAAAAATAAAAGGCATCTCAAAGTGTCTAGAAAATATTTTTGGGGATTTTTATCAATTGGAGAAGTATTTTTAATTGAATTAATTCTAAACAAATATAAAACAAAATAAAAAAGAAAAGAAAATGAAAATAGAGAAAGAAAAGGTGTGAATAGCAACAAAACAAGGTTTAAAATCTGTGCCACGCATAAAAGGGGGTACGAAAAGCAGTCAAAGCCCAGTCCATCAAGTGTTTAAATGAAACGCAGAGTTTTGAGTGACTCTCATGTGGTGAGTCAACGCAAGCTCACGGTGAGACTCATTCTAGGCAGTTAGATTATTTGGTCATCAAATCTAAGGGATCAGGCAAACACACGTGGCTCTAAAGGAGTTCAAACATGGCTGAATGGAGGGAGAAACACAGACACCGGAGCACGGCGGCTCCGGTCGTCTTCTCCAGTTACACAAAACTCCAGGTGGAACTCAACTTCACCAAAACACGCAAATGAATAGTCAAAACTCATCGACAATCTTCCTAGATCACGAATCCAAGCTCAAATTTCAATAATCATGCATAAATAAGCCAAATCGAAGAGAACAAGAATTGAGCTCAAAACAAAAAATGCAACAAACAAGCACAACAATGATCCAGCATTTGCCTACATGAGTAGGACTTCAGAATGCAACAAAAATGGAGTGAAATAGGTACATGATGAGTGAGAATTTTGGATCTGAAGCTTACCTAACGGAATCTCTCCGTTGGAGCTTCTCAGTGGCCCAAGCTTGATGAAAATGGTCCAGACACGTTCCAATTCACTTGGGGAAGAAGGAGGAAGCTTCAATTCTGCTTGAAATTGCTCAATTCAGGATTCACGATTTTGAAATTTTGCTTGCTTGAACTTTGCTCTTCTTCAATTCCATGAAAATGCCTCTAATGAATGCTCAGAAATGATTTACACATTATATATGTTGGATATATGAGCTAACGGAGGCCCAAATGCAGCTCAATTGTGTGAATTGGTGAAATGCCCAAATTCAATTTTTGAGTTTCATGCACACATAAAACTCCCCATAATTGCCTTTTTTTCATTCAAAATGCTTGCTGGGAGTGTATATTGATCCAATGGCGAAGAATTGTTCCTCAATTTGATCTTATGGTGTGATTTGCATATGTTACTTCCACTTGAAGCAAGCATGAAAATGGCCATGAAAAAGAGCTCAATTTGCAAATCCAAAATTGGCATTGTGTTTGGAATGATTTGTGGACTCAAAAAATCCATAAGCTTGCCTTGTAATGATTAAAAATCAATTAATTGCATTTTATGGCTTTTAATTCTTTTTCCATGAAAATTCCTTCACCAATTCTTCAATCCAAGCCAAATCAATGATAGGTTGATGTTTGATGATAGAATTGACCTCATTTGAAGCAAGTTTGATGTTGAAAAGATTTCCATTTGAGGTGTGCAAGGTTGTGAAATGGACCTATAATGAAAATGACCTGTCATCTTACTTTCCCAAAATACCCCTGCCTTGCAAGCTACATATCTTGAGCTCTACAAATCAGATGAAATACTTATAGTACTTTTTGGAAAGCTAAGATCATGAGAAACAAATTTCATGTTTGGGTCAAAGTGAGTAGATACATCCTTTTAGGTCAAAAATGTCTTGGAAGTTGGTTGACTTTTGTTGACCAAAATCATATTCATCTGATGGCCTGTAACTTGTCAGCATCATAAATTGAGTTCTAGAAATCCGATGAAAGACTTCTAGTATTCAAAAGAAAGCTAGAAGCATGCTCTACACGTTTCATGTTAGGGTCAAGATGAGATGAGACTTGTATCTTGAGATATGTGGTCTTGAAGTTGGACACTAAATAGGGGATTTTACACTAAGAACCCTAATTTAGTAACCTCTCACACTCTTGATTCTTGATAAATTGATCTTGAAATGATATACTAGACATATCAAAACAACATTCCATGATCACAAAGACTTGGAATTGAGTCTTAATCTCCTTCAATTTCACAGTTGACTTAGGGGTTGACCAGTTGGGTAAGCTCTACCATGTCCCTCAAAGAACTCAATTAGCTTCCTCAACATCCCATATCCATAATCATGAATTCAAAAACCTCTGATGATCCCCAATCGGCCTCCAAGTCAGGAGATAATCCACATACATCCATCAATTCTTTCAAAGAGCATTGACCACCTCTTGATGACTTTGATAAGCACTCATGCTTGAGTAGACCTATTTCTTAGGATCAAAACCCTTGGCAACCTTCTCTTGTTATGCACACCTCTCTTGATCCCCTGTTAAATGAACAATGCTATGTAATACAAGTGCTAGAAGAAAAATGAAATGAAACATAAACCAAGTTAAGAAAAGGTTGGTCAAATTTTGGGGTGCAACAACTTCACTAAAACTCACAAACAAAAGTCAAACATTTTAATCCTTTGGGATGGTTGTTTTAAACTCATTTTCAGAAAAGAGTACGTTACTTTTCTGTTCTACCGCAAATAAGCGTCGACCCTAACTGCTGGAATGGGAACTTAACGTCACTCATAAAAAACACTTAACCAACCTGTGGTTTCCTAGTTACCCGAATCACGTTTGCTCTGATTTATCATACCAGATGAGGATACGTAGGCACAAGACAGCGATGTCTTGGCGAGCAACCTTCCCCCATCACCCGTAGTTTTTTGAACTACATTAACTCTGACTTTCCCATTGCACGAGGGAATACGTAGGCATAGGATGGTGATGTTCTATGGAGTCTCTTTCTTTTTCTTTGTTCTCGTTTCCGTTTAGTAGTAACATTTTTATATAACATACCTTTTAATTAGACAACAAGTGTGGATCCTGTTGAGTACAACGGACGTGAGGGGTGATCATACCTTCCCCTTACATAATCGACTCCCGAACCTAAGATTTAGTTGCGATGACCTTGTCTTCTCCTTTCTTTTAGGTTTTCTTTGATTGTTTCCTTTCCCTCTCTTGGGATAAATAACGTTCGGTGGAAACTCTTCTATTTTTCGCAGTTGCGACATGTACCATTCATGAACACTCAGGTTCATCTCCCATTCGATCCCCACCATAGGACCAGAGCATACTAAATCGTTACCAACACCATAGGTAAAACTTCACCGATTCCCACCTGAAACCGACTACTCGCTCCTGACCCCCATGGGACCAGAGCATACAAAAATTAGAACGAAGCCCATACACTGTGATGCATGACTCAATAACATGCACTATCACCACAAGATTCACCAAAAGGATCCCCATACACATCTCATCATTTATGCATCACATCATTCATCATGCAACAATTAATTAGTGTTACAACGTCAATAACATCAACCAACAACATCAACTCATCACCACCTTAATAACATCATCATAACATCATTAACATAACAACATCATTATCACACAACAGTATTACAACAATGCAATAATTCATCAACCAAACATATGCACAAACACATTTATCGACACAGTAGGCACGTGAAAAAATATTCAAACATTTCACCAATCTCTACCACATTATATAACTGAGTGTTATCTTTCCATCGCTTCAAACGACACATCATTTGAATATACGAATCAAAAGTTATGGCTAGAATCATCGAACAATGCAAGACGAACATTCTGGCAGTTATGTGTCGACGCATAACATGTACAGGTCGGTGCATAACATGTACAGATCGACGTATGTGCCTAATTTTTAATGCTTGTATCATTTTATTTGATGTGATAACTTCATGTGTCGACTCATAACATTTACAGGTCGAGTCATGACCTATACAGACACATGCATCGAACAGGTCGACACATGACCTTCATAGGTCGACGCATACTCCTATGTTTTTGTCCAAAAAAGTGTTTTTAATTATCCAAACACTACCTTATATAAAAATAACTTATTTTACAAAAAAAAATTGTCATAGTACTCTAAATTCCTACTGCTATCACACCCTAAACTCATATATTATTTTATGGATACTTGGATCAACAACACATTACAACAATATCATCATATTTATCATCTCTAAATCATCGATTTCCATCAAGTTCAATATGATTCAAGCACATTACAATAGAAACACATCAATACACACGATTACAATTAATATTACAACACCGACATATCAATACACATGGTTATAATTCATATCATTGCATATAAAAACAGTATTATCATCACCAATCAAAAGGATAACAAATCATATGGAAGATTATGAGTCCCACCACTTTACCCTTGCATCATACCCCTTATTATTGAAAGAATTTCCCATCCTTACCTGAATTCCTTGCAAAAATATGAAGCGGATCCTTCACTTTCTTCCTCTAGATCACCTTTAGCCTCTTGCCCTAGCCTTCCTCCTCTTTTCTCCAAGTTTTTACGTAAGATGAATTCTAACCTTTTTTCCCAATTCCTCATTTTCTAGTAAACCAATTTCTCCCATTAGGCTTTCCTTATACTACTCTTAATTTAACTTTGTAATTACCACCTCGCCCTCAAAATCTCTACACACTTCTTTCTTCTTATCATTTTATTATTCCAAAAATTTATTTATTTATTTAATTAAATAAACTCTTATTTTACTATTTAATATAATAAAAATAGTTAAACATTATTCTTCAATTACTAAGACAACTCCAAATTTTTCTACTCACTTCTATCACCCCTCTATACCTCTAAAAAAATATACATACCCCACAAACACCCAACAATAAAATAATCATTAGAAATAAAAAATTTTAACAAATAAATTATACCAAAACATCTAATCATAAAAACAAGGTGTTACACACAACACATATCCCCACGTGCAACTATTTCACCTGTATAGACCGCACCACAATTTTCTAACACTTTTGCAGGTACCTCTTATGGGACCAGACATAGTACACTTGATGATGTGATTCATGAGATGCTCTCTTAAAATTTCATCGATGTTGAGCGTGACACACTATTCTATGCCATGTATCCGCATCAACTTGAGATGATGGAGCAAATGTGATCCATGCAGGTTTCACATATTGCCATGCATGCATTGCAGACTTCCATAGAGCATATCCACCAAGAGATACTAGAGCACCTCTAGTTTGTGCAACCAGTTGAAGATAACCATAATTATCGGATGGATTCCATATCTCAGTAGTTGGCTAGCTTGCAAGTTTAGTTGAGTGAGAGACAAGAATATAATGGTCTTGGTGGATTTGTGTGTGGTGGATATGGTTGAGGCGCACATAACCGTGGGGGTTATGGTCAAGGAGGAGGCCAAGGTCGAGGCATGCATTGATCCCTATATGCCAGATTATGGTTTCCTCTCTTCCACTTTTATCAAAACATTGAGCACAATGTTCAATTCAAGTTGGAGGAGGAACTCTATTGCTTTCCTTTAGATTTATTTCTTCCTGGTTTAGCTTTATTGCTTTCTAGTTTAATTACTTAGGGTTTTACCGCTTTCTAGTTTAATTGTTTTCCAGTTTTGTTATTTGAATTGTTAGTTGAGTCAATGCATGTGTTGTCGAGTCTTTATGTGTTGTTCTCTATTTGTTGTTAACTTTCCCTAAATTATTATTTAAAAATAACTAATGCAAAAAAATTAAATACAAAAATTAACCCAAGCATAAAAACAGAAGAAAACAAATCCGAGAAATTAGTACCATTAAAATAAATTTTAACTAAATGCAGTTCAAAATCATTCGGTTTTTGAATTTGAAACAAATGAGAATGATAAAAATATTGAATAGAAAATATAAAAAATACTTTCTTTTTTTTTCAAATATCAACTTATAGTTTTGCTTTCATTCTCTTTTCCAGTTTTTGTTTTGAGCTTCTGCTTAAAGGAGGAAAAAACTTTATTATAAATTATATAATAAACATGCAAAAAACAACATGTCTATAAAATTGTGAGAAAAACAAATTTCGTTGTAGCTTAAAAAAAAAAGATCTACCAGTAAAAGTTATAAAAAAAATCCTCAAACTTATAGATCCATAATCACCTTAATAACCAAACACAAGTAATTTTTTAAAGTTTTAAAAATAAATAGAGAAAAAAAAAGAGATATACTTACACTTTATTAGCATCAAAGAAGATAGAGAGCACTAAAGTGAACCCAATATTTAGTGGAAAGATGAATACTAAGAAAATATTAAATATATAATTCATTGTTTTAAAAATATTAGATTTGATTTTGAAAGATCACATTTGATTTAAAAAGATTAGATTAGATATTTTTGCGTTTTTATAATTTGGGCTTTACCTTGAAATGTAAGTTAATCTAAATCTATAAATAGAGAAGAATCTTTTATCATTGTAACTAATCAAGTTTGATAATCACGGTTTTGCAGTTGCAAAATGATAATAAAATTCCACAGTTGTGGGCAGAGAGTTACTCTGCACAGAAAAGGGGTTTGAGAAAGTAGGGAAAAAATAGATTATTATATAAGAAGAACAATGTAAAAAAGAAGAAGAATAAACAAAAAGAAGATTTTCTATCTTGAGAGAAGTCAAATTTCTTGTTCAAAATTTGAAAAAAGAAGGATGCATGTTTGTGTGAGATAGAAAATAATACTTTCAAAGTTTGAGTATGTGCTTGAGTTGATTTTGAAGAAGTTGAAGAATGATAAAATGAATATTGAGCTATGGAGTCAAAGAGAGAAAAGATGAATGCGAGGATGAAGTGACAGAGAGAAAAGAAAGCGTCGGTAGAGAAGTAAAAATAGAGATTTTGGACCGATTTTGTGGGTGTCCAAAAATTGCATTGGGAAACGAAAATGGGTGAAAAGTGAAGATCATAAAGTTTATTTCAAACTAAAAGTTGTACATATAGGAGTTATTATTTAAAAAGTGGAAGTAAATGGAATTGATAGTAAACCATATCATTAGAAGTGTTAATTTTATTGTAAAAACCAATATTTGGACACAAAATATTCTCAAATCGATGAAGTGGCAATTTTATAGGAAATGGCAAAAGTGATTTTTCTAAGACATTAAATTTTCTTACATTATAGATGGGCCAATTTATAGTTTACGATGCAAAAAAGTCAAATGCTGAAAATCTATTATAACTTATCTATTTTCTCCGACTCATTAAAAAAAATGACATATTTCGGTTCTTAAAAAAAAAATAGATGTGTTGACTTTAATAATAAAATTAGAGGAATGCTGACGAGTGCTCCAGAGACACTAGTTAAGAGATTAAAATGATATGTTGAGCATTATTTAAGAGATTAAAAATACATGTTTTTTTAAATATATGTGTATTCAATGTATTGAAAACAGAAATGCTCAACTTATTTAAATAATATTGTGTGTATTCAATAAACTGAACATAACATGTTTTCTTTTTTTTAGAATTCTTAACAAGTGTCCCAGAATACTAGTTAGCGTGACCCATAAAATTAATACTCTTTTTGTCATAAAATAAGTGTCATACTTGACACTTTCACATAGATTAAAAAATATAATAAAAAATAATAATAATTTTACCAAATTATTTTTATCAATTATTGGTATATTCAAATTAATATTAAAGATTAATTGAAATACACGGTCAAGTGTAAAACTATTTTACATGGTCATCCAATTAGAATGAGTAGTTTTAACATGTGAGAAGAGAGAAACATGGAAGAAGTAGCTATTAAAATTATTTAATTGTAATTTAATATTTTTAATTTTTAATTTCATAATTATGTGTCAAAATAATTCATTCTAATTGGATGACAGGGTATTCCAATTAATCTCTTAATATTAATACAAAGTGAGAAAACAATACATTAAGAGTATTAATTAAATGATATATTAAAAAATTAAAATTAAAATTGCATTGGTAAAGATAAACTGGCAAATATATTGGGACAAATCATTTTTTTAAAGTGATAAATATTTTGGGACAAATTATTTTTATAAATACGACAATTATTTTAGGATGGGTGTATCATTTATTAGAATATTTTTATCAATTCTAATTAGGTTTAACTGTAATTTTGTTCCCCTATTTTGCTTTTTTTTTTGTTAAATTTTGGTCTCTATTTTAAAAATCATAATTTTGATCCATTTTCTAAATTTTGTGTTGGACTTTGATTCATTTTTGGAACTAAAATTCAACACAAAAATTTTAAAAATGAACCAAAATTGTAATATTAAAATAGGAGATCACAATTTAAAAAAAAAAAAGTAAAAGAAGAGGAACAAAATTACAATTAAGCCTTATAAATAATAGAGTAGTTGAATAATAAAATAAAAATTAATAAATAGAAATATAATAGTAGAAAAATAATAATAAATAATATATTAATATTATAAAGGGACAATTATTTTGAGATCAAGATATATACAAATAAAACATTTTTTATAATAATGAGAGAGAATATAACTTTTAGCCAACTAAATCAAAGAGCTTTAAGACTAACAATTACAGTATATTACCTCTGATTATATATATATATATATATATATATATATATATATATATATATATATATATATATATATATATATATATATATATATATATATATATATATATATATATATATATATATATATATATATATATATATATATATATATATATATATATATATATATATATATATTATTTTTTAAATTTATTAAATAATTAATATATTTAAATTGTATTATAACAAGATACATTAATTATTCTATAAATTTAGAAGAAGAAATTTATAACATTGATTATCACCCTATAAATCCTCTATATTTTTTCCATAATTGTCACCACTATAGTTTATAGTTGTCAAAATAGTCTATCCAGTCCAAAATCGACAGCCTCTGACGGATCTCAGATTTTTTAGAGTTTGATCAAAACAACTCTGTTATAATATGAATTCGAAAATTATTATCTGAGTTTGGTCCTAGATAAGTTTCGGATTACTCTAGTCCTAGATAAGTTTCAGATTACTTGGTCTTAAATGAGCTTTTTTTTTTAATAAAAAATAAAAATAAAAATTTTATAATATTTATCATAAATGAAATTAAAAATTATATTGTTTTAAGTATTATATTATCTTTATAAATACTATAATATGTTTTTAAATACAACACATGTTTAAATCCTATAAAACAATATTTGAATATTTATCATAAGAGAAATTACTAAAATACAAGTATTGATTATATTAATATATAAAATTTAAAATAGAAATATTGAATAGAATATAGATAAAATTTAGTGAAGTCAAAAAATTAATATATTATTTTAAAATAAAATAATATAAAAATTAATATATTTTTTATAAAATTTATAATTATATATATTTAATGGGCTATTCACGGTTTATATGGACTAGGTTAGATAGTAGATTCTTAAAAATTAAATTAAAAAACTCTCAAGAAAATATGAATTCTAATTTTAAATTCTAAACCTTATAATTTTTCAAACCAAAGTGACTGATTTATATGAGCTAGCCCAATCTAACATCTTTACTTACCACAATCATCCGTATAAAAGTAAAAACAGGACATAACAATTTTGAGCCATTCATCTTAAATAAGTGGACACTTAGAGACTAAAATGTGTGATAAATAAAAAAGAACAGTAATTTTATTAAATTATTTTTATTAATTATTAACGTATTTGAATTAGCATTAATATAAAATTATAAAATAATAAATTAAAAATATTAATGAGTGCGTATAATTAAAAAAAAAAAAATTAGAATTGTATTAGTAAACTAAAATAATAAGTATTTTAGAATAAATGTGGTATGTTGGAAATCTCTGGCAAGTTTAATTTTATCCATTGTTACACTAATAATCATAATCTTATATATGTAATTTTAATACAAACAATGGGGTACGAATATTTGAAAGGGTGAGTACATACTTACTACATATATACAAAGTAACCAACATCTTCCAACTCTTCTTCATTCTTGCTTTCCTCTTCTCTTCACATCACTGAAGTTAACTCATAAACAAATTTATATGCTATATTATCCACACATTTTTTATTTTCTCATATTTAAATAATTAACACAGTAGTAATTGCTTACCTCATAGGTGCAGTGTTGACGAACAATTGTTTGATTCATCATACTCACCAAAACCTCGCATGTTAATTTAGCCTGTTATGTTACATCATTAATATTAAATTTAATATAACCCATAAACTAACTCTAATTATTATTAATTATTATTAAAAAATGATTTACCTTAATGGGAAAGTGAAAGAAGAAAATCCCCATTTTGCCCCTAACTTGACTAACCGTATCAAATGGCACAGTACCCTTAGCCAAATCCTCCAGCAACAACAATATCTCCGGCAACACACCGATACCGGAAAACTCCGCGTCAGCATCCACAAACGAAGAACCCATAGCCCTCACGTGACCGTTCTCCGACGTCACGTGCCCTAGTGGCTTCCCTCTATAAGACACGGCCACGTCAACCGCACCGAAGTCCATGGAATACACGTCAGCGTTTTGCACTCTCAGCGTGAGGAGCATGGAGATGTCTACGGTGATGTGCGGCACACGGTGTACCTTAATCTTCTTCAGTTTCAACCGTACGATCTTGAGGTATGGATCCGACGGCCAGAAAATGTATACGGTGGTGAATAAGAGTAGAAGACTCACCGTGCAGGTGACTCGAAAGCGGTAGGAGAAAACAATGTGGTTTTGTTCCGTACGAGGTTGGCATGGCCATAGGAGATTAGTGTAAGAAGAGTAACATGTTTCTTTGGAGATTTTCATGGCTTTTCTTTAAGAGCTAGCATGAAAATTTAATTTGAAGATGGTACGTACTAAATAAGTGATTATTTTCAGGTTGGTGTAGGAAATTGTGGTGGTGTTTCCTATTTTTTGTTTGTCTAAGTTTGATTTGTCTTTTCTCCTTTTTCTTTGGATTAAATTAAATGCTTCTTAAGTCATCCACTTCTCTTGTGTTTTAAGTACACGTTAAAATGGCTTTTCATTCTTCACCTTTGATATAAGGTAGCATCTTAAAAACTTGGTTTTGATTAAATTTGGATTTATTTAAATAATTGAAAGAATAATTTGGATTAGGCAAATTCTGCATTTGAAAGAACTTACAAGTTTGAGGAAAAGACTATTTCAGTTTTTAAAATTTGATTTTAATACAAAATGTGAGAGAGGTGGATATATCTGAATTTATTGGGGACAGAATTTAAGTTTCATTGTTCATTTCGGTTGTAGATCAGGAAAGTAAACAAACATTTATTTGTGAATCGGATTTAGCTATAGAGAGGATAAATCTTATGTATATAAATATTATGCATTTGTTGTTGCTTCATTATCTTATAATCAAAGGTGTTTATAATAATAATACTAACACTTAAAGGGTTTAAATAGTTGAACTTTAAATACACTTTTTATTCTTCTATTTTTTATTTTTTAATTTCTTTATTTTAAAATTCAGTATTTTAATCTCAACTTTATTTCTTTTAAGTTTTTTTAATCTTCCTCCAATTTTAGATACGTGGTAGTGGTGACTGATTTTTTTTTTTAATGTTGTAGTAATGATTATTAGAAAATTTACTCATTAAGGGGTCTGAATACACAAGTCAAACTAATAGTGAGTGTATAGAGAAAGAACATGCATCCATATATGACGTGAATGAGGAAGTCACTAATGATTCTAAAAAATAATCATCAAGTAAAAATGAAAAAGAAGTCTCAAATGAGGGGGGGCCTTAGAACATGCCACGCATAAGACAACCTCCAAATTATCTAAAAAACTATGATTGTGGCAAATTAAACATAAACCTGTTGGCTGAAGACTTAGCCAACTAACCTCGACAAAAGGTAAGAAGTCGACTAACCATCTGCATAAAGAACGAAGGTCGACAATACTAAATACGACCAACATCACCCCCGATTCGACAGTATGGGGGCGCACATCGACAAGAGCTGTGTCGATCGACACAGAGAAGAAGCCAGCTAAAAGCACTCTCGACAGGAGAACTTAGAAGATTGGCGGGAAGCCCGTTTGAAATGAGAACGTGGAGGTAGTTCCCAAAGACATGGGGTGCCACGTGGCGCATCCTGAAGCCCTTTGGCAGTTACTTTATATATGCCTATATAAAGCAAGAATTTGGAGGAGAGAGTGGTGTCTTTTGTCAGTATTGGAAGAAAAACACTCTGAGTACCGTGCTATAGAGAAAAGAGTTCACTTTGTCACTCCAAAATGTACGAATACGTCCAAATGTCTTTTTTCCTGTACTTTTCCATTTTACTTTAAGTCCTTGTTCCAGTCTACTTTAAGTTATATTTTAAATTTACCCAGTATTTTAGGCATTTAAGCCTTTGTATCAGAATATACACCAAAATCTTGTCTTTTACAGTGCCTAGTCTTTGAAATTGAAAGTGCACCATTATCCAAGCAAATAACGCGCCTAAAACTAAAAACCGTCCTGGGACTAGTTTGGCCAGTCCCGCAAGCAAATCCGCGTAGGAAGGCCAGAGGTTGTTCATGCGAAAACCGCGTATGAACAAATTGGCACATCTGGTGGGACCCCTGTTTTTAGGTGTATGTAGTTACGTAGCGGAAAGATGGCGACGTCGCGACCAAGCGAAGAAACGTCTTTGCAAGGAAACATATCTTCTTCGCCAGGGGCGGTGCTGGGCACGGGACCCATGACAACCGTCACTTCGACCGTTGGCACCACGCCACTTGCGACTCTCAGTCGAACGGACGCACGGCTTGCTACAACCGGGATCGACTGTCAACGGCCCCCAAACTTTAACACTTAGGCAGGGGAGAGAATTCAACCTCCGCATTTTCGCCATACAGAAGCCTAGGCCCTGTGACCCAGCAGGGAGGAGGGCCACCAGGATTTGGAACAGTTTCCCACGCGATACCAACATTTACTACTAGCTCTGTCGCGGCTATGCGTCAGCAGATGGACGAAAGTAACCACGATATGGTACATATGTTAACACAACAGATTGGTACCGTTATAAGGCCTTTGATACAGTACTCGACGCATAGTTACCAACAATTAGCCACCCAGATGGCACGAATAGGAGATTTTCTAGGAGCACCTAGGAACATGGGAGGACAAACTCCTCCAAATCATCCCGACACGCAGGGTCGACAAAATGAGCCCGTCGAAGAAGAGGTCCAAGTCCCTGAGGTTGACCGGATTCCTCAGATGGCCCAGAGACCCCCCATAATCTTGGTCCGCAGGGACCAAGATCCCGACAACATAGTCCGACAGGTTAGAAATGAGAACCTTGGAGGCGAAGCTAATCTGGAGGCCATGGTAGAATGCATCATGGTTCGAAATGGCGCGAACCCTAGCCTTTGACGGCCCGCCTACACGTCCCCATTTCCAAATTTTGTGTTGCAAACTGAGTTACCAAAGGGTTGGAAAGTCCCTAAATTCACTAAGTTTGTGGGCGAGACAGAGGAATCCACTGTCGAACATGTGGCCCGCTATCAGACAGAGGCCGGGGACATAGCGAATAACGAGGATTTGAAAATGAAATATTTTCCAGGGTCCCTCACAAAAAATGCGTTTACATGATTCACTTTATTACCCTCACATTCGGTCCATGCATGGGCACAGTTAGAGAGATTGTTCCATGAACAATTTTATATGGCGTAATCAAAGATCAGTTTGAAGGAATTAGCTAGCGTAAAAAGGAAAACCGTGGAATCTGTAGATCAGTACTTGAATAGGTTCCGACTGTTGAAAGTGTGTTGCTTCACACAAGTCCCCGAATACGAATTAGTCGAAATAGCGGCGGGAGGATTAGATTATTTCATTAGGAAAAAACTAGATACACAATATTTAAGAGATATGGCACAACTGGCTGACCGCGTCCGACAGGTCGAACGTTTGAGAAATGAGAAATCACAAACCAGTAGATGCCGTAAGAAAGAAAAGGTGGCCTTTATGGCTACCGACGGATATTCGTCGGATGAAGAGGAATTCGTCGAAGATAATATGTTAACGTAGTTGAGCTGACCGCTAGACCTCCATATGCGTGTAAGGTCCCAAAGCCGTCGAACGGAAAAAATCCAGTCGAAACGAAAAAGACGGACAAGTATATCGCGAAAACATAATTTTTTGATGTGTCTAAGTGTAATGAGATATTTGACGTATTAGTCAAAGATGGTCAAATATCGTCCCTGCTGGGGCAAAAGATCCCCCTCTAGAACAAAAGAAAAATAGGGGATTTTGTAAATTTCATAACTTCCTTGGTCATAAAACTTCTCAATGTGTTCTTTTTAGGGATTTGGTGCAAAAGGCGTTGAAGAAAGGAAGATTGCAGTTCGGAGAGCGACCAAAAATGCAGGTGGATACGAATCCTCTGAAAATGGAAGAAGCTCTCTACTCTAAAGTAGCAGACTGCATGATGATCAAGGCTACTGATGGCCTCAAAGAACAAGTAGCAGACTGCATGGTGATCGAAGCTACTGAAGGCTTCGACAGCAAGATGAAGATGGACTTCGAGGAAGTCTACCCTAAGGCTGGAGAGAGTTTGGCAGAATTTCAGAACAAATGCAGAATCAATGCCTCTACAGCCGCCCTATGCCTCAGGTGTCATGTTGTTTTCGACCAAAAAGCGGCGGACCATGTCAAGGCAGACAAAATGTCAACTCCCAAGTTCATATTCGACAAGGACGACACTCCTCGACGCACTCAAGAGTACCGGAGACTGTTCCAGCCTGAAAAACCCAGGACTTTTGTACCTCCGTCAGATATCTCACGGACCAATGGATGGCCCCTATGAACCAAAAAGGGAGCAAAAGGCCGAAGTGGAAGGTTTTAGAGGTGGAAAAGGAGGTTGGGGCCTCTGTCAAGAATACTGAGTCAAAAGTTTATATGGTGTCTCCCAATTACAAAGGCAAGAACCCGATAACGCGAACCCAATAGAGACGACATCAGCGAAATAAGAAGGCGGCTAGGGAAGCGTCAACCTTGCAGCTACGCCAGGCTAAAAATCCTGAATCGAAGGATCAATCATCAAGAACCATATGGGTAAAAAAGGAAAAAGTAATGGCGAGTCAAACCTCAGCGATGACCGTAGAAGTTTTGGGAAACCAGGCAGTAGCATTGACACAGTGGTCGACATTTATAGCCAACTCAGCTGACAAGAAAGAACTAGAATATACCCCGTCGGCAGAGGAAGGTGAACCAGAATATACACCCCAGTCGGATGATGAAGAGTACACTCCGTTGCCATAAGAGGGCGTGGATTTGGACATGTATGACGAAACAAATGAAAGCACATATGGAGATGACTTCATTGTTAGTTGCGGGATCATATCCATTCTCCCTGCGGAGTATGATAGAGTGTCCGAGGTGTCGGAATCGGAAGAGGATTTCTAACCAGACGAAGCTATGGGGGACAAGCCATTATGTTACTACGTGATGAACAGCGGCATGGTAGAGGAAAGGACTGCCATGTTCGAGAGACCTACACCCGGGATGATGTACCATTTAAAGCCATTATTCATAAAGGTGAAGCTCGATGGCATGACAATAAACAAAGTCTTCGTAGACGGAGGAGCGGCAGTTAACTTAATGCCTCACACTATATTTCGGAGAATCGGCAAGACTGAGGTCGACCTCAAGCAGCACAATATGGTTCTGTCCAATTATGAAGGCAAAACCAGCAACATTCTGGGAGTAGTCCAAGTCGAATTAGCTGTGGGAACTACCTCAAGGACGACACTCTTCATGGTCATAAATTCCAAGGCCAACTTTAACCTTTTATTAGGGAGGGAATGGATCCGTGGAGTCGGAGCGGTCCCTTTGACAATGCACCAGCGGTTAATTATCTGGCGGAAAGACGACATCGTAGAAAATATAGAAGCTGATCAGAGTTATTACAGAGTTAAGGAAACCAAAGGAACGAAGAGATCATTCGACCAACTCTTGGAGAATGTGGTTCCTTGTGACGACGAGTCGGGCTCGTATACCTCCGTCAACACCGGACGAATCCTCAACTTAGACCCAGATCATGGTTTCATCTGGGATTCGACGGATCCCCCAACGGAATCATCACGAAGTTGTCCACCGACAGGGTGGCCTCTTATGGATGCAGATGAATACTGAATCAGAAAGTTGGAATCGAATTTTAACCTACGTGGCTGAAAATAAACAAACAGTGGCACTCGAAAAATAAATATGTGAAGGTACCGCTAAAAACATATTTGGCCAAATAGGCCAAACAACAGCTTCGGAAAGCCGGAGGCTCGACTGTATCTACGACGACAAGCATTTGGGGTTCGAAAGGGACCCAACCTTTGATGCGCAAAAGATCCAGGCGCAAGACCCTCTAGAAGAGATCAACTTGGGGAATGGGATTATTAAAAGATTCACGTACGTGAGTACAAAAATTGGTTCAAAGATGAGAGCCAACCTAATCCAGATATTAAGGAATTACAAGGATTGCTTCGCATGGGACTATGACGAGATGCTAGGATTAAGTCGGGAACTGGTATAACACCACCTTCCTATTCGACTTGGCAAGAAACCAGTCAAGCAACAACCACTAAGATTCGCTCCAGAAGTGACCCAAAAAATCAAGAAAGAAATCGAAAGGTTGCTACGAAGTCGATTCATTCGTACGGCAAGATACGTCGAATGGTTGTCGAACAAAGTCCCGGTCGTCAAGAAAAATGGCATGTTGAGAGTCTGCATCGAATTCAGAGACTTGAGCAGTGCAACCCCTAAGGACGAATATTCCATGCCTGTGGCAGAAATGCTAGTCGATTCGACTGACGGTTTTGAGTAATTAAGCATGTTAGATAGATACTCTAGGTACAACCAGATTTTCATATCCGAAGAGGATATTCCTAAAATGGCGTTCTGATGTGCAGGGGCCTTGGGGACATATGAGTGGGTCGTCATGCTGTTCGGTTTGAAGAATGTTGGCGCAACATATCAAAGGGCCATGAATTCTATCTTTCACGACTTCATCGAACTGTTCATGCAGGTCTATATCGACGATATAGTCATCAAATTGTCGGAGGAGGACAATCACCTGGACCACCTCCAACGATCATTCGAAAGGATGAGAAAATATGGATTAAAAATGAATCCATTAAAATGCGCTTTTGTCATGCATGCAGGGGATTTCTTGGGATGTGTAGTACACAAGAAAGGTATCAAAATAAATCACAACAAGACCAAAGCGATTCGAGACCTGGAACCCTCGTTGACAAAGAAGCAACTCCAGTCCCTGTTGGGGAAGGTGAACTTCTTGCAAAGGTTCATATCGAATCTAAGTGGTAAGATCAAAGCATTTTCTCCATTATTAAAAGGCAAGAAGGAAGGCAAGTTCCATTGGGGACGGGCACAACAAGAGTCTTTTGAGGCAATCAAAGAATATTTGGTAAAGCCTTTCGTCTTGCTACCACCAAATGCAAACAAGAGCATGAAGCTATATATTGCAGCGTCCGACATAACTCTAGGGAGCATGTTAGCTCAGGAAGACGATAATGGCGTCGAAAGACCCATTTATTACCTTAGCCGAATGTTGATTGACGCTGAGATTAGGTATTCCATGATTAAAAAGTTATGCCTATGTTTGTATTTTTCATGTATCAAATTAAAGCAATATATTAAACCCGTCGAGGTTCTTGTTTCATCTCATTTCGACGTTATTAAATACATGTTATCGAAACCTATTTTACACAGTCGAGTGGGAAAGTGGGCGTTGGCGCTCACAAAATTCTCCCTTACCTACGTTCCTTTGAGAGCGATGAAAGGGCAAATAGTGGCGAACTTCATAGTAGACCATGTTATGGCGAACCCACCAGTCGAGTTGATTGGCACAAGCCTGTGGAAGTTATACTTTGACGGTTCTAGGCACAAACATGGGGCCGGAATAGGCGTCTTAATCATTTTGCCACAGGGTCACCCGACCAAATTCAAATGTGGGGTCGAAGGAAAATGCTCGAACAATGAAGCAGAATACGAGGCTCTGCTAGCCGGCCTGAAAATCCTCAGGGATTTAGGCGCCAAGAGCATTAGCATTAAAAGTGATTCTGAGTTAGTCATTAAGAAACTCACTGAAGAATACAAGTGCATCAAAGAAAGTTTGGTGAGGTACCTCTCAACCGCCAGAGATCTACTAGGACAATTCGAGGTGGTTGGCATTTCGCACGTGCCTAGGATGGATAATCATGAAGCCAACGAATTGGCGCAAATTGCCTCGGGATATAAGGTGTCGAAGAAGAAACTGAAAGTACTCATTGAAGTTAAGGGCCAGTCAACAGACAAGTCGTTTGAGCATCAGGAAGCTGGGGAAAAGAACTGTCGGTCGGGAATAGGGAACATCGGTAGGCACCATGGCGCGATCTTGGCGATCGACGAATTGTCTCCGACAGATTGGTAAAAACCGTTGGTCAACTATCTGACGGAGCCGGCAACAGCTACCGACAGAAAGATCAAATACCAAACATTAAGCTACGTCCTAATGGGAGGCGAGTTGTTTAAGAAGACGCCTGAAGGAGTATTGCTCAGATGTTTGGGAGAGGCAGACGCGTATTTGGCAGTATCAGAAGTACATGGTGGGGCATGTGGAGCTCACCAAGTCGGTCAAAAGATGAAGTGGGTATTGTTCCGACAGGGAGTATATTGGCCAAAGATGCTCAAAGATTGTATAGATTTTGCAAAAGGCTGCCAAGAATGTTAGAGGCACGCCGACATTCAAAGGGTACCGGTTGACGAACTACATGCGGTAGTCAAACCATGGCCTTTTCGAGGATGGGCTTTGGATATAATCGGAGAGATTTGACCCACATCATCTTGACAACATAAATTCATCCTTGTCGGGATTTATTATTTTACGAAATGGATTGAGGCTATACCTTTATCGAAAGTGGACCAAGAAGTTGTTATCAGCTTTGTTCAGAAGCACATATTATATAGCTTCGGAACTCCGGAGACGGTCACTACAGATCAAGGTTCAGTGTTCGTTGGCCAAAAAATGCAGCAGTTCCCAATAGACGAAGGGTTCAAACTGGTTACTTCGACCCCGTATTATGCCCAAGCAAACAGTCAGGTCGAAGAAGCTAACAAAGTGATAATCAGACTTATTAAGAAGCACGTGGCTGAGAAAGCTAAGAACTGGCATCAGACGCTGGATCAAGTGTTGTGGGCTTGTCGAACGTCTCCAAAAGAATCTACCAGAACGTCTCCGTTTCGTTTGGTGTTTGGGCACGACGTCGTTTTGCCAGCAGAGATTCACCTACAATCAGTGTGTACTCAACGACAACATGAGATCCCGTCGGAACGATATTGGGAGATGATGATGGATGAACTAGTGGACTTAGACGAAGAAAGAGTAGAGGCACTCGATGCATTACTACATCAGAAGGCACGAGTAGCCCAGAAATATAACAAGAGGGTCCAAAGAAAGTGTTTCGTAGTCGGAGATTACGTATTGAAAGCAATCCTTCCGATGGATCGAAAAGATCAAAAATATGGTAAGTGGTCACCAAATTGGGAGGGGTCATTCCAAGTATCCAAAATGTCCAGTCACAATGCCTATGAGATCCAGGAAGTCGGAGGAGACCGACGGGTCATCCGGATAAACGGAAAATACTTAAAGGCCTATAGGCATGTGCTTCAAGAAATTCAGAAGGGTAAATGAAATTTTTATTAAATGAGCCGACGGGTGTGGACGGCCAACACAAATTACAAAAAACAACAAAAGAGAAAATAGTCACTTTGAAAATCGGGCCTTGAAACCTTCTAGTAGGGTGCGTTCATGGTCCAGTCGACTTTCCAGAACAAACTTCCTCTGACGAAGCTTTTCAATAGCAACTTTAATCTTCAAGGCTACTTCGACATAAGCGATCCCTTTAGCCACGTCCTGATCGACAGTTTCCTTGGCAGGAAAAGAGGCGTTGACATCCAAAGAGGCCTTTTCCTTTTCAACACCAGCGATCTTCTGCTCAAGCTCCACTATTTGTGCTCGATAACCAGCTATCTGCTGGTCAAGGGCCAGGAGTTTGTCGGAGCGGGTCTTCTGAGAGGCCTCATAATCTTGCAAATTCTTTTCATAAATAGCACTAAGATACCATTCTCGTTTCATGTCATTAATATGGGTATGGATTTGATCATCTGCATATTTACACAGAGACACATCTTTCGTCAGCTGGGTCAGGAAGGCTTCGAGCTCAATCAGATAGGCGGCTGTCGGAGCTGGTACGTCGAAAGCTGAAAGGGCGTCCAAGATTTTGAAGACATCTCGGGCCAGATGCGCGTCCGCAGCAGCCTCGACAAACTCTGCCCCAAACAAGTAAGTCCTCAACTCCTGCAGCTTAAGCTCGAAAGTATTGTCTTCGGCCGGATTGACGGTGTTCTTGGACCCCGCGGGGTTAACGGCCTCGACGGTCCCACAAAACTTAAGGAGAGCTCTTAGGGCCTCCGCAGGGTTGGATGAATTGGTAGCCAGAATAGCTTCTAGAGTATCAAGTGGAGTGGCAGCAACATCCCTTGGGGGTGAAGAAGGTCTAGCCACCTGAGTAGCGCCAGTGTCCACCTCGGAGTTGTTGGGAGCAGCAGTTTCGGCGTCTTCCTCAAGATCAACCACCACCGCAGGCCTAGGGTTCAAAATGTCTTTCGAAGATGCCTCTGGGAACTCGTCGACCTTTTGGGGACTTGGCGACAGAGTAGTCTCAACAGAATGTCCCGTAGTGTTCGCCATAATTTCAGCAAGAGTGGGGATTGTGGATCTTCGATCTCCTGCATGACAAACAAAGCTAACAAATGACGAAGAGAACCAGGACAACAGCTACCGACAGAAGAGTGGGAAAAGTAGTACCTCAAGAGGTCTAGGCGGAGAAGAGGCTCTGGTGGCCATGTTCTGAAAGACCTCAGTCAGGTCTTCTAGCACGTCAAGTGTCGGGGCCGACGCAACGTCCTTTTGGGGCATTTTCTTCGTAGGCGCTTTCTTTTTTCGCCTCAAAGGAGTGGCCGGAGGGGAGTTCGACGGACCAGTAGGGAATACCCGTGAGCGGGCACTCTCATCCGACACTACCGCGTCGGGGCGTGTATCAGAACCCTGTTTAGGAATCAATCAAATATCAGCCGTTTGAAAAGATACAAATGCGACGAAGGACAAAAAGAAATCAGCCATACCTGGACAGTGTTGATTTTTTGTTTTTTGGCTGGTTGGGCCGATGTCGACCCAACAGGGGGAGCCCTCTTATGCACCTAGAAGAAATGGGAAAAGGTCAGAAGAAAGTCTCAAGAGACCTAGCAAAAAGCTGATAAAAGTTAAATAGGCTTACCTTTTTTGGGGATTCAGCTATGGGTGCTGAGGACGCAAGGACATCGCTCGATAGAGTTGTAAAAGCATCGACCATATTCTCTAAGAACAGGTCATGATTGAAGTGTTGCTCAAGGTATTTCGACCACCAGATGTTGAAGCTCTCAGTGGAGAAGAAGAAGGGTTTGTAGCGGAACGCAGGCAGCTCCAAGCCTTGGGTCAACTGACCAAACCTGAGACAACTCATGTGACCAGCCTGGTCAAGCTTCCGACCAACCCACACCATGTCATCACGATGACGAACCAGTGACTTCGGCAATATCTGGCTCAGGCCAAACTTTTTGGAAACCATGTTGGGCTGGTAGTTTGTAAACCCATACCCGGTGCTGCTCAAGTCAATGCGAAACGACAACATCGTCGGAGTTAGAAATGCTCTCCAGACAGCATTAGAAATAGTATCATTACTGGGGGAAGTCCTTAGGAAAGGGTTCTTGAACTAAGTCGACCAAAACTGTCGGAGGACAAAAGGAGCCATGTCAGGGACAAACACGGTTGCCTTGGCGAACATCGTCAAATACTTCATAAACAATGTTTTGTTGGGAGTCTCCTACGTAGTCATCAGAGTAAGACGAACTCCCTCCACCGATCGATCCTCCATTAGTCGGTCCATCTTGGCCGACATAGGATAACCCAATTGGTATTCAAAGGTGGCGTTTAGCCAGTGTTGCAGTAGCCACATAGGGCCCGACAGATTCAGGGCTTTTACGGTATCGTAGAGATGGGCAATCTTTAGAGAGGCCAACCCCACAAAATGATAAAGGGATGCTAGGAGAAGCTTACCCAAGGCCACTTGTCGACCCTCATGAATTTGGATGGCCAGGTTGATGTAACTCTTTGCTATCTGCAAAGAACCTGGGCAAAAGAGATAATATGAGAGCCACAGAGTCAGAAAGGCAATGTGCTCTTCGTCGAATACCTCATTGGAAGTCATGTCGTGATGGTCCTCGATATAATTCTGGAAACCAGCATGATCAAAGTCGAAGGAAGCTTCCGTCTCAATGGTAGGGTCGAAAGTTTTGCCCACCGGAGAAAGACCAGTAATGGCCGCCACATCGAACAGGGTAGGTGTCAGCATCCCACATGGTAACTGGAAGGTATTGGTCGAGCCTTTCCAAAAGAACATGGCTGCCAGAAGAAGACAGGGATTAACCCTATGAGCGTTCCTCAACAGCTGAATGGCGTCGAAGATGCCAGATCGTTTCCATTGATCTTGACGTTTATGCTGAACCTTATTTAGCCAAGCCAAATAATCTTTGTTTCCAGGGGTAGGCATCAACCTGAAGACTCTGGCTTTAGGCGCCATAAATTTTAAGTCAAGTTTTCCCCCCTTACAGAAAGCAGGAGGAAGAGCAACAGGAAAACCAGGGAAAAAGAGTTGCATGGCCTCATGGTTTGGTTTTCCAAGAGGATATAGGTCGTGGAACGCATGAAGATGACCAGCCACCCCAAAGGGGATCAACATTTGTTTCTTCCACGCAGCTATGATAGTTTCATCAGAGGACGTGGGATTTGGAAGAGGTTTATACATCTCAGCTTTTGACAAAACAAAAGCTATAGGATTGTTGTCGGTAGTTTGAGGAGTTTGGTAAGAAGAAGCCATGGAAGCTTTGTAAGGTGCTGATGAAATTCTGGTATAGGAAGCAGAAGAAATGCAGAGATGAGGGTTTAAAGAGGAAATTTTTAACGTAAGAACTTAAGGGGGTATTTATACCTAAACATCAATGCAGAAGATGAAAAGGAGAGGCTTTTCAAAACCCACTCGTGGGGGAAGTCATGATTAGGAGTGATTAATAACGTGGGGAAGTGGAAAAAGGTGATGGAAATCCTTGGAAGTTGTGTTTCAGAAAAAGGTGACATCATTACCTAAAGAAGCGACTGACACGTGGACGTATCGACAGCTAGGCCATGACAAATGAAAAGCCAGATCTCGAAAGACACTAAGCGTCTCGGTCGACAGAAATCTTCGTCGAAGCTTATGTCTTGGTGGGGCATTTTGTTGGCTGAAGACTTAGCCAACTAACCTCGACAAGAGGTAAGAAGTCTACTAACCACCTGCATAAAGAACGAAGGTAGACAATACTAAATACGGCCAACATCACCCCCGATTCAACAGTATGGGGGGTGCACATCGACAAGAGCTGTGTCGATCAACACATAGAAGAAGCCAGCTAAAAGCACTCTCGACAGGAGAACTTAGAAGATTGGCGGAAAGCCCGTTTGAAATGAGAACGTGGAGGTAGTTCCCAAAGACGTGGGGTGCCACGTGGCGCATCCTGAAGCCCTTTGGTAGTTACTCTATATGCCTATATAAAGCAAGAATTTGGAGGAGAGAGTGGCGTCTTTTGTCAGTATTGGAAGAAAAACACTCTGAGTACCGCGCTATAGAGAAAAGAGTTCACCTTGTCACTCCAAAATGTACGAATAGGTCCAAATGCCTTTTTTCCCGTACTTTTCCATATTACTTTAAGTCCTTGTTCCAATCTACTTTAAGTTGTATTTTAAGTTTACCCAGTATTTTAGGCATTTAAGCCTCTGTATCAGAATATACACCAAAACCTTGTCTTTTACATTGCCTAGTCTTTGAAATTCAAAGTACACCATTATCCAAGCAAATAACGCGCCTGAAACTAAAAGCCATCCTGGGACTAGTTTGGCCAGTCCCGCAAGCAAATCTGCGTAGGAATGCCAGAGGTTGTTGGCGCGAAAACCGCGTACGAACAAAACCCCAAGGGCATGACATCAACTCCAGAGTCATCTTAAGGTATCACATTTCCCATCTCAAAATTTTTAAAATATGATAAGTTTTCTCAAAAACATAGAGCTTACCTAGCAGCCATCACTAATGACGAAGAACAACAATCATATATCCAAGCAGTCAAGCATATATTTTGAAGGGAGGCCATGGTTCAAGAAATCAAGGCTCTATAAGACAACGAGACATGGAAACTCACTCATTTACCGCAAGGAAGAAAATTGATGGGATGTAGATAGGTGTACAAAATCAAACATAAAGCTACAAGTGAGTTTTAAAAGTACAAGGTCATGTTAGTTGCTAAATATTACACACAAATAGAAGGTGAAGACTTCAATGAAACTTTTGCACCATTGGCAAAAATTACCATAATTAGATGCTAATCAACAGTTGCAGAGGAAAAAGGATGAAGATTACATCAAATGGATGTTAGCAATGCCTTCTTGCATGGAGAATTGACAAAAGAAGTATATATGAGTCGTCCACAAGGATATAAAGTTCCAAACAAATATTTGGTATGCGGATTAAAAAAATTCATTGTATGGCTTAAAACAAGCATCTAGAAATTAGTATAGCAAGCTATATCAATCTTTGATAAAATATGGTTTCCAAGACAACCAATCTGATCATAGTCTATTTACTTATTCACGTGGATCAAATTTTCTTGTTGTTTTGATCTATGTTGATGACTTGATCATTGCTACTAATGACCTTGAGGCTTGTGATCAGTTCAAGGAATATCTTATTTAATGTTTCCACATGAAGGATATTGGTTCGCTTAAATACTTCCTAGGTCTGGAACTAGAAAAAGGTTCATAAGGGATATTCCTCTGTCAAATAAAATACACCTTAGGCATTCTACATGAATATGGAATGCTTGGTTGTAAACCTTCTTTGTTTCCAAGGGAAGAAAATCACAAACTTGCTTTGACCAAGGGACCTCCACTCTTAGAACCGTCAAGGTAAAGAAGATAGTTGGAAGCCTTATTTACTTAACTATCATTAGGCCTAAATTAACCTACTCAGTTCATATTCTAATTTAATTCATGCAAACTCCACTCCAAGACCATTGGGATGCTGCTATGTGAGTCTTATGATATCTTAAATATTCTCATGATCAAGGTATCATTCTTCCATAACACAATGATCTAAAGCTTGTAGGATACTATGACTATCGTGTCCCATTACCAGAAAGTCCATATCAGGTTATCCAATGAAACTTGGAAATGCTCCAATATCATGGAAAACAACGAAACAAGTGAAATACTATAGCTGAATATCGTGCAATGGCACATGCCACAAATGAGGTTGAATGTTGTGCAATGGCACATGCCATAAGTGATATATACTATGGCTACATAATTTTTTAGAGAATATGGAAGTCATGTGCATCAAACTCACACTTCTGCATTATGACAATCAACCAGTTCTTCATATAGTTGTAAACCCGGTCTTTCATAAAAGAAAAAAGCACATTGAAATTAATTATCATTTTATCACGGGACATATATAGTCAGGTGCCATAAGCACAACTTATCTGCCCACCTAACAACAAAATAGTGACATTTTTACTAATTCCTTAGGCGTGAAAGTTTTTCAAAACTTCATGTTCTAGTTGTCTTTATAATCTTCACCCTCCAACTTAAGGGGGAGTATTGTAGATAAATTTGATAGTTTGTTAGAGTTTGTTAGGATTTATATTAGTTTGTTAGGGTTTATTATGATTGATTATATTTTGAAGCTATGAAAGTAGATCATCGCCCTATATATAAAGGTATCTCACGCATCATCAAAAACAATAAGAATACCATATATTTTTCAATTTAACTTTCTATTAGAAAATTAATGAAATGGAAAGCAATGAGAAATGGAAATGAAACTAATGAAATTGGAGAAGTTAGACCTAAAATGAAAATCAATAAATTGGAGAAGCTAGAACTAAAATGAAAAGCATGAAAATTATGAAATGAAAATCATGAAGTTGGAAATATAAATCAAGTTCCATCTTTTTTTCTTGAAGAAAATCATGGAATTGAAATTGGAAATGAACCTCTGATATAGTTAAAGCATAAACCTCATTTTCATCTACAACTCAACTGTGTGGTAGAATATTGTGGTTGCCATTTAATAAGGAATTCAGAGTCGTATACTTCAATTCAATCTACAAACACCAAGAAAAGAATACCAAACATGGTCACCTGGTTTATAATCCATCATGAATAGATCCTTTAGGGACAACACATGCCACGTGAAGCCTATAAGATATAAGAATTGGAAGAGTGACTATTCTCTAGGACTTGGAATTCCATCCGCCTAAAATATTATTACAATCATGTTATTCATGAATTTTTAGAGGGGGCATACCCACCTATGTATGAATGTTTGAACATTTTTTATCGAGGAGAATGTTTCGGTTTTGCTGCTATGTACAATAAAATTAAATATTTTTACGTTGGACTTTAACAAGAAGATCATTGTCCCTCAAGGCAATATGAATACGTTGAAATTTAACAGGAAGATCCTTGTAGCCTCTCAAGGCAACACAAATATGTTGGACTTTTATAAAAAAAGATCTTTGTTGCCTCTAAAGGCAATAGAAATATGTTGGCCTTCCACAAGAAGGTTATTTCTGCCTCTTAAGGAAAATACAAACATACTAGATTTCCATGAGAAGATACTTGTCGTCCTTAGGAGTAATACAAATGAATAACATGTTGGGGGATAACTCAACTCAGCGCCTCACCTAAGAGACTTAACGCTCTGTCAGGAAGGCTTAATGCATGATCTCGCCTAAGGGACTTAGAGTTCCATCAAATAGGCCTATCTGAACACCTTCCCTGAGGGACTTAGAATCTCCTAATATAAGGTTTAGCCTAAGATCTCATATAAGGGACTTATCTAAATCTGGGCCAAGAGACTCAACGCCTTGTTTATGGTATTTAAAGCCCCTTCAAGAAGGCTCAATGCATGATCTAGCTTCAGGCACTCAGATTCCCATCTGTCGCTACTGCGAAAATCGGCGCCGGCTGAACAGAAGAGTCGCCACCGCGCGTTATTTATCCCACGGGAGGGAAAGGGAACGCTCAGAGTAAACCTCGCACAACACGGGAAAGGTATGGTCGTCGCAACCAAAACCTGGATTCGGGAGTCGGTTACGCAAGGGGAAGGTATTAGCACCCCTCACGTCCGTCGTACTCGACGGGATCCACGCTTGTTTTCGGGTATGGATTGTTATTCTGTCTAAACTATAGGTCAAGGGTGAAAAATAAAATAAAATGAAAATAAAAATGACTCGGCAAAGTATCGCACTTTATGCCTACGTATTCCCGTCTGGAACGAGAAATCAGAGTCAACGTAGTTCGCCTACCTACGGGAAAGGAGGGGAAGGTTGCTCGCTAGGATATCGCATCCTATGCCTACGTACTTTCACACGGCATGAAAGATCAGAGCAAACGTAGTTCGGGCCACGTACGACATAAGCTTGTCTTGGTTGATTTTATTCCTTCTGAAAAAGGTTTTCTTGATTAACAGTCCCAGCGGACAAAAATGACGCTTTGATGAGTTCACATTCTTTTACGGAAGAAGTGTCTTTTATTGTGTTTGAAATCTTTATGTGTTTTTCTGTTTATTTTGAGAAAGAAGAGACAGAACTCTAACCTACGGTTGCGAAGGGACACAAACTAACCTAATGTTATCATGCATGGGTTAAGACCTAACGTCTATCATGCTCCTCTCTTGCACAGAGAGAAACAGAGATCCTACGGGATAGGCAGAAACAGAAACAATATCAGATATATACAGTAAAGCAGTAAAATGCATGGATGCAACAACACAAGCGAGGCAAGGGAGTCCCACTCAACCTCGAACCTAGAAAACAATAGGAAAAAGTGAACAGGCTTCACTTTCAACCCAGCAGGGTAAACAGCAAACAATACAATTCAGAAAACCAATCAATACATCAGCAAATGAAATACAGCCAAAGAAACAGCATCTGGCTTCAAGTAATCTCCATTCAGCTACAGGCTTCAACAAGCATCAATCTCCACCTTCATGGCCTTCAGGCAAGGGCTTTGCTCATCAGTCTTCTATCTGCAATGGCTTTTCTTCAAGCTCAAACCTCCAGGATGAGGGATTAGTCACTAGAGTGAATTGGGTGTTAAGCAATCAGTTGACTACCAAGGGTGGTGAACAGACTGCTTCTAACACAAAAGACATTTTCTCTCAAGAGTTCTATCTCATAGACACTATCACCAAGCCTTCCAAAGGAAGGGGGTGAGTGTCTTAGAGAGACTCTGAATCACAGAGAAGGATGGATGCAGACAAGGCAATCCATGTTTGAGAAACAATCCTTCTAGTCTAGAACTCTGCCTAGCTCCTAAACCCTAGTCTCCTCAGCATCTGCTAGCAAGAAACTTCTCCCCAACTCTGACAGTTGATCTCCAATCTTTGAATCTCCAATGGTCTTCATCTTCACAAGTCCTCAGCTTCCCCAGGGCCCCAGACAAACCCAATACCCAAACAAACAAGCAACAATCCCCAGAGGGCACACCACACCAGACAATCAAATATACAGACAATAATAATAGCAGTAGGGGAATCTTAACTTTTCTAAGGGATCTAGTAGCTACCCATAGCCCCTATAGTCCCATAACTAATCTATTCAAACCCTAAGTCCTAAGGGAAATGAAATCAAACTTCTTAAGTTGTCACCTAAAACCCTAGTTTTGTACATGATGTTCAAGCATTTATTAATCACCCAAAATTAACCTCTAAAAATAGAAACTAAAATATTTCTACAAGCTTAATATCTCATCTAAACAATATAAAAAGAATGACCAAAAAATACTAAAGCATGTGAGAGAACAAAAATCATAAAAATGATGCATGAAATGAAACTATTTAATATGACATTTATTTAGGAAATATGGAAAAAATATGAAATAAAACTAAAAATGAAATTTTATTTTCCTATAATATTCTAGACATTTTAATGAAAATATTGTAAAAAGAATGGATTAAAATGCATTTTTTATGAATTAGTTATGAATTTTCAAAGTGGATGAAAAATTAAAATGAATTAAGAAAATAAAATTGGAATTAAAATGAGGGAGAGGGGTGCATTCAGAAATCTCGCCCAGTTATATCCAGGATGGGCCACATAATGGGGGGTGCTGGTAGCGAATTGCCAAGGCCCAGTAAACATTCAGAATTAGTGAAAAAAATGAGAAGCGCTGGGAGGTAAGAATAGCATCAAAAATACGTTGAATATGGTTTTGGGCCTAAACCTGGGGGTGGGGATAACACATTCAACTCAGGCCCGCCCGTTTCAATTAATGAAACGGCGCGTTTTGGCCAAGTCATTCTTTCCCTCCAAAACTCAGATCAAATAATAACCATTGGATCGTGCTCCAGGTCAAAGGTCTTACTCCCAATAGACGATCCAGATTTCGTCTTCTTCCTCCATTCAACTGAACCTAGGGTTTCATCCCCATGAGACTCCATGCACGAGCAACTTTATCCCATTCTGTTCTCACTCTACAGGCAACCAATCCACACGATGTGAACACGAAAATTGCTCTACAACTCTCCCTCTACACGTCTATGGCACTAATTCATCTTAAAACTCATCACAACAACAAACCCGATTGAATCAACATCTGATCACCATAGATATGCACTGATATGCACCAACTCAATTCTTCCTCAAACTTGACCAGAACTAATCTATGCATAATGGAGATTAACATATGCTATCAAGCTACAATTATGATGCACTAACCTAGGAGATTCAAGCACTAACAGTTTGTTGCACCTGTCACCAACCATCACCAATCCTTGCCAAATTCATCTAGAATAATCTCCTAACCACATAGATTGCATCTAAACTAACAACATCATGCCAAACTAACTAGATCAAGCAGTTTGAATGAAAACTTACCTAGTGAGAAATCTTGAGAAACAGCTATGGAAGATGTGGATCTGAAGCTTCCAAGTGTTGGATCTTGATCAATCCTCGATGTACTTGATTCTGTATGCAAGCTTTGGATGAGACTTGGCCTGAATTATGCTATCCACTTGAGATTGTGATTTTGATGTTCTTGAATATGGTGCACGAAAATGAATGATAATCACTTGATCCTTGCTTCAATTCTGATCCATGATGAATATTGAATAGGATTGAATTGATTTTGATGAGAATTGGTGAAGGTTTTGTGAGATTGGAATGAAAACTTCAATGGAAAAGTATGAGGGAATTTGTGAAATTCTTGGTGCAAAATGAATCCAACCCTTGCCAAATTCTCATTTCATGAATATATAGACCCCAAATGAACATTCTAGATCCATCTTGCACATTCCCTTGTTTTCCAACTTTGGTTCATTTTGATCATGTTTCTTAAAAGGCAAGCAACCATGGATAACTTTCTTTTTTCCTTCTAAACTCAAAAAAGTGTTTGAACCATTGTTCTTAGAATTGTTTTTCCATTCAAAATCATATATTGGAAGTCTCCATTTGGACTTAGAAATCTCCCAAACCATTTTCCATCTTGAATTTATTCACTTTATAAGCCATTTTAGTTCATTCTTTGACCAATTATGCAACATCATGCTATGAGCTTCTCCAATAACTTGTGACCTTCTTTTTAGACTTAAAATCCCATTTGGAGCAAGTTTTATGTTGTAAGTTTTTCCATTTGAGGCCTCCTTGTATGAGTTTTGGACATAGGTTAAAATGACCTGTAATTCACAAATGCCCAAAATACCCTTTGCTTGCCAAGACCATAAGTTGAGCTCTCCACATCACATGAAGGCATACCATACCATTCTAGAAAGCTAAGACAATGAGGAACAATTCTTATGTTGACCAAGAATTCATTTGAAATCTCCTTGAGGGGCAAAACTAGCTTGGAAGTCAAGTCACTTTCACAGACAAAAATTCAGATACCCCAGATGACCTGTAACTTGCAAGGACCATAACTTGAGTTCTATAAATCTCCTTGATGTCTTCCACCACTCAAATTAAAGGTCTTGAGATCCTCTACAAGTTTCATGTTGGCCAAGAAGCCATTTGAAGTTAGCATTTTGACTTATCTTGCTTGGAAATTTGACCTAAACTAGGGGATTTTACACAGAAACCCTAATTTAGTAACTCCTCTTCTCCTTGATTTCTCTTGAATTCTCCTTGTCATATCTCCATATACTTCTTTATATATCCAATGATGAACCCCACACCTCTCCAATAGCCTTGAATGCCCTTTAAAGTCAGTCAATTGACCTAGGGTTGACCTAGGGTTGACCCAGATGAAACCCTAGTTGACTGTCTTCCACTATAGCTCTTGTGCTTCCATCAATGACTTGTCTCCTTCTCCAAATGACTTTCTAAGTCTCTCAAAATGTCTAGATGCTCTCCATACCTTCAATCCACAGCTCATAACCCTCTTGTTGACCCTCAGATACCCTCAGCTAGGAGATGATCTCAAGGATTGATCTGCTGAACTCTTTGCTTTCAAATTCTTTCCTGATGACTTGAATGAGGTTGAATTATGATGATAACCTCTTGCTAGGCCTCTAGAGATGAAAATAATGATTGGTCCCCTGTTGAATGACTTGCTATGCTTATGCTATGCAGATGGTTAGTCTATGTACATGACTCTATATGCAAATGCTAATGCTAATGAAACATAAAACAAGTGAGTAAGGTTGGGCAAATTTTAGGGTGCAACAGCTGCCCCTATTCAAGCGACTTGGACCCGATTGGATGAAGAGCCCGGAGCCTTCAGACATTCGCGGTACGAGACGGTTGAATACTAGTGAAACCAGAAATTTGCCAACCGCAGAAATAAACTGCGCTCCTGCTTGAGGAATGACATTCGTCAGCTGAATCTGACTGTTACAGCAACCCACTGATCTCGTGCGACCGTGCTGGGGATTGTCTTCATCGTTCTGAAGAGGATTCTGTTATCACAACTTGCTTGCTTGTCCACGTTAGGACTCTGTCTGTCGTTAATACGAAGAAATCTCAACTAGAACCTGTCCACGTTAGGACTCCACTTACTGTTAACCCAGAAAAATCTCAGCAACTCCGCTGGGGGATACCTCGTCTGCATTTCCATAAACTGAATCATCCACGTTAGGAACAATACTCTTCCACGTTAGGAGTAACCTGTCCACGTTAGGAATCATCTTCTGTATCTGTCCACGTCAGGACTAACCCTTTCATCTTTCCACGTTAGGAAACAATCTTCTTTCCGCGTCAGGAAAACTATATCGATCTGTCCACGTAAGGACTCCAATACCTCATGACATGTCCGCGTCAGGACTGCTCTTTTTCCACGTAAGGAATTCAACTTTGGTTCTGCACCTGTCCACGTCAGGACTCCACTCTTCTCGAATCTGTCCACGTCAGGACTCAACTCTTCACGCATCTGTCCACGTAAGGACCCCAATTTCTCCGCGTAAGGAATAAACTTCTTCTTCCACGTTAGGAATATCTTCTTTGATCTGTCCGCGTCAGGACTAAACTCTTCCCCGTCAGGAATAAACCATTTCTTTCCACGTTAGGAATCAATCTATTTTGAATCTGTCCACGTAAGGACCTCAATTTCTTCCACGTCAGGAATAATCTTCTTCCACGTCAGGAATCAGCTTTGATATGTCCGCGAGAGGACTCAATCTTTCCACGTAAGGAATAAACTCGTCTTTCCACGTAAGGAAACCATTTTTCTTCCACGTAAGGAAAGCTCTTGATACGCCCCCGTAAGGACTCTGATCTTTCCACATAAGGAATACCAACTCTTTCTCGATTTGTCCGCGTCAGGACTCATTTTTCCACGTAAGGAAACTATCTTTTTCCACGTAAGGAATCATCTCTTTCCACGTCAGGAATACTGTCATTTCCACGTAAGGAACTATCTTTTGATACGTCCGCGTAAGGACTACCTCGTCCACGTTAGGACCCATTTCTCCTTATTAGGAATAATAGTTTCTCTGATTCGTCCACGTCAGGACACTGATCTCGTCTTGATTCGTCCACGTTAGGACTCAGGCGTCTTCGACTCGCTGAGGAAATAAGACTTGTCCACGTAAGGACTTACACCATCGACCCACTGGGGGAATAACTTGTCCACGTCAGGACACCAACGTCTTCGACTTGCTGGGGAAATATCCGCGTCAGGGCTTACACTTTGCCAACAACACGAAGAAGGATAAACTTGTCCACGTCAGGATTTCACATCCGATCAATACCGAGAAATCAAATCTGTCCACGTTAGGACTAGCACGTATCGTCAACCTGAGGAAATGTCCACGCCAGGACTCCACCTTCCAACAGCTCTGAGAAATCGAACCTGCCCACGTTAGGACGCCCACTTCTGAAGAAACCCCGCCAATCTAGGAATAAACTGTCCGCGTTAGGACTTGGTTCTTCAATGATCCTCACCCGCAAACTTTTTAGCACTGACGTGACAGCGACTTCGAGATAAACTCTACTGGGGATGCTTGGAAACCCACTATCGGATGCCTGTTCTGATAACCGGCGGTGGCTTCTGAAATTCTGATTCATGGAAAACCCTTTGATGACAAACAAACTCTGCTTGGGGATAAGGAGATTCTTATCCTGGCCACTCTGGCTGGGGAAAATAAGAGACATTTGCATAAATGACTCTGCTAGAGACAAAGAGGCTCTCATCATGCTGACTCTGTGGGGAATAATGGCAAAGCTGACATTATCATTGGATGTCTCATGCCTAGATCCTGACTGTTTGGTAATTTATTTGAGCAAGAGCTCTCTCCACCTGAACTACTAGAGTACAGAAACTGCTTCAGCAAAATAAATGCTGGAAGGATAACGCCGACTCGCCGGGGATAGCCTGATGCTACAAAATTATTCCGGCAAAATAAATGCTGGTAGGGTGAAGTCGACCCTGCTGGGAAGTTGGGAACTCAAACCACACGTCTTGTTGAAGTAACCCCCTGCTGGGGAATATGACTTTGCTGGAGAATAACAGATGTGCACAGTATGCTCAGACCTTCTGCTGGAACGTGAACCGATATCACCAGTATCTCTGACAAAATAAATGACAGGACCCAACATCAACTCTGCTTTGGAGAGTCTTGACCTTCGAATTCCACTGGAAGGAAAGAACACTTGCTGAAAGAACTCCGCTGGAGAGGGGATGATTCTCTAAGGGAAAATTAACTGACTCCACTGGGGGAGAGTGCCTGACCCTGCGGGGAACGATGAACCTGTCTGAATACAGCCTTACGATCTCGGAATCGCTAAACTCTGCTGAGGTCGATTAACTTCTCTGGAGCACGTCCTTTGGATAAGCTACGGCTAGCTGGGGAATTCTGTCCTTCTTCAGGAAGAACATGCATGACCTGCGTGGAGATCAAATCTTCGTATGGTTATGAAACCTGCAACAACACAAACAAGACACGACAAGCCTGTGCAATCAAATCAATTCCGGTTAGTGACGTTACACTCAGTTAATTCAAAGCTTTAACAACTGTTGGCGAGGGCCAATGATGTTATACTCATGCTAGTTTCATCAAACTTAGGCGTTTTATCATGCGCAAAACAGTAAAGAACAATCATCAAGTGCTGAATAACACATTTTCATTGATTGGGCCCCTGAATGGGCGGAGTTTTTGTACACGGGATGTAACTCCTGAAAAGAGGAAGCTACGCGAAGCAAATACATAAGTATGAAAGCATGCACAAGAAGCATAAATATTGACAAATTAAATTTTGTACACATGTCGGCAACTGGATGCAGATGAGCACCACGAACTGATCCTCCCATGACTCGTCCGACTCTTATACTTTCCCGGTATCCCTACTTCTGAAGAGGTTGTATCCGATAACTGACTCCTCAAATGTATTCTCCCGCATTGATGCTCATTGAATTCAAATTCGGACCGCAGTCATTTGCTTTTCTCATCCCTAACTTTTGCGTGAACCGCCCTTTACGGGTTTTCAGTTCACCGGGATACCCCTTTTTGCCGAAGCCGCCCAGTGTAGGTTTTCAACTTCGCGGGTGTACATTTTTTCAATTTTATCCCTAACTTTTGCCCGAACCTTTCATTCTGTTTTTGGTTCGCCAGGATGCCCCATTTTTGCCTGGACTCTCTTTTTTTTCTGTCCAGCGGGTCTATTTTAAGCAAAGTATTTTTTAACTGCGTCCGAATTCACAGGTGATGCAAAGTCTTCCCCGTCCATGGTGGACAACAATAAAGCTCCTCCTGAAAAGACCTTACTGACAACGTATGGCCCTTCGTAATTGGGGGTCCACTTGCCCCTATGATCTGCTTGCGGCGGGAGAATCCTTTTCAGCACAAGGTCGCCCGTCTGAAAGCTTCGCGGAAGTATCTTCTTGTCGTACGCTTTCTTCATTCGTCTTTGATACAAACGACCGTATGCCAGAGAAGCTAGCCTCTTCTCATCCATCAAACTCAGTTGGTTCAACCTATTCGTTACCCATTCTGCCTCGTCCAGCTGAACGTCTCGCAATACCCTCAGAGAAGGGATCTCAACTTCCAATGGTAATACCGCTTCCATTCCGTATACCAACGAGAACGGAGTTGCCCCGGTTGATGTGCGTACCGTCGTACGATAACCGTGCAAAGCGAAAGGTAGCATTTCATGCCAATCTTTATACGTCACCACCATTTTCTGGACGATCTTCTTGATATTCTTATTGGCCGCTTCGACAGCGCCATTCATCTTGGGTCGGTAAGGGGAGGAGTTGTGATGTTCAATCTTGAAATTCTGACAGAGCTCCTTCATCATTTTGTTGTTCAGATTAGAACCGTTATCCGTGATTATCCGCTCGGGGATTCCGTATCGGCAAATGATATCTCTCTTGATGAATCTAGCCACCACTTGCTTCGTCACGTTTGCGTAAGACGCCGCTTCCACCCACTTGGTGAAATAATCGATTGCTACTAGTATGAACCGATGCCCGTTAGAAGCCGTCGGCTCGATCTTTCCAATCATATCGATTCCCCACATCGAGAATGGCCATGGAGATGACATCACATTCAGAGGACTCGGAGGCACATGTATTTTGTCAGCATAAATTTGGCACTTGTGGCACTTCCTCGCGAACTTGAAACAATCAGTTTCCATCGTCAGCCAAAAGTAACCTGCCCGCAGCAATTTTCTCGTCATAGCATGCCCACCAGCATGCGTACCAAAGGCACCTTCGTGAATTTCCTCCATGAGAAGCTTTGCCTCCTTCTCGTCTACACAACGCAACAACACCAAATCGTGGTTTCTTCTATACAAGACGCCATCCGGGTTCAAGTAGAAATTACCCGCTAATCTCCTGAGAGTCTTCTGATCTTGACTGGATGCCCCAGCCGGATACTCTTTATTCTTCAGGAAATTACGGATATCAAAATACCACGGTTTGTCGTCAGATGCTTCATCAATAGCAAATACATAAGCTGGCCTGTCCAACCGAGAGATAGTGATCTGGGGAGCTTCGTTCCAGAAATTGACCTTGTACATGGAAGACAAAGTGGCAAGGGCGTCAGCCATTTGATTTTCTGCCCGCGGCACATGATGCAATTCAACTTTGTCGAAGAAAGGCAACAATCTCCTTGCATAATTCATATAATGTATCAAATTGGGCTGCCGTGTCTCCCATTCCCCTTTGATCTGATTCACCACCAGAGCTGAATCTCCGTATACGTCTAGATGTTTGATTCGCAAATCAATGGCTTCTTCAAGCCCCATTATACAAGCTTCGTATTCGGCCTCATTGTTGGTAACGGCAAAGGTCAATCGGGCAGTAAACGGGATGTGCGACCCGTGTGGCGTAGTGATAATTGCCCCTATTCCGCTACCGTAAGCATTCACAGCTCCATCAAATATCATCTTCCACTGGGACCCCGGCTCTGGTCCTTCGTCCGGCAACGGCTCTTCACAATCCTTCATCTTGAGATACATGATATCCTCGTCAGGAAAATCAAATCTCATTGATTGGTACTCTTCAATAGGCTGCTCTGCCAGATACTCAGACAGCACACTCCCCTTTATAGCCTTTTGCGAGACGTATTGAATATCATATTCAGTCAAGACCATCTGCCACCGGGCAATTCTACCTGACAACGCCTGCTTTTCGAATATATATTTTATTGGATCCATCTTCGAGATGAGCATGGTTGTATGATTCAGCATGTACTGCCTCAAACGCTTGGCGGCCCAGGCTAGCGCGCAACACGTTTTCTCCAGCATTGAGTATCGAGATTCACAGTCTGTAAATTTCTTGCTCAAGTAATAGATCGCATGCTCTTTTCTCCCAGTCTCGTCGTGCTGACCGAGAACACAACCCATACTCCCCTCAAGAACCGTCAAATACATTATCAAGGGTCTCCCTGCTACCGGGGGTATCAGAATAGGAGGCTCCTGCAGATACTTCTTTATCTTGTCGAACGCCTTTTGACAATTTTCGTTCCACGTTACAGCTTGATCTTTTTTCAAGAGCTTGAATAATGGTTCACACGCGGCCGTTAGGTGAGATATGAACCGGGCAATGTAGTTCAATCTCCCTAAAAACCCGCGCACCTCTTTCTCTGTTTTAGGCGTCGGCATTTCTTGAATCGCTTTTATTTTAGCAGGATCGACCTCTATTCCTCTTTCGCTTACGATAAACCCCAGCAGTTTACCCGATCTCACCCCGAAGGTGCATTTGTTAGGGTTCAGCCTTAGCCTGAACTTCCTAAGCCTTTTAAACAACTTCAACAGATTCACCAGATGCTCTTCCTCCGTCTGGGATTTGGCAATCATATCGTCAACATAAACTTCGATCTCTTTATGCATCATGTCATGAAAGAGAGTCGTCATCGCACGCTGATATGTTGCCCCAGCATTTTTCAAACCAAAGGGCATCACTTTGTAGCAAAATGTTCCCCAAGGCGTTATGAAAGTAGTCTTCTCCATATCCTCTGGCGCCATTTTAATCTGGTTATAGCCTGAAAAGCCGTCCATGAAGGAGAATACAGAGTATTGAGCGGTATGATCAACTAACACGTCAATATGAGGAAGTGGAAAATCGTCTTTTGGGCTTGCTTTATTCAAATCTCTATAATCCACGCACATTCGAACCTTGCCATCTTTCTTTGGCACTGGTACGATGTTAGCAACCCATGAGGGATATTTCGTCACAGCCAGGAAACCAGCGTCCCACTGTTTCTGAACCTCCTCTTTGATCTTCATTGCCATATCTGGTCGAGTTCTGCGAAGCTTTTGTTTGACAGGCGGGCAGTCTTCTTTCAGTGGCAGGCGATGCACAACCATATCCGTGTCGAGCCCTGGCATATCTTGATACGACCAAGCGAATACATCATTATACTCTCGGAGCATTTCAACCAGTCTTCGCTTGATATCACCTTGCAGTGCGGCCCCGATACGAATATTTTTCTCAACCCCTTCCGACCCCAAATTGATAATTTCGATAACCTCGTCGTGAGGCAGAATGGCTCTTTCCTCTTGCTTCACTAACCAAGACAGTTCCTCAGGAACGTCGCTATCTTCGACAACCTCTTCTTCGGTCTGGAATACCGGGTGCTCGAAGTCGGGACGAGTCATAGATGGCTCAAGGATGTCATCTGAAAATGTCACCCTGCAAAAGAAAGGGTTAAGTGCTTCAAAATGCGTATAAAGCGATTAACCACATTGCCATTTTATTGAAAAATACAAAACAAGAAAGACATGGATTACAGTATTTGCACATGAAAAACGCCATTTATTTAATGATTAACGAAGCAATGTTTATAACAACACAGCCCTAAGCAAATCCTGATGCCCCGGGCAAGACATCTGATTATTCAACAATTAATAAAGCAAAGCATTACTGTTTAAAAGTCACAGGAACAAGCTCCTGAATAGACCAGTTGCACAGTCCTTGTCCTGGCGTGCTTGGCTGAATCCAGGCATCCATATCACAGTCGCTGTCCCCTTCATCAGATTCTGAAGCAGCATTGACAGATTCATGGCATACTCCACTGGCAGAGATGGTGATTGACTTTCTGAAATGAGGGGCCCCCACGGAAGGAGTTGATGACGACGGTCGGTACCCCAGTCCGAACCGGTCCATTTTCACAGGAATGTCCAGCACTTTGCCCCAGCCTTTGGCTTCTCCTGCTTCCACTAGAGCTTGAGCCTCTTTATACGATGAAACAGCTATCTCTGGCACTTTGCTTGGCCTGGGACCCTTATCCTTTATGCGCAAACCTTCGAATGCCTGGCATGGCGTCTCGTGGATCTCCCCGTCGACTTCCACATATTTAAACGAAGAAAGATGGCTGACCAGGATGTCTTCCTCTCCGCACACGGTGACTACACTGTCTCCGACCATATACTTTAACTTCTGATGCAGGGTAGACGTGACTGCCCCTGCCCCGTGAATCCAAGGTCTTCCCAGCAAGCAGTTGTACGCAGGCTGTATATCCATGATATAAAACTCCGTTGCAAACACTTCCGGCCCCACTTGCAGAGGCAAGGTAATCGATCCGAAGACTGTCCTCCGCGTGCCGTCAAACGCTCTGACTACCAAATCACTTGGTGTACACAAAATCCCTCGAACATCCAGCTTCATCATAGCCTTCTTAGGCAGCACATTCAAAGACGACCCGGTGTCAACCAATACATGCGACATTGTCGATCCTCTGCATTCAACAGATACATGTAATGCCATATTATGATCCCTTCCTTTCGGAGTCAAGTCGAAATCAGTAAAGCCCAGACTGTGGCCTGCATTCACGTGTGCCAATACTCCTTCTAGCTGGTTCACGGAGACATCCTGTGGTACAAAAGAAGTGTCTAGGACTTTCAGCAAAGCGTTCCTGTGGGCTTCCGAACACAACAGCAATGACAATATAGATATTTTGGACGGCGTTTGCTGCAGATGCTCCACAATTTTATAATCGCTTTTCCGAATCAAGCGCATGAATTCTTCCACATCTTTCGATGCTGCATCTTTTTCATTTGCTTTTACCGGAACATTCTCAACCGCTTTCCCTTTTCCTTTCGCTAGCCTTTCAGCCTCCACTTCAGGAGATATAAAGATCCTGCCGCTCCTCGTCATGCCTCCTGAGCCCACAACATTATCCACAATCTCCACTGGCTGCTTGTTGACATCGATCTTAATCCCGTCACAATACACCTCCAGCCCATATGACCATGGGACTGCTTTCGTGTTCTCATACGGGATGGGCCCGGCCTTAGTTATAGTAATCGGTGGTCGCTGAGCTGGTGCTGAAATGGTGATCGTCTTCCTAGGAATTGTCACTGTGGCAACATCACTCCGATTATCCACTACTGCCCCTGCCGGCTCATCAATTGCTGTTCGATCAAACTGCAATATACCTTCATCAATCAAGGCCTGGATGCCTTTCTTCAAATCCTCACACCCCCCAGACAGGGCCCAACAATCTAAACAGTACTCATTACATCCTGGGTAAACACCTCCTTGCAACAGTCGGCTTTTTATCTCGCTCAGCGGCGTCTTTAAATCCTCAACATTCATAATCAGATTCAGCCCTTCCTCAGTCAGCACGGCATTCGCCCCATGATTAGGCATGGGTTTCTGGACTATATTCGGAACTGTCGTTCCAAAGTTGATAGACTTGTTGTCCAAAAGATCCTGTACAACGTGCTTAAAAGCATGACAACCTTCAATATCATGGCCCGGGGCCCCAGAATGAAACTCACAATGCCTATTTGCATCATAGCCGAACGGGGGAGTTCCCGTTATCGGTGCCAAGGTTCTTTTCTCCACTAGATTCAATCCCAACAAAGTCTGCAATAAATCAGCATAGGTGGAGGGAGGCTTCTCAAACACCCTTCTCGGCTTACCACCCTGGAATTTTCGTTGAGCTTGCTGTGCCCCCTGCTGAGGCTGCTGCTGCTGCGGCATTGGTTGCTGCTGAACCTGTTGTTGTTGCTGGATTGGCTGCTGCTGATAGGGGATAGTAACACTCGACACTTGCTGCGGCTGACGATATTGATTTCTTCCCCTGCCTCGGCCTCGGCCTCGGCCTCCAAATACCGCGCTAGCTTCGCCCTGACGGCGCCCACCATAAGCTTTCCTATTACTGCCAGATGCAGTTGATTCCTCGACCTGGAACTTTCCTTGCTTAATGTTCCGCTCAATCTTTTCCCCCATCAGGATCAGGTCTGAAAAACTAGCCAGAGACGTATGAAACAGCATATCATGAAACAGTCCGGTGAATGTGCCGACAAACATATCGTTCATTTCTTTATCTTCTACAGGGGGACGGACCCTGGCAGCCATATCGCGCCACCTTTGCGCGTATTCTTTAAAACTCTCCCCCTTCTTCTGCGAAAGCCCGGCCAACTGGACCCGATTGGGTGCCAGGTCGCTGTTATACTTGTAATGGGCTACGAACGCCTCTGCTAATTGCTTCCAAGTCTTGATATCAGTTGGCTCCAACCCCATGTACCACTCTAGGGAAGGACCCGATAGACTATCCTGAAAGAAATGCATGAGCATTCTTTCGTCAGTGGAGTATGCAGACATCTTTCTGTAATAAGCTCGTACATGCACTTTCGGACACGTATCTCCTCTGTACTTATCGAACGCAGGCGCTTTGAACTTGATCGGCACCCTCAGCCCAGGTACCAAGCCCATAGTTGCCATGTCCAAACCCACAGCGCTCTGGTTTAGGACTCCCTTCATTTGCTCTTCCAGCATTCTAATCTTTTGAGAATCATCCATCGGCCCTTCAAAACCCCCTCCAGAGAAGGCGTCTTCCTGTTGATCCTCCTGCCACATACCGTTTCCAGCCCCGTATCCATCATATGCATTATTACGTCCAGCTCTGATCTGGTTCATCCCCGGACCTCGGCCTCTGTTGCCATACCCTTGAACACCTCCAGCAGGACCACCAGCCATAAAACCAGCACCGTTTCCGTTTCCAAAGCCTCCGTAACCCTGATTGACCATACCATAACCATCTTGCCCAAAACCTTGAGCATTAAAGCCATACTTGCCAGTGTTGTCGAATCCCTGATCGTTGAATCCGAACCCAGTATTGACAAAGCCATTGCCTCCGAGATTATCTCCCAAATTGACATCACCCAGCCCAGCGTTATGGACAGCAGTATCATTTCCCCCTCCGACGTTACCATTCACAGCAGCGGTAGCGTTGTTGACGTTAGCGGCAGGTATATTGACCACGGGCGGAGCCACTGGCGTGGGAGTGCCGTCTCCATGAGCAGTATCAACCCGAACAGACTGATGATCTTCGTTACCATGACCAGCGTTGCGAGCCAACAGAGGCTGGACCATGGCCTGCAAATTCTCTTGCCCTTTTGCTATAGCCTCCATGGTCTGCATGAAGAGGGCGAGCTTCTCGCGTACATCCTGCATCTCGTTCTGAATCTGGTCCATGATTTTCCGACAGTTGGATCGTGTAGAGTAGCGGTGCTGATGTTGATCTGGAATCCTGTTAAGTACCTGATGCAGAGCAGGAGATAAGACACCATTCAAAGATTACCTGTTATGCAATATGAATATGAATGCAATGCAATGTGTCTGTGCATTAGGGGAGTTCATTCCCCCAGTTCTAGTGCGAAGGTGCCGGTGCAGTGACAGTGCTGGCGATAAGAATATCGGAGTTGAATCATAGAAAGCCTCATATATAGCAGAGAGAATCAATAAGCCCAGGGTACAATATCACTGAGAGTACAAAGAAGGCATGACCTCAACCAACAATCCTGGTGATGGTCAGCACTATGCAAATAAAGCATATAAGCTACTACATGAAATGATCAAATCCTCCCAAAAGTCTGGTACTCCTCTATCAACTTCTTGGTCTCCGGATGACTTGGTCGATCAAGCAGCCCTTCAACAAGCTGGTTTCTCCTCTTAAGGACACGGCGTACGTCTTCAGCAGTTTCTTCCCATGTTGCTTCTCCGAAGCAATCTTCTAACTTTCGCTTCTGGGACACTGCTTCATCTCTGGATTTGATTGCCTTGTTCAGTGCATGCTGGACACTATACCGGTTCATCACTTCCTCCTCACACTTCTTGATGCTAGACTTCAGCTTCTCTTCAAGATCGGAAATTTGCTGCTTCAGCTTATCTTCCCTCTTCTTGTTGTTGGTGAGCGTAGCATTCCAAGTCTTATTGCAAGAAGATATCTCTCGGTGTGCTGCGTCGAGCGCTTTCTTTTTGGCTTCCAGCATGTCATGGGAACTTCTGAACTCTTGCCCCAGACGTTCACGCTTTTTCTTTTCCTCAGTCAACTCAGCTCCTAACCTGTTTACTAGCTCAATCTGTTGCTGGAAAGCATATACGGCCTTGTTTTTCTCGCTGCGTGCCTGGGCTAGCTCTTGCTCTAACCCTTCATTAATCTTCATCAAGGCTTCTTTCTCTCTCACAACTTGTTCATATGCTTCTCTAGAAACAGTAGTCGGCTCTGCTACTGGAACGGGGACAAGAATTGGTGCATCTGGAAACGGCATCTTCAACTGACTAGCCCTCTCCTGAATCCAAACTCTATAAGGTGCATAGGCCTGACAGTCATTCTTTCCTAACAACGGCTTCCCTCGGCGGTTAATATGCGTCCAGGCACGCTGCAACTTGGCTAATAACTCCCCCTTTACGTCACCAGTGAAGTACAGAGATTCCTGTACTTCTTCCTCCTGAGGTAGATTCTTCAGCGCATATCCGAACTGGCGAATGAATAGAGAAGGGTTGTAATTGATACACCCTTTTCTTCCTATCAGCGGCACATTAGGGTACCCAGAACAACTGAAGATGAGCTCAGATCCCAGCAGGTCTCTATCAAACCACTCCATATCTTCCGACGATAGCCTCATCAAGCGTTCTGGCCAACCAACTGGAATTGTAGTCTCTGCAGCAGATCCTCTCTTAGGAAGGTGACTCTCAAACCACATACTCAACAAGGGTACACACAGATGAACATTCTTCCCCCTTCCCTTCTCATTCTTGTAATGCAGTGAGTGATAGAGGTCCCCGAGTAAGGTAGGTACAGGATTACCAGCGGCAAACAAGTAGAAAGCGTCGAAGTCCACAAAATCCGGTATATTGGGGAACAGTACTATGCCATAAATGCACAAGGCCAACACAGCATTGAAAGCAACCCAGCACCCATTCTTGGCGTACTCTTGGGCTTTACCAACTAAGAACTGAAATGAGAAGCCTGGAACTCCACGGGAAACAGTAGTCACAAGTTCAGAAGCATCAATATGCAAAGCTTTTGCCAATTCCTCCGGCTTAGGTTTGGCATCATAATGAATGAATGGAACCTGGTTCTGCACGGGCAGCTCAACATACTCAGCGTATTCTTCCAGGGTTGGTCCCATAATAAAGTCAGAGAACGTAAAGCACCTCAAGACAGGGTCATAGAATTGCATCAAAGCGTACAGCCCATCTAACTCTACCTCTGTAGGTTTGCACACCAATCTCAATAATCTACCGTAGCTCATCCGGAAACTCCTACGAACACCCTCATCAGCAAGAGAGATCAACCCCAGTAAAGGAACAATATCAGGCGTAGGCAATTTGTAAGCAACCGTTCTCCTTAAGCTAGTCATGATCAAACACTCAGAAGTCTGGGCACTAGAACTAGGGAAATGCAAATGCACCTGCAGCACAGACACACGTTAGTAAAATGCAAATGATAATGGATATGCAGGCAATGCAATGCAAGTAACATTCAACAGGGACCAAAGCTGCAGCTGAATAGCCTAAACCCAATCAAGAAAGGTCTCAGATAGACCATCCAGAAGTCATCAAACCCTGGTCTCAGATAGACCTAAAATAAAACTCCCACACTGGTCTCTGACAGACCTCAAATCATAACCTGAATGGTCTCTGGCAGACCTCAGATAATATCCCCACTGGTCTCTGACAAACCTCAGAACACCTCTCCACATGGTCTCTGACAGACCTCAGAACACATCTCCACATGGTCTCTGACAGACCTCATAACTCTCCATAAATAACCAGGATCTCTGATCAAGAAATAACCGGTAATCTGAAGGTCTAGTTACCTGCATAACCCTGAATCCCCTCACAGGTGGGTGGCCCTATAACTGGCACAAGGTACGGCATCCTATGCGGTCGTCGGCGTCACAGACTTTCAGGGTTGATGATACGATTCCCAGAAGGAGTGGCATCATCAATTCCTGAAGAGGCCTCACTCAGCCAACTTCCAAATGATCGGTCCCCAGAGTCGACAATCCAACTAACCAGCAACCCACGCCAACCAAAGGAAGGGGCAGGAGGCCAACCAGAGGAACCTCGTCTGAGTGTAGATTTCATGGGACACCAAAGCAAGCAAAGCAAGCGGGCGCCCACTAATTTCTACTCTAATTCTAGGTGCACTCAAGCCCAGGTCCGGCTTATCCCTCAATATCAGAACACCCGTCACACCCCAACATACAGCAACAATAATCAATATGCAAAGCTGAAAAAATACAGGGTTAGAAATATAAAATAACTCCATACAAAATCCTCGACGGGAAAACAAGCGTTAGGATTGACTCTCTCAAAGGGACGTTGGATCCCAAATGCATAAGAACCATCGCAGTCCTTAGCAGCCAGGGGACGTTGGATCCCCAGCAGAGTCGCCAGCTGTCGCTACTGCGAAAATCGGCGCCGGCTGAACAGAAGAGTCGCCACCGCGCGTTATTTATCCCACGGGAGGGAAAGGGAACGCTCAGAGTAAACCTCGCACAACACGGGAAAGGTATGGTCGTCGCAACCAAAACCTGGATTCGGGAGTCGGTTACGCAAGGGGAAGGTATTAGCACCCCTCACGTCCGTCGTACTCGACGGGATCCACGCTTGTTTTCGGGTATGGATTGTTATTCTGTCTAAACTATAGGTCAAGGGTGAAAAAGAAAATAAAATGAAAATAAAAATGACTCGGCAAAGTATCGCACTTTATGCCTACGTATTCCCGTCTGGAACGAGAAATCAGAGTCAACGTAGTTCGCCTACCTACGGGAAAGGAGGGGAAGGTTGCTCGCTAGGATATCGCATCCTATGCCTACGTACTTTCACACGGCATGAAAGATCAGAGCAAACGTAGTTCGGGCCACGTACGACATAAGCTTGTCTTGGTTGATTTTATTCCTTCTGAAAAAGGTTTTCTTGATTAACAGTCCCAGCGGACAAAAATGACGCTTTGATGAGTTCACATTCTTTTACGGAAGAAGTGTCTTTTATTGTGTTTGAAATCTTTATGTGTTTTTCTGTTTATTTTGAGAAAGAAGAGACAGAACTCTAACCTACGGTTGCGAAGGGACACAAACTAACCTAATGTTATCATGCATGGGTTAAGACCTAACGTCTATCATGCTCCTCTCTTGCACAGAGAGAAACAGAGATCCTACGGGATAGGCAGAAACAGAAACAATATCAGATATATACAGTAAAGCAGTAAAATGCATGGATGCAACAGCACAAGCGAGGCAAGGGAGTCCCACTCAACCTCGAACCTAGAAAACAATAGGCAAAAGTGAACAGGCTTCACTTTCAACCCAGCAGGGTAAACAGCAAACAATACAATTCAGAAAACCAATCAATACATCAGCAAATGAAATACAGCCAAAGAAACAGCATCTGGCTTCAAGTAATCTCCATTCAGCTACAGGCTTCAACAAGCATCAATCTCCACCTTCATGGCCTTCAGGCAAGGGCTTTGCTCATCAGTCTTCTATCTGCAATGGCTTTTCTTCAAGCTCAAACCTCCAGGATGAGGGATTAGTCACTAGAGTGAATTGGGTGTTAAGCAATCAGTTGACTACCAAGGGTGGTGAACAGACTGCTTCTAACACAAAAGACATTTTCTCTCAAGAGTTCTATCTCATAGACACTATCACCAAGCCTTCCAAAGGAAGGGGGTGAGTGTCTTAGAGAGACTCTGAATCACAGAGAAGGATGGATGCAGACAAGGCAATCCATGTTTGAGAAACAATCCTTCTAGTCTAGAACTCTGCCTAGCTCCTAAACCCTAGTCTCCTCAGCATCTGCTAGCAAGAAACTTCTCCCCAACTCTGACAGTTGATCTCCAATCTTTGAATCTCCAATGGTCTTCATCTTCACAAGTCCTCAGCTTCCCCAGGGCCCCAGACAAACCCAATACCCAAACAAACAAGCAACAATCCCCAGAGGGCACACCACACCAGACAATCAAATATACAGACAATAATAATAGCAGTAGGGGAATCTTAACTTTTCTAAGGGATCTAGTAGCTACCCATAGCCCCTATAGTCCCATAACTAATCTATTCAAACCCTAAGTCCTAAGGGAAATGAAATCAAACTTCTTAAGTTGTCACCTAAAACCCTAGTTTTGTACATGATGTTCAAGCATTTATTAATCACCCAAAATTAACCTCTAAAAATAGAAACTAAAATATTTCTACAAGCTTAATATCTCATCTAAACAATATAAAAAGAATGACCAAAAAATACTAAAGCATGTGAGAGAACAAAAATCATAAAAATGATGCATGAAATGAAACTATTTAATATGACATTTATTTAGGAAATATGGAAAAAATATGAAATAAAACTAAAAATGAAATTTTATTTTCCTATAATATTCTAGACATTTTAATGAAAATATTGTAAAAAGAATGGATTAAAATGCATTTTTTATGAATTAGTTATGAATTTTCAAAGTGGATGAAAAATTAAAATGAATTAAGAAAATAAAATTGGAATTAAAATGAGGGAGAGGGGTGCATTCAGAAATCTCGCCCAGTTATATCCAGGATGGGCCACATAATGGGGGGTGCTGGTAGCGAATTGCCAAGGCCCAGTAAACATTCAGAATTAGTGAAAAAAATGAGAAGCGCTGGGAGGTAAGAATAGCATCAAAAATACGTTGAATATGGTTTTGGGCCTAAACCTGGGGGTGGGGATAACACATTCAACTCAGGCCCGCCCGTTTCAATTAATGAAACGGCGCGTTTTGGCCAAGTCATTCTTTCCCTCCAAAACTCAGATCAAATAATAACCATTGGATCGTGCTCCAGGTCAAAGGTCTTACTCCCAATAGACGATCCAGATTTCGTCTTCTTCCTCCATTCAACTGAACCTAGGGTTTCATCCCCATGAGACTCCATGCACGAGCAACTTTATCCCATTCTGTTCTCACTCTACAGGCAACCAATCCACACGATGTGAACACGAAAATTGCTCTACAACTCTCCCTCTACACGTCTATGGCACTAATTCATCTTAAAACTCATCACAACAACAAACCCGATTGAATCAACATCTGATCACCATAGATATGCACTGATATGCACCAACTCAATTCTTCCTCAAACTTGACCAGAACTAATCTATGCATAATGGAGATTAACATATGCTATCAAGCTACAATTATGATGCACTAACCTAGGAGATTCAAGCACTAACAGTTTGTTGCACCTGTCACCAACCATCACCAATCCTTGCCAAATTCATCTAGAATAATCTCCTAACCACCTAGATTGCATCTAAACTAACAACATCATGCCAAACTAACTAGATCAAGCAGTTTGAATGAAAACTTACCTAGTGAGAAATCTTGAGAAACAGCTATGGAAGATGTGGATCTGAAGCTTCCAAGTGTTGGATCTTGATCAATCCTCGATGTACTTGATTCTGTATGCAAGCTTTGGATGAGACTTGGCCTGAATTATGCTATCCACTTGAGATTGTGATTTTGATGTTCTTGAATATGGTGCACGAAAATGAATGATAATCACTTGATCCTTGCTTCAATTCTGATCCATGATGAATATTGAATAGGATTGAATTGATTTTGATGAGAATTGGTGAAGGTTTTGTGAGATTGGAATGAAAACTTCAATGGAAAAGTATGAGGGAATTTGTGAAATTCTTGGTGCAAAATGAATCCAACCCTTGCCAAATTCTCATTTCATGAATATATAGACCCCAAATGAACATTCTAGATCCATCTTGCACATTCCCTTGTTTTCCAACTTTGGTTCATTTTGATCATGTTTCTTAAAAGGCAAGCAACCATGGATAACTTTCTTTTTTCCTTCTAAACTCAAAAAAGTGTTTGAACCATTGTTCTTAGAATTGTTTTTCCATTCAAAATCATATATTGGAAGTCTCCATTTGGACTTAGAAATCTCCCAAACCATTTTCCATCTTGAATTTATTCACTTTATAAGCCATTTTAGTTCATTCTTTGACCAATTATGCAACATCATGCTATGAGCTTCTCCAATAACTTGTGACCTTCTTTTTAGACTTAAAATCCCATTTGGAGCAAGTTTGATGTTGTAAGTTTTTCCATTTGAGGCCTCCTTGTATGAGTTTTGGACATAGGTTAAAATGACCTGTAATTCACAAATGCCCAAAATACCCTTTGCTTGCCAAGACCATAAGTTGAGCTCTCCACATCACATGAAGGCATACCATACCATTCTAGAAAGCTAAGACAATGAGGAACAATTCTTATGTTGACCAAGAATTCATTTGAAATCTCCTTGAGGGGCAAAACTAGCTTGGAAGTCAAGTCACTTTCACAGACAAAAATTCAGATACCCTAGATGACCTGTAACTTGCAAGGACCATAACTTGAGTTCTATAAATCTCCTTGATGTCTTCCACCACTCAAATTAAAGGTCTTGAGATCCTCTACAAGTTTCATGTTGGCCAAGAAGCCATTTGAAGTTAGCATTTTGACTTATCTTGCTTGGAAATTTGACCTAAACTAGGGGATTTTACACAGAAACCCTAATTTAGTAACTCCTCTTCTCCTTGATTTCTCTTGAATTCTCCTTGTCATATCTCCATATCCTTCTTTATATATCCAATGATGAACCCCACACCTCTCCAATAGCCTTGAATGCCCTTTAAAGTCAGTCAATTGACCTAGGGTTGACCTAGGGTTGACCCAGATGAAACCCTAGTTGACTGTCTTCCACTATAGCTCTTGTGCTTCCATCAATGACTTGTCTCCTTCTCCAAATGACTTTCTAAGTCTCTCAAAATGTCTAGATGCTCTCCATACCTTCAATCCACAGCTCATAACCCTCTTGTTGACCCTCAGATACCCTCAGCTAGGAGATGATCTCAAGGATTGATCTGCTGAACTCTTTGCTTTCAAATTCTTTCCTGATGACTTGAATGAGGTTGAATTATGATGATAACCTCTTGCTAGGCCTCTAGAGATGAAAATAATGATTGGTCCCCTGTTGAATGACTTGCTATGCTTATGCTATGCAGATGGTTAGTCTATGTACATGACTCTATATGCAAATGCTAATGCTAATGAAACATAAAACAAGTGAGTAAGGTTGGGCAAATTTTAGGGTGCAACACCATCAAACAGGCCCATTTGTATGCCTCATCTAAGGGACTTAGAATCTCCTCAGACAAGGTTCAGCCTAAGGTCTCGCCTAAGGGGTGTGATCAAAGTCTGATCCATGAGACTTAAATTGAAAGTCTTTCCAAAAGGTCTCGACCAAAGTATTTTCTGAGAGACTCAACGCCTCTCCTGAAGGACTTAGTGCCTCGTCATACAAGCTCAATGCATGATCTCGTTGGAGGGACTTAGAGTCCCGTCAAACAGGCCAATTTGAATGTGTTGCTTGAGGGACTTAGGATCTCCTTAGACAATGTTCAGCCTAAGGTCTTGCCTGAGGGTCTTGACCAAAGTCTACCCCACTAGATTTAACTTAAAACTTTTGCCTGAGGGTCTTGACCAAAGTCTTACTCGAGAGACTCGACACCTCGCCTGAAAGATTAATGAGCAACTATAAGCACTTTACCCTTTATCAAGCCCTTGTGCTTGAGGGGCTGTGTAGTGGTATATGTGTAAAGGCCCGCTAAAGGTGAGGAAATATTAGCATGCCGGAAAGGAGCAACATCCTTTTGTTGCCCGCACTTAGGGACAATTTCGCCTTTAACGCCTCTACTTGCCCCATCATGGTAAACATGGGAAAAAACACGTCTCGATCAGAGAGAATTCATATTCAACGGGTTAAATTGTATCTTCCTAGAAAATAAGGATTCAACGGTCCACTACAATGAATAAGTGGGCAGTTATCATTATCAAGAAACCCTAACTTTAGGCTTCAGACCTGTATAAATATCTCATACCTAGCCTGAGTAAGGATAACTAAAAACATACACAAAATACCTAGAGAATATAAAGTTTATCACCTCTCTCTCTCTCTCTCTCTCTCTCTCTCTCTCTCTCCCTCCAAAACACCATTGAGTAGTGTTTCTCATTACAGTGAGCAAGACCTAAACCATATAAAATCACTAAGACCTCTGACCACCTATACTATATTATGTACTATTTAACAAGTACACATTTCAAAGAATAAATATAATTCTATTTTACATCTTCATCCCACTCATGTCTAGTAGCATGGTTTGCATACAGAGGTTAGTGAAGTTTCATAGGGACATCCTCCAAAAATCTCAGGAACATCGACAAAAGGTGTATCAATGTAGAAAAGTGGGGCTTTCGGGGCAGCAGTAGGTGACACTTACCTCCAAAACGATGAAGTTGGAGACACCTAAACTCTGTAAGTGGACGTTTCCACATCAAATGAACTGGCACCAACTGGTGGTCGCAAAGGTTGAGCTCTTTCCTTGCGAGAAGATACATGTTACGACACTTTAGTGTGCCTTAATCGTTCTTAGTTATTAGCTATTTTGCTTGTAACTAAATTAGAAAAAGTAGACAAAGTCAAACCCAAATGACATAATCAAATAATGCAGATAAAGTAGACAAAATCAAACAATGAAGAGAAAATACGAAAGTGCATTTTTAAATTTTTTTTAAAATTCAAATTCAGAGAAAATAAATAAGTGCACTTTCTAATTTCCTAAAATGCAAAAAATGGCAGAAAATGCAAAAATGTCTCATACCCTATGCTCTAAATAGAAATGTCTACCTCAATAAACTACATATTATAATCTTAACTACAACCTAATGTATCGTAAGCAACCTATTTAGTAATGCATGCATCCACAGAATTTGAAGGATATAAAGTTCCAAACAAATATTTAGTATGTGGATAAAAAAAATTCATTGTATGGCTTGAAACAAACAACTAGAAATTGGTATAGCAAGCTATCTTAATCTTTGATAAAATATGGTTTCTAAGACAACCAATCTGATCATAGTCTATTTACTTATTCACATGGTTTAAATTTTTGTTTTGTTTTGATCTATGTTGATGACTTGATCATTTCTAGTAATGATCTTGAGGCTTGTGATCAGTTCAAGGAATATCTTATTTAATGTTTCCACATGAAGGATATTGGTTCGCTTAAATACTTCCTAGGTATGGAACTAGCAAAAGGTTCATAAGGAATATTCCTATGTCAAAGAAAATACACCTTAGACATTTTACATGAAGGTAGAATGCTTGGTTGTAAACCTTATTTGTTTCCAAGGGAACAAAGTCACAGACTTGCTTTGGCCAAGGGACCTCCACTCTTAGAACCGTTAAGGTATAGAAGATTAGTTAGACGCCTGATTTACTTAACTATCATTAGGCCTAAATTAACCTACTCAGTTCATATTCTAAGTTAATTCATGCAAACTTCACTCCAAGACCATTGGGATGCTGCTATGTGAGTTTTAGGATATCTTAAATATTCTCATGATCAATGTATCATTTTCCATAACACAATGATCTACAACTTGTAGGCTACTGTGACTCAAATTGGGCATCGTGTCCCATTACCAGAAAGTCCATATCAGGTTATCCAATGAAACTTGAAAATGCTCCAATATCATGGAAAATAAAGAAACAAGTGAAATACTATGGTTGAATATCGTGCAATGACACATGCCGCAAGTGAGGTTGAATGTTGTGCAATGGAACATTCAATAAGTGAGATATACTATGGCTACATGACTTTTTAGAGAATATGGAAGTCACATGCATCATCAAATTCACACTTCTGCATTATGACAATCAACCAGTTCTTCATATAGCTATAAGCTCGGTCTTCCATAAAAGAACAAAGCACATTGAAATTAATTGTCATTTTATCACGGGACATATATAGTCAGGTGACATAAGCACAACTTATCTGCCCACCTAACAACAAAATAGTGACATTTTTACTAAGTCCTTAGGCGTGAAAGTTTTTCAAAACCTCATGTTCTAGTTGTCTTCATAATCTTCACCCTCCAACTTGAGGGAGAGTATTATAGATAAATTTAATAGTTTGTTAGAGTTTGTTAGGATTGTTATTAGTTTGTTAGGGTTTATTATGATTGATTATATTTTGAAGCTCTGAAAGATAGATCATCGGCCTATATATAAAGGTATGTCACACGTCATTAAAAACAATAAGAATACCACATATTTTTCAAGTTAATTTTCTATTAGAAAATCATTGAAATGGAAACCAATGAGAAATGGAAATGAAAATCATGAAATTGGAGAAGTTAGACCTAAAATGTAAATCATGAAATTGGAGAAGCTAGAACTAAATGAAAAGCATGAAAATTATGAAATGAAAATCATGAAGCTGGAAATAAAAATCAAGTTCCATCTTTCTTTTGAATAAAATTATGGAAATTGAAATTGGAAATGAACCTCTGATATAGTTAAAGCATAAACCTCATTTTCATCTACAACTCAACTATGTGGCAGAAGATTGTGGTTTACATTTAATAAGGAATTTAGAGTTGTATACTTCCATTCAATCTACAAACACCAAGCAAAGAATACCAAACATGGTCACCTGGTTTATAATCCATCATGAATAGATCCTTTAGGGCAACACTATGCCACATGAAGCCTATAAGATACAAGAATTGGAAGGGTGACTATTCTCTAGGACTTGGAATTCCATCCGTCTAAAATATTATTACAATCATGTTATTCATGAATTTTTAGAGGGGGCATAACCACCTATGTATGAATGTTTGACCATTTTTTTAATCAAGGAGAATGTTTCGATTTTACTATTATGTACAATAAACTTTAATATGTTACGTTGGACTTTAACAAGAAGATCATTGTTATCCCTCAAGGCAATATGAATACGTTGAACTTTAATAGGAAGATCCTTGCAGCCTCTCAAGGCAACACAAATATGTTGGACTTTTATAAAAAGATCTTTGTTGCCTCTAAAGGCAATAGAAATATGTTGGCCTTCCACAAGAAGTTTATTTCTGCCTCTTAAGGAAAATACAAACATATTAGATTTCCATGGGGAGATAGTTGTCTTCCTTAGGAGTAATACAAATGAACTACATGTTGAGGGATACCTCAACTCAACGCCTCGCCTAAGAGACTTAGCCCTCTGTCAGGAAGGCTTAATGCATGATCTTGCCTGAGGGACTTATAGTTCCATCAAATAGGCCTATCTAAACACCTCGCCTGAGGGACTTAGAATCTCCTAAGACAAGGTTTAGCCTAAGATATCGCATAAGGGACTTATCCAAAAGTCTGGCTAGATAGACATACCTTAAAAGTCTTGCCTGAGGGTCTTGATCTAAGTCTTGCCCGAGAGACTCAACGCCTTGTTTGTGGTATTTAGCGCCTCTTCAGGCAGGCACAATGCATGATCTAGCTTTAGGGACTCAAATTCCCATCAAATAGGACCATCTGTACGCCTCATCTAAGGGACTTAGAATCTCCTCAGACAAGGTTCAGTCTAAGTCTCGCCTAAGGGGTGTGATCAAAGTCTGATCCAAGAGACTTAAATTGAAAGTCTTGCCTAAAGGTCTCAACCAAAGTCTTTTTTGAGAGACTCAACGCCTCTCCTAAAGGAATTAGCGCCTTGTCATACAAGCTCAATGCATGATCTCGCCAGAGGGACTTAGAGTCCCGTCAAACAGACCAATTTGAATGTGTTGCTTGAGGGACTTAGAATCTCCTTAGACAATGTTCAGCCTAAGGTCTTTCTTGAGGGTTTCCACCAAAGTCTACCGTATTAGATTTAACTTAAAATTTTTGCCTAAGGGTCTCAACCAAAGTCTTACCCAAGAGACTCGACACCTCGCCTGAAGAATCAATGAGCAACTATAAGCACTTTACCCTTTATCAAGCCCTTGTGATTAAGGGGCTGTGTAGTGGTATATGTGTAAAGGCCCACCAAAGGTGAGGAAATATTAGCCTGCCGGTTAGGAGCGATATCCTTTTGCTGCCCGCACTTAGGGACAATTTCGCCTTTAACGCCTCTACTTGCCCCATCATGGTAAACATGGGAAAAATCACGTCTCAATCAAAGAGAATTCATATTCAACGGGCTAAATTGTATCTTCCTAGAAAATAAGGATTCAACGGTCCACTACAATGAATAAGTGAGCAGTTATCATTATCGAGAAACCCTAACTTTCGGCTCCAGGCCTGTATAAATACCTCATACCTAGCATGAGGAAGGATAACTCAAAACATACACAAAATACCTAGAGAATATAAAGTTTATCACCTCATGTGAGTTTGCTCTCTCTCTCTCTCTCTCTCTATATATATATATATATATATATATATATATATATATATATATATATATATATATATATATATATATATATATATATATATATATATATATATATATATACAAAACACCATCAAGCAGGGTTTCTCATTACAGTAAGCAAGACCTAAACCATAGAAAATCACTAAGACCTCTGACCACCCATACTATATTATGTACTATTTGACAAGTACATATTTCAAAGAATAAATACAATTTTATTTTACATCTTCATCCCACACATGTCTAGTAGCATGGTTTGCATACAGAGGTTAGTGAAGTTTCATAGGGACATCCTCCAAAAATCTCAGGAACATCGACATAAGGTGTATCAATGTAGAAAAATGGGGCTTTCGCGGAAACAATAGGTGACACTTGCCTCCAAAAAGACGAAGTTGGAGACACCTAAACTCCGTAAGTGGACATTTCCATATCAAATGAACTGGCACCAACCGGTGGTCGCGAGGGTTGAACTCTCTCCCTGCGAACAGATACCTGCTAGGACACTCTAGTGTGCCTCAATCGTTCTTAGTTATTAGCCATTTTGCTTGTAACTAAATCAAACAAAGTAGATAAAATCAAACCCAAATGACATAATCAAATAATGCAGATAAAGTAGACAAAATCAAACAATGAAGAGAAAATACGAAAGTGCATTTTTTGAATTTTTAAAAAATTCAAATTCAGAGAAAATAAATAAGTGCACTTCCTGTTTTCCTAAAATGCAAAAAATGACAAAAAAACGCAGAAATGTCTCATACCTTATGCTCTAAATAGCAATGCATGCCTCAATAAACTACATATTATAAGTTTAACTACAACCTAATGTATCTTGAGCAACCTATTTAGTAATGCATGCATCATAAACAAACAAAAAAATGAGGCAAATGAAAAACTTGACAAGTGAAAAGTGTAAGCTTTTGGATTGAAGAAAATTTGAGCAATGTTGAAAAATGGTGGATTTGAGGTTCTCACGCACAAATGAGAAAGTGTTGCTAAAAATGAGGAAGTGTTGAAAAAAGTCTGGTGCATCTTTGTACTAATTTTTGACAAAATAAGAATGTGACTCATTTACGAATGGATGAGTGTGGACTTTTGGTGAGTTCGAAAATATATCTTTGTTTTATAAAAACATTTTTTTATTTTTCACAAGGACGTATGAACACCACTAAAGATGCAATAAATAATACCTCTAAATATTGTAACATATGAGACTCAGACATAACAAAACTTTGCTCGGATTAATCTTTTCTTATCTCCGATTGATGAAATGAAAAATGAAAATTTTTGTTCAAAACTTTACTCAAATTAATCTATTCTTATCTCTCATTGGTGAAATGAAAAATGAAGAATCTTGGTCAAGTTCTAAAAAACAATTACATTTGGATGGTTTACATATTACATGACTTGTTGTTATCTATGATTTTGGATGGCTGTCACCCTTCAATGTATATTGATGACTTGTACAACTCATCAATGAATTAAGTTAAGTTGAAATTGATGTAAGACCTCTAGATCACTCTCTCACTAAAACTACATTTTGAAAAAATACTCATGCATAGTTGAAGCTACCAAAATGAGTTTGAATTTTATGAAACTATTTTGATTCAACTAGCTAGAAGACTATGCATGTGATATTAGAAACATTTATTTCCATTTATGTTCAGACGTATATCATCATGTTAATTTGCAATTTATTAGCACTACCAAATCCAATCAACATTGTGTTGCACCCCAAATTTATCCTACCTTTACATAGTTTCTAGTGCCACTTTATTTCGAATGAATAAAATGACACAATTGGCAAGAGATCGTGTGTAAGGAGTTGTGAGTGTGAAAGGTTGAGAGTTTGAATCCCACCTTCTTCACTTTTTGACATGAGTTGCATTTGAGAAAAGGGAGAAGGAGGCAAAAGAAAAAACGACGGCCGTTCTCACAACTTATCAGAAGAAAAGAGGAACCCACGAACCCAGAAGGAGAAAAAAGGGACGGTTCTTCGAAGAAGAAGACAGAGCTTCCTTCGTTAATCATCATCATCGCGACTCAGAGAAGCTCAGAAGAAGAAGACAGAGCTTCCTTCGTTAATCATCATCATCGCGACTCAGAGAAGCTCAAGCTCTCATCATTGTCCTCCTTCCGGAACTGCTTCAAATCTCATCTCAAGAATCCGTCGCCGTTACTGTAAGCTTTTCCTAACTTTTTAGATTTAGTTAATATTAAAATGAATTTTCTTAATTAAAACTCCTCTTGAATCAAAATTCCTTTTTTAGAGGTTAGTACATTATTTTTAATTAAACCATTTTTAAAAAAAGAAATACAACAAAAGAAACATAAAGTTAACATTAAGACCTTTTATTCAACATTAAAGCTTTTTTTTTAATAAAATTTAAAACTCTTTTATTAAAGTTAAAACCTCTTTTAAAGTTTTTTTTTCTTCCAAAATTAAAATCTTTTCTTAAAACTAAAACTTTTTTTTCAAATTTAAACCACCTTTTTAAAATTTAAATCTAAGTTTGTAAATTAAAACTATTATTTAGTTAAAGTTACTACAAACCTTTTTAAAAATCTATATATATCTATATAAAACTTATAATTAAAAAACTATTTTTTATAACTTATAATTAGTTTATTTTTTTTAATAACTTGAAATTATATTTTTTCTGATGATTAATAATTAAAAACATTTTAATAGCTTATAGTTAGTATTTCTTTTTTTTTTATAATTTATAGTTAGTAACAGTTTATTATGATTTATAGTTAATTTAGTTTTTAATAAATTGTAATTAAAAAAAACATTTAGATTTCTAATTTATGACGTTCCTAACATTTTTTTTCTCAATTGTATAGTTTATTGATTCTTTATTTTTTGCACTCCAATTTATAGTTGTAATTTACGCGAGACAATCGTCGCTCTTATTTCATTATTATTCTTGCATTTTCCATGGATGTAATTTACGCGATGCCATGGTCGCAGTTTATTTTTTATTTCGCATTTTTTGGGGATTTGTAATTTACGCGAGTGATCGTCGCGACGTTTTTTCCGCTTTCTTTACTTTTCGCACTTTAATCTTGCCGTATAATAATTTGCCGTATTTTACACGTTTAGCCGTTAGAATCCTTCCGAAGGAATTAGATTTAGTCGTTTGACCGCCGAGTCAATAACCCTAATTTCAACTGTTTCAAAACCCTAATAGCCTAGGTGTCCCGCCGTGGACGAAAATGCCTTTTACCCTAGCATTAGGTCAAAGAGTCGCCGTACTCTGTTTAGGGTTTCCTGCCGTGGAATCCCTAATTTCAACCCTAAATTTTCAATTAACAAATTCAACATAGAAACCCTAAATTCCACGTAAGCGTGTCCTTAAGATACGTTTATTCCCCATTGAAACCTTGACCATAGTCCAGACGTTTCTAACCTTCCTTTTAAGGGAAACTACAATTACTCTGATTCCATTCCCGTCAGGATATGTAGGCACAAAATGCGATGTCTTGCCGAGTAAACTTAGGACTAACCCTTAGGTCACTCTATCCCTTAGCAATATATTTCAAACAGATAATAAAATAAAATAAAAGCATACAATAAACAAAAGGTTTTTGTAGAGTACTACAGAAGTTTAGGGTGCTAGTACCTTCCCTAAGCTTAACCAACCCCTTACCTAAATCTCTCCCCGCATTGTCTTTACGATGCAAAATTAGGTTTTCCTCTTTTGACATTTTCCTTCGGATAAATCAAAGAGCGGTTGTGAACTAAAGATGCGATTCAAATTAATTAATAATTTGATATCCTATTCTAACCGCAACACATTGCTTAATTTCTTGAATGATGTATAGTATAATGGATAAGAACACACAAAAAAAAAAAACAATCCATAAGATTGAAACTACAAATGACTAACTACCAGTCAAAGTTAGTCAAAACTACCAGTCTCTTACCTTATTATCTACAAATTTCCAATGATAAATGCAGCTAGTAGTTTCTTTGATCTACACAGTACACTCTTTCATATTAAAAATTTCATCATCAGTTTTCTGCAACTTCTGCAAAATCTTCTCCAACTTATTGTTATGTCAAGACCAGGGAATAAGATCATTCAAGCCAAGCTGGTAGGTATGTCTTACCTTATGTGATTTGATTTTCCTCAAGTTAATATTTCATATAGAAATGTGTTTAATAATCATGATCATAGTTACAGATTTATAAAATTTCTATGATTCTTCTGTATAGGTACTTCTTGGAGACATGGGAACAGGAAAAACTAGTTTAGCATTAAGATTTGTTAAAGGCCATTTCTACCAAAACCAGGTTTAGCAACCTTAATTTTGTTATCATCAAAGAGATTAGTAACCTTAATATTCATTAAACTTCATTCTGCACATAGGAACCAACCATAGGAGCTGCTTTTTTCACGCAAATATTATCGTTATCTGAAGCAACCGTGAAGTTTGATATATGGGACACAGCAGGACAAGAACGATATCATAGTTTAGCTCCTATGTATTATCGCGGTGCAGCAGCAGCAATTGTTGTTTATGACATCTCTAGCATTGTAAGTATTCATTTAGCTAAACTTGAATATAATCAACAATGTTGTTTCTGATCCAGGTTTCTATTTCAGGATACATTTGTTCGGGCGAAAAAATGGGTTCAGGAATTGCAAAGACATGGTAATAAACTAATATAATACTTCAAACACAGTAAACTAACAAATTAATATGCAGTAGAGTAAAACCATGTAAGATAATCACTTTTTGTAGGAAGTCAGAAGTTGGTGATGGCATTAGTAGCAAACAAATGTGACTTGGAGCCAAAGAGAGAGGTCGAAACTGAGGTCAGTTTCCATTCCACGGCATTGCGACAGATCTGTCTTTCGTTCTTATTTTCCTTTTAAGTTTTTTGGCTAAATTATACTAATGCAGGAAGGAGATCAATTTGCTCAAGAAAATGGAATGTTCTACATGGAAACATCTGCTAAAACTGCTGAGAACATCAATGAGCTTTTCTATGAAATAGGTATGCGGCATAAGCGCTGAATAGTAAGTGTAAGGAAATAAAGCATCTGTGACTGTATTTATAAGTGGTTGTTTCTGTGTGATAATGCAGGAAGGAGACTAGCAAAAGCTTTTCCATCAAAGCCTACTGGAATAAATCTAAAAAGTGAAATACAAGGTGGTGGGAGAAAGTTTTTTTGTTGCTCAACGTGATATTTCAATGTAATCATAAGTCGCAGAAAAGTGTTCTTGATCCTAAACCCTAAACCCTAAATGCTTTTTGTAATACATTGATCTCTGAATAACTACAACTACAATGTAATGAAATACTTGTCCTGTTGATTGATTTTCAGAACATCCTATTTTGTTTTGAGATGAGTTTTTACCTCCCTAGCAATTAGCAAACTCAAAAACTGATAGATCCAAAATACAGTAAATGACAGCAATGGATCCTCTCGCGTGAAGTTTTCACACCGTCACGCGGGAGAGATTAAGTATGATTTCCCACCATTTGAACCAAAACTAGACTTGGCTTTTTCTATTTTCTTTATATTTATAAAAGCACAACATGGGGTATGATAGAACGTGGAACATGAACAATTTACAACAAGGGCAACAATTCATTCAACTTTCATTCCTTGCAATTATATCAAAATTTAAATAGAATTTATTTATATAATTATTGTAACTAATCTTTGGGGCTTATCCTCAAATCAGGATATCTCAAGAGTAATATCATAAACATATCCAAGAAAAAAAATAATTTACTCACAATAAATAAGCATACAAAATACACAAAGCACTTCATGATGAGTTCTGGCCTAGGTGCTGTGATATCGAAGATAAATGCATGTACATTTTAGAACATTCAAGAGAAAAATCACACATGGACCTGAAGAGCTCTGGCATGCGATTTTTGAGACTTCCCAACGTTTTCTGCCTCACTTGGAGGCATTGCTTTTCATATTGTGCTTCCTCCTCTTCCAACCTCATCTTCACTTGTTCAACCAGAAGCTGCCTCTCTGTAACAGCTTCATCAGGAGCATTAGCATCTTCTGGCTTTTCTGGATCAAATTCTTCTGGCATTTTCCTTTGCATATACTTGTGATACCAATCCTCAAATTGCTTGGTTTTACGAGCAAGCTCCTTTCGAGTATCTTCACATTTCCTCTTACAAATCATCTCGTCTTCTTGCTGGTTGAAAATAGTATCCATCACAGCAGCAAAGTTTCCTATAGCTGTCCTAGCAAGTTCTTCGGGAAGTTTCTCTAGACAGTCATTCCATGCTCGGAGAAGACCTTGTATAGGCGGACTTTGAACTCTTGGAGGTGAAGAAACTTTTTCCCTCAAACTGCTCTCAATAGGGACAAGATTTAATTTTAACCAATTAGTTAGGGCTTTTATGTATCCCTTTTGATTGTTGACTAGCATCTCAAAATGCGAATGCCACTGTTGTACGACAACCAATAGTTGATATGTTCGCTCGTGATGGTGTTCACTTGTCTGCTTAGGAGATTGTGAAGGGTCCAACGATCTCAACAATGTCACAGTCTCCGATTGCTTCTCATGGTGAGATAGCATCTTTTTCCACATATTGGCCATCCTGCAGTCCATAGAAAAAGCATATCGAAATTAGCAGAGAAAAAGCACTACTAGACATCTGTAATTAAAAATACTAATTTCTACATTATAACTTACTCGTTTACAAGCTGAACAAGTCTTGGATAAAGTTGTTCATCACGTAATCGGTTAATCTCTGAGACCGTCGAATCCAATGATTGCATATCTACAATATATCTAGTATGCAAATGACTGACAACTGCTTTTGATTTCTCCAATGCTTCAGAGTTAGTACCTTTCTTTTTCAGTCTGTTTAGTGTGGCAACTTTTCTTTGGTACTCAAATTTCATTAGCTCACCAGCCTATAACATTATATGAGGTGGAAAATTCAGAAAAGAACAAGAAACAATGAACACATACAAACACATACATGGATGCATGTTTAACCAAAAATTAAGCAAAGATAGAGAAGTAGAAAAATATTAAGCAGACAGAAAATAGAAACTAAGCTTAGAAGATGTATATGTTTATGTTTACAGAACTCATGCATTGGCACATTCATGATTCTATAAGAAAATGACTAAATTTAAATTGAAAAAAGAAGAGATAATTAAAACTCTCTTTACCAACCGTTTGGCTCAGTCAACTTACCTTAACTTCATCATAAAGTTTCTTTTCCCAAGCTAACAACTTGTCCAAGATGGTAGCATGAGTTTCCTGTTCGTCTGAATCAAAATCATCCTTCCCATCATCCAAATTAGGTATTCCTTTAAAGGATCGATTCCAAGTAATAACTCGCATTACCCTTGCAGAATGATCAATGTGTCCTGCAAGAGAAAAGTATACAAAAAAGCTAAGCATAAATATAATTCAATATGAAACATATGACAGCAACAAAAATCTTGTATCATTATGAGGGATCAAGGGCAACTACATAAACTAAATGACACAAACAAATGAAAAATCATTTGAATATAAATCATTGTTTATGACTTTTCTAATAGTTCCTCTGCTTTAAACTATAGAACTATCCTCTATTTATCCACACCCTAATAACTAGTGTTTGCTCACATCTTCTCCTTAACTATAGAACTATCCTCTATTTATCCACACCCTAATAACTAGTGTTTGTTCACATCTTCTCCTTATATGGTGAAACCAAACTAGGCAATACATACAACGAAGTCAATCCACTCTATGAAGAGACTTAATACATAGAACTCACACATAGATTGAACCTCTCTTTTTTTAAACAAAACTTAGCTATGAATACAGTCAAATCTATCAAGTAATCAATATCATTATTACACCATTCCCATTAATTTGTCTTAAAATCGGAAGTAAAAAGTTTATTACATCAAACAATAATGCAGTAGGGTGTGGTGATCTCAAGATTGATGCGGCTAGAGAAATGAAACAATGGAAAAGCACTTAAATTTCAAATTTCCAATAGTCCATGTAGAAAGAAAGCGAACAACTTAGTACCTCTATTATCAGCAAAATTGGAGTGATAGTGAAGTCTAGTTGCTTCGAGCATCTTTGAAACTTCGTGTGCACTCTCAGAAGCCCTGAGAAAATGATCATCGAGATCAGCAAATATCTGCAACAAGTTAACACTACTGTGTTTCACAATCCTCTTTGCCTCTGTCGGAGGAGGAGGAGGTGTGACCGGCATCTGCTTCACCTTCAAGCCCGATTGCATTGGCGACTCCATAGGTGACTCCATCATTACCTCAGGCTCAGGGATATGCTCAGGCTCATGACTAGGCAAAGGAACCTCAACATCAACATCAACACCAACACCAACACCAACGCCCCTTTGAGTTGCAACAACTTCTTCCATAACATGAACCCTATTAGGCCTTGCAATATGCTCCATCTTATGAAGAGTGTGTCCGTGTTCTTCTTCAGCCTCCTCATTCAATCTTGTCCCTGCAATGTTCTCCATGGATGGAAAAAAATACTCCCAAGCAGCTGAGTTTTGCTGCGGTTGAGACATGGTATGATGATGATGACCTTGATTACCAACATGATCACGGATCGGTTGTTGTTTCGCTGGAGGAGGTGGCATAGGAGGTGGAGCCACATCTTCATCCTCCAACCGTCTATTACTATTCACACCCCCTCCTCCTCCTCCACCACCACCACCACCAGTGTTTCTGTTACTTCTTCTTCTCCTCAAAGAACCTTCATTCTCTAACTCTCTCTCTTCTTCCTCCTCCTCGAGAATGGTCTTCGACATGGGCCTGGGATCGGGCTTACTGATCTTGATTTCCGGCATACTCGCGGCACGCTGAAGAGGCGAAGATGAGAAATCAGGGAGAGGAGGCGGAGGGAGAGGGATCTCGAAGGGTTTTTGAGGCGGTCCCGTCACATAAGAGTTATCAGCACCACCGCCACCAGCACCGGTAGGTATCAATCCAGGATTCTGAACCTCGCCGTGCGCGAAGTCACCTAGGGCGGCGCCGGTGTTTTTGAGTGAAGTTGTGTAGGCTGAGTGAGCGGCGGCGAAGGCGTTGCGAGTTGATACAGCCTCTTTCATGAATCGCTTTCGCTCTTTGCATCGCATAATTGATTCTTCATTCTCGATCTTGGACTGATTGCAACCCATCTTGTGGATTTGAACTTTGTTCAGTTACTCACTCAAAGTATTGTTCAAATCATGGAATTGAAACTGAAAATTTTGAATTGGGAGAAAAATACTGTGAGTGTGTTTGCAGTGTTTATTATGGAATAATTAACGATAATAATTTCAATAAGAAGATTGTTAAGAAAGAAAAGAAGAAAAAGAAAACAACAGTAGATAAGAAAATGCAGAGAATTCACGGAGATACTGTACTTGCTAATTTCTTATTCATTTATTTTTATTTATTTATTATTTGTGTATAGCAGTAGAATCTTAGGATGATAATAACTTGGGATTAACGAATGGAATACTAGTCTATAATAGGATTAATTAATTAGCTATGGGATGGGCAAAATTTTCAATGCCACATAAATCAGCACCCTGAAAATCAAGCTTATTTATTTAGTTCATAAAAGATCTATATATTTTAAATTATATGTTTTATTAAAGTGTATTTTATATTGTCAATTAATTATAATTATTAAGTTTTTATAAATATTTAATTTACTTTAACCACTTTAAAATATGGTCTATAAATAGTTGTGAAGTTCGGATTGTATAAATATTTTAAGCTGCCAATTCATAATAATAAATCTCTTTTTATAAATATCTTCCGTTCTAATTTTATAGTTATATGTTTGTCATTCATATTTTAACAATCTTTAAAATATATTTTACTTAAAGTTTAGTGCAATATTATTCCCAACGTATATATTTTGACTGAAAATATATTACTATGTGAAGCAGTAAATCTTATGAAGATACGAACATTTATTTATTTATTTTTTTAATAATGATTTTAATGTGCAATGGTGATATTAAAGATTAAAACTATAAGATACGATTTTAGAATATGATACCAAAAAATTGTTATTTTCAGAATAAGTTTTTAAAAAAAATTATATGTTTTTCATGTTAAAATATTTAAGATTTTGAATCTCAAAATTACTTTTTAGATTATAAAAAAATTGAATAACTTCTATAATCTTGAAGAAAAATCACATAAAATCATTTTTAAAATTTTAAAAAATAAATTATTTTTTAATATATATCAAAAGGACTCAATATTTGGGATAACTATCTCAAAATTAAAAATACTATCTAGATAAAAAAATGAAAAAAAAATGCAATGGTTAATTCTTTAAATGATAATGATGACATGCATAATTTTTTTAATTTTAAAGCTTGGCAAAATAAACAGCTTACACAGAAACTTCAACATTTTATTTTGATCCCTCTTAGTCGCTGATAAAGATGAAGAATTACAGCCTTAATTTAATAATTATTCAAAGTGCTGATTTAAGATCATCGTTTTCATTGGTTGTGCCAGCCAGAGTATTAGTCAAGGAGCCACAAAGTTGAACCCTTTTACAGTCTTCAAAGCAATTGCACTATTCCCACCAGCACAAACAATTAAAGGTATATGAATCAAAACTAAACAACAAGCGAACATGACAAGGCCACAGAAACATTCTCATCAAATTCAAACGTTGGCACTCTTACAGATAGTTTTCAAATTATAAAATAGCCAAAAAGTCCTCTAATAATATTATTATGCAGTTGAATAAAAAAAACCTGCATTTAATTAGTTTTATAAAGTTGACCAAAATCAATAACATTGATAATAGAAGAATTCTACTTCGATTTTTATCCCGAGATAACTGAGGTTTCATGGTTTGGTCCACAGTACTTGATGCGCCAAATCTCAACATCGCGTGTTCTTTCATATTCTTTAACATACTGCGGAATTTGAGAGATGTCCATTCGCTTGCCCATGAAATTAGGAATGCTTGCAGGCTTGAAGCTTTCACTTGCTGCAATAAGTTATGTTACATCAAGCATTCCATAACGAATAATTACATGAAATTAACTTTCTCTAAAAACATATTTTTCTTGACTATATTATATCCTTATTGGAGCTTACCATCCTCGTCCTTAAGATAGCTGCGAAAATGTGAATATCCATTTGCAACAACATCAAGATCAGAAAAACTGAAGTTGTATCGCTTTTCTAGTGCCATGTATAACACCTAGAAATAGATAGACCAAGTCAAATAACTGCTATTGAATATCGCACTCATGGCTCAAAACAGATCTTTCCTATAACATTTTTGCAATAATCCATCTTCCCCGTTGTATATCGTTGATGGAATAATCCCCCTGCCCCCATTTCTTTTTCCCTCCCTTTTTAAAACACACAATATTAGAGATTAATCTTAGTAACACCAAGTTACAATATACCTTAGTTGAGCCCCTTGACATTAATCTCTCTAAAGTACTGAAAAATGCATCAGTCAGGTCATCACTATAAATAACATCAGCAGCCAGTAGCAAAGAAGCATTTTCTGCATCTTCAATATCTCTGGAAGTCCAACAATATCTGCATGACATCATAAAGTGATTGTGTTGTGCACCTAATATTTACTTTTGAAAAGATAAAGTAGTTATGCTCATCTCACGAAATTGTGAATTGGAGAATGAACCTTGCAAAAGACATAACATATACCGACATTGCTGTTTCAAGTTATAAACTCAATCCAACCCCAAAAGAAGTAGAAAGCAGCAATAATTTTTTGAAAACTTTTCATCAAATTAATGAACTTTACCTATGTGTGCAAGTAGCTTCTCCTACTCTGGCTCTGGGAGGCCAGGAATCAAACCAATCAAGGTCACGTACATAAACTGTAGCAGGATTATTCAATAATCCACAATTAAGCTGAACATTCTTCACACAGTTTTCAAGTATTTGATTCCCATGATCTGACATATAACAAGTATCAGCCTTTCAATAACGTCACCAAACTTAAAAGATCATGAAAAATAATAAGATTAAAGAGAGCTCCTTGTAAATATGAATCAATTAAGTATATATGTGAACCAATCTAGATAATTATCAACACTTATGCAATATGATTCCCATATTCAATGTATATGTGGATACAATAGAGATGGGAAGAGTGGCAAGTGACTTAAAAGACGATACCATACCTGTTACAAACACTTTCTTTGCAGTACGTGCAAGTAACAGACCTGTCAGGCCTAGCAACATAGTTGAAAACTTGAATCGTAAGCATAATAAAAAATATTTCTTTTAAAAAATAACATGAAATTCTTTCAAATTGACAGATTTGATCATTCCTTCACAGATAATTAAACTAATATCAAGAAGTGGACTAAAAAAAGGTAATTTGTTATTTTGATTCTCCTTTGTTTAAATGACAACAATACTTTTTTGTGTACTGCTTTTCAACAGTAAAAATGGTTGCGTGCCGACGAACTCAATTATCTATCTCATCGTTGGATTATATAATTATAAGTCAGAATGAAGATTTTAAAAACGCGGGTGCAACCCATTTTTAGGTTCTTTGTGGGACCCACTGTTTTAAAGCAACTCATTTAATTTTCACTCCAATGGTGCAACCTTAAAGAATCCATATTGGGTCCCACCACTTTACTTAAAAAATATTATTTATATTAAATTTATTTTATTTAAAATTATAATTTAAATATTTAAATATTAATTAAAATGATAATTAAAATAATAAATAAAATTTTATATTAAATTATAGTTTTTATATTATAAAATTAATATTTTAATATAAGTACCATTGAAGAACCGTTGCATATTTAAGAACTTTTTCATCTTGAAAACAACAAATATGAGTGTCATGTTGGCAAACCCACTCTAAGAACTCCCATTGGAGTTGGTCTAAGGTTTCTATTGACCATGCTACAAGCCTAAAGACCTGCTCTATGAATTTCCCAGTTCCTACTTCCTAGTCATAGTTTTCAGGTTTCTAATTTCAGTTAGAGTCCGAAAAATAAAATGACACCAAAAGTTTTCTAATTTCAGTTAGAGTCCAAAAAATAAAATGACAGCAAAAGTTATGAAGTAAATTAAAAAGGGAGAGTAATTATGAGTATACCAGTTCCGGCGCCAAGTTCGATCGCAGTAACTCCGTGAAACTCAGACGAACACAATGTTTTATTCAATATAAAATCAGTTAGCACCAATTCAGCTCTCCAAACCTGAAGCGTAGGAAGATAACAAACTGATGCTGATGATACATCCACAGAATTTGAAAAATGAAAAAAGAAAAAAAAAATCAGAAATTGATTAGAGAATTACTTGCAAGCCAACATTTGGAATCGACGAAGTGATATTATGCTGAATTCTCACACAATAAATATTATCATCACAGGATGCATTTGCTTCTTCAACAATAAACTGTGTTAATACGAATCTGTGTTACGTTATTATCTAATTGTAAAGCTAAGAATGATGCAATAGAGAACTTACTGGTGCGGCGGCGAGGTAGAACTAGGTCACCGTCTTGATCGAATTCTAGAATTGGAGTTTCTAATTCTTCGTTTTCCGAACCGTGAATTTGTTTGCTGTGATCAAGATCTAGAAATTAGGGATACGATTTGTTTTAGGGTTTATTGTTGCTGCATCTAAGTTCAGTTTCAGTTACAGAAAAATTGAAATTGAATTGAATAGGGTAAAGTATAAAGTGAATGATGGTGGAAGATGAAAGGAGAGTTACCGTGTGGGAGTGGGAGTGAAATGGTGAAATGGGAAATGTGAGGTCCGGAGAATCCAGGTGGGCATCCGAGGTGGACTTCGCTCATCACTTCAACATCCCCGCCGTGTATGTCTTCGTCTTCTTTTTCCGGCGACGGAGCTGAATGCTCCATTTTGCAAGCCAAATAAAAGGAAATAAATAATAATAATAATAATAATAATAATAATAATAATAATCAAATTAATATGTATTTTCTAACTTCTTCCCGCGTCACCAATACGATGATGTTTGGGCTGCCCCTACAATACACGATGAACGAAGCTTTGACCTGCACCCTCCGCTTTATATCTGATACCCCACATCATGCGTTCTTTTAGTGGAGTTGGCAAAATGGATCCGTTGCATTCCACACAGATTGTTTTGTCTGCACTTTAGTTAGTTTAGGTCAGATCAAAGGTTTATTTCTTCACTTTCTAATGTGTTTGTCTCATTCTGATTTATTTTTTTCACTATCTTTTACGAACACTAGTATTTATATAAAATTTACAATTTTATGCTTAAAAAGTGAAATGTCTGCCGGACTTTCTCTGTCTCCTTCACTTTTTTGTAAGACGGACTTAGGTGTTATACCCTCATCGTCAACCGTGATTGTTCCGCTCTATTTTTTTTAGACTTTTGCGGGACAAGTCAAAATGGGGCGGACAGACCTGTTTATCACCTCTATAATTTTTACCGTTATACTTTTCGCTAAAGTTATCGATTTTTTTAAATAAAAAAAGAGATTATATCGGAAATTTGAAAACTACACCGGAAATTTAATAAAAACTTACAATTTTCAACAAAACTAAGATGAAATACTGAAAATTTGAAATTTCCGATACTTAAATTTTTAAATTTTCAATATATACACTTATTTTCTTACCAGAATTATTTACCCAAAAAAATCTAGAAGTGTGAAATTTTCTATAGATATTAAAGTAATTTTTTAATTTTTTCCTACGTTAATTTTCTCAAATAAGTAACTCGATAAATAAACTACCCAATAAAATATATACATAAAATGGAAAATTTGTTATATATAAGAATACAAAACAAATTAGAATGACTTCCTAACTTCGTCTTCTCAATGTCTAATGTGTCTCGCATATACCAATTCTCATGCTTTTACATCTTCAGTACAGTTCTGTCTCTAACGGTCAGTGACAGAAGGCAGTGTACAATTAGGTTTCAACTTTACCTGAACCCAATGATTGTTGTTGACAAAACCAACAACAATGATTTTATGTCTGTTGCACCCTAAAATTTGACCAACCGGGTCCCGTATCTGGCTCGATGTTTCGACGCATGACCGCATTCGCATCTGCATATCGCATACAGTGCATTTCTCATTTGTTTTGATTTTATCGGGATCACAGCCCTCGTCTCGCGTCTCAGGTGTTTTTATCAGTTCAGATAGGTACAATCGTATTTTTGGGATATTTCGGTGCCCGTTTATTTTTACCGGCTATTTTGATGCGCTCTCGCGGTGTTATTTGTCGTTCGGTGCTATTTTTGTTCCCTCGGGAAATTATTGTGATTTTTCTGGATTTTATTGGCCATTATTAAGGTTTTATTAGTTTTTTTAATCATTTTAGAATATTAATAGGTTTTTAATATTTTTAATAGTTTTAATCTTTTTTAAGAACTTGTTAGAAATTAAATGGCTTCATTAAAAATAAATAGGCTTCATTTTTAGCAATAGGATAAATAAATAATATAGAGTTTTCTTTTAATAGACTTTCTTTAATAGGATAATTTTTTCTTTTATATAGATTTAGTTAGATTGGATATTAATAGACATTAAATAGATTTTTTAATCATTTTAATAGAGGAATATAGTTTTTTCTTTTATTAATAAGAGATTTTCTTTTAAATAGATAATGTAGATTTCCTTTTAGATATATATATTTTTTTTCTTTTATTAATGAGAGAATTTCTTTTAAATAAATAATATAGGTAATATAGGAAATTTAATAGGGATTTAATAAATTTTAAATTAGTGGGTTTATTAGAATTTTTTAGAGATTTATTAGAGTATTAGGATAATTCTCTTGTTAGGTTTAATTGAGATCTTATTAGATATTAATTAGGTTAATCATCAGTTAGTTAGTTAATTAGGATTAGATATTAATCAGGTTTTTAATCTTGTTCTTAATTCAGTTTTTTTTTCTGAGTTTTTTGTGATCATTTTCGTGTGGGCCCAATCAGGTGAAGCCCAAATTCGCAGGTCCAGTTTCCAGAATAATCCAGAAAGGTCCAGAATTGCAAGTCCTTTAAATAGATCAGTTCCACGTGTTAATCAGAAAGAGGACCCACATTTCACATTCTCACGCTGCCACCTCGCTCACACATCCTCCTTCTCTCTGCCACGTCTCCAACACGTGGAAGCCATGCAACCTCTCCCTCCACTAACGCTGACACGCGTCCCTTCACCGGTCCTCGCCTGAAACCCTCCCCGGCCGGCATGCATGGCCGGCGACCACCGTAACTGAATGGTAACCACTTCCGGCCACCGTGAATTTCACCGGAAACCTCAAAATTCCAGAAATCTCCTCCTTCTCCTCATTCATTCATCTCTTCCGATCAACATCCAACCTCCGATCATCTTCCTCCGATCAGAACTTCATCTCTCACCTCCAGAATCCTCATCTCCAAATTCAACCGATCATTATCCACATCATCAACAAGAAGAACATTTATCGTTCATTCATTCTTCATCTTTCTTCAGATTCAACAATGAACAACAAGAGTTCATCATTTTCCAGAAAGTCCAGAACTTCATCTTCCACAATCTGCAAAGAATTTCCAGAAGAACATCATCAAGAATCATCATCTAGTCATCCATCTACAAACCTTTTCCAGATCTCGTCAAACCTCCAACAATCATCGTCAGAAATATTGAAGAACATTCGTCAACACAAATCTCCAGAACAGGCTTCATCAACAAGAACATGCAAGAACAAATTCACAATCTCCAGAAATCCTCAGAACAACATCTGGATCCAAGCACGAGTCAGACTTCAACGGATCTTCATCGTCTTCACATGCATCCTTCCAGAAGCTTCAAGAACAATCTCCAGAAACTACCAAGGATTCTTCAAACGCACATCGCCAAGACCTTCAAACAATCATCAGGATTCAGATGCGTTCGTCGTGATCTTCATAGAGGTCGTTCAGAGTTCCCAAAACATCAAAAATCTTCGTAAGAACGCTTGTTGATTTTCTTCATTGACGTTTCTATCCGCGAAGCAACATACATTGCTTTCTCGTCTTCAGCATGATTTTTATTAAGAATCTCAACGTTCGAGTGTCTATGAACTGGGAGTCAAGTTTGTAGATGTTGGTGTTTGTTTGCATGGATGAATCAAGAAAGGTTTGAGATGGAAGATTGAAGGAGGTCAGAGAGGGTTGTCTGAGTTAGGGTGGATGAAGTGGAAGAGGGAGGAGGACGGCGGCGGCTGAGGGAGAAAGGAGAAAGCTTCATTAGGGTTTCAGAGTGAATGGAGAAAGGAAGGGAGATGGATCGGGAGGGGTTTGGGCCTCAAGCCCAACGGATTTGGGTCATACACCCCTCTGTTTCGTAATGCACCCCCTCCGTGTATTTTTTTGATGGATTCTGGGCCTAAGCCCAACGTTTTACCAGCCACACCCCGCGGTTGCTCATCAAACCCCCTCCCAGTAGTTTTTTTTTCTTTCTGAATTTTCTATTGGGCTGGGCCCAGTCCCAATGTATTTTTCTGCTTACCCCCTGTAGCAGTTTTACCCCTCCCCTTTGTATTTTTTCTTTATTTTGTTTAGGAGTGAAAAATAAAGGAGAAAAAGAAAATATTGAAAAAAATATTGAAAGAAATAATGAAAAGAATAGAAAAGAAATGTGAAAAATATGGAGAAAAATATATGGAAAAATATATAGAAAAATAGTGGAGAAAAATATATGAAAAAATATTTTGAAAGAAAAAAGAAGAAAATAGTTGGAAAAGAATAAAAAAATATTAGTATAGATTTAATATTTTTTTAGAGTGTATTTTCTTCATAGGAGTTTATTTTAGGGATAGTTTTAAAAGTCCACTTGTTAGGGGACTATTTTCCATTTGATTTTTCAGGATAGGATAGTATTTCCTAGGAGATTATTTTTTTCAGTATTCACTCATTGTAATCATTTTTCAGAATGTTAATAAAACGAGATTTGAGCTGTGGTCCCGAAGTAGCCGAACTACAGCTGCTCTGATTTCTCGTACCAGACGAGAATATGTAGGCATAGGATGCGATATCCTAGCGAGCACACTAACAACTGACCTTCTGTTCTCTCGCTGCTGTGCGATCGAGACTTTCCCGCTGACGATTAATTGTAACCCTTTTTCTCTCTTGCCCGAGGGCATCTGAGACCAGCCGTAGTTTTGCCCATAGGTTCCCGTACCTTTGAAACCAATTTGTTTTCTCACTGCTGTGTGAGAACCCCCTGTTTAGCCGTAGTTAGACTGAACTACGTAAAGCTCTGATCTTCCATGCAGTGTGGAAGTACGTAGGCACAAGACGCGAGGTCTTGGCGAGCCAATTTCCCTGTAGTTTCCCGAACTACGTTGACTCTGACTTTCTCTCTTGAGAATACGTAGGCATAGAGCGCGACGCTCTATCGAGTCAATTCCCTTCCGTTTAGATTTAGCAGTCGTAGATAGATTGTTTTGCATCCTTTAGACGACTCAAGCAAGCGTGGATCCCATCGAGTACGATGGACGTGAGGGGTGCTAATACCTTCCCCTTGCGTAACCGACTCCCGAACCCAGGTCTTGGTTGCGATGACCATACCTTTCCCCGTTTTTTGCAAGGTTTACTTCGAGCGTTTCCTTTCCCTCCGTTGGGATAAATAACGCACGGTGGCGACTCTTCTGTCAGTCGGCGCCGATTTTCGCAGTAGCGACAGCTGGCGACTTTGCTGGGGACTGCGATAGTTCCCTATACGAGTCTGCTGGGGATCCAACGTCCCCTGGCTGCTAAGGACTGCGATAGTCCTTATGCGTGTGGGATCCAACGTCCCCTAAGAGAGAGTCAATCCTAGCGCTTGTTTGCTTGTCTATTGGGGTTTATTTATTGATATTATCTGTTGCTGTTGGGGTGTTACGGGTGTTCTATGATTGAGTGAGAAGCCGGACCTGGGCTTGAGTGCACCTTAGACTTAGAGTAGAGATTAGTGGGCGCCTACCGGCTTTGCTTGTATTAGTGTCCCGCGAAATCTACGCTCAGACGAGGTTCTTCTGGTTGGCCTCTTGTCCCACCCTTTGGGTGGCTCGGGTTGCTGGTTAGTTGGATTGTCGACTCTGGGAACCGATCATTTGGAAGTTAGCTAAGTGAGGCCTCTTCAGGACTTGATGATGCCACTCCTTCTGGGAATCGTATCGTCAGTCTTGGAAGTCTGTGACGCTAACGACCGCATAGGATGCCGTACCTTGTCAGATATAGGTCCATACCTGTGAGTGGGGTTTTTTTTGAAGGAAACTTGACTTCCAACCTACCCGTTATATTGGTCTTCTCTTCAGAGCGAACGTACTCCGTCAGCAGCGCAGCAGTATTCAGATTGTGTGGGGGTTGTGGTCCCGTTGTTTGCTGCATCTTGCATATCATGTGCATATCAGTGTTGCATCATATTGCATAGCATCCTCCAGTTAGCCAGAGTTCTGATCCAGCCTTTTTTTCCTGAAGGTGATTACTCGGAGCTTGGATTGAGCAACTGTTGATCATCAGAAGACCGACCTAGGGATTGAGTATATTTGAGCAGAGTCAAGCATTGAAGTCAGCTGAAGACTACTGGTAGCTATGTCTGAAGGCAATTTCCAGTCTCCTAACACCTTGACGGGGTTCACTATGGCGTCCAACCCTCTGTATGATTCTATGGAAGACTTCCCGCAAGTGAACAACATCACTGCAGACCAAGTTGTACAGCCGTCTATTGAGAACCGAGGTCGACATGAGCAGTTTGTTGCCCGAAATGAACGTCCTCCTCCTGTTAACAATCAAGGTGTTACTTTCCCTGTGATGAATTACCGAAGAGATATCCCGATAGCCAGGATGGTAGATCCAAGAGCTCTTGAGAAGGATAGAAGACTCTGAGCGTTGGAAGAAGGAATGAAAGCTTTAAAGGTGAAAGATGGTGCTGACCTGAATGCTGTAGACATGTGTTTGGTTCCTGACTTGGTGTTGCCTTATAAGTTCAAAGTGCCGAAATTTGAGAAGTACACGGGAGATAGCTGTCCGAAGCTGCATTTGATGATGTTCTGTCGAAGAATGACTTCGTTTGTGCGAGATGACAAATTGATGATCGACTGCTTTCAAGATAGTCTGACTGGGGCATCTTTGAGGTGGTATATGCAGTTAGAGAGAAATCAGATTCAATCATGGATGGATTTAGCCAGAGCTTTTCTGAAGCAGTACGATTATAACCTGGACATAGCTCCCTTTCGCATGCAGTTGCAAGAGCTGTCTCAAGAGAACAATGAACCTATCAGGAAGTATGCTCAGAGATGGAGAGAATTTGCTGCTAGAGTGCATCCACCGATGTTAGACCAGGAGTTGACAAGCATGTTTGTAGATTCCCTACAAGATCCGTACTTTAAAAGATTGCTCGGACTTCCGTTAAGTTTCTCTGACGTGGTAGCATTAGGAGAACGCCTTGAGTATGCCATAAGAATTGGGAAAATTCAGGTTACTTCATATGATCAAGCTGGTGAAACTGAATATCCTTGTGACTATCAGAGTGAAGAAAGAGTTGTGATCAAGGCAGTCATGCCAAATGTTGAATATCCTCGAAGCGAATCAGTGAATTTTGTTGGTTCATCATCTTATCAGAGATCAGTACCTCCTGTGGCTTGTTATACTGAACAGACAGCCGTGCCTGGGGCACCCTATCAGGAATCTTATGTCGCTTCCATTGCAAATCAGCGAACTCGTGGCCGAGGTTATCAGAACCAGCGTCAGAACCAGAATCGACCTCGTAACAACTTGGAACGAAGGAAAGCTTCTTTTCACCCAGTGCCTATGCCGTATAGCCAGCTGCTACCCTCTTTGATCCAGAGTTCTTTGGTGGTACCTAAAGCTCTTAAGCCAGTTCCAGAACCTTACCCTCCTGGGTACAATCCTCGCGTTCAGTGTGGTTATCATGGTGGCTCACCGGGGCATTCGACGGAAGATTGTAAAGCATTTCAGGAGAAAGTACAACAGTTGATCGACCAGGATTGCATTTCCTTTCGAGAAGGATTTCTGTTTGTTCATCCTAACCGCTCAGTTGTCTAAGCTCGTAGACTCAGAAAGTATTTCCCAGCAAAAGCCAGTGATTCAGATAGGCGGGCGCCCTCAGCATTGGCAGTTCTCAGGCTTTATATCATTTGCATTTGTAGTTTCTTTTCTGTTAGTTACTACCTGCTTTTAAGCATTGTATGTTTCGAATGGTAATATTAATAAAGTGACTATGCATTTTTCTGAATTAATCATGTCGCTGTCGCTCATTTCCTGCATTGCACTGACACTTGCATTTCTATTCACTCCACTTTTATCACTGTGACTAGCAAAGATTGGAGGGAGGATGACGAAATTGAACTCATAACCTATGATCGTATGCTTTCAGATAAGACCTTACCGATGACGTACAAGGCATTGTTTCAAATCCCCTAAACACTGGAGATATAAGGAGTTAGTCCCTTGTTAACCACTTCGAGCCAGGAAGTAGAAGTTTTTTCGGACTTTTTAACCCTCACATCTTAACCCGGGGCAGGGTAGTTGTCAGTTAGCTTGACCGAGCATTCAAGTCTTACAGAGGAGTATTGTCTTTCGAGGACCAATCAGTTTATACCTTTCAAGAGGTCAAACCTCACCAATTAGGAGTGAGACAGTTACAATCCTTTCGGAGCAATCAAGACAACCAGTGTCACACGACTTTGTTCCAAAAGAAAGAAAGATAAGAAAGCCCGCTAATTCAAAAGAAAGAAAAGCTAGAAAGCTAATACTTAGGCAAAAATCAGGGCATCCCGCTGGACTTCAAAAGAAATCGAAAAATCGAAAAGAACTCGAAAGGAGTCAGTCCAGGCAAAAATTAGGGAATCAAAAGAACAAAAAGAAGGGATATCAATAGAAAATTTTCCCCAGCGAGTCAAAGTCGTGTACACAGACACCGAAAACGAAGAAGGAGTGACTGTCACTCCGGAACAGCCTTGTGAATTCCTTAACTGTGGTTCTTACCATTAAGCATACCTCTCGAAGAGGTGAGCGCTCGTGCCAAGTTAACTGAACCTTAGGATCGGATATCATCACGTAGAATGGGTGGGTACAAATCAAATTTGAGCCGAATATCCTTTGTCTCACGAACCGTGAACCCGACCATGATACAACCCTTAAAAGACCTAATTAAGGTAGGGTTTATTCTGAAAGCGCATTACGACAAGGTTGAGTAACCTGACTCCTTCTTGACTTGCTAGTCACATCCTTGTTGTATTTTTCACTGACCACGTAATCACTCACAATCATCATGCATGTAAATGAGTGACAGCTCAAAATTTTTTCAAAATCTGCATAAACACTGCATTAAGATTACCAGTCATGAATAGACAATTTTAATTGCAGGTTAGTAGTTGGCATGAAAGAAATTCCAACAGGGAATCATCAAGCCGGACTGAGTAATTCAGCAGTCTGAACCAGGATGGTGTATGTTGTGAAGCCTTGCGAATCAGGGGCATTGACTTCCAGTGGGTTCAGAATCAGTTAGTCTGAGGACAAGTCCCGAAGCTTCAGTTGATCAGGGGCAGTTTGTTTGAGAAGCAGTTGATAAGAAGTGAGTCTCCTCGAGAACCAATCAGGGGCAGTTATCCAGAACGTGGAGAGTTGAAAGCAGATACTTCGGGTGGATAATCAGATCAGGTTAAGTCGCTAGAACGCTCATTCAGGGGCAAGTCACTGCAGAGAATGTTGAAACCAATTGGGTTGATAGATGTTTAAATGGAGATTGAAGTTGTTCAGGGAAAGTACTCCCAGGAGTTGAATCGTACTGGGGCAAGTTGTTCAAGCCAGTCTTTTATCCCCAGCTGAGTGCACTGGGGCAAGTCGTTCAAACCAGTCTGTTTATCCCCAGCCGGAGTTGAGTATCGGGGAATTGTGTCAATACCCTTATCAAAGAACCTTAACATTCCGGAAAAGGCCTTGCTGTCGTTGGATCATTATCCTGCAGTTTAAACCTGTTGCGTGTCAGTAACCAGTCGTTTCCAAAGTCCAGTTCTCGCCTGGCAAACCGGTAACCAGTTCTCGTCTGGCCTACCCTATCGTAAGCATCAGTTCCCGTTTGGTGTAGTTTATTGTAAGCATCAGTTCCCGTCTGGTGTAGTTTATTGTAAGCATCAGTTCCCGTCTGATGTAGTTTATTGTAACCAGTTCTCGTCTGGTCACCGTTTCTTCAAAGTGTTGTATCAGTTCTCGTCTGGTACATGTCATTGGTAACCAGTTCTCGTCTGGTCATCGTTTCTTCAAGTGTTGTATCAGTTCTCGTCTGGTACATATCGTTGCGTAATCAGTTCTCGTCTGATCATCGTGTGTTTTACCCTATGTGTTATACCAGTTCTCGTCTGGTGTACGTCATTTTTCAATCAGTTCTCGTCTGGTTGTTTATGCCTCAGTCTGTTATCCAGTCAGTCCCGTCTGATGTTCGTTACCAAATCAATTCTCGTCCGATAACCTATTTTCCTATCAGTTCTCGTCTGGTAGTCTACCTTTGAATGCTAGTTCTCGTCTAGTATTTTCCATATCGTTCACCGTGTACATAATCCATGTTTATCCTAAACCAGAAAAACAAAAACCTAAAGGTATCTGACACAGTAATTCCCAATGACTCGCATGTTGTCATGTTCCCCGATACGAAGCTCGACGGATACCAGTTCTCCGATTAATGTTCGAGTTCCTTGTGGATGTTGTTAAATCAGAATTGATACTCTTCAGCAGATGAAAATTGTGTATTATCCCCAGAAGAGTCGAGATTGTATTGTACCCCGTATCAGAGTAGTATCAGGAGTATCCTCAACAGATTAAGATTGATATCCTTGATAGTAGGGGCATTTCCAGCAGTGTTCTGTGCGCAATCAATCCCAGTTTGGGTCAATCCCCGCAGAGCACAATCAGTTGCCAATGGTTTGAAGGGAGCATCCCCTAGCAGAGTTGTTTTTCGTTCCCCAGTGAAGTCGCCAAGCAGGGTTGCCTTTTCATTTCTCCAGCAAGACGGTTATCCCTAGCGGATTTGGTTTCCCTTTTCCAGCATTTATTTTGCTGAGATGGTTCTGTGACTTCGGTTCATCCCCAGTAGAGTTGACGCTTCCTTCGGCATTTATTTTGCCAAGTGGTTTTCAGACCTGGTGTTCTCTGGCAGCTCGAGCCTGCATTAGCATTTGCATATGTCGTAATAGTAGTTGTACAAGCATATAGTATTTCCATGCCGTCTGGGCATCGCATTTTCAACAAAATACATAGCATATTCATGTCATATAGGGCATTGCGTCATTATCAGGCATACGCATTTCGAAACATGGACCAGGTTGGTTACCCCTATTGGATTTCGAATTGGTTCCCCCGCAGAGTTGTTTGGATCAGTTTCTCTTCTCCCCCAGCGGAGTGATTCTTCATTTGGTTGTTTCGTCAGCATTGGAAAAAAAAAAACAACAAACAAAGATTGACATATATCAGATTTCTGAAGCTGCGGCCTGTTGACAGAATGGGTGCCGAGCAGTTGATTCAGAAGTTCCCCAGGAGAGTTTCCTCAGGTTCGCCGTGAACCATGAGTCGACAGGAAAGATCCCATAACAGATGGGAAGGGTTTTGCTTTTCTGAAGCATTAGTCCGAAGAATCAGTATCTGTGGCGTCACACAGGTAATTGATGGTGAAAAAACAGCAGAAAATTTATCAGATAATTGACCAGTTGTTGCCGTGACAACCAAACTTCAGTTCATTGGATGTTATTCCTCAAGCAGTTTCGCAGTTTATTTTTGCGGTTGGCAAATTTCAGGGTTTCATTTGTATTCAACCGTCATCTATCTTTGAATGTTTGAAGGCTGAGCGCTCTTCACCCATTCAGGTCAAAGCCGCTTGAATAGGGGCAGCTGTTGCACCCTAAAATTTGACCAACCGGGTCCCGTATCTGGCTCGATGTTTCGACGCATGACCGCATTCGCATCTGCATATCGCATACAGTGCATTTCTCATTTGTTTTGATTTTATCGGGATCACAGCCCTCGTCTCGCGTCTCAGGTGTTTTTATCAGTTCAGATAGGTAGAATCGTATTTTTGGGATATTTCGGTGCCCGTTTATTTTTACCGGCTATTTTAATGCGCTCTCGCGGTGTTATTTGTCGTTCGGTGCTATTTTTGTTCCCTCGGAAAATTATTGTGATTTTTCTGGATTTTATTGGCCATTATTAGGGTTTTATTAGTTTTTTTAATCATTTTAGAATATTAATAGGTTTTTAACATTTTTAATAGTTTTAATCTTTTTTAAGAACTTGTTAGAAATTAAATGGCTTCATTAAAAATAAATAGGCTTCATTTTTAGCAATAGGATAAATAAATAATATAGAGTTTTCTTTTAATAGACTTTCTTTAATAGGATAATTTTTTCTTTTATATAGATTTAGTTAGATTGGATATTAATAGACATTAAATAGATTTTTTAATCATTTTAATAGAGGAATATAGTTTTTTCTTTTATTAATAAGAGATTTTCTTTTAAATAGATAATGTAGATTTCCTTTTAGATATATAGATTTTTTTCTTTTATTAATGAGAGAATTTCTTTTAAATAAAAAATATAGGTAATATAGGAAATTTAATAGGGATTTAATAAATTTTAAATTAGTGGGTTTATTAGAATTTTTTAGAGATTTATTAGAGTATTAGGATAATTCTCTTGTTAGGTTTAATTGAGATCTTATTAGATATTAATTAGGTTAATCATCAGTTAGTTAGTTAATTAGGATTAGATATTAATCAGGTTTTTAATCTTGTTCTTAATTCAGTTTTTTTTTCCTGAGTTTTTTGTGATCATTTTCGTGTGGGCCCAATCAGGTGAAGCCCAAATTCGCAGGTCCAGTTTCCAGAATAATCCAGAAAGGTCCAGAATTGCAAGTCCTTTAAATAGATCAGTTCCACGTGTTAATCAGAAAGAGGACCCACATTTCACATTCTCACGCTGCCACCTCGCTCACACATCCTCCTTCTCTCTGCCACGTCTCCAACACGTGGAAGCCATGCAACCTCTCCCTCCACTAACGCTGACACGCGTCCCTCCACTGGTCCTCGCCTGAAACCCTCTCCGGCCGGCATGCATGGCCGGCGACCACCGTAACTGAATGGTAACCACTTCCGGCCACCGTGAATTTCACCGGAAACCTCAAAATTCCAGAAATCTCCTCCTTCTCCTCATTCCTTCATCTCTTCCGATCAACATCCAACCTCCGATCATCTTCCTCCGATCAGAACTTCATCTCTCACCTCCAGAATCCTCATCTCCAGATTCAACCGATCATTATCCACATCATCAACAAGAAGAACATTTATCGTTCATCCATTCTTCATCTTTCTTCAGATTCAACAATGAACAACAAGAGTTCATCATTTTCCAGAAAGTCCAGAACTTCATCTTCCACAATCTGCAAAGAATTTCCAGAAGAACATCATCAAGAATCATCATCTAGTCGTCCATCTACAAACCTTTTCCAGATCTCGTCAAACCTCCAACAATCATCGTCAGAAATATTGAAGAACATTCGTCAACACAAATCTCCAGAATAGGCTTTATCAACAAGAACATGCAAGAACAAGTTCACAATCTCCAGAAATCCTCAGAACAACATCTGGATCCAAGCACGAGTCAGACTTCAACGGATCTTCATCGTCTTCACATGCATCCTTCCAGAAGCTTCAAGAACAATCTCCAGAAACTACCAAGGATTCTTCAAACGCACATCGCCAAGAACTTCAAACAATCATCAGGATTCAGATGCGTTCGTCATGATCTTCATAGAGGTCGTTCAGAGTTCCCAGAACATCAAAAATCTTCGTAAGAACGCTTGTTGATTTTCTTCATTGACGTTTCTATCCGCGAAGCAACATACATTGCTTTCTCGTCTTCAGCATGATTTTTATTAAGAATCTCAGCGTTCGAGTGTCTATGAACTGGGAGTCAAGTTTGTAGATGTTGGTGTTTGTTTGCATGGATGAATCAAGAAAGGTTTGAGATGGAAGATTGAAGGAGGTCAGAGAGGGTTGTCTGAGTTAGGGTGGATGAAGTGGAAGAGGGAGGAGGACGGCGGCGGCTGAGGGAGAAAGGAGAAAGCTTCATTAGGGTTTCAGAGTGAATGGAGAAAGGAAGGGAGATGGATCGGGAGGGGTTTGGGCCTCAAGCCCAACGGATTTGGGTCATACACCCCTCTGTTTCGTAATGCACCCCCTCCGTGTATTTTTTTGATGGATTCTGGGCCTAAGCCCAACGTTTTACCAGCCACACCCCGCGGTTGCTCATCAAACCCCCTCCCAGTAGTTTTTTTTTTCTTTCTGAATTTTCTATTGGGCTGGGCCCAGTCCCAATGTATTTTTCCGCTTACCCCCTGTAGCAGTTTTACCCCTCCCCTTTGTATTTTTTCTTTATTTTGTTTAGGAGTGAAAAATAAAGGAGAAAAAGAAAATATTGAAAAAAATATTGAAAGAAATAATGAAAAGAATAGAAAAGAAATGTGAAAAATATGGAGAAACATATATGGAAAAATATATAGAAAAATAGTGGAGAAAAATATATGAAAAAATATTTTGAAAGAAAAAAGAAGAAAATAGTTGGAAAAGAATAAAAAAATATTAGTATAGATTTAATATTTTTTTAGAGTGTATTTTCTTCATAGGAGTTTATTTTAGGGATAGTTTTAAAAGTCCACTTGTTAGGGGACTATTTTCCATTTGATTTTTCAGGATAGGATAGTATTTCCTAGGAGATTATTTTTTTCAGTATTCACTCATTGTAATCATTTTTCAGAATGTTAATAAAACGAGATTTGAGCTGTGGTCCCGAAGTAGCCGAACTACAGCTGCTCTGATTTCTCGTACCAGACGAGAATATGTAGGCATAGGATGCGATATCCTAGCGAGCACACTAACAACTGACCTTCTGTTCTCTCGCTGCTGTGCGATCGAGACTTTCCCGCTGACGATTAATTGTAACCCTTTTTCTCTCTTGCCCGAGGGCATCTGAGACCAGCCGTAGTTTTGCCCATAGGTTCCCGTACCTTTGAAACCAGTTTGTTTTCTCACTGCTGTGTGAGAACCCCCTGTTTAGCCGTAGTTAGCCTGAACTACGTAAAGCTCTGATCTTCCATGCAGTGTGGAAGTACGTAGGCACAAGACGCGAGGTCTTGGCGATCCAATTTCCCTGTAGTTTCCCGAACTACGTTGACTCTGACTTTCTCTCTTGAGAATACGTAGGCATAGAGCGCGACGCTCTATCGAGTCAATTCCCTTCCGTTTAGATTTAGCAGTCGTAGATAGATTGTTTTGCATCCTTTAGACAACCCAAGCAAGCATGGATCTCATCGAGTACGATGGACGTGAGGGGTGCTAATACCTTCCCCTTGCGTAACCGACTCCCGAACCCAGGTCTTGGTTGCGATGACCATACCTTTTCCCGTTTTTTGCGAGGTTTACTTCGAGCGTTTCCTTTCCCTCCGTTGGGATAAATAACGCACGGTGGCGACTCTTCTGTCAGCCGGCGCCGATTTTCGCAGTAGCGACAATGCCTACCGTATACATAGGTGGAGTTAAGACAATGGGAAAAATATGATGTTAAGTTTCTTGGACAGGGAGACGAATACAACATTGTATCTACAAGCAATAGGGTAAGCCATATCATGAATCTTCATTCATTTATCCATACCCTGCACACTCAAGGTTTCTCCTTGCAACACATTCTTAAATGTAGAGATTGTATCATAGAATAATTTGGAATATAATTGAAAGTGTTGATGAACTTCGGCATCTAAATGTGTCTGAACCAAAGCCCATGACTCTTTGGTCCATCCATGTAGAACTGCAATAGCCCAAAAATCACAATTTTCATCGTCTTCCACATCAACGATGTCATCAATGTACTGATGCAAGAAAATAGGAAACTGGGACAAATATTTTTGTTTTGTACATGACTTTTAATTGGTTTTCTACATGATCTTCTTCTTACATTGATTTCTTTGTGAGCCATCAACAAACTCCCACAATGAAAGATCACAGTGTGCATCACTCTCTTGAACCTTTCTGCTCTTCTTAACTCCCCTATTTGGATGTGTTAATTCTCGAACCTTTTTTCTTTAACACCTTCTGGCCTACAATGTCCAAAGTACTGAAATATGTCTTCAACTCTTCACATTATGCTTCTAAATCCATATGTCTACCACTATCTTCATGAGTGACTCCATGGTCTTCAATGTGCAATTTCTATCAAAATACATGAATTGATTATAAAGGAACATGATCACCTTGTATTTGTAAACCGGCAAGTTGACACGTACAGGTAACCCATGTGTTGTTCTAATGAAACAACCACATGCAACTTGGTTGGCACTAACAAATTTTACACTTTCTAGCTATTTTTCAATGTGTTATCTACATTATCTTGAAGCGAAACCGTGCAATCTGGCATAGAATGGAATGTTATATCGATGCTTAATGTTGACAATAATTTTTTGAAATGAGACTCTGATTTAACCTAGCTACAACTTCAATATGGTGTTCACAACATCCCAACTTTGGCATAAATCTCCTCGGCTCGTAGTCAACATGTTTTTTACTCTCCAATGAGCGGACTCCACCCTAAAAAAAATTTAATAGAAATATATGTTAAATTATGTTTAGTAATGTAATAACATTAAACTCGCATCCATGTACATGTCCATTATATGTTAAATTTGGAACAACAACTCCCATTACATTAATCAACACAAGTTCTTGGTCCGTCACCATAACCTTCAGTAGCAAATTCTTGGAAGAGAACAACTTTTTGAGCTTTTCTAGTGCCCGTGTGAAATTTTTCTCCCTTTTATGTAAATTTTAGTATCTAAAAGGAGATTTATGCTCTTGTAGCTCGTCTAAAATATATTAGACTCCTTTTGATATTCACTTGCTGCCTGGATTTTAAGCTTTATCAAATGGATGTTAAATTATCTTTTTTTAAAGCTTACATAAACGAAGAAGTTTATGTCTCACAACCTTTTAGTTTTGAGGATAACGATAATCCTGACTATGTTTTTAAACTCAAAAGTGCCTTATATGGTCTCAAACAAGCTCCAAGAGCTTGGTATGATCGCCTTAGTGGATTTTTAATCAAACAAAGATTCAATTATGGTAAAGTAGACACCATTTTGTTTATTAGACGCAAAGCATATTCTTTTAGTTCAAATATATTTCGATGATATTATTTTCGGTTCTACTAATGAATTTTTTTTTTAAGAGTTTCCAAGTTTGATGATGGCGGATTTGAAATGTCACTCATGGGAGAGCTCATATATTTCTTAGGATTGCAAATCAAGCAAGCGGAATAAGGAACTTTCATAAGTCAAACGAAGTATTGCCCAAAACTTTTCAAGAAGTTTGATATGAAAAATTCAAGGAACATTTCAACCTCATGGCATTAAATGTGTTGATTGAGATCGAGATCACCAAATATAAATTATTATAGGATCCTACTCTATTTAACGACAAGTATGCTAGGTATTATGTTTATTGTGTGTATGTGTGCCAGATATCAAGCATCACATAAGGAATCCCACTTTAAGAGCATAAAAAGAATTTTGAGGTATCTTAATGGAACCTCGCAACACAACCTTTGGTTTTCTAAAGGTAGTGCATATAACTTAGTAAGTTTTTCTTATTCTGATTTTGCTGGGTGAAAGTTAGATAGGAATAGCACTATTGGCACTTGTCACTTATTTGGAAATTGTTTAGTTTCTTGGCACAATAATAAGCAACATATCATTGCTCTTTCTACAACTGAGGGTGAATATGTAGCCACTGGTAATTATTGTGCATAAGTCTTATGGCTAAAGCAAAAATTACTAGATTATTATTCAAAACTTGGTTGCATTTAGGTTAAGTGTGATAAAACTAGTGCGATAAGCCTCTCTAAGAATCTAGTACTTCACTCGCAAACTAAACATATAGAAATCCGACACCATTTTCTTAGAGAACATGTTGAGAAAAGGGACATTGTTTTTAAACAAGTTGATAAAAAATCAGCTTGCTGACATTTTTACATAACCATTATTTTCAGAACCTTTTCATAAGATGTGTAGGAAATTGGGAATCCTTAATTCTTCATATCTTAAATAGATTGGGATTTCTATTCTAGTTTCATTTGTTATTTGTATTTGGATTTTTACTAATGATCTCTGGTAGCAAATCATAGATTCACCAACTCCATTGATATGTCTCAATAACTCTTATATCATTACGTGTATGTTTGTTTTGTATATGTTCATTTGTTTTCTTATTACATTCTCTATTTCATTTATTCATCTTAAGCATGTTTTGTATTGTTCATTTTTTGCATTTAAAGTCTTGTTAAATATGTGTTATTAATTATGTGCATTTAAGCATTCATATACTTGTTCATGCATTATTTAACCTTTTGTTCATGATAGTTTTGATCACTTAATTGTCTATTGATGAATTTTTGCATGTCTATTTATGATTTTGTTGCATGTAGCATTTCTATATCGCGTTCTTTATCTGACCTTTGTTGTTATATATTCATCTTAGTTGTTTAGCTCATGTGTTCATCTGAAATTTTCTGTTTTGTTGCTCATTGTTAGGTGTTTTAGACTCATTACTATACATCTCTTTTTTATCTTGTCAAAGGGGGAGAAGTTGTAATGTGAGTCTATAATTCTGTTATAAGGTTTATGTTGCTGCGTGTGTCCACTGTTTCGGGGGGCACAAGCGTTTATTTTCTTTTGGATCAAAATATTTTCAATTCCAAGTAAAAGTTTTCCAAGCATAAAAAAGGAGGAGACTAAAATTGCATGTCTCTAATATATTCAGGGGGAGAACCTCAATACGATTCTGTTGTTTATTTTATCGCTTTCGTTTCATTTGTTATTGCTTATTGTGTCTTCTTCATAATTGTGCATCTATGAATCAAGTTTTAAATCGATTTGTTTTAGCATGCATAAATTGAACTTTTTATATTTGAGTATGATCTTTATGCTTTTAACACTTTGCTTGATTTAATGGAACGAAAATCATATTTGAAGTTAGTTCAAGTTATGTGACAAGTGAAATCTCAAAATATATTGAAAAACTTGAAATATTGAGATTTATTGTGCGTGACTCGAGTCACTCACATTCCATGACTCAAATCAAATCAAACAAAGGAGAACAAGCTTTTGATATTTGTGATTCAAATCACAGTTTACACTAATTCAAATCATGCAACATTATGACTCGAATCACAAGTTACACTGACTCGAATCATACACCTCATGTTAGCTACTGCACAGTTTGACTCAGATCACACTTCCAAATGACTCGAATCACAATGCTTTCCATGTTTTTCTTATTTGGCTCTATCCAGTTTGACTCGAATCAAGCTTATAACTGACTAAAACCATGAAGCTTTCATTACTCAAATCAAGCTTACAACTGACTCGAAACATGGGGAAATGGGTAGTTTTTCTTTATGAGGTATTGTTTCACTCTATTTGCTCATTTGACTCAAATCATGAAATACTCTTGAATCGAATCTAACAACTTATTTTTCACCTATTTTGTGCATAATCTCCAACATACACAGGGCCCGTTTGTTTTAGCTTTTTTTTTAAAGGATTTTTATAGTGTTACAAATTTTGTTAGAATAAAATTTACAAAGAATTTTTTAATAAAAGTTTAAATAAAAATTTGGTTTGAATAGTTGTTCTTAAAATGTTATTTTAGATATTTCATCATCTTATTGAAACTTTTTTTGGAATTTAAAATTTTAAAAAATTACTTAATTTTGAAGTTATTTCAAATAGCTTTCCATAAAAATTATTTTTAAAATATAACTTTTTGAAAATTTTGTGATTTTGACAATATTTTGATCTTCAATAATGTATGTTTATGTTATAAGATGTTTGTGAGTGTAAATTTCTGTTAGATGTATTTTGCATGATGTCAAAACTAGGATATTTTAACTTTAATGTATATTTGATGGTATCCTCCGATTCTTAATGTGCATCTTAGCATTAGGAAACATTGAAATATTTTGGAAAAGTTCATATATCAAAAATGCATTAAAACATAATTTTATGAAAACTATTACACTATGTGTCAACACATAGAGCTTTCAGGTCGGCACATAGAAGGAAAACTTTCCTATGTTTTGACATATCCATCCTTCAGGTCGACACATATGTTGCTGTATTAAAGCATGTAGACTCTGCCTATGTGCTGACTCTGTTAGGTCGACACAAGACCTTCACATATTGACACAAGACCTTCATAGGTCGACTCATGACCTTCATAGATCAACTCATGACTTTTATAAGTCGGCTCATGACTTTCATAAGTCGGCTCATATGATGCATTTTTTCAAAATTCATAATTTTCTTCATTCTTTTGCATTCCTCTTGCTTCTAAACTTACATACATATAAATACTTGATACAAGCATAATTTCTAGTAAGGTTCTAGAGTAAACCTATACAAAAATGATATTTTAAAGCATTCTCATCCTCTTCAACCTGTCTTCTATGCATACATACAATCAAACTACACATACTCATTTTTTGACTGGGTGACCATCTAAATTAGAGTTGATAACATCTAATTTAGGTTGTTTGTATTGTAAATTGAGTTGATTTCTTTGAGGGTTTCTATTGTGAATCAGATACCTTAAAAATAAGTATAAACAGTTTCTTAATGATCAAGAAACACACAAGGGTTAGGGTTAATAAAGAAGAAAACAACAAGGATTGGTTATTAAACTGCTATTCTTTCCTTTCTCTTAGAACAAAATTACAAGTATACAAGAATAACAAAATAACCTCTCTCTCTTGAAATTAGGATTTTATCTTCCTATTTTTCCTTATGACAAGATTGAGAAACTAACATCCTATTTATAAGAAAAATAGCATACTAACCTAATGAGCTTTTTAACAATTACCCATTACAAGCTAACTTAGGGTACAAGCTAACTTAAACAATTGGGCTTACAAGCAAGGCCCAATTCAACATGCTAACAATCCTAGCAATATTGACTAATGCATGTTAGAACAAAATTCGACTACAACATGCATTACTCGCGAACATACTTCGACCACCCTAGAGTTCGATCCAGCATCTCACAGTTTCAAATAAGAAAACCGAGATAGGGTTTTCCTTCAAGATCGTTAAGGGATTTGAAGGTTTTGGACAAGATTACATAACTTGGATCTGATCGAGTGAAAGCCTTGGGACAAGAGGTGCCTTACAAGGGAGTAACGTGAGACTGTGGATCATCTTGGTAAATCTTTGGTTTTAACAGGTGTACGCTTAGGATTAATTCAACTGGGTGAAAGCCTTGGGAAAAGGAGTGCCTTGCAAGGAAGTAGCAACAACAGGTGAATTGAAGCGACATTGTTGGTTACTTGATCAATCTTTGATCAAGGGTTTTGAAGGTGATAGAATCAACATCAAACCAAAGGCTTGCAGGGTTAGAGTTCTTCATCTCTTGTATAAACATATTTGCAAAGTAAGATATAATATAATATCTAAATTCACATTTGAATTGAGGGAAGATGTACCCATAGCGAGGTCGATTGAGGAACTGCCTAAACAAGTCCTTGTGTACTCCTCTCTCAATCTCTTTTAATTTGTGTTTGCAAATTATTGAATTTATTGTTTGTTTGATCAATTCATCTGGGAATTATTTTTTATTACATTTTGAAATAGGTTTTGTTGATTTAATCTAATCCATTTGATTGTGATTATTTTTTAAGATCAATAAAACTAAGCAAATTTGTATGCTTTGATAATTGGAAATAAACTTTATGTATAACTTTGCATTCAATTGGTTTTGATTAATAATCTGTGTTCATTATCATACGTTTGTGTACAATTACACATATCTGAGCTTTTCGATAGAGGTTTGGTTAGACAATTCGATCCAGGATGTTTCCGTTGTGCCATAAAACTTTTCAAATCAGTTTTTGCCTAAAATTTTAAATTGCGATCTATTCATCCCCCCTCCCTCTAGATCGAAGTCTATCGCCTAATAATTTCAAAATTAGTGTTTCATTTTATAAAAAACAAATTTGAAAAAACTTTTAATATTTTGAAAAACTTTTCCATACAAATCATTTTTAAAAATATAAAGAAAAAATTAATTTTATTAAAGCTAAAACAAACAGGCCCATAAATTCATTTTGTCATCTTATTTTTAAAAAACAATTTCATAATCTACATTGTAATTTTATAAAATCAACAACCTCTCATTTTTGAAAATTTAAAAACTCTTGCAAACATAATTTCTTTCATCTTCAATCTCTAGTTTATTTTAGATCTTGATCATGAGAGATCTGTAATTGTTGAGGGAGACGTGTCTTGAAACTAATCGTTCTTGAAGGTTTGGTAAATATTGAGATTGTTGTCATTTATAGTGACAAATTCCAGTGAAAAGAAAGAGGTTTTTCTCTCTAGGTTGACCTTGCTAGTGACTATGTGGAAGACTACAAATAAGTTGGAGTTCTCAATCTTAAAAAAATTTATTGCTCATGAAACCGGTGGGATCAAGGTGTGATTGCCACACACGAAAAGTGTGAGCAGATTGATGAAAATGGAAGATTCAAAAAGCAAGAATCGAGTAAATATTTCACAGAAGAGTTTGCCATTAAATTTTATACAAGTCAAGATCCAGATAAGAGATTTATTTTTCTCAAAATTATTATGGATTGGTGATTGTATGAACTCTTGTAATATTTGTCAAACTAGGGAGGTCATTCTCCATTCACATAATAAAATCCACAATTTCATTATTCAACCCCTAAAGTTGTTGTTCTTCACACTACAACACTAAAACCCTAAACCTTCAACATCCCTCCAGACCAAAAAGGAAAATGAGATCTCACAGGAAAGGGAAAGGAAAAAAAAGGAAAATGAGATCTCACATGAAAGGCAAGGAAAAGGAGATCTCACACCAAAGGAGAAGGGAAAAAGTACAAAGGGAAGGGAATGAAGGAAAAAAAACACAAGAAAAAGGAAAAGGAGATCTCACACCAAAAAAGAAGGGAGGAAGTAACAACTTACTAGGGTCACGACACTCAAGGATACTGGCTCTTAAATTTAGGGTCTAGATTAATTATTGTGTGTCTTGTTTTGAATAATCGTGTATTTGTGCATATAAATAATTAAGTGTTGTATATATTTAATTTTGTTTTGTTGTATACGATTAACTCTAATTAAGTTTTTATATAAGTTTAAATTATCACCATAAAAAATTTGTAAAAAAAAAACACGGTTACATACAATTGGGATTTATAATTAAATTATTTTTACTAAAGAATCATATACAACTTTGGCCAAATAAAAACGATAAAAATATATAATTGATTAGTTAATATTAATTAATTAGGATAATTAACATATTTAGGATTCAATATAATAAAGGAATTACTATAAAAATAAATAAATAATTATCTAGATAATTATGATTAATATGAAATTTAGAAATATAAATATAATTAAGGATTAAATAAAAAATATAATTAAATAATTACTTAGATGATCATAATTATAAATATAATTAGAAATTTTAATTATAATTAGGAATTTCAAGATTTTAATTTCTAAATCTTAATTAACTTTTTTTATTATTTAAGTAATTAGAAAACTATTTGTAATTAAGGGCTTAATACTTTTTGTGGTTGATTAATTGGGACAATTTTTGGTATAATTAAGTGATATAATTAGAATTAGAAAGTAGGATAGTTACTTAAAATTCTTTAATGATTTAGGAATTAATCAGTAATTATAATTATAGATTAATAATATATGGGATTAGGGAAATAATATATTGATCGATAAAATACTTTGTAAAATCATTAGAATATAAATTAATAATTTAAAATTTAATTTTTTAATTAGTATTTAAGGGTTAAAGTTACTTAATTGGATGTTAATAACTTAAGGGTTAGTAAAATATTTAACTAAAACATTTAAAGTTAACTTAATTAATTTATAATAAATTTGAGTTTAATTTACAATTGATTTAATTTTATCTTTAATAAACTTGAGTTTATTTATAATTTTGTGGTTTATTATAATTTATATTTATAAGTCATAAAATGGGGTTCAATTTATAATTTGCGGTTTATTATAATCTATTAGTATAATTAATAAATTTGGGTTATTTAATTTATTTAACTTATTTTTATAATTACAAAATGTGGGTTTACTTTTTTATAAATTGAAATTTTTGTACTTGGGTTTATTTATAATTTGGTAATTAATAAATTTGGTTTCATTATAAATAATTAAATATTTGGGGATTGTTTTTCTTAATTTACTTATTTACTTTGATTGGGGTTTAACTTGGTTAATTGATTTTATAATAAAATTTATTTAATTAGTTTTCATAATTAACTAATTAGGGATATGAGATAAAATATTATAATTTTAAGGGATACAAATTGAGGATAGAATAAGGGGCAAGAGATAAATATTTGGTTTATAATATAAAGGATTTTATGGAATATTAGGGATAAAATAGGGTAAATCATGAGAGAAAAATGGGATAGCTAAATAAGAATATGGGATAAAACATTAGAATTTTAACTTTTAAGAGCATCTTTAGTGGGAGTAAACTAAATGGGTAAACTAAGATACTTTTTGTGGGACCAAAGTGATTTGTAGGATTTAAAAATTTTATAGTTGATTTGAGTAGTTTTTACTTTAATGGTGGTTGTCTATAAGAAACCAAAACTAAACCCCACATTTTATATTTTTTATTTAAGTTATCATTAATTTAATTATTTTAATTAAAATGCATACAATTTTTTAAATAAAATTTACCTTAAAAACTTAAAAATAATATTAAATATATTTTATTATAAAAATTAAAAATGATACAAAATTCACAACAATAATACATAAAAAAAAATTACATTTTCATAGGAATATAAAATAATACATGACAATAAGCAACAAATTATATTTTAACAAAAAAAAATATAAGATTGGAAATTTGATAAATAAATAAGATTGGAAATTGAAAGAAAAAAATTTAGAAGTAAAACTGTGTGTAAAAAAAATTAAAGTTTCTATAGAATTTATAGAAGATAAAAAAATGGTAATATGACCGTTACTATTTTCAAATATCATACCGTTACTTTAATGCTGTTGGAATATTTGGAATATTTTATTAATATTAAATAATATTATAATAGGTTTAACATCAATAGTTAACGTTAACTATACAGAGAATGAGAACTAAATTTTAGTTCATTTGAATGACACGTCAGCTCTACTATAATGCAACCTTATTATTAACGTAAGCTATAAGGAATTTTGGTTTAACAAATCTGCGTTAAAGTTGCTCTAAGGGATAAAAATTGGGGATAGAATAATGGATAAGGGATAAATATTTGGCTTATAATACAAAACATTTTATGGAATATTAGGGATAAAAAAGGATAAATCATAGGATAAAAATGAGATAATTGAATTTGGATATGGGATAAAACATTAAAGTTTTAAGGAATAAAAATTAATGATAAAATAAAGGATAAAAGTTTAATTAATCATTTAATACTACACTTTTTACAATCAATCAAGTGATAAAATTAAGATAGAAAAGGAATAGAGATTTAGGATAAAATTCTTAGGATTCAAAGAGTATAAAAATTAAGATTGAGATAAGGAATAAAACATAGATTTTTCTATAAGTTATTACAGTTAATTTATAAATTAAAGAGATTTTTTTTAAAAAAATAAATTAGGGATAAGTTCTCAGGTAAAAAATATTGGATAAATTTTGGGATAAGAATTTGAGATAATTAAGAATAAAATTTTGAGATAAAAAATTTAAAGTTTTTTTTTATTTTTATGATTTTGATATATTATAATTTATTTAGAAAATAAATAAATTAAGGGAAATGCTAACGAGTGCCCTCAGGGCATTGGTTAAGAGATTAAAATGGTAAGTTGGGCATTATTTAAGAGATTGAAAATACATTTTTTTTCTAAATATATGTGTATTCAATGCCCTGAAAAGAGAAATAATCAGACTTTTTAAAAAATATTGTGTGTATTGAGTGAAATAAATATAACATATTTTCCTTATTTGGAATTCTTAACTAGTGCCCTGAGGGCACTGGTTAGCATGACCCATAAATTAAAGGGATATTTCTACAACAAAATTAATGGAATAAAAATGACATATTTTTTAGGATAAAACTCTTAGGGTCTAAAGAGTATAAAATTAAGATTTGGATAGGGGATAAAACTTGAGGTTTTTTATTATATTTTAATATACTATATAATTAATTTATTTTTATAATTAAATTAACAAGGGATATTTTTGCAAATAAAATGGGATATTAGGGATATTTTTGTAAATCTGAGTAAAGATGAAAGTGGTAAGGACGTTGAGGTAAAAAGGTATAGAGGTATGATCGGCTCTCTTCTCTATCTTACTGCTTCTCGTCCCGACATTATGTTTAGCGTGTGTATGTGTGCAAGATACCAATCATGTCCTAAGGAATCCCATCTAAAATCTGTTAAACGTATACTTCGATACCTATCTGGTACTCCGAAGTATGGACTATGGTATTCCAAAGGTAATGATTGCTCATTGGTAGGTTTCTCCGATTCCGATTTTGTCGGGTGCAAATCGGATAGGAAAAGCACCAGCGGTACGTGTCACTTATTTTCAAACTCCTTGGTCAGTTGGCACAGCAAGAAACAAGTTTCTGTTGCTTTGTCAACCGCCGAAGCGGAATACGTAGCCGCCGGTAGTTGTTGCGCGCAAGTCCTATGGCTTAAACAACAACTATTGGACTTCAATTTAAAACTAGAACGTGTTCCCATATTTTGTGACAATACTAGTGCTATTAACCTTACCAAAAATCCTGTGCTACATTCCCGTACCAAACATATCGAAATTCAACACCATTTTTTGAGGGATCATGTAAAGAAAGGTGACGTTGTCTTTGAACACGTTGACACCAAAAATCAACTAGCGGACATTTTCACAAAGCCGCTAGCCACTGAACCTTTCTTTCATATCCGTCGAGAACTTGGTATTCTCGACATTTCTAATCGGGTATAATGATTGCTAGTTTCGTATTTACTCTGTTTACAACTATACTCTTGTACTTCTAACAAGTTGAGCTTTGTTGCAAGCACAAGTATGTTGTTATCAAGCGTTGTCGGTATAGAGGTGATGTTGCTCCTTTTCTCTCTCTCTCTCTCTCTCTCTCTCTCTAAACATTCACGATTTAAATTAGTATATCGTTTGACTATCATGTTATTTATATATATGACATTTGCTACAAATACTATGTGTTTTGGATGCAAATTATATTGTGAAATTGTAAATAGGCATCAAGTGTGGCATTCTACATGACATAAAATGAAAATATGCGTTTTTGATCACTATGAGTCGACCAAAACAGGGCAGCGGTCGACGCATGCTGTACACTTTCAAAATTATCAAAAATCACACAGTATGCGTCAACGCATGCAGGAGTTATGGTTGACGGCTTGCGCAAAAACCCAAAAAAAAATTTCGTTAGAAAACCGTTCCATCTTCTCACATTTTCCATTAAATGTGCAGTAAACATTTACTATGATTTGAAAGTGCATTTTCTTGTAACTTGCATCTAGTCATCTATTGTGTCCCCTTGTCTCCTACCTCTTACCAAAACCCTAAACCTTCTTCTATAAAAAGGGATAGTCCTCATCTTCTCCAAACTCATCTCCAACTACCCTCTCCAAAGGCATTGCAGTTAACCTCTACAAAATCTCCAAAAATCATCATCCATGGCTTCTCTATTTCGCAAAAATACCAGAAAGAGAACAAGGGCCTCAACATCCGCTTCAGTACCCATTACTGCTATCTCACTAGTTCCACCACCTGTTGTTGACAACTTCAACAAGAATATCAGCAAGAGAGCATTTGTTCAGCAACATGCATTCTACAAGGCAACGGCGGAACGCATGCATCTCACCCAAATTATGTCTCTGCTGGAGTTTTAGGGGTTTTTCAACTTTCTGGAGTGCAACACAAAATACAGTGAGGATTTAGTTCGGGTGTTTTACACTAGCCTGCGTGACAATTTTCAAGGTCAATATTTCCACACCTCTGTCGGAAATAAATTGGTAAACGTAAATTCTGAAGTCTGGAATAAGTATTTTGATTTGACTGTAGCTGCTGATGCACAACCTCCTCATGAGATAACAGACTCTCGCACTGTACCGGGGTACGAGTTTAAGAGTGCTCTAAATGACATGCTCAAAAGGCCCTATCCTGATCATATTGTAAATAGTGATGCCTTTCCCAGAACGGTTACAGCAGGCAAACTCCAAACAGGGGAGCGCATCCTTCAGTGGATTGTGGCTCGCATCCTGCGGCCGAAGAAACGTGACCTGTCCCGAGTCGAACAAGTTGAGGTACATCTCATCTACATTTTGAAACATAAGATCAAAATAAACTAGCCATATTATATTGCAAGTAGGATTTTTGCTCTGAGAGATTCAGGCAGAGGAACTGCTCTAGCCTATGGGTCGTTTATTTCGGAGGTTCTCACCGCAACAAATGTTGTATATCCATCGTTTCCCTGTGTTTCAGTATCCTCTGACAAAGAATTCAGTACTAAAACCTTCGCCATGATGGGATATTTTTGGTGTGATGAACGACAAACATACAAGTTTGTCCGTCGAGCAAACATTCCTCGGGTGGCTCAAGACTGATGAAAGTTCTGAACAGGAAGGCGACGAACAAGATGAACAGGAAGATGAAGAAGAAAATGAAGCAGAAGAGGTACAAGAACCCGTATACGAGACGCAAGACCATTATCAATCGTCGGACCAACATGAGGCTCCAAATACTGATTGGCTCCAACACTCAGCTCCATCTGAAGAACAAGAATAAGGTTACACAAATCAAGGATGAGGTGAGTGGCAGTACACAGGCTGGACCACCCTGGGTAGATTCTATGATCCATACCATGGCTACCCTCAAGATCATCAACCTCCTCAGTACTCATCATCTCCTCCACCATCGGACAACTCTGAAATCCTAAATATGCTGCAGTCCTTGCAGTTAGATCAACAGACCTTTATGAGGAGTCAAGATACGCGGATGGAACAGATCCGAGCTGAACTTCATACTCAAAATGAACGATTAAATTCGTTTTCAACTAGGATGGATGCCCGATTTGAAGCTCTCGTTGCATCCAATGAGAGGCAAGACATGGAAATCACTGACAGTCTCCATCATCTCAATATGTATGTGGAAGCATTTGTGGACTACTCGGATCCTCACCACAACCCGGACGTTGCATACTGGGGGAGGGGCTGAGGTCGGGGCCGGGGATATTAGTTACATAGCTGCATGTTTTCACTGTGTATTTTCTGTTATTTTGTGTTATGTTTGTTTGAATATTTAGCCCATTTGCATGTATTCACTTCGTTATCTATTAATTCCATTTTTTTGTTCATTATCATTCTTATGTGTGAAGTTTGGTAATTGACTAGCTATCACCTATGGTATGTTTTTGTTAATTGACTAGTTCTCTTTCTCTTTTTGATGTTGTCAAAGGGGGAGAAGAACATGTAGCAAGTACCAAAGCCAAGCCAGGATGTTCACAACAGTTAATGGTTGTTTGTTTTGCAGCCTCAAATTACAAAAGAAAGGGGGAGTTTGTGTATACATTGCATATTGTTGTGTTTTTGGTTGTTTTGGTTGTATATAAGTTGTCATCATCAAAAAGGGGGAGAATGTGAAGGCAAATCGCCACACACCACACGAGTTTGCAAGACATCACTTGATATAGGTTTCAATGATGACGAATTACAACCATGGATGAATTGGCAATTGTAAATTCCACATCTACCAAACAAATGCAACGTATCACCTACCGTATCCTTTTACATTTGTCTAAAAACTGTTATAATTAATATAACATGAGTAGATAAGATGTGGTCATGACAAAAGGCATGAAAAACCACAAGAATTTCAGTTTTTGCAGGTTTGCAGGGTATGAGTCGACCATAGGGTCGACGCATACATCAATGTGTTTTTCCACTGGTCAGCGCATGAAGGTTTGAGTCGACCGCAGGGTCGGCGCATGAAGAAATTACTCTTCAACGGGTCAGTGCACGCCGACTGGATGGTTAACGCATACTGATACATTTTGCAGATTTCCAAAAGTGCAGGCTATGCGTCGACGCACAGACCTGCTGTGGTCGACCGTTCGCGTGGAAATGCTGTTTTTAAATGATTCCCACTATTATTTGAAAAGCTGTTATGTCTTTGGTTGGTCTGGTACTATATATACAAGTTCAACCACTTATGTCAAGCAACATTTGATAAAAACTGATTCATGTGTTCAAGAATAAGAAAGAGTGAAATAGGTTTCCAAGATTCATCATCTTCATCTTCAACATCTCACAACACATCAATTACACACAGCCATTTTTGAAGTGCATTGTGAGTGATTAAAGGTGATAAGGTTTGAAGCTTAGATTGGGTAATCTAGTTCAGGTTGAAGCTTGTGACAGGTTCTTTCTTGAATAAAACCGTTAGGGTTTTACCCTCCAAGATTGGTTTGATTTTTGGGGGGTTTTTGGACGAGATTCTTCGTCAAGGGTCAGCTGAGCGAAGGTGATTGTGAAGAGGTGTTCTTCAACAGTCTAGTAGCGGATTCAGTGATATTGAGGGGAAGATCTCGGGTTTGATTCGTTGTAGTTGAGATCAGACGGGCCGAAGGTTTGAAGAACTAAGGGTTATTCAATAAGGTGGCTGGAATCGGAGGTCTATCAACAACGATCAGAGTACTTGATTCATCTTAAATCAAGGGGTAAGGAGTGGAAGCAACATTCAACGTCTTGAGAATTCTGTTGTATTTTTGCTGTTCAATCCTTGTATAAACTGTTACATTCAACATGTGATATCTATTAAATCTATCTCAATTCTAGTTTTAGAATTAAGGGCAGACGTACCCCAAAGCGAGGACGACGGGGGAACTGCCTCACCAAATACTTGTCTTCTCTATTTCTCAGCATTTTCGTTTTAGCTTTAAAATAAGTGATTTTTGTATGAGCACTATTGTCAAACTGTGATATCAATTGAGTAAGAGGTTAAAACTCTGTTTTTGAATCCAAAGTACAATAAGACATTGTACTAGGCTAGTTGGAATCACTTACTCAACATAAATATCACTTGGAGTGTTTTTGCACACCAAGTGTTTGACAAATTGCCTAAACCAAAATTATCTTACTTGTGTATCTAGTTTTGGTTTGCTCTTTAAATCATTGGAACTAGGAATCCTAACAAGTGAATTAGATCATTGGTAAGTGTAATTCGTGTTGTGATTCTCTTTTCCATATTGTCATTAATCCAAAGGCTTAACGCATATCCGGTTTTCCAATAACCGTTCGTTTTAGACTATATTTTCCTCGGCCGCTTCCGCACTTAAAACATATTTTCAAAACCAATTTTTTAATTGGTAGCGCCGACTCAAATTTTAATTGGGATCTATTCAACCCCCCCTTCTAGATTCGTGCCATAGTCTAACAGTTGTCACTATATGACAGAGTCACTTTTGCACCAGAAAACAACAGGTTATGGTCTAGTGGTGTGAAAGACATTAACTTTGGTCAAAAAAGCTTACAACATAAGTATGCATGAAATTAATAAATAGATTGTGCCCAATGACCATAACTAGCTGGCCGCAACTGTCTTTACTTCATTTATTGATCAACCAATGAAAAAACTGTAAACAATAATCTTTCACTTTTCACCTCACAACATATGAGTATGTGAAAAAGTGTTTGTTTATCTCAAGATACATACATAACAACAATTACAATAAAGTGTTTATTTTTTTCTTCCAACTGTCAAAGTTATGGATGTACTGAATATAAAAAAAAATAGAGGAACCAAATCACACATAACTCAAATAATTGTAACCAAAAGAGTAATTTTCCAAAAACTTGAGTAACTAACATATGTTATAAGTTGCCATGCAGTGTAATTACCTGCAATATGAAAAGTATGGGACACAACAACCACAGTTGGCCATCTCTCTGCATAAATCCTCCTCCTTTGATCCCCTGCTTTTCCAAGGAAGTTCAACAGTATGGAGAATCCTTCCTAATGCTGCAGGACGCTCTCAATGCCAATCAAGTGTTTCCGTTGCCAAGAATTGAACCCCTGGGACATTTTAAGCATGCTTCAGGCAAGCTTCTAGCATCGGCGGAAGGAGCGCTTTTAGACCTACCAAAATGCAGATAGACAGGTTCACCAACATTTGCCGCTTTGAAAGAATGATTCTCGACATTCCCACTATTGACACCCTGCAACAATATCAAAGTTCTTTTTCTATGAACACTATAATACAATAACATAGAGAGTAAAATAATGAGAATTATCATGCCTAGAACAATTGGAATAATCACAACCTTTTCCTTAGCACTCCTCATTCCATCAGAAGAACTGTTATTAGACCTTCCTTGTCCTTCTGGTGTCCATGAACTATTCACTCGAACCTTCACAAACAAAGTGGAACTCGTATCTTCAAAAACGCTGAAACTTAAACTCCTCAACACCTAACAAAAAGGTATTCAATCATTTAGTCCATAAACAGAAGCAACACAACCACAATCTGATAAACATGCATCGCCGCATTTTGATACAGAAGAAACATCACTCTCACTATAATTAGCTATTATTGATGATTCAGAGAAATAATAATTAGTTTGTTGCATAGTTGAAATTCTAAAATTTGATGTCGTGTGTTCTTTTTTTCCATTAGTACATTTTCCAACAAGAGATGAATTCTCATAACACTGTCCATCTCTTCCAACTTTAGATGTTCCTGGTAAACAAGTGCAAGAAGCATTAGTCTTAGTTTTATCCAATTTATAAACCCCGTTGCCGCAAATTCCACCAATATTACATGGATTTGAAACTTCAGCCCACTGTGACACCCATTGTTTCGATCCATTTACGTCTTCCCATCGATACAACCGCAGATTTCCATTCTCTTCGAGTGTCAATCTTCTAAGAATGGTTAATGGCGTAGATTGATGAATTGTAGAAGCTAAACCTGCATCATCATTATCATTCTTATAAACATAAACTAATTCCCATCTATATATGGACACCCACCAAGACCAGCAACTGAGGAAAAGCTATAAGTTGACGACTTACTTAAAGGGAAACAAGAATGTTCAAAAGTGAAAAGCTATAAGTTGACATCACCTTTGAAACTGTCTGGCCAATTGGACAAATTCTCTTCCAAACTTAATCTTTAAGACAATTTTTAACATATATCTTTAAGATAAAATTGTTAACATTTTTCCTATATACAAGTATAAGTAATGAAATGGAGTTTTTTTGGGGAGCCATGGCTCCTATCTATGGTGAAGAATCTCAGGAACTCTGTTCAGCCTTTTACATATATACAATCATTTACATATTCATATATTTCAAGTTTCTAGCCATTTGTTTTATGGACAACAGAGTAGTAAAAATTTCCAGAAACATTAATCATCGATTTGTGTGAACTCTAGTGCATTGGCATCAGGATCGCGAGTAAAGATTGCTGGTCTTCCGGAACGGCTAAGTGTGTAGGGTATACCTACAATCAAAATTGAAAAACCAGAGAAAATGACATAAAATAGAGAATCTTAAGTTTTGTTAAGTTCAATATAACTCTATATTAAGACTCTTCTTTAAGGAAAGAGGAAAGAAAAGAAGGAAATACCAGCTTTATCAAGGATTGCTTTGAGCTTAGAAACATCTCGAATTGCAATACAAGTGTGACGATCTAGACCACCATGTTGAGGTCGTCCAGTTAGAGGGTCCGGATTTGGAAGTTCCGTTAAGTGAATCATCTCAGACCCTACCCACAACTAAGCACCCCTGTATGGAAGTTTATCATGTGGTCGAGCTTCGTTTATCTTAAGACCTATATATATTTCATTAAATTTATTAGTTGTTATCAATCAATATTATTGTTCTAGCTAGAACACAAACAATGTTATTTAGTTTCAAGAGCTGTAGGCATACCTAGAACGTTTTGATAGTAGTCAAGTGATTTTTCTAGGTTTTCACATAAAATTCCAACATGGTGAACACTAATAACTCCATAACCTGAACAAATACCAACAAAACCTATTACATACCGTTTATCTAAATAAATTATGAATTTATACAATAAAAACCATTTATCGATAACAAAATTTATACAATAAAAACCGTTTATCTAAAGGAATTCTGAAATTCTCTATGAACAAAACCTGTTACATACCGTTTTCTTCATTGGAGGAGACTGATTCATTTTCAATTACATCCCCTTCAACAGCAGTTTGAGCTTTTACTGTCATTGCGGGAACATTCAATCTCTCATTTCTTACACTAACCTGTTGAAATTTCGGTGAAAAACTAACATAATTCAACTGCAGCATAAGAAGAAAAAAGATAGATGAACAGTAGTAATTAAAATCCCCTAGGTTAGAAATTGCAAAAAGTGAGAAGAGATTGAGGATTATACAATTACCTTCTGAGTTGGATTTATGGTTGCGTTCATCTATGAGAAACAAACACACAAGCATTCTACAGTTAGATATGCCGAATGACAACGAAGTTGCGGTCGACGAGTTGCTGAAATCTGAAGGTTGAAGATGGGTCACGATGAATATTAGAGGGTTTGTGGCATGGTTCACTTGATTCTCATCTCCCTTATCCTCTTCTATTCCTAGTAATATATTATAATAAGGGATCTTAATAAAGAATATTAATAGCGTTTTAAAGAAAGCGCTATCTTATCCAAGTTTAATAATAGCGTTTTTTAATAAAGTGTTATCAAAATCACATTGTCTATACTTTATAATAGCGTCCGACCATAAAGGATAAAAACAACCAACCAATAAAATTAGGAATATGAACTACGAAAACTTTGATCATTCAAATTTGAGGGTACGTAGGCATAGGGTTGTAAATCCTATCGAGTATAATAATAATAATAATAAAAACTTAGGGTTCGCCTCTTAGATCTAAGTCATTTTATGTTATGATAATAAGAATTTTGTAAATAAATATAAATCGTCAAACATTCAAATAGTAAGGAAACATACCATAGGACTTAAGAAGGATCCTATTGAATACTGTTGCGAAAAAGGATGTTTTGGAACAAAATATACACGGTTTCTTTATAGACAAGAAATAAACAAGGGTTAGGGTTAACAAAAAAACAACCAAGAAGAACAAGAAGAAACAACAAGGATTGATTATAAATTGTTATTCTTTTTTTTCTCTATCAAAAAAGATTACAAGTATACAAGAATAAAAAATAACCTCTCTCTCTTGAATTAGGATTTTATCTTCCTATTTTCCCTTATGCAAGTTGAGAGGCTAGCATGCTATTTATAAGAAAACTAACACACTAACCTAATATGCTTTTTAACAATTATTCATTACAAGTTAACTTAAGGTACAAACTAACTTAAACAATTGGAATTACAAGTAAGGTTCAACTTAACATGCTAACAAACCTAGAAATATTGACTAATGCATGTTATAACAAACTTCGACTACAACACACATTACTCCGACAGCAGCATGTGAACAGACTTTGGCCTCATGCTTAATTCTTGTAGAACCAGAAGCTACCCTTCGACCATACTAGAGCTCGATCCAATATCTCACAAATCTCCACCTTGGGTCTAACTCTATAACATCAAGAAATAAACTAGCTTTCTTCATGCAACTTTATCAATTGCATACAGTGGAAAAACTTGCAACTGGGCAACGTCTTAGTGATCATATCAGCAATATTATGATCTGTTGAAACCTTCAGCGCTTGGACTTCTCCATGCTCGATGACCCCTCTGACAAAATGCAGCCTCACATCAATGTGCTTGGTTCGCTTATGATAGGCTGAATTCTTCGACAAGTGTATTTCACTTTGACTATCACATTTAACAGTGACAACTCGACCTTGAAGTTTTAGTTCCTTTGTAAAACCTTCAAGCCACAATGCTTCCTTCATAGCTTCTGTTAAGGAGATATATTCCACTTCATTGGTTGATAAGGCAACAACCTTCTAAAGTGTTGCTTTCCAACTGATTGTTGTCCCAAACATAGTTAACACATATTTAGAAATAGATTTTCTGGAATCCATACAACCTGCATAATTAGAGTTGACATATCCATCGATTGCTACTTTACTATCTTCACCCAAGGCTCCACCATAAATTAGGACTCTGTTCAGAGACCCATTTATGTACTTTAGAATCCACTTCAATGCTTGCCAGTGAGCCTTTTTAAGATTCGCCATGTACCTGCTTACAAGACTTACTGCATATGATATGTCGGGTGTAACACCCCAAATTTTATTGGAATATTCATTTAATTTATTTAAATAAGAATATTCGCATTTTGGTAATTTTCGGCGGTTGTTGTGAAATATGGAGAATTATGGAGTTTGAGTTATTTATTTAAATAATAGTATATAATATAAATATATTAGTATTATTATTAATTAAATAAATATAAGTTAACTAAGGGCGAATTGGACAATTGAGGAGGAGTTAGTGAGGGTAATATTGGAAAAGCCCAAATTATAGGTCCAAGGCTAGGTTTAACAAAAAGGGAACTGTGATGGGATTATGATTCATTTTGTTAGACCGTGAGAAGAATTGAGGCCAGAGTTCTGAGGAGGAGGTTTGAGGCAAAAGCTTTGAAAGGTTTTCTGAAAGATTTGAGAAGGCTTAGAGTCGGAAATTAAGGTATGGGGAGTATTGTCTTCATTGTTTTCAATGTGCAATTTCAATGTATTTAAGGTCGATTTAAGGGTTTAAAGGGTTTGAGGCTGATTATGGGGTAAAGGGAATTTGACCTTCGTGGCCTAAATCTATTATTGAGATTTTAACCGTAGGGATTTATTTGGGTTAAAGGAAATTAGGCCTTCGTGGCCAAAGCTCTGATTTGACATTTGTCTAACCCTGTAGGGAAATTTGATAATGAGGAACTCTAATGACCTTGGTGTAGTTGTAATAAAATTATGATGAATTGTTGTTACTCCATGAGTAAAACATAGCCTAATTGAGTTTTAGGATGTTATTTTGATATAAAATCGGGTCTAGGGTGATGGGGGTTAGTGGTATAGACTTTGGAGTGATAATTTGGGGTGAAAGTGCTCTTAAAAAAGTGATTTTTGGGGTTCAGAACAGTGTGAGTTGACCGCTAGAACCACTGGGTCGACCTGAGGTCACTCGAATGCAAAATTAGGGAAATACTAACAGTATGTGTCGACTCATAGCTCTGTGCGTCGACCTTTGAGTCGACTCACAGGTAGAAAAACGCCAGAAACGGTTTCGATCATAACTTTTTAACCGTTAATCCAAATGACGAGTCGTTCGAAGTGTTGGAAAACTAATGAACAAAGCTGTAACATAGTATAGATAAGGGAATTGGTTTCCCAATATTTTTATATCTAATTATGTTTGAGAAGTCAATTGTGTATATGTTATATTAATGTTGGAAAGCTAATGAACAAAGCTGTAACATAGTATAGATAAGGGAATTGGTTTCCCAATATTTTTATATCTAATTATGTTTGAGAAGTCAATTGTGTATATGTTATATTAATGAATCATGTTCTGGTTCAGTGATGCCTTGATGTTTTGATGTTGTGATTTCTTTGACGAATGAATATGAGTATGACTGTGAACTCTATGTGATTTATACATGATTATGTGATGAGTCCTATGATGTAATGATTGATGAACTATGATGATATTTTCATGAGTTTTGATGATTCTATGATGACATGATTTTTGATGATGATAATTATGATGAATGATGATGCACCTATGATGTTATTATGAGGATGATTATTGATGTGTGCATCATGCATTCATGTGCATATAGACTTCAGTTCAGGACCTTGATTTCTTTGGCTTCAGTCCCATTGTGCGGATGTGAGGTATTTTGATGTGCTCTGGTTCTCGAGTAGAGTCGATCCTATTGTTGGGGATCTATGGAGGGTTGATGGTCCAGTGTCCATCGAGTTGTGATGATTGGTACCACATGCATTGAGTCTTGTTGCATTTGCATTTATGAGATGATCTTGAGTAAATTATGATGTTGTGGCATTTGATGTTCCTTGATGAATATGATGATGTTGAATATGAAAATGACGCCATTTTATGTTGATTTCCTACATTGATTATTATGAATCGTTTTACTCATCCTGCCTGTTTGAATGTTGCCTCCACGTGGGTAACGTGCAGATGACCAGGTTTAGCCGTGGACGCTGTCGAGGATATTTTCGGAGTTTTGCATTGTTGGCCTTTTGGTTAACGTATAGGGTCTTTCTCTGATAGTGTAACATCAGGTTGGGGTCTTTGAGTTAAACCATGATTTATTTGATTTGGTTATTTTGATTATGTTCCTGTATAAAGAAAACTTTGGATTATGCCTTTTGAGTTCTGCTGCGATTTTTTTGATATCTTTTGGGAAAACTCGTTGTTTACAGAGCTTTGAATTATATTTGATTTATTGGGAAATGTACGCCCTTTGAGGTGATTTTATTGAGTTTAATATTTTACTCGGATATATGTGAATATTTTGCCATTTAATTGTGAGGTAGAAAAGGGTGTTACATCGGGCCTAGTACATACCATATTATACATCAAAGAACCCACTATATTAGCATATGGAATGTTATTCATATAAGCTCTTTCAACATCAGTACTTGGACATTGATCTATACTCAACTTGAATTGAGGGTTTGTCAGAGTCACAACAGACTTTGAATTCGACATACCAAACTTTTCAAGAATCTTCTGTAGGTATGCCTCTTGAGATAAGCATAATTTTGATTGCTTCCTATCTCTTTGGATGTCAGTCTCAAGAATCCTGGACGCAACTCCTAGATCCTTCATGTCAAACTCCTTATTGAGTTCAGCCTTCACCCTCATTACATCTTCGACATTGTTGCTTGCTATTAGAGTATCATCCACATAGAGCAACAAAATAATAAATGAATTACCCGATCGAAATCTGAAGTAAACACAGTGGTCGAACTGACTTCTGATGAAACTTATGCGTGACATGAACTTGTCAAATTTCCTATTCCACTGTCGAGTAGATTGTTTCACTCCATATAAAGATCTCTTTAGTTTGCACACATAATCTTCCTTCCCCCTTTCGACATACCATTCATATTGCCTCATCAGGATTGTTTCATCTAGGTCACCATACAAGAACGCAGTTTTCACATCCATCTGTTCTAGTTCAAGGTCGAATTGTGCCACAGTGGCAAGCAAAATTCAAATGATCTGTGCTTCACAACAGGAAAGAATGCATAATTGAAGTCAACACCTTCTTTCTGAGTGAACCCCCTAGCAACCAATCTTGCCTCGTATCTCTACGACGTCACTCCTTCGATTCTTTCATTAACTTTGAAAATCCATTTACAACTGCCTAACATGGCTCCCGCAGGTTTCTTGATCAGTTCCTAGATATTGTTATCATGAAGATATTTCATCTCATCATCCATGGACTTCAGCCATTCAGTCTTCTTTTGACCCCTCATAACTTCCTTATAGTCTCTAGGTTCTTCGTTTAGAACCTCACTTGTAGAGATTAAGGCATAAGCTATAAGATCTGCATACCCAAGTCTATGAGGTGGCTTGATGAATCTCCTAGACCTATATCTTGTTATTAGGTAGTCATTATCAGTTTCCTCATCTTCGGCAGCAACTTCTGCTTCTTCTTTAACTTCATTTAGGATACACAATTCAGCATCAACATGCTCCACCTCAACAGGAATCTCTCTTTGTTCCAGCTCTTCGTCAGCATCATCAGTTTTCTTGAAATCCATCTCTTCTTCATTGAAAACTACATCTTGGCTGGTGATACACCTCCTGTGACCTGGCTCTAGGAACCATAGCCTATAAGTTTTGACTCCTTTAAGGTATCCCATGAGCATGCATTTCAGAGCTCTAGGTTCGACCTTATCTTGCCTAATATGAGCATAGGCCACGCAACCAAATACTCTCAGTCTGTCGAGACTAGGTGGATGTCTCGACCAAACTTCTTCAGGTGTCTTCATTCCCAAGGCAGTCGATGGACATATATTTATCAGATAAGCTGTTGTCGAAACAGCCTCCGCCCAAAACACCTTCTTCAATCCAACACTAACCAACATGCATCTAACCTTTCAAGGATTGTTCGATTGAATCTCTCATCCAAGCCATTTTGTTAAGGAGTACCTACTACAGTCTTATGCCTTACAATCCCAGATTCAACATAGTAACTGTCAAACGCTTCGTTGCAGAACTCAAGGCCATTGTCGGTTCTCAACCTCTTAACCTTTCTTCCAGTTTCAGTTTCGACCAGAACCTTCTAACTTTTGAAACTCTCAAAAGTTTCATCCTTCGTCTTATGAAATGAATACTCATAGCTTTCTAGAATAGTCATCAACGATGGATAGAAAATACCTTGCACCTGAGTGTGAAGGATACCTTGCAGGCCCCCGAAGATAAGCATGAATGTAATCCAAGGATCCATGTGTTCTTTGCTTTCTGTTGTTAAACTTCACCCTACAGAATTTACCAAATACACAAGATTCACAAAACTCTAACTTTTTGACTTTGTCACCTCCTAGCAGGTTCTACTTCCCCAATTCGATCAGACCTCTTTCGCTGACATGGCCCAATCTCATGTGCCATAGTTCTATCTTCGACACAGGTTTCGTGGATGTAACATTTTTCGAACCACTTACAACCTCAGCCTCAAGGGTATATAAGTCTTATTTCTTCGCACCTCTCAAGACTTCCTTCGACCCTTTTATGACTCTTAGGATACTTTTCTCTCCTTGAAAAACATAGCCCTTCCTTTCGAATTCACCAAGAGAAATCAAATTTCTCTTCAAATAAGGTACATAACTGACTTCAGTCAATAACTTTATTGATTCATTATGGAGCTTGAATCTCACAGATCTAATACCTGCAATTTTGCAAGATTTGTTGTTTCCCAACAACACCGGTCCACCATCTTGATCACATATCTCCTCGAACAACTCTCTGTTTGGAGTCATGTGCCAAGTGCAACCTGAATCCATAATCTACTCCTTTCTTGAGTTGCCGCTTGAAACTACAAGGACATCAGATGAGTCGAAGTCATCTTGAACAATGGTTGCATTGCCATTATCCTTACCTCCATGATCTTTTAGGCATTCAGGAGACACATTTCTTGTGTGACCCTCCTTCTTACAGTGATAGCATCGAACACCAAATGCTTCGCCACTATAAGACTTATGCTAACTGTTACCTTTCTTCTTGTCGAACTTACCATCCTTTCGTAAGAAATTTCCCTTAACGAACAAATCTTTGCCCACCGTCAAAGGTTTATGCTCCCTTAGTTTGTTCAAGTCCTTAGAATACAAGACTGATTGAACTTCTTCAAAGCTCAGGTACCTCCTTCCATACAAGAGAGTTCCTTTGAAGTGAGCATGTATTTTGGTGAAGGCACACAACAACAATAATTCTTGATCTTTATCATCGATCTTCACATCAATATTTTCAAGAATCTTGTTGAAAACATATCCAACTGCTCATCCAACACTTTGTATTCACTCATCGTGAATAAATACAAAGCTTGCTTCAGATAGAGTCGATTCACCATAGATTTGGCCATGTACAAACTTTCAAGTTTCACCCATAATCACGACACTGCAGTCTTCTTTGATACCTGCCGAAGAACCTTATCACCAAGGCTCAACAATATTGCGTTGTGGGCTTTCTCAATCATGACCATATTTTCTTTTGTCATTAACGCGTCGTCCATGGATGCCTCTCCCTTTAGCGCTTTCAAACAACCCTGCTGAACTAATAGGACCTTCATCTTCAAGCGCCATAAACCGAAATCATTCACTCCGGTAAACTTTTCAATCTCACACTTTGTTGAAGGCATCGTCTCCATGCTCACCACACCAATTTGTTGTGAAAAAGGATGCCTTGGAAAAAAAATATACACGGTTTCTTTATAGACAAGAAACACACAAGGGTTAGAATTAACGGAAAAATAACCAAGAAGAACAAGAAGAAACAACAAGGATTGGTTATTAACTGTTATTCTTTCCTTTCTCTATCAAACAAATTACAAGTATACAAGAATAAAGAATAACCTCTCTCTCTAGAATTATGATTTTATCTTCCTATTTTTCCTTATACAAGTTGAAAGACTAGTATGCTACTTATAAGAAAACTAACACACTAACCTAATAGACTTTTTAACAATTATCCATTACAAGCTAACTTAGGGTACAAGCTAACTTAAACAATTGGGCTTACAAGCAAGGCCCAATTCAACATGCTAACAAACCTAGCAATATTGACTAATGCATGTTAGAACAAACTTCGACTACAACACGCATTACTCCGACAACAACATTTGAACATACTTCGACCTCATGCTTAATTTCTGTCGAACCAGAAGCTACTCTTCGACCATACTAGAGTTCAATCCAATATCTCACAAATGCAATAGAGGTGAGAGGTGCCTAACACCTTCCTCTCGCCTAAGCGACTCCCGAACTTAGCATCACACTCTTATAATTTAGGTTTTATCATTATTTTCCTCTTCCTCGGGAACAAATAAAGGATGATGGCGACTCTGTCATTTTTCTAGCCGCGACAACCATCTTTCTTCGCCACTTGAAATTGTAGAGCTTCTTGAACCACCCTTTCATTTACTCTGTCAATCATGAGCTCATGTGCATCCAAAGAGCTCTATAACTTCTCAATTTTCATGTTTTTTCAAATCTTTAGATTCTTGAGTCGCCACTACTATATATTCAATTTTTAAAGTCATAGATCTCATCACCTTCTTAACCACTTGTCAGTCAGAAATAACTTTACCACAAGTTTTTATTTGATTAATGTTTACGATCAGCTTCAAGATGTAATCATTTATCCTTTGTTCTTCTTCCATCTGCATCATCTCATACTTCCTCCTTAAAGATTGAAGTTTCACTTGTTTCACATTTTCTCCATTATCATAATACTTATCTATGATGTCCTATGCCTCTTTTGACCTTTACACTTTTAAAATCTTTTCAAAACAATGAGCATTCACATTTTGTCGAATACACTACTACGGAAAACACCTCTTATAACGGTATACAACCATGTCCGACCAACTTTTGTGAGGTAAGGTGTGACTGTATGTATGATACTTTCTACCACGATCGTGCGACTGTGATTATAATTCAAGTAGCGCGCAACCTATCAAAACAATTACTTTAAATAAATGTTGTATATCTCAACCTATCACAATGGTTACTTTAAACAACCGTTGTTGTATGTCTTTTAATAAAATAAAATAAAATGCAGTTGTAGAACACAAGAACAACACCATCAACAACAACAAGAACAAAAACAAGAACAAGAACAAAAAGAACAACAAGAAGAAGAACAACAATAACAACAACAACAATAACAAAAACAACAACAACAACAATAAGAACAAGAACAAGAACAAGAACAATAAGAATAACAACAACAAAAACAACAAGAAGAACAACAACAACTAACATTGCTAACTTGAATTCATGTTTTCTTTGTCTCATTCAAGTTGGAGAAGAGGTGATGGAGTTTTGAAATTTGTTAATGAAAGAAATGATGTTTTTTAGTTTTGTTTATGGAAGAAGTGATGTTTTCGATCTTGGTTTAGTGGAGAAATATAGTGTCGTAAATGTTAGATGATGTTTGGAGGTAAAAGATGAAGTTCGTCTAAGTTGGAAGTTCATCTAAGTTTTAGGTTTCACACGAATCACTAATGGTAGTGTCTTGAGCGTTGATACTCACTAAATGGACGACAAAGATTTGTTTAAAAACGGTGAAGAAACTCAATAAACACGCTTATATTTTCCCATGATTTTGAGTGACTTTTCACCACAGTTGGAAGTTCCAACCATGATAAAATTGACTTAAAAATAAATAAAAACAAAATTATACGTGCTAGGATTTAAACTAATGACCAGACGTCACTTTTCACCACAGTTGCCTATGACAGTTGTGAAATGTCTTTCAACATATAAAAAAAAACACCCAAAAATAATTATTATCACAATTAACAAAAAAACCGTTATAAAATGGGTGTTACGAAAGATCTATTTATAGTAGTGATATAAAACAAAGTTTTGCAATCCTTTTCTTTTAAGTTTTTGAATGTGCCTCTTTGTACTTCGGTAAATTTTGCTTTCAGTATTTCGTAGTTATTTTGTACCATTTTAAGCACATCTTAAACCATCTCAAGCACATCTTGAGGTCCAAACAATAATTTCATTAAAGGACTCTATCTTTCCCAATTACTTCCATAAAAAATCAAGATGCTAGAAGGAAATCTAGCATTTATATTCATGGTTGCTGCAAGAAGCTCTTAATCACTGTGTTTCTCAATTTGATGACCACTCACAAATCTCCCGTATTTCCCTTTGATCAAAATCAAAGCTCTCGATGCCAATTGTTAACATAGTCAAGGTTATTTTGCTCAACAAGTTAACTAATGAATGTTAACAAGGGTGGAAATGAGTATTTCCTTTTTTTGGGTATATAAAGTTTGTTTGTTAAGCAATCTAACTAACTAATCAAATGTTAGTAAGTTAGTTTAAGCCATTAAAAAATCACTAAAAATCTAGAATTATTGTTTTAGGGATTAACAACTAAAAGTCATGGCTACATGTAGGGGTTTCAAGTAGAAAACTCTATATATCCCTAATATCTTAAGATATCTCAAGTCTTCCCTAGTCGAGGATTATTTTTCTCTGCTGTTTGGTTCCATGAAGCTTTCAGCAATATGTAGATGCTGAGTGGGAAAGTTACTAGACCACTCGCATGATGCTGTTTTTTAGTATATAGATTCCTTGACTTCTTGGAAATCTAAAAAGACAACCTACTATAGCCAGATCCTCTGCAGAGGCAGAATATGGAGCCATGTCAGCTTTGACATCTGAACTATTATGGAAGAAGCAATTGTTGAGAAGTTTGGATGTTAGAATCAATCAATTCGAAAATGACTATATTTCTATATACAAATTGTAAAGAAGTCTCAGGCCTTAAATTAATACACACTCATTGTCTCAAAAACTATAGTATATACAATTGATATATCTTGATTCAAATCTTCAAGTACAAATATAGAAATAGTGTATATACATATAGAGAATGAATAACAAGAATAACCAAGCCAAAAAGTTATATAATAGTTTATCCTTATGTTCTTCTTAGAGCTGCCAACCGTGCCGACAAATCATCGTACTCAGGTAAACTAGGATGCACATGTTTTGATGTTGTTGTTCTCAACATTTCAGGTACTAAGGAAGTAGATCTTCCACGTTCTTGTAATGTTTCAACCATACTCATATCTTTTTGAGAAATCGATTTTATAGGCCTTTTATTTTGCCCCTTACCAAATTCATGAGGTTGTTTCTGACTATAGTGCATTAGAAGTTCATCTACCATCTTTTCTTCAAATCCATCACCTGTTTCGGAAAAATCTTTAACTGTGTTTTCATTCGGCGGTGGTTTAAGAGGTCTTCTTCTCACTGATCTTGGTTTTGGTTTTTCTGCAGGTGGAGATTCAGTTGTTGTTTTGTTCAAATTGCTTTCGAATTTATTCTCTCTGATATAAGGAGGAGGAGGATCAAACTTCGAGGTAAACGGTTTCTTAACTTCTGTTTCTTCGTTGTCGTCGGATAAATTTTCTAATGAACTCGAACAAGCCTTTTGGCCATCCTGTGATGAACTATCAGTGATAGTTGTTTCACTGTCTGTACTTCTTTGCACACTCCACCATACATCATGGATTTTCGGGCTCGCGTTATCATTATCATTTTGTTCATCATCTTTAGGCTTCTCCTTCTCCTACAAAAATTAGCATTCCTTTCAATTAGTCATTTGAAACACAGCGCGATTTTGGCGAAAACTACAATGTCGATCCAAACGCGCATTTACCTGACGCGAAACAGGAGGTGAGTAAAGTCTTTGCTCCAAAGCCTTCACATCCCAATCTATAGATAATTCTTGTGCTAATTCATGCAATAGTTGGATCTTCATTTCTTTCGAAGGAGGATTTTGCTTCAATCTCTCGATAAACTGGCGTAAACAACGAAAATAACTTAAACCAGTAAACAAATGTGAATTAGTAAGAACTATACAAGAGTTTTCTCATTCGTTAATTTACTTTACCTCTTTATTCACATAAGGTTCAAGAGAATTCCCATACTTTTCTGTAAAAAAAGTTCTCAACTCGCGCAGTTCTGGAAGATCAGAAAACCTCGCAGCAGCATATATCAACGACGGTATAGCTTCCTTGCATTCATCAGGACAATCCCTATTGCAAGAAGATTTTTCTTTTAACAGTGAAACAAAAAGGAACAAGAAAAATCTTATACATAAGCTGATGATTAATTGATTATGAAGAAAATCATACTCATTTTTACAAATGTCGCGAACATGACCCGATACACTTCCAACAAATTTCGCTACGAGTTCATAGCAAGCTGACATATTTTGCTCCACCAAAAGCCCTTCAGCCTGTTTTCAAATACAAACACTACTTTAGCATACTAGCAAAATAAGCACTTATGGTATAAGCGCTTATGTATAATCAGCTTCTTTATACTAAAAGATAAAATAAAATATAAGCGATTTCAAAAATATTCTAAAGAGCTTAATAAATAAGTTGAAAACAGCTTATAGACATTCCAAATTAATAAACAGCTTATAGAATGAATGCAAGATTGGGATGAGTAGGAATCTTTGTGAGATAATTTCAAATAAAAAATTATTGAAGAAAAAGCATTCTTATTCCTTACGCTACCATTAACAGAAGAAGAAAAAAGAATGCATAAAAAATTATTACCCTTCCATATGCATTGTAATGAAGAGAATTTCTGAGAAGATCAGCGAGATCTTTCTTCAGAAATTTCTGTACCGCGTTTCGCTTCTTTCGTATAGTTTCTAGCCTCGTCTTTATAAATTTCAAGTTTGTTTTGCTGTTTTCATAATCAAAATCCATAAAAAAAAAAAATCAAATTAGAAAGAACGTGTTGATGAAAAATGAATGATTGTTTGTGTTTACCATTTTGTATAGCTTTTCGGCTTCAATAATCCTTCAAACATTTTTACACGAATAGAATTCTGTTCAAGAATGAGGTAGCATTTATGAGAAAATGAGTGAGTTTGTTAATGGAAGAAGAAAAGTTAGTTAGAGAGAAAGCGAACGAAAATGAGGTGGCAAAGAGAGAATAATATGGAATATAAAGGGTGGGGTCTCTCTGGAATTGGCAACCATTAAAAAGATGAGGTAATTAGAAAAATAATTGTTGTGAATCGGATATCTTTAAACAAAGTATAAATGGTTTCCTAATGATCAAGAAACTCACAAGGGGTAGGGTTAACAAAGAAAACAAGGTAAAACAATAAGGAACAACAAGGATTGGTTATTAAACTGTTATTCTTTCCTTTCTCTTAAAATAAGATTATAAGTATAGAAGAATAACAAAATAACTTCTCTCCCTTGAAATTAGGATTTTATCTTCCTATTTTTCCTTATTTCAAAATTGAGAAACTAGCATCCTATTTATAATAAAATAACACACTAACCTAATGGGCTTTTTAACAATTACCCATTACAAGTCAACTTAGGGTACAAGTCAACTTAAACAATTGGACTTACAAGTAAGGCCCAATTCAACATGCTAACAACCCTAACAATATTGACTAATGCATGTCAAAACAAACTTCGACTACAACACGCATTACTTGCAAACAGACTTCGACAACACTAGAGTTCGATCCAACATCTCACAATAATAATGAAAAGTGAAATTGTTATTTAATTTATGTGACCGAATCTATAAATTTTGAGTGTTTTTCCTTTTTGCATGGGAATTAATCTTGATTAGTAAGAAAATTAAAATCAAAGAATCAATGTGGTATGGACATTGTTTTTGGCAGTGGAGTTTCTACTAATAGTATTAATCAAATCAAATAAATCTTACTTAATAAAGGTTACCTCAATGGAGTTGTTTTTTTTAATGAGTTGAGTCTCTAGAAATTTTTTATAAATTTTTTTATAAATCTTACTTAATAAAGGTTACCTCACTTAAATTATTTATTTAAAAAATGTTAAATAAAAATCCAGTAAAAGTTTAGTTTATTCTTTTCATTTTACAATTTTATTCTTAAAAAAAAGTATTTCATGTTTTTTTTTAATATATTATATCCATTATAATGACGATTCTTCATCAGTATCTGTCACTCGCACTCCAATTCTCACTGGCTCGAATTATCCTTTATGGGTGAGTTCTATGCGTTGTGCTCTGGGTGCCAAAATGAAATTCAAATCCCATGATGATACTAAGTAGTTGCCAACTGACCTTTTTTATCCTTCTATTTGAGGATGGAATTGTTGCAATATGCTGATACACCCTTAGATTATGAACTCATTTGATGTGCATATCGCATATTCGATACATTCCTGGATTATGAACTCACTTGACATGCCTGTTGCACAATCGATCACGTTTATGGAAAATGTTGTAGATGTCTGGATTAATTTGAAGGATTGTTTCTCTTAAGGTGATTTGGTTCGCGTTTCCAATCTTCAGCGGGAAATGTATACCCTAAAACAAGACTCGTGAACAATAACAAAACTTTACTCTGAACTCAAAATTCTTTGGGAATAATTGGAGGTTTATATGCCAATTCACATTTGTACTTGTAAAGTTAAGTGTGCTTGCGAAACTATGGGAACCGATATACTTAACCATCTATTATTCCATTTTATGTGTTTCTTGATTGAAAATTTTGGGGATGTCAAATCCCAACTTTTGTTGTTTGATCCCATACCTTCACTTAACAAAATTTTCTCCATGATTTTTCAACATGAGAGACAAATTATCATCATGGTTTATGATGATTCTAAGGTTCTCATCAATGCCTATGATTCTGAACATTTTAACCCAAAATTTGAAAATAACTGCCCTGGTTTTCAAACCTCGTGTTTGTAAATATTAAAATCAGACTAGTCATATAGTATAAACTTGCTATATGAAACATGTGTTGAGAAACAAGTGTGAGTTCTAAGCCTCACATTGCTTAGAAAAGTAGAGGCTTAACACTTTATAAGTAAGAGGACCCATACACCTATCACCTTAAGATTTTTGGTGAATATGTAGTGTCTCTCTCACTTGTTTGAGTGAGTCTTTGACCTTTAGTTGAGTGTTTGCCCCAATGTGAATATTTCCCCTCATGAGTACCCATAAGTGGTATCAGAGCCCGGTTCGAGTAACGCATCAGCTCCTTGTATCGAAATTCTTTCTAGCATGGTGGTTAGACGACGTGTCCTATTGAAGTGCTCATGACAAGATAATAGTGTCTCTCAACGACGGTACAAACATGTAGATGAAAAAACTTTCATTTGAGGGGGGAACATAATAGATGAACTCACATTTGAGGGGAGATTATTGAAAAATAAATGTGAGTTCTAAGTCCCAGATTGATTAGAAAAGTGAAGGTTGAGCACTTTATAAGTAAGATGACTCATACACCTATTACCTTAAGATTTTAGGTGAATATGTGGTATCTCTCTCACTTGTTTGGGTGAGTCTTTGAATTTTAAGTAAGTGTTTGACCCAATGTGAATGTTTGCCCATCATGATGACCCTTTTAACATGACCTACCACCTCACTTGCAATTATCGAACTCATCTCCTGCTCAAGGAGTTTCTCATGAAAAGAGTAAATTTGATACTGATGATTATTTATTTTCTACTGCTAACCACACACGAGTCCATCCTTCCTTGACTCATAATCAATTAAATGAAAATCTTATCAATATAATTCAACTATCTAACATTAACCAACATCCTAGAACTATTACTTCAAATCAGGTTTGCTCAATCAAATCATCTGGTCATATACCAACTGACAACAAAGTTATACAAATTGTTAATACTTTATCTTGCAATAGTTTTTTCTATCACACTATAAACATTGGTCCATGGACAATAGATTCAAGAGCTACTCACCATATACATTCATCACTTCATTGGTTTCATTCATATAGTGAAATCAATCCTATGACTATATGGGAGAGTCGAAAGGAATCACCAACATATATTGAATCTTGGCGGGGATTTCCTCTTTCAATCTAAGTTGCATAAACAATTTTAGCCTTATAGTGCACCTCATGTTGTTTACAAAATATATAGAATCCTTAGTCCTATTCTTCAAAAACAATCTCCATATTTATTACTGCATACTAAAATACATGATTTTCATTCCTTAAAAGTCTTTGGTTTTTTTCGTTTATGCTTCAAATTTACAGTCCAACAAAACCAAACTAGAACGCAGAGCTAGAAAATTCATTTTTCTAGGATATAAAATTGTAGTAAAATTTATTGTTTTGTCTGACATTAACAACAAAGAGGTATTTCTATATATAAACACAACATTCCATGAACATGTAAAACACGACTCTATCCTATATGTATAACATTTTATCTTCTTATAAAATAATCAAAGAATAATAATTAGATTGTTACGTCTTCTTTCTAATTTGTAGTAGTTTTCATTTCTGTAATAGATGATATATTTTTTTTTACTTTTTAGTGTCTTTTTCAAATCTTTCAAAAAAAAATGTCTTTTACAAGAGTAAGAAATGATAGAATTTTGGACCACAAATGTAATATCACACCTGTTAGCGTTATTATTTAATTAGACAAAACTAAAGTGGTCTAATTGATATTAATTTATAGCCAAGGGCATATATTTTATGAAAGATTATTGTATAAATACATAAGTCAATATCTAATTTGATTAGGGGTCAAATTAGAATATTTTAAACTAAGAAATAACCCCATGGTTTATCAGGATTTTCTCTTCATCCTCATCAGAATAGATTCAAAGAACCCTAAGGAACTCCACAAATTGAAGGAAGATCACATTCTCGTAAACCTTCAACATTTTAATGGTAAACTCAGGTACGCTCCCACTTTCATTCTCTGATTGATCTGGTATGAATTTAAGGGATATGAGTTGATGGTGTATTTGACTCATAGGAATTGTTGGGTTAATTCGGGGATCAACAAATGAAACATTTTTCACCTTGGGGATTTTTCTTTTTTTGAACAACAGATCTTTGTGAGAGACACACCACATACTCATCCAAAATCATAAGGTGATAGGTGTGTGGGTTCTCCCACTTATAAATGCTCAATTTTTCATATTTCTGCCGTTGACACTCTTCAACGAGACACTCTACCCACAACCATGTGATACAAGTGAATGAGTCCCTTCACTTGAACCAAAAATTTATGATACCACTATTGAGATTAATTCAAAGGTCAACACAATGAGATATTTTTCACTTTGAGACATATTTACAAGAGACACAACGCATATTCGCTCTAATTTTTTTTTAAGATGATAGATATGTAAAATTTTCTACTTAAAAATATTTAAGTTTTCTTATTTTTAAGCAATGTAAGACTTTTTCACATTACTATACTTGTTTTTTTCAACAGAGATTAATTTAAAATTACATTTTTAATTTCTATATTGATAAAAAAAAAAGTACAAGGTTATGATGAAATTTAACAAGAAAGTAGGAAGATGTATTTTCTCAAGTGTTTGGCCTTTTATGTAAGATTAAGGAGTGAAGTAACAAAAAACTGCCCATTGTGTCTGATACAACATTTTATATGAAAGAAAAAAGACAACAAACAATCGATGTGAGATTTGACAATTGGCAATCAAGCATAAAATAGTAAAAAGAAAAGTCTAAACTATAATTAAACTAATGAATAATGAATAATGTGTTTACTTCCGGCAAACAAAATTCGACAGCCATTATCGGCAACAATTTATTTCTTTTTGGTAATTTCATATTACACAAACTCTATTTTTATTATTTATTTTGAAGAATCAAATATTTAATCTAAAAAAAATTAGAATGTTAGATTGTGCAATGCAAACATGGACGGCAATTAAAGTTGAGTTATATGAACATTAAAATATAGACACTTTATGTAGTGGAAATTAGAGTGTGTTAAACAATACTATAGTAGCATTCCTTACTGAATTGTATGTTTTTAATCATCAATGCCTCTCTCTTTTGCCTTGTTTTAGATTTGGAGCTTGAGATATTTTTATTAGTGATGTTATTAATGTTGAGTAAGTGATTTTAATGATGGAGTGAATTGTGATATTTAAAATTTATCAATTAATTATTTTTTGTTATACTTAAAATAACAATTTGTATTAGTATTGATAAAATAGAGAGAAAATAAAAAGGCTTAAATTTATTTTTAGTTTTTTTTATTTTAATATTTTTTAACTTTTAATTTTTCTATTTTAGAATTCTGTTTTTTTAACCCGTCTTGGAATTTTGAATGTTCCTCTTTATTTTTACAAGCTTTTTATCATATTAATGCCAAACCAATTTTCTACAGGACCTCCCCTATAATATTGGCACCGTAGAGTTTAACCGGATTGGATTGCTGTTGTTCCTCTGCATTTAGGATAGTAGAATTAGAGCTGGTAAAACGGGCTATTCGACGGTTTGTGACGGGCTGACTCATGACAGGCTCGAGTTTTATGTGAGCCGAGCTAAAAAGTTTAGATTATAAACGGGTTATAATTTAATCGATCAAACCCGGCCCTTCACGAACTACGGTTTTTCGGGCGGTCCGATTTATATTTATAATTTTGTTTTTTAAAAATTAAAAAGTGAGTGTTTTATTTAAAAAATAATATAATACTATTAGTATATTGTACACACCGTACTTTAATTTTATCATAGCGTCAAATTACAACAGTGTGATATTTTACATAGAAAATGCATCAGTATGATATTTCATTTTACTTAAAAAATGATAATAATGTTGTACACACCAAAATATAACTTATAACATTTCCCTTAATACATTGTTTGTCTTTTTCATTTGAAATAAGAATTCAAAACAAAGTAAAATTCTCAATAATAACATTAAGTTTTACAAATTAAATTAACAATAAGGTCTACCCGCTATTCGGTCGGACTAGTCCGATTAACTATTGGATTTTTAACCGTTCGGGCTTAAAAAGTCGAATGATAAATAGACCTTATGTTTTTTATCTAAGTCCGAATTTTTTAGTGGACTTTCGGATCGGTCTGGTTGGTCTAGTCCGTTTTGCCAGCTCTAAATAGAGTACCAAACTATAAATGAAATAAAGACATGAGATACAAACATATTTGTTTTTCATTGTGAGTGTGGGTTCTATTTTTTGATGAGAGAAGACACCAAAGGCCTATGTCCATCCATCTCTATCTATTTAATGAGATAAAATAATTTTTTTAAAATGAGGTGACAATGATAACTAGGATAAATTATTAATTAATATTTTCTAAATAGTTAATTAAATTTTTTTTTAGTCACACTTAAAAATATATGAATTGAACTATTACATCTAAATAAATTATATGAACTTATTTCATGTAAGCGACATGAATTGTGCTTAAAAACTTGCATAGTTTAAGTATACTTCTAAAGAGTTAAATTTTTAAGTGTGGATGAATGTTTTAAAAAAACATTTTTATTTTCAAATAAATTATACTATAATTATATTTAAATCTGAGATAAATCATTTTATTATTTTAAAATTATGTTTGGATTGATAGAAAATAATAGAGTATAATAGAATGAAGTATAATAAATACCAATTTTATTATATTATTGATTATTTTAAGATTATGTTTGGATTGATAGAAAATAATAGAGGATAATAGAATGATGTATAATGAAATATCGATTTTATTCTGTTATTGATTATTTTATTAAAAATATTTCATTATATTGCATACATACAGTCTAAATTGAATGGAAAAAAAAATGAAAATTTAGATGGAATGAGATGTAATACATTCCAATTAATTTCATTATATTTCATCTATTATTTATAAATCTAAATAATATAATTTCATTAATTATCACTGGATTCCATTCTATCAAATATGACCAATCTAAATATATCATAAGATAATGTTGGATCATCAATTAGAGGCCACTTTTACATGAGAGAGCAATTACATTGAGGATTTTCTCAATGAACAATATATCTTGTGAGAGACACACCACATACTCACTCAAAATTTTAAGGTGATAGATTTGTGGATTTCCTCACTTATAAATGCTCAAGTATCAACTTTTATAATCAATGTGGGCTTTCACCACACTTTGTTTCTCAAAGTTCTTAAATCACACTTGTTTTTTCTTAACATTCCTCCTCAAGTGTGAGGCTATCCACAATACTCCCCCACAAGCGAAAGCTCTTTCATTCACATACACTTGTATCATCATTGACACTCTTCAAAAGGACACCTCCTATCCACCACCTGTGGGAAGTACTTTCGATACAAGGAAGTCAATCCCTCACTCGAGCCAAAGGCTTCTGATATCACTGTTGAGTCATCAATTATGAGGGAGACATTTTTACATGAGGGAGCATTTCATTGGGCATTTTCTCTATGACCAATACATCTTGTGAGAGACACACCACATACTCACCCAAAACGTTAAAGTGATAGGTGTGTGAGTTCTCTAACTTATAAATGCTCAAGTCTTCACTTTTCTAATTAATGTAGAACTTCCCCACTCTTTATTTCTAAAAGTTCTTAGCTCATACTTGCTTTTTCTCAACAAATATAACTATAACTTTGATAATTATTGATCATAGTCAGAGCAACATGTTTAAAAACCTAAAGCAATGTAACGTCTTAAAATATGATATAATATTTTAGATTTTTTTGTAAAAAGTAAAAATAAAGCATATGACATTGAAGATATAAAATCCAAAGACTCAAGACCTATCGATCTGTGCCAACAATGATTCGAGACCTTCTGGTCTGCGTCGATCAAAGGCTCAGATCTATTACTCACTGCTGGTCAGCTTTCAATAGTGTGAGGCCTTTCACCTTGTCTACTCCTCCAGACCCAAGGTATAAATACCTTCGTAAAGGGTTATAAGATACACAATCTTTAATCTCCATTTTCACTACCTTTAATATTGAATCTTAAACTTATTTGGGCGTTAGAGTGCTAACCATGCAGGTACCTTTTAGGTCCACCGTATCAGAGACAACAAAACTGTAAGCATCATCACATTAGCAGTGATACCTCTGGTTCAAGAAGCACCATGATTGCAACATCGATTCACGATATCACAACAAGGTAGTGCATCAGAAACTCTGTTTCAACGCAGTTTCTGCGATCATTAACATTTTTGGTTCAGCAACGGAACAATGGTGCCATATGTGGAAATTAACTTCTAATTCTTACGATTTCCATGATTTCATGTTCAATTCTCAGATCTAAGCTCTCAAAAGATCTCTAACGAAGAAATCGAAGTTTCACGAAGCTGAAATCTCAGATCCACGTTGTTGGATCTATCAAACTCCGATCCAACGTCTAGTGAATGGCCACCTCAATTCTGAGCCGCCTCAAAACGACATCAATGGAAGCCTCAAATCAAGATTCTGTCCGGGAACGCCCTGGTTAATTGGGGGAATAAACATCAAACGCCAAGGGAAGCCGATCGGGGAACATATAGATTTAGATTCACAAGTATAGGGTTGGTCCGAGTCCATAACTCCCTCGGCCGAGTAAGATCACGGGTTCAATCTCACCTGACCCGCCTTTTTCCGGGTCTCACCAAGATTCGGGGGAAAATTTAACCCGGACACAAGTGAGACCAGAAGGATTCATCCCAAGGAAACGTGTCGGGTACGACACAACCCCGAAAAACCAAAGTTGGGTATCTCATCATCGTAAAGGTCTCGCGTCGTGTATCTCTACATCGTAACAATTGATGCCTCGTCCAGGACATGAGGTAACTCAGAGGACCAAAGATCCTCTAAGCATCTGGACAATGATTAAGTGAGGGCCACCTGGATCTCCTTCAGTTGGATAGGTCTCTCACACACACCGACTATGTTTCCAAAGAAAAACTAGGAGAGCCGACGGGGTGCGAGTTAATGAGACGGGAAGTCAGAGCCCCGTGGGGAAGGTGTGGGTAACTACCCAGTAGATTCTACACGGCATGAAGTCAGAGAGAATTAGAAATATGCAACCTCAATAAATGCCAATTTGAAGCTACTTGACATTCGGCTAGACAAAAGCCTTTACAAAGGGCTACGAGCTCAAGTAGGTTATATCATTTCAACCCAAAAGTAGGGTTCAGACACACACAGTAAGGCTGAACATATTCCAAGCTAATGCATCCGATTCTGCAGAGCCTTCTGAAGATCGAGCCACTTGGATACCATATACAAAGGAAGTAACTGGTGTACACTTGCTCCCGGCTGGACGAATTAATTAATCTCTTTGTAATTTAATTATATATATGTGTGTGTGTGTATGTGTGTATATGTATATGTGTGTGTATGTGTGTATATGTATGTGTGTGTGTGTGTGTGCGCGTGTGTGTGTGTGTATATGTATGTAATGTGTGTGTGTGTGCCTTATTACACCCTTGTTATTTTGCTTTTTTCCTTGTCCATTTTTTAGGGTACCAAAATGCAAATGCAGGTTGCAGCGAGTCGGGGAACAACCGATACAGTTGACGCCTGTCTTTGAAATTTGGGGGTGCTGCCGAATAAGCTCCAAACGCCCGACTGTAGCAACTAAAATCCTTTGGTACTTTGCACGCACAAATTCAGGGGTGTTGTCGGATATACTTCGAGCGCTCGACTATATCAATCAATTCTCTACGGCATCTTGTGCACCTTCATAAGTAAGGGGTGATGTTAGATACGCTTCAAGTGTCCATTTACAGCAATCAATTCCCCCACAATGCCTTGTGCACCATCAGAAGTCATTGGTGTTGTCGGATATGCTTCAAGTGCTGGGCTACAACAATAAATTCTCCACAATGCCTTGTGCGCCTTCAAAAGTCAGGGGTGTTGTCAGATACACTTTGAGCACCCGACTACAATAATCAATTTCCCACAGTGTCTCGTGCGCCTCCGAATCCAAGAATGTTTTCGGATATGCTTCCAACACCCGAATACATCCATCAATTCCCTACAGCATCTTGTACGCCTTAAGAAATCAGGGGCGCTGTCAGATACGGTTCGAGCACCCAACTATAGCAATCACTTTCCCACAATGCCTTGTGCACCTTCAGAATCCAGGGGAGCTGTTAAAGACACTTTGCACGTCCGACTACAATAACCAATTCCCTAGAATGCTATAAAAGACACTTTGCACGTCCGAATTACAACATTCAACTATCGTGTGTCAAAGAAATACATGCTTTCACACAAAGTTGGCGCATCCCTTAAGGATCTAGCCAATCTGAGGGTGAGCGTGCTAAAGCCTGGACACGTCCACCTTGATTCGAGCCATAGCCTCAGGGGAACGAATAGGGACCCTTTACCTTTTGCCAAGTAAGACCCTTTATGACGCGGAGCGCAGTTTAAAGCATGACTGCATCTAGCCGACTTCATACCCTTTCATTTGTAAGTATAATTCAAAACACCACCACGACAAACCAGATTCATACCTTATTCATATGAATATGATTAAGGTATAGTCGTGTCTAGTTAGTTTGACATGAAATATTTATAGGTACAACTGGGAGCATGAATTCCCATAGTGGACCTTCAAAACACCACCACCATTTTCATTATGACATACCAACACTCCAAATTGCAAAAATTCTTCCTCTGTGCAAGCACGTTCTAAGCACAACTATGTGTTACTACCTCGACATTCTATCAACATGTTACACACGTCTCAATGAAACATATCTCTGAGGGAATCAACCTTACATGACTCCACAGAGACTTAAGGTCATTTACACTTTAAGCAACTATTACTCATCACTTTTTTTACAGTAAACAATAACACAAAGTACAGGATTCTGATATCAATACTTAGCAATCCTCGAATCCAAATTCTCCTTGGATCCTAGCTTGACGATTACAACAGTTGTGAAATGAAAAATATTATACCAAAAAGCATAAACATATAAAGGTGAAAATTGACATGCATATAGGAAAATATTATTTACAAGCCGAGGCACAAAATCCCGACCAAATGTTACAGGAGCAAACAAAAAGAAAAGAACAAAATAATACTCAAACATCACCACATGGCTCCTTCTCGGACGAGTCAGCTAAAGGGTTTAGTTGGTCAACAATAATAATAAGGTCGAGATAGAATGTCCAAGCCTACTCCAATATTTCGTCCCGAACCATGCCCAAAGCTTCTACCACCCACCAAGAGATTGTCGAGACTTCTACCAAGTAACAACCATCCTTTCTTTGAGACTTCTCAAAGCATTTCCTGGTATTTGTTCCATTGTTGAACAAATTTACGATATGCTTAGAATGCCTGTCACGCTTCATCTACATCCACAAAGACTTTCTCACTATGTTTCTTTTTGTCAGCGAGAGAAACCTTCAACTTTTCTATATAAGAAGTCAAAGCAAATAGTCGGCCATGCTAATCCACTTCTTCTTGCAAAGAACTAATGGCATAAACATTTACCTTAAGCACAACCAACTCATTCTCAGCGTCATATTTTTTTCGCTCAAGGACCTCACACGTCTCCTTTAACTCATCTTGTTCCTTTGAAAGCTACTCGGAGCCCAGAACGTCATCCTGACTAGCAGCTACAATAGAAATAAGGAACCTGACCCTGAATAAAGTATGAGAGGCATCTGTAAAAAGGCCACGCCTATCAATTGAAGATAAACAATATACAAAATCTAGGTCCTTATAATAGCCACATCATCAATGAATTACTCTGAAGAGGTGCCTGAGAAGGAAGAATATAAAGAAGCCGAAAGAAATGAGTCAGAGCATCGCACTCATAGTTCTTTGTTAAACAAGTCTATTTAGGAGAACCTCCTCCAACAAGAGTGGAAAGATTATCACTTTGAATCCTCTTGGAAGAAGAAGGAGTAGGTGAAATTCCCTAAGTTGATAAATCACCTGCGCCAACATCCGACTAACCTAAATCAGAGGTTGGAACCCATACCATATCTAGAGCTCACAACAACAAGAGCCCAAACCTCTGGGATAGAAATAGAAGCGACGACATGTGCCACCAGAGTCGAGATGGACAAGCCAACAACTAAACCCTGGTTATTCAGAAGCTCTAGAGCTTTCTGTAATTGACTCAAGTGACTCATGTTCTTTGCAAAAGCATAAATCGCTCGGTTAAAATTAAAAAAAAGGCGCCTAGATCCCCATCCTCAACAAAGAGTTTTTGTCTATGAGAATATTTAAAAGCATTAATGATAACGTGTGTATCTATACACCTCTTCTTCTGCTAAAAGGAAAGAATTCCATTGGGACTAAACCTTTCTTCATATTTAGGCCCTTTCTACCAGTCATGTAAATCTTCTCTCATTCTCACTTCTTCAAAAGACAAAAATGTGGATCTGGAATGATAAAAGAGATAGGCTGATGGAAATGAACTCTAGACCAAGATTTCTGAAATCCATTTCAACATGAGCGAGCATCTCCCACCGAACCCGAAGACAAATAAAATGCCATATGCGCCTCAGGAGTGACGGGTTTCACTAATACAAAATGCTCCAAAAAATTTCCCCGTTCAGAAGCGAAAAAATAGAACCAAGGTACTTAGGGACGGAAAGAGATCAATCTTTGATCCCAAGCATTATCCAAATAAGTACGAGCCAAAGAGAAGAGGTCAAAGAAAATCCCTAACGAAGGCTTCCAAGAACTATACCTGACACAAAGCTGGAACATCAGAATGAAGGCTCGTGCTATAGGATATAGTTGTGAGGGGGAAATATTTAGGTGGTTATTTACGGCCACACCAAAATTATAGAAAGGAAGATGCACCTCTAACCTGGTAAAGAGACACTCGTACAGGGGAACCGAGAAACCCTCAAAAGAACTACACACAATCTCACCCGAACCTACTATCAAAATCTCCCAGTACGAGGAATCGCTAATTGTGATGTCAGCTTGAGCTGTGTATTTGATAGTGTTCAGAAAACAGTGAGTCCTAACTATTTCAGCCGCTACCCAATGATATCTACTTGAACAAGGATTTCACGGGGAACATGGATTCTAAATTATTCATGGAGAAAACTTCATCCAATAGAGATTCTTCAGGAAATCCCTCTATCACCAAATCATCACTCAAAACGATGATCCCTAATTCAAAACCCCCACTCGGAGAGGAGAAGCAATGTGACTCAGACTCCATTACTCTTTTCAAAGATGAAGAAACACTACCCTCTGAATCGCTCTCGACGATAATAGGGTTAGTACTCATCATAATAAAAATGTGATAAAAACTTGAGTAAAGGCTGAGAAGGAGAAAAGGTACCATGAAACCGGAAGGCAAAAGCTCAAAAACGGGAAAAAAGCTGAAAAATCAAAGTTTTAGCACTTCAAATTTATGAACATGCAACAACAGTTACTCTAGGAAGTAAGTGCTCTTAAACAAAAGGGAAAAACTCAAAGGGTCAAGGGAAACTCAATTTGTGAAATGTCTAAAACGTTTCTCCATGATCTTTTTCCATCTTTATATACGCAAAGGCAATCAAATGGATCAGATTGAAGGCAAGAAATGAGGATAGATTAACAATCATATTTCATCTAGGGAAAACAATCGTACCCAAGTGCATAGAAATTTGCGTCACGTAACCCCATACTTTTTCAGGTCACACGTAAAAAAAAGAAACGATAAAATATTTCAATAATGAGATCGCATTTAACACTCACGTTTGCATCACGCTTTGACATAACCATAGCGACACATGCCATCCGACGTATAAACATACATCCTTAAGGGCTGACCACGACTACTAAAATATTCCCCCAACATTACACATGCCTGAAAAGCCTTAGGGGCAACTATTTTGTGGCGGCCAAAGATTTAGGACTCGCCGGTCCGTGTTGGCCATGATTTAGAAACTTCTGGCCAGTAGAAGCCAAAGGCTCATATCCATTAATCTGCACCGACCATAGGCTCAATAACAAGAGGCTCATCATCTTGCCTACTCCGCCATACCCAAGGTATAAATACCTTCGTAAAGGGTTCTAAGGTACACAATTTCTAATTTTTACTTTCACTACATTCAATCTTGAACCCTAAAATGACTTGCGCGTTGGAGTGCTAACTATATAGGTACCCCATAGGTCCACCATATTGGAGATGACAACACCGTAAACAATCACATCAACACTGATATCTTTGGTTCAAGAAGCCCCGTGATCATAATCCATGGTTTTAAAGCAAGGTAGTGTTAGAAGGGGGAGAGGGACTGTTGGGAAACAAGTGTGAGTTGTGTTGAGAAACAGGTGTGAGTTATAAGTCCCACATTGCTTAGAAAATTAGAGGTTGAGCACTTTATAAGTAAGATAACCCATACACCTATCACTTTAAGGTTTTAGGTGAATATGTGGTGTCTCTCTCACTTGTTTGGATGAGTCTTTGAATTTTAAGTGAGTGTTTAACCCAATGTGAATGTTTCCCTCTCATGATGACCCATCAGTGGTATCAAAACCGATGGTTTGAGTAAGGGGCCGACTCCTTGTGTCGATAGTTTTCCTGACATGGTGGCTAGGCGGCGTGTTCCGTTGAAGTTCCCATGACGAGATAAAAGTGTCTCTAAACAATAGTACAAGCATGTAGATGAAAAAGTTTATGTTTGAGGGGGAGCATAGTGGATGAACTCACACTTATGGGGAGAGATTGTTAGGAAACAAGTGTGAGTTATGTTGAAAAACAAGTGTGAGTTATAAGTCCCATATTGCTTAGAAAAGTGGAGGTTGAGCACTTTATAAGTAAGAGGACCCATACACCTATCACCTTAAGGTTTTAGGTGAATATGTGATGTCTCTCTCACTTGTTTGGCTGAGTATTTGACCTTTAAGTGAGTGTTTGACCTAAAGAGAAGTTTCACTTCAACTAGCTGAACAAGATAATGATCCAAATATTAAGAGCGAAGCAGAATCTTTAGCACATCGTAGAATTGGAAACTTCAAGTTTTTACTAGCTATGACTATTTGGTTTGAGTTGTTATTTGTTATTAATGAAATAAGCAAAATTTTACAAAAAAAGACACGCGAATTGATGTATCTATACAATTAATAAAAGGTTTGATTACTCACTTGAAAAAATATAGAAAATCTGGCTTTGCAAATGCTATTGCTAGTGCTGAAATAATTGCAAATGAAATGGACATTGAATGCGTGTTTACTCAAAAATATCAAATTCATAGAAAGAAACACTGATGAAAATCCATCTGAATGCACACAATCAAATCTTGAGTCTGCTGAGGAGTCTTTTAGGATTCATTATTTTTTATACATTGTAGATCAAACAACTGACTCACTTAATAGAAGATTCAAACAATATAGCACCTATGAGAATATTTTTGGATTTTTGTTTAATATTGAAAGACTTAAGTCACTTTCGGAAGAGAACTTGAAGTTGTCTTGCATAAATCTTGAAACTTATTTGAAACATGACAATTCTTATGATTTTGATGGTGAAATTTTATATGAAGAATTTAAAGTCATGAGAGACATGGAGACATTTTAACAGTTGAATTAAAATTTAGTTTTATGATATTGAGTTCTCTTAAGACATTCAATTATTTTCCTGTTGCATGCATAAATTACAGAATAGTATCAACTATTCTTGTTACTGTTGCATCAGCTGAGAGAATGTTTTCAAAATTTAAATTGCTAAAATCTTATTTGTAATCGACAATGTCGTAGATTAGATTAAATAGTCTTACTTTGATTTCAATTGAAGATGATTTTGTAAAGAATCTTCATCAAATTATCAGTGATTTTGCAACAAAAAATGCTAGGAGGATGATATTCAAAGATTAATAGTCGAAGATTGCAGCTAGTGTGGGAATTGGAATGCTACTCATACATGTTCAGATTGTTATAACTACTTTTTTCATAATTTTATTGTAGTTTTAATTTGGTGTAAATTTTTTAATATTAATGTAATTTTTTATTTTTTTTTACGATTATATATTTATAATTTATATGACTTATAAATTTGGTAACAAAATTATGAAATAAGAAAAAGACACCAAATTCATAATTATATGACTTATGAATTAGTTATTTGATGCTTGATTTCAGGCTGTCATAATGTTCGGTTAGGGTGGGCACCCGTGAATGTTTGTATCCTTTTAACCGAAAATGTCGCTCACTTTCTTTAAAGAGATCATTTTAGGTAGTTCCAACCATAACATGTTAGACTCTTTGCTTTGGATTATTCAATCTACCTTTCATTACTTGTCTTTTTATCCATCATTCTTTCATTCATTTACACAAAGATAAGTTAACTGATTTTAAACACTTGAGTTAGTGTTTAAATGATTTTAAAATGTAAAATTCAAATCTTTAACAGACTATAAATGTACGTATTAATTACTATCCACTAACGATTTATCGTTAATTTTTATATACTTCACTAAAATGGCTAACTACTTTTTTTTGTCATGTGTTCAACTAGAAAAAATATCAAATTGTCCTTTGATTTTTGTCGGCTTTTCTTCACACTTACTTTTTTCTTAACTTCTTCTTTTTCATTTTTGTTCTTTCATCCACGTCATTGTGCACAGAAGTTCATGTTAGTATTTTTTATTTATTTATGCATTTATATCTAACTTTTTCTTGATTTCTTAATTTTATTTATTTTCAGCTCATTTTAGAATAAACCTAAAATATGTAATTTTTTTCCAATTATTTTAACAATATTTATTTAAAATTATATGAATGCTATTTGATCTATATTTCTTTCATATATTTTTGGATGAAAAAATTAATTTTGTAAATAAATAAACAATAGTTTTTATAAATCATATGGAATTTCTTATTTAATAAAACTAAGCATTGAATGTCTTCGTCGTAATTTATAACGTCTTATTAAAGGGTTGTGATATATAACTCTTTGACGGTCAATAATAATCTTTCTTTTTTTTTCTTAGGTTACTCAAGCATTCTGAAAAATTCAATGTGAAATCATGTTTTTTTTGTTGATATGGCCACATTTTTCTGTGCATGTTATCGAGGATTGAACAGTTGCTTGAAAAATATATAAAATTTCTAGGGTAACTATCCTTCTTTTTGCCATTTGCAAAACTCCAAGTGTTTTTTCTCTATGTTTTATGTAGTTGTCTTTTGTTTTTGTTAACAATCTCTCACAGACCATTACTCTAGCGTATTTACATCATCTTCTCAAGTGACCCTTACCAACACAGATTTTCATGTTCATCTTTTTCAACGTAAAGATTCAAAACCCCTTCTCTCTTATACTTATCTTACCTTTGTTGGAGAAGGTGACAATGGAAGATTTAAGAGAAGTAGATGCGGCCGAAGGTGAAAGGGTATTTGATAACCTCACTCTTTGTGATATTGCTGGAGGTTTTACCTTTCCTTCCTTGTCCTTGATGAACCACATTGTTGTAGGTGATTGTAAGCAAGAGCGCAAGTCTCAAAATTATATCAAAGCATATTGGTTGTAATTTTAATTGCGACCCCACAGATAACGAGGTAAAGTTGTGATTGGAAGCCCAATCTCGTGCTTATACTCATGGTCAATTTTTGTGTGTTGGCAATAATTCTAAAATGGACAACTGTGACCATGGAATACAGAATATGACGAGATATAATTCAGTTGTGTGGGTGGATCGAGAAACATTAGATGTTGTATTCATCTTTGCTGGTAAGGGTGGTATGAACCACACTTTCACCAAGATGGGTCCCTTTTAAGATTGATGAGTGCTTTCCTTTGAATGAGACAAAACGGTGTGCAACAAATATGAGGGGTGTGTCAACCTCCTCCATGAATGCTTATTTTTCTTTGATGAATTTTCGTCTCCCTTTCAGTGACCGTGAGATGGACGTTCTGAATCATCATGTGATCTCCCCTCACAATTGCATGTGATAAGTTGGACTTATGTTAAAGTCATATTGTATTTGCTTTCAGGGAATTGCATCTAACATCCATCATTTGCATGAAGACATCAATCCATAATCATTCTCATTTTTCTACCATCACCAGTTCTCTATCTACAACCATCATCAATTCAAACACATTTTTTCTATTATATTAAACACTTGACAAATAACTGGCAACAAAGGCTCATTTATGAAAGGTTAACACTTACAAATAAGTGCCGATCAAAGCTTATTTATTAAGGGTAAACGTTATGCAAATAGGTGATTAAAGATTGGTATGGGTACAATAGAAATTTGGGACTCTTGGGAGGCTGCTTGGAGGGGTTTTTATCTATCTCTTTCTAGTGGAAAGTTATTTTGCTTCTTGAGGCCAATGTGACATCAACCTCAAATTGATTCTCTAATGGGGTTCTTTAAGGTTTGTTGGCTCAGAGGCAATCCTCCCATGAAGAAATTACATTTTTTTTTTTTTTTAGTTTTGATTCAGTTGAAAAACTTGCTAGGTAATATGTGGGTTGGGTAAGAGTGTGTGACTTTGTGAGTTGAGGTGGAGAAAGAAGTTGTTTGTTGGGGAGTAGAAGTTGTTACTCTCTTTGTTTACTATTATTAATGGAGTAATGTTATTCCTGGAAGAGGAAACCTTGTCTTGGAGACATGAATATTCGAGTATGCACTCAACTATATTAGGTTATTTGATGCTTAAGGAGGCAACTTAGGTGGGACACGATTGTTCAAAGGAGGTGTTCTGGCCTGGCCCCCGGCTTGACCGGACAGGCCCAACCCAATGATACTTAGTTAGGCCCAATCCGACTGGGGCTACATCCGTCGAGCACATGATTCCCGCCGCGGGCAGACAATGGCCCCTCTGCGGGCAGAACCTTCTCCCTTGTCGAGCAGAACAACGTGTCCTTCACACGTTCTCCACGTGCTCCCCTTCGCGGGGACACGTTATCAACCAACTGCCCACTTTCTGGAGTCTACGAAGCAGTTGAACTAGGGCGAAGACCACGTTCCGGTCTTCACTACGCCACGTAAGCCCTAACAGTCACTTGGGTTGGGTCTGGCCACCCAGCCCAACTCAAGTGACCGTTGGCCCTGCGTTGGGGTCTCTCTATAAATACCCTCTTTCACAAGAGGGTCATGTATTCTCTTCTTACCCTTTTCTGTATTTGCTGTCACTATGTCAAAACTCTTACTTGGCATCAGAGTATCTTACAGGTACACCCCCCATCTCCTTCTCAACACCGGTGAACAGGCAGCAGATCAACGGTGTGTGACAAGTCAAGGGTCCCCTTCTGATCAGGTCAGATCAGGAGGTGATTAGATTTTAGTTGATGGGTGGAAGATTAAAGAATCATCCAATTAACGTCAAGGTTTTCTTTGGCAATTATTTTACAATAATGCTCCAACTCGCCAAAATCTCTTTAAGGAGAGACCGATTGTGAGAAATATAAATACTTTATGTAGTTTTAATTAGACATATGTAATCAATTGACCACTTGTTCGTAAGTGTATCATTTTTTATTAAGTGTCAAGTATATTATTTGCCTATATTATTTTACGGTTAGGGAGAGAAATGGTTATGCATCCAAGTATCCCTTCTCTCATAGTGATTTTTTTTTCTTTGCTTGGGGTTGGAAATATTTTTAGTTCTTGTTTGACTTTGGTTTTGTAATTGGTGGAATGATTTATTTGAAAATCGCATAATAATTTCATCTTCTCGGATAAATTATTACTAACTTTAGTTTTTAATATAAAAATATATATTTTTATATTAAGTAAGAGAGAGAGAGTGTGTATTGTTTAGGGCAAAATCATTTTTTCATAAAAATGATTTCTTCCTAGGTAAATAAGGTGGCTACTTCTAGTCTTATATTGAATGTGGAGAATGATCCTCTCTTATCCATGAGTTGATATTCTTTTGGTTGGTTGATTGAGGTGATCTGAATTTGGCGTGACCCTTTGCATGTCTCTAATGCTCCTTTTGGGTGAGTTGGCATTGATATTGTGAAATGGAATAATCCTGAACAGTAGTAGTAGTTAGTTATTAGGAACCATTTGAAGAAAAAATAACTATTTGGGGCAGGTTAACTTCATGTGCATCAAATTAAAAAGGATAGTGATATTGCTTTAGCTTACCATGAAAGCCATGTGCCTCAACCACTTTATACTCTCTTTTAATTGATAATAGGTTCACCAATTCCTCATGATTTATTAAAGTAAAATACCCCTACCAAATGGAGGACAAAAGCAATAATAAACACATACTTTTTAGTAGTTCGTAGATTACATGTAATAAAAGAATGGGTTAATATCAATTAGACAAAGTTTAGATGAAATAAAAGAAAGTTTGATGTAATAAAAGAAAGTTCGTAGATTACATGTATTGAAATTCAACTATGGTAAAAGAAACAATACACCCCCGGTGGCATGGCAGGTAATCTTTTTAGTTTTAAAATAAAATAAAAAAACTATTTATTATTAGGCTAAACATTCTCTATTTTTACTGGTCCAATAAAAAAATTAGATTTAAATAGCTAGTTGATCCATATAAGTTAACGAGTTTTTAAATTTGGTCCATATAATTTTTTTTAGTATGAATTTTTATAACTTATTTTTTGTTTTCGTTTTAATCTCTAAACTGGAAAATTCACGAGTTTTGACTTTAGAGACTATAACAAATGCAAAAAGTGAGATGTAGAGACTCATACCCAATTATTTTTTATAGAAACCAAAATAAAAAACTCACTAATTTAGAAGAACTTAAAGTGCATTTAAGTCAAAAAATTATTAGCATCTAATAGGATTAAAATCCAGGACCTTGAAAAAAGCACACCCCCGAATTCAAAACCTTCGCTACTAGATCAATTTTTGAGGGTTTCACGTATTCTCTATTAAAAACTAACCGTCTATCTTTGCGACACATGGATATGTTATATGAAATTATATTTTAATTATTACAATTAAAAAAATATTTTTCAATTAATTAATAAAACTTACATGATACTAATAAATAAATATATTGAAGGTGAGAAAAATACACAAGAAGGGGGAGGGTTGAATCGCGTATGCAAAAATTCTTTCCGCTTCTGAACTCAGAACTTCAAAGTCTAACCTACGTTCATAGTCTGTTAATAAAATGTGTAATAGCAGCAGAAAATAAAGTTCAGAAATAAATGCAAGTAACACACAAGGATCATCCTGATTCCTCTTCTCAACTGAGAGTAGTCTAGTCCCATGACCTCAACAAGAGCTTTTCACTATAATCAAATTGATTACAAATGATTAAGCCACCACTCAAGACTTCCTACTCAAACAACCTTGAATGAGACTTCCTTGCTTAAGCCACTGCACAAGACTTCTTACTTAAACCCTCTGGTTCAAGACTTCCTTGGTAAATCTACCTAGAATGAGACATCCTGCTTAAACCCTTAGTTTAAGACTTACTTGCTCAAGCACACAAGTAAGATACTTTTTCTACTTTAAACAAACTGTTTACTAGACAAGATAACTACTATACTTTGATACACAATCAGAAGTATAACAATTATGCAACAATCACAAAGGTTTACGACCTTTCTAAGATTTCTAAAATAAGAAATCTTAAGATCTTATGCTATAACAGTTATAGTAACAAATTAGAGTTACGCTAAGATATTTCAATGTGTTGTGATGTTGTGACCTTCTTTTTATAGAGAGAGAAAAAGAGTCGTTGGAGGTTTGAACAACAACAAACTTAGTGAAAAAGTATGCCAAGAGAGACGTTAGAGACTTGCATCTGGTCATAAGCTTTTTTCACTGAATAATAGAATTGTCAACAACACATTTGAGTAGCTAGGTATCTACTAGAAGGTAGTACATACTGAAGAAGTATCATCACCATCCTTGAGTCTTGCAAAATCAAACCCTGGTTGACTTTGTTAACAAATCTGGGGCTTTGATAAGACAAGTCTGCTTTGGTACACTGTACAAATCAATTACTCTCCACGTCTTCAGAAATTGAGCTGTAATCAGAAGTTGGGTCATGAGATCAGAGTCTGATGTCTTCAGATTGTGATGAACATATTCATATTCTAATCAGCTAGAATCTGAGTATTGATTCTTCACTTATGCTTTCAACTGGATAAATGATAAATTCTTTAGTTTATGATCCAACACACTTTGAACATATGTTAGAAAATCCTACTGTTCTTTCAATACTTTGTTATTATCAAAACCTTTTAAGAGTATAAACAAATCCTGTTCTAAATTATAACACATTCTTAATTAAAAATATAAGTGAAGTAGAAAAACGTTAGAACTATAGAAGAAAAAATAGTAGAATTGTAAAGTCAAAATAAAATTAAAAACAAGTTTCTTTAAAGGTATATGAAGAGATTTATAGAAATTCGGGGTGAAAATTGAATAAAAAGATAACCAAAAAGAAATTATTTGCTCAAAAAAAAAAATAATGCAAAAAATAACATAAAATGGACCCATTTAAAACTGAATCTACCCGAAATAACAAATTAATTTTTAATTTTTTAAATTGAAGTAAGTAAATTGTGGGCTGAGAGAGTTAGAGAAGGGTAAATTTCAACTTTTTCTTTCCTCTTTCTATCTTACTTTCTTCCCATACGTTTTCTCTTTCAATTTTTCTTTACGCCCAGGTCTTTCAATCTTTCTTCTTCTCAATACTCATTTTCCAGAGCTAGAAAAGGCAAATAAATCAACTCTTTTTATTGTGACTTTTAATAAATTTATGAGATTCATTTTCTATACTAAATGGGAGACTTGAATCGACGACACTACACATACCTTTGAATCTTATTCATTAGATCTAACTTCTTCTAAAGCAAATTTCACAAGCTCTGATGTTTTTTTTCAAAGCAAAAGAAGAATACATGATAAATACATATATCACAAATTATTTATCTTAAAGAATTTATTTCATCTATCAACTCTCTTTGTAAATGTTCAAATTATTTTCGGTTGAAATCAATTTGTGAGTTTCTCTGTTTTTTCTTGATTTTTATGTTTTAAATAATTTTTTCTTGAATAAATCCACCGAACAACCTGATCCAAAAAACTGCAAAACCCGAAAAACTACAAATCGTCAAAACCATAATGAAAATGGTCGAAAGTGGGTCTTTGTTTAGCAATCATGGATTGGGCCGGATTGGAAGTGTGGGCCCAAATCTGACCCAACCCACATGTTTGTCCAGCCGTATACGAAACTACATACTTCAACTTGAGTTGCAAAGATTTTTTTTTTGTTGCTAGAAGATTTATACTACCAACCCCACAATTTGACCTGACACCCCTATATTTTTCGTTAATACTCATTATTTCTGACAACATTTTAGCTACAAAGTGTGTAATGAAATACAATAGAACAAATGAAATTTTTGGTAAAAATTGAAAAACCTGGTAGTGTATTTAAAGAGTCTCGGGTGGGAGGACGATCGTCCTACTTAGCTTAGGTAGTAAGGTTGATCTTAAGGGTTTATAGAGTCTTCATTGACTTTTATTGTGCAAGTATACTCGGTTAAATTTGTAGCACTTGATAAAAAAAAGATATCGATCTCATGAGTATTGTGTTGAAACATTTCATAAATTATTTGAAACAAATAAAATAATTCATGTGGTAAAGAGAGAATAATATTGGGTAATATGCAACGAGTGTTAGAATGTGAGAGAAAGATATTGAATAATGCAACTTCAAACTATATGTTTACATGAGAGATCAACTGCTTTTATATATATATATATATATATATATATATATATATATATATATATATATATATATATATATATATATATATATATATATATATATATATATATATATATATATATATATATATATATATATATATATATATATATATATATATATATATATATATCAAGAAATCACACTCATACCTAACTATCTTATAACTAACTCCTAGTTAGCTATTCTATTAGCCAACTACACTCTAACATTTACATGTTAAACATAACGCTACAACATTTTGTTTGACATTCCAACATACACTCCCCTAATTTGAAACTAGCAAAAGAGACGAATTACAACATGATACAAAAATTATATTCATGCACATTGCTGAGCAAGACTCAAATGACACAAACTCCAATTCTTGTTCTGATGTAATTGAAAGAATCGAGCTTCACTGGTTTAGTTAGCATATCTGCAAGTTGCTCTCTTATGCTAAAAAGTTTCATCTAAATGTACCATCTTTGGTTAAGACCCTAAGAAAGTGAAACCTTACATCTATATGCCTGCATCTTCCATGCATCACCAGGTTCTTTGACAACTTGATTGTGGAACTCTTATCACACATGATGATTGTACCTTCGCTTCAAGTCTGAACAAGCTTGTGAAGAATATTTTGAAGCCACACTTCTTGACAAGCACATGAGGCTGCTGCAACAAACTCAGCTTATGTGCTTGAAATAATCATAATGGGTTGCTTCTTTGAAGACTATGATATAAGACCTGATCCAAGCTTAAGCACATACCATGTACTATTTTTTCTATCATCATTATCTCTTGCATCATCAGAGTCTGACCACCCTTCCAAGACCATCTCATCATTCATCTTGTACAGAACTCCTAGGTTCATAGTTCCCTTTAGATACCTTAGGATTCTTTTTTAGTTTCTAGGTGAATTTCAGTTGGTCTCTCCATGTATCTAGCTACCAAGCATAGTGAATAGGCAAGGTCATACATGGTAATAAGCAAATACATCAAGCTTCCCACCATCTTCTTGTAGCTTGTGGCATCAACTATCTTTCCATTTTCACCCTTGTTTAAAATGCAAAATGGAACAATAGGATTACAAACCTTATTGCATTGATCCATGCCAAATATTATGAGTATTTCATTGGTATACTTCTGTTGGAAGATGAAGCTTCTTGCAATTTATTGCTTTACTTCCACCCCAGGGAAGTATATCATCTTCCCCATATTTTTTCATGGCAAACATCTTCCTAATTGTTTCCTTGAGTCCTTCAAACATTAGTTGATTATATTGTGTGTAGATTATATCATCTACATACAAGCTGATATTCAATATCTTGTCCTTACTATGCTTCACAAACAATGTATGTTCATGAGGCACTTTTCAAAATTCTATTGATTGAAGTGTGCTTCAATCTTTCTATACTAGGCCTTTGGAGCCCACCTAAGGCAATACAGTTCCTTTCTCATCTTGTATAAGTTGTATATTTCTCCTTTCTCATAGCTAAATGGTTATCTACATAGACATCTTCCATCAACTCACCATGCAGAAATGTGTAACACCCCGTTCCCAAAAACACAAATAATTGCAATAAAATAAATGAATATCAGAGTATTCACATACACAATGGGATGTCACAGAAAATACACATCAAGAAAACATCTTCATTAACGATTTTCGATAATTAAACAATGGAATTATATACATAGATTCACATCATATACATAAATGTCATAATCATCATGTACAACATGTACGACCACTGCCCAAAATATACAAGATACTCATCCAACATCATCGCCAACCCACAAAATAAGATACGCCACAGGGGCACACATAATCATTAACAAACAAGAAAACTCCCAAAAGCCCCGGTGTTACGTATCAGAGCAATCATATGACACTGCCACATCCAAGCTAGCTAAACACCTGGATTGTCTGTACTTCCGAAGAAGCACAGACCACAACAACAACAAAGGGGTGAGAATTCACAGTCAAATATTGACGATATAAATGTACATGAAATAAAGGTAGAGACATATAAAATATCATTTCATACACAACACATCTAGACATAATGTCCCACCATCGACATTCACTACACACAACAATGCAACACATGCCACTCACACAAATGATATGCGGTATCGACTCATAATAACGATGGACACTGGGCCATCAACCCTCCACAAAGGAGCACACATCACCGATGGACACTGGGCCATCAACCCTCCTCACAGGGAGCACATCACCGATGGACACTGGGCCATCAACCCTCCTCACAGGGAGCACCGGATGAATCGCATACACTCCACCCTGAGCAACGATTCATCCCCCGATGGACACCTGGCCATCACCCCTCCACAAAGGGAGCACAACATCACAATCGATGGACACCTGGCCATCACCCCTCCACTAAGGGAGCACCACAACACAACATGCCATGCATAACCCCAATGCACACACACAACAACAATCTCATACACAAACAGTATATACGGTCCCCTGACCATATCTCATCATGCATCGTACATACATATATCTCACATCATACACATCTAGCACATATCGTGCAATTCGATCCTACTGATCCACTCCCACACACAGCATATAAAGACAACGCGCATAGGCGTATCGATCCTACGAATCTAACTTAACACATATCGCACATAGCCACATTCATGTATCACAACGTACGTCAATTCATTCGAATTAAAGGAGTATTCAGGCATCCACGCTATACATCACCCATACACTCTCAATCGATCCACATTAACCATATACTCGCCTACGACCAGTAATGCCCAACCACGCGAGGAAACAGAACAACACAGGATAGAGATCACAAAATGCTGTCACGCTCGCTAGCATACTCGCTAGGCGAAGCATCAGCGAGCATTCGCTACTCGCTCGCTCAGAGAGCACCCTCGCGAGCCCAAACAGAAGCTACTGGGAGCACTCGCTACCCAGTTCGCTCAGCGAACACCCAGCAAAGGGTTCCCTACCAGCTCGTCCAGCGAAGCAGCTGGTGAGCGCCTGCGAATTCAGAAAAAATACAGCCGCTGTTCAGAATTCAACAGCCCCCACTCTCACCGATTCTCGCCGAATCAACACTAGCAACATCGACTCAAAATTCCGCATGCATTCTACCCGACTAAATCCTACACCACCCGATAAACATCCAATTCATGCCGATTAATCCACTTTCGGCTTAAAACGGTATTCCTACTCTAAAACCCTCAAGTTTCCCCCAAATCATCATCAATCACCACATGCAATGGATTCCAACAATCAAACATCAAAATAAAACAAAATCAAACACATAATCATCATACAATTCATCATCGACTCATGGGGTTAGGGAAATCCCCCTCTACCGATTACTCATGCATACCGAAATTTACCCGTTAGTTCCCCCCCTCCCTTACCTCAATTTCAGTCCTGATGATGAACCCGCAATCCACAACTTCAATTGCCCACCTCTTGCTCAAGCTTCAGACTTGCTTTTCTTCTCCTTCACTGTGTTCTCGCTCTCATGCGTGTTCTTCTTCCACTTCTATCGTGAGCTTCCTCCTTCCCTTTTCTCAATTCCCAACTTACCCCTAATTCCAAATATTATCTCTTATTATTCCATTTTATTCCAAATAATGTTAACACTACATTTCTTTTAATCCAAAAATTAATTTTCCAATAATATCTTTAAACAATAATAATAATAATAATAATAATAATAATAATAATAATAGCAACAACGCTATTAATCATCATATCATTATTATTATTAAACATATTTTTCCAATATTATGGATCTCAATTCCTTCCACAAAATCCACGCAAGCAAGCCGAAAAATAAAATACATCAGAAACTCAAATAATTAAACTGGGCGTTACAAGTCTCCCCCACTTTAATTATTTTCGTCCTCAAAAATACCTGATGGAAACTATTTCGGATACGCATCTCGCATCCTACTTTCCAATTCCCAAGTCACATTGCCTCCTACAGCACCTCCCCAAGCCACTCTCACCAAAGGTATCTCTTTCCCTCGGAGTCGCTTCATCTTGCGATCCTCAACGACAACGTCTCCACAGTTAGATTCTCTCTAACTTGGACTTTATCCCTCTGAATCACATGAGACAGATCGAGTACATACTTCCAAAGTTGCGACACATGGAACACGTCATGCAAGTTCGAAAGCTCTGGCGGCAACGCCACCCTATACGCCACAGCACCAACCCTCTGCAAAATCTGATACGGCCCGATAAACTTCGGATCCAACTTCTTGGACTTCTATGCACGTTCAACACCAGTCACTGGGTTAACCCTTAAAAATTCAAGGTCACCCTCACTGAATTCCAACTCTTTTCTTTGGTTGTCATAATAACTCTTCTGCCGATCCTGAGATGCTTTCATCTTTTCACGGATCATCTGCACTGTCTCAGTAGTCTGTTGCACCAACTCTGGTCCCAACATAACACTCTCACCTGACTCATACCAACACAGAGGAGTTCTACACCTCCTACCATAAAGAGCTTCAAACGGTGCCATCCCGATACTGGAATGGTAACTATTGTTGTACGTGAACTCCACCACACGTACCATCTTTCTCTAAAACACAAGCTCGCAACAAATCCTCTAAATTCTGAATAGTCCTCTCCGACTGACCATCCGTCTGCGGATAATAAGCCGAACTCAGCTTCATCTCGGTACCCAAAGCTTCCTGCAGACTTTGCCAAAATACTGAAGTGAACCTCAGATCTCTATCCGAAACAATACTCAACGGCACACCATGCAGCTTCACAATTACCCGAATATAGATCTCTGCTAGCTTCTCCAACGGAAAACTGATACTAATCGGCACAAAATGTGCAGATTTCGTGAGCCGATCCACAATCACCCAAATCGCATCGAATCCTCTCGCCTTATTCGGAAATCCCGTAACAAAATCCATGGCGATACAATCCCACTTTCAAACCGAAATCTCTAACGGTTGCATCATCCCAGAAGGTCTCTGATGCTCCACCTTCGATTTCTGACATACCTGTCATACCCCAAATTTGTCCTACCCTATTAGGTCTCGTGATAAGCACTTTGTTGTTTCCTGACTCTTCTTAAGATAATCAGGCAACTCTTGGCCATGACTCTTCAAAGATTAAGATGCAGGGATTTAGTTTGTACTCTTTGTAATTAGAGGCTCCTGATAGCATGACAGATTCAAGTAGAGATAAAAGAAGCATGTTTTGCATCCTTGATATGATTTACTTCAAGTGGATTCCAAGCCCTATGGTTACTTGTTCTCAAGGCTTGATTCAAGTTATTGAGTTTACTTTTAGAATTTGCTTTGCCGGCCAGACTAATAGACAATTCCCTAGAGAGATAATTTTCAGGGAGAACATTTCAAGCCATGTTGGGATTAAGGTCATAGGCAGTTTTCTTGCCTAAAGAATAAAATCACATGGATGGCACAGGATGCTCATATTAACATCGGAGTGTTATAATCTTATGAAAGGTTGTTGCATTGGCCTGCAAAAGAAAGCCAAACGTACGAACTGGTGGAGCATGTGATAGATCCCAAAAGGTTACACAAATAGTCATGCTTGGACAAGGTATGTTGTGCAGAGAATGTGAGCAATACCGGTGGGTAATTTCAAATGGTGACAAGGTGTTGGTATAAAAGAAAACAAAACTAGAACTCATGCTTCATAACACGAAGTTATGTTCAAGAACGAGTCTTTTTTTTTTAAGGAAGGCTACGTGACAATATGGCCTAGATTATTAGTTTAAGTACTTTGCAATGGTGAGCCTTATTTTAAATTCACAAGTGGTGTTAATTTAAGAAATTCAAAGTTCTTGTCCATGAAGATTCAAGTGCATTCACCTAATGACAAGATAAGGGGGTTAATTTCAAAGGCAAGAGAGATTGATCATTAAATCCAAAGATGTTTATGAGGAACCAAAGTGTTACAGTAGCTTGAGTCTAAATTTGTAATATTAATAACTCTATTTGTTACAAAATCAAGATGACAGTGGAGTTTTACAATGGCGACATAATTACATCGACAGTTGCGGTATTTTCGTACCAAATCCATCATACAAAGTCAGCTCCATCTTCATGAGCCATGAATTGTTTGATATCATACAGTTGTGTCTTCATCATCTCCATAACAGCTCACGGTGAAAAGTTTCCATGCCATGCCGGTTCGCCTTAGGTCTCACCACCAAAACTTTGAATTGGAGCTAACCCCTTTGTTATCATGGGCGATATTCCTTCCTAATGACACTTCAAACTTGAACTGGTGCACATGAAAAAGAACAATACAGATTAGTGTACCAGAAGGTAATATTGCGTAAGACGAAACAAAAGCTACAAAACACAATAGCATAAAACAAGTCATGCTGATACATAATGAAAATAAGATGCAGTTCATTCATGTGGCGAGGAACTTCAAAGTTTGGGATCTTAGCGCATGTTCAATGGCATTTCAGGCTGCTCTTGTCAAAGATCCAAGTGTTTCTGTTAACCGTGTGATCTGGAGTCCGGATGGTGCTTTATTTGGAGTTGCATACTCAAGACACATTGTTCAGATATACTCTTACCACAGCGGTGATGAAATTCGGCAGCACATAGAGATTGATGCTCACGCCGGAGGAGTAAATGATCTAGCATTTTCCCACCCAAAAAAGCAACTGTGTGTGATAACTTGCGGTGATGATAAGACCATTAAGGTGTGGGATGCTGCTTCGGGAACAAAGCAATATACGTTTGAAGGTCACGATGCTCTGGTCTATTCTGTCTGTCCGCATTATAAAGAAAACATCCAGTTCATCTTTTCAACAAGCGCTAGATGGAAAAATAAAAACATGCCTGCACCACAATATTGGAACCCATATCAGTTCCATGATGGAAGGAACAGACAAAAGAAAAGTGTTCCAAATCCCATAAAATCAGCGGCATACCTTCACGCAATCCTGGACCCCGATGTTGGAATTCCCGTAAATGTCGCAAACCGTTACCATTCCGCAACAACAAAAGTGGACCTGCAAAACAGCCAGACAGAAAACGCGAAAGAAACCGTATACACACCAGAGAAAACAAAGAAAGTTCCACGTTACCGCACCTTCAAACCTGACACACAATAAAAAAAAGATTCATCAAACTGTAGGTAATGAGTTACAAAATTGTTGAAATATAAAGATCACAATGAAACTTTATCCTAAGGTGCTTACCAGAGTGCCAGACGGCAATTGTATTCTCGGCATTGTGGCGAAGTTCTCGGCGGTTGTATGTTTCAACAAGTTCATCAATATGAGAAAAATCCGCCGCAATAGCGTCATTGGTCTTTCTCCTCATCATTTCAAACCATTGTTACATACATGAATAAGAATAGAAAAACAGGTTATTGAACTAGAGGGTGAATCTATTGATGTTAATGCTCTAGACGTGTTTTGATCATGATCCTGATTTGTATACCAAGATGGTTAGGTACCCTCTGCAGGTGTTGGCCATTTTTGACATGGTTTGATGAACATGGTGACCAGAATGAAACCAATGTTCGAGAAGCATGTTCAGACTCAGATTTTTAATCTCAAAACCTCAACTTCAACCAATCTTCCATCTTGCTCATCATCCCCCAAAATCAACTTCATTATCTTCCCCAACTTACACCAAACCAACCTCATCTATCTCACATCATCATCTTCACTCAAACTACCTCTGATTTGAAACAGCTCCACCATTAACAAACCACCTCAAATCCTCTTTCAAACCTCATCAAATTCATATACACTCAGCCATTAATCAAGCACACCATTATTCACACACAAATTCTCTTCGATATGCAAATTTTGCAAACAGTAACAAAATCAATGGTGTAGCTATATGGAGATTCCAGTTTTCAATTCTGTGCGAGAATACTGGTTCAAAAGACGCAAAGATTGGTGCTGGTGCAGATATGTTGCTGTGATTTCTATGTGACGGCTTGAGAGGCGAAGTGAATATGATTTGCCCTGTTACTCCAAACTTCAACAACTCTTATGCCAACACCAAAAGTTCTGGATCTGTGACGGCAATAAACAAGTCGCACCAACTTGGGAGCCTATGAGGTAATTGTCCTTCAAACCCATCAAACTTACCGGTAACCTCTCTCCTTCCGTTTTCATATCTGTTTTCACCTTCAGCAAGTCAGCAGCCCTCATCCGTCTTCATGTTACTCATAAACCATACGCAAACTCAATAAGTAAACACCTACACACAAAACCAGTACAATCACAATGCTAAATCACCTGTGAACTCTCACCTTCTCTTCAACTCCATTCACGAAATCTTCAACTCACTCTCCATCACAACTGTAAACTATCTTCAAACACCAAACAAACTTTAACAAACCATCTCACCAACTCGGTTTCTGGCCATCTTCTTCATTCAACATTAACTGCTTCAAAACAAACACCATATTCAACAACACTTCAATAACCTTCAAACCACCATTGATATTTTGTCATCACAACGTAAACAGACCCAAAACCTTCAAACAACAAATGCCTTGAATCTTCAAACTGAGATTCAAACTCCCAACTCCATAACTGACATTCACCGACATGAACAACAACATGAAACCCAGGAAAAATCTCAGCAACCACACATCTTCTGAAACTCATACCCTGTTTCACAAACCACATTTTCTGACCCCTGTGTTCATAACAAAACAGCAATCCAAGTGACATAAACCCGCAACAACCCAACGACATGCTCTCCCAGTTCCAAATCTTCAAACCGACATCCTCTTACTCTCCTCCATCAAGCTCAACCGTAAACAAAAATCTGTAAAAATCTCTTCCTCACTCTAGATATACACTAGCCGTTTTCAAATTCACAACCATAAGCTCAAATCATCATTAGCCAACAAAATCCATCATTTCCACTCAACAATGTCAATAACATTATGGAATAGAAGGAGAAGAAACATTTTGGTTTAGTACTTTCATCAAACAGATGGTAGGCGAAATTAGGGAGCGATGAAAATACGACATTATCGTCACTCGAATTGAACCACAACCGTCAGCTACCATCTCACTACACCATCCCATCTTCATCCATTCAAAATCCCTCAAACCACCCAGAAAACTACACTTCAACTTTGCTCTAACCACCATTTCTTTTTCCATTAATTTCAAACAGAACTCGCCAGAAAAATTCTGAACCTCATCTCGAACACCAAAACCCCAGCTCACCACTTTCAAACTACCATTAACGAAAAGCTTTCATTTCTGAACCACAACTCATCACCCTGCTCAAATTTACAAAAAAGTTGTCTCTGGGAAAATGCCCGAATCACTTTACAAAGTAAATGATCTAAAGGTTAAGCAGTTTGTAGAGAAATGCTTGGCAACTGTATCCCTTAGGCTTTCAGCTAGGGAACTCTTAGATGACCCTTTTCTCCAAATTGATGATTATGGATCTGACTTGAAAGAGTTTCAGTATCAAAGAGTTTCAAGTGCAAGTTCCTGTCTCAACTGTGCTGCAAACAATACCTTAGTTGATTATGTCTTATCGAATAATCCATGTGCCAAGAATCTTCATTTTTTCCGTTGTTCTAAAAACGGATGCGCTGCTGTTCACGGAAGATTCGAGGAAATCACATACCAATATGAAGGGTCTGCAAACACTGCTACAGAAGGTGAACCACCAAGTCAATCCAATGGCATTCATTACGCAGATATTTGCGGTCAGCGAGACGAACGAGAAGCAAATCATGAAGAATTGAGAGACACTCATTGCGACAAATCTCACGAGAAACTTAAACTATCACTCATAAAGGAGGATGAAGAGGAGAATAGTGACCAAATTTATCTTAATACCAAAAAGCCTCCTTCTAGCCCTGCAGCATCAGAATGATTCTTGGACTATGAAAATGATATAAGGCATGAACTACGATGGCTCAAAGCAAAGTACCAAATGCATTTAAGAGAGATTAGAGGCCATCAACTAGGTATTGATGTTGCTGCAAAGTGCAACACTTTGGATGACCAAATTATTCCAAGTATTGCTTGTGATACAAGTCAGCCTAGCAATTCTCAACAAATGGTCACGGCCAAGGATTTCTTTGCAGGAGCATTGCTTCCAAACTCGCTTCAAAGGCCAACCTCGCCTTCCATGTTGTGTCGCTGTCGTACTCTTTTGGGCAAGGCTTTCAAAACCACCATAAACCCAGCTACCTAAATCAACACGAATCCCGGACAACCTCTTCAGGTGATCAAGAACCTGGGAATTTGTGATGACTGTCATGCTGTTATCAAAATTATAAGCAGAATAGAAGACAGAGAAATTTTTGTAAGAGACACAAACCGTTTTCACCATTTCAAAGACGGCGATTGCTCTTGTGGAGATTTCTGGTAAAACTGCTCATGGCTCTTACCGGTGGATCAGAAAACAAACTGATTAATCAAGAATGCTTGTGTTAATAATGCTCTGATTAATGCTTTGAGTTAATCACCTTAACAACAAGGATCTCTTGGGCTATGCTTCTGATTTTCAGTCTTCAATGTGATGAGGAGAGCGTGTTAACAGTCCCACATTAGATGTGCTTCTAAGCCAGTTTTATAGGATTGAACAAGGCCTAATTCAAATTTTTAGAACTAGAATCAAAGACTTCAATTTGAGAAGGTCTGGAGCAATTGTCGTCTGGATATCTCAACAATTTTGCTGAATTTTATTAGCTCCAGAACTTCTGATCAATCCATGGTCCTTGCATTCCTCCTTGTCGTGTTACATCCAAGCCTTTTCTTAAGCAAAAGAGCTCACATCAAGTGTACACCTGAAAAAAAACATGCACATGAAATAAAGGATCCACATGAGAGTATGGCACGGTTGGAATACGAGTTAGGCAAAGCAATACAAATTCAAATGACTCAAAATCCAACTGAGTCACGTTCAGCCATATTGTTTAATTAAATCAGAATTTTAAGTATGCACCTAGTTTTAATCAGAACAGCAGAACAATGAGAAATTGGGACCACACACTTAATTTGTAAAAATGGCAAAAACATCAGTGACAGAAAACTCAGAACAGGTTTAAACATCAAAACAGATAAAAACAAATTTGTAGCAGGAAAAACCTAAACGTAGCAGCACAGGGATTTCTGAAGCCCTACAAAGCAAGTTAAGTAACCCTAATTCTTGGGGATATAAGTAGAGGGGGATTTCATAGGAGGAAGGGGGCGAAAAAATTGAAAGAAAAACCCTAAAAGTATTTTCATACAAAATCCCAAAATTATCTCAGGAGTATTGAACTACAAACTCGTCATAAAGCAAAGAAGCTGAAGGGATCAGAAACAAGTACCTGGGATCACATTGAAGCTCTTCGAGAAAGAATCTTCAAGAGGTAGCATTTTCTTAAATCTCGTTTCGCTTCAAACATGATTTTCCTTTATTGATGTTTGTGTTGTTGGACGTTCCATGACTTGATTTTGTTGGTCTGTGCGGTTTTGATTTATTTGAAGAACTAGGGTTTCAGTTTTGAATGGCTTAGATTCGAGAGTTTGGCTGAGTTTTAGGGGAATCCAAGCTCGGTTTTGTTTTGGGGGTGTGTTGTTAGTTAGTGTTCATGTAGGATTGTTGGGGTTTTGTAGTGGTAAACCGGCGTAGGACGGCGGCGGCCACCGTCTTCTTCAACGTAGGTGGTGAGCCGATGCTTTAAACGAGGATCTGAGAATAAGAAAACGAGGTTAGAGCGAAATGAGAGGGAAACTATTTTTCTGTTTTTTTTAATCTTTCTTCTCGCGGCCGTGTGGCTGGCTACACCGGTGACAAGTGTCACCGGCCTGGATTCTTCAGGACTCCCGTGAGGTCCCCCTGTCAAATGCATACTGTTTTATTTTATTTTTTTATTAACCTGTTTTTTTAGTTTAAATACTTTCAAAAAAAGAGACTAGAGAACTTCAAAAAAAGTTATTTATTTTTATGTTAAAAATTTCTGAACTTTTATCAATTTAATTAATTTTTACTAAAATATTTTTACTTAATTAAAAATTAATTTGCTTAATGATTAAATAATTAGTTTAAATTTGATGAATTGTTTTTAGATTGGCACTTTCTTTTAAATTCTAGGACAATATAAAATATTTTATTTTAATGTAATAATTATCTTAGTGATTTGTTTTTTTTCTTTAATTCTAAAATAATCTAAAAAAATCAATTTAATTTCTTTTCTTTTACTAATCTTAGATAATTAGGATTTAATTAAGTTAACATGCCTTGATTAACATATCCCCATTTTATTTAATTTATGACTTTGTGTGTGATGTTTGTACATGCTTTAATATTAGACCTCGGTTACATTTATGTTATTCACATGCTCAAACCAATTATTTTCAAACTAATATCTTGACTTAATGTCAAGCCCATTTTCATATACCATTGTAAGCCGATTGTTTTTACGATCGCCATCGACCTAATAGCCTCCTCTTGGGCTTTATACAACGATATTTGCCACAAACTTCACACGTAACATTAAAATCTAATTCTTTTCCAAACTTGATCCAACATCAAGTATCTTAAAACAAATGTAATTAATCATAAACTCTCATTAACACTTAATCTTATCAAATCCTCCTCTCCTTGTAAGTCGAGTGCTTTGGCCTCGCCATCGACCTTACCCTATCCCATAGGACCTCCTATCCATTAGTTCAATCGTGCTCGTTCCAACATGCAAATTTCAAACCTTGATTCATATCAAGCAATTTTCTTTAAAGTCAAACTAAAATACTCGATAACTATTTAAACACGATTTCAATATTAGATGAAAAAGAGAGAGTCCCAAGTCTTTGGTTCTCTCTCTCAATTGTTTGGGTCCGAGGAGTCTTTCTTAAGCTCGAACAATTGTCTTCTAAAAAACCCCTTCTAAAAATGGTGAACTTATTCAAACCCATTTTCCTAAACACATAGATGAAAAAGAGAGAGCTCCAAGTCTTTGGTTCACTCTCCCGATTATTTAAAATTCAAGAAGTCTTTCTTGAGCTTGGAGTAATCGTCATCCGATTAATACACTCTAATCATATTAAATATCTTTTATAATATTAGATGAGAAAAGAAGAGAGCTCCAAGTCTTTGGTTCACTCTTCCGATTATTTGAGGTCCGAGAAGTCTTTCTTAAGCTTCGAGTAATCCTCATCTGTTAAAATACTTTAACCACATCCTATCTTTCAAACGACATTCAAATAATTCCTTTTTACGATGAAAAAGAGGGTGTTCCAAGCCTTTGGCTCGCTCTCCCGATTACTTGGGTCCGAGAAGTCTTTCTTAAGCTTCAAGTAATCGTCATCCGTTCAACTTATTCAAACCATACTCAATTCTATCCTTTCGCCTTTGAGGTTGAAAAAGAGAGAGCTCCAAGTCTTTGGTTCACTCTCCCGATTACTTGGGTCCGAGAAGTCTTTCTTGAGCTTCAGGTAGTCGTCACCTTTAGTTAAATATCCCAATACTTACAAACAATATTCCTCACCATCGCGCGACCTACCATTCAAATAATCCTTTCACCAAGAACATTGTTTAGTCCCTTCTTCCGCGCATAACAAACTTGTGCTTTAGCCTCCCCTAGCGAGTAGATAAGCCAACGTTTAGCAGTTAGAATGCGACCCAAACTCTCGTTCATTCCAAACACAGACCTTTTAGCAAACCGTAAGCCGAACTACGGCTGCTCTGATTCTTCATTCCCTCTTGAATGCAAGATACGTAGGCACAGGATTGTGATGATCTTGGCGAGCATAATCCCCTCTTTTTCCTGTAGTCCCACAAACTACAAATGCTCTGATTTTTCCACTTCTTGCAAGTGAAGATACGTAGGCACAAGGGCCCCAATCCTTGGCGAGCACCCTATCTTAATAATCTCCCCTTTTCCCATTAGCAAGAAATTCCTTAGAAGATAAACAAACATAGTTAACTCTCTCTCGCGAATCGAATCAAGAGGTTCCCGTTGAGTACAACGGACGTAGAGGGTGCTAATACCTTCCCTCTATGTAATCGACTCCCGAACCTAGAATATTGGTTGCGATGACCATGTTCTTATCCCTTTAAAGGTTTTATCGATATTTTCCTATTCCATCCTTGGAATGAATAAAGTTCGGTGGCGACTCTGTTTCGAACAGTATTTTCCGCGTCCATCGCGAGGATCGTATTTTTCGAGGTACGACAGATGGCGACTCTGCTGGGGAATAATCATAGCCCTATGCTAGAGAGAGTCAAGCCTAACTTGACTCGATTCGCAAGAGTTAGATCCGCTTGTTTGTGAAGTTTTCTTTTATTTTTTTGCTTGTCTTATTTATTCGCTATTTATCTGCTTGCTTTTATATATCTTATTATTGTTGCTTATGATGCTATTGGGGTTCTCTGATTTTGGGAATTTTGTGAGATGGCTCTACACCCGAGTCCGAGAAAAAATATAGGATTAGAATGGTGGTTGTGTAGTGGAATCCCTCGAGGAGTCTTTCTCGTTAGGAGGAAGTGAAAGCCCCACTTAGAGTTGATTCCCTAAGGATGTTATTGTTGTGGTGAGTCTTCGCTATGGCAGTAGTATTTTTTTAGGTTGAATCTATAACTCTAAGGACCGTTTACCCCTTTTCCATGGTGGTTGGTAGCGTTAACTTATGAGGGTCACTCCTTGTTGGGTTGATGCGAACGCCCCAATCAGATGAGATCCCTTGAACGTATCGTTATTCTGACAATGATATTTTCAACCTCGATCTACGACTCTGAGGTCCCTTTAAGAAACCCTGGACTCGCTGGTTGTGTAGTAGAGGCTCACGAGGAGTCTTTCTCGTGGGACGACACGAAAACCTCACCTAGAAGAGACTCTTTCATAGGTATTATTGTGGGATGAATCTTCACCTTAGCAATAATATTTTTGAAGGACCTATGACTCTAGGCACTTACCCGTACAGAACCTACCCATGGGATTTCAGGAATCAGAGAACTTTTAACTTCATATTTTGTTTTGGTTACTTCCGTCCTTGCATCTGCATCATACTCATACCATAACATTTACATTTTGATTTTCAGGGAATTTAAGAATTATATTGTCAACATACAGGAATTATGGGAAGCAACGTCAGGTGCCCACTTCCTTACAACTTCAAGAGACCAAAATTGGAAGACTTGCGCAGTTTGGTTCCTCGTATCCCTGCTGTGTTCTGAATTAACTTTACGAAGGATTATGGCAGGATTATTCGCCTGTTAATGCAAGACGTGGATTCTAAGGCACTTATCACCTTGGCCCAGTTCTATGATTCTCCTTTAAGGTGCTTCACGTTTCAAGATTTTCAGCTGGCGCCGACATTGGAAGAATTTGAGAAACTAGTGGGTATTCCTATGAAGGATAAATTGCCATTTGTAGGAGTGAAAGAAGATTTAGAAGACAAAGTAATTGCTGATGCACTTCACATGCATAAGAGGGACATCACTGATAATTGGAAGGCTAAAGGTGGAGTTAAAGGACTTCCTCTCAAGTTCCTTATAAACAAAGCGGATGCACTTATTAAGGCCCAAAGTTGGGATGCTTGCTATGCAGTGGTGGCTTTAGCTATTTATGGAATCATTTTATTCCCTAACATAGATGATTTCGTAGATGTGACAGCTATTCATGTGTTCTTAACCAAAAATCCTGTGCCAACCCTTCTGGCTGATGTCTTCTATTACTTGAGTTGGAGGAGTGACAGGAAAGGTGGCTCTATTGTTTGTTGCGCCTCTCTCTTGTACCAGTGGTTGCATTTGCACATGCCTACTAAGGGACCATTTGTCGATCGAGCCGATGATAGTTGGGCTCAAAGGATGGTGTCGCTTAGGTCTGCTGATCTCTCTTGGTATTCACAAGACTTTGAGGAAGTTATCACTAGTTGTGGTGAATTTCCTAATATCCCACTAATAGGAACTCGAGGCTGTATTAATTCTAATCCGATGTTATCAGTTAGGCAGCTTGGGTACCCTATGGTAGCACCTCCTGAGAAAAATGACCTTGAAGCCTTCTTGATGCACGACTTAGGGTCTGAGAACCCTGATTTATTCAGAAAGATTACAAGAGCTTGGAAGACCATTAAGAAGAAGGGAAGAGGTGAATTGGGAAGAAGAAATGGTATAACTAAAGAGCCTTACTTTGTATGGGTTAGGGAGAGGGCCAATGAGGTCAAAATGCCTTTTAAAGAAAAGGTATATGAGTCTGTGCCTGAACCTAAACCTACTCATATTCCAATAGAAGAAGCTGAAGACCTCAAAGCTACCATAGCCAAATTGTTGAAAGAAAATGAGAACCTTGAGGTGAGACTTCAAGAAGTCACCAGAGAGAAAAATGATATGAAGTGGGAGCTCCAGCGCAAGAACACCCAGTTAGAGGCAGTAGGGAAGAAAGCTGACGAAGAAGAGCATCGAAAGAAAAAGGTTAAGGTATGTCTTGATTAGTCCGATAGCAGGGTGAGGGGCCTGAAAGAAGAACTAGACAGTGTCAGGAAGAAATGTGTTCAAAATGAAAACTGTTGGCTTGCGGCTACCAAAAGAAACAAGACAATCCGAGAGGAGATGGGAGCAGAAATCCATAAGTTGGACACTGCTTTACGTCAGTCAAGAGCTGTTGAAATAGAGGAACGCAGGCTCAAAGAGGGGGCTTTAAGGGTTGCTCAGGCTAAAACTGCTGATTGGGACAAGGTGTGTATAGAGTTAAATTCCGTCAAAGACTATGCAGTTAACTTGAAGCAACAAGTAAAAGATGCCCTTGCAGATAAAGCCGTATGGTCTGCTGCAAGAGAGAAAACGGCTAGTGATTTTAAAGGATATGAGAGGTCTATCCATATACTAATAGCTGACCGAGACATGTATCACAACAAACTCAACGGTTTAATCGAGTTCTGCAATTGGTTGACCAAAGATCTGGTTTGGAAGCATATGGATGCTATGGAAGCGATGGATGATTCTACTCCCCATAGTATCTGCGACTTTCTGTGCACGTGCAAGGACATGTTGAGCAGGTTCAAAGAAGAGTTAAGAGAACGTGAGGCCCAAAGGCCAAAAATTTGAAGTTCGCTTATTTTTATTAATTAAACATTATGGGCTGTATTTTGAATGATCTTCCTTTTTTGTATCACATGAATATTATCCTTCTATGAATGAATGTGGTTTAACTTGTTCTCAATATTCTTGTGTATGTTAAGCAGTTAATTCGAGAATTCCCTGAAAAGCAAATGCATATCATCTTGCATATCATGGTATACGTCATTTTTTTTCAACGCCGCACGATTCTAAATTTATACCCTTTGCGTCCATCAGATTTGAGTTAAGCTGACTATTCGACATCGTTATGAAACTCGACGCAATTTTCAAATGACGCTGGAGCAGATGGAAGAGACTCAGAACACTATGAGAGGTGACATCGACGCTCTCAAGATGAAGATGGACCAGCTGCTGGAGACAATGCTGACGCTAGCCCAAAAAGAAAACAATGCCGAGACTTTTGCTGATGCCAAGAAGGCGGCTGACAATATAGGAACTTCTGGGATTGTTAAAACTCCCCACGTAGACCTTGTTGACCGTTCCATATCCGCGCGTCAGGGTTCTGAAGCAGACATGGACGAACAATATGATGCTTTCTACCAACCTCCACCACCTCCTCCTCAACACAATATGGGGGTTACCAATGACCTTGCTGCAGATAGACTACGAACTGTTGAAGAAAAAATCAAGTCATTGGAAATCAAAAAGACTCCAGGGTTGGATGCTGTTGACATGTGCCTGGTTCCGGGATTGGTGATACCGAAGAAATTCAAAGTCCCAGACTTTGAGAAGTACAAGGGGGTCAGCTGCCCCAAAACCCATCTGAGAGCGTACTGTCGCAAGATGGCAGCTCACATTGATAACGACTTGGTCTTAATACATTACTTCCAAGATAGCCTCAGTGGGGCATCATTGGAATGGTATATGCAGTTAGAAAAAGGACAAATCAGTACGTGGAGGGATCTAGCAGATGCTTTTTCACAACATTATCAGTATAATACTGATTTGGCACCAAATCGTACGCAGCTGCAAGACATGACTCAACGTAACAATGAGTCATTTAAGGAGTATGCCCAAAGGTGGAGGGAGTTGGCTGCCCGTGTTCAACCACCATTGCTGACTAAGGAGCTAACTGACATGTTTATGGGAACTCTACAACCTCAGTACTTGGATCGCATGCTTGGGTCCAGTTTCCCTAACTTTGCTGAAGTGGTGTCAGTAGGTGAAAGAATCGAGAGCACTTTGAAAAAGAACAGGACGGCGGTCCCAATGAATGGAGGAAGGAAGCCTTTTGTGAAGAAAAGGGAAGATGAAACTAATGCCGTGATGGGAGGACGAGGAGATAGAGCTCCAGTGAACATCCAATATCCACAAGTAGTTGCAGTAGCCCATGCTCCTTATCAACAACCAGCTCAACAGCAGAATTATCAGAGTTCCTCCACCGCAATATCATAATGCTCCGGCTCAAAGACAACAAAGGCCGAGACAGCCAAGAAGATAACTTGACCCGTTGCCTATGTCATATGGACAGATCTTTGCTCAGCTAAATCAGAGTGGACACTTAACGTTGCGAGATTTACGTCCAGCAACCTTTCCATACCCCCTGGGTACGATGCGAATGCCCATTGCGAGTTTCATAAGGGAGCCCCTGGACACTCCATAGACAACTGCTATGCGTTTCAAAACAGGGTGCAGGATTTGATAGAGTCCAAAGATCTCACTTTTACACCTAGAGGTGCCAACATTACGAAGGATCCATTACCTAAACATGGAGGTCCTTCTGTCAATGCTGTGGAAGAAAATAGTGGTTTGAGACTAATTACGAATGTTGAAGATGTCCGTACTCCGATGGCCGTTATTGGAGAATAATTGAAGAAAAGTGGGATGATTCCCCAAAAAGAAGTGGAGAATTTGACTGACGAAGTGGTAAAGAGACATCTGCAAAGGTTCTTAGAGCATGGGATAATACAGATAGAACGTAGAGACTCGAATGTGTCTGCCATTAACATTCATTATGATGAAACCGATGCTAGGCGATTTCGACCGGCGCCAGTAGTCTTGCAGTATGATCCTTCGGAAGCCTTTCAACAGAGGGCCGCCCTACCAGCACCCGTGATTCTGCAATATGATGAAGATGACGTCAATAGACAAAGAGCAGCACGACCAGCTCCAGTGGTAATAGAGTATTCTGTCAATGAGTCTGAGCCCAAAGTTTTTAAACAGAGGCCAGAAAGACTAGTGATTGAGTATGACGCTGCAAAATGCGATGCAGTTGTCGGGCCTAGTGGGATGACCCGTAGCGGTCGTTTATTTGCCGCCAAACCAGTGGAAGTGCTAGCTAGAAATAAAGAAAAAGCTACAATTGAACGGCCAAGTGTTGATCCACCTGTTGAGGTGTCATCACCAAAGACAGCAGTTACACCAAAGGAAGCTGAGGAGTTTTTGAAGATCATCAGAAAAAGTGATTACAAAGTGATTGACCAACTAAACCAGACTCCAGCCAGAATTTCCATGCTCTCGTTGTTACTTAGTTCAGAGGCCCACAGGTTATCCCTAATGAAGGTGTTGAGCGCCGCGCATATTGCTAAAGATATCACCGTAGCCCAGTTCGATGATGTGATAGCTAGCGTAACAACCGAAAACTTTCTTGGGTTTAATGATGATGACTTGACTGCAGAGAAGAGAAACCGCAATAAAGCTCTCCATATTTCTATCAAGTGCCAAGACACATTGATATCCCGAGTCCTAGTGGATACAGGTTCTTCTTTGGATGTGCTTCCCAAGATTACCCTGGAGAGAATGCCAGTAAAAGGAGTTAGCATGAAGCCGAGTGCTCTGGTAGTCAAAGCTTTCGATGGTTCTAGGCGTGCTGTGATTGGTGATGTGGACTTACCAATAAAAATCGGACCAACTGTCTTCACCATTAATTTCCAAGTAATGGATATTTATCCAGGGTACAGCTGTCTTTTAGGGAGACCTTGGATCCACTACGCAGGAGCTATTACCTCCACCCTTCACCAAAAGCTAAAATTTGTCAGTAATGACAAGGTAGTTCAGATTGGAGGGGAGGAGGATATCTTGGTAAGCCACTTGACGTCCTTCAGGTATATTGAAGTTGAAGGGGAAATGTTGGAAACACCTTTTCAATCTTTTGAAATGGTGAATACATTAGCGGTGCAGCGAATTTCAGAGGGTCAAAGTTCAAGATCAGCAATGGCCTTTTATGAAGAAGCTAAGATGGTTGTAGACAAAGGGAACACCCAAGGCTGGGGCAAAATGGTGGAAGTGGCTGAAAAGTTCGACAAATTTGGGCTAGGGTACCATCCTTCATCCAACACTGTGACAATTGCATATGGCAAGAAGCAGATTCCTCCTGTAGCAGAAGTCTTCAAGAGCGCTGGGCATATCTTCGACCATACCTCCGCCATGGTAATTGAAGATGGGATTGATGACAAAGAAGCCTCCGCAAGTTGGATCCGACAGGCCGAACCTGGTGAAGTATTGAAGAATTGGAAGACCATCGAAATACCCCAGTTTTTCCCTCTTCAAAAGTAAAGTTTTAATTGATTTTCAAAAACCCTACGCTCTGCCCAAGGCGCAGTGGAGCTTTGTATCGGGCCCCCTGATGTTTCGAAACATGTTTAACATGAATAAATTTTGATTTGCATTCAATTTTTGCTCATTTTCTTTTCTATTTTTTCATAATTAATGGCATTTCTTTCGCGCACTCACTTTCCTAAATAAGCTGCATAAATCATAATCATGCAGAGACACTACCGAGGTCCTTGATATCGACAATGCTGTAGGCCTTTATGATTTTGATTGTCCAATATACCGAGCGGATGAGGAAGACGAGAATGAGCTCCCCAACGAATTGGCTAGGTTGCTGCAGCAAGAAGAGAAGGTCATTATGCCGCATAAAGAGGATGTCAAAGTTATCAACCTAGGTTCAGAAGAAAATAAAAGGGAGATAGAGGTTGGAACGTCTCTTCAAGATACTGTCAAGGCAAAGTTCGTAGGGCTCCTCCGAGAATATGCTGATGTATTCGCATGGTCGTATCAGGACATGCCTGGTCTAGATACAAACATTGTTGTACACAAGTTGCCACTCAAAGAAGAGTGTCATGCCGTCAAGCAGAAGTTGAGAAGAACTCGCCCTGATATGGCTCTGAAAATCCGTGATGAGGTCCAAAAGCAATTCGATGCAGGTTTCTTAGCAGTGGCCAAATATCCGCAATGGGTTGCAAATATCGTTCCCGTACTGAAGAAGGACGGAAAGGTGCGTATGTGTGTGGATTACCGCGACTTAAACAGAGCAAGTCCTAAAGACGATTTTCCATTGCCTCACATTGATGTGTTGGTAGATAATACGACACAGTTCTCCGTTTTTTCCTTCATGGATGGATTCTCTGGTTACAATCAAATTAAGATGGATCCAGATAACATGGAAAAGACCACGTTCATTACACCATGGGGTACATTATGTTACAAGGTAATGCCATTTGGGTTAAAGAACGCTGGGGCAACATACCAACGTGCAATGGTAACACTCTTTCATGATATGATTCACAAAGAGATCGAAGTGTACGTTGATGACATGATTGCTAAGTCCCAGACTGAAGAGGAGCATTTGGGTAATCTGGAAAAGTTGTTCGCCAGACTGAGGAAGTTCAAGTTGAGACTTAATCCCAACAAATGTACATTCGGGGTGCGGTCTGGAAAGTTGTTGGGCTTTATCGTAAGCCAGAAAGGGATTAAGGTGGATCCTGATAAAGTAAGGGCAATTCAGGACATGCCTGCACCAAAGACCGAAAAGGAGGTCCGTGGATTTCTAGGGAGGTTGAATTATATCGCAAGATTTATTTCACATCTCACAGCCACTTGCAAACCAATTTTTAAATTACTCAGGAAAGATCAGCCGATTGTGTGGAATGATGAATGCCAAGGGGCATTTGATGCAATCAAAGAATATTTGCAAGAACCACCGATCTTGATACCACCAGTTCCTGGAAGGCCTCTCATTATGTACTTAACTGTGCTAGAAGAATCCATGGGTTGCGTATTAGGACAACAAGACGATTCATGCAAGAAAGAGCATGCTATATACTATCTCAGCAAAAAATTTAACGACTGTGAGACTAGATACTCTTTGCTTGAGAAAACTTGTTGTGCACTTGCATGGGCTGCTAGACGACTCAGACAATATATGATGACGCACACCACATACTTAATCTCCAAGATGGATCCAATCAAATACATCTTCGAGAAACCTGCTCTTACCGGTAGGATAGCCCGGTGGCAAATGCTGCTATCTGAATACGACACCCAATACATCACTCAGAAAGCTATAAAGGGCAGTGTGTTAGCAGATCATTTGGCCCATCAGCCTGTGGAAGAGTACCAACCTTTGAGATTTAACTTTCCAGATGAGGATATCATGATGGCAATAGATTACGAAGAGCCAGGGCCAGATGAAGGGCCAGAACCAGGGGAGCGATGGACTCTTATGTTTGATGGTGCTTCTAACTCTTATGGACATGGAATTGGGGCAGTGATTACATCTCCCAAAAATTTTCACTTGCCGTTTACGGCCAAACTTTGTTTCCCGTGCACTAACAATATAGCAGAGTACGAGGCATGTATACTAGGGCTAGAAGAGGCCATTAACTTGAGAACCAAAACTCTCGATGTGTTTGGAGATTCTGCGCTGGTAATTTACCAGATAAGAGGCGATTGGGATACCAAGCATGAAAATTTAATTCCATACCGGGATTATGTGGCCAAATTGCTTCCCCGATTCGATGATATCACTTTTGCTCACATACCTCGAGAAGAGAATCAAATGGCTGACGCTTTGGCAACTCTGGCATCCATGTACAAGTTGATATGGCCAAATCATAGACCATCTATTGATTTGCGACGCTTTGAAGAGCCCGCGCATTGTCTGACTGCTGATAAAGACGCAGATGAAAAGCCGTGGTTTTATGATATAAAGCGATATCTTGAAAAACACGAATATCCTGAAGGAGCCCTGGGTATCGACAAAAGAACTTTGCGAAGATTGGCATCCAACTTCTTTCTCAACGGAAATGTATTGTACAAGCGCAACCATGACACTGTTTTGCTTAGATGTGTGGAGAAACGTGAAGCTGAACAGATTCTAAAGGACATTCATGAGGGCTGCTTTGGAACTCATGCGAATGGACACACCATGGCAAAGAAAATATTGAGGGCGGGCTATTATTGGCTTACCATGGAAGCAGATTGTTACCATCATGCCCGAACTTGTCACAAGTGCCAAATATACTCTGATAAGATTCATGTACCCACCACTCCATTGAACGTCTTAACCTCACCATGGCCCTTCTCCATGTGGGGAATACATATGATTGGGATGATTGAACCAAAGGCTTCAAACGGACATCGTTTCATACTCGTGGCTATAGACTATTTCACCAAGTGGGTTGAAGCTGCTTCATATACCAACGTTACTAAGCAAGTAGTCGCTCGCTTCTTGAAGCACAACATCATATGCAGATATGGAGTGCCCAACCGCATCATCACTGACAATGGGTCGAATCTCAATAACAAAATGATGGACGAGTTGTGCGCCAGTTTTAAAATAGAACACCATAACTCAACACCATATAGACCCAAAATGAATGGAGTCGTAGAATCAGCCAATAAAAATATCAAGAAAATCATCCAGAAGATGGTGGTCACATACAAAGATTGGCACGAGATGTTACCCTTTGCACTACATGGCTACCGTACTTCAGTACGAACTTCAACAGGGGTAACTCCCTACTTGTTGGTTTATGGCATGGAGGCAGTTCTCCCAATAGAGGTCGAAATCCCTTCTCTGAGGGTTTTAATGGAAGCTCAACTTGATGAAGCCAAATGGGTAAAGACGAGGTTTGAGGAACTTAATCTCATTGAGGAAAAGCGCTTGACAACCATATGCCACGACCAACTTTATCAGAGGAGAATGAAGAGAGCCTTCGACAAAAGAGTGCATCCTAGGACATTCGCACAAGGAGACTTGGTACTCAAGAGGATCATGGCTATGTATAATGAATCTAGGGGCAAGTGGACGCCAAACTATGAAGGCCCATATGTGGTAACAGAAGCATTCTCTGGTGGTGCCCTAAAGCTCGCAACCATGGATGGGGAAGAATTACCTTATCCAGTGAATGCAGATTTGGTCAAATAATACTTTGCCTAAAAAAGTGGAATAATAAAGCCGCTAAGTCGAAAACCCGAAAGGGCGACTTAGGCAAAATTGGCTATCCCGGTGAACCGAAAACCCGAAAGGGCGATTCAGGCAAAAATTAGGGATAAAATAAGAATAGGCCCGCTGAGTTGAAAACCCGAAAGGGCGGCTCAGGCAAAAAAGGGCGTCCCGGTGGATTGAAAACCCGAAAGGGCGATCCAGGCAAAAGTTAGGGGCAAAATTCCAAGGCAAAGTATCCATTATGCATGATCACTCGACCCTAGTGCATAATCAAGAGTCATAATTGATCCGGCCATTTTTCTACGAAGCAAGGTGTTGAAGACTTCCAAAGCCATAGGGATTATAGCAGTGTCGAAACTCAAAGGAACTCTGATTTTTTGCCATTATGTTTTTCTTGCACTGTAATCACCTCATTAAGGGATTACATCTCTGTATACTCATCCATTCAAGGGACAAATCAATATAAAGAGAGATTTCTCAATTAAATTGTGCTTACTCTTTTACTTTATCCGATTGTTTGCAAATTAATTTTTATTTTGATAATTTGTGTTTGAAACTTCAGCTAAAAAATATGATGATAAAAAATAATAAAAATAAAATATAACTTTTGACAAGGTATGGAGCTTGTTTTGATGTTCGAAGATATTGGGGAAAATAGATGGTCTCCAAGAAAAATGTCAACAGGTAGAAGCCTTGAATTAGTCGTCAGCTGCCCAGGCTTGTCATCATGAAAAGCCTTGCCTTTCTAAAGGGTTTATATGAGGTGGTTCCCCCCAGCGTCGAGTTCAAGAACTAAACTGGGGCAATCAGTTCCCTCGGTCATCATGGAGTATCTAAATCCGGGATGTCGAATAGTCTAATCCTCTCACTATCCCCACAGAAAGCCCAATCTTTTGTTGGCAACTAAAAAAAAAGCCACTCCAGCTGGCGCCTTCAATTCACCCTAAAAGTCCAGTCTTCATTGGCAACTACTAAAAGTCCACCCTCGATGGCATCCTCATGAAACCAAAGTCCAAAACCGTTTGGCAACTACCAAATCCAGTCCCTGGTGGCATCCCCGGCAAGATTTTATCCTTAGCATACCTTTACGTTATCATAAGCACGACATGCAACATCATATCATAATCATAATCAAGCGTTAGCATATCCTTTGCATACGCATCTTACACTCCCTAGCAATTGCATTTTTTAGTTGCATATTGGGCATCATAAAGCATTGCATTGCATAGCAACATAGCTGGATCCAAGATCAGTTGGCAAACATCTTGGCCAGTCCTCCAGTGAAGTTGGCAGTAGTGAATCTGAAAAGAGTTGTTACTCCGCGAGTTCAGGGAATTCTAATCTCCAGCAAGTCATTTTTCAACCATGCAGTTGATAATGATAGTCCCCGGCGACTGTTGCTCTTATGGCTCCCCAAGCAGAGGTTATCTTAAAAGGTTTCTTGGAGATTTTCCCCTACAGAGTTTGGACAACGCTGTTCCTCTAATAGGAATTTTAGCTCAACTATTCCTCAGCAAGTTTTGTTCGAGATACTGCTTCGGTATCATCGAAGAGCCTTAATGGATAAGGTGCTGCTTCGACCACCGGAAGAATCTCAAGTTTTGTTCGAGGTACTGCTTCAGTATCATCGAAGAGCCTTAATGGATAAGGTGCTGCTTCGACCACCCGAAGAATCTCAAGTTTTGTTCGAGGTACTGCTTTGGTATCATCGAGGAACCTTAATGGATAAGGGACTGCTTTGACCACCCAAAGAATCTCAAGTTTTGTTCGAGATACTGCTTTGGTATCATCGAGGAGCCTTAATGGATAAGGTGATGCTTCGACCACCCGAAGAATCTCAAGTTTTGTTCGAGGTACTGCTTTGGTATCATCGAGGAGCCTTAATGGATAAGGAACTGCTTCGACCACCCGAAGAATCTCAAGATTTGATCAGAGATACTGCTTCGGTATCATCGAAGAGCCTTAATGGATAAGGTGCTGCTTCGACCACCCGAAGAATCTCAAGTTTTGTTCGAGATACTGCTTTGGTATCATCGAAGAGCCTTAATGGACAAGGTGCTGCTTCGAACACCCGAAGAATCTCAAGTTTTGTTCAAGATACTGCTTTGGTATCATCGAAGAGCCTTAATGGATAAGGTGCTGCTTCGACCACCCGAAGAATCTCAAGTTTTGTTCAAGATACTGTTTTGGTATCATCGAAGAGCCTTAATGGATAAGGTGCTGCTTCGACCACCCGAAGAATCTCAAGTTTTGTTCAAGATACTGCTTTGGTATCATCAAAGAATCTTATTGGATGAGAGGCTGCTTCGACTACCCGAAGAATCTCAAGTTTTGTTCGAGATACTGCTTTGGTATCATCGAAGAATCTTATCGGATAAGGTACTGCTTTGACTAACCGAAGAATCTCAAGTTTTGTTCGAGATACTGCTTTGGTATCATCGAGGAACCTTATTGGATAAGGTACTGCTCCGACCACCCAGAGAATGTCAGGCTATCTCGTTCATCTGTCTTGCATCCAGCTATCCCGTTCTAGTATCTCACTGCATTTTACTTGCTTGTCGGACAAATTTTGGGGTCTTTTTTGTATCTAATTGATTTCCACCCTACAAATGAACGCCATGCAACAATTCGTTCTCCCGGGTTTAAAACAATTAGATAGGGGCATCTGTCATACCCCAAATTTGTCCTACCCTATTAGGTCTCGTGATAAGCACTTTGTTGCTTCCTGACTCTTCTTAAGATAATCAGGCAACTCTTGGCCATGACTCTTCAAAGATTAAGACGCAGGGATTTAGTTTTTACTCTTTGTAATTAGAGGCTCCTGATAGCATGACGAATTCAAGTAGAGATAAAAGAAGCATGTTTTGCATCCTTGATATGATTGATTTCAAGTGGATTCCAAGTCCTATGGTTACTTGTTCTCAAGGCTTGATTCAAGTTATTGAGTTTACTTTTAGAATTTGCTTTGCCGGCCAGACTAATTGACAATTCCCCAGAGAGATAATTTTCAGGGAGAACATTTCAAGCCATGTTGGGATTAAGGTCATAGGCAGTTTTCTTGCCTAAAGAATAAAATCACATGGATGGCATAGGATGCTCATATTAACATCGGAGTGTTATAATCTTATGAAAGGTTGTTGCATTGGCCTGCAAAAGAAAGCCAAATGGACGAACTGGTGGAGCATGTGATAGATCCCAAAAGGTTACACAAATAGTCATGCTTGGACAAGGTATGTTGTGCTGAGAATGTGAGCAATACCGGTGGGTAATTTCAAATGGTGACAAGGTGTTGGTATAAAAGAAAACAAAACTAGAACTCATGCTTCATAACACGAAGTTATGTTCAAGAACGAGTCATTTTTTTAAGGAAGGCTACGTGACAATATGGCCTAGATTATTACTTTAAGTACTTTGCAATGGTGAGCCTTATTTTAAATTCACAAGTGGTGTTTGAAGGTGAGAAAATTACTTAGAAGGGGGGGGGGGGGAGGTTGAATAAGTAAGACTAAAAATCAGAGATTAGAACACAGATATTTTTATCCTGGTTCGTTGAAAACAACTACTCCAGTCCACCCTCTCAAGAGTGATTTGCCTTTCTCTGTCAAGGACTTAATCCACTATTTTAATCAAACAGATTACAAATAGCAACACCTAAGAACAACCGTTCTTAGTATTCTCAAGAGCAACTGATCCCAACTGGATCCTCTTAAGGAAAACCTTTTACAAACAAAGTAAAACTTTTACAAGAGTAAGAATGCTTCTAATAAGCTGTTATCACAACAGTGATATTTCTCTTAAGTTAAGAATAAAGATAAAGCAAAGTAATATGTTTAAGAGCTTTGAAAGGTTTGCTTTGAGTAGAGATTTTTCTAGAGATTCGATGCTGAAGAAGATGGAGTGAACTTCTTTATATAGGCACTAAGATCCAAGAAGTCTTGTTACGTTGAAGGCTGTGCTGAAAAGCCTAGAGCCTTTTGTCTTCACATTGGAGGCTGTGCTGAAACAGGCCTGATGCTTTTTGTCTTCACTTGCAGAATACTTTCCTCAGAATGGAATGCACAGATAAAACCTTTTTGTCTGTGTCCTTGTGTCTAGCACAAAATAGGAAAGAGCTGTTGAGAAAAACCAACGTACATATTTAAATCTTCTTCAAAGTAAGTTCAGCTTTCAACATTAGAATCTGAATCTTCAGAGTCTTCAGACCAAGGATCATCTGGATCTTCAGAGTCTTGAATGTTCTTCAGATTGAGCTGAGTCAGAGTAGGTGCAGCTTGTGTGCTTGAGCGTGTAAATCTCTCAGAGCAGAGTCTTCTAAGCTTTAGAGGCTCCTTCTTCAGAATCTTCAAGAGACAGTGCTCAGAATCTTCTGGGAGCAGTGTTCAGATCTTTACTTAAGATGCTCTTGAACTTATGAAGCCTTTCATAAGAACAATGTTCAGATGCAATTTTGCTTTCTTGAGATAATTTTCTTTCAGTGCCTGTAGCAAACAATCTAGAACACGTTTAGAGTATATAATTCTAAAATACAAAATTTATAATTGTTATCATCAAAACATAGAGATATAACCAAGACACAATCTGTGCTCTTACAATCTCCCCCTTTTTGATGATGACAAAACATGAGAAAATTTTGTTCAATAAAGAGTAAGAATAGAAACTCCCCCTGAGATAAACAATCTCCCCCTGAAATAAATACTACAATAGAATAGAATACTTCCCTTTCTGATTTAGTATATTTCAGATTCAGAGCCTGATGAAAGAGTTCAGAGTCAAAACTTGATGCCAGATACATATGACTTTCTTCAGTCAGAACGTCTGGTTATCATCTTGCATGAATTCTATTTCAGAATAAATGTATCAGAGTAAGATATCAGAGTTATCAGAGTTGATTGAATACTCAGATTTTCTTTAGAGGATCAGGTTCTGGTTGATACAGTCTCAGGGTAACTTCAAAGAATTATGTCAGATATATCAATGTAATCTGAAAGACTTAAATTCAAATAAGTTAATAAAATGTCTGAATTTTAGTTTTGGTAATTGCTTATAGGTTGAACACTCAGTTTCTCTTTTTCTCCCCCTTTTTGTCATAATCAAAAAGATCTTCAAAGACAGAAAGATATAGAAGAGAAGAAGCAAATAGGAGCAAAACATGTTAACATGCAATTAAAAAACAAACCAAAGTTCACAGACAAACAGGCAGAGGCCAAAAACACATAACACAATAAAAGTAACCAACCATCAAAACTCAGTTCATGTGCAAAACAACAAATAAAACTAGGTCTGGCGAGAGGCAATGAGGGTCAGAAGCTCTGTCATCTTGGCAGCTGACTCTTCTTGCTTAGACATCCAGGTCTTGATTTCATCAGTTGTTTTCTCTTGCTTGATCATCCAGTCCTTTATATCCTTCACATCATTCACAAGTTCTGAAACCACAGATGAAGACGGAGCAGATGCAGTAGCAGCAGGGTTCCCTTCAGTTTGGTTTTCAACAGAAGCTTGTTCAACCATTTCAAATTCAGGAACAATTGGAGGAGAAGCTTCCAAAAGTAACACAGGAGGAGGAGGAGGCATGTTCATCAGTGTCACCTTTATTAACTCAGCAAATTTAGTCTTAGCAAGCTTAGAGCATTTTGCTCTAACTTTTAGGGCAGCTTTGTTAAACATCCAGATGAAGCGCTTCCAAGCAGTATTCGAAACATTTGGATCCAAACTAGACAAACATACAGCCTTAACACGATCATATTCAGAATCTAACTCCTTTTTGAAAATATCAAACATAGCATTAATACAAGATCCTAAATCTGACTGTTCATTCTGACCAGAGGAAAAAGGATTAGGGGTGTTAGCAGGAGTAGGTTCAGATGGTTGTGGTTGAGGTGTGGGTGGTTGAGATGTGTGGATGACAGATTGAGGGAGTTCAGCTGAATGAGGCAAAGTTTGATTCTCAGATGGGTTAGTTTCAGGTGGATGTGGAGTGGTTTGGTTTTCAGGTGTTTGAGTGTCAGATGGTTGTGCAACAGATGGTTGTTGAGATGGATAGTTTGGTGGGGTATGAAACAAAGCAATGTTAAGATGTTTCTTCATAACACTCTCAGAGCGAGCTTGTTTGAGTGATTCTGAATCACAGTCAGATGAATCAGATGAATCAGAAGATTCATCTGAGTGAACAGATGTAGAAGAAATTTCAATAGTTTGGTTGAGGGGTGGAATATCAAGAATATTGTCAGAAAGATTTGGATCTTCTGAGGGAATTGTTTGTTCAGAGTGTTCAGTTTGAACAGTCTCTGGCTGATTTTGTTCTGAAATAATTGTTTCTGGTTGGAGAGTCTCTAAGTGTGGATTCTCTAGTTGCGACAAAGTTGGTTGTGGAGTTGCTGTTGGAGAATTTTCTGGTTGAGTTGGTTCTGGTGGAGTTATTGTTGGAGAGTTTTCTGATAAAATTGGTTCTGGTGGTGGAATTTCTGTTTGAATAGTTTGAGGTTGTGGGTCAGATGGAATTGGTGCTGGAGATGATTGTAAATTTACTGGTTCAGAGGATAGTGGTTCAGATGAGATATTGACAGACTTTTTAGATTTTGAAGTTCTTGGAATGAGGCTTGGAGAAAGTTGTGGTGAAGATAATGGTGAATGAACAGTAGGAGTAGGATCAGAAGCTAATACCTGTTGAATGGTGTCTCTGATTTCTTCCAGAGTAGCTTCTCTAGGACTGCTTCTAGCCTTCTTTCCTTCTTTCCTCTTCTTTCTTGACGCTTCAGGTGCTTTTCTCTTCTTCTGGACGGATTCTTCGTCAGTCTTCCTCTTACTGCGCCTTTCCTTCATCTGATTAGGCAATTCTTCTCCAGGCTTCTGAACGAGATTGGCTGGTAAAGGGATTCCTTCCTTTAGACATTCAGTAATGTACAGCCAGACAAATTCCTTAGGTTCATCTATACTGAATAGTGGAAAATCTTCCACAGGAATTCTTCTACCTTGAATCTCGTCAGAGTTGATCTTCCTGAGTTGTCCTTTCAATTCTGAGATGATTTTCATCCTCTTCAGATTGAGTCCATTAATTTCAGAGCCAATGATGTGAGTCAGATCTTCTGTAATCTTCGCATCAGTCAGATGTTGTACCAGCTTGTTCTCAATAAGTATATCAGAAATCAACCTTCCCAGGGGTATCCACGTCCTCACTTTACCAGCTTTCGCCCTTACTTCCTCTCTGGTTTCTTTGACATGAGTTAGTAAATGGCTGAAGATGAGATACGGTAGATCCACTTTGACATTTTTGCTAATGCAGTACATAAAATACAGATGTTCCGAACTCACATAATCTGGTGAGTTGGAAGGTTTTCTGTGAAAAAACGTACTCATAAAGATTTTCGCCCAGATCCTATAAATGGGTTTTAAATCTTTAACCTTACTTGACGGCAAACCATCAATAGTAACTTCTTCATAAACCCTAGCCATATCGATGCGAGAAGAAGCAAGATTTGAAACACCATCAGACTCAGTATAGCTAAACAGTTGTCTGATCAGGTTTTCAGTGATGACTATCTCCACTCCAAGAACCGAGGAATGTATAAACTTGGGACCAGCGCTTGCATGTATCCAAAATTCCTTTACCAGTGTTGGAAAAACAGGACCCATTAGCCTTTCAAAATATTTTTCCCATCCTTGAGCTTTAATGGCAGAAATGAGATCAAACCCATTTTCCTTTAAAGAGTCAAGGTCAATGAAGCTTTCACAGAGCACCTCTAGATCAGCCACTGGAGTGAATAAGGTTCGTTCAGGTTCTTTGTACATTATAGTCTTGTTAGGTTTTGCAGCAGTGTTTGAAGTAGACGCCATTGAAGAAGAAGAATACCTTGGTTTCGGTTTAGGGTTTTGGAAGAGATTGAAAAGAAAGCAGAAACGCATGAATGAAGTGAATGTGGAAAGTGTGATAATAGTGTGATAGGTGATATATATAGAAAACCAAAAATCAAGCATAGGGCACACAAAAGACACTTACGCACGTTTGGACAGCATTTAATAAAAAGTAATCATTTCACATTAAATTATGACAGCTGGGGGGAAAAACAAGAAAAGTGAGATTTTCAAAGCATTACCTCAAACATCAATTCAGTTGAGCACTCAATCTTTTCAGATATTGAATGACACGTGTTTGCTTTGTTGGCTCATCTGATGTCTCTCAAGAAATGAAACGTTTCCAACTTTCAGATCTTCTGAGCTTGTTAGTCCAGAGTTTTACCCAAAACGAAATAATTGAATAAATATAAATGAACGAATAGACAGATGAAATACTTTAGATTATTAAACATTTTGCATCTGAGAGGTTGCCTCTGAGAAATATTACTCTGGACATAAATCCATACAAATATTTTTCAGAATGAACTTAAATCTATCTTCAGCAAGGGGTTTTGTGAAAATGTCAGCCCATTGATGATCTGTATCAACAAAGGCTAAGTTAATTACACCCTTCTGAACATAGTCTCTGATGAAGTGATGTTTAATTTCTATATGTTTTGCCTTAGAATGCAAGATTGGATTTTTTGACAAACATATAGCAGAAGTATTATCACAGAAGATAGAAAGATTACTCTCATAGATTTGATAATCTTCTAATTGACTCTTCATCCAGAGCATCTGAGTACAACATCCAGCAGCAGCAATGTATTCTGCCTCTGTAGTTGATAGTGCAATGGTAGGTTGCTTCTTGCTGTACCATGAGATCAGATGACTTCTAAGAAACTGACAGCTTCCAGAAGTGCTTTTACGTTCAACTCTGTCTCCAGCATAGTCAGCATCACAGAATCCAACTAATGAAAATTCATCAGATCTTCTGTAACACAAACCCATGTTAGCAGTACCTTTCAGATACCTCAGAATCCTCTTAACAGCTGTTAAGTGTGATTCTCTAGGATCTGATTGGAATCTAGCACATAAGCAGACACTAAACAGAATATCTGGTCTAGAAGCAGTCAAGTATAGAAGAGATCCTATCATACCTCTGTAGAGTTTTTGATCTACCTTCTTACTTACCTCTTCCTTACCTAGAGTGCTTGTAGGATGCATTGGAGTCTTTGCCATTTTACTATCAACCATGTTGAACTTCTTCAGAAGCTCTTTAATATATTTGGTTTGATGTATGTAGGTGCATTCTGGAGTCTGATTGACTTGGATTCCCAAAAAGAATCTCAATTCTCCCATCATGCTCATTTCAAATTCTTCCTGCATACATTTAGCAAACTCCTTTCCAAGCGTAATATTTGTTGATCCAAAAATAATGTCATCTACATAAATCTGACAAATCAACAGATCTTTCTTAACAGATTTACAGAATAAAGTTGTATCCACTTTTCCTCTGATAAAATTTTTCTTCAGAAGAAAGCTGCTCAACCTCTCATACCAAGCTCTGGGAGCTTGTTTTAATCCATAAAGTGATTTCTTTAATTTGAAAACATGATCTGGAAAGTTTTCACTTTCAAAACCAGGAGGTTGGTGGACATATACTTCTTCTTCTATAATACCATTAAGAAAAGCACTTTTAACATCCATCTGATACAGAGTGATGTTATTCTGTGCAGCAAATGAAATAAGAAGACGAATAGATTCTAACCTTGCCACTGGAGCATATGTCTCAGTGTAATCAATACCTTCTTGTTGACTATATCCTTGAGCAACCAGCCTTGCTTTATTCCTTTCTACTTCTCCCTTTTCATTCAGCTTATTCCTGAAGACCCATTTTGTTCCAATGACATTGAATCCTTTAGGTCTAGGAACCAGATCCCAAACTTCATTTCTGGCGAATTGATTCAGCTCTTCTTGCATAGCTATAATCCATTCATTATCTTCCAGAGCCTCATCTACAGATGTTGGTTCTATCATTGACACTAAGCCAAATAAGGATGATTCAGAAGTTCTGAGAAATGATCTTGTCCTTATGGGATCATCTTTCTTTCCAATTATCACATCTTCTGGATGAGAAGCTTTGATTCTGGAAGAAGATCCTCTGACGGTTGGTCTTTCAGAAATATGCAGGTTGTTTAGTTGGGAGGTCAAAGGTGTAGCATCTTGGGTTGCGTCAGATTCTTTGTTCTTTGCCTTTTCTGCCTCTGAGCCTTCAGAGTCTGTGAGAATCACTTCTCTATCTGCAGAACTTTCAAACTGCTTTGGCTTTTTAGAGCCAAGCTTATCATCAAATCTGACATGAATAGATTCTTCCACAATCTGTGTTTCAGTATTGAATACTCTGTAGCCTTTAGAGCGTTCAGAATAACCAAGCATGAAACACTTCTGTGCTTTGGAATCAAACTTGTTCAGATTATCTTTAGTATTAAGCATATAACAAATACATCCAAAAGGATGAAAATAAGCAATGTTAGGCTTTCTGTTTCTCCACAATTCATAGGGAGTCTTTTTCAGAAGAGGTCTTACAGACACTCTGTTCTGAATATAACAAGCTGTGTTAATTGCTTCTGCCCAGAAATATTTTGCCAGATTTGTCTCATTGATCATGGTTCTGGCCATTTCTTGCAATGTTCTATTTTTCCTCTCTACAACTCCATTTTGTTGTGGAGTTCTAGGACAGGAGAAATCATGTGCAATGCCTTTTTCAGAAAAATATTTTTCAAAATGTTTATTTTCAAATTCTCCACCATGATCACTTCTGACTTTTATAATTTTACAATCTTTTTCAGTCTGTACTTGATTGCAGAAGTCAAAGAACACAGAATGAGACTCGTCCTTGTGTTTTAGAAACTTTACCCATGTCCATCTGCTGTAGTCATCTACAATGACTAACCCATACTTCTTGCCTCTGATGGATGCAGTTTTCACTGGTCCAAACAGATCAATGTGAAGTAATTCCAATGGTCTGGAGGTAGAAACAACATTTTTTGATTTAAAATGAGATTTTGAAAATTTACCTCTTTGACATGCTTCACACAGAGCATCTGAGTTGAACTTCAACTTAGGAAGTCCTCTGACCAGATTGAGTTTATTAATCTGAGATATACGTCTCATATTAATATGCCCCAATCTTCTATGCCAGACCCATTGCTCATCATTCACAGATAAAAGGCATTTTACATTTTGAAATTTAAGTTCTGAAAGGTTAATTTTAAAAATGTTGTGTTTCCTCTTTCCATTGAATAGGATAGAACCATCCTTTTGACATACAGCTTTGCAACATTTTTGATTGAAGATAATATCATAACCATTGTCACTTAATTGACTTATGGACAATAGATTATGTTTCAATCCTTCAACTAACAGAACATTAGAAATAGAGGGTAGGTTGCCATTACCTATAGTTCCAGAGCCAATGATCTTGCCCTTCTGGTTCCCTCCAAATTTCACGTCCCCTCCAGATCTAAGTTCCAGACTTTGGAACATAGACCTTTCTCCCGTCATGTGTCGTGAGCATCCAGAGTCCAGGTACCATGATTGGTGTCCTGACTTTGCTGCTAAGGACATCTGCAACAGGGATTATTTTGTCTTTAGGTACCCAGATCTTCTTGGGTCCTTTAGGGTTAGTTGCCTTGTAGGTTTGTCTAAACTTTTGTTTTTCAACATAGTTTTTGTTTAGACTTGCCTTAGATCTAAACACATGAGTATTCTTTTCAGAGCTCGTGTGTTTAATATCATTTAAATGACCAAATTTAAAATTAGAGTATAAAGGAGTTATCTTAATGATCAGATCATCTACAGGTATTGGTCTTACATCTTTTTCAAGAGAAGAAGATTGAAATCCAATTCCCTTTCTTTTATTCCTAATAACTCCATAGATCATAGAAGCCATCTTGCTTCTGTCTATGCTTTTAGTGAGGAACCTCTGAAAACTAGAGTCATATTTTTCCAAAATATTTTCAGATGACTTAGCTTCAGAGTCAGATTCTTGTTGAGCAATTTCCAAATCATTTTTTATTTTTAAATTTATTTCTCTCTGCTCAACAAGTTCTGTTTTCAGATTATCAATCTCAGATTCAAGATTGCTTTTCAGCTTCTTGTTCTTGAGTTTGATATTATTGTAGCTTTTCAAAACTTCAGATAACACCTTTATAAGTTCATCTTTGGTAAGTTTGGACATTACCTCTTCAGCGTCAGAGTCAGAGTCTGACTCAGATTCAGATGATAATTCTTCATTCTGATCTTCTATTCCAGCCATTAATGCCATGTTGGCACACTCTTCTTCTGCTTCAGATTCAGATTCAGATTCATCTGAATCATCCCAAGTTGCCATAAGAAGCTTCTTCTTTTTATCAAACTTTCTCTTGGGTTTCTCCTTGAGAAGTTTGGGGCAGTCATTTTTGTAGTGCCCAGGTTCCTTGCATTCATAGCATGTGACCTCTTTCTTTCCAGATCTTCTGTGTCCAGAAGATTCCTTCCTGTGGTCAGCTTTTCTGAAGTTGTTAAACTTCCTTCCCTTGTGCTTCCAGAGCTTGTTGATTCTTCTGGAAAGCATGGACAGTTCATCTTCTTCTTCAGAAGACGATTCTTCAGAACTTTCTTCTTTTACCTGCAAGGCTTTAACAGGTTTGTTAGATTTTAAAGCTATAGATTTACCTTTATCTTTCTTCTGGGGTTCATCTTCCTCCAGCTCTATTTCATGACTTCTCAAAGAACTGATAAGTTCTTCTAAGGAGATCTTGTTCAGATCTTTTGCCATCTTTAATGCAGTCACCATTGGTCTCCATCTGGTGGGAAGACTTCTGATGATCTTCTTGACATGATCTGACGTTGAGTAGCCCTTATCCAGAACTTTCAGACCAGCAGTAAGAATCTGAAATCTAGAAAACATAGTTTCAACATTTTCAGGCTCTTCCATTTTGAATGCCTCATACTTCTGTATGAGCGCCAGCGCCTTGGTCTCTTTAACCTGAGAATTTCCTTCATGAGTCATTTTGAGTGACTCAAACATGTCATGAGCAGTATCTCTGTTTGTAATCTTCTCATACTCAGTATGAGAGATTGCATTAAGCAATATAGTTCTGGCTTTGTGGTGATTCTTGAAATCTCTTTTCTGTACTTCAGTCATTGACTTTCTATCAATCTTTTTGCCATCCTCATCAGTAGGATGTTTATATCCATCAATGAACATATCCCAAAGATCAGCATCATACCCGAGGAAAAAACTTTCTATTCTATCTTTCCAATAGTCAAATTTTTCCCCATCAAACATGGGTGGCTTGGTACTGATCCTATCTCCTTCATATTTGTTGTTGCAAGTTGATGTAGATGTTTCCATAATGGCAACAATACAAATATCAAAGTATCTTTCTCACTGGATCTTTAACTGTCACGGTTAAGTGGAGCACACGCAGAACCGGAGCTCTGATGCCAACTGAAGGTGAGAAAATTACTTAGAAGGGGGGGTTGAATAAGTAAGACTAAAAATCAGAGATTAGAACACAGATATTTTTATCCTGGTTCGTTGAAAACAACTACTCCAGTCCACCCTCTCAAGAGTGATTTGCCTTTCTCTGTCAAGGACTTAATCCACTATTTTAATCAAACAGATTACAAATAGCAACACCTAAGAACAACCGTTCTTAGTCTTCTCAAGAGCAACTGATCCCAACTGGATCCTCTTAAGGAAAACCTTTTACAAACAAAGTAAAACTTTTACAAGAGTAAGAATGCTTCTAATAAGCTGTTATCACAACAGTGATATTTCTCTTAAGTTAAGAATAAAGATAAAGCAAAGTAATATGTTTAAGAGCTTTGAAAGGTTTGCTTTGAGTAGAGATTTTTCTAGAGATTCGATGCTGAAGAAGATGGAGTAGACTTCTTTATATAGGCACTAAGATCCAAGAAGTCTTGTTACGTTGAAGGCTGTGCTGAAAAGCCTAGAGCCTTTTGTCTTCACATTGGAGGCTGTGCTGAAACAGGCCTGATGCTTTTTGTCTTCACTTGCAGAATACTTTCCTCAGAATGGAATGCACAGATAAAACCTTTTTGTCTGTGTCCTTGTGTCTAGCACAAAATAGGAAAGAGCTGTTGAGAAAAACCAACGTACATATTTAAATCTTCTTCAAAGTAAGTTCAGCTTTCAACATTAGAATCTGAATCTTCAGAGTCTTCAGACCAAGGATCATCTGGATCTTCAGAGTCTTGAATGTTCTTCAGATTGAGCTGAGTCAGAGTATGTGCAGCTTGTGTGCTTGAGCGTGTAAATCTCTCAGAGCAGAGTCTTCTAAGCTTTAGAGGCTCCTTCTTCAGAATCTTCAAGAGACAGTGCTCAGAATCTTCTGGGAGCAGTGTTCAGATCTTTACTTAAGATGCTCTTGAACTTATGAAGCCTTTCATAAGAACAATGTTCAGATGCGATTTTGCTTTCTTGAGATAATTTTCTTTCAGTGCCTGTAGCAAACAATCTAGAACACGTTTAGAGTATATAATTCTTAAATACAAAATTTATAATTGTTATCATCAAAACATAGAGATATAACCAAGACACAATTTGTGCTCTTACAGTGTTAATTTGAGAAATTCAAAGTTCTTGTCCATGAAGATTCAAGTGCATTCACCTAATGACAAGATAAGGGGGTTAATTTCAAAGGCAAGAGAAATTGATCATTAAATCCAAAGATGTTTATGACGAACCAAAGTGTTACAGTAGCTTGAGTCTAAATTTGTAATATTAATAACTCTATTTGTTACAAAATCAAGATGACAGTGGAGTTTTACAATGGCGACATAATTACATCGACAATTGCGGTATTCTCGTACCAAATCCATCATACAAAGTCAGCTCCATCTTCATGAGCCATGAATTGTTTGATGCCATACAGTTGTGTCTTCATCATCTCCATAACAGCTCACAGTGATAAGTTTCCACGCCATGCCGGTTCGCCTTAGGTCTCACCGCCAAAACTTTGAATTGGAGCTAACCCCTTTGTTATCATGGGCGATACTCCTTCCTAATGACACTTCAAACTTGAACTGGTGCACATGAAAAAGAACAATACAGATTAGTGTACCAGAAGGTAATATTGCGTAAGACGAAACAAAAGCTACAAAACACAATAGCATAAAACAAGTCATGCTGATACATAATGAAAATAAGATGCAGTTCATTCATGTGGCGAGGAACTTCAAAGTTTGGGATCTTAGCGCATGTTCAATGGCATTTCAGGCTGCTCTTGTCAAAGATCCAAGTGTTTCTGTTAACCGTGTGATCTGGAGTCCGGATGGTGCTTTATTTGGAATTGCATACTCAAGACACATTGTTCAGATATACTCTTACCACAGCGGTGATGAAATTCGGTAGCACTTAGAGATTGATGCTCACGCCGGAGGAGTAAATGATCTAGCATTTTCCCACCCAAAAAAGCAACTGTGTGTGATAACTTGCGGTGATGATAAGACCATTAAGGTGTGGGATGCTGCTTCGGGAACAAAGCAATATACGTTTGAAGGTCACGATGCTCCGGTCTATTCTGTCTGTCCGCATTATAAAGAAAACATCCAGTTCATCTTTTCAACAAGCGCTAGATGGAAAAATAAAAACATGCCTGCACCACAATATTGGAACCCATATCAGTTCCATGATGGAAGGAACAAACAAAAGAAAAATGTTCCAAATCCCATAAAATCAGCGGCATACCTTCACGCAATCCTGGACCCCGATGTTGGAATTCCCGTAAATGTCGCAAACCGTTACCATTCCGCAACAACAAAAGTGGACCTGCAAAACAGCCAGACAGAAAACGCGAAAGAAACCGTATACACACCAGAGAAAACAAAGAAAGTTCCACGTTACCGCACCTTCAAACCTGACACACAATAAAAAAAAGATTCATCAAACTGTAGGTAATGAGTTACAAAATTGTTGAAATATAAAGATCACAATGAAACTTTATCCTAAGGTGCTTACCAGAGTGCCAGACGGCGATTGTATTCTCAGCATTGTGGCGAAGTTCTCGGCGGTTGTATGTTTCAACAAGTTCATCAATATGAGCAAAAGCCGCCGCAATAGCGTCATTGGTCTTTCTCCTCATCATTTCAAACCATTGTTACATACATGAATAAGAATAGAAAAACAGGTTATTGAACTAGAGGGTGAATCTATTGATGTTGATGCTCTAGACGTGTTTTGATCATGATCCTGATTTGTATACTAAGATGGTTAGGTACCCTCTGCAGGTGTTGGCCATTTTTGACATGGTTTGATGAACATGGTGACCAGAATGAAACCAATGTTCGAGAAGCATGTTCAGACTCGAATTTTTAATCTCAAAACCTCAACTTCAACCAATCTTCCATCTTGCTCATCATCCCCCAAAATCAACTTTATTATCTTCCCCAATTTACACCAAACCAACCTCATCTATCTCACATCATCATCTTCACTCAAACTACCTCTGATTTGAAACAACTCCACCATTAACAAACCACCTCAAATCCTCTTTCAAACCTCATCAACTTCATATACACTTAGCCATTAATCAAGCACACCATTATTCACACACAAATTCTCTTCGATATGAAAAACTTGCAAACAGTAACAAAATCAATGGTGTAGCTATATGGAGATTCCAGTTTTCAATTCTGTGCGAGAATACTGGTTCAAAAGACGCAAAGATTGGTGCTGGTGCAGATATGTTGCTGTGATTCCTATGTGACGGCTTGAGAGGCGAAGTGAATATGATTTGCCCTGTTACTCTAAACTTCAACAACTCTTATGCCAACACCAAAAGTTCTAGATCTGTGACGGCAATAAACAAGTCGCACCAACTTGGGAGCCTATGAGGTAACTGTCCTTCAAACCCATCAAACTTACCGGTAACCTCTCTCCTTCCGTTTTCATATCTGTTTTCACCTTCAGCAAGTCAGCAGCCCTCATCCGTCTTCATGTTACTCATAAACCATACGCAAACTCAATAAGTAAACACCTGCACACAAAACCAGTACAATCACAATGCTAAATCACTTGTGAACTCTCACCTTCTCTTCAACTCCATTCAAGGAATCTTCAACTCACTCTCCATCACAACTGTAAACTATCTTCAAACACCAAACAAACTTCAACAAACCATCTCACCAACTCGGTTTCTGGCCATCTTCTTCATTCAACATTAACTGCTTCAAAAAAAACACCATATCCATCAACACTTCAATAACCTTCAAACCACCATTGATATTTTGTCATCACAACGTAAACAGACCCAAAACCTTCAAACAACAAATGCCTTGAATCTTCAAACTGAGATTCAAACTCCCAACTCCATAACCGACATGAACAACAACATGAAACCCAGGAAAAATCTCAGCAACCACACATCTTCTGAAACTCATACCCTGTTTCACAAACCACGTTTTCTGACCCCTATGTTCATAACAAAACAGCAATCCAAGTGACATAAACCCGCAGCAACCCAACGACATGCTCTCCCATTTCCAAATCTTCAAACCGACATCCTCTTACTCTCCTCCATCAAGCTCAACCGTAAACAAAAATCTGTAAAAATCTCTTCCTCACTCTTGATACACACTAGCCGTTTTCAAATTCACAACCATAAGCTCAAATCATCATTAGCCAACAGTATCCATCATTTCCACTCAACAATGTCAATAACATTATGGAATAGAAGGAGAAGAAACATTTTGGTTTAACACTTTCATTAAGCAGATGGTAGGCGAAATTAGGGAGCGATGAAAATACGACATTATCGTCACTCGAACTGAACCACAACCGTCATCTACCATCTCACTACACCATCCCATCTTCATCCATTCAAAATCCCTCAAACCACCCAGAAAACCACACTTCAACTTCGCTCTAACCACCATTTCTTTTTCCATTAATTTCAAACAGAACTCGCCAGAAAAATTCTGAACCTCATCTCGAACACCAAAACCCCAGCTCACCACTTTCAAACTACCATTAACGCAAAGCTTTCATTTCTGAACCACAACTCATCACCCTGCTCAAATTTACAAAAAAGTTGTCTATGGGAAAATGCCCGAATCACTTTACAAAGTAAATGATCTAGAGGTTAAGAAGTTTGTAGAGAAATGCTTGGCAACTGTATCCCTTAGGCTTTCAGCTAGGGAACTCTTAGATGACCCTTTTCTCCAAATTGATGATTATGGATCTGACTTGAAAGAGTTTCAGTATCAAAGAGTTTCAAGTGCAAGTTCCTGTCTCAACTGTGCTGCAAACAATACCTTAGTTGATTATGTCTTATAGAATAATCCATGTGCCAAGAATCTTCATTTTTTCCGTTGTTCTAAAAACGGATGCGCTGCTGTTCACGGAAGATTCGAGGAGATCACATACCAATATGAAGGGTATGCAAACACTGCTACAGAAGGTGAACCACCAAGTCAATCCAATGGCATTCATTACACAGATATTTGTGGTCAGCGAGAGGAACAAGAAGCAAATCATGAAGAATTGAGAGACACTCATTGCGACAAATCTCACGAGAAACCTAAACTATCACTCATAAAGGAGGATGAAGAGGAGAATAGTGACCAAATTTATCTTAATACCAAAAAGCCTCCTTCTAGCCCTGCAGCATCAGAATGATTCTTGGACTATGAAAATGATATAAGGCATGAACTACGATGGCTCAAAGCAAAGTACCAAATGCATTTAAGAGAGCTTAGAGGCCATCAACTAGGTATTGATGCTGCTGCAAAGTGCAACACTTTGGATGACCAAATTATTCCAAGTATTGCTTGTGATACAAGTCAGCCTAGCAATTCTCAACAAATGGTCACGGCCAAGGATTTCTTTGCAGGAGCATTGCTTCCAAACTCTTTTCAAAGGCCAACCTCGCCTTCCATGTTGTGTCGCTGTCATACTCTTTTGGGCAAGGCTTTCGAAACCACCATAAACCCAGCTACCTAAATCAACACGAATCCCGGACAACCTCTTCAGGTGATCAAGAACCTGAGAATTTGTGATGACTGTCATGCTGTTATCAAAATTATAAGCAGAATAGAAGACATAGAAATTTTCGTAAGAGACACAAACCGTTTTCACCATTTCAAAGACGGCGATTGCTCTTGTGGAGATTTCTGGTAAAACTGCTCATGGCTCTTACCGGTGGATCAGAAAACAGACTGATTAATCAAGAATGCTTGTCTTAATAATGCTCTGATTAATGCTTTGAGTTAATCACCTTAACAACAAGGATCTCTTGGGCTATGCTTCTGATTTTCAGTCTTCAATGTGATGAGGAGAGCGTGTTAAAAGTCCCACATTAGATGTGCTTCTAAGCCAGTTTTATAGGATTGAACAAGGCCTAATTCAAATTTTTAGAACTAGAATCAAAGACTTCAATTTGAGAAGGTCTGGAGCAATTGTCGTCTGGATATCTGAACAATTTTGCTGAATTTTATTAGCTCCAGAACTTCCGATCAATCCATGGTCCTTGCATTCCTCCTTGTCGTGTTACATCCAAGCCTTTTCTTAAGCAAAAGAGCTCACATCAAGTGTACACCTGAAAAAAAAACATGCACATGAAATAAAGAATCCACATAAGAGTATGGCACGGTTGGAATACGAGTTAGGCAAAGCAATACAAATTCAAATGACTCAAAATCCAACTGAGTCACGTTCAGCCATATTGTTTAATTAAATCAGAATTTTAAGTATGCACCTAGTTTTAATCAGAACAACAGAACAATGAGAAATTGGGACCACACACTTAATTTGTAAAAATGGCAAAAACATCAGTGACAGAAAACTCAGAACAGGTTTAAACATCAAAACAGATAAAAACAAATTTGTAGCAGGCAAAACCTAAACGTAGCAGCACAGGGATTTCTGAAGCCCTACAAAGCAAGTCAAGTAACCCTAATTCTTGGGGATATAAGTAGAGGGGGATTTCAGAGGAGGAAGGGGGCGAAAAAATTGAAAGAAAAACCCTAAAAGTATTTTCATACAAAATCCCAAAATTATCTCAGGAGTATTGAACTACAAACTCGTCATAAAGCAAAGAAGCTGAAGGGATCAAAAACAAGTACCTGGGATCACATTGAAGCTCTTCGAGAAAGAATCTTCAAGAGGTAGCATTTTCTTAAATCTCGTTTCGCTTCAAACATGATTTTCCTTTATTGATGTTTGTGTTGTTGGACGTTCCATGACTTGATTTTGTTGGTCTGTGCGGTTTTGATTTATTTGAAGAACTAGGGTTTCAGTTTTGAATGGCTTAGATTCGAGAGTTTGACTGAGTTTTAGGGGAATCCAAGCTCGGTTTTGTTTTGGGGATGTGTTGTTAGTTAGTGTTCATGTAGGATTGTTGGGGTTTTGTAGTGGTAAACCGGCGAAGGACGGCGCTGGCCACCGTCTTCTTCGACGTAGGTGGTGAGCCGATGCTTTAAACGAGGATCTGAGAATAAGAAAACGAGGTTAGAGCGAAATGAGAGGGAAACTATTTTTCTGTTTTTTTTTATCTTTCTTCTCGCGGCCGTGTGGCTGGCTACGCCGGTGACAAGTGTCACCGGCCTGGATTCTTCAAGACTCCCGTGAGGTCCCCCTGTCAAATGCATACTGTTTTATTTTATTTTTTTATTAACCTGTTTTTTTAGTTTAAATATTTTCAAAAAAAGAGACTAGAGAACTTCAAAAACAGTTATTTATTTTTATGTTAAAAATTTCTGAACTTTTATCAATTTAATTAATTTTTATTAAAATATTTTTACTTAATTAAAAATTAATTTGCTTAATGATTAAATAATTAGTTTAAATTTGATGAATTGTTTTTAGATTGGCACTTTCTTTTAAATTCTAGGACAATATAAAATATTTTATTTTAATGTAATAATTATCTTAATGATTTGTTTTTTTCTTTAATTCTAAAATAATCTAAAAAAATCAATTTACTTTCTTTTCTTTTACTAATCTTAGATAATTAGGATTTAATTAAGTTAACATGCCTTGATTAACATATCCCCATTTTATTTAATTTATGACTTTGTGTGTGATGTTTGTACATGCTTTAATATTAGACCTCGGTTACATTTATGTTATTCACATGCTCAAACCAATTATTTTCAAACTAATATCTTGACTTAATGTCAAGCCCATTTTCATATACCATTGTAAGCCGATTGTTTTTACGATCGCCATCGACCTAATAGCCTCCTCTTGGGCTTTATACAACGATATTTGCCACAAACTTCACACGTAACATTAAAATCTAATTCTTTTCCAAACTTGATCCAACATCAAGTATCTTAAAACAAATGTAATTAATCATAAACTCTCATTAACACTTAATCTTATCAAATCCTCCTCTCCTTGTAAGTCGAGTGCTTTGGCCTCGCCATTAACCTTACCCTATCCCATAGGACCTCCTATCCATTAGTTCAATCGTGCTCGTTCCAACACGCAAATTTCAAACCTTGATTCATATCAAGCAATTTTCTTTAAAGTCAAACTAAAATACTCGATAACTATTTAAACACGATTTCAATATTAGATGAAAAAGAGAGAGTCCCAAGTCTTTGGTTCTCTCTCTCAATTGTTTGGGTCCGAGGAGTCTTTCTTAAGCTCGAACAATTGTCTTCTAAAAAACCCCTTCTAAAAATGGTGAACTTATTCAAACCCATTTTCCTAAACACATAGATGAAAAAGAGAGAGCTCCAAGTCTTTGGTTCACTCTCCCGATTATTTAAAATTCAAGAAGTCTTTCTTGAGCTTGGAGTAACCGTCATCCGATTAATACACTCTAATCATATTAAATATCTTTTATAATATTAGATGAGAAAAGAAGAGAGCTCCAAGTCTTTGGTTCACTCTTCCGATTATTTGAGGTCCGAGAAGTCTTTCTTAAGCTTTGAGTAATCCTCATCTGTTAAAATACTTTAACCATATCCTATCTTTCAAACGCCATTCAAATAATTCCTTTTTACGATGAAAAAGAGGGTGTTCCAAGCCTTTGGATCGCTCTCCCGATTACTTGGGTCCGAGAAGTCTTTCTTAAGCTTCAAGTAATCGTCATCCGTTCAACTTATTCAAACCATACTCAATTCTATCCTTTCGCTTTTGAGGTTGAAAAAGAGAGAGCTCCAAGTCTTTGGTTCACTCTCCCGATTACTTGGGTCCGAGAAGTCTTTCTTGAGCTTCAGGTAGTCGTCACCTTTAGTTAAATATCCCAATACTTACAAACAATATTCCTCGCCATCGCGCGACCTACCATTCAAATAATCCTTTCACCAAGAACATTGTTTAGTCCCTTCTTCCGCGCATAACAAACTTGTGCTTTAGCCTCCCCTAGCGAGTAGACAAGCCAACGTTTAGCAGTTAGAATGCGACCTAAACTCTCGTTCATTCCAAACACAGACCTTTTAGCAAACCGTAAGCCGAACTATGGCTGCTCTGATTCTTCATTCCCTCTTGAATGCAAGATACGTAGGCATAGGATTGCGATGATCTTGGCGAGCACAATCCCCTCTTTTTCCTGTAGTCCCACGAACTACGAATGCTCTGATTTTTCCACTTCTTACAAGTGAAGATACGTAGGCACAAGGGCCCCAATCCTTGGCGAGCACCCTATCTTAATAATCTCCCCTTTTCCCATTAGCAAGCAATTCCTTAGAAGATAAACAAACATAGTTAACTCTCTCTCACGAATCGAATCAAGAGGTTAACGTTGAGTACAACGGACGTAGAGGGTGCTCATACCTTCCCTCTATGTAATCGACTCCCGAACCTAGAATATTGGTTGCGATGACCATGTTCTTATCCCTTTAAAGGTTTTATCGATATTTTCCTATTCCGTCCTTGGAATGAATAAAGTTCGGTGGCGACTCTGTTTTGAATAGTATTTTCCGCGTCCATCGCGAGGATCGTATTTTTCGAGGTACGACAATACCAAACAAGCATAAATATAACGAGCAATATCCTTCTTCATACCTGACCACCAAAACAAATTCTTCAAATCCTGATACATCTTCGTAGCTCCTGGATGAACACTCAGGCTACTATGATGTCCTTCGTCCAAAATCGACTTCTTAAGCTCGTCATTATCCGACACACAAATTCTTCTCCGAAACCTCAACACACTAGAATCATCCAACTTGAAATCACCACCGGAGTCACTTCCGGCCTCACGCCTCAAATCCACAAGTTTCACGTCCAGCTTCTGATGTTCTCTTATCATATCCAAGAAATCATTCTTTACTTGCAATTTACCCAACATCACACCATCAGCCGTAAATTCACAAACCATGCTCAAATCTCGAAACTACTCAATAAGCTCCATCTCCTTCACCATCAAAGCTGACATATGAATGGTCTTCCTGCTTAACGCATCTACAACAACATTCGTTTTTCCTGGATGATAGCTCAAACTGAAATCATAATCTTTCAGGAATTCCAACCATCTTTTCTGCCTCATATTTAGCTCTTTCTGATCAAACAGATACTTCAAACTTTTGTGATGACTGAACACCTCAAACCTCAAACCATACAAATAATGTCTCCAAATCTTTAAAACAAAGACCACCGCAGCCAATTCAAGGTCATGAGTAGGATAATTCCGTTCATGCACCCTCAATTTCCGCGAAGCATAAGCTACCACTTTTCTATTCTGCATAAGAACTCCGCCTAATCCCATCTTAGACGCATCACAATACACCACAAAAGGCTCACTCGAATTCGATAACACCAACATGGGCGCCGAAGTCAATCTCTTTTTCATCTCTTCAAAATTCTCTTCACAAGCTGCATCCCACACAAACACTTGATCTTTCCTCGTCAACTGAGTCAATGGCAACACCAATCTGGAAAAACCTTCAATAAATCTTCGGTAGTAACCAGCCAAACCCAAAAAGCTTCTAACCTCTGCTGCCGTCTTCGGCGGTTCCCACTGTAACACCTCACTCACCTTAGATGGATCTACTGCAACACTGTCACCAGAAATAACATGCCCCAAGAAGCTCACCGTCTTCAACCAGAACTCACACTTCGACAACTTAGCAAACAACTTGTTATCCTTCAACACTTACAAAGCAATCCTCAAATGTTCCGCATGCTCTTCCTCGGACATAGAATAAATTAGTATATCATCAATGGACACGATAATAAACTGATCCAAATAAGAGTGGAAGATACGGTTCATATACTCCATGAACACTCCCGGCACATTAGACACTCCGAAAGGCATCACTGCATACTCGTAATGTCCATATCGAGTCCTAAACACCGTCTTCTGAATATCACCTTCTCTCACTCTGATCTGATGATAACCCGACCTCAAATAGATCTTACTGAACACACGAGCTCCCACCAACTGATCCATCAAATCATCAATCCTTGGAAGGGGATACTTGTTCTTGATGGTCACTTTGTTCAACTGACGGTAATCGATGCACAACCGCATGCTACCATCCTTCTTCTTCACTAACAACACTGGAGCTCCCCACGGTGACACCCTTGGCCTGATAAACTTTCTATCCAGCAACTCTCCAATCTGAGACTTCAACTCGGCCAACTCCGTTGCCGACATCCTGTACGGCGCCATAGAAATAGGCCTCGTACCAGGAATAAGATCAATGCTAAACTCAACTTCTCTCTTCGGAGGAAACTCCGTAATATTATCAGGGAACACCTCCGAAAACTCATTCACCATAGATAACTCATCCAACAACGCCTTGCTGTCAACCGACAACGATGCAAATAAAGCAAACACCTTAGCTTCATCTTCTAACAAAATCCTCAATTCCTTACTAGACAATGAATCTGCTAACACTTCCTCTTCTGGAGTCAAAAACAATAACACCTTCCGAAAACAATCGATGTACACTCGGTTGAATTCCAACCAGTTCATACCAAGTATAACATCCAAACCACCAAGTGGCAAACAAATCAGATCCACTCTGAAATCTCGGCCAAAAACAGTCAGTGGACACTTCAAACACACCAACGAAGTAGTCACTGAATCAATCAGAGGAGTTTCGATAGTCATCCGCCGCTCAAGAGCAGACGCCACCAAACCTAACCTCTTCACATAATCAACAGAGATAAACGAGTGGGTCACACCCGTGTCAATCATAGCAGTCAAAGGAACATTATTGATAAAACATGTACCTTTGATCGAACGCTCCTCGTCCGCCGATTGAGTCCCCACAACAGCAAACACTTTACTGCTGACCTGAGGAGCTTAAGCCCTCCTCGGCTTCTCACAATGAGTACTAATGTGGCCTTTCTCACCGCAGTTATAGCAAGTAGGCATATTAGTCTTGCATTCCGCCACCACATGGCCTGTCTTCCCACACTTAAAGCACTTCTTCGCTTCATGCGGACAATCGTTGGCACGCTGACCCATGCCACCGCACCGGAAACACTTCGTACCAACAAATGCCCTCCCCTCTCTGGGCTTCCTATCAACAACAACCTTAGACTTCCTCTTATCAGTCGGAACACTGTAAGGAGTACCACCGAATCTTTGCTTACCCTTACGGTTATTCACCGCCTTGTAATGCGCAATCCTTGCCCGATTGTCATTGTCATAAATCCGACTTCTACTCACCAACTCAAGATAACTCCTGATCTTCTGACACGCGATCCCCATCTTGATCTCTGGCCTAAGCCCATTCTCAAATTTCAAGCACTTAGAAGTCATAGCCTCCTCAGTATTGTAATGGGGACAATACTGAGCCAATTCCTCAAACTTAGCCGCATACTCGGCTACCGACATACTGCCTTGCTTCAACTCTAAAAATTCAACCTCTTTGGCACTTCTGATGTCTTCCAGAAAATACTTCTCCAGAAATCCAGATCGAACCACCTCCCAAGTAATCGGAGTCCCCGAAGCCTCCATCCTCTGACGGCAATTGTCCCACCAAGCCTCGGCCTCTCCCTCAAGCATGTGAGTTCCGAACCTCACCTTCTGCTCGTCACTGCACCCCATGGTTCTGAAGATCTTCTCTATCGCCTTTAGCCACTTCTGTGCAGCTTCCGGATCCAAAATCCCACCTTTAAACTTCGGTGGCTTGTTGCTCTAGAACTGCGTCAAGTCTCTGAACTGAGCACCCGCAGCCAGATTCTGATTGACCATCACTTGCGCCATTGCTTGCATAGCAGCAACCAACGCCGCATCATTCCTCCCAGCCATACTGCTCAACAACAACAATCCAGGTTAATAGAAAAACAACCAACTCTACCCTACGGACAGACTCAAAACACTACATTGGCCGGATTGACCGACCTGCTCTGGTACCAACTTGTAACACCCCGTTCCCAAAAACATAAATAATTGCAATAAAATAAATGAATATCAGAGTATTCACATACACAATGGGATGTCATAAAAAATACACATCAAGAAAACATCTTCATTAACGATTTTCGATAATTAAACAGCGGAATTATATACATAGATTCACATCATATACATAAATGTCATAATCATCATGTACAACATGTACGACCACTGCCCAAAATATACAAGATACTCATCCAACATCATCGCCAGCCCACAAAATAAGATACGCCACAGGGGCACACATAATCATTAACAAACAAGAAAACTCCCAAAAGCCCCGGTGTTACGTATTAGAGCAATCCTATGACACTGCCACATCCAAGCTAGCTAAACACCTGGATTGTCTGTACTTCCGAAGAAGCACAGACCACAACAACAACAAAGGGGTGAGAATTCACAGTCAAATATTAACGGTATAAATGTACATGAGATAAAGGTAGAGACATATAACATATCATTTCATACACAACACATCTAGACATACTGTCCCACCATCGACATTCACCACACACAACAATGCAACACATGCCACTCACACAAATGATATGCGGTACCAACTCACAATAACGATGGACACTGGGCCATCAACCCTCCACAAAGGATAACACATCACCGATGGACACTGGGCCATCAACCCTCCTCACAGGGAGCAGATCACCGATGGACACTGGGCCATCAACCCTCCTCACAGGGAGCACCGGATGAATCACATACATTCTACCCTGAGCAACGATTCATCCCCCGATGGACACCTGGCCATCACCCCTCCACAAAGGGAGCACAACATCACAATCGATGGACACCTGGCCATCACCCCTCCACTATGGGAGCACCACAACACAACATGCCATGCATAACCCTAATGCATGCACACAACAACAATCTCATACACAAACAACATACACGGTCCCCTGACCATATCTCATCATGCATCGTACATACATATATCTCACATCACACACGTCTAGCACACATCTTGCAATTCGATCCTACTGATCCACTCCCACACACAACATATAAACACAGCGAGCATTCGCTACTCGCTCGCTCAGCGAGCACCCTCGCTAGCCCAAACAGAAGCTACTGGGAGCACTCGCTACCCAGTTCGCTCAGCGAACACCCAGCGAAGGGTTCGCTACCAGCTCGCCCAACGAAGCAGCTGGCGAGCGCCTGCGAATTCAGAAAAAATACAGCTGCTGTTCAGAATTCAGCAGCCCCCACTCTCACCGATTCTCGCCGAATCAACACTAGCAACATCGGCTCAACATTCCGCATGCATTCTACCCGACTAAATCCTACACCACCCGATAAACATCCAATTTATGCTGATTAATCCACTTCCGGCTTAAAACGGTATTCCTATTCTAAAACCCTCAAGTTTCCCCCAAATCATCATCAATCATCACATGCAATGGATTCCAACAATCAAACATCAAAATAAAACAGAATCAAACACATAATCATCATACAATTCATCATCGATTCATGGGGTTAGGGAAATCTCCCTCTACCGATTACTCATGCATACCGAAATTTAACCGTTAGTTCCCCCCTCCCTTACCTCAATTGCAGTCCTGATGATGAATCTGCAATCCACAGCTTCGATTGCCCACCTCTTGCTCAAGCTTCAGACTTGCTCTTCTTCTCCTTCACTGTGTTCTCGCTCTCATGCGTGTTCTTCTTCCACTTCTATCGTGAGCTTCCTCCTTCTCTTTTCTCAATTCCCAACTTACCCCTGATTCCAAATATCATCTCTTATTATTCCATTTTATTCCAAATAATATTAATACTACATTTCTTTTAATCCAAAAATTAATTTTCCAATAATATGTTTAAACAATAATAATAATAATAATAATAATAATAATAATAATAATAATAATAATAATAGCAACAATGCTATTAATCATCATATCATTATTATTATTAAACATATTTTTCCAATATTATGGATCTCAATTCCTTCCACAAAATCCACGCAAGCAAGCCGAAAAATAAAATACATCAGAAACTCAAATAATTAAACTGGGCGTTACAGAATACGCTCTTGACATCAAGCTGATATACCTGCCATTTCTTGCATCTTGCAAGTGCTTAGACATTCCTGATAGTATCCCATCTTGCCACAGGAGAAAAAAATTCATTCTAATCTATGCCATGTTCTTCTAACTACCCTATAGCCATAAACTTTGCTTTGTATTTCTCTACTTCCCCTTTTTCATTGCATTTTGTTTTATATATCCATTTCACACCAATTTTCTTGGCTCCTGGTGGTAGATTGACTAGGCTCCAAGTATCATTTTTCTCAATACTTTCAATTTCCAAATCCACAAATTTCCTCCATTTCTTATGCTTGACTGTTTCATCATGATTAAAAGGATCATTGTTTCTACAAAACATTGTTAAGTTGTGTAGTTGCTCTTCTTCCTCCCCTTCCGAGTTTGTAACATAGTCATTCAGATACCCTGGTCTTCTTCTCTGCCTCACTGTTGGATCTGCATGCTCTTGCCTTTGAGCATTATTTTCTTCTTCAGTAGAACTGACCTCTACATTTATTACCTCATGTTAAGAGCCATACTTTTATACACTCCATCATTAATCACTTTAACTGCACTACTCTACATGTCTACTTCTCTATCAACATTACTGATTGATTGAATCTTGCCTTCATTGACATGCTTTTTCCATTCCTAACTTTTTGGTTCTTTAAAATCCACATCATTGATGATCAGGATCTTGTTATTCACATAATCATAGAGCTTATAAGCATTTGATTATTCGCTAACTCCCAAGACAACACACTTTGTACTCTTGACATCTAGCTTTTTTCTTTACACATCAAGAATGTGTACAAAAGTTATGCACCCAAACACCTTGAAGTGATGCACTGAGGGATTTACACTACTCCATGACTCTTTTGGAGTCATGGTTTTCATATATAATTTTGGACTTTATTGATTCCATATGCTACGTACTTAGTTGTTTCAGGCCAAAGGCTCTTAGGAACATTTCTACTTGCCATCATGCTTTTGATCCCATTCATCAGAGTCATATTCTTTCTCTATGATACTCTATTTCACTATGGATTATAGGCAATTATCAATTTCCTCTTGATGCCATGAAGACTGCAGAAGTCACAAAAAATAATTTCCTCTTGATGCCATCTCATTCCCGCCCACAACCAACAACAACTTATCATAACACGATTTGACAAAAAACAAATTAGAATACCCATAAGGCTACAAAATGATATCATTAGTATCCTTTTTGGCACAGGATTCACAAAGCAATTGCATCAGTTCATAAGACTCTTCCCTCAATATGTTGTCCTCTTCCAAATTATTAAATCGTATCACCCATTGCCAAGCATCCCCTTCCCACACCCCCATTTCCCTCACCACCCCGTGTTTCTTATCAGAAGCAGCAAACAAGCTAGGATAAAGATTCTTTAATGTGGTGTGGCCAATCCACCTAGAATACCAAAAAGAAATAATAGCTCCATTACCTAGTCTGTATGATAATAACTTAGCAAAACCAACAACCTCCATTGAATCTCCATACTCCATCAAGTCCCTCCACCAAATTGGTTCTTGAAAATTGACTCTTGTCACATCTTTGGATATAAGTCTTCTAGCAATGTTTCAACATCTATGTTCCAGAATCCCAATCCAAATCACACCACTCTCCTTAATGAACCTCCATAACCACTTTGTTAACAAAACCCTATTGAATAAACCAATTTCTTTGATCCTAATCCCATTATTATCCTTAGACTTGCATACAGACTTCCAGCTTACCTAAGCCAAACTTCTTTTCTCCATTAAGCCAGACCACAAGAAATTCCTCTAAATTGAAGTGATTTTCTGAAGCACTTTGGTTGGGGCTTTGAAGAAGGAAAGATAATGGATAAGCAGGTTCATCAATACATAATTGATAAATGTGACTCTTCCCCCAATTGAAAACAACCTTCCCATCCATGGTGATAATCTTGTCTTGAAGCAAGAAATGACCAGTTTGCAAAAGGACATCCTTCTATGATTTCCTCCAACATTAAGACCAAGGAATTTGAATGGAAGAGATTCCTTCTTGCATGCCAGAAACTGCACAGTAGCATTCATAAAGGAATCCTCAATCTCAACCCCATATGAACAACTCTTCCAAGTCTTGATTCACTACGCCAGAATTGACTTTTAGCAGCGCATACAAAGACAACGCTTTTTAAAAAAAGCGCTGCTAAAGAGTCATTAAAGAAAAAGAAAAAAAATTGCCTACCAAAGACAGCGCTTTTTGATAAGCGCTGCTACAGTGTAATGAAAAAAAGGAAAAAAAAACAGCATACCTACGACAGCGCCTTTAGGAAAGCGCTGCTAAAGGGCTGCTAATGGCATGGGCTAAGACAACGCTTTTCTAAAGCGCTGCTGTAGGGTGTGCCAAAGAAAGCGCTTTTCTAAAGCGCTGCTGTAGAGTGTGCCAAAGAAAGCGCTTTCCATGTAAAGCGCTGCTATATCCATGGGGTAAGACAGCGCTTTTGAAGCGCTGCTGTAGGTATTAAAAAGCGCTGCCATAGGTGTTATTATTATTAAAATAAAATATCACAGAATTTTAAAGAAAGCGCTTTACTTGTAAAGCGTTGCTATATGGTTTTGAAAAGAAAGCGCTTTGAGAAGGGCTGCTGTAGGTATTAAAAAGCGCTGCCATAGGTGTTATTATAATTAAATTAAAATATCACGGAACTTTTTAAAGAAACATAACACATTGCTAGCTCGCGCGCGTTCTTCATTCTTTCTTTCTCCTCTCTACGAACCAGAACCCTATTCACCACGACCGGCCGTCGCCCTCCTCCGTCCAACTGCCGTTCCTCCGTCGGTCACCTCCGTTCAGCGTGTGTTGCATATCTCCTTCATTTGACTGTCCATTTTCGACAGCCTTTGTAGCGCATTTCTGCCATTGTTATGGTATTTGAAGTTTTTCATTTTTCATTTTTCTGGATTATTGTCTTAGTATTTCATTTTTCTGGATTATATGATGTTAATGTTACTTCTTTTCTGAGTTATTGACTTGTTTTTGTTGATACCGTTGATGAGAACTACTCTTTTGATATTGGCTTGAGTTTTGTATACAAGGTGTTTGTTGAAATGCCACAATGAATTTACTTATGTTAACTTTCATTATATCTAGCCGTATACAAGGTGTTTGTTGAAATGCCACACCTTATATGAGTTCTTTTTACTAATAATTTTTATTTTTGTTGCCTACAAATCTTATTTGAAATTGGCATTCTGATAAATTTTATTTGTTCAATGGTTTTTTAGATTATGTTGCCTTAGAAGCTTCACACTATTTGTGATTCAGATGAAAGCTTTAAGTTTCTGTTAATCTTGAAGTGAATATAAATTTTGTTTGTTATGCTCATTTATTGAAGTGAAAATAATTACTTATTGACTCTTGTTCTTGTAGATCAAGATTCTGTTCGGCTTCTTGCTGTTGAGGGTTGTGCAACTCTTGGAAAGTTGTTGGAGCCTCAAGATTGTGTGACACATATTCTTCCTGTTATAGTCAATTTTTCTCAGGTATATTGAGTATTAATAATATTATGTGGGAAGATTTGCATTTTGTACCGTCTTGCTAATTTAGTAACATTTAATTTACCAAAATAGTATAAATTAATATGTTAGTAAAAATTGTATAAAATTTTAGATAAATATAAACTCAAGTTATATAAAATTTTAGATATTTTTAGATAAATATAAAATTATATAAAATTTTAAATAATTAATATGTTAGTAAAATTTGTATATGAGTTCATATTAATTGCGAGTTAATTAATTTTATTGCAAGAATTATTTAATGTTGATGATGTTATTAATTTTGTCGGTTATAGGGGTTACCTGTGAAGAGTAAGGTTGTGATCATTTTCAAGCATCCTACTGTGCAGCTTTCTTAGGAGTTATTGATTTCTTTACAGGTATTCTCTGTATATTTGTTTAACTTTCTTAGTTTAGTTTAGACTACTCAATTAGTATGGATAAAAAATGGATGTCTTCCAATCGATTGTCTAAAGAGTACGAGAGTGGGGTATCGAAATTCGTTAAGTTTGCTGTTGAACACGCCAAAGACCCCAGTAGGATCACATGTCATTGCTTAGGTTGCTGTTATGGGCATCGAATTGACGCCGTTCAGTTGGAATCTCATTTAATGAGACATGGAATTGATCGAAGTTATACATGTTGGACATTACATGGTGAGATAAGTAACGAGAATGTCAAACCCGGGGATAATACAACCTATGCTTCAAAGGACAATGGCAGAGATACATATGATTGTGATCGAGTCGAAGAGATTGCAGAAGCACTTGAAGAAGATCTTCAAGATTGTCCCAAGATGTTTGAGAGATTGGTAAGCGATGCAGAAAAACCATTGTATAAAGGTTGCACTACTTTCACAAGATTATCTGCGGTATTAAAGCTGTACAACTTAAAGGCGGGTAATGGATGGTCGGATAAAAGTTTCACAGAGTTGTCTGCCGTATTGGAAGTCGTTGTATGTCAGACATTTTCTTGATGTTATGCATATTGAAAAAAATGTATTTGAAAGTGTTATTGGTACGTTACTCAATATACAAGGAAAGTCTAAGGATGGCCTTAAAGCAAGAAAGAACTTGGTAGCAATGGGAATAAGAAATGAATTAGGACTCTTGAAGAAAGGAAATCGCACATATCTACCACCTGCTGCTTATACTTTATCTAGAAAGGAGAAAAAGATATTGTGTAAGTTTCTGAGTGAAGTTAAAGTTCCAGAAGGATACTCTTCAGATATTAGAAGACTTGTTTCTATGAAAAACCTCAAGTTAAAGAGTTTAAATACACATGATTGCCATGTTATAATGGAACACTTTCTACCAATAGGTATACGTTCTATTTTGCCAGAAAAAGTGAGAGGCGCAATAACTAAATTGTGTTTTTTCTTCAGGTCAATTTGTAGTAAGGTGATCGATCCTGCGATCTTACCATCATTGCAAAAAGAAATAGTTATTACTTTGTGTCAGCTTGAAATGTATTTTCTTCCATCATTTTTTGACATAATGGTACATCTAGTTGTCCATCTTGTGAAAGAGACACAATTGTGTGGACCAGCTTATATGAGATGGATGTACCCTATTGAACGTTATATGAAAATATTGAAAGGGTATGTGAAAAACCGAAGCCGACCAGAGGGATGTATTGTTGAATGATACATTGTTGAAGAAGCTATTGAGTTTTGTACTGAATATTTGTCCAACGTTCAATCCATTGGCCTCCCAAAGTCTAATGTTGTTGAAAAAATAGTAGGTAAACAGTTAATTGGAAATAAAGTTGTGACAGTTTCAAGGGATGAACGGGAGCAAGTGCATTTGTATGTTCTGTACAATGACATTGAGGTGGATCCGTATGTTGAAATGCACAAGGACGTTCTTCGAGGTTTAAATCTGAATCGATATGAAAATTGGATAGTACGTGAGCACAATCGAAGTTTTATAACATTATTCAAGGATCATATTTTTTCAAAGTTTTATTCTGATTCCGCTTCAATAACAGAAAGGTTGAGATGTTTAGCATATGGTCCAAGTTTGCATGTGTTTTCTTATAGCGCATACGTAATTAATGGATACACATTTTATACCAAAGAACAAGATGATAAGAGTACAATGCAAAATAGTGGTGTCACCGTGCTTGCCGAAGCAATGCACATTTCAAGTGTGAAGGACTTAAACCCCAAATATGCGAATCTGTCGTATTTTGGTGTTATCGAGCACATTTGGGTGTTTGATTATGAAAATTTTCAGATTCCTATCTTTGGATGCAAGTGGGTTGAAAATAATAGTGGCATACGAATGGATAAGTCAGGATTTTTGCAAGTGGATCTTAATAAGGTCGGGTACAAAGATGAGTCTTTTATTCTAGCCACGCAAGCTAAACAAGTGTTCTATGTCACTGATCCGACAAGTACGAAATGGTCTATAGTTCTTTTTTCCAACAAAGTAATCAATGATAACATTAGAGACAAGGGGGATGTTGATGTTGAGAAGGAATCTTATATTATAGATGATCCATATGAGAATATTAGAGCGGACGAATCATATATTAGAAATGATCATAACGAGGGAATTTGGATCAATCCATCCGTCCGTGTTGTTAAGAGACAAGTAAACCACATTGCAACTAAGAAAAGAAAGAGATCTTAGTGACAAAGGTACTTGTTAAATTACATATTGTCTCATTGAATAAAATTACATATTTCTATCATGCAATACAATTATATATTATGTCATTCAATAAAATTATGTATGTGTTTCTCTTATTTATACATTTCTTATGTATATATTTCTTATTTACATATTTGCATGTCATTCATTTGATACTTTGGTTTTTCTGAATTACAGGTATTATGGCCAACAATGAGGAAACACCACATGATGGAAATGAAACAACAAAAGACATTGAAGGCGATATCAAAAGAGGAATAACGATTATGAAAAAAATCATTCGTGCGAGAGATAAGGGTGTTAAGTATGATGTGCATTGGAATGAAAGAGATCAATTAGTTGAGCCTAACGGTGTGATGCTGACAAGTTACATTGAAGCACTTGTACGTTTGCAAATTCCGATTACTTGCGATAATTGGAGAATTGAGTCGCTAAAACCGGCTAAAGATAAAATTTGGAGCGAGATACAGGTATGATACTTGATTATTTTTAATTATGTTGACAGTTACATCTTTAAATTAATTATACTAACATGTTATATGTATGTGTATTTGTTTGCAAAGATCTTTTAATATTGATGATTGCAGAAGAAAATATTGTCTTCAATTGGCCGGTAAACGACTGAGGGGATTCAAAGCATTTTTAACGAACAAGTTTCTCAAAGATTTTGATTGAAACTTTGTTGACTCGGAGCGTCCAAAGAAGTACTCTGATCTGATTTCGAAAGAAGAATGGGATACATTTGTTGCAAAGCGAAGAACCAAAGAATTTTTAGTAAGTACAACTTATCATGAATAATGTATAATATATATACTTCTTCCACAAGAGTTCAGATATGACTTAAACTTGTTTTTTCAGGTTGTGAGTGGAGTTAATCGGCAACAGGCATCAAAACCCGCGTATCCATACAAAAAAGGGCGTTTGGGATATGCACGCTTAGAACAAAAAATAGTAAGTATATATAAATGCTTTAATATGATATAGTTACCAAAATTAGTAAGTATATATAATAGCATATGAATGGTTTATTATCCGTCTTAATGCGCAGATAGAAGAGGATAAAAGTGACGCAACATCTCTTCCGGACCATGTTGTGTGGAAGGCTGCCTGTGTGGGAAGAGATGGAGTCGTTCAGGAAGAAGTTCAACAAGTGTTTGAACGATGTGTAAGTACAACATTAGTTTTGTTAGCAACTGATTAAAAGTGTATAATATATTTATATATGCTTTTATCTATATTTCAGGAGACTCTATCCTAGAGTATAACTACAACTGAGGACGAGGATTACAGTTGCATACTGAGTCGTGTGTTAAATATCCCTGAGTATTCTGGGCGTGTGAGGGGTAAGGGATTTGGCGTCACTCCATCACAACTGTATAAGAAGCCAAAGAAAAAAATCCTAGCAATAAAGAAGTGATGGATACGTTGGAGGAATTGAAAGCGCAGATTCGGGAATTACAGAAGGACAAAGAAAGATACATGTCGGAAAGGCGCGGTCCAGAGGGTAAAGATGCTAGTGAAAAAGATAGTATCGGTTGTTCGCAGAAGCTTCCAGAGGTAATTGTATATATTACATTGAAATTAATTAATTTAGCACAATTTTCTTAATTGACACATTAATCGGCATCATTATTTGTTTAGGGCATTTCACCTTGTCGGCTATATTTATCGTCACCGACTTATCGCTTGGTTGGCAAGGGAAAGGTGCATAACAATGTGGGAGAATTACTTCACCATAAACCGCTCCCTCCTGGATATTTAAAAGTATCGATTGATATTGCGTTAGAGGGGGGGGGGTGCATTGTTGCCTATACCAGATGATGTTTCAGACGCAACAGTGGTGGGAGACGCAATAGGAGTGTAGCATGGCCGACAAATCTCATTTACATAGATGATGAGGTATGTTGAACACCATTATGAACCTAGATAATCTCATATTCAAATGTTCCTTGATTTTCTTATTTTCTTATTTACATTTTCTTATTTTCTTATTTTCTTATTCACATGATGATCTTAGACTCCTACAAAATCCAAATCAAAAGATGATAGAATTATTGTGCGGGATACCAATTTAGCTGCATCAAAGAAACAGGTACTAATACAAGTACATGGTTATATTATTATACATTAATTACTGAACTTATATATGACTTTTAGGTTCATGGTCAGCAGTTGCAACAAGTCAGCAAGGGTAAGATGCCTGAAACTTCCAAGGTGCCCAACAAAAAAAAGACCGAGTCAAAAAAAGCATTTGTTCCTCGATTTAGGATGTGCCTTGAAACATATATAGGAACAACATATGTGGTTGAGGGTGGCATCCGTCAAATACCTATGGAGGAAGGTATTTTTGGTTTTGAATATCCCGAAACACTTGCTAAGGAGGATTTTGACCAGGTTTTCCAACATTCTGAATTGGGCGTCGGTGTTATGCATTCCTACATCAGGTACTCCGATCCATTTTAATTAAATAATTGAACATTTTAAAATTTTCTCATTTAACTGAATATTCTAATGTTGATTATGTTTTTCTTTTAGGCTCCTGTATGACAAGTTGTTGGTCCCGCATGATTTGACTTCCATATTCACATTCTTATCTGCTAGCTGTATCAACGTACGGGTAATAGAGCACACACCAGATACTGTCAAAGATTACATGGTCCAAAGATTTATGGCCGCGACTACAGAGAAGTTGTTCTTGTTGCCATATAATACTGGCCATGGGTTAGATTTTATTCTAAACTCATTTATTATAATTATTCTATTTTTGCCATTAATCTATATAACATTTCCGTCTAAAATGTTGTCTTATTTTATAGTGGACACTAGTTGTTGCTAGCGATTAATCCGATGAAAGAAATAGTGTATTATATAGATTCATTGGATGGCGATACAACAAAATATCCTGATCTGAAGAACATGGTTGATACGTAAGTGATGAGATATACTGTTCTGAATAGTTATATATCTTTATTTATTATGTGACATTGTTCTAAATATGCGTTTATATTATGTTAGAGTTATACAAATATTCAGAGCACAAAGAGATGCAATAGTGCCAAAAAGGAAGGCTAACAACATCAGCTGGATCAGAGTGGAGGTATATTTTCCCATGTTTGACTGTTATAGTGGTTCTACTTGATTAAACTATTTAAACTATATATACTGATAAATGTTCATTTGTTTTTTCCATTTACAGTGTCCTCGTCAGCGCAATGGGATTGACTGCGGATATTTTGTATTGCGCTTTATGAAGGAAATTATTCTTTCAGGTCAAATAGAGATTCCAATCATGGTATGGATCAATTCATAAGTTATATGATTCATTTCGATAATTAACCAATATTTCATCTGAGTAATTAGTTTTAAAATTAAATCGTGCATGTTCTGTTATATTATGTAGTACTTTGATGAATACAAGTGCGGTACTTACTCGAAAGCAAGATTGGAAGAAATTAAGGAGGACTGGTGTCAATTTATTCTTGAGTTGAGAATTGTATAACGTATCTATTTGTAAAGTTATCGGATTTGTAATTATATGTAAATTGAATGTATTTGTGATAATTGGAGGATTGAATGTATTTTGTGATGTTGTAATATATTTAAGCAGGTTTATGTGTATTAAAATGGTTATGGGCAAAGTGATGAGTACACATAAATAAGGCCAACGTAATTGTTATATATAAGGCCAAACTGTTGAATTAAATGCCTGAATTCTAAGCAGGGAATGTAATTGTTATAAGCAGGTTTATCGAAAAATATATAAAAAATGTGATTATTTAAAAAAAATTTTTAAAAATCGTGAAGAATAGACAGCGCTTTTAAAAAAAGCGCTGTTAAAGGGTGCAAAGAGAGGCCAAAAAAGCGCTGCTATAGGTTGGAAAAAAGGGGGGGGGGTCTATGAAAGCGCTTTAAAAAGCGCTGCTAAAGGGGGTCTAAGACAGCGCTTTTAAAAGCGCTGCTAAAGGGATGGAGGGAAAAGCGCTGCTATATGGTTGAAAAAGTGCTGCTAAAAGCGTTGCTGAAGGGAGGGGAAGGGGGAATAGGAAGCGCTTTTAAAGCGCTGCTATAGGGTGAAAAAAGCGCTGCTAAAAGCGTTGCTGAAGGGATCCTTTAGCAGCGCTTTTTCTTTAAAAAAAGCGCTGCTAAAGGTCTTTTTTGGCATAGTGATTTTCTAACTAGATGCCATTTCAAACCTCCTTAGTATGGATTTCAGTGCCCAGAGTTTAGGCTAAGACCCATCATACACAAGGACTATGTCATCACCAAATTGCAATAAGCTTTATGACAATTCATCATTAACTTTGAATCCACTCAATATATCCAAACTAACAACCCTTATGATCAATGCTGCAAGACCTTCGACCACGATGGAAAACAAGAATGGAGACAACTGATCTCCTTGTCTCAATCCCCTAAACACCTTAAAATGTTTAGTTGGACTCCCATTCACCAATACTGACATATAACTATTAAAAATCCCTCCATCCATCCACTTACGACCAAACCCCATAGCTACCAACACCTTATCTAAAAATTTCTAATCAACATAATCATATGCCTGAGAAAAATCGACCTTGAATAATAAACAACTTCTTTTCTTACTTTTAATAAAGTCTAGCAGCTCATTTATCACCACAACTCTATCAAGTAACTATCTACCCGATATGAAGGTTGTTTGAGTCTTAGAAACCAACCTATCTATAATACATCTCAAACATGCAGCCAATATTTTAGATATCACTTTATACACACACCCTATAAAGTAAATTAGCCTATATTCATCCAAACCTTGAGGGTTGGCAGACTTGGGAGTCAAGGCAATGAATGAAGATATCATAGCTTTGGGTAGTCTTGCAGTAGAATGAAACTCTTGTATACACTTCAATACATTAACACCAACCATCTCCCAATATCTCTTTAATAATTCCATGTTAAAACCACCTGGACCTGGGTTTTTATCCCCTTCACTGTCAAACACTACCTCTTTAATTTCCTCTGAAGTAAACAATGCCTCCAACCTCGAGCTCTCTTCTCTAGATTGTTTAGGAAACTCAATAAAGTCAAGATTCAGTCTCTGAGTTAAATTGTTATGAAACCTTGACTCAAAGTGTTCCTTTATGGAATTCTTAACAAAACCCACGTCTTCCACCACTTCAGATCCAACTTTAATGGATGTAATTGAGTTTCTTCTAGTTCTACATTTGAGCATAAAGTGGAAGTATTTATAATTTAAGTCTCCCTCCTTCACCCAATTCAATCTTGACTTTTGTTTAAGGATGCTTTCTTTTAAGTGCAGATTGTTCCAAATATCCTCCTAAACCACACTTCTCTTCATCAGATCTTCTGCTGATGTATACCCACTATCCCTCACCATATCAATTTCAATTTCGTTTAATGTATCCACCCCTTCCTCTATCTTCAGGTCAACCCATCCAAAGACCTTATTCCACCACCTCAATCTAATCCTGAGAAGTTTGAATTTCTCTTTTAGCACATGAGCAACACTACCATTGACATGAAAAGAGTTCCATTCACTATTCACAAATTCTAGAAACTCAGGATGCTCAAACAAATAGTTGAATACTTTAAATGGTTTAGAACCACAATTAACATTATTTGCCTTGATCCACCCCAGTTTGTGGTAAAAAATGTCCCTTTCCCCAACATGTTGAGCCACAATGTTCCATTTGTAGATTAACCTTGTAGATAATAGAAATCTATCAAGTCGACTTTTATAACAGTCATTCGAGTTAAACCAGGTAAGTCCATTTTCCACTACTGAAAGATAAACTAGTTCCATTACATCAATGAAAGTAGTAAATTTGTCCATCTTAACACAATATGACCACCCTTACCCCTCCTTTCCTCTTCGACTTAATAGCATTGAAGTACCCCCCACCCCCACGAACCACTCATTAGAAGAAAGTTTTGTTTTTCACTTAATATGCTCTGACCACAACATCAGTGTTTCTTCTATACTACATGAAGATTACACATTGATGAAATAATAGTTCATACCTTTCCACATCACATTAATCCTCAGAAATCCTTTTCTCCTGATACTAAACACTGGACAAAAAAATTCCATCCTCCAAATTGTTAGAATTCCACCAGACTGACCAATGGAATCCCACTACTACAAAAAGCGCTTCTTAATTCAGTCGTTAAATGCATAATACCTCGGCTATAGAAGCAAGGTAACGAAGGGTAACATGAAATCTCGCTATTTATCACCTCGGCGGAATTAAAACCTAGAGGTAAAGTTAAATGCACATGCGTTCGAACCCTAACAGCAACACTTTTATTATTTCCAAAACTAACTTTTCTTTCATCTCGGTTAATCTTGAAAACCGATGGGTAAGACTTTTTTTTTTTACATTGTTTACCCATAATATTACATTGCTCACCAAGAATATTACATTGTTTACACAGAATATTACATTGTTTAAAATAAAAGTCAAATTCCCTAGAGAACAAGGTGAAAATCAAATTCCCCAAAGATCTAGATCTTAGATCTTCGAATTATTGAGTTTTGGAGAAAATCAAATGTTGGTTGCAAGATGATTCTCTACGGATCTAGCATGCATTTATTTCTGAAATCAAACAAAATAAAAGTTAGATACATAAAATGAATATTCAAATATATGATTTTGTCCTCATGATAAATATTCAAGAAAACAAATCTTAAACTCATGTAATTTTACACATGTAATTTTCTGCTCTTGCAATCTATTTTAAAGAACTTTTCAAAATGTCTTTATGTTTCAAGCTTTTCATGTTTCATTTAGGTTATATTTTCAATATTCAACATGCTTTTATAATGGATGTCCCTTAGGTTTCACGCGGATAACTAATGGTAGATTTTTGAGCATTGATAAACATTAAATGAACGACAAAGATTTGTTTAAGGACAATGCATATAGTAAAAAAAACCATAACTATCTCGTCGGCCAAGAAGAAACCCGAGGTGAATAAGTTGTTTTTTTAAATACATTATTTACACAAAATATTAAAAATAGATTGTAAAATCTGTTTTCTTCTGATTCTTCGACTTCTGGATAAAGCAAATATCGGCCTTACCATTTGATAAAATCTGCCTTATCCTTCTCCTTTTTATTGAATTTCCGCACCTTCGAACATTAATTGTAACAATATTCATGGAACCCTAACAACTGCCACCATCTTAACTTTAAATATTTTTCAGTCTCTTGCCTCCATATCTCTGATGCTACCTTCAAATAGCTTGTCATCCTATTCACCTTCAATTTCCAAATCTTTGATAGTTTGCCACACTTTAGCTGATACCTCTTCAATTGACCTTCTGATGCGCGAATTACCTGACTGACATCTGAATCGTTGATGGATTCACAACATAATATGGAACCCCCCTAATATCTTGATATTGAATCTTCAACATTAGAACTATGATGAATAAGACTGGATAATTATTAGACGGGATGATAGTTGAATGACAATTATTTGATGAATGAATAAGTGCAGAGAAATAGGACGGGGAAAAGGGAATTTTCAGATTCTCATAGATCTCATTAAGGAGTTTTTTCTTTTTGGGTTTGGAATGCACAACTGGGCCGCCATGCCCAATTGGAGAACATGATATTGGGTCAGATACGTCCATAGCCTGACCGACCTCCAAAGGGTTAGTACATTGCACCAACAACGAATTACTTGCTACTCCAAAATTCACAATACCATTTGACCCTTCCCTGATAACATCAACCACCTGTATTGTCTTTGAAAACCTGTATCAACTTCAATTAATCATACCGTACTACCTTCCATGTTATTGGTTCGTATGTTAACATCCCCAGTTCCAAGAAACAACTTTTCACTAGACACATCAAGTTTACCAAAGTCAGCCGCCCCTAAAATGACACATCCACCCATGTGAACTGTGCTGCAAACTTTTTCTGTCGAATTACCTTTTCCCATATTATGAACTACCAATGTCATGATGCAATTTCTGGTTGCTCTGAGCTTTGTCCTCCCTAATTTCACCGTCTTCTTCCTCTTTAGAGTTATCCCATGCACCGTCATCCCTATCTGAACCAGTATCCTCAGATTCGCCCACCACACTATCATCCTTTGGAACAACGATTCTCTTTGGTCCATACATATCTTATACCAATATGACTCTATAGATTCTATTATTAACCTCAACATTAAATATTTTTTTTAGGTTTAACGAGTACTTATTAGTTTTGATCAAGAATCTAACGATATCCAACTTCTTATGCTTAAGATTTTTTTCATCACAACACACAAATTCGCCAACTAAGCCTGGTATGAACTTGAAAAATTGCAAACACCAAGCATAACACGGTAGTCTGTAACATCGTAACCACGTGAGCCTTTCATTATCAACATCCTCCGATGACCATGGATGTATATCAGAGAACCATTGAGAACCATTGAACTTGAAACCCATGCATTAGCCTCTTTTGTCAATGCAAGTACCTCACCCGTTTCGGTTTCCTCCAATAAACAAAGATTCGCCCCAATTGGCGTAGCTTTGATCCGGAAATATCCTTCAGAGTGTAATGCTTCCTGAACATTATATGTCGATCCTGGTTTCTCCATTATCCTAACAAAAGCTTTTTCAAACCTAACAATGTATTTCTTTTCAATATTGAAGGTACACGAAGCTCGATTTTGCCTCCGTAGTTTCACCTTCGATTCTTGCTCTGATTATACGTCCTGCCCCATTCATCCTTACCCCTAAGTTCCACCATTGGTTTGTTATTACCAATCGCCTAAGCATAAGTCATATTTGATGGTTCCAATCCCACTTCACTGGCTGAATCCCTCGTCCACTTCCACCCACCGCCACCATGCTCACCAGCTTCTTCTCTGGATGTTGCACTACGTTTATCCCACGTTGAAATCAGGGAATGTTAGCATAGATATTTTTTTCCTTGAATATGAATATCGTCTAACTTCACCGCCATGATTCTCTCATCTACAACCTTTCTAAAACGAACAAATTTATATCTTTTGTCTCTCTTATCTCTCCTAGATGGTATGAAGACTTCCATCACTAGTCCATGCTCCTTAAATACTTCAAACATGTCCTTTGTGATAACAAGCCCATTAGAAACAGAAATCAACCCATTTGGATGAAGGATTTCTACACCCATTAATTTAAAAATATTGCTTTAATTATGTTGTTTTTATGGGCTGACCTATTTAGAATTAGTAGTATGTCCAGCTTATTTTATATTTAAGCATTATTGTATGGTTTGAGTTGGACATGAAAAAAAGTTAGTCTTTTACTTTTTTATCTTCCCTTTCTATTCCTTATTTTAGTAACCCTAAATTTTAGAGAATATATTTGTGGAATTCTTCTTATCAAATTGGTGCTTTCATCCCTTGAATTGATGACCCCCAACCCAAACCACCTAACCCTAAAGAGATTATCGATGAAGCTGTCCAAACAACACATACTCACCTTGATATTGCTATGAATCGAACCCATCAACAAATCGATTAACAGTTCGATAAAAATTCTGCAGATCTCGAGTTGCTTCACACTCGAATGGATAATGAAAGGCAGCTTTCAGATTCTTGTTACGACAACATTATGGGCATGCTGCAGAAGTTAACTACTCAAAAAGAGCAACAACAGTGACAACCTACTCCCATCTCCACTCCTTCTTCTTCAGGTATCACACACAGCCCCCCTAATTTTTCACAATCTGCTACAAATCTCTCTTCCCCTCACGTACAACCAACTTTATCTCCCCTATTACACTCAGTATCAACCCACCAACCCACTCTGTCCAGCAGTATTTTACGCCCCACACCACTTCCCCCACCCAGATTTTTTGCCTCTCCCCCACCCCTCAACCAACCCACTACTACATTACCCTTCCAATAGAACTATACAATTCCTTTATTTCACAATCTTACTCATTCTTCTCTACACTCAACCACCCCACTACCCCCATTTCGAACCCCAAAGCTAGAACTATCCATGTTTGACGACTCTAACCCTTTGGAATGGTTATTCCAAGCCGACCAATTTTTTGATTTTTATCAACTTCCCCCTGAACGTAGACTTGCTATGATGTCTTTCTATATGAAAGGTGAAACCTTATGTTGGTTCAAATGGATGTACCAAAGTCATCTTTTAACTGATTGGACTGCTTTTACTCGAGCATTGGAATTACGTTTTGGGCCATCCACATATATTAATCATCAAGCAGAACTTTTCAAGTTAAAACAGACAGGGTCAGTTGTGGAATATCAAGCAGCGTTTGAAAAACTCGGCACTCAGGTGGTTGGTTTGCCTCAGGATGCTATCCTGAACTGTTTTATTTCTGGTTTAACGTCTGAGATTCAAAACGAAATTGCTGTCCTCAAACCGGTTTCTATTTCCCAGGCGATGGGCCTTGCCAAGCTGATTGAATCCAAAATTAAGGATTCCAAACCTAAATACCACAGACCCTTCCCACCCCCATTACCAAAAACTAGTATGACATCACCAACTCAAAACCAAAACACACCTGTTCCTAAAACCCCAACACCCCCCAACCAGCAAAATTGCCTATTCGACGCCTGTCCAATGCCCAACTTCAAGAGCGCCGCGTACAAGGCTTGTGCTTTAACTATGATGAAAAATTCATTCCAGGCCATAAATGCTCAACCGGAAAATTTCTACTGTTAATGGTGGACGAGGATGTTGTCCTTGAAGAGGAGTCCACTATAATACCGGAAACTATTTCACCAACCCCAGAAATCGATGACACATATTTTCAACTATCTCCACAAGCAGCAAACATCCATTTTTCACCAAAGACACTGAAATTTAAAGGCCAAATTCACGGCCTCACGGTGTCGGTTTTAATTGACACAAACAGCACCCACAACATTGTCCAACCGCGTATTGCCCATCATCTACGCCTAACCACCAACCCCATTCCCAACTTCTCTATCATGGTTGGAAATGGCTCTAAACTATCCTGCTCAGGACTCTACTCACAAGTCCCTATAACCCTACAAAACCACCTTTTCACTATTCCTTTCCACGTAATACCAATTGAAGGCGCTGACGTTGTTCTTGGCATGGAATGGTTGCGCACCCTTGGGCCGCTCCTTGCAAATTTTTCTATCCCAAAAATCTATTTTACATACCAGACCACCGAAATCACCATCACAGGGGACCCTAAATCCCCTCCCTTACACTCTTCTTACAACCATATCTGCCATCTACTCCAAACAGACTCCATTGCCTATATCCACCTACTTTTATATCAACCACCACCCGATCCCATTTCCCTCAATTCAACCAACAACCTCCATTCCCTTAATTCATTACCTACATCACTTCCCCAACAAATCACCACTATACTACACTCATTTGCAGCCATTTTCAACCAGCCGCACGGCCTACCTCCCCCAAGGCCTTATGACCACCACATACCTATTCTCCCAAACAGCCCACCGGTCAACGTTAAACCGTACCAGTATCCTCATTCTCAAAAGGACACCATGACTACAATCATTAAAGACATGCTACACGAAGGGATCATTAAACCTATCAACAACCCTTATTCCTCCCCCGTTTTTCTTGTTCGCAAGAAAGATGGGTCGTGGCGATTTTGCGTAGACTATCGTGCTTTAAATGCTGTAACTATTAAGGACCGGTTTCCAATCCCCACAATTGATGAACTCTTTGATGAGTTGGGTTCTGCCACTATATTCTCTAAGATTGATTTACGCTCGGGTTACCATCAGATAAGGGTTAACCCAAATGACACTCACAAAACTACTTTCAAAATGTTTGATGGTCACTATGAGTTTTTGGTCATGCCTTTTGGCTTGACAAATGCTCCAAGTTCATTTCAGTCTGCTATGAATGATTTGCTTCGCCCATATTTACGCCGGTTCGTTTTAGTGTTCTTTGATGATATTTTAATTTATAGTTCCAACATTGCTGACCATGCTATTCATTTAAAATTAATCTTAGAATTACTATTGTCTAACCAATTTTATGCGAAGCTTTCCAAGTGTATTTTTGCTGTTCCTAGTGTTGATTATTTAGGCCATATCATTTCACGTGAAGGCGTCACCCCTGATCCAGCTAAAATTCAAGCTATTCTTGATTGGCCCAAGCCACGATCACTCACGACTCTCAGAGGATTCTTGGGCCTCACCGGATTTTATCGATGATTTGTTCGTCATTACGCCACTCTCGCCGCTCCTCTCAACGATTTGTTACGTTCCACTAAGTTACTTTGGAGTACAACCGCAAAATCCGCGTTTACAACATTGAAACAACACATGACAACTACTCCTATCCTAAGTCTCCCAAATTTCTCTCAAATCTTCATCTTGGAAACAGATGTTTCAGCAGTTGCTATTGGAGCTGTTCTTTCTCAGTAGGGTCATCCTTTAGCCTTCTTCAGTAAAAAGATGTGCAACTGACTTTAGGCTTCCTCCATCTACATCCGTGAAATGTACGCCATCACGGAAGCTGTAAAGAAATGGCGCCAATATTTGATTGGTAGGCACTTCCATATTTACACTGATCAAAAAAGTTTGAAGAATTTGTTAGTTCAAACCACTCAGACACCTGAACAACAAAAGTGGGCTGCGAAATTACAAGGATTTGATTTTGAGATCTTTTAAAAACCTGACAAATCTAACCAAGTCGCCGACGCCTTAACTCGCATTCACACGGACGAAGCCGCCATGTTTTTCTCCATTTCTTCTCCCATCCTTCAACTCCTTTCCCAACTGAAGCAGCTCTACACAGATCAAACAGCAGGACAAACCCTAATCAGAAACCTGTTATCTGATACTCAACATCCAGTTCTATTTCAACAAAAAAAATGACTTATTATACTTCAAGGATAGAATCTTCATACCTGACATTGACAACTTGAGGCAGAAAATCTTGACAGAATACCACTCAACACCAACTGCTGGTCACTCGGGACTCCAACCCACTCTTGCTAGAGTTTCTAGTGTTTTTCTCTGGCATGGCATTTACAGAGATACAAAATAATTCATTAGAACATGTTCAGTCTGTCAAACTAACAAATATAGTACAAGGAAGAAACAGGGACTTCTTCAACCTCTTCCCATACCAAATCAAGTTTGGGAAGATCTCACTATGGATTTCATTACCCACTTACCTGTTTCTTTAGGCCACACCGTCATCTGGGTAATTTGCGACCGGCTCAACAAGTTTTGTCATTTCATCGCTCTTCCAACCAAGTTCACTGCCAAGGACTTGGCCTTACGATTCTCGGTCGAAATTTGTCGGCTTCATGGAATTCCTCGCACCATTATTTCTGATCGAGGACCCATCTTCCTCAGCATTTTTTTGGAAAGAATTATTTCATGCGCAGGGCACCACCTTGAAATACAGCACGACTTATCATCCTGAAATTGACGGACAAACCGAAGTAGTTAACCGTTGTTTGGAAACCTATTTGTGTTGCTTTACAAGTGAACAACCAAAGAAATGGTTTCAGTACTTACATTTAGCAGAACTCTGGCATAACACCGTGCTTCACAGCTCCATCAACATGTCTCCTTTTGAAGCTCTTTACGGTAGACCTCCACCATCTTTTCCCCACTATGACCCAGGTTCATCTTCTCTTGACACAGTTGATACTTCCCTGTAAAACCGAGATGAAATTATTAACATTTTGAAAAGAAATCTTGCAAAAAGTAGAGCTTACATGGAAACCCAGAGCAACAAAAAACGCTCACACATAACTTTTGCTAAAGGAGACTTCGTATTGCTTCGTCTCCAGCCGTACCGACAGAACTCCGTCCAAAAACGAGTTCTAACAAACTGGCCAAATGTTTCTTTGGACCGTTCAAAGTACTTCGCAAAGTTGGAAAAGTCGCCTACCACTTAGATCTGCCTGTTTCGTCACGCATCCACCCTGTTTTCCATGTTTCACAACTCCGTGCCTTCCATGGTAAAGACCCAGTTTCGCAGTTTTAACCACTTCCACCAGATGAAGCCGTTTCTACTGATGAAGCTCCACAGGTGGTTGGATCATCACTGCATGCAAGAGATCCTCCAACGGGAGAAAATGTCACTGTGGACGAAACAACAAGTAAAAGCAAGGAAGGAGAAGGAAGTCAGTTGAAAGCAGAAAGAGAGAAAATAAAAGAAAATGAGAAAGAAACTAGAAGTTACACGGATGAATGTGAAACCAAGAGTGATAAACTCAAGTGGAGTCCAGCTACCACTTCCCAACACCTACCACTCATTAAGCCTCTGACCACTTCACGGGTCTCCAAGCGCCAACATTCTTTTCCCTATGCCACTTGTCCTTTCCCAGATCCACGTGTCACTTCACACCCATGCGAACCGCCATCTGCCCCACTTCCTACACCAGTGGATAATGAGCTGGTTCCCACTTTCACGGTTTCCAACCTTCAAAAGTGCCCTTAACCTGCTAACACGGCTGCGCCTCATTCATGGGCCAAAGCTTTCTCAAAAGGGCCCAAAAACTCTTTCAACAATAACCTTGAGGACAAGGTTTTAAGTGGGCCGGATAGTAATGATAACAAGCCCATTAAAAACAAAAATCAGCCCATTTGGATGAAGGATTTTTACACCCATTAATTTAAAAATATGTTGTTTTTATGGGCTGACCCATTTAGAATTAGTAGTATATCCAGCTTATTTTATATTTAAGCATTATTGTATGGTTTGAGTTGGACATGAAAAAAATGTTAGTCTTTCCCTTTTTTATCTTCCCTTTCTATTCCTTATTTTAGTAACCCTCTTAGAGAATATATTTGTGAAATTCTTCTTATCACTTTGCGTCGAATGAATCCGAAAATTCCATAAAGATGAAGGAAGATAATGATTCCTCATCCCCACTACCTTTTCCCCTTCTTACAGTCCACACTGAATTCCTAACCACCACCGTTTGTGATCTTCTATGACGAATCTCCACCCATTCTCCTTGCCTTTGTTAGTCATGTTTTCCACCTTGCTCTTGTTCTCCCATTCTCTTCATTGAAGTTACTTCAGCTTGTTTGCGTGTACGTGTACACGATAACTGCCACCAATCACAATTAAGTTGAAAAAAATCTTTGCAACCTTAAGAGTAAATATAATAGACACAAATCTTTTACAAATTCAAGATCCGATCACCACAACATCATGCAATGGAGAGATGACAGCATAAAAAGACATCAAACACAAGCACAAGACTTACAAATTTTTAGAGAAGAAAACATCAAAATTATCGCAATAAATCCTTAATGGCTTGAAAATATTGCCAATAGTAAGATAAAGTTTTGCAATTCCAAGCCTATTTGGAGGAATTGTACACTTTATATTGCTTCAAAGTTTTATGTTGTTAAACATTCCGCGTCTGTATATTTATTTCTCTAGTATTTGGGTGTATATTAGTCGCCTTAACTTTACAATAATTATTGAAGTAGTTGAATTATTCTTCTACATATAGTTCTAGTGTTAGATGTTTATCCAGTGGCTACATTACATATGTATTTGCATTATTTATTTAGTTATATTTGAACCATAACTCATAACAAAAGATTATTCAAACGATAAAGTGTAAATAATGAAACAAAATATCTGTTACAAAATTCAGCCAAATATATATGTCTCTAACAACATATTAGTTATAGTTTGGTTTTATTAATATTTGAAACAAGGCTGGAACAAGAACAGCAAATATTGTCCTACAAACTACAAAAGTGAGTTTAATAACAAAAAATTCAACTAGTACCTATTCCTTAACCAAGTTACTCAGATCCTTCCATCCTCTATTTCAACACTTCTTACCTTATCAGAGAGCACAACATTGCCTCCAATTTCATGTAACTCTTTTTCTTGGTTCATTTTTCCATCCACTGATTATTTGACATGAAAAAGTAAAATACCTTGTGTCAGAAATAACAACTCATCATTTAAAATTTATTATATTAAAAATTACCTGGTCTTTTGTTTTTCTTTCTTAAGGTGCAACCTAAGCAGAAGATAACAGAAATTGCAAGGACAGCTCCTACCCCAATGATAATCCATATCCACCACTTGTTTTCTGATAGAACAATATCATAAATAATTTATTTGCTTATACAAGAAATTACAAAATAAGTTTCATTCCAAAGTTGTAACATATATAAATTTGTTACTATGACAAAACTTTGATGCATTTTTTTCGAAACTGTTTCTACTATTGTTACAATAGTAGAAAGAGTTTCCATAATTGCGCCTAAGTTTTGTCGATAAAAAGAACCTTTGCGATGATAATGAGGAGGCTTTTGTTGAGTGCATAGAGAGCTTTTAATATAGCTACTGTATCCACTTTGTTTATCATAGTATGTTGCCCACAACATTACACCACCGTAGTTACGCGACATTGCTACGACGGGAAGAACAATCCCACACAACAAATCAACAGGAATATAGCCATTATCCGCAGCTGCAGGAGAAGCAGGCAATCCCAAAAACAGTTTTCCAACCGTCAACGATTCCGTCCATCGCTTCCACGAATCCAACAACCGAGTCACATCATTTTGGCTATATTCACATTCAGGATTATTGTAAAACTGTATCCAAACATAATCAAAAACGCTCATGTCAAGTGCCGCACCCAGTTCTCCATCAGGAAATGGACATTGAGGCGCGGCACTTAAGTAAACATTTTGTGTTGAATTTTTATATAACTTTAAGAAAATTACTAGTTCATCCCAATGTTGTTGTTTTCCTTTCAAGCTTTTCTCTATATCAAAATCAATTCCATCTAATACAGCATCACCAAACGGACGCGAAGACGAGTTTCCTCCCAGAAACTTGCTCCACAAGTAATCAGAAACATTTTTAGCATCCTCAGTAGAAACCAAACCATAGTCTCCATCTGCTCCTCCAATCGAAAGCAAGACCTTGATTCCTTTCGCTTGACAATTCTTGATGTCTGTGCTCAACATCGCGCAATCATTGGAAGAAGGGTCACAGTGATTCGCTAAGTTGATTTCTGGCGTTGTTCCATTCCCAAATTTGTTCATAAAAGCTATGATCACATAAGAGTAATTTTCTGTTGCACATGTTTGTGTTAAGGTACCTTCATTGTTGTTTTGACCCCAATAAATGGCAATGTTGTTTGATTCTGCAGCATTAGATACTAAGAAAGTACTAACAAGGAACATATGTAGAATCAAAGAGGAAGTGGAAACTACTATTCTATTTATAATCATCTCAATATGTTTCTTTTTATCATCAATTTCTGTATGAATTTATCATTTCTTGTTAATTATTGCCGGCACAAAGAATGTACTATTTTACTATAGAGACATTTCAGCAGTTGCTAAAACTGAATTATTAAATGCACAAAAGGATAAACCTATTAACCTTTTATCTTTTTCATTCATTGATGAAAAATGCCGTCCTTGGGGAATTATATAAACAATATCTTTTTTTTTTAAAATTACGACAGCAACAATGGTGAATAAAATATGTATCCAAAAAGTGAAATTGGTGAAATATTGTGAAACAACCATTATGTCTCATTGCATTGCAAGTGACCTATATTGGTATGTTGAATATAGTAAGTGTGAATAATGTGGATTGTTCATTTTGTCAATTAATGATCAGCTTGAACCCAGGACCACAAGGTTAAGAGCCTTGCGCTCTACCATACGAGAGAGAACCTCTATACGAATTTGGCTAAACAAACTAATATTTGAAATAATAATTCTATTAATTTATTATTATTAGTAATTATATATATATATATATTTTAATTTGAATAATCATTTTTTTACTATTACAATTTTGAAAGATTGAAACAATATGTATATATAATTTTAATAAAAAATGTATAGAAAATTTCCTTAAGTAGAAATTAGTTTTTAAAATTTTGTGTATAAAATTAAAATATTAAAATACACGTACTAATATGAAAATCCAAAATTATTACCCTAAGTTTAAAAGTTATAGTTTCATCTAATTTTTATGATATAGCTTTTATGGAATTTTATCTTAAAGAAATAATTTTCCTAACTTAATCATGAGAGATGAAAATGTTTATTAAAGGTCAAAGTAGACCAATATACTTGAGGGATACTCGAATAAAATCTTTTACCTTAATCGGATCGGGCGACAAAAGGTAAGTTATACTCAAAAGATTGTCTTTATGCAATACATAAGAATATAAACATGAAACTCACAATTCTTTTATCTAAAGCTGACACTAAGGTAATTAATATCTCATCCATATAGGCTTCAATAACCTGATTATATGACCCTTACTTAAGCTTCCTAGCTAGGACCGCTATAAAATCATAATTGTATTCACGACCACGAAAGACTTGTCAAGCCTAAAAACATTAAAATAATCTACAACCCAACTTTATCGACCTTGTCTTGACAAGTTACTTCTCCAATCATATCAAAATCTTAGAATGTTAAGCTCCAACATAATTAGACACCTAGAAGTTGTCTTTCTGACGAGACCATTGAGTTCATTAAATGATCCTTTGAGACAGTTGATGAATTTGTAACTGAAATAAAAAGCAAGAGTGTTGAGTCCACGAGATGGTCACCCCTAACGTCAAATCAAATAGTAGTTGGTCATGCCTTAACAAATATTTGGATCACATGATCAATTAGATCCATAAACATAAGCCCTACAAGGATAATTTTAATTGAAGAAAGTTTTGGTACTAAAGAATATTTAGATTGACCATTTTGAAAGGTATGCATGGTCACAAATAACACGATCATGGAGACCTCTAGATCCTACTACTAGAGAACATCTAACATATCTACCATGTTGTTGCACCCTAAAATTTCCCCTCCCTTTTCTAGCCCTAACTGGCTTTTGCTTTGCGTTCATCTACATCATCATCAGGTTGTAATTCATGATCATACTTTGCACGGGATCAGAAGTTTCTGTGAATCAAACCCTCAGGTATCAGGTTTAATCTCTTCAAAAAATTTTCAAATATCAAGAGCCAAAGATTTTCACCATTAACCTTTCATGTCCTACTTTCATCATATCATACACTGTTCTATTGCATGTCGAGCATGTGGGTTCACAAGGTAAGGATTGGGTCGGTTCATTGTTTTCCATTTCAAATAAGATAAATTGCCTATCATGGGCTACATGGAAGAAAAGGTTCATCATCTAAGGTTTGGTTCAAGTTGGAAAGAGTACTCATGTAGATTCCTTCAAGGAGAAGTTACTTGAAAAATATTAGGATGTTCAAGATCAATATTCCTAATGAACATGGAGTGCAATGCCTAATTCAAGATTTCTTCATCCAACTTTGTTTCAAATTCTATGATCAAGTGGAATTCAAAAGATCACAAATTCATAATTCAAGACTTCATTCATTTCAAATTCAATCGTATAAGGGAGATCCATCATTTCAAATTCAAGATTCATGAATTAAAGATTAGATTACAAAGAGAAATTTCATGACATTACAAGAATGTCACATTTGTTACAAAGTTTCTAACTCTAAGCAATGCTTAAAAAATTAAGCTATTTCTAATCTTAATTCAAGTTTCTAATCAATTTCATGCTATGGTACCCTTCATGCCCCATCAAGTCCACATGTTCCTCATTATGCTTACAAACATCCAAGGAAAATATTTAAGAGGTAACTTACCATTGGAACATTTCAAGATCAAGACTATGCATGCTTAGTCATGGGCAATTTCAATGTGATCTAAAACAGTCCCATGCAAGAAGTGACAATTTGCCTCATAGCCAAACAATTCATGTCACAAAACCAAAGGGATAAACTCATGGTGATGCATCTACATATCAAATATCAGAATTTAAAAATTATGTCAAAGGTAGTAACATTGACCACAAGGGCAGTCCAAGCACAAGCCAACAAATGGGTACAAGATCTGAGAGCAACGCAAGGTGTAGGAAAAAAAAGGCAGGCTAGGCAAGTGTAGCAGCAAAAATATAGCATAACAACACACATGAAAATGGATAGAAAGAAAGTGACATTAAGAAAGTGGCATTGGACATTTCTAAGTAAAAATTTGAAGTTTTGAAAGGAGGGAAACCCTAATGTGCTGAGCTTAAAAAGAAAAGGAGTAGCTGCAAACAAAAGGAGACATATGTAGAGCAAGAGATGGAGAGAAAAACCAGAAAAATAGAGAGTGAGAAAACACAAGAGAACTAAAAAAAACCAGAAAAGAGAGATTGAGAGAGGAGGAAACACTGAGAACATCATTGAGAAAAGAGATTGAGAAAGAAAGGAAACCATTGAGAGAACAAGAGAGTGATAGAAAACCAAAAAAGAAAGTGAATCATAAAGCACACCCAACCAAAATCGGCGGACGTTTTCAAGAAAGATAACAACTCTTGGGTATCCATTTCTCCAAACTCTTCTCTCTTTATATATTTTGTATTGTCTTTTATTTTATCTTTAAGTGATTTTTGTGTTGTATACATTGTGTAAGGTCCCAAGAGGGACCAAGGAACTTCTGTAAGAACCACAAGAGAGGAAAAAAAACGTAGTTTAGATTTTTCACCCAGCAGGGTTGACACGGGCGACCGTGTCAGCCCACTGTTTAAACTTCCTTCGCGCGCATCTCCCTAGGGTGCTGACATGGGCAGCCATGTCAGCTCCCTGTTTACCGCCAAAACCCATGATGCAGGCACTTCCTGACACGGGTCGTGTCAGGCCCCTTTTTTCACTTTTTTTTGTTGCTATTTCACCTTCAAAAATTTTTTTTCAAGGAGTTCGCCATTTTTTCATGACTTGCCTTTTTTTACTCGTATTTTCAAGCCGATTAACCCGATGTGTTTGTATGGCCATTGTATGTGGATATTATTATGGTCATTTTTGACTTTTGGTTCCAAAAACTATTTTCAAAACAAACTCTCGATTCTTATCGAGCCATTTTTGACCTTGTAAGTCGATTTCCTTGTGCATCGCCATCAACCTTGTTCGCATCACCTCAAACTTTTTTTAAGCAATCAAACCCTTGATCCAACGTCAAGTGGATTTTCTAAAACAACTGTTAAACTAATTCACCATCCGTTCTTTTCAAAATGTTTCTCTTAAAACCTTGGTCACGTACCAAGTGCATTTCCAAACTCTTTTCACAATAAAACTTGAATGGTTGTGGAGTGCTTAGGTGTAGGCCTTCTCCTATCCCGAGTGCTTGACATTACCTTTAGGGCTCACTATCGAAAAACACTTACCATTCAAGACCAAAAACACTTTAATAAAATAATGGAGTTCTCTTTGTATTGAACTAGAGAGAGAGGATTGAGTGAAGACTTCTTCCTCCCCGAGTGTCGGGATACTCACTGTAGAGTGTGTGGTCTTGATACTCGTCTTTCAATACGAAGACGTGACTATGTTTGCCACACCTTTTCGTAATAAATCTTTGAGATAAAGAATTGGGTACTACCCGCAAGGGGTTACTATCCGAGGACCTATTTCACCCTAAAAATAACTTCCACAAGTCAAATGTGACATCTTGCCTCCAATGGCGAAAATATCTCTTTTCAAAAAGGATATGTTACGTCCGTTTTACCGTAAACAGGTAATGCCTAAGACTCCACAAGCGAGCTGCAATACACCTAACTGCTAGAATGCGCACGATAGCATCATCCATAAATACACCAGTTAACCGTAGGCCGCACTACGACTGCTCTGATTCTTTACTTCTTTTAAGTAAAGATACGTAGGCACGAGGGCCCTAATCCTCGCCGAGCACACTTCTATCTTTTACCTATAGTTTCCCGAACTACGTTGGCTCTGACTTTCTCATATCTGTTGAGAATATGTAGGCCTAGGACCGCGAAGTCCTACCGAGTCCCTTCTTCCCCTTTATCCATTGTTTCCCCATTTCTAAACCTTTCTCTTTATCCCTTGGAACACTCTTAGAAAACATTAACCTTTTAACAAATATCTTTACTTTATGACAAACAAACGGTTCCCATCGAATATGATGGATGCGATGGGTGCTAATACCTTCCCTTCGCATAACCGGATTTTGAACCCTTTCTCATTTCTGCGAGACCATCTTATCTGTTTCTTTCTTAGGGTTCTCTCGATGTTCTCCCTTCCCGTCATGGAATAAATAAAGTTCGATGGCAACTCTTCTGTCTTTCCTTTCTCGCCTTTCCGTTGTTGCAATTTTTCGAGTATCGACACATGTGGTAAGAATAAGTAGTAAAATGTTATAGGGCCTTAAATCCGTAATACATCACTATAAAAGTAATAATATATGAATCTCAACTACATACTTTCTAAAGCTAACCTTCATACTTACAATTTAAATTGATTGAATAGTCAGAGCACTTGAAGGTTCACCTTCACCCAACATATTTGTAAATTCAGAAAGCCGGACAAACACGAGTTCTCCAATTGATCAATCACACACACCATTATTCTAAGAAAATGGTCCACGTAGGATGAAAAAATCCATCCATAAACATCATTGTAGTTATTCCATTCAGGAGATCCTTCATTATTGCAAACACGGGGGCAATTATTTTCTAATCAATTATTTTCTTAAAAAATATCGTTAGTTTTTTTGAATTATGAGATTAATTACTATGCACTGAGAGTGTAAAACGTTTTACACTGTGAATTCATCACCATCATCCATTTGCATTACTTTACAAATTATTAAAATAAAAGTCAAACTTCCTCTTACATCCAACATCTATAATTGACCGACAGTGTAGAACTTTTAACAATGTCAGTGCGTAGTAATCAGTCTCTTGAATTATTAATTATTTTATTTGGAGAAAAAATATTGTATAAAATTGAATGACAATGCATTTTCTCATCTTCATACACATAAATACATTATTGAATTTATTAATGCATGAAACCATTTATGGTAACAAAGATAAAAATTACCATTTTCAACAATTATTAAAATAAAAGTCAAACTTCCTCTTACATCCAACATCGATAATTGACCGACAGTGTAGAACTTTTAACAATGTCAGTGCGTAGTAATCAGTCTCTTGAATTATTAATTATTTTATTTGGAGAAAAAATATTGTATAAAATTGAATGACAATGCATTTTCTCATCTTCATACACATAAATACATTATTGAATTTATTAATGCATGAAAACATTTATGGTAACAAAGATGAAAATTACCATTTTCAACCAATTATTTATTTTATTACTTAACTTATCTTTAAAATGTATTGTATAAAATGTTTCACGCCCACCGTGGGGCTCAAACCCACGACCACAAGGTTAAGAGCCTTGCGCTCTACCAACTGAGCTAAACGGGCAATACGAACTCGACTAAACACACTAATATTTGAAATAATAACTGTATTAAATTATTATTATTAATAACTATATTTCTTTATATTTTCAATATTCATATTTTTACTATTACAATTTTGATGGATTGAAACAACATGCGGATATAATTTTAATAAAAAATGTGTAGAACATTTCCTTAAGTAAAAATTAGTTTTCAAAATTTTGCGTATAAAATTAAAATGTTAAAGTACACATACTAATATGAAAATCTAAATTTATGACTCTAAGTTTAAAAGTTTTAGTTTCATCTAGTTTTTATGATATAACTTTTATAAAATTTTATCTTAAAGAAATGATTTTCCTAACAAAATCATGAGAGATCAGAATGTTTATTGAATGTTAAAGTAGATCAATATACTAAACGGATACTCGAATAAAATCCCTTACCTTCATCGGATCGGGGGATAAAAATTAAGTTATACTCAAAAGAATGTCTTTGTGCAATACATAAGAATAAAAACATGTAACTCACAAAAAATTTATCTAAAGTTGACTCCAAGTTAATTAATATCTCATCCATATAGGCTTCAATAACCTGATTATATGACCCTTAGTTAAGCTTCCTAGCTAGGGCCGCTATAAGAACATAATTGTATTCACGACCACGAAAGACTTGTCAAGCCTAAAAATATTAAAATAATCTACAACCCAACTCTATCGACCTTGTCTTGAAAAGTTACTTCTCCAATCATATAAAAATCTTAGAATGTTAAGCCCCAACATACTTAGACACCTAGAAGTTGTCTTTCTGACGAGACCGTTGAGTTCATTAAATGATCCTTTGAGACAGTTGATGAATTTGTAATTGAAATAAAACCCAAGAGTGTTGAGTCCACGAGATGGTCACCCCTGACATCAAATCAAATAGTAGTTGGTCACGCCTTAAACAATATTTGGATCACATGATCAATTAGATCCAGAAAAATAAACCCTACAATGATAGTTTTAATTGAAGAAAGTTCTAGTACTAAAGAATATTTAGATTGACCATTTCGAAAGGTATGTATGGTCACAAATAACACGATCATGGAGACCTCTAGATCCTACTACTAGAGAACATCTAACATATCTACCATGTGGTTAGAATAAGTAGGGGTGTTCATGGGTGCGGGTCGACCCGCAAACCCGCCTACCCAAACCGAACCAACCCACTAATTACCCGGACCCATTCATTTACGGGTATACCCGACCCAACCCGTAACAACCCGTATAGATTTGGTTCGGGTATTGGGTTTTAGTTTCTAAACCCATGAACCCGTTGACCCAACCCGTTGACGTGGCATAATTAATTATTATTATTATTATATTATTATTTATAAATTTTAAAGTTGCTATAACTTTGTAAATTGTAACGTACACAAAGATCTTTTGCACTTTCCTTCCAGTTTCCAATCACACATTAAATTGTTATTATTAATATTAGACCAATATTGGACCAATACATCTATGTCATTTTAAGACTAAGTGATGTTTATTTGCTTTTGAATTATTTAGAATTTATGAATTTTATGGAAATGATATTTTATGGAATTTTATATATTATTAAGTGTTAATATATATGATAGTTTACGGACCTACTTTTAAGCATGTGCAAGAAAAGGTAACATTTGAGTATCAAAACAACTAATATATACTGTATATTATTATATATTTGTTTTACATATGTTGATATATATTTGTAATGGATAACATTTGAGTATCAAAATAACTAATAAATTTTTATAAATTAAGGTATATTAATGAAAATATATAAATAATTAATGGTGTATATGTATCTTAATATTTTTTATGACAAAGAAAATACATTTCAAAATTTTAATTGTTATATTTTTAATTATTCTATTTTATATGTAGGATTTGTCTCCACTACGTAAATAATTTAATTGTTTGAAATATGCAAAATTATATTGAATTGTGTTATAGATTTTTTAAATTGAAAATAATAATTATTATATACACAACCCGTGGACCAACCCCTACCCAACCCGTAAATATCCGGATTGATTCGGGTCGGTTTTTAAAGTAGAATTACGGGTTTGATGATAAACCCAACCCATTGAAAGTTGAACGGGTTGGGTAACGGGTTAAGGCGAACCCGGTCCAACCCAACCCGCGTACACCCCTGAGAATAAGTAGTGAAATGTTATAGGGTCTTAAATCCGTAATACATCAATGTAAAAGTAATACTATAAATGAATGTCAAGTACATAATTTCTAAAGCAAACCTTCATACTTACAATTTAAATTGATTGAATAGTCAGAGCGCTTGAAGGTTCACCTTCACCCAACATATTTGTAAATTCAGAAAGCCGGGCAAACACGAGTTCGCCAATTGATCAATCACACACACCATTATTCTCAGAAAATGGTCCACGTAGGAAGAAAAAATCCACCCATAAACATCATTGTAGTTATTCCATTCAGGAGATCCTTCATTGTTGCAAACATGGGGGCAATTATTTTCTAATCAATTATTTTCTTAAAAAATATCGTTAGTGTTTTTTGAATTATGAGATTAATTACTATGCATTGAGAGTGTAAAACGTTTTACACTGTGAATTCATCACCATCATCCGTTTGCATTACTTTACAGATTATTAAAATAAAAGTGAAACTTCTTCTTACATCCAACATCTATAATTGACCGACAGTGTAGAACTTTTAACAATGTCAGTGCGAAGTAATTAATCTCTTGAATTTTTAATTATTTTCATTGGAGAAAAAATATTGTATAAAATTGAATGAGAATGCATTTTCTCATCTTCATACATATAAATACATTGATGAAAATTACCATTTTCAACCAAATATTTATTGTATTACTTAATTTATCTTTAAAATGTATTGTATAAAATGTTTCACGCCCACCGTGGGGCTCAAACCCACGACCACAAGGTTAAGAGCCTTGCACTCTACCAACTGAGCTAAACGGACAATACGAACTCGGCTAAACACACTAATATTTGAAATAATAACTGTATTAAATTATTATTATAATTAATAATTATATTTCTTTATATTTTCAATATCCATATTTTTACTATTACAATTTTGATGGATTGAAACAACATGCGGATATAATTTTAATAAAAAATGTGTAGAACATTTCCTTAAGTAAAAATTAGTTTTCAAAATTTTGCGTATAAAATTAAAATGTTAAAGTACACATACTAATATGAAAATCTAAATTTATGACTCTAAGTTTAAAAGTTTTAGTTTCATCTAGTTTTTATGATATAACTTTTATAAAATTTTATCTTAAAGAAATGATTTTCCTAACAAAATCATGAGAGATCAGAATGTTTATTGAATGTTAAAGTAGATCAATATAATAAACGGATACTCGAATAAAATCCCTTACCTTCATCGGATCGGGCGATAAAAATTAAGTTATACTCAAAAGAATGTCTTTGTGCAATACATAAGAATAAAAACATGTAACTCACAAAAAATTTATCTAAAGTTGACTCCAAGTTAATTAATATCTCATCCATATAGGCTTCAATAACCTGATTATATGACCCTTAGTTAAGCTTCCTAGCTAGGGCCGCTATAAGAACATAATTGTATTCACGACCACGAAAGACTTGTCAAGCCTAAAAATATTAAAATAATCTACAACCCAACTCTATCGACCTTGTCTTGAAAAGTTACTTCTCCAATCATATAAAAATCTTAGAATGTTAAGCCCCAACATAATTAGACACCTAGAAGTTGTCTTTCTGACGAGACCGTTGAGTTCATTAAATGATCCTTTGAGACAGTTGATGAATTTGTAATTGAAATAAAACCCAAGAGTGTTGAGTCCACGAGATGGTCACCCCTGACATCAAATCAAATAGTAGTTGGTCACGCCTTAAACAATATTTGGATCACATGATCAATTAGATCCAGAAAAATAAACCCTACAATGATAGTTTTAATTGAAGAAAGTTCTAGTACTAAAGAATATTTAGATTGACCATTTCGAAAGGTATGTATGGTCACAAATAACACGATCATGGAGACCTCTAGATCCTACTACTAGAGAACATCTAACATATCTACCATGTGGTTAGAATAACTTAAGTAGTGAAATGTTATAGGGTCTTAAATCCGTAATACATCAATGTAAAAGTAATACTATAAATGAATGTCAAGTACATAATTTCTAAAGCTAACCTTCATACTTACAATTTAAATTGATTGAATAGTCAGAGCGCTTGAAGGTTCACCTTCACCCAACATATTTGTAAATTCAGAAAGCCGGGCAAACACGAGTTCGCCAATTGATCAATCACACACACCATTATTCTCAGAAAATGGTTCACGTAGGAAGAAAAAATCCACCCATAAACATCATTGTAGTTATTCCATTCAGGAGATCCTTCATTGTTGCAAACATGGGGGCAATTATTTTCTAATCAATTATTTTCTTAAAAAATATCGTTAGTGTTTTTTGAATTATGAGATTAATTACTATGCATTGAGAGTGTAAAAAGTTTTACACTGTGAATTTATCACCATAATCCGCTTGCATTACTTTACAGATTATTAAAATAAAAGTGAAACTTCTTCTTACATCCAACATCTATAATTGACCGACAGTGTGGAACTTTTAACAATGTCAGTGCGAAGTAATTAATCTCTTGAATTATTAATTATTTTCTTTGGAGAAAAAATATTGTATAAAATTGAATGAGAATGCATTTTCTCATCTTCATACACATAAGTACATTATTGAATTTATTAATTCATGAAAACATTTATGGTAACAAAGATGAAAATTACTATTTTCAACCAAATATTTATTTCATTACTTAATTTATCTTTAAAATGTATTGTATAAAATGTTTCACGCCCACCGTGGGGCTCAAACCCACGACCACAAGGTTAAGAGCCTTGCGCTCTACCAACTGAGTTAAATGGGCAATACGAACTCGGCTAAACACACTAATATTTGAAATAATAACTGTATTAAATTACTATTACAATTTTGATGGATTGAAACAACATGCGGATATAATTTTAATAAAAAATGTGTAGAACATTTCCTTAAGTAAAAATTAGTTTTCAAAATTTTGCGTATAAAATTAAAATGTTAAAGTACACATACTAATATGAAAATCTAAATTTATGACTCTAAGTTTAAGAGTTTTAGTGTCATCTAATTTTTATGATATAACTTTTATAAAATTTTATCTTAAAGAAATGATTTTCCTAACAAAATCATGAGAGATCAGAATGTTTATTGAATGTTAAAGTAGATCAATATACTAAACGGATACTCGAATAAAATCCCTTACCTTCATCGGATCGGGCGATAAAAATTAAGTTATACTCAAAAGAATGTCTTTGTGCAATACATAAGAATAAAAACATGTAACTCACAAAATTTTTATCTAAAGTTGACTCCAAGGTAATTAATATCTCATCCATATAGGCTTCAATAACTTGATTATATGACCCTTAGTTAAGTTTCCTAGCTAGGGCCGCTATAAGATCATAATTGTATTCACGACCACGAAAGACTTGTCAAGCCTAAAAATATTAAAATAATCTACAACCCAACTCTATCGACCATGTCTTGAGAAGTTACTTCTCCAATCATATAAAAATCTTAGAATGTTAAGCCCCAACATAATTAGACACCTAGAAGTTGTCTTTCTGACGAGACCGTTGAGTTCATTAAATGATCCTTTAAGACAGTTGATGAATTTGTAATTGAAATAAAACCCAAGAGTGTTGAGTCCACGAGATGGTCACCCCTGATATCAAATCAAATAGTAGTTGGTCACGCCTTAAACAATATTTGGATCACATGATCAATTAGATCCAGAAGAATAAACCCTACAATGATAGTTTTAATTGAAGAAAGTTCTAGTACTAAAGAATATTTAGATTGACCATTTCGAAAGGTACGTATGGTCACAAATAACACGATCTTGGAGACCTCTAGATCCTACTACTAGAGAACATCTAACATATCTACCATGTGGTTAGAATAAGTAGTGAAATGTTATAGGGTCTTAAATCCGTAATACATCAATGTAAAAGTAATACTATAAATGAATGTCAAGTACATAATTTCTAAAGCTAACCTTCATACTTACAATTTAAATTGATTGAATAGTCAGAGCGCTTGAAGGTTCACCTTCACCCAACATATTTGTAAATTCAGAAAGCCGGGCAAACACGAGTTCGCCAATTGATCAATCACACACACCATTATTCTCAGAAAATGGTCCACGTAGGAAAAAAAAATCCACCCATAAACATCATTGTAGTTATTCCATTCAGGAGATCCTTCATTGTTGCAAACATGGGGGCAATTATTTTCTAATCAATTATTTTCTTAAAAAATATCGTTAGTGTTTTTTGAATTATGAGATTAATTACTATGCATTGAGAGTGTAAAAAGTTTTACACTGTGAATTTATCACCATAATCCGCTTGCATTACTTTACAGATTATTAAAATAAAAGTGAAACTTCTTCTTACATCCAACATCTATAATTGACCGACAGTGTGGAACTTTTAACAATGTCAGTGCGAAGTAATTAATCTCTTGAATTATTAATTATTTTCTTTGGAGAAAAAATATTGTATAAAATTGAATGAGAATGCATTTTCTCATCTTCATACACATAAGTACATTATTGAATTTATTAATTCATGAAAACATTTATGGTAACAAAGATGAAAATTACTATTTTCAACCAAATATTTATTTCATTACTTAATTTATCTTTAAAATGTATTGTATAAAATGTTTCACGCCCACCGTGGGGCTCAAACCCACGACCACAAGGTTAAGAGCCTTGCGCTCTACCAACTGAGTGAAACGGGCAATACGAACTCGGCTAAACACACTAATATTTGAAATAATAACTATATTAAATTACTATTACAATTTTGATGGATTGAAACAACATGCGGATATAATTTTAATAAAAAATGTGTAGAACATTTCCTTAAGTAAAAATTAGTTTTCAAAATTTTGCGTATAAAATTAAAATGTTAAAGTACACATACTAATATGAAAATCTAAATTTATGACTCTAAGTTTAAGAGTTTTAGTGTCATCTAATTTTTATGATATAACTTTTATAAAATTTTATCTTAAAGAAATGATTTTCCTAACAAAATCATGAGAGATCAGAATGTTTATTGAATGTTAAAGTAGATCAATATACTAAACGGATACTCGAATAAAATCCCTTACCTTCATCGGATCGGGCGATAAAAATTAAGTTATACTCAAAAGAATGTCTTTGTGCAATACATAAGAATAAAAACATGTAACTCACAAAATTTTTATCTAAAGTTGACTCCAAGGTAATTAATATCTCATCCATATAGGCTTCAATAACTTGATTATATGACCCTTAGTTAAGTTTCCTAGCTAGGGCCGCTATAAGATCATAATTGTATTCACGACCACGAAAGACTTGTCAAGCCTAAAAATATTAAAATAATCTACAACCCAACTCTATCGACCATGTCTTGAGAAGTTACTTCTCCAATCATATAAAAATCTTAGAATGTTAAGCCCCAACATAATTAGACACCTAGAAGTTGTCTTTCTGACGAGACCGTTGAGTTCATTAAATGATCCTTTAAGACAGTTGATGAATTTGTAATTGAAATAAAACCCAAGAGTGTTGAGTCCACGAGATGGTCACCCCTGACATCAAATCAAATAGTAGTTGGTCACGCCTTAAACAATATTTGGATCACATGATCAATTAGATCCAGAAGAATAAACCCTACAATGATAGTTTTAATTGAAGAAAGTTCTAGTACTAAAGAATATTTAGATTGACCATTTCGAAAGGTACGTATGGTCACAAATAACACGATCTTGGAGACCTCTAGATCCTACTACTAGAGAACATCTAACATATCTACCATGTGGTTAGAATAAGTAGTGAAATGTTATAGGGTCTTAAATCCGTAATACATCAATGTAAAAGTAATACTATAAATGAATGTCAAGTACATAATTTCTAAAGCTAACCTTCATACTTACAATTTAAATTGATTGAATAGTCAGAGCGCTTGAAGGTTCACCTTCACCCAACATATTTGTAAATTCAGAAAGCCGGGCAAACACGAGTTCGCCAATTGATCAATCACACACACCATTATTCTCAGAAAATGGTCCACGTAGGAAAAAAAAATCCACCCATAAACATCATTGTAGTTATTCCATTCAGGAGATCCTTCATTGTTGCAAACATGGGGGCAATTATTTTCTAATCAATTATTTTCTTAAAAAATATCGTTAGTGTTTTTTGAATTATGAGATTAATTACTATGCATTGAGAGTGTAAAAAGTTTTACACTGTGAATTCATCACCATCATCCGTTTGCATTACTTTACAGATTATTAAAATAAAAGTGAAACTTCTTCTTACATCCAACATCTATAATTGACCGACAGTGTAGAACTTTTAACAATGTCAGTGCGAAGTAATTAATCTCTTGAATTATTAATTATTTTCTTTGGAGAAAAAATATTGTATAAAATTGAATGAGAATGTTTTTTCTCATCTTCATACACATAAATACATTATTGAGTTTATTAATGCATGAAAACATTTATGGTAACAAAGATGAAAATTACCATTTTCAACCAAATATTTATTTTATTACTTAATTTATCTTTAAAATGTATTGTATAAAATGTTTCACGCCTGCCGTGGGGCTCAAACCCACGACCACAAGGTTAAGAGCCTTGCGCTCTACCAACTGAGCTAAACGGGCAATACGAACTCGGCTAAACACACTAATATTTGAAATAATAACTGTATTAAATTATTTTTATTAATAATTATATTTCTTTATATTTTCAATATTCATATTTTTACTATTACAATTTTGATGGATTGAAACAACATGCGGATATAATTTTAATAAAAAATGTGTAGAACATTTCCTTAAGTAAAAATTAGTTTTCAAAATTTTGCGTATAAAATTAAAATGTTAAAGTACACATACTAATATGAAAATCTAAATTTATGACTCTAAGTTTAAAAGTTTTAGTTTCATCTAGTTTTTATGATATAACTTTTATAAAATTTTATCTTAAAGAAATGATTTTCCTAACAAAATCATGAGAGATCAGAATGTTTATTGAATGTTAAAGTAGATCAATATACTAAACGGATACTCGAATAAAATCCCTTACCTTCATCGGATCGGGCGATAAAAATTAAGTTATACTCAAAAGAATGTCTTTGTGCAATACATAAGAATAAAAACATGTAACTCACAAAATTTTTATCTAAAGTTGACTCCAAGTTAATTAATATCTCATCCATATAGGCTTCAATAACTTGATTATATGACCCTTAGTTAAGTTTCCTAGCTAGGGCCGCTATAAGATCATAATTGTATTCACGACCACAAAAGACTTGTCAAGCCTAAAAATATTAAAATAATCTACAACCCAACTCTATCGACCATGTCTTGAGAAGTTACTTCTCCAATCATATAAAAATCTTAGAATGTTAAGCCCCAACATAATTAGACACCTAGAAGTTGTCTTTCTGACGAGACCGTTGAGTTCATTAAATGATCCTTTGAGACAGTTGATGAATTTGTAATTGAAATAAAACCCAAGAGTGTTGAGTCCACGAGATGGTCACCCCTGACATCAAATCAAATAGTAGTTGGTCACGCCTTAAACAATATTTGGATCACATGATCAATTAGATCCAGAAGAATAAACCCTACAATGATAGTTTTAATTGAAGAAAGTTCTAGTACTAAGGAATATTTAGATTGACCATTTCGAAAGGTACGTATGGTCACAAATAACACGATCATGGAGACCTCTAGATCCTACTACTAGAGAACATCTAACATATCTACCATGTGGTTAGAATAACTTAAGTAGTGAAATGTTATAGGGTCTTAAATCCGTAATACATCAATGTAAAAGTAATACTATAAATGAATGTCAAGTACATAATTTCTAAAGCTAACCTTCATACTTACAATTTAAATTGATTGAATAGTCAGAGCGCTTGAAGGTTCACCTTCACCCAACATATTTGTAAATTCAGAAAGCCGGGCAAACACGAGTTCGCCAATTGATCAATCACACACACCATTATTCTCAGAAAATGGTTCACGTAGGAAGAAAAAATCCACCCATAAACATCATTGTAGTTATTCCATTCAGGAGATCCTTCATTGTTGCAAACATGGGGGCAATTATTTTCTAATCAATTATTTTCTTAAAAAATATCGTTAGTGTTTTTTGAATTATGAGATTAATTACTATGCATTGAGAGTGTAAAAAGTTTTACACTGTGAATTCATCACCATAATCCGCTTGCATTACTTTACAGATTATTAAAATAAAAGTGAAACTTCTTCTTACATCCAACATCTATAATTGACCGACAATGTGGAACTTTTAACAATGTCAGTGCGAAGTAATTAATCTCTTGAATTATTAATTATTTTCTTTGGAGAAAAAATATTGTATAAAATTGAATGAGAATGCATTTTCTCATCTTCATACACATAAGTACATTATTAAATTTATTAATGCATGAAAACATTTATGGTAACAAAGATGAAAATTACCATTTTCAACCAAATATTTATTTCATTACTTAATTTATCTTTAAAATGTATTGTATAAAATGTTTCACGCCCACCGTGGGGCTCAAACCCACGACCACAAGGTTAAGAGCCTTGCGCTCTACCAACTGAGTTAAATGGGCAATACGAACTCGGCTAAACACACTAATATTTGAAATAATAACTGTATTAAATTACTATTACAATTTTGATGGATTGAAACAACATGCGGATATAATTTTAATAAAAAATGTGTAGAACATTTCCTTAAGTAAAAATTAGTTTTCAAAATTTTGCGTATAAAATTAAAATGTTAAAGTACACATACTAATATGAAAATCTAAATTTATGACTCTAAGTTTAAGAGTTTTAGTTTCATCTAGTTTTTATGATATAACTTTTATAAAATTTTATCTTAAAGAAATGATTTTCCTAACAAAATCATGAGAGATCAGAATGTTTATTGAATGTTAAAGTAGATCAATATACTAAACGGATACTCGAATAAAATCCCTTACCTTCATCGGATCGGGCGATAAAAATTAAGTTATACTCAAAAGAATGTCTTTATGCAATACATAAGAATAAAAACATGTAACTCACAAAATTTTTATCTAAAGTTGACTCCAAGTTAATTAATATCTCATCCATATAGGCTTCAATAACTTGATTATATGACCCTTAGTTAAGTTTCCTAGCTAGGGCCGCTATAAGATCATAATTGTATTCACGACCACGAAAGACTTGTCAAGCCTAAAAATATTAAAATAATCTACAACCCAACTCTATCGACCATGTCTTGAGAAGTTACTTCTCCAATCATATAAAAATCTTAGAATGTTAAGCCCCAACATAATTAGACACCTAGAAGTTGTCTTTCTGACGAGACCGTTGAGTTCATTAAATGATCCTTTGAGACAGTTGATGAATTTGTAATTGAAATAAAACCCAAGAGTGTTGAGTCCACGAGATGGTCACCCCTGACATCAAATCAAATAGTAGTTGGTCACGCCTTAAACAATATTTGGATCACATGATCAATTAGATCCAGAAGAATAAACCCTACAATGATAGTTTTAATTGAAGAAAGTTCTAGTACTAAGGAATATTTAGATTGACCATTTCGAAAGGTACGTATGGTCACAAATAACACGATCATGGAGACCTCTAGATCCTACTACTAGAGAACATCTAACATATCTACCATGTGGTTAGAATAACTTAAGTAGTGAAATGTTATAGGGTCTTAAATCCGTAATGCATCAATGTAAAAGTAATACTATAAATGAATGTCAAGTACATAATTTCTAAAGCTAACCTTCATACTTACAATTTAAATTGATTGAATAGTCAGAGCGCTTGAAGGTTCACCTTCACCCAACATATTTGTAAATTCAGAAAGCCGGGCAAACACGAGTTCGTCAATTGATCAATCACACACACCATTATTCTTAGAAAATGGTTCACGTAGGAAGAAAAAATCCACCCATAAACATCATTGTAGTTATTCCATTCAGGAGATCCTTCATTGTTGCAAACATGGGGGCAATTATTTTCTAATCAATTATTTTCTTAAAAAATATCGTTAGTGTTTTTTGAATTATGAGATTAATTACTATGCATTGAGAGTGTAAAAAGTTTTACACTGTGAATTCATCACCATAATCCGCTTGCATTACTTTACAGATTATTATAATAAAAGTGAAACTTCTTCTTACATCCAACATCTATAATTGACCGACAGTGTGGAACTTTTAACAATGTCAGTGCGAAGTAATTAATCTCTTGAATTATTAATTATTTTCTTTGGAGAAAAAATATTGTATAAAATTGAATGAGAATGCATTTTCTCATCTTCATACACATAAGTACATTATTGAATTTATTAATGCATGAAAACATTTATGGTAACAAAGATGAAAATTACCATTTTCAACCAAATATTTATTTCATTACTTAATTTATCTTTAAAATGTATTGTATAAAATGTTTCACGCCCACCGTGGGGCTCAAACCCACGACCACAAGGTTAAGAGCCTTGCGCTCTACCAACTGAGTTAAATGGGCAATACGAACTCGGCTAAACACACTAATATTTGAAATAATAACTGTATTAAATTACTATTACAATTTTGATGGATTGAAACAACATGCGGATATAATTTTAATAAAAAATGTGTAGAACATTTCCTTAAGTAAAAATTAGTTTTCAAAATTTTGCGTATAAAATTAAAATGTTAAAGTACACATACTAATATGAAAATCTAAATTTATGACTCTAAGTTTAAGAGTTTTAGTTGCATCTAGTTTTTATGATATAACTTTTATAAAATTTTATCTTAAAGAAATGATTTTCCTAACAAAATCATGAGAGATCAGAATGTTTATTGAATGTTAAAGTAGATCAATATACTAAACGGATACTCGAATAAAATCCCTTACCTTCATCGGATCGGGCGATAAAAATTAAGTTATACTCAAAAGAATGTCTTTATGCAATACATAAGAATAAAAACATGTAACTCACAAAATTTTTATCTAAAGTTGACTCCAAGTTAATTAATATCTCATCCATATAGGCTTCAATAACTTGATTATATGACCCTTAGTTAAGTTTCCTAGCTAGGGCCGCTATAAGATCATAATTGTATTCACGACCACGAAAGACTTGTCAAGCCTAAAAATATTAAAATAATCTACAACCCAACTCTATCGACCATGTCTTGAGAAGTTACTTCTCCAATCATATAAAAATCTTAGAATGTTAAGCCCCAACATAATTAGACACCTAGAAGTTGTCTTTCTGACGAGACCGTTGAGTTCATTAAATGATCCTTTGAGACAGTTGATGAATTTGTAATTGAAATAAAACCCAAGAGTGTTGAGTCCACGAGATGGTCACCCCTGACATCAAATCAAATAGTAGTTGGTCACGCCTTAAACAATATTTGGATCACATGATCAATTAGATCCAGAAGAATAAACCCTACAATGATAGTTTTAATTGAAGAAAGTTCTAGTACTAAAGAATATTTAGATTGACCATTTCGAAAGGTACGTATGGTCACAAATAACACGATCATGGAGACCTCTAGATCCTACTACTAGAGAACATCTAACATATCTACCATGTGGTTAGAATAACTTAAGTAGTGAAATGTTATAGGGTCTTAAATCCGTAATGCATCAATGTAAAAGTAATACTATAAATGAATGTCAAGTACATAATTTCTAAAGCTAACCTTCATACTTACAATTTAAATTGATTGAATAGTCAGAGCGCTTGAAGGTTCACCTTCACCCAACATATTTGTAAATTCAGAAAGCCGGGCAAACACGAGTTCGTCAATTGATCAATCACACACACCATTATTCTTAGAAAATGGTTCACGTAGGAAGAAAAAATCCACCCATAAACATCATTGTAGTTATTCCATTCAGGAGATCCTTCATTGTTGCAAACATGGGGGCAATTATTTTCTAATCAATTATTTTCTTAAAAAATATCGTTAGTGTTTTTTGAATTATGAGATTAATTACTATGCATTGAGAGTGTAAAAAGTTTTACACTGTGAATTCATCACCATAATCCGCTTGCATTACTTTACAGATTATTATAATAAAAGTGAAACTTCTTCTTACATCCAACATCTATAATTGACCGACAGTGTGGAACTTTTAACAATGTCAGTGCGAAGTAATTAATCTCTTGAATTATTAATTATTTTCTTTGGAGAAAAAATATTGTATAAAATTGAATGAGAATGCATTTTCTCATCTTCATACACATAAGTACATTATTGAATTTATTAATGCATGAAAACATTTATGGTAACAAAGATGAAAATTACCATTTTCAACCAAATATTTATTTCATTACTTAATTTATCTTTAAAATGTATTGTATAAAATGTTTCACGCCCACCGTGGGGCTCAAACCCACGACCACAAGGTTAAGAGCCTTGCGCTCTACCAACTGAGTTAAATGGGCAATACGAACTCGGCTAAACACACTAATATTTGAAATAATAACTGTATTAAATTACTATTACAATTTTGATGGATTGAAACAACATGCGGATATAATTTTAATAAAAAATGTGTAGAACATTTCCTTAAGTAAAAATTAGTTTTCAAAATTTTGCGTATAAAATTAAAATGTTAAAGTACACATACTAATATGAAAATCTAAATTTATGACTCTAAGTTTAAGAGTTTTAGTTTCATCTAGTTTTTATGATATAACTTTTATAAAATTTTATCTTAAAGAAATGATTTTCCTAACAAAATCATGAGAGATCAGAATGTTTATTGAATGTTAAAGTAGATCAATATACTAAACGGATACTCGAATAAAATCCCTTACCTTCATCGGATCGGGCGATAAAAATTAAGTTATACTCAAAAGAATGTCTTTATGCAATACATAAGAATAAAAACATGTAACTCACAAAATTTTTATCTAAAGTTGACTCCAAGTTAATTAATATCTCATCCATATAGGCTTCAATAACTTGATTATATGACCCTTAGTTAAGTTTCCTAGCTAGGGCCGCTATAAGATCATAATTGTATTCACGACCACGAAAGACTTGTCAAGCCTAAAAATATTAAAATAATCTACAACCCAACTCTATCGACCATGTCTTGAGAAGTTACTTCTCCAATCATATAAAAATCTTAGAATGTTAAGCCCCAACATAATTAGACACCTAGAAGTTGTCTTTCTGACGAGACCGTTGAGTTCATTAAATGATCCTTTGAGACAGTTGATGAATTTGTAATTGAAATAAAACCCAAGAGTGTTGAGTCCACGAGATGGTCACCCCTGACATCAAATCAAATAGTAGTTGGTCACGCCTTAAACAATATTTGGATCACATGATCAATTAGATCCAGAAGAATAAACCCTACAATGATAGTTTTAATTGAAGAAAGTTCTAGTACTAAGGAATATTTAGATTGACCATTTCGAAAGGTACGTATGGTCACAAATAACACGATCATGGAGACCTCTAGATCCTACTACTAGAGAACATCTAACATATCTACCATGTGGTTAGAATAACTTAAGTAGTGAAATGTTATAGGGTCTTAAATCCGTAATGCATCAATGTAAAAGTAATACTATAAATGAATGTCAAGTACATAATTTCTAAAGCTAACCTTCATACTTACAATTTAAATTGATTGAATAGTCAGAGCGCTTGAAGGTTCACCTTCACCCAACATATTTGTAAATTCAGAAAGCCGGGCAAACACGAGTTCGTCAATTGATCAATCACACACACCATTATTCTTAGAAAATGGTTCACGTAGGAAGAAAAAATTCACCCATAAACATCATTGTAGTTATTCCATTCAGGAGATCCTTCATTGTTGCAAACATGGGGGCAATTATTTTCTAATCAATTATTTTCTCAAAAAATATCGTTAGTGTTTTTTGAATTATGAGATTAATTACTATGCATTGAGAGTGTAAAAAGTTTTACACTGTGAATTCATCACCATCATCCGCTTGCATTACTTTACAGATTATTATAATAAAAGTGAAACTTCTTCTTACATCCAACATCTATAATTGACCGACAGTGTAGAACTTTTAACAATGTCAGTGCGAAGTAATTAATCTCTTGAATTTTTAATTATTTTCATTGGAGAAAAAATATTATATAAAATTGAATGAGAATGCATTTTCTCATCTTCATACACATACATACATTATTGAATTTATTAATGCATGAAAACATTTATGGTAACAAAGATGAAAATTACCATTTTCAACCAAATATTTATTTTATTACTTTTTATCTTTAAAATGTATTGTATAAAATGTTTCACGCCCACCGTGGGGCTCAAACCCACGACCACAAGGTTAAGAGCCCTGCGCTCTACCAACTGAGCTAAACGGACAATACGAACTCGGCTAAACACACTAATATTTGAAATAATAACTGTATTAAATTATTATTATTATTAATAATTATATTTCTTTATATTTTCAATATTCATATTTTTACTATTACAATTTTGATGGATTGAAACAACATGCGGATATAATTTTAATAAAAAATGTGTAGAACATTTCCTTAAGTAAAAATTAGTTTTCAAAATTTTGCGTATAAAATTAAAATGTTAAAGTACACATACTAATATGAAAATCTAAATTTATGACTCTAAGTTTAAAAGTTTTAGTTTCATCTAGTTTTTATGATATAACTTTTATAAAACTTTATCTTAAAGAAATGATTTTCCTAACAAAATCATGAGAGATCAGAATGTTTATTGAATGTTAAAGTAGATCAATATACTAAATGGATACTCGAATAAAATCCCTTACCTTCATCGGATCGGGCGATAAAAATTAAGTTATACTCAAAAGAATGTCTTTGTGCAATACATAAGATTAAAAACATGTAACTCACAAAATTTTTATCTAAAGTTGACTCCAAGGTAATTAATATCTCATCCATATAGGCTTCAATAACTTGATTATATGACCCTTAGTTAAGTTTCCTAGCTAGGGCCGCTATAAGATCATAAATGTATTCACAACCACGAAAGACTTGTCAAGCCTAAAAATATTAAAATAATCTACAACCCAACTCTATCGACCATGTCTTGAGAAGTTACTTCTCCAATCATATAAAAATCTTAGAATGTTAAGCCCCAACATAATTAGACACCTAGAAGTTGTCTTTCTGACGAGACCGTTGAGTTCATTAAATGATCCTTTGAGACAGTTGATGAATTTGTAATTGAAATAAAACCCAAGAGTGTTGAGTCCAAGAGATGGTCACCCCTGACATCAAATCAAATAGTAGTTGGTCACGCCTTAAACAATATTTGGATCACATGATCAATTAGATCCAGAAGAATAAACCCTATAATGATAGTTTTAATTGAAGAAAGTTCTAGTACTAAAGAATATTTAGATTGACCATTTCGAAAGGTACGTATGGTCACAAATAACACGATCATGGAGACCTCTAGATCCTACTACTAGAGAACATCTAACATATCTAACATGTGGTTAGAATGAGTAGTGAAATGTTATAGGGTCTTAAATCCGTAATACATCAATGTAAAAGTAATACTATAAATGAATGTCAAGTACATAATTTCTAAAGCTAACCTTCATACTTACAATTTAAATTGATTGAATAGTCAGAGCGCTTGAAGGTTCACCTTCACCCAACATATTTGTAAATTCAGAAAGCCGGGCAAACACGAGTTCGCCAATTGATCAATCACACACACCATTATTCTCATAAAATGGTCCACGTAGGAAGAAAAAATCCACCCATAAACATCATTGTAGTTATTCCATTCAGGAGATCCTTCATTGTTGCAAACATGGGGGCAATTATTTTCTAATCAATTATTTTCTTAAAAAATATCGTTAGTGTTTTTTGAATTATGAGATTAATTACTATGCATTGAGAGTGTAAAAAGTTTTACACTGTGAATTCATCACCATCATCCGTTTGCATTACTTTACAGATTATTAAAATAAAAGTGAAACTTCTTCTTACATCCAACATCTATAATTGACCGACAGTGTAGAACTTTTAACAATGTCAGTGCGAAGTAATTAATCTCTTGAATTTTTAATTATTTTTATTGGAGAAAAAATATTATATAAAATTGAATGAGAATGCATTTTCTCATCTTCATACACATACATACATTATTGAATTTATTAATGCATGAAAACATTTATGGTAACAAAGATGAAAATTACCATTTTCAACCAAATATTTATTTTATTACTTAATTTATCTTAAAAATGTATTGTATAAAATGTTTCACGCCCACCGTGGGGCTCAAACCCACGACCACAAGGTTAAGAGCCTTGCGCTCTACCAACTGAGCTAAACGGGCAATACGAACTCGACTAAACACACTAATATTTGAAATAATAACTGTATTAAATTATTATTATTATTAATAATTATATTTCTTTATATTTTCAATATTCATATTTTTACTATTACAATTTTGATGGATTGAAACAACATGCGGATATAGTTTTAATAAAAAATGTGTAGAACATTTCCTTAAGTAAAAATTAGTTTTCAAAATTTTGCGTATAAAATTAAAATGTTAAAGTACACACACTAATATGAAAATCTAAATTTATGACTCTAAGTTTAAAAGTTTTAGTTTCATCTAGTTTTTATGATATAACTTTTATAAAATTTTATCTTAAAGAAATGATTTTCCTAACAAAATCATGAGAGATCAGAATGTTTAATTAATGTTAAAGTAGATCAATATACTAAACGGATACTCGTATAAAATCCCTTACCTTGATCGGATCGGGGGATAAAAATTAAGTTATACTCAAAAGAATGTCTTTATGCAATACATAAGAATAAAAACATGTAACTCACAAAAAATTTATCTAAAGTTGACTCCAAGGTAATTAATATCTCATCCATATAGGCTTCAATAACCTGATTATATGACCCTTAGTTAAGCTTCCTAGCTAGGGCCGCTATAAGATCATAATTGTATTCACGACCACAAAAGACTTGTCAAGCCTAAAAATATTAAAATAATCTACAACCCAACTCTATCAACCTTGTCTTGACAAGTTACTTCTCCAATCATATAAAAATCTTAGAATGTTAAGCCCCAACATAATTAGACACCTAGAAGTTGTCTTTCTGACGAGACCGTTGAGTTCATTAAATGATCCTTTGAGACAGTTGATGAATTTGTAATTGAAATAAAACCCAAGAGTGTTGAGTCCACGAGATGGTCACCCCTGACATCAAATCAAATAGTAGTTGGTCACGCCTTAAACAATATTTGGATCACATGATCAATTAGATCCAGAAAAATAAGCCCTACAATGATAGTTTTAATTGAAGAAACTTCTATTACTAAAGAATATTTAGATTGACCATTTCGAAAGGTATGTATGGTTACAAATAACACGATCATGAAGACCTCTAGATCCTACTACTAGAGAACATCTAACATATCTACCATGTGGTTAGAATAAGTAGTGAAATGTTATAGGGTCTTAAATCCGTAATACATCAATGTAAAAGTAATACTATAAATGAATGTCAAGTACATAGTTTCTAAAGCTAACCTTCATACTTACAATTTAAATTGATTGAATAGTCAGAGCGCTTGAAGGTTCACCTTCACCTAACATATTTGTAAATTCAGAAAGTCGGGCAAACACGAGTTCGCCAATTGATCAATCACACACACCATTATTCTCAGAAAATGGTCCACGTAGGAAGAAAAAATCCACCCATAAACATCATTGTAGTTATTCCATTCAGGAGATCCTTCATTGTTGCAAACATGGGGGCAATTATTTTCTAATCAATTATTTTCTTAAAAAATATCGTTAGTGTTTTTTGAATTATGAGATTAATTACTATGCATTGAGAGTGTAAAAAGTTTTACACTGTGAATTCATCACCATCATCCGTTTGCATTACTTTACAAATTATTAAAATAAAAGTGAAACTTCTTCTTACATCCAACATCTAGATTGACCATTTCAAAAGGTATGTATGGTTACAAATAACATGATCATGGAGACCTCTAGATCCTACTACTAGAGAACATCTAACATATCTACCATGTGGTTAGAATAAGTAGTGAAATGTTATAGGGTCTTAAATCCGTAATACATAAATGTAAAAGTAATACTATAAATGAATGTCAAGTACATAGTTTCTAAAGCTAACCTTCATACTTACAATTTAAATTGATTGAATAGTCAGAGCGCTTGAAGGTTCACCTTCACCTAACATATTTGTAAATTCAGAAAGCCGGGCAAACACGAGTTCGCCAATTGATCAATCACACACACCATTATTCTCAGAAAATGGTCCACGTAGGAAGAAAAAATCCACCCATAAACATCATTGTAGTTATTCCATTCAGGAGATCCTTCATTGTTGCAAACATGGGGGCAATTATTTTCTAATCAATTATTTTCTTAAAAAATATCGTTAGTGTTTTTTGAATTATGAGATTAATTACTATGCATTGAGAGTGTAAAAAGTTTTACACTGTGAATTCATCACCATCATCCGTTTGCATTACTTTACAAATTATTAAAATAAAAGTGAAACTTCTTCTTACATCCAACATCTATAATTGACCGACAGTGTAGAACTTTTAACAATGTCAGTGTGAAGTAATTAATCTCTTGAATTATTAATTATTTTCTTTTGAGAAAAAATATTGTATAAAATTGAATGAGAATGCTTTTTCTCATCTTCATACACATAAATACATTATTGAATTTATTAATGCATGAAAACATTTATGGTAACAAAGATGAAAATTACCATTTTCAACCAAATATTTATTTTATTACTTAATTTATCTTTAAAATGTATTGTATAAAATGTTTCACGCCCTCCGTGGGGCTCAAACCCACGACCACAAGGTTAAGAGCCTTGCGCTCTACCAACTGAGCTAAATGGGCAATACGAACTCGGCTAAACACACTAATATTTGAAATAATAAATGTATTAAATTATTATTATTAATAATTATATTTCTTTATATTTTCAATACTCATATTTTTACTATTACAATTTTGATGGATTGAAACAACATGCGGATATAATTTTAATAAAAAATGTGTAGAACATTTCCTTAAGTAAAAATTAGTTTTCAAAATTTTGCGTATAAAATTAAAATGTTAAAGTACACATACTAATATGAAAATCTAAATTTATGACTCTAAGTTTAAAAGTTTTAGTTTCATCTAGTCTTTATGATATAACTTTTATAAAATTTTATCTTAAAGAAATGATTTTCCTAACAAAATCATGAGAGATCAGAATGTTTATTGAATGTTAAAGTATATCAATATACTAAACGGATACTCGAATAAAATCCCTTACCTTCATCGGATTGGGGGATAAAAATTAAGTTATACTCAAAAGAATGTCTTTGTGCAATACATAAGAATAAAAACATGTAACTCACAAAAAATTTATCTAAAGTTGACTCCAAGGTAATTAATATCTCATCCATATAGGCTTCAATAACCTGATTATATGACCCTTAGTTAAGCTTCCTAGCTAGGGCCGCTATAAGTTCATAATTGTATTCACGACCACGAAAGACTTGTCAAGCCTAAAAATATTAAAATAATCTACAACCCAACTCTATCGACCTTGTCTTGACAAGTTACTTCTCCAATCATATAAAAATCTTAGAATGTTAAGCCCCAACATAATTAGACACCTAGAAGTTGTCTTTCTGACGAGACCGTTGAGTTCATTATATGATCCTTTGAGACAGTTGATGAATTTGTAATTGAAATAAAACCCAAGAGTGTTGAGTCCACGAGATGGTCACCCCTGACATCAAATCAAATAGTAGTTGGTCACGCCTTAAACAATATTTGGATCACATGATCAGTTAGATCCAGAAAAATAAGCCCTACAATGATAGTTTTAATTGAAGAAACTTCTAGTACTAAAGAATATTTAGATTGACCATTTCGAAAGGTATGTATGGTCACATATAACACGATCATGGAGACCTCTATATCCTACTACTAGAGAACATCTAACATATCTACCATGTGGTTAGAATAAGTAGTGAAATGTTATAGGGTCTTAAATCCGTAATACATCAATGTAAAAGTAATACTATAAATGAATGTCAAGTACATAATTTCTAAAGCTAACCTTCATACTTACAATTTAAATTGATTGAATAGTCAGAGCGCTTGAAGGTTCACCTTCACCCAACATATTTGTAAATTCAGAAAGCCGGGCAAACACGAGTTCGCCAATTGATCAATCACACACACCATTATTCTCAGAAAATGGTCCACGTAGGAAGAAAAAATCCACCCATAAACATCATTGTAGTTATTCCATTCAGGAGATCCTTCATTGTTGCAAACATGGGGGCAATTATTTTCTAATCAATTATTTTCTCAAAAAATATCGTTAGTGTTTTTTGAATTATGAGATTAATTACTATGCATTGAGAGTGTAAAAAGTTTTACACTGTGAATTCATCACCATCATCCGTTTGCATTACTTTACAGATTATTAAAATAAAAGTGAAACTTCTTCTTACATCCAACATCTATAATTGACCGACAGTGTAGAACTTTTAACAATGTTAGTGCGAAGTAATTAATCTCTTGAATTATTAATTATTTTCTTTGGAGAAAAAATATTGTATAAAATTGAATGAGAATGTTTTTTCTCATCTTCATACACATAAATACATTATTGAGTTTATTAATGCATGAAAACATTTATGGTAACAAAGATGAAAATTACCATTTTCAACCAAATATTTATTTTATTACTTAATTTATCTTTAAAATGTATTGTATAAAATGTTTCACGCCTGCCGTGGGGCTCAAACCCACGACCACAAGGTTAAGAGCCTTGCGCTCTACCAACTGAGCTAAACGGGCAATACGAACTCGACTAAACACACTAATATTTGAAATAATAACTGTATTAAATTATTATTATTAATAATTATATTTCTTTATATTTTCAATACTCATATTTTTACTATTACAATTTTGATGGATTGAAACAACATGCAGATATAATTTTAATAAAAAATGTGTAGAACATTTCCTTAAGTAAAAATTAGTTTTCAAAATTTTGCGTATAAACTTAAAATGTTAAAGTACACGTACTAATATGAAAATCTAAATTTATGACTCTAAGTTTAAAAGTTTTAGTTTCATCTAGTTTTTATGATATAACTTTTATAAAATTTTATCTTAAAGAAATGATTTTCCTAACAAAATCATGAGAGATCAGAATGTTTATTGAATGTTAAAGTAGATCAATATACTAAACGGATACTCGAATAAAATCCCTTACCTTCATCGGATCGGGCGATAAGACTTAAGTTATACTCAAAAGAATGTCTTTATGCAATACATAATAATAAAAACATGTAACTCACAAAAAATTTATCTAAAGTTGACTCCAAGGTAATTAATATCTCATCCATATAGGCTTCAATAACCTGATTATATGACCCTTAGTTAAGCTTCCTAGCTAGGGCCGCTATAAGATCATAATTGTATTCACGACCACGAAAGACTTGTCAAGCCTAAAAATATTAAAATAATCTACAACCCAACTCTATCGACCTTGTCTTGACAAGTTACTTCTCAAATCATATAAAAATCTTAGAATGTTAAGCCCCAACATAGTTAGACACCTAGAAGTTGTCTTTCTGACGAGACCGTTGAGTTCATTAAATGATCCTCTGAGACAGTTGATGAATTTGTAATTGAAATAAGACCCAAGAGTGTTGAGTCCACGAGATGGTCACCCCTGACATCAAATCAAATAGTAGTTGGTCACGCCTTAAACAATATTTGGATCACATGATCAATTAGATCTAGAAAAATAAGCCCTACAATGATAGTTTAAATTGAAGAAAGTTCTAGTACTAAAGAATATTTAGATTGACCATTTCGAAAGGTATGTATTGTCATAAATAACACAATTATGGAGACCTCTAGATCCTACTACTAGAGAACATCTAACATATCTACCATGTGGTTAGAATAAGTAGTGAAATGTTATAGGGTCTTAAATCCGTAATACATCAATGTAAAAGTAATACTATAAATGAATGTCAATACATATTTTCTAAAGCTAACCTTCATACTTACAATTTAAATTGATTGAATAGTCAGAGCGCTTGAAGGTTCACCTTCACCCAACATATTTGTAAATTCAGAAAGCCGGGCAAACACGAGTTCGCCAATTGATCAATCACACACACCATTATTCTCAGAAAATGGTCCACGTAGGAAGAAAAAATCCACCCATAAACATCATTGTAGTTATTCCATTCAGGAGATCCTTCATTGTTGCAAACATGGGGGCAATTATTTTCTAATCAATTATTTTCTTAAAAAATATCGTTAGTGTTTTTTGAATTATGAGATTAATTACTATGCATTGAGAGTGTAAAAAGTTTTACACTGTGAATTCATCACCATCATCCGTTTGCATTACTTTACAGATTATTAAAATAAAAATGAAACTTCCTCTTACATCCAACATCTATAATTGACCGACAGTGTAGAACTTTTAACAATGTCAGTGCGAAGTAATTAATCTCTTGAATTATTAATTATTTTCTTTGGAGAAAAAATATTGTATAAAATTGAATGAGAATGCATTTTATCATCTTCATACACATAAATACATTATTGAATTTATTAATGCATGAAATCAAAAATCTGCCCTATCAAGAACAAACATACAGCTGCTGATGAGATCTTCAGACCCCACTCAAAATCTGCTCTATCAAGAACAAACCACTGATGACAATACTCTGATCAAAACCTGCTCTATCAAGAACAGACATACACCTGATGATAAGATCCTCTGATCAAAAAACATGCTCTGTCAAGAACAGACAATTCTGCAACTGAGAAACCCTGGTACCAACATAACTGATTCACTATCAAGAAAACCAGGTAGTCTGAAGGTCAAAGTTTCCTACAATAAACCCAATCCCGCTCACAGGTATGGACCTAAACTGACTCAAGGTACGGCATCCTATGCGTTCATCAGCGTCACAGACTTTCAAGAGGGGTGATACGATACCCAGAAGGTGTGGCATCACCAGCTCATGAAGAGGCCTCACTTAGCTGAATCACAAATGATCGGTCCCCAGAGTCGACAATCCACCAAACCAGCAACCGTCTCAACCCAAAGGGTTGAAAGTGAAGCCAACCGGATGAACCTCGTCTGAGTGTGGATTTCATGAGACACTAGTGCCTGCAAAGCAAGCACACGCCCACTAATTTCCACTCTAAGTCTATGGTGCACTCAAGCCTGGGTCTGGCTTCTCACTCATCAGAACTCCCATCCCACAACAGCACAAATAATCATATTATACTGAAAATAAAAGCGGGAAATAAAGTGCGAGAAGTAAAATGCGATAAATAAACGCAACCCAACAAGTAAACAAACACGCGCTAGGATTGACTCTCTTAGGGGAACAGGAGAACCAGAGATTCTGGGTTCGATCCCCAGCAGAGTCGCCAGCTGTCGCTTGCGCGAAAATAAGGTGCCGGCATGACAGAAGAGTCACCACCTTTCGTTATTTATCCCTCAGAGCGGGAAAGGAAACGATCGGAAAAACCTGACGAATAAGGGTAAGACAAGGTCATCGCAACCATTGTCTGGGTTCGGGAGTCGGTTACGCAAGGGGAAGGTATTAGCACCCCTCACGTCCGTCATACTCGACGGGATCCTCGCTTGTTTGTTTACTTGGACGGGTTGGTTTTGTTATATCTACCTATCACGGCTGGCTGAAAAAGAAAAGAAAAATGACTCGGCAAAGCGTCGCACGTTATGCCTACGTATTCTCATCAGAGAATGAGAAATCAGAGTCAACGTAGTTCGGCCTACGAAGGGTTATGGGGGAAGGTAGCTCGCCAAGACTTCGCCATCTTGTGCCTACGTACTCTCAACAGGTCTGAGAGATCAGAGCTCACGTAGTTCGGGAAACTACAGTTTATTTCCTGCCTTTACGAAAGAAGTGTTTTTTATTGTGTTTGCGATTTCAACCGCACTAGAGACTATGACCTGAGAGTGAATGCGTCATATGTCACCCAAAGGGTACCATACTAAACATCCAGACTATGGAAAAGAAACTCTCCCACAATCCTTTCTCAGATAGCTTAAGGCTTGTAACGTACGAAAGAAATCATTCATGATTACTGTATCTTAAACTGTTTTGAGATGAGAAGAGAACAGGCCCAGCTAGGAGGGAGACTATCAAGTCCTACTGTTATCATGCCATGGATTCATCCTATGGTTGAGGTTTGAACAGGGAACTCCTAGAAGTTGTCATGCATAGGTTTCAACCTAAAAGTCTATCATCAAATCCTTATCCAAGGAAATGAGAGTCCTAAGGGATCATGTCAATGATACACCAAAACAGACAAAGCATCAGCTTAACAGTAAAATGCATGCAATGCAAGTGAGGGAGGAAATGTGTGTGGGGCTTCAGCCTCCACAAGCTCGTCTCGACCTCAAGCCAGTCATGAAATAACACTAATCATACTGAAAAATAAACCATATGCTATCAAGCAATAAACAGTAAACTGCAATCATACAGAAGAATTGAAATGAAATGCCATCAGGCAAACAAACCACATGGGCAAGGGAGATGGGCTCTACCGAATACCCGCAAGCAAAGCCATGCAATAACAATACAAGCAGAGGGAGCAACTCAACCTCTAATGCAATCATGCTCCTAGATTCTACTTATTCTAGATGAACTTATTCTAATGCAACAGACAAATCAAGCAAAACACACAATACAGAAAAGAAAAACAGAAGAAAGCCTCAGCTCCTCCAGCAGCCACTCAGTCTTCAGACTTCAGATATCAATTGCTTTCCAGGTTTCAACCTTTCAACATGAGTATCAACTCATCTTCTCCCCTTAAGCTTCAGCTTCTTTGATCAGCTCCACCTTCAGGCTTCACCATCTTCAGGGATCTTCAAGTATCAACTTGATCTTCATACTCTTCAAGCTTCAGCTGGAATGACAGTCTTCAAGGATTCATCCTCTTCAATAATCTTCAATGAAGTCTTCATCTTCATGCTCAGGCTCTGACAGCTCTCAAGACAAATCAAACCAGAGAGAATCACTACTGGATAATCTGGGGGATATTGAACTGCTTATCTGATCACCAAAGGTGACCTATAAGGGTTTAATATCAAATGAAGGGTTCCCTCAAAAGTTCTACCTCCTGGGTATAACACTAATCCCTCCAAAGGAGAGAGGTGTATACCCTGGAAGGACTTTGAATCATAGGGAGGAATGGATGTGAAGAATACTATCCATGTTTAAGAAAGAAATTATCTACATATAAGCTCTTCCTAATCCTAACCCTAAAACAACAAAAAGAAAAGAATAACAAGCTCCTCAAGCTCCTTCAATCTTCTAGTAAGCTCCACTAAGCTCCACAGTGAGATGCCAAGCTCCTCAAACCAAAGGAAAACTCCAAAGCAAAGCAAACTAAACAAAACTTGCCCTAAAGGCCACACAAACAAACATTCAATTCAAAAATCAACCAAAAATAGTATATTATTCTATTAAATCCTAATATAAATGCTAGGGGACCCTAGCTGTCGCTTGCGCGAAATTAAGGTGCCGGCATGACAGAAGAGTCGCCACCTTTCATTATTTATCCCTCATAGCGGGAAAGGAAACGATCGGAAAAACCTGACGAAAAAGGGTAAGACAAGGTCATCGCAACCATTGTCTGGGTTCGGGAGTCGGTTACGCAAGGGGAAGGTATTAGCACCCCTCACGTCCGTCGTACTCGACGGGATCCTCGCTTGTTTGTTTACTTGGACGGGTTGGTTTTATTCTATCTACCTATCAAGGCTGGCTGAAAAAGAAAAGAAAAATGACTCGGCAAAGCGTCGCACTTTATGCCTACGTATTCTCATCAGAGAATGAGAAATCAGAGTCAACGTAGTTCGGCCTACGAAGGATTGTGGGGGGAAGGTAGCTCGCCAAGACTTCGCCATCTTGTGCCTACGTACTCTCAACAGGCATGAGAGATCAGAGCTCACGTAGTTCGGGAAACTACGGTTTATTTCCTGTCTTAAAAGAAGTGTTTTTTATTGTGTTTGCGATTTCAACCGCACTAGAGACTATGACCTGAGAGTGAATGCGTCGCATGTCACCCAAAGGGTACCATACTAAACATCCAGACTATGGAAAAGAAACTCTCCCCCAATCCTTTCTCAGATAGCTTAAAGCTCGTAACGTACGAAAGAAATCATTCATGATTACTGTATCTTAAACTGTTTTGAGATGAGAAGAGAACAGGCCCAGCTAGGAGGGAGACTATCAAGTCATACTGTTGTCATGCCATGGATTCATCCTATGGTTGAGGTTTGAACAGGGAACTCCTAGATGTTGTCATGCATAGGTTTCAACCTAAAAGTCTATCGTCAAATCCTTATCAAAGGAAATGAGAGTCCTAAGGGATCATGTCAATGATACACCAAAACAGACAAAGCATCAGCTTAACAGTAAAATACATGCAATGCAAGTGAGGGAGGAAATGTGTGTGGGGCTTCAGCCTCCACAAGCTCGTCTCGACCTCAAGCCAGTCATGAAATAACAGTAATCATACTGAAAAATAAACCATATGCTATCAAGCAATAAACAGTAAACTGCAATCATACAGAAGAAATGAAATGAAATGCCATCAGGCAAACAAACCACATGGGCAAGGGAGCTGGGCTCTACCGAATACCCGCAAGCAAAGCCACGCAATAACAATACAAGCAGAGGGAGCAACTCAACCTCTAATGCAATCATGCTCCTAGATTCTACTTATTCTAGATGAACTTATTCTAATGCAACAGACAAATCAAGCAAAACACACAATACAGAAAAGAAAAACAGAAGCAAGCTCAGCTTCTCCAGCAGCAACTCAGTCTTCAGACTTCAATCATCAACTGCTTTCCAGGTATCAACCCTACAATATGAGTTTCAACTCATCTTCTCCCCTTAAGCTTCAGCTTCTTTGATCAGCTCCACCCTCAGGCTTCACCATCTTCAGGGATCTTCAAGTATCAACTTGATCTTCATGCTCTTCAAGCTTCAGCTGGAATGGCAGTCTTCAAGGATTCATCATCTTCAATAATCTTCAATGGATTCTTCATCTTCATGCTCAGGCTCTGACATCTCCCAAGAATAATCAAATCAGAGAGAATCACTACTGGATAAGTTGGGGGATATTGAACTGCTTATTTGATCACCAAAGGTGACCTATAAGGGTTCAATATCAAATGAAGGGTTCCCTCAAAAGTTCTACCTCCTGGGTATAGCACTAATCCCTCCAAAGGAGAGAGGTGTATACCCTGGAAGGACTTTGAATCACAGGGAGGAATAGATGTGAAGAGTACTATCCATGTTTGAGAAAGAAATTATCTACATCTAAGCTCTTCCTAATCCTAACCCTAAAACAACAAAAAGAAAAGAATAACAAGCTCCTCAAGCTCCTTCAATCTTCTAGTATGCTCCACTAAGCTCCACAGTGAGATGCCAAGCTCCTCAAACCAAAGGAAAACTCCAAAGCAAAGCAAACTAAACAAAACTTGCCCTAAAGGCCACACAAACAAACATTCAATTCAAAAATCAACCAAAAATAGTATATTATTCTATTAAATCCTAATATAAATGCTAGGGGACCCTACATAACTACCCTTAAGTCTCATATATTCCCCATAGACTAAATTTCCCTATAAACCTAAATCTAAAATTGTTATTGACCTATACTAAAATTTTAATCAAATTCTATACTACCTAGAACTACCTAATTAAAACTACCCTAAAAATTATCACAAAATCATGAAATTAATTCAGGGGGACCCTAAACCATTCATCTAATCATCCTAAAAAGATTGAACTCAAAATTCTAAGGGAACTATCCTAATTAAATCCTACAAATTAGCATACCAACTAAAAGAATTAAAAAAAACAATTAAAAGTAAAAATGCACAAAAAATATAAAAATGAAATAAAATGGCTATTTTATGGTTTTATATTTTTCTAGACAGAAAATGGAAAATGGGAAAAAAAGTTTCATTAAAAAATATGCATTTTTTATTTTGTTATGAATTTTTGAAGATTAATGAAATTTGGAGAAAAATTAAATGAGAATTGATACATGGGGTGCAGATAGTAAATATCATTCAGCTTATACGCTAATGGGCTTATCTGGGAGGTGCTGAAAGTAAACGCGCCTTGGGCCCATTAAAACTCAGAAAATCTGATTAAGAAAACAAAAGAAAAAGATCAAAATTGCGGTGCGAATAGCGGAGAATCACAGTTAAAAATCCATTGGGCCTTAGAAGGGGGTGGCGCTAGCAATGATTCATTAAAGCCCAGCAAGGAGCTTTAATGAAACGCAGCGTTTGCTGCTTTCATTTTCCCTCCAATTCGTTCAAATCCTGGCCATCCGATTGAAGTCCCAGTCAACGGGTCCACCTACGTATCAACGGTTGCTGTATCGTCATCTTCATTAGGATTTTAGGGTTTTGCAGCAAACCTCCATTAGAACACTCCATGCGCCAACTTTCCAGCTCGTCGTTCTCCCTTGTTTCTCGATCAAATTCACTTCTTCAAAAAGCAAAATCACTCTATTTTTCTCCCTGAATACAACCCTCGTTTCAGTTTCCATTAAAACTCACTCCAAATGAAAACCCGATGGTGCAACTCTCCCATAACACTCAAACATCAACCTTCTTAAACCTCCAGTTTCTTGATATCAGAATGCTCACCTCATTGCCCTGATTAACCTAAGCTATTGATCTTGAATTAATTCTCACTACAACCCGAGTTCTTGATCCAATAAAGAATCGTGTCCAATTTTCAATCTTCACAGAATGCCCTCTAATCTCACAGGATTAATCACTTAATGGTCACTAATGAATCTACACTAACCACCTAACCTAAAAGTACATAAATAAGGGTGTAGAGAAGGTTTTGCAAACTTTGTTGGTGGCTATGGCAGAGGTAGTTTCTCTCCTCTTCAATGCTTGTGCTCTTCCAAGATGGCTCCTTGTATGCTTGTAGGAGTTCTGTTTGCAAAAGATTGTGTGTATCCAGCTTGTACCAGTGGATTCGAACCAGTTTTGCTTCTTTGCAATTTCACCACCACACCTTCAAACCTTCATCCATGGCTCCCCAAACCAGTATGCATTTGTTCATCATGATGAGTGGAGTGGATTTGTGTAGAAGAAACAAATGGAAATGAAGAAGAATAGAGGTTTGATCTTGAATCGTAAATGGAAGAAATTTGGTCAATTCTCTTTTTTTTGCACTAACCCTCACCAATTATCACCCACTATTACCAACCCTTCACCAATGGAGAGTGCATTCAATATATAGAGGTGTTTAGAAAGATCTAGAATCATCTAGATCAATCTAGATGGAACTTGAAGTTTCATGACTTGATATTTTGCATTTCCATTCTCACCATGTGAAGTATCATGACAAAAACCCCATAACTTGAGTAATTATCTTCATTTTCTCCTTAAGTGGTATTTTGGACAATATACAATGCTTAAACACCTTGTTTATTAAGCTTTTCTTTGATTTGGCTAGGTACCCCATTATGCAAGTAAGACTTTTACAAAGCAACTCCAAAATTTAAGCCTCAAACCAAAATTGTGGCTGAACCATTGTTCTTAAAATGCCCTTGGGAGTCAAAATGACCTATCATATGCCATGGTTAGGATTTATAGCTTGGATTTTAGGATTTTCCATTTCACTTGAATTAACTTATGTCCCATTTTTAGGCCATTTTTATCACTTTTTGCTATGAGCCTTTCCAACATCTCATGACCACCCTACTAGCCTTAAAACATCATTCTAAGCAACTTTGATGTTGAAAGTTTTTCCATTTGAAGCTTGGAAGTAGGAGATATGGCCATATGCTTGAAATGACCTATAACTTCAAAATGACCAAAATGCCCTTGGCTTGTCAAAGCCATAACTTGAGTTCTACAAATCCTATCAAGGACTTCTAGTACTCTCTAGAAATCTAAGAATATGCTCTTCAACATTCATTTTGACCAAGAGACCAAAGGAATCATCCTACTAGGGCAAAAGTTGTCTGCAAGTTGGGTGACTTTCAAGGACTCAGATTCACATATCTCAGATGACCTGTAATTTGTCAAAACCATAACTTGAGCTCTGCACATCCTATCAAGGACTTATACCACTCAAATTAAAGCTAAGAACAAGCTCTACAACATTCATGTTATGGGGAAGATGATATAACAATCACATATTGAGCTAAAACTGCCTGGAAGATAGGGATCAAACTAGGGGATTTTACACTGTCAATCCTTAGAAACCCTAGCTTAAAACTTCTCAAACTCCTCAATCATGATGAGTTGGTCTAGGAATCATCCTTATAATACTTCAATACATCATTCCATGATCACATGGCTCTTGGATTGGGTCTCAACCTTCTCCAAATCATCAGTTGACCTAGGGTTGACCCAGTCAAAACCCTAATTTCACCACTCATGGTTGAATCTTCTGAATTCTTGCATAATGACCTCTCTAGGCTTCATGATGGCTTTCAAGACATCTCATAAGCTTTCTCAAAGCTTCAAGTTCACTCTCACAGTCTCAGAATCATCTGAGGAGCACCCAAAACTCTCAAGTTATGAGACACACAACCTTGGTTTCAACCAATTCCTCTGAGGATCTCTTGAATTTTCTGATGAAGGTATCAACCTTCAAACACTTGATGGGTAAATAAATGTTGGTCAAATTTTGGGGTGCAACAGCTGCCCCTATTCAAACGGCTTGAACTTGACTGGGTGAGAAGCGAACGACTCTCAGCCAATCAAGGTGCGAGACGGTTGAATACCGGTAAACCCGAAAATTTGCCAACTGCACGAGCACACGATACTCTGCGGGGAACAAATCTTCGAATACTGCAATACTAGCTGCACGACAACTAGCTGGAGAAATACTGATCTGACATCGCCGTCAGTTACCCACATTCTTCTGACATTGTCATCCGACAACCAAAACACCCAACATTGCCGCTGGAAGACTAAACCATCTGACATCACCGTCAGAAGAAGACAAAATTCTGAGGAACACCCAACATCTCCGCTGGAACACCAAATCACCTGACATCGCCGTCATAAACAACCATAACTCGGGGAAACAAACATCCAACATCGCCGCTGGAGAACTAAATCTGACATCGCCGTCGATCAACCAAAACACCCAACAACGCCGCTGGAGAAAATACAACACTGAACAACTCTGACCTGGGGCTCACCCCTGGTAAATGAACCAAATGGTACACTTGCGTATTTAAAACTACTCCGCTGGGGATGAGAGACTTAACCAAGCACTCTCTGATCTGGGGTTCTCCCTCAGAACCATAACGAACATCCAAATACTACTGCATACTGAGTTCACCGTAGAACTTCAACATCAAAGATATATGAAACCCTGGCCTCTGGCCACTTCCAGCTTCAGCTAGAAAAGATCTTCAAGTAATTCTGCAGATGGAATCTTTGGCCTTCAAGGATAGATGAAACCCTGGCCCCTGGCCACTCCAGATCCGCTGGAGAATCTTCAAGTTCTTCTGAAGATAAGCATCCTTGGCCTTCAAGGATATAAACCTTGCCCGTCGGCGATTCCAGCTTCAGCTAGAAAAGATCTTCAAGTACTTCTGAAGATAAGCATCCTTGGCCTTCAAGGATGTAAACTTTTCCCGTCGGCGATTCCAGCTTCAGCTAGAAAAGATCTTCAAGTACTTCTGAAGATAAGCATCCTTGGCCTTCAAGGATGTAAACTTTGCCCATCGGCAACTCTGCAGGAGGTATCTTCGACTTCAGTCTGAAGAAAATGATCCTTGGCCTTCAAGGATACATGGATCTGCCTTCAGGCAACTCCGCCTCTGCTATAGAGTATCCGTGACTTCAGTCAGGGATATACTTCGGCCTTCAGTCCGAAAAATGAATCCTAAGTCATTCATGACTTTGGGGATAACCTTGCCTTTAGGCACCTTCGCTTCAGCTTGGGAAATCTGTGACTTCAGTCAGAGAAGTGGTATCCTGAGCCATTCATGACTCTGCGGGGATTCAAACACTTTGCCTTCAGGCAAACTCCGCTTCAGCTGGAGAAACATCTTCGACTTCAGTCAGAAGAAACACTAGTCCGGTTATACCATAGCCCTCAGGCCTCGACTTCAGTCGGGAAAAACCGCTAGTCAATGTGATACCATAGCCTTCAGGCCTCGACATCAGTCGAGAAAACCACAATTCACTTGATCGCAATCAATCATCACCTCAGGACAACTGATTTGGTCGTCCGGCCAACACGGATCACCTCGTGTACAAAAGCTGCACTTGCAAACTTCTGATATTATCTTCAGACAAACATTGAGTCGTCAACGGGGGAACCTGAATCCACAGGAACTTGCCAGTATCGCCTTCGGGCGTTCACGACGTCAATCTTCATATCCGACACCACAGCCGGGGCAACATATCACGCTGCTATTCTCTTGACATCCTGTCAAACCATCGCTAAATAAAGCGAAAACCGGGTCACCAGAAATAACCATCAGATTAACACCTCTGTTGGGGAGAGAGGAATGAGGGTTCACCCAAACAATCCTGCGAACTCACTGGGGAAAAGGGAGAATGGTTCATCCAAACAACCTTGTAGACTTTTGCTGAGGAATAGCGAGAGAGTTCACTCAAACGACTTCAACAACTGCTGGGGGAATAACGAAAGAGCTCACTCAGACGATTCCTACAAACTTTACTGGGGAGCAAGTACTTCTGCTCGAGAACAAGGTAACCACCTGGTTCATGCTTCATATGCAAATGCTGGAAAAATGAGCGTAATGCTCCGTGCGAAACGGAATGCTACGCTTTTGAGTAAATGTTATGCGATCGTGCAAGGAAATGCCCCAGCAAAATAAATGCTGGGAAGAGGAATCATCCTCTCGGGGAGAGTAACCACTCTGCTGAGGAAGAGCTACCCTTCAAGGGAACTGCATTTTCTGCCAATCTCAACTGGACTTACACTTGAGGATGACGGACTCCTCCGGAGAACACAGCACATCAGGTTGATCAACACACTATCCTCTGCTATACTCTGCATGGGGAAAGCGATAAATGCCCTGAACGGCTCTCTGGGAAACGACCCTTCTGGGGAACATAACTTTCAGGCTACAAGACACTCATGTCATTAAGTCCTCAAACTCACGGGGATAAACAAACTTCTGCTTGCTGGACAATCCTTCAAGATCTGCTTGGGGGAAACACTTCATCTGCCACTCATGGTTGTGCTCGGCTGGGGATATCAATCTACCTGCCTGCTGCTGGGGAAGTGCCAACCACCTGCTGGGAAAAGACCCCCACTCTGTTGGGGATTCCAGGAATCATCCTGGGCAACTCTTGTTAGGGACAAACCAATCGCGGCTTGAGCAGCTTCCAAGGACTCGGCTCTCTTGGGGCTTCAGGAACCATCCTGGGCGATCTTAGCTGGAGACTCCAAGTAACAATTTGAGCAACCAACTTGGGAGACTGCACTGGGGTCTCAAGAATCATCTTAAGCAAACGGCCGTGCTGAGGGATTCGAGAATCATCTTGAACTGAAGACTTCGCTGGGGATCTCAAAAATCATCTTTGAGCAAGCGACTTCGTTGGGGAGAATGCCAGGAATCATCCCAAGCCACTGATCCTTCGGCGGAACACCTGCAAAACAAGAATGGTAACAACCTAGATCATGTTTATCGTGCATATGCTTCGGCGCCATGCTCTGCACGGTGGAAATGCTATGCGTTTATGATAAATGCTATGCCATCATGCACAATGATGCAATCCCGTCAGCAAAATAAATGCCGAGGGGGAAATCCTCCTGTCAAGGAGAAGGGACTACTCAGATAGAGGAATCATCCTGCTGAGGAGAACGTGGACACGCCAATATCAATTGGACTCTGTCTGGGGAAATGATCTTCCGTGGACTGCTGCAGGGGAAACAACTTCGGTTGATTACTGCAGGGAACGAAGCTTTACGAGAACCTGGACTTGCTGAAGGAAAGCGATGTCAATTGCGGGAGTGAACTGCGTGGCCGTCTCGGCTACCCTTCTGGGGATAACAACTCTGTGGGGAAACAACTTCAGATGCTCAACACTCCACTGGGGAAACAACTAAACATGGTCTGATCAACTTCTAAGGACTCGGCTCTCTTGGACATCTGCAAACTTGGCTGGGGAAGGAGAAATCATTCTGCTTCACTGGAGAAAGTACGACTCTGGGGAAGATACGGCATCAGCTGTTCAACACTCTGCTAGGGAAAACCACTCATGGTCCCTACTGCTTCCAAGGATTCGGCTCTCTTGGGGACTGCGAACTCAGCCGGGGAAAGAGAAATCATTCTACTTCGCTGGAGAGTACGACTCTGATGAGGAATTTCAATTCCGCTGGGGAAGAAAGAGTCATCCGACTTCGGGGAAGAGTACAACTCTGTAGGGGAATACAGCCTCCGCTGTTCCAAAACTCTACCGGGGAAGGGGGAATCATCCGACTTCGGGAGAGGATACAACTTTGGTGGGGGATCTCAATTCCGCTGGGGACTTCAGTCTGACACCATCAGTCGCGGCATACTTCGGCGTACAAATAGCTTCCTACGAAACCTGCACTTGTGACCCGGTGCTGGGGGAGAATACGAGCTTCGGCGACTTTACTGGGGAAAACACGAGCTTCGGCACCCGAACATTTCTATGAAATATGCACTTGTGACCCAGTGCGGGGGGAAAGAAATCTTGCTTCGGCGCGTGACTCAGCTGATGAGGTGACGTTCCTTCGGGACGCATCTGCTTGGGGAAGAGAATCCTCTCTGCCTAGGGAGACATATCAATGCTCACGGCCTCGCATTCAGATTCTGCGGAGGAGAGACTACTGAACTCTGCCGGAGAAGGAGGACTCGCCCTGCTTCGGGGATGCGCACGGGGCACCGTCTGGAAGGTGCTACACCTGCAACAACATAAACAAACAGACAAGATACCCTCCTCAAAGGGGCCTATCAAGGTTATTATCTCGTGACAATATTCGGGTAATTAATTGTTTCAACAATCAATGGGCCTAGGCCCGTAAGTTTATGTATGCGCATTTTATCAAAAACATCGGCGTTTTCTTTCGCAAACAAAACAGATAAATGCTAAACAGGCAAACAGAATTGCTGAATAACATGCATTTTATTGATGGTGAACCCCTGAATGGGCAAAAAATGTTTTACAACAGAGGCAAGCTCCTGGAATGAGGAAGCCGCGCAAAAATAAAACATAATTATACATCAGTATATACAAATGTCGGCAACGAGGCGTAGACGAACACCATGAGTTGATCCCTCTAAGACCCACTCGACTTCGATACTTCTCCGACGCTTCAGCTTCAGAAGAGATTGATTCAGATAAACGGCCCTTAGGTCCTCCAAACCACTAAACAATGAAAGTCCACACGCGGAACGCAGTCATTTGCTTATTCAAATCCCTAACTTTTGCGTGAACCGCCCTTTACGGGTTTTCAGTTCACCCGGATACCCTTTTTTGCCGAAGCCGCCCAGTGTAGGTTTTCGACTTCGCGGGTGTACATTTTTTTCAATATATCCCTAATTTTTGCCCGAACCTTTTATTTTGTTTTTGGGTCGCCGGGATGCCCCTTTTTTGCCTGGACTCTTTCTTTTTTGTCCAGCGGGTCTCTTTCAAGCAAAGTATTTTTTAACTGCGTTCGCGTTCACCGGGGATGCAAAATCTTCCCCATCCATCGTGGATAACAATAGAGCTCCTCCCGAGAAGACCTTGCTGACGACATACGACCCTTCGTAATTCGGAGTCCACTTGCCCCGGTGATCGGAGTGTGGCGGAAGAATCTTCTTCAGGACGAGATCACCCGTCTGAAAGCTTCTAGGACGCACCTTCTTATCATAAGCTTTCTTCATTCGGCTTTGGTACAGACGACCAAATGCAATCGATGCTAACCTCTTCTCGTCCATCAGGCTGAGTTGGTTCAAACGATTCGTAATCCATTCTGCCTCATCGAGTTTCACATCAACCAACACTCGCAAAGAAGGGATCTCCACTTCTAACGGTAGGACAACTTCCATACTGTACACCAAGGAGAAAGGAGTTGCCCCGGTCGACGTACGCACCGTTGTACGATAACCGTGCAAGGCAAACGGCAGCATCTCGTGCCAATCTTTGTACGTCACAACCATCTTCTGAACAATCTTCTTTATGTTCTTGTTGGCGGCTTCGACGGCGCCATTCATCTTCGGTCGGTAAGGAGATGAGTTGTGGTGTTCAATCTTGAAGCTCTGGCACAACTCCTTCATCATCTTGTTATTTAAATTCGAACCATTATCAGTAATGATCCGCTCGGGAACTCCGTAACGACAGATGATGTCCCTCTTTATGAATTTAGCTACCACCTGCTTGGTCACATTAGCGTACGAGGCTTCCTCCACCCATTTGGTGAAGTAGTCGATAGCTACCAGAATGAAACGATGACCATAGGATGCAGTGGGCTCGATCTTGCCTATCATGTCGATGCCCCACATGCAGAACGGCCAAGGGGAGGACATGACATTCAATGGGCACGGCGGCACATGAACTTTATCAGCATAAATCTGGCATTTATGACATTTCATCGCGAATCTGAAGCAATCCGACTCCATAGTCAGCCAGTAATATCCTGCTCTCAGGATCTTTCTCGTCATGGCATGCCCGCCGGCGTGCGTACCAAATGTGCCCTCATGGACTTCCTCCATGAGCATATTCACCTCTTTCTCATCTACACATCTGAGTAGCACGAGATCGTGGTTTCTCTTATACAACACTCCATCAGGATTGAGGTAAAAGTTTCCAGACAGCATCCTCAGAGTCTTCTTATCCTGGGTTAACGCACCCGCAGGATACTCCTTAGTCATAAGGAAGGTCTGGATGTCGTGGAACCATGGCTTGCAGTCGGCGGCATCCTCGATTGCAAAGACAAATGCCGGTCTATCAAGACGCGAAAGGACAATTCTTGGAGCCTCATTCCAAAAATTGACTTTATACATTGAAGCCAACGTGGCTAAGGCATCAGCCATCTGATTTTCAGCCCTGGGTACATGATGAAGTTCCACTCGATCGAAGAACGAAAGCAGCCTCCTGGCATAATTCATGTACGGCACCAAATTCACTTGACGAGTTTCCCACTCCCCTCTAATTTGATTGATTACAAGCGCTGAGTCACCATATACGTCTAGATTCTTGATTCTCAAATCAATTGCCTCTTCTAGACCCATAATACATGCTTCATACTCCGCCTCATTGTTGGTAACTGGAAACGTCAGTCTCGCAGTAAACGGGATGTGGGATCCGTGAGGAGTCGTGATGATAGCCCCGATACCACTTCCATAGGAATTAACCGCTCCGTCGAATATCAACTCCCACTGAGATTTCCTATCTGGCCCCTCACCGGGCAATGGCTCATCGCAATCCTTCGCTTTGAGAAACATAATATCCTCGTCAGGGAATTCAAACTTCATCGGCTGGTAATCCTCGATCGGCTGCTCGGCAAGGTAATCAGACAATACGCTTCCCTTAATGGCCTTCTGGGAGACGTACTGAATATCATATTCCGTTAACACCATTTGCCATCTGAAAATCCTGCCCGAAAGAGCCTGCTTCTCGAAGACGTACTTGATCGGATCCATCTTCGAAATTAGCATAGTGGTGTGATTGAGCATGTACTGTCGTAGACGTTTGGCAGCCCAAGCTAATGCACAACACGTCTTCTCCATCATCGAGTATCGAGATTCACACTCAGTGAACTTTTTACTCAAATAATAAATGGCATGCTCTTTTCTGCCCGTCTCGTCGTGCTGGCCGAGAACACACCCCATACTATTCTCCAGAACCGTCAGGTACATGATTAATGGCCGTCCAGCCACTGGGGGTATCAAGATTGGAGGTTCTTGAAGATACTGCTTTATTTTGTCAAATGCCTTCTGGAAATCCTCATTCCAAGTAATCGCCTGATCTTTCTTTAAAAGTTTGAACATCGGTTCACAAGTGGCCGTGAGCTGAGAGATAAACCTTGCAATGTAGTTTATTCGGCCCAAGAAACCACGAACTTCTTTTTCTGTTTTCGGCGCTGGCATTTCTTGAATAGCTTTTATTTTCGCAGGATCAACTTCGATACCTCGTTCACTAACGATAAACCCCAATAACTTTCTGGACCGCACTCCGAAAGTGCACTTGTTAGGGTTCAGCCTCAGCCTGAACTTCCTAAGCCTCTCAAAAAGCTTCAATAAGTTGACCAGATGCTCTTCCTCCGTTTGGGACTTTGCAATCATGTCATCAACATAGACCTCGATCTCATGATGAATCATATCATGAAACAAAGTTACCATTGCTCGCTGGTAAGTGGCCCTTGCGTTCTTCAGACCGAAGGGCATTACCTTATAGCAAAATGTTCCCCAGGGGGTGATAAACGTCGTTTTCTCCATGTCCTCCGGTGCCATCTTAATCTGATTGTAACCGGAGAAGCCATCCATGAACGAAAACACGGAAAACTGGGCTGTGTTGTCGACCAACACATCGATATGAGGCAACGGGAAATCATCCTTAGGGCTCTCCCTATTCAAATCCCGATAATCGACGCACATGCGTACCTTACCGTCCTTCTTCGGTACAGGCACTATGTTGGCAACCCACGGAGGGTAAGTGGTAACGGCTAGAAATCCCGCGTCCAACTGCTTCTGGACTTCTTCTTTGATTTTTACAGCCATATCTGGTCTCGTCCTCCTAAGCTTCTGCTTGACGGGAGAGCAATCTTCTCGCAACGACAAGCGATGAACCACAATGTCTGTGTCAAGTCCGGGCATATCTTCGTATGAACAAGCAAAGACGTCACTATACTCTCGAAGCATCTCGACCAGTCTATGCTTGACATCATTCTGCAACGCAGCCCCTACTCTGACATTTCTGACGAGCTCTTCAGAACCCAGATTTACGATCTCAATATCTTCCTCATGAGGCAGAATAACCTTTTCCTCTTGTCTCAATAAGCGGGCCAACTCTTCCGGAAGGTCTTCGTCTTCATCAATCTCATCCTCGGCTTGATAGATCGGGCAATCGAAGTCGTAGTGAGCCGTAGAGGGTCCAGAGTCGATGTCGTCTGTTATGTGGATCCTGCAATAACAAGGGTTAAGTTTAAAACAAGAATATGCAGGTTAGCACAAACCCCGTTGCCGTTTTACTGTTTTTTCAAAATAAACATAAAACAGGAATAACAGAGAACACAATATTTGAGTACGAAGAAAACGCCTTTGATTTATTAACAAAATGCATGTACATAATCCAACAAGGCCCTGACACTAAAACCACTATGCCCCGGGTAGGACATAGGGTTGTACAAAGATTGTAAAAAGTAAATCATTACTCTTCACTTGTCAGCTGGATAATCTCCTTGATGGTCCAATTGTTGAGGAGCTCGCCCGGCTTGCCTGGCTGAATCCAAGCGCCAAGATCACAATCGCTATCCCCGCTGTCCTCAGACGCTGCGTTGATGCTTTCGAAGATCACTCCGCCACTGGTAAATAAGATCGGCCCCTTACCACGAGACGAACTGCTAGACGAAGAAGATGAAGCTTCAGCTTCAGGATCCAAACTTATCCTGCTTGATCGGTATCTCCAAAACATGCCCCCAGCCTGGGGTGGAACCGGCTTCGACGACGACCCGAGCTTCTCTGAACGAGGAGAGATTCATCTCTTGCTTCTCTGTGATGACATGAGCTACCTCTTTCACCTTGACGGCTTCAAATGCTTGGCAGAGAGTTTCATGGATTTCGCCATCCATTTCAACATACTTAAAGGATGACAAGTGGCTCACCATAATGTCCTCCTCACCACAGACGGTTACTATGCTTTCCCCGACAGCATATTTGAGCTTTTGATGCAGCGTGGACGTCACGACACCAGCAGCATGGATCCATGGCCGACCTAAGAGGCAACTGTAGGCCGACATGATATCCATGATATAAAAAACCGTATCAAACGTCTCCGGACCAACTTGAATCGGCAGGGTCAACTCTCCGAAAACGTGGCGCTTAGTTCTGTCAAATGCTTTCACCACCAGATCACTGGGCGTGCAAAGCAATCCATGAGTGTCCAACTTCATTAATGCCTTCTTCGGAAGCACATTAAGCGACGAACCCGTGTCCACCAGGACATGCGACATGATAGTGCCTCTGCACTCTATCGAGACGTGCAAGGCGCTGTTGTGATCTCTCCCTTTAGGAGTCAGCTCTAAATCTGTGAAACCTAGCCCATTGCCAGCATTAACATGGGCTACCACCTCTTCTAGCTGATTCACGGATATCTCTTGTGGTACGTAGGCAGCGTTCAATACCTTCAGTAACGCGTTGCGGTGCGCTTCAGAACACAACAACAAGTTGAGAATAGAAATCTTTGACGGAGTCTGATGAAGATGGTCTACAATCTTGTAGTCGCTCTTTTTGATTAACCGCATGAACTCCTCGGCATCTTTGACAAGCAAATCTTTCTCTGCCCTAGAAGGGACCTCTTCGACGGCCCTGCCTTTACCCTTATCGGCAACATCAGCTCTGACCACTTTCTCTGCCACAACCTCTGTCGGTGCAAACACTCTTCCGCTTCGAGTAATACCACTGACTCCTGCGAGATTCTGCACAGTCGACCCATACGGCTCCAACTCTAACTTCTGACCATTGCAATAGACTTCGGCGCCATAATGCCACGGAACGGCGTTAGTGCTCTCGAATGGGATCGGCCCGGCTCTGGTAATAGTGATTGTAGGCGGTCGGGGCGCAGAAATGGTAATAGGTTGACGAGGAATGGTGATGGTGGCGACTTCATCTGCCTGCTTCAACACAACCTCTCCTGATACACTTTCAACTCTCCGGCTGAACTGCAAAATACCCTCAGACATCAGACTTTGGATACCTTCTACCAGCTGCTCACACCCATCAGGATGTGTAGCACAAGCCCTGCATAACTTTCCGCATCCTGGAAAGAACCCCTTCTTCAACAACTTAGCTTTGACGAAACTAAGCGGCGTCTTTAAGTCTTTGACATCGGTCAGCAGATCTGCACTCTCCTCTGCGATAATGGCGTTCACTCTGCCTCCCCTATGATGAGGCATAGGGTTTTTGGTGACATTGGGCACATTATCGGAAAAGTTAATAATCTTGGCGTCTACCAGGTCCTGCACTCTGTGCTTAAAGGCTTTGCAGTTCTCAATCGTATGGCCTGGTGCCCCTGTATGGAAATCGCAAGTGGCATTTGCGTCGTACCCCGGTGGTGGTTCCCCTGTCAAGGGAGCCAACGTCCTCTTCTGAACTAACTGAAGCTGAAGCAAAGTATGCAAAAGTTGCGCATACGACATGGGCGGTGCTTCGAAGTGACGGTTTGCCAAAGGAGCCCGATTCTGGTATTTTCCTGCAATAACCCAATCCCTCTCACAAGTATGGACCTAATCCACGGACAAAGGTACAACATCCTATACGGTCACCAGCGTCACAGACTTTCATGAGTGACGATACGATTCCCAGAAGGAGTGGCATCATCAAGTCATGAAGAGGCCTCACTTAGCCGACTTCCAATTGATCGATCCCCAGAGTCGACAATCCTCACGTCTGGACTCCCCTCAGATCCTCAGGATCGGAAAGGAGCACCTCGGAGAGAACCTCGTCTGAGCGCAGATTTCGTAGGGAACGGTGTCTGCTCAGCAAACAGGTTCGTCTACTACTCTCCACAACTATGTCTAGGTGCATACTCAAGCCCAGGTCCGGCTTCTCACTCATAGTAACCTCCCTCTCCCACGGCAATAATCACAATAATATAGTGCTGAAAGTAAATGCGGAAAGGTAAAGGTGCGGAAAAGTAAAGCACGTATGTACAACACCCAACAGATAAACACCCAAGCGCTAGGATTGACTCGCGTAGGGGATGGAAACGGTCCCAGCATAAGGGATGGGAAAAGTCCCTAGATGCTTACAGGTCCCCAGCAGAGTCGCCAGCTGTCGCTACTGCGAAAATCGGCGTCGGCTGAACAGAAGAGTCGCCACCGTGCGTTATTTATCCCTCAGAGCGGGAAAGGAAACGATCGGAAAAAACCTGACGAAAGAAGGTAAGACAAGGTCATCGCAACCATTGTCTGGGTTCGGGAGTCGGTTACGCAAGGGGAAGGTATTAGCACCCCTCACGTCCGTCGTACTCGAAGGGATCCACGCTTGGTGTTTATAAGGAAAAGGGTGTGTTTATCTATCTATGCTAGTGGTCAGTCTGAAAAGAAAAGAAAAGGACAGGACTCGACAGAACATACGCTGTTCTGGGCCTACGTACTCCCTCGTGCAATGGGAAAGTCAGAGTCAACGTAGTTCGACTACCTACGTCTAGACGGGGGGGAAGGTTGCTCGCCAGGACGTCGCGTCCTGTGCCTACGTACTTCCACACGGCATGGAAGATCAGAGCAAACGTAGTTCGGGCTACGCACGACACAAGCTGTTCAAGTGTTTTTTATGAGAAAATGCACCTTAACCAAGGGTTTTCACAGTCCAGGAGGACAAAAGGTTTTGAAGTTTGTTCAAATCTTTTAACGGAAGAAATGAATTCACTTTCGTTTTATCCTTTATTAAGTGTTTTTCTGTTGTTTTGAGAAAAGAAAGAGACACCCTAAAACTATGGTTGAAAAGGGGAATTTACCTAATGTTATCATGCCTGGTTGACCAACCTAATGTCTATCATAACTCCTCCACAGCAGAGAAGTTAGAGCTCCTAGGGGATCATGGCAATAGAACTAAACAGCAAACAGGAATCACTGCAAAGTAAAGAATACTGGAAATATACATGAATGCAACAACCAAACAAGCAAGGCACAAAGGCCACACACCGCAGAGGCAAGGGAGCTCAGCTCTACCAAATACCAACAAGCAAAGCCACTCAATAACAATCAAGCAGAAGGAGGGCCACCTCAACTTCTCATGCACATAAGCAGGCTTATTTCTAAGATGCACCTATCTCAGAAATATCTATATGAACCCCTAAGTCTAATGCAACACAGCACCACACAAGTCAATCAACACAAAGAGAAGGCTAACCAGCCTGGAAAACTCCTATCCAAAAGCAAGAAACTAACCCGGAACAAGACCCTAAACAACCCTAAAACAAAACCCTAATCTACCCTAAGCAAAACCCTAAGAAAAACCCTACAGGGAGAAATCAATCCCATTCTTCAAGCTTCAAGATAAGCTTACCAAAGAAAGGGAGCTAAGTGAACAGACCCATAGTGCCTTCCTCGGGAAAGTACTAGGAGGCTTCCACTTAGGAATCATATCCCATGTGGCTCAACAACTGTGAACGGTTTACCTTCCTCCTCAGGAGAAACTAAACTCACATGAAGGCTCCAACATCATTGGATACTTAAGAGATCCTACATGCACTAAGGGGACTAAGTGAACAGACCCATAGTGCCTTCCTCTGGAAAATACTAGGGGGCTTCCACTTAGGAATCATATCCCATGTGGCTCAACAACTGTGAATGGTTTACATTCCTCCTCAGGAGAAACTAAACTCACATGAAGGCTCCAACATCATTGGATACTTAAGAAATCCTACATGAACTAAGGGAACTAGGTGAACAGACCCATAGTGCCTTCCTCTGGAAAATACTAGGGGGCTTCCACTTAGGAATCATATCCCATGTGGCTCAACAACCGTGAATGGTTTACATTCCTCCTCAGGAGAAACTAAACTCACATGAAGGCTCCAACATCATCGGATACTTAAGAAAGAGGTGAGAAGGAAGAATGAAAAACATCCATGGTGCCTTCCTCAGGAAAGTACCATGAACTTTCCTCAAACTTCAGGATCTCAAACCTCACAGAAAGGGAGAAATCTTCTAAACTAGGTCTTCAATCCCTGCATCCTTGCAAGCTCCATCAAGTCTTCATCCAGCCTCCATCTTCGAGAAGAAACCACAGACCCTCAAACCAAAAGGAACTATCTCTAAAGTTCAACCACAGTTGAACTCCAAAGTCAGAAGCCCTCAAGACTTCTCCTATTCTCAAGCTCAAGCAAAAAAATAGCAAAACAACTTCTAAAAATCCACCAAAAACCTAGGGGAAACCTACATGCCTCTATGATCCCAAGATCAAATCTCAAAGCCTAAGTCAACTTCTAAGGCTACTAAACAATCCCTAACATTGAATGGTCAAGGGTTAACCAGCAAGTTATGGGGTCTCTACTCTCTAACCCTAAAACAACATCAATCAATTTCTAAAAAATCCACAAAAATCCTATGGGGAGCATGCATTAGTCTAGTACAACATACTAAAAAACTAAAGCAAAATTCATTACCAAGCAAGAGAAATAAAATCAGCAAGGCAGACACATCACAAATCAACTACTCAATACCAATTAAAACGAAAAAAATGCTATAAAAATGAAAATGCATGATCAAATTAATATTTTTGCACTATAAAATTCTAAGTTGAATTATGAATTTACAGAAAAAAGAAGGGAATTAATTGGATAATCCTACTATTTTTATGAATTATTTTCTAACCTGGATAAAACAAAGAATTTAAAAAAGAAAATAAAACCAGGGGGGTGGCGATAGCAAAACCCTAGTTGCCTCAGACTGGGCCCAAATATGGGGGGTGCGATCAGTACTTGGGACAAAGGCCCAGGTAATCTATTCAGTTCACAGCCCAGGGGGGGGGGGGGGGGGTAACGAGTGAATGCAGGGGTGTCCTTAGCAATCTCAGATTGGGCCTAATCTAATCCAAACCCTAACCCAACTACTAATTAACAAAACCATCTTCTCCCCAAAAAAACTCGTTCACTGTTCATTACCTCCCCTCAAACCCTAATCGTCGTTCCTCCTCTTCTCTGAACCTCTCTCAAGAACTCTCAAACAATCTCTCTCAAACACTTCTCTAAATCTCATTCAAATCAACCTAATCCTCATTCTATACACAAATCCGTTCAACCCACCCTAACCTAGATTATCCTTATCAATCAACACTGACATTCAACTCTCGAAGCAAAAACCTAATCCACTGAATGAACAACAATGGAGGTGTAGCGAAAAGAAGTGAAACCTGGGTGAAGCAACGGAGACGATGAAGCTTCTGGAGAGTTCTCGAAGACGCTCGAAGATCAACAAACTTGACGACGTTTGGAGACGATCTGGGAGCTTTGGAAATCCACGAGGAAGAAGGCCTTGAGCGAGAATCTTGAAGGATATCTGGAAAAACGATGCGCAACAATGTTCTTGGAGGATGAAGATCCTGGAGAAGACGAAGACAATCTGAGAGGAACTGAGGACACGTGAAGATCTACGGATCTTGAAGCTTGATGACGAGGATCCCCTTGAGTTGTTGACGAAGACCTACTGAGGGCTCTCAAAATCTGGAAACGGAGGAAAATTGAGGATGAAGAACACGAATGTTCTTGCTCGTTGAAGATCGTTGAAGATCTGGTGGAGATTCCACGAACTGATGTAAATCCGGTGAAGACTTGGGCAAAAACGGTGAACAAGATAAAGTCACGAAGATCTTTGAAGATGACGACTTCCTGCAGATGTTGATGATCGAAGGATCTAGATGAAGATTGGCAAGGTTTTCTGGAAAACATTGAGAGTCGTTGAAATTTCCGGTGGTGGTTGTGTTTTCCGGCGGGTAGCAGATGAAGGTAGAAGATGAAGATCCAAAGGTTTGGATGAATTTCTGATGAAATCTGCAGATTCCGGCGTCTGGCGGTGGTCCGGTGATGGTTAGGGCTGCCGCCGGTGGGAGGTTAGGGCGTTTGCATGCCCGACGGTAGGGTGGAATGAGGTGAAGACAAGTGGCACCGGGTGCTATTGCATGCAGCACACGTATGCTGGAGAGAGAGCGAGTGGGGCAGGGTGAGGTGTCAGTGAAGGAGTGAATGAGGTGGAAGCAGAGAAGAGGGACGCGTGGGGCCCCCTTTTATAGGACACGTGGCTTGAGTTGGGCCCCACGAAAAATGGATAACTGGCCCATTAAATTCTGATTAAGGACTAAAAATGGTTAAATGGGCTAAACATGGACTGAACGAATCAATACGTGATTAATGGACTTGATGATGGATGATTAATGGAAAACAATTAAAGACTAATTGGGATGGTTAACAGACTCCAAGACCTGATTAAAGACTAACCAAAATTAATACTCTAATTAAAATCTAATCAAACTAATTAAAACTCCTAATCAGAATTAAACTAAACTAACTACTTTGATAAAAGCTAATTAAACTAATTGAAATTTGAGAATTAAACCTAATTAAAAAATCTAACAACTATTAGTTCTAAAACCCTAGTTAAAATCTATTAATATCTACTAATCAAAATCTATTAATATGTACAAAACCTATTATATTCTAATGGGATTTAAAACTATGAAAAATATAAAAATTCACTTAATATCTAACAACTCTAATTATATTCTAAAAAGGTTTAAAGCTAGTAAAAATTAAAATATATTGAAAATATTATTCAATATCTATTTAAAATCTAAAACCTATATTAAAATTCCTTTAAATCTAAAAAAAAAAAAAGAAATATTAACCTCTACAACCAATTAAAAATCTAAAAAATCTATTGCAATCTATTATTAAAAATTTATTCAAAAAAAACCAAAAACTCCTATTAACATCTATTTAAAAAACCTAAAAACTCCTATTAATATCTATAAATGCTATTAAAGCCAATAACCCCGATAAAAGGAACGCGAGACCAGACTGAAATAAACAGTAAACCCTGGACATCAGAATATCCTAAAAACCAAAGTGTGCTGAAAACGCCGAGAAACGCACAATTTCCCGAAAATGAAACTCCAATTATCTGGACCGGTCTGAAACGTCCTATAGGTGAAAACCAAGCTGTAATTCTGACATCATCTGTATGATTAAAAATGTACTTCATGTGGTATGCGAATGCGACTGCAAAAATGAGCCGAAACGTAAATCAGGAGCGGGAACCGGTTGGTCAAGTTTTAGGGTGCAACAGCTGCCCCTATTCAAACGGCTTGGACCCGACTGGATGAAGACCGAACGGCCTTCAGATAATCGAGGTACGAGACTGTTGAATACCAATAAACCCGGAAATTTGCCGACCGCAAAAATAAATTGCGCACACCACTGCTTGAGGAGAATTAACCAGGGAACTGATTTCCATTGCCACAGCGACAACTAAACACCCATCCATCAACCTGCTTATGAAATAATCTGATATTGTCCACAGACCATCCCATTCCGAAGAAGTGGGTATACACTAACCAGTGAGGGATCGTTGATTTCACTTATCAACCTTCCGCATCCGAAGAAACGAGCAAACGCTTAACCAAGCGAGGCAATGTTGATTTCACTTGTCAACCTTTCGCATCCGAAGAAACGAGCAAACGCTTAACCAAGCGAGGCAATGTTGATTTCACTTATCAACCTTTCGCATCCGAAGAAACGAGCAAATGCTTAACCAGCGAGAAAATGTTGATTTCACTTACCAACCTTCCGTTCGTACCTGAACGAGCATCCACTAAACAACGAGAAAATGTTGATTTCACTTACCAACCTTCCTTTCGTACCTGAACGAGCATCCACTAAACAGTGAGAAAATGTTGATATCACTTACCAACCTTTCGTTCGTACCTGAACGAGCAAACCTGCGGGGACACGAGAAACTCAACCAAGCAGCTCTGAGAGGACAATTCTGACGACGGCCGTCAAATACCTTTTCTGGCAGTAGGTATCCTGAAAACACTTCGCTGGGGAATTGGGAACTTAACCAAGCACCTTGACGAGAATAACCTTGTTGGAAAATACGAGGAACTTAACCGAGCAACTCGTTAACGAATACCCTGCTAGGGAAACTACGGGTAACCACCCAAAAATCTGCATTACCATCTTCCACTGCTGACACCACAGCATCCTGAGAAAGACTCAGCTAGGGGAAAAAGGTGCTTGACCAAGCAAACTCTGCTAGGGGAATATGACATGACGAACATGACCACTGCGTGCCTGGCCCCCCATCTAATCCCCATAACAAGATGAACACGATCACTGCGTGCCCTGCGCCACAACTCTCTTGACAGGAGAAAACACGATCACTACACACTTTACACCACAATCCTCCTGACAGGAGGAACACGATCACTGCGTACTTGGCGTTGCAAACAAAACCACATATAGGACAAATACGATCACTGCGTATCTCTTCCGCAAAAAACCCCATAACATACCGATGACCACGATCACTGCGTGCCCTGCGACACAACTCTCTCGACAGGAGAAAACACGATCACTGCGCGTCCTGTGTCGCAAACCAATCATAGGATGAATACGATCACTGTGTACTCTACCACAAATCTCCACAACATACCGATGACCACGATCACTGCGTGCCCTGCGCCACAACTCTCTTGACAGGAGAAAACACGATCACTGCGCGTCCTGTGTCGCAAACCAAACATATGCACTTCTCTGTGAACCACGATCTCACTTATCGACATAGAAAATACACCTGAAGTTGGACGGGTAATTAATCCTGCTTACGTTTCCAAATGCACATGTTTGATAATGCCGTAATGCTTCCACACTGCGTGGAAATGCTACGTATTCGTGTAAAATGCAAGTGCTTATGATGCATGCTTATGCAAAAAGTTAACTTCAGCAAAATAAATGTTGAAGACAAACTTGATCCGCTGGGGATAACCGAAATACTACCGATACGCTTCCAACAAAATAAATGCTGGAAAGATGAACTAACTCCGTTGGGAATGACCATCCTGCTGGGAAAGTAGCTCACAAACTCAAAACTTCAAACTCTGCTGAAAATGATCGTCCTGACAAGGAAGGATCAACCTGTTGGGGAAATAGAAAAGCAATCGGAAACTGCTTTCAAAGGTATCAACATTCTGATTACGCCCTGTGGGGATAATTCATCCTGCTATCACTGAGCTGGGGATTGACCGGTGTGCTCTGATTCGCACTGTACAAGACTCTTTGGGCGAGTTAATCAAATCCGTCTCGACCCTCGCTGGGGAGGACTCTGCTCTGCTTGATAAGCCAATTCTGAACTACTGAAGATACATTGATCTTTTCTCTTGACGCCATCTCCGCTCTCCTGGGGAGACAACATTCAATTTTGCCTGGGGCGACTTCACTGGGGAAAGACACAACATTCATCCTCTGGAGAGTGTACTAGCCCGCCATGGACTCTGGCGGGGGACTTTGCGATCTTTTGAATACCTGCAAAAGTCAACAAGCAAACACAAGACAATCTATGCAAAAAGAAACATCTTGGTAATCACCCATGACAACCATTCAGGTAATTTCCGGTTTTAACAATCATCGGCCAAGGCCCTCCTGTTTACACACATGTAAGTTTTATCAAAAACATCGGCGTTTTTTTTACAAACAAAACTGTAAAAGTTAAAACCAAAGTCATACACTACACTGAATAACACACTTTATTGATAACGGCCTAAAAATAGGCAAGATTTGTACATCAGATGCAACTCCTGAAAAGAGGTAGTCACACATAAACAAAACACAGAAATGTACAAAGATACAGAATAAAATTTGTACACATGTCGGCAACGTGTTACAGACGAACACCATGAGCTGATCCTCCTATGACTCGCCGGACTCTGACGCCTTCTTGATCTCTGTCTTCGGAAGAGATTGCTTTGGATAGTCGACCCCCGGATGCTCCCAAACCACTGAACAATCAAACTTGGACCGCAGTCATTTGCTTCTCAAATCCCTAACTTTTGCGTGAATCGCCCTTTGCGGGTTTTCAATTCACCGGGATACCCCTTTTTGCCGAAGCCGCCCAGTGTAGGTTTTCAACTTCGTGGGTGTACATTTTTTCATTTTATCCCTAACTTTTGCCCAAACCTTTTTATTCTATTTTTTGGTTCGCCGGGATGCCCCATTTTTGCCTGGACTCTCTTTTTACTGTCCAGCGGGTCAATTTTTAAGCAAAGTATTTTTTGACTGCGTCCGAGTTCACAGGGGACGAAAAGTCTTCACCATCCATGGTGGATAACAATAAGGCTCCTCCGGAGAAGACCTTTTTCACGACGTACGGACCTTCATAATTGGGAGTCCATTTGCCCCTGTGATCCGATTGCGGTGGGAGAATCCTCTTCAGCACAAGATCACCCGTCTGAAAGCTTCGAGGTCGAATCTTCTTGTCGAACGCTTTCTTCATCCGACTCTGATACATCCTACCATGTGCAATTGATGCCAGTCTCTTCTCATCTATCAAGCTCAGCTGATTCAATCTACTTCTCACCCATTCTGCCTCATCAAGCTGAACATCAAGCAAAACCCTCAAAGACGGTATCTCAACCTCCAATGGCAGGACTGCCTCCATGCCATACACCAGTGAGAATGGAATTGCCCCGGTTGATGTACGCACCGTCGTGCGATAACCGTGCAAAGCAAACGGCAACATCTCATGCCAATCCTTATACGTTACCACCATCTTCTAAACAATCTTCTTTATGTTCTTGTTGGCCGCTTCAACAACGCCATTCATCTTGGGTCTGTACGGAGATGAATTATGATGCTCGATCTTAAACTCCCGACAAAGATCCTTCATCATCTTATTGTTCAGGTTCGAACCATTATCAATAATGATCCGTTCAGGAATACCGTATCTGCAGATTATATCCCTCTTGATAAATCTGGCCACCACCTGTTTCGTCACATTGGCATAAGATGCTGCTTCCACCCACTTGGTGAAGTAATCGATCGCGACTAGGATGAAGCGATGCCCATTAGAAGCAGTAGGCTCAATCTTGCCAATCATATCAATCCCCCACATGGAGAAAGGCCACGGAGAAGCCATAACATTCAGTCGACTGGGTGGCACATGGATCTTATCAGCATAGATCTGGCACTTGTGACACCGCTTGGCGAACTTGAAACAGTCCATTTCCATCGTTAACCAATAATACCCCGCCCGCAACAACTTTCGGGTCATAGCATGCCCACCAGCATGTGTACCAAAAGTTCCTTCGTGGACCTCTTCCATGAGTAAATTGGCTTCCTTCTCGTCTAAACACCGGAGGAGTACCAAATCGCGGTTCCTTCTATACAAAACGCCGTTTAGCTCTACCAACTGAGCTAAACGGGCAATACGAACTCGGCTAAACACACTAATATTTGAAATAATAACTGTATTAAATTATTATTATTATTAATAATTATATTTCTTTATATTTTCAATACTCATATTTTTACTATTACAATTTTGATGGATTGAAACAACATGCGGATATAATTTTAATAAAAAATGTGTAGAACATTTCCTTAAGTAAAAATTAGTTTTCAAAATTTTGCGTATAGAATTAAAATGTTAAAGTACACGTACTAATATGAAAATCTAAATTTATGACTCTAAGTTTAAAAGTTTTAGTTTCATCTAGTTTTTATGATATAACTTTTATAAAATTTTATCTTAAAGAAATGATTTTCCTAACAAAATCATGAGAGATCAGAATGTTTATTGAATGTTAAAGTAGATCAATATACTAAACGGATACTCGAATAAAATCCCTTACCTTCATCAGATCGGGTGATAAAAATTAAGTTATACTCAAAAGAATGTCTTTATGCAATACATAAGAATAAAAACATGTAACTCACAAAAAATTTATCTAAAGTTGACTCCAAGGTAATTAATATCTCATCCATATAGGCTTCAATAACCTGATTATATGACCCTTAGTTAAGCTTCCTAGCTAGGGCCGCTATAAGATCATAATTGTATTCACGACCACGAAAGACTTGTCAAGCCTAAAAATATTAAAATAATCTACAACCCAACTCCATCGACCTTGTCTTGACAAGTTACTTCTCCAATCATATAAAAATCTTAGAATGTTAAGCCCCAACATAATTAGACACCTAGAAGTTGTCTTTCTGACGAGACCGTTGAGTTCATTAAATGATCCTTTGAGACAGTTGATGAATTTGTAATTGAAATAAAACCCAAGAGTGTTGAGTCCACGAGATGGTCACCCCTGACATCAAATCAAATAGTAGTTGGTCACGCCTTAAAAAATATTTGGATCACATGATCAATTAGATCTAGAAAAATAAGCCCTACAATGATAGTTTTAATTGAAGAAAGTTCTAGTACTAAAGAATATTTAGATTGACCATTTCGAAAGGTATGTATGGTCACAAATAACACGATCATGGAGACCTCTAGATCCTACTACTAGAGAACATCTAACATATCTACCATGTGGTTAGAATAAGTAGTGAAATGTTATAGGGTCTTAAATCCGTAATACATCAATGTAAAAGTAATACTATAAATGAATGTCAACTACATAGTTTCTAAAGCTAACCTTCATACTTACAATTTAAATTGATTGAATAGTCAGAGCGCTTGAAGGTTCACCTTCACCCAACATATTTGTAAATTCAGAAAGCCGGGAAAACACGAGTTCGCCAATTGATCAATCACACACACCATTATTCTCAGAAAATGGTCCACGTAGGAAGAAAAAATCCACCCATAAACATCATTGTAGTTATTCCATTCAGGAGATCCTTCATTGTTGCAAACATGGGGGCAATTATTTTCTAATCAATTATTTTCTTAAAAAATATCATTAGTGTTTTTTGAATTATGAGATTAATTACTATGCATTGAGAGTGTAAAACGTTTTACACTGTGAATTCATCACCATCATCCGTTTGCATTACTTTACAGATTATTAAAATAAAAGTGAAACTTCTTCTTACATCCAACATCTATAATTGATCGACAGTGTAGAAATTTTAACAATGTCAGTGCGAAGTAATTAATCTCTTGAATTATTAATTATTTTCTTTGGAGAAAAAATATTGTACAAAATTGAATGAGAATGCATTTTATCATCTTCATACACATAAATACATTATTGAATTTATTAATGCATGAAAACATTTATGGTGACAAAGATGAAAATTACCATTTTCAACCAATTATTTATTTTATTACTTAATTTATCTTTAAAATGTATTGTATAAAATGTTTCACGCCCACCGTGGGGCTCAAACCCACGACCACAAGGTTAAGAGCCTTGCGCTCTACCAACATAGCTAGACGGACAATACGAACTCGGCTAAACACACTAATATTCGAAATAATAACTCTATTAAATTTTTATTATTAGTAATTGTATTTTTTTTTTATATATTCAATATTCATCTTTTTACTATTACAATTTTGATGGATTGAAACAACATGTGGATATAATTTTAATAAAAAATGTGTAGAACATTTTCTTAAGTAGAAATTAGTTTTCAAAATTTTGCGTATAAAATTATAATGTTAAATTACACGTACTAATATGAAAATCCAAAATTATGATTCTAAGTTTAAAAGATTTAGTTTCATCTAGTTTTTATGATATAACTTTTATGGAATTTTATCTTACAGAAATGATTTTGCTAACAAAATCACGAGAGATCAGAATGTTCATTGAATGTTAAAGTAGATCAATATACTAAACGGATACTCGAATAAAATCCCTTACCTTCATCAGATCGGGCGATAAAAATTAAATTATACTCAAAATAATGTCTTTATGTAATACATAAGAATAAAAACATGTAACTCACAAAAAATTTATCTAAAGTTGACTCCAAGGTAATTAATATCTCATCCTTATAGGCTACAATAACCTGATTATATGACCCTTAGTTAAGCTTCCTAGCTAGGGCCGCTATAAGATCATAATTGTATTCACGACCACGAAAGACTTGTCAAGCCTAAAAACATTAGAATAATCTACAACCCAACTCTATCGACCTTGTCTTGACAAGTTACTTCTCCAATCATATTAAAATCTTAGAATGTTAAACCCTAACATAATTAGACACCTAAAAGTTGTCTTTCTGACGAGACCGTTGAGTTCATTAAAAGATCCTTTGAGACAGTTGATGAATTTGTAGCTTAAGTAAAACGCAAGGGTGTTGAGTCCATGAGATGGTCACCCCTGACATCAAATCGAATAGTAGTTGGTCACGCCTTAAACAATATTTGGATCACATGATCAATTAGATGCATAAAAATAAGCCCTACAATGATAGTTTTAATTGAAGAAAGTTCTAGTACTAAAGAATATTTAGATTGACCATCATGGAGACCTCTAGATCCTACTACTAGAGAACATCTAACATATCTACCAGGTGGTAAGAATAAGTAGTGAAATGTTATAGGGTCTTAAATCCATAATGCATCACTCATTATGCCAGAATTGACTTTTAGCAGCGCATACAAAGAGAGCGCTTTTAGAAAAAGCGCTTCTAAAAGGTAATTAAAAAAAAAGATAAAAAACAGCATACCTAAGACAACGCTTTTTTAAAAGCGCTGCTAAAGGGGTACACTAAGAAAGCGCTTTATTTAAAGCGCTGCTAAATGTATGGCCTAAGACAGCGCTTTTTTAAAGTGCTGCTATAGGGTGGTCCTAAGAAAGCGCTTTTCTAAAGCGCTGCTGTAGGGTGTTGCAAAGAAAGCGCTGCTATATGTTTTTGAAAAGAAAGCACTTTTACAAGCACTGCTGTAGGTCATTAAAAGCGCTGCCATAGGTGTCATTAGAATTAAATTAAAATATCACAAAATTTTGTAAAGAAACAGAACAGTGCTCGCGCGTTCTTCATTCTTTCTTTCTCCTCTCTGCGAACTAGAACCCTATTCACCACGATCGTCTCCCTCCTCCGTCCGACTGCCGCGCCTCTGTCGCCCTCCTCCGTTCAGCCTGTGTTGCATTTCTCCTCCATTTGACCATCCGTTTTCGACAGCATCCTCTGTAGCGTATTTCCGCCATTGTTACGGTATTTGAAGTTTTTCATTTTTGCATTTTTCTGGATTATTGTCTTAGTATTTCATTTTTCTGGATTATATGATGTTAGTGTTACTTCTTTTTTGAGTTGTTGACTTGTTTTTGTTGATACCGTTGATGAGAATTACTCTTTTGATATTGGCTTGAGTTTTGTATACAAGGTGTTTGTTGAAATGCCACAATGAGTTTTGTATACAAGGTGTTTGTTTAAATGCCACAATGAATTTACTCTTTTGAATATAATGTGTTCTTATGTATTTTTAACAATTGCTTTGAGAAGTTTCTTTAGAATGTGGCCATGTTTTTAAAAACGTTTTTGTTTGTTCTTTTTATGAATAGACCAAACACATGTTTGTTGTTTTATGCTTTGTTTTTGCACTACCTTATCTATATTATTATTTTGTTGTCTTTTTGTTCATGATGATTTTATTTGGGGCGTTTGATTCATATTTTGGCATAGTGCATGTTCTTATGATGCCTTTGTTTCTTTGTACTGGTGAGTGGAGTCTTAAAATGATAAGAAAATATGTAAATGAAATTTGTTTTTTGTACTAAGCAGTTTATTTATTGAATTCGAAAATAGACAACTATTTGTGAAGTGTTGTAGTCGAAAATATGTTTTTGATTTACGGTTTACAATTGTAAATGAGGGTGAAATTTGTAAATGTTTGAGGTTATTAGATAATATTGCCATTTGTAACCTTGAAATCTATAAAATTTTAGATAAATATAAACTCAACCATAATTTTAAATTTACTAAAATCTTTGGTGTTATCATAATTTTAAATTTAATAATGAAAAGTTAGTATCCAAGTAATATTCAGTTATGACCTCTTTAGCCATATAAATTGCAAATTAATTAATTTTATTGCAAGTTTTATCAACAATTGATGTTCCAAGAATTATTTAATGTTGATGATGTTATTAATTTTGTCTGTTATAGGGGTTACCTGTGAAGAGCAAGGTTGTGATCGTTTTCAAGCATCCTACTGCGTAGCTTTCTTAGAAGTTATTGATTTCTTTACAGGTATTCTCTGTATTTGTTTAACTTTCTTAGTTTAGTATTGACTACCCAATTAGTATGGATAAAAAATGGATTTCTTCCTGTTGTACCCCAAAATTTGTTCAACCTTTTCTTGCCTGATTTATGTTTCATTGCATTTCATTTGCATAGGTACATCATGTACATAATTCAATCATTGGCATACCATAGCATAGCTCATCCAACAGGGGATTAAGGGTTTCTATCAAAGAGAAGAGCCTAGCAAGAGGTGTTATCCAAGATTGAGAAGTCATCCAGGCCATCAAGAAAAGATTTGAAGTCTTGAGAAGTTTGAGTGCCTACATGTGGGTTGTGCTCCTATCTTGAGGAGTGTTGAGAATCATCAGTGGGATGAGAAGCATGGAATGTGAATGTGAGGTGTGTATGGATCTCATGGGATGTCTAGAGGGCCTTATTGAAGCTGAGGCAAGTCATTGATTCAAGCATGAGAGCCACAGTTGAGGTGCAGTCAACTAGGGTTTCATCTGGGTCAACCCTAATTCAATTGAGTAATTGGAGAGCATCAAAAGCCTACCTTGAGGTCATGGGATTCATGAATTGTTATGTTGATACATGTGTGGTGTTGTGCCAAGGTTAAGCAAAGAAAGATCAAGAATGTGGGAAGTTGCTAAATTAGGGTTTTAGTGTAAAATCACTGGTTTAGTGCCCAACTTCAAAGCCACATAAGTCAAAATATAAGTTTCTAATGGATCTTTGGCCAACATGAAACTTGTAGATATTCTCAATACCTTTAATTTGAGTACTAGAAGTCTTCAAGAAGATTTTTAGAACTCAAGTTATGGTCTTTGCAAATTACAGGTCACCAGAGGACACTTAAATTTATCTGTGAAAGTCACTTGACTTCCAAGCAACTTTTTCCCTTCAAGGGGGTTTCAAATGGATTCTTGGCCAACATAAGATTTGTAGATCTTGATCTTAGCTTTCCATAGATTACTATAAGTCCTCAAGGGGATTTATAAAACTCAAGTTATGATCTTGGCAATCCAGGGGTATTTTGGGTATTGGTGATTATAGGTCATTCTCAAGCATGGGTCAAAATCTCCAACTTAGGGGCCTCAAATGGAAAATTGTTCAACTAGAAAGTTACTCAAAATAAGGTTTTAACCTTAACCATGCATCAAGGAGGGTTTGAATTGGCTCATATGAGAAGTTGGTTTGAAATGGCTTTTTAATGAAGAATTTAAAGTCATTTAAAAGGCAAAAATGTGATTTCTTGGTTTCATGGCCAAACCAAGCAATGTTACATACCAATTTGATCAGAAAACATGTTTTGGAAAGGATGGCAATATCACATTTTGGATTTGAGGTCATTTGCACACGGTTTCATTTTGTACCTTAAGGATGAAGTAACATAATCATCACACTCCATAAGATCAAAAACAAGGGAATTGCACATCCAATTCAGTTCTAATTATCATGAGGAGAGAATTTCAGGTGAAATAGCAAGCTGAAACAGAGCAAGGCATGATTTGGGCATATGATATTTTCAAGGAATGTGAGAAATTGAATTTCTCATTGTGGTTGTTATAGAACTTTCTAGAGGGTTCTATTAGCTTCTATATAAGCATTGCATTGGGTTCATATAGTTTTTTGGCAAGGATCGAGCAAGGAATCATAGAGAGCAACTGAACTTTCTCAACTCCAACTCAAAATCGGTTTTGGATTTGCAAGCCCATTCAAGCCAAATTAAAGGTTGAAGAAGCTTCATTGTGCATCACTGATCGTGTCTGAAGAGTCTTGGAGCTTGATTTGAGCATTTGCTACTTCTGTTGATCCAATTTTTCCAGGTATGTAAACCTTCAAATTCCTCACAATCTAGGAAGAATTTAATAGAATCTTGCATGTGGTTAGGGCCTAGAGTGCATAAGGATCGTTTCTGGATAGGTTTGGGAGCAATTAGAGACCAAATTAGGGTGATGCCATTTTCTGTTGAAGCTTGTATCTTCTTGTTCTTGAAGTTTTAATGGTGTTTGAATGTTGAGAATTGATCAGGAAAGAATGTACTTCATGCTAGGGCTTTTAATTTTAAGATTGGAGTTGATCAAGATTGGATGAATCTTCTGCAACTTCTATCGGGTTTGAAGATTGGAGGAGAATCAATAAAATTGGAGTGTACATTTGAACTCAGGGTGAAATTTGAGTGGATTAGGGTTTTTTGTTGGCTTGATTGATGAGGTTTTGAAGTTGCCTCGCCGGAGAAGACGGTGGCGCCAACCTCAGGCCACCGTCTGAACTTTCCCTCCCAGGTTTGAATATTTTGGGGACGATGAACCACCACCCTCAGATCATGCTTTGACTTTGACTGGAGGCTCCATCCAATGGCCATGATGGCGTTTCAATAACTGAAGAGATGGAATAACATCAAAACGCCCCGTTTCGTTTAAGTGAGTTGGCTGGGCTTAGCAATCTTCTTGCTCTTTGCACCCCACCTTGGGCCCAATTGGAAACCACAACATGAATTACTTGCTATTTGCCACACGTTTTTTCCAATTTCCCTTTTAACTTCTGAGTGGTTTTAATATTGGTTTGGGATTATTTCATGCGCGCTATTGACACCCCCTCTTGGGCCCAGGTGTGGATTTCAACTGGTTTTAATTGCTATTTGTCACGCGCCCTTATCAATTTTCTTTATTTTTCTTTTAATTTCATGTTTTTCATATAGTTAGGAATTAATTCACCATAAATAGGAAATTTAGTCTTTTTAATCCAAGTTTTTTTTCCTGAATTCCTTAGAACGTGTAGGATTTAATAGAATAGAAAAATATTTGATTCATGCATTTTATATTTTATTTGCATTTTTGTATTTTTAATGGCTTTTTATGTTGATATGTTTGGTATGCCATTTTGCTGATTTTATTGTGAATGATTGGTGATGAATTTTGAGTTGATTCTTTTTGGGATAGATATCTTAGATATGCATGTCCCCATAGTAATTTTCTCATATTTTGTGAGATAATTTTAGGCTAGTTTGAGCATTGAGTATTAGGTGGTTTAGAATTAGGGTTTTAAGATGATACCTTTAGGTTTAGGGCATAGTTTTAGGTCCAAATGAATGGTTAACCTCTTGGTTTTTGTATGAGAGATTCTTAAGAGGTTTAGGAAACCTTAGAAATTTTTTATAGGATTTTATAATCACTTTTGGTATTTTAAGTAGAATTAGTTTTAAGACTAACTTCTAGGTGTTTCTGATGAACTAATTTGGCTAGTTTGATTCAATAGTTCCCCTTAGATTAGGGTGGTGTTACTTTTGAGCTTGGGTGATCATGAAGACCAATGGAAGATGCTTTAGAGAGCTTGAAGGAGCTTGGAGTGGGAGGTTTCTCATCTGTTGGAGTGCATGTCTGGAGCTTAGGAAAACTAGGGTTTTAGGAAGAGCATCAGAGTAGTTCTACTTGTTTCTTCAAACGTGGAGTATATTGTTCATCTCCATTCAATACAATGACATAAAGTCCTTTTAAAGAAGTCACATCTCTCCTTAGGAGGGATGAATGGCATGCTTTGAGAGTAGAACTTTGAGGATGCCAGTCTTTCATGATGTTAAGTACTTAGTGACTTCCCTTGGTTGTCAGTGAACTTCTTAACATTCCAACTTGATCTTGTTGAATGATTCTCCCTTGGAGGTGCTTGTTAAAGCTTGGTAAAGGAAAAGATGAGGTTGCTTGTTGAAGCTAGGGTTTTACTGCTTGTTGAAGTTGAAGTCATGAGCTTGTTGAAGCTGGTTACTGGTTGGGGTTTGAGCTTGCTTAAGCTGGGAGCTTGTTGAAGCCTGGTGCCTAGTGAAGATTGAAAGTTTATTTAAGCTTGAAGACGGGAGTTATTCATGAAGATGAAGGTTGTTGCTGTCAACTTTTTGCTGGTTAATCATCTGTTGCTGTCAGAGCTGCTGTTTGCTGTAGGAGTTTGGTGCTGCTGCTTGGGCTGCCTCCTCTGCTTTGGGGTTTTGTTTTCTGTATTGTTTGTTGGCTTGTATAGCTTGCCCCCTAGGTTTGAGGTGAATGTTGATTCACTTTGCCTATTGTTTTCCCAGGATTCAAGGTTGAGTGGGACTCCCTTGCCTCGCTTGTATTGCTGCATTGCATGCATTTTACTGTATTTGCTTGCTTTCTTTTCTGTTTATCCCCTAGGATCTCTGATTTCCTCTGTGCAGGAGGGAGTTATGACAGACATTAGGATTCCTATCCATGCATGACAACATTAGGTTAGTTTTATTCCCCTTTCAACCCTAGGTTTTTTAGAGCTTCTTTCTCTTCTTATCTCAAAACAATTCAAAAAAATACAGTAATAAGGTTAATCGATGTCGTACGTTACGAGCCTTAAGCTATTTGAGAAAAGGTTGCTGGAGGGTCACTCTTCAGTAATCTGACTGCTTAGTATGGTACTCTTAGGGTGACATGCGACGTAGTCACTCTCTAATCATAGTCTCTAGTGCGTCAGAGATTGCAAACAAACTAAAAAACACTTCTTTCGTAAAAGATTCAAAACAAACATCAAAGTGTCATTTTTGTCCGCTTGGACTCTTAATCAGGAAAACCCTTTTCAGAAGGTAATAAAAAACAGTCAGACGAGCTTGTGTCTTCCGTAGCCCGAACTACGTTTGCTCTGATCTTTCATGCTGTATGAAAGTACGTAGGCATAGAATGCCGTATCCTAGCGAGCAACCTTCCCCTCCTTTCCCGTAGGTAGGCGAACTACGTTGACTCTGATTTCTCGTTCTAGACGGGAATACGTAGGCATAAAGTGCGATACTTTGTCGAGTCATTTTCTTTTCTTTTTTAACCCAAACCTATAGAGTAGATAGAATAACACACCCTTAGATAGAAAACAAGCATGGATCCCGTCGAGTACGACGGACGTGAGGGGTGCTAATACCTTTCCCTTGCGTAACCGACTCCCGAATCCAGGATTTGGTTGCGATGACCATTCCTTTCCCTCTTTGCGTTAGGTTTACTCTGAGCGTTTCCTTTCCCTCCGTTGGGATAAATAACGCACGGTTGCGACTCTTCTGTCATAGCCAGCGCCGATTTTCGCAGTAGCGACACTTCCAATCGATTGTCTAAAGAGTACAAGAATGGGGTATCGAAATTCGTTAAGTTTGTTGTTGAACACGCCAAAGACCCCAGTAGGATCACATGTCCTTGCTTAGGTTGCTGTTATGGGCGTCGAATTGACGCCGTTCAGTTGGAATCTCATTTAATGAGACATGGAATTGATCGAAGTTATACATGTTAGACATTACATGGTGAGATAAGTAACGAGAATGTCGAACCCGGGGATAATACGACCTATGCTTCAAAGGACAATGGCAGAGATACATATGATTGTGATCGAGTCGAAGAGATTGCAGAAGCACTTGAAGAAGATCTTCAAGATTGTCCTAAGATGTTTGAGAGGTTGGTAAGCGATGCAGAGAAACCGTTGTATAAAGGTTGCACTACTTTCACAAGATTGTATGTGGTATTAAAGTTGTACAACTTAAAGGCGGGTAATGGATGGTCGGATAAAAGTTTCACAAAGTTGTTAGCCCTACTTTAAGAGTTGCTTCCGGAGGATAATGTTCTTCCCAATCGAACCTATGAAGCTAAAAAAATGTTATGATCTATTGGCATGAGCTATGATAAGATACATGCTTGTCCAAATGATTGCATTTTGTTTCGAAATGAATATGCATCATTAAACGAGTGTCCTAAATGCGGTGTATCTCGGTATAAGAAAAAGTTGTCACCAGCAAAAGTTTTATGGTATTTTCCTATAATTCCGAGATTTAGACACATGTTTCATAGTGAAACAGATGCAAAATACCTGACTTGGCATGCAGATGATAGAATTATAGATGGGAAGTATCGATATCCGACAGATTCACCACAGTGGATGAAAATTGATAATGAGTATCCTGATTTTGGAGAAGAAGCTAGAAACCTTCGCTTGGCATTATCGACTGATGGAATGAATCCGCATAGTCTGCAAAGTATCTCACATTCCACCTGGCCTGTAATTATTATGATTTATAACCTACCTCCATGGCTATGTATGAAGCGTAAGTACATGATGTTATCTATGTTAATTTCTGGCCCGAAACAACCAGGGAATGACATAGACGTATACTTGACACCTTTAATCGAAGACTTAAAAAGTTTGTGGGAGAACGGTGTGGAGGTTTATGATGGATATAGGAAAGAAAGTTTCAATTTGAGGGCGATGTTGTTTGGCACAATTAATGATTTTCCAGCATATGGAAATCTATCGGGGTATAGCATTAAAGGTCAATGTGCGTGTCCTATCTGTGAAGAAAACACAGATTGGACGCGGTTGGAATTTGGTCAGAAGAATGTCTTTCTTGGTCATCATAGATTCTTAAATTCTAATCATCACTACCGTGGGTGGAGAAAAGCATTTAATGGAAATTCAAAACAACGTAGAGTTCCACCTACATTGACCGGCGAACAAATTTTTGAAAAGGTGAAAGATGTGAGTACTCAGTTTGGCAAGCCTTTTGCTCATACGCTTGTCATGCGTGGGTGGAAGAAGAGGTCATTTTTTTTAGTTTCCATATTGGAAGTCGTTGTATGTAAGACATTTTCTTGATGTTATGCATATTGAAAAAATGTATTTGAAAGTGTTATTGGTACGTTACTCAATATACAAGGAAAGTCTAAGGATGGCCTTAAAGCAAGAAAGGACTTGGTAGCAATGGGAATAAGAAATGAATTAGGACCCTTGAAGAAAGGAAATCGCACATATCTACCACCTGCTGCTTATACTTTATCTAGAAAGGAGAAAAAGATATTGTGTAAGTTTCTGAGTGAAGTTAAAGTTCCAGAAGGATACTCTTCAGATATTAGAAGACTTGTTTCTATGAAAGACCTCAAGTTAAAGAGTTTAAAGACACATGATTGCCATGTTATAATGGAACACTTTCTACCAATAGGTATACGTTCTATTTTGCTAGGAAAAGTGAGGCGCAATAACTAAATTGTGTTTTTTCTTCAGGTCAATTTGTAGTAAGGTGATCGATCCTGCGATCTTACCAACATTGCAAAAAGAAATAGTTATTACTTTGTGTGAGCTTGAAATGTATTTTCCTCCATCATTTTTTGACATAATGGTACATCTAGTTGTCCATCTTGTGAAAGAGACACAATTGTGTGGACCAGCTTATATGAGATGGATGTACCTTGTTGAACGTTATATGAAAATATTGAAAGGGTATGTGAAAAACCGAAGCCGGCCAGAGGGATGTATTGTTGAACGATACATTGTTGAAGAAGCTATTGAGTTTTGTACTGAATATTTGTCCAACGTTCAATCCATTGGCCTCCCAAAATCTAATTTTGTTGAAAAAATAGTAGGTAAATAGTTAATTGGAAATAAAGTTGTGACAGTTTCAAGGGATGAACGGGAGAAAGTGCATTTTTATGTTCTGCACAATGACATTGAGGTTGAGCGGTATGTTAAAATGCATAAGGATGTTCTCCGAGGTTTAAATCTGAATCGAAATGAAAATTGGATAGTACGTGAGCACAATCGAAGTTTTATAACATGGTGTCATACCCTAAATTTGTCCTACCCTTTTTGTAAATATTTTCGTATTTATGGTTTCATGCCATTTAGACGCGTGTCTGCTCGCAATTGGTTGATTTTTCAGAATTTTATCTTTTTGACCAATTAAAAGGTGACACGTGGCTTAATACAAATTCTCTGTGAATATTATTTTATTTCAATTTCTCAACTTTTCTCTTCCTTTTAAAATATTTCTAGTAATAATAATATTTTATATATATATATATATATATGATTATTTATGTTAATAATATTAATTAAGTTTATATCAATTCATTTGTATTAATTAGTATAATATTAGTTTTCTTATAGTTTTATCAATTTGCTTGTTATAATTAATAGTTAGTATTGTTAATATTAATTAGTAGTTAATATGTTTAATTAATTAAAAACAAAAGGAAAGTATTGGAAATAATGTTTGGATTTACATAAGGCCCACGATGGGAGGCCCGTTTGGTTTAGCTTTAAAAGAAGCTGAAGGAAAACCTAGGGAGGATACTGTTCATGACCCTCAAACAAGAGCCAAATCCGGCCGCCACCCCCAAACCCTAAAAACTTCAAAACGGCGCCGCCGCCCCCCTCAAACCCTAAATCTCTCCTCTTTCCCGATAAACTACTCAGTTGTCACCTTATTTCGAGTTACTTCCGCCGGGAACAGCCTCACAAGCCCAGTGGTTCCGATTCAACGGAAATGGCAACACCGTTGAGGATACGACGACATCAGTGTCGATGTATGCTAGCTCGGCTTCACGCGGTAGTTCCACAACAACTCTGACAACGCGAAGCTCTACGTCTCTGTCTCGCAACAACGTTTCGAGCTTTTTGTGGTTGGTCTTCGAATGCGTATGTACACTCTCTTTACAGATTCCGTTTCATAGCATGTGTTCTGTTTCGACCATGATTTTAGTTCTTGAGCTAGTTGTTTGTAAGCATGGAAAGAATTTGTTGTCTTACATTATCATCATGTAGATTCGAATCTTTTGTTCTGATTATGCCAAAATCTTACTTTTGATGATGTGAATGCTAAGTTCCTCAACTCTATATCATACTTGCGTTCCAGCTAGGAGTTCTTTTTTCCGGATCCTTTAGCTTTGTTCGAATTCTCATTGGTGTTGGTATGTGTTGTTCTGATTTTTTTGATATATTGTGGCTATTCCATATCATTTGCTATTTTGTGAAGAAAATAAGACTGGGTGTTGTTGTTGCGATTTGGTTCTTTTGCTGTTATGATTCAATTAATGTTTTCTGGATTCATCTCATGGAGCAAGTGTGTAAACTGCAAACATGGTAGACGCCACAACTCTAACTTAAGCTCAGTTTTGTTTTTTTTCCGTTAATTTCCTGTGTTCGTCTTCCGTTCTGTTTGGTTGTGTGTACATTTATGTGCAGGTTCAAACGCCCCGAAATCACCGTTAAGCATTATGCAGTAAGTAGCCGCGCAGCAATAATGATCCCCATCTCGCAGCGAGTTATACAAAACCCTCGGTTAAAACCAAGAGGCTGTGTTCGGTTGAAAATTGGTTGCACCTTCAATTTGATTTGGATGCCGCGGATCCCATTTTCACCGTGTTTGTTTTATACTTTTTGTGTAAACTATTAATGCAGATGGCAATATCGCCGAGCTCGGTCAAGCAGCGAAAAGTTCAACCTTCAGTTTTAACACAAAAATGCAGCAGCAAGATGAAATCACTCGTGTTTTCAATCTAATTCTGTTTTTTATCCATTATTGTTTCTCTAAGGGCTTGTGTTATTATTTGTGACTGGCTTGTTATGCAGGTTTGAGGTTGAATCCGAGATTCAGATTCAAGTTCGGTAATTATTGCAGTTTCATATCAAAGAGATGGAAGCCGACCTCGTAGCATTCGAAAACACGACATCCTTTTGGTCTATTCATCTTCTGTTCACAGCAGCAACAATATACATCGCCCTTCAACAAACAACTTCACCCAGCAAGCTCATACTCGTCTTCGTTCGAACTCAGTACTCGGTCATGAAGCATTTAATTTCAATGATAATCAAGTCAGGTCGTAGCAACACCATATCCTCACCTTTGTTTAAGATCTCCTTCCCGCTACACTCCGGTTCTGCCACAGACTTGACAACAACGGCATCATCAAATTATGATTCGCGGTCTACAGCTGAGCTCAACTCTCATCTGCTCCCAGCTAGGATGCGACATCCTCGGCTTGCAGTGATGTAACAACCACGACAAAACAGAGTGATACACTCGAGAAGGTAACAGAAATGAGCCACCTCGATGATATTACGTAGTCTAAATCTTCATCAACAATAGAGCAGTTTGTGGCAGCAAGCACCCATGTCTCAGTCAAGACTAACCTCTCTTCATTGCCAACGTTGCTGAGTTGCGACAACTCCGGCAACGACTCCGTAAAGCATCAGGTTGGGCCAATCCCGTTTGTTTAAGTTATAATTAGGTTCAATCTGCAGGTTTGTTCTTGTTTTAAACAAAGTTCTGATGCTGTTAGTGAGTATTTGCGTGATAGCGCAGTGTTGTAGACATTCCGGTTGATTTCTTAACGATCATATTTTTGTGTTACTGCATTACATTGATTAGATATTATTGGATTGGTTGTTTTGATATGCATACTGGTTTGTTGATTGGTTGTTATTAGATTGAATAAAAGGCTCATGTTGGTTCTCGGGTTCACCGTTTTTTTAAAACGTTTGATTTCGAGTTTCTAATGAGCTGAGAGTGCGGTTTCAATTTTCAAATGTTCTTTTTTAATCCAGCAGAATTATTTTCGCAGCTGTTAGTTGTTCGGTATAGTTATCTTCGGTTAAATACGCATATTTGGATTTCATCACGCGTATTTGGATCTCATTGTTATATGGCAGTTCACTTTGTTGTGTATTTATTTTCGTTTGACGGTTGCTAGTTCATTTATGCGAATGGCTATTAATGGGATCTACATGTTTACATCGCTTGAATCAATTTTGGGGAAGTATTCTATATGCTAGACTTGGTCGCGGTTTTGCGGGGTGGCCTATGGATAAGGTGTCGTTACGTTGTTTGTATGACAACCATCATAGCCTTTCGTTGAAGATAGATATGGCATTGGAGAATCTAGCTGATAAGAGGACATTCTGCTGCATTAATTTTCCATAATCATTTTTAACTAATATTTTTCTTTGATGTGTGCAGATTAATTAGTTGAAGCATAGTGGTTGATATGTTGGTAATCAATTGATTGATTTGAAGATTTATGTATAAAAATGTGAATAATGAATATTGAACTTAATTATTGTTTGTTTTTATATTAACCTTATCAAATTGGATATTGTTTTTCGGAAATAATAAACTCTCGATTTATCGAGTCCTTTTCCACCCATGTAAGTCGAGTGTTTTCAAAGCCTCGCCATCGACCTTCGATCACCATACACAACATTTTAAAGCTTAATCTTGGGCTTCCTTACAGTGATACCTATTTGATCAATTATTTCTAGTTGGTCATTTAGAAGACTAGCCCACTTTGCTAGTGCACACGTTTAAAATTCAAATTCAAACTTTGACTCAGTTCGAATACTTTTTCAAAGCAAATTAAATCTTTGAAATCTAGCACTTCTTGGATTTTTGGATGATCATTAGCGAGGTGTACACCTTAAATAATGTATTATTCAACTTTTCGTTTTAATACACTATTTTGAACAAAAGAATATTATAGGAATCAAGCATTCTGTGTGATATTTCTATCGTTCATTCAAATATTTTCCAAATGAAAAAGGTGTCGTCGAGATCCAGCATTTCGGTAATACCCCAATTAATTGGTTGTGAGGCCTACGTCTCATTTATCAAATAATTGTCATTTCTCTCATTTTCAAATCCAATCTCACGTCCTCACATCTCGTACCTTAAACTATTTTCATACCCCATTTCGCTTCAAATCTTTTTTTTCAAACATTTTCTCGATCAAACTTCGAAAGAAGGAGGTTCTTGGAGTCTAGCATTCCTTGAATTTTCGAGTGAATAGCTCTCGAGGCACGCCCTTTGGGTTGTTATTCACTCAACCTTTCGACTTTTTTTCAAACTCAAACATCTTCCAACGTTCTCCTAAATCGAGTGCTCGTACGCATTCGCGACCCACATTTCGCACACATTCATAATTCCTCGTGGTCTCGATATTAGGAGCACCCTCAGGGACTAATATCGTTTCTCACAACCTTAACCCTTGACACGTCGTTAAGCCGGTTCCATCTTCAATCAAATCTTTGACACGTCGTCGAACCAGTTCAAAGCAATCCCCTTTTGGCCTCGCATGCCATTCTTCGATTCGATCCTTTCACAAACACATTTTTTTAAAAACTTACGAAAGAGGGATATTCTTAGAATCTAGCATTCTTTGAATATTCGAACGAGTAACTCTTGGGCGCGCTCCCGAGTTGTTGTTAGTTCATTCTTTCGTTTTCAAAATATCCAACTCTTATCTTCAACTTACTCAACTCAATTTCCGAAAGAACTGAGTTCTTGGGATCTCGCATTCCTTGAATTCTTGAATGACAAGCTCTTGAGGCACGCCCTTAGGTTGTTTTTCAGTCACCCTTTCGTCTCCCAACTCAACTCCAACCCATTTCAAACCTCATCTTTTCGTGGTCGTCTCCACGAACTACGGACGCTCTGATTCTTTATTCATTCTTGAATATAAGATACGTAGGCACAAGATTGCGATGATCTTGGCGAGCACACTTCTACCTTTCTCCATTATTCCATCCTCACTTTCTACCATCCTTTCCCGTAGTCAAACTACGATGCTCTGATTTCTCATTCTCGTCCGAATGAGCATACGTAGGCACAAGGGCCCCAATCCTTGGCGAGCACCCTATCTTCTAACCACCCATCTCTCCCTTGCGTCTTTAAACCTTTTAAAACCTACCAATTCTACCTTTAGCAACGAGAAGAAAACAAGTAAACCTAAACAACACTCCCCACATTTACCTTAAGAGGTTCCCGTCGAGTACGACGGACGTGAGGGGTGCTAATACCTTCCCCTCACGTAACCGACTCCCGAACCCGGAACTTGGTTGCGATAGCCCTGTTCCTATCCTTTCGTTTTTTTAGGAGGTTTTCTCGATATTTTCCTCTCCCGTTTATTCGGGAAAAATAAAGTTCGGTGGCGACTCTGTCGAACCGCATTTCCGTGCCTTTCGCGCGAGGGTCGTATTTTCGAATGTGATTTTTCGAGGTGCGACAGGTGGAGACTCTGCTGGGGATGTATTGCTCCATGCAAAGAGAGAGTCGAGCCTATCTTTTGGTTTGTGAGGAGTGTTTGTTTTTTATTTGTTTTCTTTTTGTATTTGTTCTCTTGTAGATTTTATTTGTGCTTGTTATCTTGGTCGCTTGTTGGTTTTTTGGGATGACATCATGAGTAAGGCTCTACGCCCGAGCTTTGGTAAAAGCAGAGAGAACACATAGTTTAGAATTGGTAGTCGAGTATTGTTAGTCTCCGAGGACTCGCTCCTTGTGGGCCTAGCATGAAAGCTCCTCCAGAGGAGACCTATTCGTAGATCTTGTTGTAACACAGCTAGCCTGTCGCACGACTTGATTAATGAAGGGTCCGTGATTCTGGGATCCTTTTGTTAGCACCAGTTCCGATATTGGTGGTCGTGTAGTGTTAGTCTCCAAGGACTCGCTCCTTGTGTGCCTAGCACGAGGACCCCGCTCAGGAGAGACCTTATCGTCATTATCGTCGTAATGCAGCCAGCCTGTTGCGTGACGCTAATACGACTAGTGTCCGTGATCCTGGGAACCAAACATAGAAACCATCCCGTGAGAGGGTTTGTGGGTAGAATGCTTAGATCTTCCCGTATAGGTTGTACCTGTCATTGTTCTTTGAGCAGGAATTGTGGTTATGTATCTATTACAGTTACCAGCTTCAAGAGTTGTTGGAATTGTGATCCTGTGATCCTGGATCTTGTATCTTGCATTGCATCTTGCATATCATTTGCATTGCATTTCATATGTTGTGCATTTTGCATTTCCAGTCCTCCAACAGAATCTTATGTCTCCGTTCCTTCTTCTCCAGTAAATCAAGCTGATTCCTCGACACCAGTACGCAACTAGAGCCAATACCAGACGTATGATGGAGCAGATTCAGCAGGAGCAAGTCGCCTTCAGGGAAGAGTTGGATTCCATGAAAGGAAAGATCGACCAGATCCTCGAAGCCATCCTCACAGCCAGGAGAGAAGAAGAACAGCGTGAAGCCGCCGCTGTCATCAATGGACAAGGGTCTACTGCTATCCCTTTGGTCCCAATTCCGAATTCTCAGGGAATGCCGTTGAACTTCAACAACGCAGTCGAGGGAAACACTTCTCAGCCAATCCCAGCGCCTGGAGTTACCGTTGGAGTTATCCCGCACGCCCAGCCTGCTGCTGTGCAAATCCCGGTTCCTCATGTCGAAGATACTCTGATGGATCAGTATGACGATGTTCAGAACTATCATGCTGCTGTCCCCATTGCTAGTCCTGTTGCTGCTCAGGATTCTGAAGCCATGAAGATGTGCCGAGATCTAGCCGAGAAACTCCGAGCCATGGAGGGGCACAATTCAAATTCTTTCAGTGCTTTGGAGTTATGCTTGGTGCCTGATGTTGTCATTCCTCCCAAGTTCAAGGTGCCCGAATTTTCAAAATACAAAGGTCTCAGTTGCCCAAACATTCATCTGAAGATGTACTGTCGCAAGATGGCTGCCTATGCCAGAGATGAAAAGCTCATGATTCATTGTTTCCAAGACAGCTTGTCTGGGGCATCACTCGAATGGTATATGCAGTTGGAGCGTAATAGTGTGCGTACTTGGGCCGAGCTAGCTGATGCATTTGTCAAGCAGTACAAGTACAATACCGATCTTGCTCCGAACCGTACTCAACTTCAGAGTATGACTCAGAAGGACAGTGAATCCTTCAAGGAGTACGCACAACGATGGAGAGAGCTAGCCGCAAGGGTGCATCCACCTCTTGTTGACCGTGAGTTGATTGACATATTCATGGGTACTTTGCAAGGCCAGTACTACGAAAAGCTGATCGGTAGTGTCTCCGCTGGATTTTCTGACTTGGTGATCGTCGGTGAAAGAATTGAAGAAGGGCTGAAAAGTGGGAAAATCCCGGGAGGTTCTAACAGCCAGGCTAGTGCCAAGAGACCTTTTAATGGATACAAGAAGAAGGAGGGCGAAACAAATGCCATCTTCGCGCAGAAAGGGCAAGCTTCTCAACAAGCTCCTCCTATGCCCTATCAAGTTCCCTACTATCAGTATCCATATGTTGCTGCTGCGCACTATGCTCCAATGCCTTATCAGCCAGCTGTTCATGCAGCGCAAGCTCAGATGCCACGGCAACAAGCTCCTCATCAACAAGCCTACAACCAGCAAGGATATCAGTATCCTCCTCAGCAACAGCAGATGCAAGCAACTCAGCAACGACAAGGTGCTCGCCCACAGCGTCCGCAGAGAACATGGAGGCCAGATAGAGTCTTTGATCGTCTACCAATGCCATATGCCAAAATCTTTGCCCAGTTGATGGAGAAGAAAGTTGTTGTTCCGAGAGACTTAGCTCCTCCGACCATACTTCCTGCTGATTACAACGCAAATGCTCATTGTGAGTTTCATAAGGGCGCTCCAGGTCACACCATTGAGGATTGCAGGGCTTTCAAGCACATAATTCAAGACATGATCGACAGGGATGCTATCAACTTTAATGGGAAGTCTCCAAACATCATCAATAATCCGATGCCACCAGTCAACTAGCGCCAACATCAAATCGACTCCAGTCAAGATCATTCCCCGAAGAAGGCCGTCATGCTGCCATTTCATTATTTGCAGTTTCTTATGTTTTGTCTTTGTTTATTTAAGTATTGTATGCTTTGAACAATTGCCATTCGTATTCGGTTTTCATTAATGTATCGTTTATGCATGTTTTGAATTAGTTATGTCGTATTCACTCATTTTTCGCTTATCACCGACACATTTATTCGCTCCACTCTATTCACTGTTGTTTAGCATGATTTTGGGGAGGATGATGAAAACGAGATACCCATAATTGCAAACGGTATGCTTTCAGATAGAATCTCGTCAATGATGTACAGGCATTGCTTCAATTCCCCAAACACCGGAGATATAAGGAGTTAATCCCTAGTAAACCACTTCGAGCCTAGAAGTAGCAGTTTCCTTCGGATATTCAAACCTTTACACTCAACCTGGGGCAGGGTAGTATTCAGTTAATTTTACTCCGCAAAATCCCGAAGACGGTGGTTCATCAAAGACTCATGCTATGGCAGTCCCAACAAAATCAAAAAAATCAAAAGCCTGCTAAGTCAGACACCTTAGAGGGGACTTAGGCAAAATCAAGGCAATCCCGATGGATCTGACAAACGAAGTCAATCCATGCAAAAGTTAGGGATCAAAAACAAGACAAAAGAGGACCCCGAAACCCTCGACAAAAAAAAAAACAAAATAGGATTCAGTGGCCACCCAAGTCAAGGGGCACTAACATCTATCAAAAAACCAAAATAAAGGTGACTGCCGCGTCGAGCAAACCTTGAACCATCAAGTTTATACCGTCAAGACAAGTGTAGGATTAACTGAGCGTAGGACTGGAGATCATTACGAAGAAGGGGTGGGAACAAATCATACTTTGAGCCTAATATCCTTTGTTTCATAACCGTGAACCAGACCACGTTGCAATCCTTGAAAGACCTAATTGAGATGAGGTTCATTATGAAAGCATATCATCGCAAGGTTGCGTAACCTGACTCCTCACATGATTTCTAATCATCAATATTGGTGTCATTTTGCTTGTTGTATCTTTCGCACCAATCAAATTAGCACAACATCTGGGCTAGCAGTCCATTTGTCTCACTATCACGACACTTCCAAATAAACAATACTTTTTCAAACTTGCATCGAACTTTGCATTAATTATTACCATTTGTGAATGTACAATTATATCTGCAAATCAGTGCTAGGTATTCAAAGACACTCCAGCAAGGGGCAATTGAGGAGAAACTTGACTTTCAGTGGCGTACACGAAGCAAGATAATTTCAAAACCCACAGGCTGGGGGCAAATCACTCAACAGCTCAAGCAGGGGCGTATCATTACCATATTCGAACTGGGGCAAGACCAGGTCGTCCTGACCAACAAGCAGAGTTGCAACCTTCTCTGAAGAAAATTCACAACAAGTCACCAAGTACCCAGACTCGGGGCATATAAAGTATCTTCGCCTGTGTCAATCATGGCGTCTACAACAAGCTGCGTGTCGAGGAAGTCAATCCCTCCCACTACCCGAAGTCCAATCCGCATTGGCAACTACCCAAAGTCCACCACGCTGGCGTCTCCACCTGCATTTCCAAACACCTGTCTGCAATCATATGCATCACGCGCATCGCATTCGACTTCATAAGCATCTTGCATCATATGCATACCCCAATCATACCATACTTCCCCAAGCTCTTGCATCTCCGCTCGTCAGCATTTGCATTTGCACGTCCACTCATATGGAATATCATTTATCATCCAGCATTCATATATGCAAGTCGAGGTCCAGGATCAATCTCGAAGATTTCCAAGACCGTCGACTGCCCAGTCAGGGGCGTCTTCCGCAAGATGGTGGGTTTACCCCACGATTTTCAAGAGCTTCAAAGCAGTCATCAACCCAGTCAGGGTCAATCTTCTGCAATTGTGGGTTTCTCCCACAAAATTTGAAGTTATTCAAAGCAAGATTCAGCCCAGTCAGGGGCATCTTTTTTTAAGACCATGGGCGTCTCCCGTGACGAATTTCAACCTCGTGGTTGATCAAATATGCAAATCAACATTCAGCCAGCCAGGGGCATACCATTCAAGACCGTGGGCATTCTCCACGAAGCTGTTCAACCTTTTGTTGAGCAAATCCAAGAAGTTCAAAGCAAGATCCAACCCGAGCAGGGGCATCTTCAGCAAAACCGTGGGCGTTCCTCACGAAGTTGTTCGGCCTTTGTTAAGTAAGACAAGGCATCAAGACAAACTCAGCCCAGTCAGGGGCATCCTCTTCAGAACTCATGGGCGTAACCATGAAATCATTTCAGCAAATTATGATTTCCAAGCAAAGACGGTGGGCGTACCCCGTCAACTCATTTCAAATTCAATCTTCCTCTCGGGGATTCCCCAATGAGTTGTACCCAGCAAGCGTGACCGTTGTCAATTGCCTTACTATCATCCTTTTGGTGATAGTCGAACTTCGTCGGTTCAACCTAGCCTGCATCCTTTTGATGTTGGTAAACTTCAAATCTGTGTTGTCCTATCATCCTTTTGGTGATAACGACTTGTTTTGCTTTGTGTCTCGCTCCGTCATCCTTTTGGTGGGGGGTCTATCATGGTCATTAATGGTAGATTGTGCGATTTGCTTTGTGTCTCGCTCCGTCATCCTTTTGGTGGGGGGTCTATCATGGTCATTAGTGATAGATTGTGCGATTTGTTTTGTGTTTCGCTCCATCATCCTTTTGGTGGGGGGTCTATCATGGTCATTATTGATAGATTGTGCGATTTGTTTTGTGTTTTCGCTCTACCATCCTTTTGGTGGTAGGTCTGATATTTCGTCGATATCAGATTGTGCGATGTTTTATTTGTGTTTTCGCTCTACCATCCTTTTGGTGGTAGGTCTGATATTTCGTCGATATCAGATTGCGCGATGTTTTATTTGTGTTTTCGCTCTACCATCCTTTTGGTGGTAGGTCTGATATTTCGTCGATATCAGATTGCGCGATGTTTTATTTGTGTTCTCGCTCTATCATCCTTTTGGTGGTAGGTCTGATATTTCATCGATATCAGATTGCGCGATGTTTTATTTGTGTTTTCGCTCTACCATCCTTTTGGTGGTAGGTCTGATATTTCGTCGATATCAGATTGCGCGATGTTTTATTTGTGTTTTCGCTCTACCATCCTTTTGGTGGTAGGTCTGATATTTCGTCGATATCAAATTGTGCGATGTTTTGTTTGTGTTCTCGCTCTACCATCCTTTTGGTGGTAGGTCTGATATTTCGTCGATATCAGATTGTGCGATGTTTTGTTTGTGTTCTCGCTCTTCCATCCTTTTGGTGGTAGGTCTGGTATTTCGTCGATATCAGATTGTGCGATATTTTGTTGTGTTTTCATCCCATCATCCTTTTGGTGGTGGGTCTGGCATTTCGTTGATGTCAGATTGTGCGATATCTTGTTTATGTTTCGCTCCGTCATCCTTTTGGTGAGGGTCTATCATGGTCATTAATGATAGATTGTGCGATATTTTGTTTATGTTTCGCTCCATCATCCTTTTGGTGTTGGGTCTATCATGGTCATTAATGATAGATTGTGCGATATTGTTTGGCGTGTGTTTCGCTCCGTCATCCTTTTGGTGAGGGTCTATCATGGTCATTAATGATAGATTGTGCGATATTTTGTTTGTTTTTCGCTCCGTCATCCTTTTGGTGGGGGGTCTATCATGGTCATTAATGATAGATTGTGCGATATTGTTTGGCGTGTGTTTCGCTCCGTCATCCTTTTGGTGGGGGATCTATCATGGTCATTAATGATAGATCATGCGATAGTGCTTTGCTTTGCCATCCTTTTGGTGGTAATAGCTGTGTGTGTTTCATCCCATCATCCTTTTGGTGATGACGACTTGTGCCAGCTTACTCAGAGGTTTACATCATCCAGCATTTTCAATTCTCAAGCATCTCTTTTTATTTCGGACAAATTCAGGGTCTTCTTCATATCTAATTGACTTCTACCTCAGGAATATGAACGCTAATGCAGTTCATTTTCCTATGTTTAAGCCGATTAGATAGGGGCATCTGTCATACCCTAAATTTGTCCTACCCTTTTTGTAAATATTTTCGTATTTATGGTTTCATGCCATTTAGACGCGTGTCTGCTCGCAGTTGGTTGATTTTTCAGAATTTTATCTTTTTGACCAATTAAAAGGTGACACGTGGCTTAATACAAATTCTCTGTGAATATTATTTTATTTCAATTTCTCAACTTTTCTCTTCCTTTTAAAATATTTCTACTAATAATAATATTTTATATATATATATATATATGATTATTTATGTTAATAATATTAATTAACTTTATATCAATTCATTTGTATTAATTAGTATAATATTAGTTTTCTTATAGTTTTATCAATTTGCTTGTTATAATTAATAGTTAGTATTGTTAATATTAATTAGTAGTTAATATGTTTAATTAATTAAAAACAAAAGGAAAGTATTGGAAATAATGTTTGGATTTACATAAGGCCCACGATGGGAGGCCCGTTTGGTTTAGCTTTAAAAGAAGCTGAAGGAAAACCTAGGGAGGATACTGTTCATTACCCTCAAACAAGAGCCAAATCCGGCCGCCACCCCCAAACCCTAAAAACTTCAAAATGGCGCCGCCGCCCCCCTCAAACCCTAAATCTCTCCTCTTTCCCGATAAACTACTCAGTTGTCACCTTATTTCGAGTTACTTCCGCCGGGAACAGCCTCACAAGCCCAGTGGTTCCGATTCAACGGAAATGGCAACACCGTTGAGGATACGACGACATCAGTGTCGATGTATGCTAGCTCGGCTTCACGCGGTAGTTCCACAACAACTCTGACAACGCGAAGCTCTACGTCTCTGTCTCGCAACAACGTTTCGAGCTTTTTGTGGTTGGTCTTCGAATGCGTATGTACACTCTCTTTACAAATTCCGTTTCATAGCATGTGTTCTGTTTCGACCATGATTTTAGTTCTTGAGCTAGTTGTTTGTAAGCATGGAAAGAATTTGTTGTCTTACATTATCATCATGTAGATTCGAATCTTTTGTTCTGATTATGCCAAAATCTTACTTTTGATGATGTGAATGCTAAGTTCCTCAACTCTATATCATACTTGCGTTCCAGCTAGGAGTTCTTTTTTCCGGATCCTTTAGCTTTGTTCGAATTCTCATTGGTGTTGGTATGTGTTGTTCTGATTTTTTTGATATATTGTGGCTATTCCATATCATTTGCTATTTTGTGAAGAAAATAAGACTGGGTGTTGTTGTTGCGATTTGGTTCTTTTGCTGTTATGATTCAATTAATGTTTTCTGGATTCATCTCATGGAGCAAGTGTGTAAACTGCAAACATGGTAGACGCCACAACTCTAACTTAAGCTCAGTTTTGTTTTTTTTTTTCCCGTTAATTTCCTGTGTTCGTCTTCCGTTCTGTTTGGTTGTGTGTACATTTATGTGCAGGTTCAAACGCCCCGAAATCACCGTTAAGCATTATGCAGTAAGTAGCCGCGCAACAATAATGATCCCCATCTCGCAGCGAGTTATACAAAACCCTCGGTTAAAACCAAGAGGCTGTGTTCGGTTGAAAATTGGTTGCACCTTCAATTCGATTTGGATGCCGCGGATCCCATTTTCACCGTGTTTGTTTTATACTTTTTGTGTAAACTATTAATGCAGATGGCAATATCGCCGAGCTCGGTCAAGCAGCGAAAAGTTCAACCTTCAGTTTTAACACAAAAATGCAGCAGCAAGATGAAATCACTCGTGTTTTCAATCTAATTTTGTTTTTTATCCATTATTGTTTCTCTAAGGGCTTGTGTTATTATTTGTGACTGGCTTGTTATGCAGGTTTGAGGTTGAATCCGAGATTCAGATTCAAGTTCGGTAATTATTGCAGTTTCATATCAAAGAGATGGAAGCCGACCTCGTAGCATTCGAAAACACGACATCCTTTTGGTCTGTTCATCTTCTGTTCACAGCAGCAACAATATACATCGCCCTTCAACAAACAACTTCACCCAGCAAGCTCATACTCGTCTTCGTTCGAACTCAGTACTCGGTCATGAAGCATTTAATTTCAATGATAATCAAGTCAGGTCGTAGCAACACCATATCCTCACCTTTGTTTAAGATCTCCTTCCCGCTACACTCCGGTTCTGCCACAGACTTGACAACAACGGCATCATCAAATTATGATTCGCGGTCTACAGCTGAGCTCAACCTCTCATCTGCTCCCAGCTAGGATGCGACATCCTCGGCTTGCAGTGATGTAACAACCACGACAAAACAGAGTGATACACTCGAGAAGGTAACAGAAATGAGCCACCTCGATGATATTATGTAGTCTAAATCTTCATCAACAATAGAGCAGTTTGTGGCAGCAAGCACCCATGTCTCAGTCAAGACTAACCTCTCTTCATTGCCAACGTTGCTGAGTTGCGACAACTCCGGCAACGACTCCGTAAAGCATCAGGTTGGGCCAATCCCGTTTGTTTAAGTTATAATTAGGTTCAATCTGCAGGTTTGTTCTTGTTTTAAACAAAGTTCTGATGCTGTTAGTGAGTATTTGCGTGATAGCGCAGTGTTGTAGACATTCCGGTTGATTTCTTAACGATCATATTTTTGTGTTACTGCATTACATTGATTAGATATTATTGGATTGGTTGTTGTGATATGCATACTGGTTTGTTGATTGGTTGTTATTAGATTGAATAAAAGGCTCATGTTGGTTCTCGGGTTCACCGTTTTTTTAAAACGTTTGATTTCGAGTTTCTAATGAGCTGAGAGTGCGGTTTCAATTTTCAAATGTTCTTTTTTAATCCAGCAGAATTATTTTCGCAGCTGTTAGTTGTTCGGTATAGTTATCTTCGGTTAAATACGCATATTTGGATTTCATCACGCATATTTGGATCTCATTGTTATATGGCAGTTCACTTTGTTGTGTATTTATTTTCGTTTGACGGTTGCTAGTTCATTTATGCGAATGGCTATTAATGGGATCTACATGTTTACATCGCTTGAATCAATTTTGGGGAAGTATTCTATATGCTAGACTTGGTCGCGGTTTTGCGGGGTGGCCTATGGATAAGGTGCCATTACGTTGTTTGTATGACAACCATCATAGCCTTTCGTTGAAGATAGATATGGCATTGGAGAATCTAGCTGATAAGAGGACATTCTGCTGCATTAATTTTCCATAATCATTTTTAACTAATATTTTTCTTTGATGTGTGCAGATTAATTAGCTGAAGCATAGTGGTTGATATGTTGGTAATCAATTGATTGATTTGAAGATTTATGTATAAAAATGTGAATAATGAATATTGAACTTAATTATTGTTTGTTTTTATATTAACCTTATCAAATTGGATATTGTTTTTCAGAAATAATAAACTCTCGATTTATCGAGTCCTTTTCCACCCATGTAAGTCGAGTGTTTTCAAAGCCTCGCCATCGACCTTCGATCACCATACACAACATTTTAAAGCTTAATCCTGGGCTTCCTTACAGTGATACCTATTTGATCAATTATTTCTAGTTGGTCATTTAGAAGACTAGCCCACTTTGCTAGTGCACACGTTTAAAATTCAAATTCAAACTTTGACTCAGTTCGAATACTTTTTCAAAGCAAATTAAATCTTTGAAATCTAGCACTTCTTGGATTTTTGGATGATCATTAGCGAGGTGTACACCTTAAATAATGTATTATTCAACTTTTCGTTTTAATACACTATTTTGAACAAAAGAATATTATAGGAATCAAGCATTCTGTGTGATATTTCTATCGTTCATTCAAATATTTTCCAAATGAAAAAGGTGTCGTCGAGATCCAGCATTTTGGTAATACCCCAATTAATTGGTTGTGAGGCCTACGTCTCATTTATCAAATAATTGTCATTTCTCTCATTTTCAAATCCAATCTCACGTCCTCACATCTCGTACCTTAAACTATTTTCATACCCCATTTCGCTTCAAATCTTTTTTTTCAAACATTTTCTCGATCAAACTTCGAAAGAAGGAGGTTCTTGGAGTCTAGCATTCCTTGAATTTTCGAGTGAATAGCTCTCGAGGCACGCCCTTTGGGTTGTTATTCACTCAACCTTTCGACTTTTTTTCAAACTCAAACATCTTCCAACGTTCTCCTAAGTCGAGTGCTCGTACGCATTCGCGACCCACATTTCGCACACATTCATAATTCCTCGTGGTCTCGATATTAGGAGCACCCTCAGGGACTAATATCGTTTCTCACAACCTTAACCCTTGACACGTTGTCAAGCCGGTTCCATCTTCAATCAAATCTTCGACACGTCGTCGAACCAGTTCAAAGCAATCCCCTTTTGGCCTCGCATGCCATTCTTCGATTCGATCCTTTCACAAACACATTTTTTTAAAAACTTACGAAAGAGGGATATTCTTAGAATCTATCATTCTTTGAATATTCGAACGAGTAACTCTTGGGCGCGCCCCCGAGTTGTTGTTAGTTCATTCTTTCGTTTTCAAAATATCCAACTCTTATCTTCAACTTACTCAACTCAATTTCCGAAAGAACTGAGTTCTTGGGATCTCGCATTCCTTGAATTCTTGAATGAAAAGCTCTTGAGGCACGCCCTTAGGTTGTTTTTCAGTCACCCTTTCGTCTCCCAACTCAACTCCAACCCATTTCAAACCTCATCTTTTCGTGGTCGTCTCCACGAACTACGGACGCTCTGATTCTTTATTCATTCTTGAATATAAGATACGTAGGCACAAGATTGCGATGATCTTGGCGAGCACACTTCTACCTTTCTCCATTATTCCATCCTCACTTTCTACCATCCTTTCCCGTAGTCGAACTACGATGCTCTGATTTCTCATTCTCGTCCGAATGAGCATACGTAGGCACAAGGGCCCCAATCCTTGGCGAGCACCCTATCTTCTAACCACCCATCTCTCCCTTGCGTCTTTAAACCTTTTAAAACCTACCAATTCTACCTTTAGCAACGAGAAGAAAACAAGTAAACCTAAACAACACTCCCCACATTTACCTTAAGAGGTTCCCGTCGAGTACGACGGACGTGAGGGGTGCTAATACCTTCCCCTCACGTAACCGACTCCCGAACCCGGAACTTGGTTGCGACAGCCCTGTTCCTATCCTTTCGTTTTTTTAGGAGGTTTTCTCGATATTTTCCTCTCCCGTTTATTCGGGAAAAATAAAGTTCGGTGGCGACTCTGTCGAACCGCATTTCCGCGCCTTTCGCGCGAGGGTCGTATTTTCGAATGTGATTTTTCGAGGTGCGACACATGGTTCAAGGATCATATTTTTTCAATGTTTTATTCTGATCCCGCTTTAATAACAGAAAGGTTGAGATGTTTAGCATATGGTCCAAGTTTGCATGTGTTTTCTTATAGCACATACGCAATTAATGGATACACATTTTATACCAAAGAACAAGATGATAAGAGTACAATGCAAAATAGTGGTGTCACCGTGCTTGCCGAAGCAATGCACATTTCAAGTGTGAAGGACTTAAACCCCAAATATGCGAATCTGTCGTATTTTGGTGTTATCGAGCGTATTTGGGTGTTTGATTATGAAAAGTTTCAGATTCCTATCTTTGGATGCAAGTGGGTTGAAAATAATAGTGGCATACGAATGGATAAGTCAGGATTTTTGCAAGTGGATCTTAATAAGGTGGGGTACAAAGATGAGCCTTTTATTCTAGCCACACAAGCTAAACAAGTGTTCTATGTCACTGATCCGACAAGTACAAAATGGTCTATAGTTCTTTTTTCCAATAAAGTAATCGATGATAACATTGGAGACAAGGGGGATGTTGATGTTGAGAAGGAATCTTATATTATAGATGATCCATATGAGAATATTAGAGCGGACGAATCATACATTAGAAATGATTATAACGAGGGAATTTGGATCAATCCATCCGTCCGTGTTGTTAAGAGACATGTAAACCACGTTCCAACTAAGAAAAGAAAGAGATCTTAGTGACAAAGGTACTTGTAAAATTACATATTGTCTCATTGAATAAAGTTACATATTTCTATCATGCAGTACAATTACATATTATGTCATTCAATAAAATTATGTATGTGTTTTTCTTATTTATACATTTCTTATGTATATATTTCTTATTTACATATTTGCATGTCATTCATTTGATACTTTGGTTTTTCTAAATTACAGGTATTATGGCCACCAATGAGGAAACATCACATGATGGAAACGAAACAACAAAATACATGGAAGGAGATATCAAGAGAGGAATAACGATTATGAAAAAAATCATCCATGCGAGAGATAAGGGTGTTAAGTATGATGTGCATTGGAATGAAAAAGATCAATTAGTTGAGCCTAACAGTGCGATGCTGACAAGTTACATTGGAACACTTGTACGTTTGCAAATTCTGATTACTTGCGATAATTGGAGAATTCCCTCGCTACAACCGGCTAAAGACAAAATTTGGAGCGAGATACAGGTATGATACTTGATTATTTTTAATTATGTTGACGGTTATATCTTTAAATTAATTATACTAACATGTTATATGTATGTGTATTTGTTTGCAGAGATCTTTTAATATTGATGATTGCAGAAGAAAATATTGTCTTCAATTGGTCGGTAAACGACTGAGGGGATTCAGAGCATTTTTAATGAACAAGTTTCTTAAAGATTCTGATGGAAACTTTTTCGACTCGGAGCGTCCAAAGAAGTACGCTGATCTGATTTCGGAAGAAGAATGGGAGACATTTGTTGCAAAGCGAAGAACCAAAGAATTTTTAGTAAGTACAACTTATCATGAATAATGTATAGTATATATACTTCTTCCACAAGAGTTCTGATATGACTTAAACTTGTTTTTTCAGGTTGTGAGTGGCGTAAATCGGCAACGGGCATCAAAACCCGCGTATCCATACAAAAAAGGGCATTTGGGATATGCACGCTTAGAACAAAAATAGTAAGTATATATAAATGCTCTAATATGATATAGTTACCAAAATTAGTAAGTATATATAATAGGATATGAATGCTTTATTATCCGTCTTAATGCATAGATAGAAGAGGAGAAAAGTGATGCGACATCTCTTCCGGACCATGTTGTGTGGAAGGCTGCCCGTGTGGGAAGAGATGGAGTCGTTCAGGAAGAAGTTCAACAAGTGTTTGAACAATGTGTAAGTACAACATTAGTTTTGTCAATAACTGATCAAAAGTGTATAATATATTTATATATGCTTTTATCTATATTTCGGGAGACTCTATCCCAGAGTATAACTCCAGCAGAGGACGATGATTGTAGGACCATACTGAGTCGGGTGATAAATATCCCTGAGTATTCTGGGCGTGTGAGGGGTAAGGGATTTGGCGTCACTCCGTCACAGCTGTATAAGAAGCCAAAGAAAAAAATCTTAGCAATAAAGAAGTGATGGATACGTTAGAGGAATTGAAAGCTCAGATTCGGGAATTAGAGAAGGACAAAGAAAGATACATGTCGGAAAGACGCGGTCCAGATCAGGGTAAAGATACTAGTGACAAAGATAGTATCAATTGTCCGGAGAAGCTTCCAAAGGTAATTGTATATATTACATTGAAATTAATTTAGCACAATATTCTTAATTAACACATTAATTGACATCATTATTTGTTTAGGGCATTTCACCTTGTCGGCTATATTTATCGACACCGACTTATCACATGGTTGGCAAGGGAAAGGTGCATAGCACTGTGGGAGACTTACTTCACCATAAACCGCTCCCTGCTGGACATTTGAAAGTACCAGTTGATATTGCGTTAGACGGGGTGCGTTGTTGCCTATACCAGATGTTGTTTCTGACGTAACAGTGGTGAGAGATGCAATAGGAGCGTATGTTGCATGGCCGACAAATCTCATTTTCATAGATGATGAGGTATGTTGAACACCATTATGAACCTTTTAATATTCAAATGTTTTACGACCCATAGATGAAAGTTATTCTTACATTTACATTTTCTTATTTACATGATGATCTTAGACTCCTACAAAATCCAAATCAAAAGATATGGGAATCATTGTGCGGGAAACCGATTCAGCTGCATCAAAGAAACAGGTACTACTATAGTTACATGATTATCTTATTATACATTAATTACTGAACTTGTATTACATTTTAGGTTCATGATCAACAGTTGCAACAAGTCAGCAAGGGTAAGATGCCTGAATCTTCCAAGGTGCCCAACAAAAAAAAGGTCGAGCCAAAAAAAGCATTTGTTCCTCGATTTAGGTTGTGCCTTGAAACATATGTAGGAACAACAGATGTGACTGAGGGTGGCATCCGTCAAATACCTATGGAGGAAGGTATTTTCGGTTTTGAATATACCGAAACAATTGCTAAGGAGGATTTGGACCAGGTTTTCCAACATTCTGAATTGGGCGTCACTGTTATGCATTCCTACATCAGGTACTCCGATCCATTTGAATTAAATAATTGAACATTTTAAAATTTGCTCATTTAACTGAATATTCTAATGTTGATTATGTTTTTCTTTTAGGCTCTTGTATGACAAGTTGTTGGTCCCGCGTGATTTGACTTCCATATTCACATTCTTATCTGCTACCTGTATCAACTCACGGGCAATAGATAACACACCATATGTAGTCAAAGATTACATAGTCCAAAGATTCATGGCCGCGACTACAGAGAAGTTGTTCTTGTTACCATATAATACTGGCCATGGGTATGACTTCATTCTAAATTCATTTATTATAATTATTCGATTTTTGCCATTCTATATAACATTTCCGTCTAAACTATTGTCTTATTTTATAGTGGACACTGGTTGTTGGTCGTGATTAATTCGATGAAAGAAATAGTGTATTATCTGGATTCATTGGATGACGATCAAACAAAATATCCTGATATGAAGAATATGATTGATACGTAAGTGATGAGATATATTGTTCTGAATAATTATATATCTTTATTTATTATGTGACATTGTTCTAAATATGCGTTTATATTATGTTAGAGCTATACAAATATTTAGAGCACAAAGACAAGCAACAGTGCCAAAAAGCAAGGCTAACAACATTAGCTGGATCAGCGTGCAGGTATATTTTCCCATATTTGACTGTTATAGTGATCCTACTTGATAAAACTATGTAAACTATATATCTTGATAAATGTTCGTTTGTTTTTTCCATTTACAGTGTCCTCGTCAGTGCAATGGGATTGATTGCAGATATTTTGTATTGCGCTTTATGAAGGAAATTATTCATTCTGGTCAAATAGAGATTCCAATCACGGTATGGATCAATTCATAAATTATATGATTCATTTTGATAATTAACCGATGTTTCATCTGAGTAATTAGTTTTAAAACTAAATCGTGCATGTTCTGTTATATTATGTAGTACTTTGATGATTTCAAGTGCGGTACTTACTCGAAAGCAGGATTGGAAGAAATAAAGGAGGAATGGTGTCAATTTATTCTTGAGTTGAGAATTGTATAAGGTATATGTATCATATAATATTGATGCGGGATAATAATATTTCTGGAAGTCGTATATATTTGTAAAGTTAATGGATTTGTAATTATATGTAAATTGACTGTATTTGTGATGTTGTAATTCTGAGGATCGGATTGTGTTGTAATATATTTAAGCAGGTTTATGTGTATTAAAATGATTATGGGCAAAGTGATGAATTGCAATGTATACTTAAGACCAAAGTGTTGAATTGTATATATAAGGGCAAAGTGTTGAAATAAAGGCCTGAATTATAAGCAGGGAATGTAATATAAGCAGGTTTGTCGAAAAATATATAAAAAGTGTGATTATTTAAAAAAAAAAATTTTAAAATCTGGGAGATTAGACAGCGCTTTTACAAAAAAGCGCTGCTAAAGGTTATAAAGAGAGCGCTACAAAAGAGCTGCTATAGGTTGGGAAGGGGGGGATCTAAGAAATCGCTTTATAAAAGCTCTGCTAAAAGGGGGGGCTAATAAAACGCTTTAGAAAAGCGCTGCTAAATGGGGGGGGGGGGTCTAAGAAAGCGCTTTGTAAAAGCGCTGCTAAAGGGGGGAGGGTAGGGGGAATAGGCAGCGCTTATAAAAGCGCTGCTAAAGGGCTAAAAAAGCGCTGCTGAAGGGAGCCTTTAGCAACACTTTTTCCACAAAAAAAGTGCTACCTTTACCTTTAGCAGCGCCACTTTTGGCAGCGCTTTTAAGCGCTGCTAAAGGCCAAAAAAAGTGTTGCTAAAGGTCTTTTTTGGCATAGTGACTGTAAAAGTAATACTATAAATGAATGTCAACTACATGCTTTCTAAGGCTAACCTTCATACTTACAATTTAGATTGATTGAATAGTCAGAGCGCTTGAAGGTTCACCTTCACCCAACATATTTGTAAATTCAGAAAGCCGGACAAACACGAGTTCGCCAATTGATCAATCACACACACCATTATTCTAAGAAAATGGTCCACGTGGGACGAAAAAATCAATCCATCAACATCATTGTAGTTATTCCATTCAAGAGATCCTTTGTTGTTGCAAACATGGGGGCAATTATTTTCTTAAAAAATATAGTTAGTTTTTTTTTTAATTATGAGATTAATTACTATGCACTGAGAGTGTAAAAAGTTTTACACTGTGAATTCATCACCAACATCCGTTTGCATTACTTTACAGATTATTTAAATAAAAGTGAAACTTCTTCTTACATCCAACATCTGTAATTGACCGACAGTGTAGAACTTTTAACAGTGCCAATGCGAAGTAATTAATCTCTTGAATTATTAATTATTTTCTTTGGAGAAAAAATATTGTATAAAATTGAATGAGAATGCATTTTCTCATCTTCATACACATAAATACATTATTGAATTTATTAATGAATGAAAACATTTATGGTAACAACGATTAAAATTACCATTTTCAACCAAATATTTATTTTATTACTTAATTTATCTTTAAAATGTATTGTATAAAATGTTTCACGCCCACCGTGGGGCTCAAACCCACGACCACAAGGTTAAGAGCCTTGCGCTCTACCAACTGAGCTAGACAAACTTGGCTAAACACACTAATATTTGAAATAATAACTCTATTAAATTATTATTATTAGTAATTGTATTTTTTTTATATTTTCAATATTCATCTTTTTACTATTACAATTTTGATTGATTGAAACAACATGCAGATATAATTTTAATAAAAAATGTGTAGAACATTTCCTTAAGTAGAAATTAGTTTTCAAAATTTTGCGTATAAAATTAAAATGTTAAAGTACACGTACTAATATGAAAATCCAAAATTATGACTCTAAGTTTAAAAGATTTAGTTTCATCTAGTTTTTATGATATAGCTTTTATGGAATTTTATCTTAAAGAAATGATTTTCCTAACAAAATCATGAGAGATCAGAATGTTTATTTAACGTTAAAGTAGATCAATATACTAAACGGATACTCGAATAAAATCCCTTACCTTCATCGGATCGGGCGACAAAAATTAAGTTATACTCAAAAGAATGTCTTTATGCAATTCATAAGAATAAAAACATGTAACTCACAAAACATTTATCTAAAGTTGACTCCAAGGTAATTAATATCTCATACATATAGGCTTCAATAACCTGATTATATGACCCTTAGTTAAGCTTCCTAGCTAGGGCCGCTATAAGATCATAATTGTATTCACGACCATGAAAGACTTGTCAAGCCTAAAAACATTAAAATAATCTGCAACCCAACTCTATCGACCTTGTCTTGACAAGTTACTTCTCCAATCATATCTGTTGCGGTGAAAATTGGATATCAAGCTATTAGAGTAACTTGAATCTTAATTCTTTTACAACCAAACTTTATTTTATCCAAAGGAAAGGTCTAAATAAAGACAAACCTTTTTCGCAATGTAACGACAACGCTTAAGAGATTAGGGGATCGGGGGTTGGTTATACATAGGGAAGGTGTTAGCACCCTAAGCATCTGTAGTACTCTATCGGAACCTTTTGTTTGATTGCTTGCTAAGTTTGTGAATATGTAATATGGATTGGGATAAGTAAAGTTGAAACCTAAAGTTGTATATACTAAGTTTGCTCGCAAAGACATCGCATCTTCTGCCTACGTATCCTAACTAGGATAGAATCAGAGCAATCGTAGTTCACCTCACAAGGGATGAAGAACACTTGATTATGATCAAGGTTCAAGGGGGAAAACAAACATGACAATGTTTGTGTGGATTTTGACAAAACTCCCTATTTCTAAGTTGTAATATTCAAAAGGGGAAGTAAGAAATCATGACGATGATTCTTACATAGAGTTGACAAACTCTATCCTAGGGTTCTAGTTGAAGAACACTCCTAGTACAGGTGGGTCTCTTAGACTTAAAGCAAAGTCTAATGGTTTTTAAACTAAGTTTAAAGTGACTTAACAAAGTCAACGAAATGGGTGAATGAGTGATCCATAACATTTATGGTTAATGGAAAGATCCTTTCCTTTGGAGGGGGACAGGAGGTAACTGGGATGAGAGTTAACAAACTTCATCACTTGGGGGAAAGAGAATTTTGAACAAGATAACAACATAATAAATATGCATTCATGGTGACAACCATTAAATGAGTATATGAAATTGATAAGAATGAAAAATACATTGATGACAAGCAAAGCAGGTAAACAAACAGGAACTGTGACGACAGATCAAGCTTAAGTGAAATTAAACAAATGAAGTAACATGAATATGGTAACAACAAAAGATGAAGTCTTAACATGTTAACTAACATTTAAGGCTATGAATGCAAACAAGTATCACAAATAATCACAAGTACATCAAGGGAAAATTCATCTGCATAAGTCAAAATGATCACAAAAAGTACATAACTTGCACATAGCCAAAAGGGATTAAAAATTAGGCAAACATAAAAATAAAAAATATGACATGAAAGTAGACATCAAGATGAACACAATGCAAAAGGAATGGGTGAAAAATGATTAAAAATGAGTGAGATGTGATTTTTTGAAATTTGGTTTAAAAATGACAAAAATAATCAAAAGGGTTGCCCTCCTCAGGGGTCGAACCCAGGTTCAGAAGGTGCAAGGCGCACTTTTGGCAATGGTCTTACAACTGGGGTGGCTATACATCCATTGATGAAGCCACCCCTAAAAATATATGATGTATTCCTCAAAACCAGGTTGGGCCAAAATACACACAAAATTCAGTTTTGCATTTCCAAGTGTAACTTCCTCAATTCTTTATGAAATTCAACAAAATTTTAGTGAAAACTGGAAGATTTTTCATGAGGAACATGATGGTGCTTTTAGTTTTTTGAAATTCTCCTTCCATTTTAAAACTCGATAGCATGTGTGTTTGGAAGCTTGAAATGCATTTTGAGATGTGTGTCATGTTCCAGCTAGCTTTAAGTTCAAACAATCATGCAGACACAATACATATATGATAATGCAGGGATTCATGCACAAGGTAGAGCTCAATTCATGCTGTAATGAAGAAATGCTATGTGAAATGCAAAATTACATGACTGGGATGCATGGTTCATGGCAGTTCAGCTTCAAAGCATGTATTGACCAAAACAAACATACACACACATTGAATACAAGCTGGTGGATGAGTTTGAACATTGAATAGGGGTTTGCACTGATTTTTGTGAAGTGTAGTGTTCAAAGTGCAAATGTGCATATGTGAAGTGCATGAAATATTCAGTTTCAGTTTCAGTTGATTTTTCATCACACCAATCATATGCACATGTCATATAAGGGCTCATGAGTGGACACAAACACACATTCAGTTTAAAGACAACCTGCTGTGGAAAATGGTGATCAAGTGTAGGCTTGTGCTAGTGAGATGCATGAACATTTCCAAATTCAGTTCAAAACAAATCCAGGTCAATTCAATCATACACACATCTCATATTCATGATATTGAATGAGAACAAACAAAGAACAAAGTTCAAAACAGACTGGAATTGAAAGTGACACAAGAGTTGCAACTATGGTATTTTCATGGCATGAAGGTATCAATTCAAAGTTGTAACCTATTTAAGTAAAAACCAAACATACACACATGCTCCAAACATTTATTTAAATGAAATCAAGTCATAATTTCAGTGCCAAACAAAGTTGGTGTGAAGGGTGATGCTCATGCTGCCAAATGGTGCTTGTGTTGTGCAGGACAATGTGCATTTTTAGTTCTAAACATATTCAGGCCAAGTAAGACATACATACACCTCATACACATGCTATGGAATGGATTCAAGCAAAGATCATGATTCAAAACAGTCTGTATTTAGAAATGGTATGCAGGATGCATAATTGGTGTTTGTACAATGCCTCAAAATGTTCAAGTCATGATTAAAGCATAATTGCATCAAAAGGATCATACACACACATTACCTACATGTAATTAAGAATGTCTAAGCAGGAAACAAGACTCTAAACAAGTTGTGATGCAAAAAATGGATTTCAGGCTGCTGTTGGTATTTTGTACAAAACATGAAAAAGCTCAAAATCATTTTCTGTCCTATTCAAGTTAAACTAACTATGCACACATCTTCTATATATGATATCAAATAAGTTCCATCACAAAAATGAATCTAAAGCAAGCTGGTATGAAACATGGCATGTAATATGCAGTTTGGCTTTTTGATGAAGCTCACAAAGTTCAAAGTCAGTTTAAGGCATGTTCAGCCCAAATGAAATATGCACACATGTCATATTCATGATTTTGGAGATGATCCCACTTAAAAAACACAATTATATCTTGGTCATGACAGAAATTGAGTAAGACATACACATGACATGTTTTTCACATAATGAACTCAAAATGTCAAATCATGGAATTATGATGCAAAGCAAGAATGGAGTGTTCACATACCTCTAGTAGACTGTATTGAGCAAGTTTAAACACCAAGAAACCCAGAGGAACTTCAAATGCTCATAGCTTTGAGAGATTCCTTCCTTGTGAAGTAAGAAAGCAAACTTCAAGACAGTTGGAAAAATAAACTCCACCAATGACCCTCAAAGTTTTGGACTGTTGAGAAATGATATATGAGAGGTGTTTGAGTGATTAAAACACCAAGGAAATGGATGGAACAAGATATGGCAGATTTTGTAGCTTTGGTCAAAGTAACTTGGTATGGAAGTTGACTTTTTGAATGGTGAGGTTTTTGAGTGGTTTAAGGTCTTGGACACCTTCTATATCCTATTTAGGGGTTGTGTGGGTGATTATTGAGGTGTTTGAATGTAGAGAACTGAGTTTGGCAGCAAAACTACCAAGACATATTTTTTGGTGGTTTTTGCAATTTTGTGATTTTGTGATTTTGGAGTAACGTGTGAAAGAGTGAGAGCTTTGTGTTTCTCTGGTTTTTTAGAATCAATATTGTCTGTCAAATGAAGTGATGAGGGCTCCCTTTTATAGGCAAATGAAAAAAAGGGGCAGATGTGGAGATTCCTTCACATTAAAGAAAGATTTTACACCTTTAGATCAAACCTCCACAAAGGGGTTTCCTTGGCTGATAGGTAAGCCCAATATTCAAGCAAAATGATGATTTTGAAAGGGCTAAATGCAGGCTCGAGGCATATCTTGATGGCTGTTTGCAGAACTTACTTTCCACCTCATGCTTACCATGTTTACTTTAAGTGCAAGTTGCAAGGCAACTTGCAAGCCACTTGCAAGTTTGGTTAACTTCCTATTTTTGCATTTCTCTTGTTCTCTCATGTTAAAAACCCTCTATACATCAGACAAAACATGTTTCACAAGCTGAGATTGGTCATATTTGAGGAAAGAATGATTTTTGAACATTTGACAATGTGGGACTAAAGTGAAAAACCACCAACTTGCCATAACCCTAACTTTCAGCTCACAAATCCTTTTGAGATGTGCTAGTAGTTTTTAGAAATCCCTCAAATAGCTCTAAAACATTCATGTTTTCATGAGTTTCAATTTCCCAAAGGAACTTGGTCAAAAAGTCTCTCAAAGTTGCTAAAAAATGAACTTAAAAGTGAAATTTTTCTAAGTCTTTTTCCCTTCTAGAAATGAATTTGATCATAATTCCAAATCTATGCATTTTCCGATCATGGACCACTTAGGGACTTTTTTAGGGTTTTTCAAGAGCTTTAAAATGAGCTTTGAACCAACTCAATTGGATGTGTGGTTAAGGAGTTATGGTTTAGCCCCTTTCAAAACCCTAATTTCCCGATTTTTCGATTACTCCTTCATCCTTGATCCAATGGTCATGAAAATTGATAGGCAAGTTCAATATGATATAAGGAACATTTTTTATTCACACTTTGAAGTCCAATTCCTTAAATTTGAAGAGTTGACTTTTTGGTCAATCGTACGGTCGATCGGCGACTACCGAGTCGTCTGTTGACACTCTAGACCTCCTGAGACTTTGAAACTTCTTGAATGAACTTTATTAAGATATATGAACTTCATGGATCATAATCTCACCATTAAAACACCTTACAACATCAAAGTCAAACTACAGTTGACTTTTACTAGTCAAAAACCCTAATCGGGTGCCCTGAAATACACTGTTATTGATTCTGGGGTAACAACCTCAAATTGGATTCTCAATTGACATTATATGATACCCTTGACCTTGTTTCATAATTGAATTAGCCCAAAACTTGGATTAATCACAAACCCTGAAGCTTCAATTTGTACAAAAACCCTGATTCATCTGTAATTTGACAAAGACAAACTTGCACTGGGTTAAGGTTAGATGATTCATGAGAATGCTCCTAAAATGATAATGAGAATCTAAGGGGTCAAAATTTGGGGTGCAACAGTTGCCCCTATTTAAACATCTTCACTAGATGGAACCGAGAGATGACAATCCTCGTAGAATCGCAGTGAAAGGTATTTAAATATAGAAAACCGAAAATTTTGTCCCTTAGATCCGATGATATGCAACAGGACAGGCCATGATATGCCATGAATTCTAAATGATGCTTGGATGCAAGACATATGCATAAGACAGAAAAACAAAACAACGAGTAACTACTCACGGGATCTGATTTTGTGGATCCGACACTGGGGACAACTGCGATATAACAATCAATAGTTCAACAATGACTAGTGATAACTGAGAGGAAAATTTCACATGAGGAGGCACAAAGTCCAATGAAGATGACAATCTCACTGGGGAAGAGCAACCACTCCATTGGGGGAAAGAGGTAGATTTCCACCGGGGAAAAGAGCGATTTTATACTGGGGAAGTGAAGAACTAGAGACGCACACCTCACTGGGGATGATCAGATGAGGAACTTACTATAGTGAAGAGTTCAAACGAGATCTTCAGGAATGGACTAGAAACAAAGACAAAACATATTGGGATACTAGTGACGACTAGATCTCCAAGACTTGTCTGGGGAGGAAGATTTCACTAGGGATAACGATGTCACCCAGTTTTAACAGATGGTTCAACACAGTGCTAGTAACCACTAGACTTTCCGGAGGTAATGGCAACGACCAACCTGAGATAATAACAAATGAGATTTCTCAAATCCAATTGAAAATACGTAAGATTTCGACTGGGGAAATTGGTGATGACCAAATTTCAAGCGATGCCAGTAACTACTGGACTTAAAGGAGATTAGTAACGACCAAGTACGGGTACCAATGACGATTGGGTTTCAAGTAATGCCAGTTACGACTGGACTTTGAAAGAAAACATGGTAACGACCAAATCAGGGTATACCACCACATGTGGTTATGAGAATGCTAGCAAGCTACTAGGCTTTAGCTGGGGAGGTTGGTAACGACCAAACCAAAATATACCGATAACGATTGGATTCCAAGTGATGCCAGTTACGACTGGACTTCCATGGGGAAGGTTGGTAACGACCAACAAGATATTAACGCCGATAGAATTTCGAACACCTGCCAGTCACGAATGGGCTTAAACGGAAGATGAACCAGTAACGACCAGACTACATAGGGGATTTGCTAGTGACGACTAGACTTCAGAGGGAAGAGGTTGGTAACGACCAAACCAAAAGATAATAACGAGTAAAGTCAAGACAATGCCGATTATGAATGGACTTCAAAGGAAAATATGGTGACGACCAAAAGAATACCAATGACAATTGGATTTTGAACACTGCTAGTTACGACTGGACTTCAATGGAGAGGGTGGTGACGACCGAATCAAAAGATACCAACGAGTGGATTCTAAGGCAATGCCAGTTACGACTGGTCTTAACAAGAAATATGGTGACGACCAAAAGAATACTAATAATGATTGGCTTCTAAACAACGCCAGTTACAACTGGACTTTTCACTAACAGTGATTAGACATTCACGGGGAATCAACAGATTGCACACTGATCCCAAGAGACAAAATGAATCACACTGAACCCAGGCTGAAAGGTGTATGTAGTTTTGAAAATAGATCCATCTTAACACGGGATCGGAGCTTTAAACAAGCTAGTCAGAGATTACACAGTAAATTCAAACAAATGCTCAGACATCTTTTACTGGGACGAGTCTTCTCATCATCATAAAGAGATAGTCTTCCAACTTGATACTTACACATGACCAAAGGAGACTCAGCAGTTCAACGTGCTTACACTTCACCAGGGAGTGTAATAGGCTTGGCGTATCAAGGTTTCCGCTACCCTGCGATTTTGGGGAAGTATGATTTTCCTCGATTCTTTTCATGAGTTGAAGTCTTTTATGTTTGTTAATCTTTTCAAGTTTATTCAAATAATTTGACCCTAATGCTTTCAAAATTATCGTTGATCAACGAACAATATTTTGCATAACAAAGAAAATAAAGGAAATGATAATTTTGCAAAAGAAAGAATGGCTCAAAACTGATTTTATTCAAGAATGAAATCTTGCAAATGACAAAATTCCATAGAAGTTTTACAAGTGAAAAAATGGCAAAGTGGACAAGGTTACATTGAATCCCATGACAAAACTATCTCTAAAGACTAAAATTCCCCAAAATCCTTGCTTCTGATGAGAGCAGTTGGAGTGAATTCTTGTAGGACCTTCTGCGTTAGTGACAACTCATCTGATGCAGTGAAACGCCTTTGTCCCTAACTTTTGCCAGGACCGCCCTTTCGGGTTTTCAATCCACCAGGACGCTCATTTTTGCCTAAGTCGCCCTTTCGGGTTTTCAACTTAGCGAGCTCTTATTTTTTTCTTTTCTTTTTTTTTTCTTTTTCTTCAACCCTAACTTTTGCATAAGCCGTTCCTTTGAGTTTTCGGCTTATCGGGTTCTTTTTAGGCGTAATATTTTCGTACTGCATCAGAGTTCACTGGATGAGTAAGTTGCTCTCCATCCATGGTGGTGAGAATTAATGAGCCTCCTGAGAAGACTGTCTTTACAACAAACAGGTCGTCATAGTTAGGCATCCACTTTCCCCGTGCATCTTTATGAACTGGTAAAATCTTTTTGAGTACAAGTTCCCCTTCTCGGAATTCTCGGACACGAACTTTCTTGTCAAAAGTCCTCTTGATCCTTTTCTGATATAACTGACCATGACACATTGCAGACATGCACTTTTCATCGATAAGATTCAACTGATCAAACCTTTCTCTCACCCATTCTGCTTCTTCCAGCTTGGTTTCCATTATGACTCTCAAAGAAGGTATCTCGACCTCAATGGGCAGTACCGCATCCATTCCATATACCAAAGAAAAAGGGGTTGCCCCTGTTGAAGTGTGTACGGACGTTCTGTACCCATGCAAGGCGAATGGTAGCATTTCATGCCAATCTTTGTAAGTTTTCACCATCTTTTGTAAGATCTTTTTGATGCTTTTATTCACAGCTTCTACAGCTCCATTCATCTTGGTACGATAAGGAGAAGAATTGTGATGTTCAATTTTGAAATCATCGCACAACTCCTTCATGATTTTGTTGTTCAAGTTAGTACCATTGTCCGTTATGATCTGGCTCGGAATTCCGTAACGAAAGATAATCTCCTTCTTGATAAAACGGGACACCACCTGCCGAGTAACATTAGTGTAGGATGCGGCTTCAACCCACTTTGTGAAATAGTCAATAGCAACCAGAATAAACCGGTGTTCGTTAGAAGCTTTTGGTTCAATTGCCCCAATCATATCGATGCCCCATATAGAGAAAGGCCATGGTGATGACAACACATTTAGCAATGTCGGTGGTAGGTGCATCTTGTCCGCATAAATCTGACACTTGTGACATTTCCTGGCATATTGAATACAGTCAGTTTCCAAGGTCAACCAGTAATAACCAGCCCTCAAAATCTTTTTAGACATAGCATATCCATTTGCATGAGTACCGAACATTCCTTCGTGAACATCTTGCATTAACAACTCTGTTTCTCGTCTGTCGACACATATAAGCAGAACCATATCATGATTCCTTTTGTAGAGCACATCATTACTGAGGAAGAACATGGATGCTAATCGTCTCAGAGTTTTCTTGTCAAGTGACGTAGCATCTGCTGGATACTCTTGTTTTAACAGATAATTCTTTATGTCATAGAACCATGGCTTATCATCAGTCTCTTCTTCAACCATCTGACAGTAGGCGGGCTCGATCTTGCGTTCGATTCGAATGAGAGTGGCATCATTGACATCCCTGACTTTCCACATTGAGGCTAACATGGCTAGGGCATCGGCGATGTGATTCTCAGATCTCGGAATATGTTTGAAAGTGATTTCATCGAAATATTCCATCATCTTGACGATGTAGGCTCTATAAGGAATCAAATTCTCATGTCTAGTTTCCCATTCTCCAGTAACCTGATAGATAACCAAAGCTGAATCCCCACTGACTTCAAGAAGTTTGATTTTGAGGTCCATAGCTGCCTCGAGGCCGAGAATGCATGCTTCATATTCGGCGATATTGTTTGTGCAGTCAAAATCCAACCTGGCTGTGAATGGAGTGTAACCACCTTCCGGACTCATTAAAACGGCGCCTACGCCATGCCCACTGTAGTTGGAGGAACCATCGAACATCATTTTCCATCAAAGACCTTCCTGCGGACCCTCATCAAGACCTGGCTCTTCACAATCTTTTAGCAACATAATGTCTTCATCTGGGAAATCAAATTTGAGAGACTCATAATCTTCCACTGGTTGATCTGCAAGATATTCTGACAAAACACTACCCTTGATAGACTTCTGGGCTACATACTGGATGTCGTATTCTGATAATAACATATGCCAACGGGCGAGTCTTCCAGTCTGAGCAGGCTTCTCAAAAATATACTTTATTGGATCCATTTTTGAAATCAACAAAGTGGTATGACAAATCATGTACTGCCTCAAACGTTTGGCAGCCCATGCCAAAGCACAACAAGTTTTCTCCAGAAGTGAATATCGGCTTTCATAATCAGTAAACTTCTTACTCAAATAATAGATAGCATGTTCTTTTCGTCCAGACTCATCCTGCTGACCTAACACACAACCCATTGAATTCTCCAGTACTGTCAAATACATGAAGAGAGGTCTTCCCGGAACCGGAGGTATTAAGATTTGAGGCTCTTGAAGATAGCTCTTGATCTTATCAAATGCTTACTGACAGTCTGAATTCCAAACAACTGTCTGGTCCTTGCATAATAATTTGAAGATGGGCTCGCAAGTAGGAGTCATATTGGAAATAAATCTGGATATGTAGTTCAGTCTTCCAAGAAAACCTATGACTTGCTTTTCCGTTTGTGGAGCTGGCATGTCTTGAATGGCTCAGACTTTATCTGGATCTACCTCAATCCCTCGGTGACTGACAATGAAACCGAGTAACTTCCCAGATCTTACTCCAAAGGTACACTTGGCTGGATTTAGTCTCAACTGATATTTTCTGAGTCTCTTAAATAATTTCAAAAGATGTTCCAAATGGTCCTCTTCGCTTTGAGATTTGGCTATCATGTCATCAACATATACCTCTACCTCCTTGTGCATCATATCATGAAATAAAGTTACCATGGCCCTTTGGTAAGTAGCCCCTGCGTTCTTCAGACCGAAAGGCATAACTTTGTAACAGTAAGTCCCCCACGGAGTAATGAAAGTAGTTTTTTCCATGTCATCGGGATCCATCTTAATCTGATTGTAACCGGAAAACCCATCCATAAATGAGAAAACTGCAAAACGAGCCGTATTATCCACCAAAGTATCGATATGTGGCAAAGGGAAATCATCCTTCGGACTGGCCTTGTTTAGATCCCTGTAATCCACACACATTCTGACTTTCCCATCCTTTTTCGGTACAGGTACAATATTGGCTACCCATTCCGGGTATTTGGACACTGCTAAGAACCCGGCGTCAATCTGTTTCTTCACCTAATCTTGAATCTTAAGAGCCATGTCAGGTCTTGTTCTTCAGAGCTTTTGCTTAACCGGTGGGCATTCTGGTCGAAGCGGTAACTTGTGAACCACTATGTCAGTGTCTAGACCCGGCATATCCTGATACGACCAAGCAAATACATCCACGTACTCTTTCAAAAGTTCTTCTAGTCGCTGCTTGACTTCTGCCCCTAGAGCTGCCCCAATCTTGACTTCTTTCTTGTTTTCTTCGGTGCCAAGATTAATGACTTCTACCTGTTCTTTGTAGGGTTGAAGCTCTGCATACTCATGGTGTGCCAATTTTACCAGTTCATCAGGGATTTCGAAATCTTCGCCCTCATCTTCAGCTTGGTATATTGGTGAATCAAAGTCAGGAGGGAATGCAAAGTCATAGGATTCAATGGGTTTTAGGACATCACTGCACGTTGGAATGGCTTAATTTATTAAAACACTCAAAGACAAATGCAGCACACAAAAGAGAAAATTGTTTTTTTTTTGGTTTTTTAAGATTGCCATTTTTCTTTTTTTTTTAAATGAAAGCAAAAACAGTAAAGGAAATAACACAAGGAAATTAACAAAATAGTTCATTTTTATTGATTTTCTTGAAAGCTCGGGGCCCTTACAAAACATTCCTATACCCTTGGGCATGGCTATGGAGATTCAAAACAAAAACAAGAAAAGAAAGACAAACAAACTACTTTAACTCAGGAACAACCAAAGGAATCTCAATAGCTTCCCAGTTGCTCAAGGCAGCGTTGCAATGATACACTAACTATTCAAGGTCTTCATCTTTGGAATCTTCCTCCACGACACTGACTTGGAAACCTCCACTGATGAATACTTCTTGTATAGTCTTTGGGCGTCCTTTATCATGTGTTGGCGCTTCATCATGAGTTGGTTTGTAACCCAACCCTTGGCGATCCATCTTTGGCTTCACTTCAATAACCTCTCCCCAACCTGCAGGAGTACCTTCTTCCAGTGTAGACTTGATGCTCCGAGCGGATGCAAAAGACAGACCACTCTTAGCCACTGTTTCTTCCAACATCGCCGCATTAGCTATCTCGAGTTCCTGAAAGGAAGTTTCTAACGCACCCTCATCTGCTTCAATATACCTGAATGATGACAGATTGCTCACCATTAGGTCCTCTTCACCGTGTCAATCACTAACTTATCATTCACAACAAATTTCATTCTCTGATGCAATGTGGAAGTCACTGCCCCAGCGGCGTGAATCCACGGTCGTCCCAATAAACAACTATAAGCTGGGTTAATGTCCATGACTTAAAGTATAATATTGAACACATGAGGTCCTATCATGATTGGCAATTCTACCTCTCCAACAACCGTTCTTCTTGAACCGTCAAAAGCTTTTACAATCAATGATGTCGGTTTCATTTCTGCCCCTGCATATGCTAACCTTGCGAGCGACCTTGCGGGCAACACATTCAATGATGACCCAATGTCGACTAAAACTCGTGCCATTGTGTCTTCTTGGCATCTGACAGATATGTGCAATGCACGGTTGTGATTGCGTCCTTCATTCGGCAACTCTGCATCACTAAAACTCAGGGTGTTACAGGCTGTAATGTTGGCTATTACTGAATCAAATTGTCCGAGAGTTATGTCTTTTGTCACATGTGCCTGCCTCAATACTTTTTGCAGAGCTTCTCTGTGAGCTGGAGAGTTCATCAAGAGAGACAAGATCGATATCTTTGATGGGGTTTGGTGGAGCTGATCAATAATCCTGTAATCACTTTTCTGAATAATCCTTAAGAATTCCTCGTTGTCTCCCTCAGTACTTGGTACCTCTTGTTCTTTTGTCGCAGCAGGGGTAACCTCTTTTGGAGCGGCTACTATCATTTTCGATTTATAGATTCGACCACTACGGGTCATGTTGCTTGTACCTGCAATGTTTGTCACGTCTACTTGGTCGTCTTTTACTGTCTCTTTCTGACTAACCTTCCCAGATCCTCGGTCTATCACAGTCACGTCATACTTCCAGGGGACGACCTTTGTGCTTTCAAAAGGAAACGGTCTTGGTTTCTGAATAATAACCGGTTGAGGTTAATTGATAGCTGACTTGTTGAGAACCGGCTTCATACTTTTGTTGGTTGTTTTGAACACCAGAACTTTCTCACCTTTCTTTGGTAAATTAAAAACAGACTCAATTACTAAAACTTCTTCTTTCCTCACCTTACTACACACTTGTAACATTCCCTCATCAATTAATATTTGTATATCTCCTCGTACCACATCACACCTTCTAGAATCACTAGAACATTCTTTACAATCATTATGGGTATCCTCTATCAATCCTGCTTTCAGTAGTTTCTTGTGAAGTAACCTCAACGGGGTTTTGATCTCTGACACACTTTGGACTACCCTTTCGTCTGAAACTTCTTATACAGCATTAACCCCTCCATGGTTCGGTAATGGATTACTTTTAACATTTGGGGGTACATCATCAAAAGACAAGATCTTCTTTTCCATCAACTCCCTGACAAGATGTTTTAAAGCAAGACAGCCTTCTAAATCATGACCGGCAACACCTTCGTGAAAGGCACAATGAGCATTTGGATTATAGTGAGGAGATGTAGTGTCTGGATTTAATGGTCGTGTCGTCACCAATTCCTGTTGTACTAAGGAGGGGTACAACTTTGTGTAAGTCATTGGCATCTGAGAAAGTGGAGGTTTTGTTGCTGGCCTCCGATTCTGGTAGTTCTGCCTGGGTGCTTGAGCTCTAGGCTGATGATGTTGCTGATAGGGGGAGCGTTGGGCGCTCGTTGATACCCTTGTTGAATTGGCTGATATACAGGTGCTGGCTGCACTGTCTGATAACTGGGAACACGATGACTGAAAGTCGGAGTTACAGCTGCCACATATGGTTGTTGGGCATACTGCAACAGATACATTGGTCGTTGTTGCTGGGATTGCTGAACATAACTTGCTTGAGGCTGCTGGACAAAGCCTTGCTGAGGTTGTTGAACATAACTCTGCGGATACTGTTGATAAGGCGGTTTCCAGGTGCGACTCTTTCTTCCCACAGTTACTGCATTTGTCTCCCCTTCCTTCTTTTTATGAAAATTATTGCTGAACTTCTTGACATTGTTGTTACCAGAACTGCTGGAACCATTAGCCACCTTCCCATTCTTCATTCCTAATTTCACTCTCACCCCCACTGCGACTATATCAGAAAAACTTGCAGTTACACTACTGATCATCTTCTCATAAAACTTCGGTCTCACTGTATCGACGAACCAATCTGTTAATTCTTTTTCACTTAAAGGAGGTTCTACCTGAGAGGCAGTTTCTCTCCACCTTTGTGCATATTCTTTGAAAGATTCCGAACTCTTCTGTGACATACTCAGTAACTGTCTTCTATCAGGGGCTAAATCCATGTTGTACTTGTAATGTTTCACAAAAGCATCAGCCAAATCTTGGAAACTATGAATACGAGACTGGTCTAAACCCAAATACCATTTAGCAGGAGCTCCTTTCAAACTATCTTGGAAACAGTGAATCATCAACTTGTCATCTTCCACGTGAGCGGCCATTCTTCGGTAATACATAATCAGATGTGTTCAAGGACAAGTAGCCCCAGAATACTGATCAAAATTGGGAACTTTGAATTTTGGCAGAATTACCAACCCAGACACTAAGCACATATCTCTGGCATCAGTACCAAAGATGTCATTCCCTTCCATTGCTCTGACTTTCCTTCCGATAGTCTCTACACTTTCTTTCAACTTATCATGTCGTCCACTCTCTTCTTCATACCCATCAAGACCTTTGTACACTTGTGGAGGATTATGAAAAACAGGGCGCGCTTGAGTCTGAACAGAAGGCTGAGTGTAAGTAGGAATAGCTTGAGGAACTTCTGGCCCTAGAGGAACTGCTTGTTGATTGACTACTGGAGGAGGTACAAAACCAGGCGGTAACCCATATGGTGGAACATTTGCAACAGTGATTGCCGTAGGGATCGGCTCTACAGCTATGCCAGTGATTTCAGAAACAACAGTGGCTTGAGTGTCCAACTTTGCACGAATGACTTGTAAGGCTTCCATGATCTTCCCCATGCCTCCTCGTAGCTCTCCAAGTTCATTATCAATTTTGTCCACATCCAAATTTTGTCCTTCCATTCTTAGGCGAGCTTGGGCTCGGGTGTTGTATCGGTGTTGAGGATTCAGTGTGATTCTTTCTGGAGACAAGACAGCGAGATGAGACACAACACAAGAACATGCACATGCGACGCTTATGAATGCAAAATGCAACAATGAAAAATTAATCATTCAAGGAATCCAAAAATATTTGCAAACATTATAACAATGGGGAAATAAGCAAATTAAAAAAGTCCTCATAGATTAACAACTGAGAGTTTTACAACAACGATTCTGAAACTGAAATGCAAGTCTTCAATACAGATACATAATGAAATAAAACGGAAAACAACAGGATTTTAGATCTTCTGGTTGGACGACCCTTCGTCTTCTGGCTGACTTCTCCTTCCACCTTGACGGATCAACTCTTGAATCTCTTCCTTCTCTTGCATAGCCTTGAAATACTTATCTCTCCAAGTCTTTCCTTCTTTTTCAGGTTTTGCCAAAGCAGCTTTCAATTCTTCTACGAGAGTAGGTTTGGGTGAGTCAGGCTCAAAACGAGTATAAAACATCTTCAACGCTGCTTCTTTTACCCATGATAAGTAAGATTCTGAAACAGTAGATTCGTGGTAACCTAGGGCAGTTACTCCCCTCGTGTGGACATAACGCCAAGCATACACAATTCGAGCCCTGTAAACGGGATTCTTCCCCTCTTCAATGTAAAAGCTTCTCAAAAAGTTTGGGTCCGGTTCGTTCTCCATGGGGTGCCCCAGCTGTCGATGAGCCAGAATAGGATTATAGATGATGCAACCATTGACGCTGATAAGCGGTACATTCGGGAAATCTCCACAGCTTTGGATCATGGCAATCCCTCCATACATAGGGTCATACCACTTAATATCTGAGTGTTTGAGTAACAACAGCTTTTCTGTCCACGAGAGCCCATTTTGCTTATCCCAGAGGGCTGGAATTTTTGGCAAGTGCGAAATAAACCACTTGTGCAGGATAACGGTGCAACACTCAATCCGTCCAACTTCATAACGGTTCCTACGGTGGATGGTAAAGTACATATCAGCCAACAAGGTAGGTACAGGATTTTTGATTAAGAAAAGGTTGATTGCATTTGCGTCCACAAAATCATTAGCAGTCGGGAACAGGAACAGTCCGTAAATTAGTAAAACCAGGATGGCCTCAAATGCCTTAATATTCTTCGACAAGGCATAGCTTTGAGCTTTTTCATACAGGAACATAGCTGGAAATCCATACAACCCTCCTTTAGCAATCATATGAGATCGTACCTCGTCCGCCTCCAAATACGCGGCCTCTGCAACTGCTCTTTCATTAGGAGTCCCTTCTCTTCCAGAGAATGGTCTAGGAGTGACGCCTACTCCCATCAGGGCAGAATATTCTTCCAAGGTTGGTAGCAACTGATAGTCTGGAAAGGTGAAACAGTGATAGGTTGAATCGTAGAACTGCACGAGTGCGAATAACATCTCTTCATACACTTGAACTTCTAGAAAAGACATCATATTCCCATAATTCTCTTTGAATGCCTCGGGGTCTTCTACTAAACTTCCCAGTTTCTTCAAGTTCTCCAATTTTGGCCTTTGGAACACAACTTCTGCTTTTTTCCCAGAATCCATCCTATAATATCTGCAAAACAATCTTTAGTTCCTTGAATGATTAATTAATAAGAGTGCAAATGCAAAGGTTTCATGGAACTCAGATCAAAACATCATTTCATTTCATTGATTTTCAAGATTTGAATTACAAAATATCTAGTACATTTTACAAAAGTCCTAAGGCTGACAGTATTCTAAATAAAAGTCCTCTTTTGCTTTAAGCTTCTTGATTTCTTCTTCCAACTGAGTCTTCTCAAGAATGAGTTTGTCCACGACTAGCTTCCATGGAGTTGACTGAGAGCTGGAAGAAGATATACCTTCCTGTGTCTTCCTCTTCTTATAAGCAATCATTTCTTCATCCTTCGCCTGGAGTTGTCTACGGAGTTCATCATTCTCTTCCATGACCACTTGGTACTTGTATTTCCAGGCTACTTCAGTTTGTTGTGATTTCCTCAAAGCAATCTTTAACTTCTCCTCTTCAGACATAAAGATCATTGTGTGTTCCTCCTCTAAAACCATGGGTTTCTGCTGAGGATAAGGCATCTTCAGCTAAATAGCTCTCTTTCGGACCCATTGGAGATAAGGTTCGAGAGAGATGCAATTAGGTTTCCCTAAGTCTTCTTTTCCTTTCTTGTGTACATGACCCCAAGCTTTTAGAATTTCTCCTTTCAATTCTGAACTTCCCTTAAAGAAAATATTCTCCACATGAGCGCTATTTGGTTTGTCCTTCAAAGGATATCCAAGCTGTCGGCGAGCGAGAACAGGGTTGTAACTGATTCCTCCATTTGTACCAAGAAGAGGTATATTACCAAAACTCCCACAAATGTCAATGATCTTTATCCCGTCATAATTACGACTATACCAATCAATATCAGAGTGAGTAAGAGCCATAACCTTTTGAAACCACCAACCTTCCTTCCAAAAAGCATGAGCTTTAGGTAAGTGAGAAATAAACCACTTGTATAGTAAAGGGACACAACAGGTAACCATTCCTCCTTTATGAAGATTCCTTAAGTGAACAGAATGATATGCGTCAGCTAGTAAAGTAGGCACAGGGTTTTTCTTTAATAAAATCTTAATGGCGTTGAGATCCACAAAATTATCAAAACTTGGAAACAAAAAGATCCCGTAAATGAGCAAGGAAAATATGGCCTCGAATGCATCCATACTCAAATGATCAGCATAGTATTGTGCTTTTCCAACCAAGAACTCGACTGTCAAACCAAATACTCCTCCTTTAGTAACCATATTTTTCTGAATATCCACCAATCCCAAACGTGTAGCTTTAGCAATTTCTTCCTCTTTAGGGTCTTTCTCCATGATTGGAAAAGGAGAGTCTTCAAGAATAAGCAAACCAATCAAGAAAGAATATTCCTCAAGTGTAGGTACCAGCTGGTAATCAGGAAAAGTGAAACAATGATAGAGTGGATCATAAAACTGGAGAAGTGTGGAGAGAAGTCCCAGATCCATCTTCTTTTTTACCCTCAACAATGATAATAAGTTCCCATACCTGCTCTTGAATCCTTCTAGATCTGTTATCAAAGTGCTCAACCTTTCTATGTCATCCAAGTTAGGACTTTTGTAAGTGTACTTCATAGTTTTCTTTTTTCCACTATCCATGATGATCCTAATGTTTACAAACAAGAGATATGAGTTCCATGAAACCTTTATGATATGATGTTCATGAATGCATGAATGCACAAACACAGATAAGCACAGATTCACATATACACATGGGTAAAACATATAAAGGTTTTTGGTTTGGAGAACATGAGTATGGAGTCAAGGTCTACCCACCCCAAAGGTATGTACTAAGGCTTTCAAAAACTGTAGACCAAGGTTCTAAAAGAGTTCCCAGAGTCCTCGACCCATCTTTCGGATACTATCAATTTCCCAAATACTTGGTGGTCGATAATATTCTCAAGAGAGTCTCATCCAAGTGTAGTATCGCGTATCAACTACTTTGGAATTACTTCCTTATAGTCATCGCACTACATCCTAATAAAGCCATAGTGGGGGAAAGGTAATCTAAAGGTCCTCAGTATCACGGGCTCCCATGTAGAAAGTAGCATTGTTTTCACGAATACTCGATCAACAATACTAACTTTCAGAAGGGTCTCTACTGAGCGGAGGTTTTCTCAAGTCAACTTGGTCGGGAATCAACTCCCTATAAGTCTCCTTGAACATACCACCATCCTATCAAAAGTACGCTCAAACACGGGTATAGTGTTGTCTCACCACTCAAAGTTCCCAAGATTTAACAGGGCACATATATACATATTTACAAGTATTCACAAATATAGCAAGTATTCAAACAAGATAGGCTAAACCCTCAAAGCAATAAAACAAGTCCCCAATGAAGTCGCCATTTCTGTTGTGGTGAAAATTGGATATCAAGCTATTAGATTAACTTGAATCTTAATTCTTTTACAACCGAACTTTATTTTATCCAAAGGAAAGGTCTAAAGAAAGAAAAACCTTTTTCGCGATGTAACGACAACGCTTAAGAGATTCGGGGATCGGGGGTTGGTTATACCTAGGGAAGGTGTTAGCACCCTAAGTATCTGTAGTACTCTACAGGAACCTTTTGTTTGATTGCTTGCTAAGTTTGTGAGTATGTATTATGGATTGGGATAAGTAAATTTGAAACCTAAAGTTATATATACTAAGTTTGCTCGCAAAGACATCGCATCTTCTGCCTACGTATCCTAACTAGGATAGAATCAGAGCAATCGTAGTTCACCTCACAAGGGATGAAGAACACTTGATTATGATCAAGGTTCAAGGGGGAAAACAAACATGACAATGTTTGTGTGGAGTTTGACAAAACTCCCTATTTCTAAGTTGTAATATTCAAAAGGGGAAGTATGAAATCATGACGATGATTCTTACATAGAGTTGACAAACTCTATCCTAGGGTTCTAGTTGAAGAACATTCCTAGTACAGGTGGGTCTCTTAGACTTAAAGCAAATTCTAATGGTTTTTAAACTAAGTTTAAAGTGACTTAACAAAGTCAAGGAAATGGGTGAATGAGTGATCCATAACATTTATGGTTAATGGAAAGATCCTTTCCTTTGGAGGGGGACAGGAGGTAACTGGGATGAGAGTTAACAAACTTCATCACTTGGGGGAAAGAGAATTTTGAACAAGATAACAACATAATAAATATGCATTCATGGTGACAACCATTAAATGAGTATATGAAATTGATAAGAATGAAAAATACATTGATGACAAGCAAAGCAGGTAAACAAATAGGAACTGTGACGACAGATCAAGCTTAAGTTAAATTAAACAAATGAAGTAACATGAATATGGTAACAACCAAAGATGAAGTCTTAACATGTTAACTAACATTTAAGGCTATGAATGCAAACAAGTATCACAAATAATCACAAGTACATCAAGGGAAAATTCATCTGCATAAGTCAAAATGATCACAAAAAGTACATAACTTGCACATAGCCAAAAGGGATGAAAAATTAGGAAAACATAAAAATAAAAAATATGACATGAAAGTAGACATCAAGATGAACACAATGCAAAAGGAATGGGTGAAAAATGATTAAAAATGAGTGAGATGTGATTTTTTGAAATTTGGTTTAAAAATGACAAAAATAATCAAAAGGGTTGCCCTCCTCAAGAGTCGAACCCAGGTTCACAAGGTGCAAGACGCGCTTTTGGCAATGGTCTTACAACTGGGGTGGCTATACATCCATTGATGAAGCCACCCCTAAAAATATATGATGTATGCCTCAAAACCAGGTTGGGCCAAAATACACACAAAATTCAGTTTTGCATTTCCAAGTGTAACTTCCTCAATTCTTTATGAAATTCAACAAAATTTTAGTGAAAACAGAAAGATTTTTCATGAGGAACATGATGGTGCTTTTAGTTTTTTGAAATTCTCCTTCCATTTTAAAACTCGATAGCATGTGTGTTTGGAAGCTTGAAATGCATTTTGAGATGTGTGTCATGTTCCAGCTAGCTTTAAGTTCAAACAATCATGCAGACACAATACATATATGATAATGCAGGGATTCATGCACAAGGTAGAGCTCAATTCATGCTGTAATAAAGAAATGCTATGTGAAATGCAAAATTACATGACTGGGATGCATGGTTCATGGCAGTTCAGCTTCAAAGCATGTATTGACCAAAACAAACATACACACACATTGAATACAAGCTGGTGGATGAGTTTGAACATTGAATAGGGGTCTGCACTGATTTTTGTGAAGTGTAGTGTTCAAAGTGCAAATGTGCATATGTGAAGTGCATGAAATATTCAGTTTCAGTTTCAGTTGATTTTTCATCACACCAATCATATGCACATGTCATATAAGGGCTCATGAGTGGACACAAACACACATTCAGTTTAAAGACAACCTGCTGTGGAAAATGGTGATCAAGTGTAGGCTTGTGCTAGTGAGATGCATGAACATTTCCAAATTCAGTTCAAAACAAATCCAGGTCAATTCAATCATACACACATCTCATATTCATGATATTGAATGAGAACAAACAAAGAACAAAGTTCAAAACAGACTGGAATTGAAAGTGACACAAGAGTTGCAACTATGGTATTTTCATGGCATGAAGGTATCAATTCAAAGTTGTAACCTATTTCAGTAAAAACCAAACATACACACATGCTCCAAACATTTATTTAAATGAAATCAAGTCATAATTTCAGTGCCAAACAAAGTTGGTGTGAAGGGTGATGCTCATGCTGCCAAATGGTGCTTGTGTTGTGCAGGACAATGTGCATTTTTAGTTCTAAACATATTCAGGCCAAGTAAGACATACATACACCTCATACACATGCTATGGAATGGATTCAAGCAAAGATCATGATTCAAAACAGTCTGTATTTAGAAATGGTATGCAGGATGCAGAATTGGTGTTTGTACAATGCCTCAAAATGTTCAAGTCATGATTAAAGCATAATTGCATTAAAAGGATCATACACACACATTACCTACATGTAATTAAGAATGTCTAAGCAGGAAACAAGACTCTAAACAAGTTGTGATGCAAAAAATGGATTTCAGGCTGCTGTTGGTATTTTGTACAAAGCATGAAAAAGCTCAAAATCATTTTTTGTCCTATTCAAGTTAAACTAACTATGCACACATCTTCTATATATGATATCAAGTAAGTTCCATCACAAAAATGAATCTAAAGCAAGCTGGTATGAAACATGGCATGTAATATGCAGTTTGGCTTTTTGATGAAGCTCACAAAGTTCAAAGTCAGTTTAAGGCATGTTCAGCTCAAATGAAATATGCACACATGTCATATTTATGATTTTGGAGATGATCCCACTTAAAAAACACAATTATATCTTGGTCATGACAGAAATTGAGTAAGACATACACATGACATGTTTTTCACATAATGAACTCAAAATCTCAAATCATGGAATTATGATGCAAAGCAAGAATGGAGTGTTCACTTACCTCTAGTATACTGTATTGAGCAAGTTTAAACACCAAGAAACCAAGAGGAACTTCAAATGCTCCTAGCTTTGAGAGATTCCTTCCTTGTGAAGTAAGAAAGCAAACTTCAAGACAGTTGGAGAAATAAACTCCACCAATGACCCTCAATGTTTTGTACAGTTGAGAAATGATATATGAGAGGTGTTTGAGTGATTAAAACACCAAGGAAATGGATGGAACAAGATATGGCAGATTTTGTAGCTTTGGTCAAAGTAACTTGGTATGGAAGTTGACTTTTTGAATGGTGAGGTTTTTGAGTGGTTTAAGGTCTTGGACACCTTCTATATCCTATTTAGGGATTGTGTGGATGATTATTGAGGTGTTTGAATGTAGAGAACTGAGTTTGGCAGCAAAACTACCAAGACAGATTTTTTGGTGGTTTTTGCAATTTTGTGATTTTGTGATTTTGGAGTAAGGTGTGAAAGAGTGAGAGCTTTGTGTTTCTCTGGTTTTTTAGAATCAATATTGTCTGTCAAATGAAGTGACGAGGGCTCCCTTTTATAGGCAAATGAAAAGAAGGGGTAGATGTGGAGATTCCTTCACATTAAAGAAAGGTTTTACACCTTTGGATCAAACCTCCACAAAGGGGTTTCCTTGGCTGATAGGTAAGCCCAATAGTCAAGAAAAATGATGATTTTGAAAGGGCTAAATGCAGGCTAGAGGCATAGCTTGATGGATGTTTGCAGAACTTACTTTCCACCTCATGCTTACCATGTTTACTTTAAGTGCAAGTTGCAAGGCAACTTGCAAGCCATTTGCAAGTTTGGTTAACTTCCTATTTTCTGCATTTCTCTTGTTCTCTCATGTTAAAAACCCTATATACATCAGAAAAAACATGTTTCACAAGCTGAGATTGGTCATATTTGAGGAAAGAATGATTTTTGAACATTTGACAATGTGGGACTAAAGTGAAAAACCACCAACTTGCCATAACCCTAACTTTCAGCTCACAAATCCTTTTGAGATGTGCTAGTAGTTTTTAGAAAGCCCTAAAATAGCTCTAAAACATTCATGTTTTCATGAGTTTCAATTTCCCAAAGGAACTTGGTCAAAAAGTCTCTCAAAGTTGCTAAAAAATGAACTTAAGAGTGAAATTTTTCTAAGTCTTTTTCCCTTCTAGAAATGAATTTGATCATAATTCCAAATCTATGCATTTTCGGATCATGGACCACTTAGGGACTTTTGTAGGGTTTGTCAAGAGCTTTCAAATGAGCTTTGAACCAACTCAATTGGATGTGTGGTTAAGGAGTTATGGTTTAGGCCCTTTCAAAACCCTAATTTCCCAATTTTTCGATTACTCCTTCATCCTTGATCCAATGGTCATGAAAATTGATAGGCAAGTGCAATATGATATAAGGAACATTTTTGATTCACACTTTGAAGTCCAATTCCTTAAATTTGAAGAGTTGACTTTTTGGTCAATCGTACGACCGATCGGCGACTACCGAGTCGTCTGTTGACACTCTGGACCTCCTGAGACTTTGAAACTTCTTGAATGAACTTCATGTATCATAATCTCACCATTAAAACACCTTCAAACATCAAAGTCAAACTACAATTGACTTTTACTAGTCAAAAACCCTAATCGGGTGCCCTGAAATACACTGTTCTTGATTCTGGGGTAACAACCTCAAATTGGATTCTCAATTGACACTATATGATACCCTTGACCTTGTTTCATAATTGAATTAGCCCAAAACTCGGATTAATCACAAACCCTGAAGCTTCAATTTGTACAAAAACCCTGATTCCTCTTTAATTTGACAAAGACAAACTTGCACTGGGTTAAGGTTAGATGATTCATGAGAATGCTCCTAAAATGATAATGAGAATCTAAGGGGTAAAAATTTGGGGTGAAACAATATCAAAACCTTAGAATGTTAAGCCCCAACATAATTAGACACCTAGAAGTTGTCTTTCTGACGAGACTGTTGATTTCATTAAATGATCCTTTGAGACAGTTGATGAATTTGTAACTGAAATAAAACGTAAGAGTGTTGAGTCCACGAGATGGTCACCCATGACATCAAATCAAATAGCAGTTAGTCACGCCTTAAACAATATTTGGATCATATGATCAATTAGATCCATAAAAATAAGCCCTACAATGATAGTTTTAATTGACGAAAGGTCTAGTACTAAAGAATATTTAGATTGACCATTTCGAGAGGTATGTATGGTCACAAATAACACGATCATGGAGACCCCTAGATCCTACTACTAGAGAACATCTAACATATCTACCATGTGGTAAGAATAAGTAGTGAAATGTTATAGGGTCTTAAATCCGTAATACATCAATGTAAACGTAATACTATAAATGAATGTCAACTACATAGTTCCTAAAGCTAACCTTCATACATACAATTTAAATTGATTGAATAGTTAGAGCGCTTGAAGGTTCACCTTCACCTAACATGTTTGTAAATTCAGAAAGCCGGACAAACACGAGTTCGCCAATTGATCAATCACACACACCATTATTCTAAGAAAATGGTCCATGTAGGACGAAAAAATCCATCCATAAACATCATTGTAGTTATTCCATTCAGGAGATCCTTTATTGTTGCAAACTTGGGGGCATTATTTTCTAATCAATTATTTTCTTAAAAAATATCGTTAGTTTTTTTTGAATTATGAGTTTTAATTACTATGCATTGAGAGTGTAAAAAGTTTTACACTGTGAATTCATCACCATCATCCATTTGCATTACTTTACAAGTTATTAAAATAAAAGGCAAACTTCTTTTTACATCCAACATCAATAATTGACCGACAATGTAGAACTTTTAACAATGCCAGTGCATAGTAATTAATCTCTTAAGTTATTAATTATTTTCTTTGGAAAAAAAAATATTGTATAAAATTGAATGAGAATGCATTTTCTCATCTTCATACACATAAATACATTATTGAATTTATTAATGCATGAAAACATTTATATGGTAACAAAGATGAAAATTACCATTTTCAACAAATTATTTATTTTATTACTTAATTTAACTTTAAAATGTATTGTATAAAATGTTTCACGCCCACCGTGGGGCTCGAACCCACGACCACAAGGTTAAGAGCCTTGCGCTCTACCAACTGAGCTAGACGGGCTATACGAACTCGACTAAACACACTAATATTCGAAATAATAACTCTATTAAATTATTATTTTTAGTAATTGTATTTTTTTATATTTTCAATATTCATCTTTTTACTATTACAATTTTGATGGATTGAAACAACATGCGGATATAATTTTAATAAAAAATGTGTAGAACATTTCCTTAAGTAGAAATTAGTTTTCAAAATTTTAGGTATAAAATTAAAATGTTAAAATACACGTACTAATATGAAAATCCAAAATTATGACTCTAAGTTTAAAAGATTTAGTTTCATCTAGTTTTTATGATATAGTTTTTATGGAATTTTATCTTAAAGAAATGATTTTCCTAACAAAATCATGAGAGATCAGAATGTTTATTTAACATTAAAGTAGATCAATATACTAAACGGATACTCGAATAAAATCCCTTACCTTCATCGGATCGGGCGATAAAAATTAAGTTATACTCAAAAGAATGTCTTTATGCAATTCATAAGAATAAAAACATGTAACTCACAAAAAATTAATCTAAAGTTGACTCCAAGGTAATTAATATCTCATCCATATAGGCTTCAATAACCTGATTATATGACCCTTAGTTAAGCTTCCTAGCTAGGGCTGCTATAAGATCATAAATGTTATTCACGACCACGAAAGACTTGTCAAGCCTAAAAACATTAAAATAATCTACAACCCAACTCTATCGACCTTGTCTTGACAAGTCACTTCTCCAATCATATCAAAACCTTAGAATGTTAAGCCCCAACATAATTAGACACCTTGAAGTTGTCTTTCTGACGAGACCGTTGAGTTCATTAAAGGATCCTTTGAGACAGTTGATGAATTTGTAACTGAAATAATACGTAAGAGTGTTGTGTCCACGAGATGGTCACCCCCTGACATCAAATCAAATAGTAGTTGGTCACGCCTTAAACAATATTTGGATCATATGATCAATTAGATCCATAAGAATAAGCCCTACAATGATAGTTTTAATTGAAGAAAGTTCTAGTATTAAATAATATTTAGATTGACCATTTCGAGAGGTATGTATGGTCACAAATAACACGATCATGGAGACCCCTAGATCCTACTACTAGAGAACATCTAACATATCTACCATGTGGTAAGAATAAGTAGTGAAATGTTATAGGGTCTTAAATCCGTAATACATCAATGTAAAAGTAATACTATAAATGAATATCAACTACATAGTTTCTAAAGCTAACCTTCATACTTACAATTTAAATTGATTGAATAGTCAGGGCGCTTGAAGGTTCACCTTCACCCAACATATTTGTAAATTCAGAAAGCCGGACAAACACGAGTTCGCCAATTGATCAATCACACACACACCATTATTCTAAGAAAATGGTCGATGTGGGACGAAAAAATCCATCCATAATCTTTATTGTAGTTATTCCATTCAGGAGATCCTTTATTGTTGCAAACATGGGGGCAATTATTTTCTTATCAAATATTTTCTTAAAAAATATCGTTAGTTTTTTTGAATTATTTGATTAATTACTATGCACTGAGAGTGTAAAAAGTTTTACACTGTGAATTCATCACCATCATCCGTTTGCATTACTTTACATATTATTAAAATAAAAGTGAAACTTCTTCTTACATCCAACATCTATAATTGACCGACAATGTAGAACTTTTAACAATGTCAGTGCGAAGTAATTAATCTCTTGAATTATTAATTATTTTCTATGGAGAAAAAATATTGTATAAAATTGAATGAGAATGCATTTTCTCATCTTCATGCACATAAATACATTATTTAATTTATTAATGCATGAAAATATTTATGGTAACAAAGATGAAAATTACCATTTTCAACCAATTATTTATTATATTACTTAATTTCCCACCATGGGGCTCGAACCCACAACCACAAGGTTAAGAGCCTTGTGCTCTACCAACTGAGCTAGACGGACTATACGAACTCAACTAAACACACTAAATTCGAAATAATAACTCTATTAAATTATTATTATTAGTAATTGTATTTTTTTTATATTTTCAATATTCATCTTTTTACTATTACAATTTTGATGGATTGAAACAACATGCGGATATAATTTTAATAAAAAATGTGTAGAACATTTCCTTAAGTAGAAATTAGTTTTCAAAATTTTGCGTATAAAATTAAAATGTTAAAATACACGTACTAATATGAAAATCCAAAATTATGACTCTAACTTTAAAAGATTTAGTTTCATCTAGTTTTTATGATATAGTTTTTATGGAATTTTATCTTAAAGAAATGATTTTCCTAACAAAATCATGAGAGATCAGAATGTTTATTTAACGTTAAAGTAGATCAATATACTAAACGAATACTCGAATAAAATCCCTTCCTTCATCGGATCGGGTGATAAAAATTAAGTTATACTCAATAGAATGTCTTTATGCAATTCATAAGAATAAAAACATGTAACTCACAAAAAATTAATCTAAAGTTGACTCCAAGGTAATTAATATCTCATCCATATAGGCTTCAATAACCTGATTATGTGACCCTTAGTTAAGCTTCCTAGCTAGGGCTGCTATAAGATCATAAATGTTATTCACGACCACGAAAGACTTGTCAAGCCTAAAAACATTTAAATAATCTACAACCCAACTCTATCGACCTTATCTTGACAAGTTACTTCTCCAATCATATCAAAACCTTAGAATGTTAAGCCCCAACATAATTAGACACCTAGAAGTTGTCTTTTTGACGAGACTGTTGAGTTCATTAAATGATCCTTTGAGACAATTGATGAATTTGTAACTGAAATAATACGTACGAGTGTTGTGTCCACGAGATGGTCACCCCCTGACATCAAATCAAATAGTAGTTGGTCACGCCTTAAATAATATTTGGATCATATGATCAATTAGATCCATAAGAATAAGCCCTACAATGACAGTTTTAATTGAAGAAAGTTCTAGTATTAAATAATATTTAGATTGACCATTTCGAGAGGTATGTATGGTCACAAATAACACGATCATGGAGACCCCTAGATCCTACTACTAGAGAACATCTAAGATATCTACCATGTGGTAAGAATAAGTAGTGAAATGTTATAGGGTCTTAAATCCGTAATACATCAATGTAAACGTAATACTATAAATGAATATCAACTACATAGTTTCTATAGCTAACCTATATACTTACAATTTAAATTGATTGAATAGTCAGAGCGCTTGAAGGTTCACCTTCACCCAACATATTTGTAAATTTAGAAAGCCGGACAAACACGAGTTCGCCAATTGATCAATCACACACACCATTATTCTAAGAAAATGGTTGATGTGGGACGAAAAAATCCATCCATAAACATCATTGTAGTTATTCCATTCAGGAGATCCTTTATTGTTGCAAACATGGGGGCAATTATTTTCTTAAAAAATATCGTTAGTTTTTTTGAATTATGAGATTAATTACTATGCACTGAGAGTGTAAAAAGTTTTACACTATGAATTCATCACCATCATCCGTTTGACGGACAGTGTAGAACTTTTAACAATGTCTACCATTTTCAACCAATTATTTATTTTATTACTTAATTTATCTTTAAAATGTATTGTATAAAATGTTTCACGCCCACCTTGGGGCTCGAACCCACGACCACAAGGTTAAGAGCCTTGCGCTCTACCAACTGCGCTAGACGGGCTATACGAACTCAACTAAACACACTAATATTCGAAATAATAAATCTATTAAATTATTATTATTATTAATTGTATTTTTTTATATTTTCAATATTCATCTTTTTACTATTACAATTTTGATGGATTGAAACAACATGCGGATATAATTTTAATAAAAAATGTGTAGAACATTTCCTTAAGTAGAAATTAGTTTTCAAAATTTTGCGTATAAAATTAAAATGTTAAAATACTCGTACTAATATGAAAATCCAAAATTATGACTCTAAGTTGAAAAGATTTAGTTTCATCTAGTTTTTATGATATAGTTTTTATGGAATTTTATCTTAAAGAAATGATTTTCCTAACAAAATCATGAGAGATCAGAATGTTTATTTAACGTTAAAGTAGATCAATATACTAAACGGATACTCGAATAAAATCTCTTACCTTCATCGGATCGGGTGATAAAAATTAAGTTATACTCAAAAGAATGTCTTTATGCAATTCATAAGAATAAAAACATGTAACTCACAAAAAATTAATCTAAAGTTGACTCCAAGGTAATTAATATCTCATCCATATAGGCTTCAATAACCTGATTATGTGACCCTTAGTTAAGCTTCCTAGCTAGGCCTGCTATAAGATCATAAATGTTATTCACGACTGTTGCACCCCAAAATTTGCCCTCACAATACAAGACTTTGTGTTCTAAGAAGGTTCACAAGGTTCACAAGTTCTCCAACAACTTGCATAACCTTTCATGAAGTTCATAAAGTAGCTTGTGGACTTTATGAACTTCATGAAAGGTTATGCAAGTTGTTGGAGAACTTGTGAACCTTGTGAACCTTCTTAGAACACAAAGTCTAGTATTGTGAGGGCAAATTTTGTGGTGCAACAGCTGCCCCTGTTCAATTTTCTGAAACCTGAGGGGTTAGATTGGTATATTTGCCAGTCGTAACCTGGAAGGTTGAAGGGGATTGAACACAAAAGCCCAAAAATTTGCACTCACCAGTGCATGGAGTGATATTGATGGTTGGTTGAACATGATTGAGTGGGCTTAAAGATGCCACTAGGGGAAAGTTCTTCACTAGTATAATGAGAACTGTCAGGAGTCTGGAGTAATACTGATGTAACAGCATGTCTTCATGAGGATAGAGCAGTCAATAATGATAACCCTAAAGCAGTCTTGAAGTGATAAATCTGACCTCAGGAGGATAGAGCAATCAATAGCTCTAAAGCAATCTTGAAGTAATAATGGCTTCAGGAGGATAGAGCAATCAATAGCTCTAAAGCAGTCTTGAAGTAATAGAATGGCTTCAGGAGGATAGAGCAATCAACAGCTCTAAAGAAGTCTTGAAATAATAATGTGATATGTCTTCAGGAGGATAGAGCAATCAATAGCTCTAAAGCAGTCTTGAAGTGATGATTTCAGGAGGATAGAGCAATGGATAGCTCTAAAGCAGTCTTGAAATAATAATGTAATTTCAGGAGGATAGAGCAATCAATAGCTCTAAAGCAGTCTTGAAGTGATGATTTCAGGAGGATAGAGCAATGGATAGCTCTAAAGCAGTCTTGAAATAATTAGATGGCTTCAGGAGGATAGAGCAATGAATAGCTCTAAAGCAGTCTTGAAGTAGTAATATGACATGTCTTCAGGAGGATAGAGCAATCAATAGCTCTAAAGCAGTCTTGAAGTAATGATTTCAGGAGGATAGAGCAATGGATAGCTCTAAAGCAGTCTTGAAATAATTAGATGGCTTCAGGAGGATAGAGCAATGAATAGCTCTAAAGCAGTCTTGAAGTAGTAATATGACATGTCTTCAGGAGGATAGAGCAATCAATAGCTCTAAAGCAGTCTTGAAGTAATGATTTCAGGAGGATAGAGCAATGGATAGCTCTAAAGCAGTCTTGAAATAATTAGATGGCTTCAGGAGGATAGAGCAATGAATAGCTCTAAAGCAGTCTTGAAATAATAATGTGATATGTCTTCAGGAGGATAGAGCAATCAATAGCTCTAAAGCAGTCTTGAAGTAATGATTTCAGGAGGATAGAGCAACGGATAGCTCTAAAGCAGTCTTGAAATAATAATGTGATATGTCTTCAGGAGGATAGAGCAATCAATAGCTCTAAAGCAGTCTTGAAGTAATGATTTCAGGAGGATAGAGCAACGGATAGCTCTAAAGCAGTCTTGAAATAATAATGTGATATGTCTTCAGGAGGATAGAGCAATCAATAGCTCTAAAGCAGTCTTGAAGTAACAATGTGATATGTCTTCAGGAGGATAGAGCAATCAATAGCTCTAAAGCAGTCTTGAAGTAATGATTTCAGGAGGATAGAGCAACGGATAGCTCTAAAGCAGTCTTGAAATAATTAGATGGCTTCAGGAGGATAGAGCAATCAATAGCTCTAAAGCAGTCTTGAAGTAGTAATATGACCTCATGAGGATAGAGCAATGAATAGCTCTAAAGCAGTCTTGAAGTAATAGGATGATTTCAGGAGGATAGAGCAATCAGTAGCTCTAAAGCAGTCTTGAAGTCATGAGAGGCTATCAGGAGGATAAAATAACCCTGAGGTTACAATAAAGCAGTCCCAAAGTAATAAGAAGCTCATCAGGAGGATAAAGTAACCCTGAGGTTACAATAAAGCAGTCCCAAAGATCATAAGCTTGTTTGTTGGATAATTAACCTGAAAACAAGGTAGCATTCTGTATAACAACATTAGTTTATGCTTTATGTATGCATGTATGACATGATGCACTTAGGTAATGTACTATAGACATATATGTTATGGTATGATGTAAATGATGTATGTATGATATGACACTGCTGGAAGTGTCTGGATATCCTTGTATAACAACTGCTGGCCAAGGAAAATAAATCCCGATTCGTTGTTGAAGAATATATAACCCTCCGTCTGCTGGGGATAACAAGGTATAGATAACCTCCCGTTGTTGGGGATAACAAGGTATAGATAACCTCCCGTTGTTGGGGATAGTAGGGTATAGATAACCTTCGTTTTCGTTTGATAGTAGGATAAGTATAACATCCCGTCTTCGTTCATCGTGCCCTTATTGGAAAGTAATTTCCTGTATATCCGTATGAGGATAAAAGAGATGGATATAAATTCCAGGGGAGATTAGACTTTGTGAAAATGGATTAGTCCTATTGATGGTTTGTAACTGCCTTGTAAAGATGAACCGGCGAAGCTTCGTTGAAATCCTTCCCTCGTTCGTCCTTAGTAAATACTATTACTGCATTTTCATGCATTTCTGGTAAACATCAATCATATTAAAAGCATACATGCATTTCTGGTAAACATCAATCATATTCAAAGGCATACATGCATTTCTGGTAAACATCAATCATATTCAAAGGCATACATACATTCAAACACAACCAATGGACGTTTCGCTTATGTAAATAGGGTAAAAGTAAGTCTGGATTCAAAAGATGGAATTTATTTATATCAAAAGTGACCCATACACGGGTAAGTTTGTACAAGGAGACATAAACCCTAGTAAGAGAATTTTGTCATGAAGTTTTACAAAAAGAATCAGCTACGTGGGAAATAATCCTATTGAGTTTCAATTCTACTATTGCCACTCAAGTATCTCATCTTCTTGCTGTTGAGACGGAAACGATTGGATTGAGCTTTATCTGTTTGAGCTTGAGTAAGTAGTACAACTGGTTGCAGTTTCATGAGTGATCCAAACGAGACATAGTCATACGCTTTAATCCCTAACTTTTGCCTGGATTGCCCTTTCAGGTTTTCAATCCACCGGGATACCCTTTTTTGCCCAAGCCGCCTTTTCAGGTTTTCGACTTGCCGGGTGTACATCTTTTTTTTATATATATATCCCTAATTTTTGCCCAAACCCTTTTGGTTTGCCGGGATGCCCTTATTTTTGCCTAGGCCTGTCAACCTAGCGGGTCTCTTTTTATGCGTAGTATTTTTTAACTATGTCTGCGTTTACAGGTTGTGGGAAGTCTTCACCATCCATTGTAGTCAGTATCATGGCACCTCCTGAGAACACTGTCTTGACTACAAATGGTCCCTCATATGTTGGAGTCCACTTGCCCCTAGGATCACCCTGTGGTAATATGATACGCTTGATTACCAAGTCACCAGCCTGATATACCTTTGGCTTAACCTTCTTGTTAAAAGCTTTGATCATCCATTTCTGGTACATCTGGCCATGACAAACTGCTGTTAACCTTTTCTCATCAATCAAATTTATCTGGTCAAGTCGAGTCTGAATCCACTCATCTTCATCCAAGCCTGCATCCCTCATAATTCTCAAGGAGGGGATCTGAACTTCGATAGGCAGAACTGCTTCCATACCATAGACTAAGGAGAATGGGGTTGCCCCTGTTATTGTAGTACGATAACCATGCAGAGCAAATGGTAACATCTCGTGCCAATCCTTGTAAGTAACAGTCATCTTCTGTACAATCTTCTTAATGTTCTTATTAGCAGCTTCAACTGCCCCATTCATCTTTGGACGATACGGAGAAGAGTTGTGATGCTTAATCTTGAACTGCATCTTCGATATCAACAAGGTAGTATGGGTCAACATATACTGTCTTAGTCGGCGAGCAGCCCATGCCAAAGCGCAACAAGTTTTCTCGAGCAGTGAGTATCTTGTTTCACAGTCGGTAAACTTTTTGCTAAGGTAGTATATTGCCTGCTCTTTTCGACCAGACTCGTCATGTTGCCCCAATACACACCCCATTGAGTTGTCTAATACTGTTAAATACATAATCAAGGGTCTTCCATCAATTGGTGGCATTAAAATTGGAGGTTCTAGCAAATATCTCTTGATTTCATCAAAGGCAGTCTGGCACTCATCATTCCATTCCATCACCTGATCTTTCTTCAACAACTTGAAGATTGGCTCACAGATGGCAGTGAATTGGGAAATAAATCTTGCAATGTAGTTCAATCGTCCCAAGAAACCTCTAACCTCCTTCTCAGTACGGGGAGCTGGCATCTCTCGTATAGCTTTCACTTTTACAGGATCCACTTCAATACCTTTTCCACTGACAATGAAACCCAGGAGCTTTCCAGATCTAACTCCAAAAGTACACTTGTTTGGATTTAATCTCAACCTGTATTTAAACAACTTGTGCAGATGATCAAGATGTTGTTCTTCATTCTGAGACCTGGCTATCATATCATCCACATATACCTCTATCTCATGATGAATCATATCATGAAACAAAACCACCATGGCACGCTGATATGTTGCCCCTGCATTCTTCAAACCAAATGGCATTACCTTATAGCAAAAGGTGCCCCACTGTGTCACAAATGTTGTCTTCTCCATATCTTCAGGTGCCATCTTGATTTGATTGTAACCAGAGAAACCATCCATAAAAGAGAATACCTTATGCTGAGCAGTGTTGTCTACATCAGCCCCTATCTTGACCTCTTTTCTGTTTTCTTCAGTTTCCAGATTCACAACTTCGACCGGCTCTTCATGTGGCGGTATAGCTTTCTCTTCTTGTTGTAACAACCTAGCAAGCTCTACAGGTATTTCACAATCGTCCTCGTCTCCGTCTTCAGTTTGATAGATCGGATTCTCGAAATTGTAATTGGCAATAGTAGAACTGTTATCAACTGGATCCAGAGTGGATGAGGATCGGCATTTTAGTGACGTGGGTGTGTGTAAGAACACATAGCTGATAAAGCAAAAATAAAAGAAAAAGAAAGACAAGGAACACAATATTTACGAAAACGAAACGTCCACTGATTTTATTGAATGAAGTATGCAAATGAAATGACAACCCGTAACAAGCACACCATTGTGCCCCGGGTAAGGCACATGGCTTGAAAGTTTTAATTGTTCCAGAAATTATGAATTTAAAAACATAACACAGTAATAGTATTTACTCCTGACTAAAGGAGATAGGGATAACATCTTCAGCTGTCCAATTATTGAGTCCAGCACCCACAGTAGGAAAAATCCATGCCTCCAAGTTGTAGTCTTCATCTTGATCTCCCACAGCATTGATAACCCCTTGATTGGTGATACGAACAGCACGAGCACGACGAACAGCCTTCTGGGACTCTGCAGTGAAACCCAAACCAAACTTGTCAGACTTGTATGGCATATCAGGAAGCTGACCCCAAATAGTACAACCACCTTCTTCCACCACAGCTTTTGCATCATTGAGGGAGGCCATTGCCATTGTTGGAGGGTTTCTGATGACCACAGGAACCTTCTTCACAGCAGGAGGAGTCACACAATCCTTAACAGCCCAGGGAACCACTTCAAATGACTGACATGGAGTTTCAATGTATTCACCTTCTACTTCCAGATACTTGAAAGTGTTTACATGGCTGACAAAGTATTCTTCCTCTCCAAAGACAGTAACAACTTTTCCATTCACCGGATATCTCAACTTTTGATGTAATGTGGAGGTCATAGCACCTGCCCCATGGATCCAGGGACGACCAAGCAGACATGAGTACGAAGGACGAATATCCATCACATAGAATGTAGCAGTAAACACCTGAGAGCCAACCTTGATTGGAAGCTCAATTTCCCCATGCACTACTCTTCTAGAACCACCAAAAGCCTTTACCACAATATTACTGGGCTTCAATACCGTATCTTTAGGACTCAGCTTGTTCAGGACTTCCTTAGGCAACACATTCAGAGAGGAACCATTGTCTATCAGCACATGAGACAGGGTAGTGCCCCTGCATTCAATTGAAATATGCAAGGCCCTGTTATGATCCCTCTTGGCAGGGGTCAAGTCAGCATCAGAAAATCCTAACCCGTTGTCATAGGTCAGGTGAGCAACACAATTCTCAAACTGGTCCACAGAAATTGCACTGGGTACATGAGCCATCTTTAGAAACTTGATCAATGGCTTGGCATGAGCCTCAGAACATAATAACGGGGAGAGCATAGAAATCTTTGAGGGAGTATGCCCCAGCTGATCAACAATATCATAATCACTCTTGCGAATGATTTTCAATACTTCTTCCATCTGCTTAGAGAGGTCATCAGCAGCTGGCACATCAGTAGATACAGGCTCAATAACAGGACCCTTGCCCCGAGCATCAGTGGTGGAAGTAACAGCGGGAGTAACTGCACTCTTAGAAGCAACTGGAGGAGAGAAGACTCTTCCACTACGAGTGATCTTGCTAGATCCAGCAATATTATCAATGTCGACAGGCATATCAGGTAAAGGCTCTTGCTTGACACCATGGATGTAAACATCAGACCCATAGTGCCAAGGCACCGCTTTGTCAGATGTATAAGGAATAGGACCAGGAGTGGTAATGATCAGAGGAGCTACTCTGGCTTCAGCAACAACTTTCACAGGACCTTCAGCAGTGATCTGGATTGGGCCCTGATGAGTGATTTTAATGGGACCCTTTGAAGTGATTCTTAGTGGTACTTTGTCAACCATGTCAACCTCTTCAATCTTTTTACCCTGAGTCAGATGATCCACCATACTTTCTACAGATGCTGGTCTTCTTTCAAACACTATAGTATATTTATCCATGAGACGTTGAATCCCATCTCTCAAAATGAAGCAACTATCCGGCTTATAGGTACAATATAGACAATCTTCATGACAACCTGGAAAGATCCCAGCTTGTACTAACCTCTTTTTGATAACAGACAATGGTGTGTTCAACTCCATAACTGAATAGACATGCAGATCTTCATCAATATCTTCATCAATGGCGTTGACAGTCTTCTCGTGATTTGGCATTGGAGCTGTAATCACATTTGGAGCACCTGGTGGATCAAACTCAATTTCTCCAGTATCAATCATATCCTGAATTTTGTTCTTCAAGACCCAGCAGTTATTAGTATCATGTCCTGGACAGTTTGAATGATATGCACATCGTGCATTGGGATTGTACTTGGGAGAGGTAACATTGGGATTCTGAGGGGCCTCCCTCAGGGTAATAAGTTCAGCTTTCAACAAGTGTTGCAATGCCTGAGCCATTGACATGTTGATCTTCGTGAACTGTCTTCTAGCCCTCTGTTGGTTGCCTTGAGGCTGCTCTGTTGTTGCAGGAGTTGGATTTGAAATATGAACTGCACTAACAGACTGATGCCTTCTGTTACGATCAGGCTGACCATACACAGCATTAGATTCTTTCTTCCCAGTGGGAGGCTTCTTTGCAGCACCTGATGAAGAAGTGCCCACTTGGATCTTACCACTCTTGATACCATTCTCTACTCGCTCTCCTGTCATGATCAACTCAGTGAAGCCAGATGATGAGCTTCCAATGAGATGACTGTAAAACGGACCATTCAGCGTACACATGAACATATCAACCAATTCCCTATCAGTCAAAGGGGGTTGAACTCTTCCAGCTAAGTCTCTCCACTTCTGAGCATACTCCTTAAAGCTTTCTTTGGCACCCATAGACATGCTTGCTTTATGAAGTAGCTTTGTTAGCTCTAGGATCCTTGCTTGGCTTGCTTTGTAGTGAGCCTCGAAAGTATCCCTTTGCTCTTTCAGTTGGATCCATGATCTCTGCAAGTCTTCCATATCAGTAGGCATGTCTGGGTGAAGGATGGTATAAGCTGTGTCTCCTTCAGCAACAGGTTCCATGGTAACTGGTAGGATGGCAGGATATGGCATCATGAGTGTCTGAGCACGAAATCGTACCCATCTGAGATAAGCCTCCATAGGAATGGTGTACTTAGGCTCCAGTGTCTTGCTGTCAATCCTGTTTACCTTTTCCCAAGCTCGTATGAATCTCTGACGGTAACCCTGAAGATCGTTGTCGTAGTCAAACACAATGCCCTGAATCAACATGTCATGTGGACCATCGCTCCGGGCGTAACCAAACTGTCGTAATGCTAGAGATGGGTTGTAGGTGATGCCTCCTCTTATGCCTAGAAGTGGCACATTAGGAAACTCCCCACAACGGTCAATGATGGTGACATTCTCCGTAGATCTGGAGCACCAATGGATGTCTGAGTGAGAAAGTGACATGATCCTTTTGGACCATCTGAACCCTTGCTCATTCTTCATTACTGAGCGAGGAAGGTGAGAAATAAACCACCTAGAAAGTAAAGGTATGCAGCACATCAAAGTTCCTCTTGCTCTTGTAGTACGGGTGTGAAGAGAATGTAGGATGTCTCCAAGTAAGGTAGGCACTGGATTGTGACTCAGGAATATGTTGATGGCATGAACGTCTATGAACTGATCAGGATTGGGGAACAACACTAAGCCATAAATCAATAAGGCTAAGATCTCCTCAAAAGCATCGTAGCTCCTAGCCTTCAAGAACATTTGAGCTTTATCCACTAATACCTTGGCAAGAATACCTTTAACTCCACTTCTCGTCTCTAGAACAATGTCAGACTTCTTCAGATGTAGAGCTGCAGCAATAACTTCTTGTTTAAGCTCCTTCTCTAAGCCTGTGAATGGCTTCTGATCAAGAACAGGTATACCCAGAAGTTTAGAGAACTCCTCCATGGTTGGAACCAGCTGATAATCAGGAAATGTAAAGCAATGGTGCTTAGGGTCAAAGAACTGAAACAGCACACTCATCATGTCTTCACTGAACCCTGAAGTAACTAGATCCAATAAGTGACCATGTCTCTTGTTGAACTGGGAATGATCAGGAACTAGGGAAACCAACTCCTTGAGCTTAGCAGGTATCCCTACAAAGTTGATCCTGATGGTGTTTTTACGAGCAGAAGCCATGACCTGCAACAAAGAACAAAGATAAATCCTTTGGTCCTTGAAATGGTTAGGGAAAATGATATGCTTATGATGCATGATGATGTCATGATGTCATGCTCAATCACAAACATGTGGCACACACAAACAAGTCACACCATAGCCCTAGGTTTAAAGGCTTGCATGAGGTTCAAAGGCAAGTACCCTCCCCTGAAGTTAGATGGTTCATCCTGTCCTACAAAAGTAACCAGGTTCTAAGGGATCTCAATATCATTGATCCTTCACAAGGGTGGTTGATCAGAAGGCAACTTACTTGCCAACCAAAACCCTCCAAGTTTAAGATCTCAATGAGCGTAGCATCGAGTGTCAACCAACTTCAGTCTGCACTAAAGCCGGTTACCTCACTACTTTCTAAAGGCCAAGATGAGTTAACTAGGGTTCTAAAAGTCAGTTAGTGCATTGACAACATATGGCAGCCTCAATATTATCCTCAACTTGACTTAAGGAATATGAGCACCAACCAAGAAGTCGCACTAACTATGGCCACCAGATCAACCGTATCGATATACGTCGTACAGTTTCCTTGGTCTATTGCCATTTACCTAAGGTACACTAGATCCGGGTTAGGACCTTTCACACATAAGAGCACCCCAACAATATAATAATAAAGCAAACAAGGCAAACAATTTAAAGTGATCTTAATTCCTAAGGGTACCCCTCTTAAATAGGTCCCCAGCAGAGTCGCCAGTTCTGTAACACGGTGGGAGAACTGACTTTAAACAATGTTGCGGATAGCAAGAGTCGCCACCGACTTTTATTTTATCCATAAGGAAAGGTTATAAAAGAACAGGAAAGACCTTAGAGAATATTTTGGGTCCGGGGGGTAGGTTATGAAAAGGGAAGGTGTTAGCACCCTTTTCATCCATGGTTATCCATGGGCTCTTAGGTACTTAAGCTCACTTTTGAATTGTTTTGAAAGTGTAGTGTGTGAATAGAAAATTTTCAGAATAGTTAATAAATAATCCATGTAAGGATGTGTTAAGAACTTGTTTGAAAACTTGTTGAAAATTTGTTTAAGTGCGAAACAGTTTTGAAGTGAGCAAGCACCTAGGAGTAACCTACCCTAATGTTTAAAGGTCCTTCTTATTCTTCATTCTTTCCTTTAGTAAGACTATCCCTACTATAATGGAGTAGGTAGTCCTTACTTTGGATGTTAAGGGACATGTGAGGGACAATTTGACTTTTAAGGCCATTGTGGGATGTAATAAGCACATATAAGGGACCATCATCATTTTTCGAAAGGGACTTGATTCGTAAAGGCAACCATAAGGGACTTTGATGATTTTTTTATTTGAGGGACTTGCTTTATACACCCCACTTAACCATTATTCGTAGGCAACTTGAGGGATATCCTTAGGAAGTGAGACGGCGATTAAAATCGACTTACGTGTGTGACGTGTTTATCTTAATTATCTTTATTTAAAAGTGATCTAAATTTATTTTAATATTACATACATGTTGTTACACTCCCTAATTACTAACCATAATAATAATTAAATAATTAAACAACTTTACATCCAAGAAACAATTACAAAATAATAAGCAAAATAATTAAATAGCAAAGATAAATAAAATATAAATAAGCAATAATAAATAATAAAGGGGGTTAATTCTAAGTTTACTCGGCAAGACATCGCATCTTGTGCCTACGTATCCTTACGGGAGTGGAATCAGAGTAATCGTAGTTCCCCTCAATAGGGAGGTTAGAAACTTCTTGACTGTGGTCAAGGTCTCAAGGGGAATAAACGCATCTTAAGGACACGCTTACGCGGAGTGTAGAAACTCCAAATCTCTACGTTGAATTGTTAAGTTGTAATTAGGGTTAAATTAGGGATTCCACGGCGGGAAACCCTAAAATGAGCGCGGCGGCTCTTTGACCTAATGCTAAGGGTAAAATTGTAATTTTGCCTGCGGCGAGGCATTTGTGAAAATTAGGGTTTGTAGTTTGTAGTTTTGAGGATTTGAAATTGAATGTGTGAAGTTTTACGGACTATTGGCGCGGCGGCCAAACAGTTAGACCTAATTCCTTCGGAGGATGGAAGAGTCAATGATAATTGTAAAATGCGATGGTAAATGAATAAATGTACAGTTATGAAAGGTAAAGTACTGAAGAAAAAAAGATAATGCGACAATTGTCTCGCACAATTACAACCAGGAAACAGATACATATATAATAATGAATTGGACTCTAATCTGCGAAGAGAAACTGAAAAACGTTAGTGAAAAGTTAAACTAAAATATGGCAAATACTGAAAAACAATTAATATTAAAAGGAAATACAAAATGTAAAAAAGAGAAGTTTAATTTAACTAATTTTGAAAAAAGGAGTTTTAGTGTAAATTTAAAAAAAGAAATTAAATGCTAGTTTTGAAAGGAGATTTAATTTTATGAAAAAGTTTAATTTTTTTATCTTAAAAGAAAAGAAAGAAAAGGTTTATTTTTTAAAAAAAGGTTTTCTTATTTTTATTTAAAAAAGAGGTTATGATTTATATTTAAAAAAAAAAGAGTTTTAGTTGTTTATTTTAAAAAAAAAACAGTTTTTACTATTAATTGGAAAAAGGTTTTAATGCTGTTTAAAAACCAATTTTAATATTTAATTAAAAAAAGGTTTTACTAAAATTTAAAAATAATAATAATTATAAGAAAACAAACAAAATAAAAATAGGAAATAAAAGGGGTTGGGCCGGTAGTTACATCCGGACCCAACCCGGTTGTGTGCAACCAATAAACAAAAAAAAACACATGAACTAGGGTTTCAACCCTATTATTTCTCGCGGCGCAATTTTCTTCAATTCCTCTTCGTCTTTCTCGATTCTCCCCTTCGTTTTTCTTCGATTCATCGTTAGAACCTGAAAAAACAACCAACAATTGAACCGTCAAATATATGGAGGGTGATGTGCTTATTGCTTACGTTTTGTTTTTTTGGCGAAGTTATGAACGAGGATGACGGGACGACTTTGGCGTCGGAACTCGTGTTCACTCGCGATTTGAGGGGACTCTTACGACCGATGATGCATGTTGAGGCTAGGGAGTGTTGATAGTGGATACAATCCTTGAACTTGCGGTCTCAGACTGATGGTTCTTTGATGAGCCCAGTTCACTCGAGCCTTCTCCTATCCTCGCGGCCGCCTTTTTGTACTCTCTCCCGTTCCGTCTAGGGTTTCTTCGCTTGCTCGTTGTTCTCTGCTTGTGACCCTTCCTCGTTTTCGCCGTTAGCCAGTTAGGGTTTCAACAGGGTGAGTTCGTTCCTTTTATATACTTTCTGATTCTCTTTGATCTGTGGGCTTGGATCTATGTTTGTACGTTACTATTTTTACTGAGGTATGATTCTGAGATATGATTTGATTTTTGTGGCTTGATTGGATTTGATCGTGATTCCCTTTCCTTTTCCAGGTTTATTTTAGAAACTTTTCACTTGGATTTGCTGGGATTTATCTTGATGCATTATAATTGATTTGATTCTGATAGGGTTTGGATATCTGTTTCGAACTGATTTGGTTTATTTTTGATGCAGTCTGGATTGGATTTTCGTTGGATATCTGCTTCTGATTTCTGGATTTCGGTTTTAACTTTTCCTCTTCTTTTTTCCAGTGAACTGATGCTGATGCTTCGATTGAGTCAAGGTGGCCGAGTGAAGGTTAATGGTTATGATGACGCTTCGTCTGAACCTATGTTGCGATATTTGCTTGTTCATTCGCGGCAGTTCAGACTACAGTTTCTAGCTCGTGGATTGACAATGTTCTGATATTAGTTTGGTCTCTGATTATCCCCTGCGATGCCTGATTCTCTTTTATGATGTTTATAGGCTTACGTCGGTGCAGTTCGCCTTGACCTCTAGTCTTCATTGTGGATACTGATGCGACCGTGGTCTATTGATGATAATTCATTTTTTGATATCCACTTGATCCTGTACCGGCTTTCCCTATATCCTTTTGGATTCGGCTTCTGATGTTTTGTTGACTTGGTTTCCCCTTTCTGGGCTGATACGCAAGTGTGATTATGCTCATCTAATTTGGCTTACATTTCTGATGTAGTTTTTCGACCTGAAATTGGTTCTGATGCACTTTTCTTTTGTTAAGTACTCTTTCTATGGTATGAATCCGAACTTTGTGATTTGTTGGTATTACTTGCGCGTGACAAATTTGTTGGATGGGGCTTTTTGCGTAAGAATCTGATTCTGCCATGAATTTATTCTTCTACCTTCTGAACTGAGCTGATTTTACTTCATGAATTGAATTGCTCATTCAAGTTTTATATAGCCTATGAATTCTGTTATGAGCTGATGCTATTTGATTCAAGTGTTTCAGGTGAAATAAAAACGGTTCAGACCCGCCGACATCCGGGTCTGAACTCGTACCGGCCTTGCTGATCAGCTTTGTATCAGTGGAAACAGACTGAAATTTACTTGATAGTCCACTTGTTTACTTGATGGAATGGTGTTTTAGTCTCGAATTCGTGAATCCTTTTGGCAAATCAGTTCAATCCCTATTTCTTTTACTCTTCATCTTTCTCGGTTGTCCCGTAAATAAGAACATTAACTACCTGATCTGACGCCGATGGCGCGGATTGGTAACCGGGAGTAGGATGCGGCTTTAGTCGTGCCCTCCCGACACTCGATGATGATAACGTTCTGAGAGTGTCAAACAACTTCTAACCTCTTTTCCTGTTGTGTTTTGTTTATCTGTTCTTTTTCAGGTAACCGGGAGCTTCGTGACATGATTCAAAGGAAGGCCAATGAAGAACACTTAGAGTTTTTCTTTTTAGGACTTTGGGGCCTAGAATAGATATTCATTGTAACATGTAATCCTTTTGTAAATGAATGATTATCCATGAATAAAAATGTTCTTCCGATTCCATTGTGTTTTAATATTTATGAAATAAAATTCCAATAAATACTCATATTTACTTTCTCAACTGTAGATTGAAATCTCCATGAATAATAAATCACAAGTTATTTAGATTCACTTTTAAGTCGTAACTCATGAGTACTTGTGGATAAAAAATTCCAAAATATCTAAAACTCACTTCTCCTTTGCCTAAACGATATCCCGTAACAAATCCAAACTAAAATCCTTTTGGTCACGTGATTTCTCAAACCATGTCTAACAACCTTCCTCTCATTTTCAATTCAATCTTAACTTGTTATGAGGGCCTAAGTTACTTGTCAAATATCCTTGACATAATCAATACATGCAAATAAATGTCTCAGGAATAATGTCTCATTTGTCCCAAAATTATGACGTTTGCTTGAAATGACCAAAACGCCCCTGGAAATTCCAAATGCCAAGATCTTGATATGATCAGACCTGGTGATAGATAAATGTATCAAACCAATATGTATCAAATGCCTCAGAATTTTAATAACAGCCCATCTTCAAGGAATTGGTAGAATTTGTGTAAAATGACCAAAATACCCCTGGGACCAAATCTGAAGTCTTGGAAGTCCATTTAGCCTGATTAAAGTCAAAACCCTAGTTTTGGATGCACTGCTTAGGAGGTGCATTGTCTGAGGGAATTGTCAACTCTTCTGACCAATTGTGAATTTTGGTGAACCTTGTGAACCTTCTTGGAACACAAAGTCTTGTATTGTGAGGGCAAATTTTGGGGTGCAACAGCTGCCCCTGTTCAATTTTCTGAAACCTGAGGGGTTAGATTGGTATATTTGCCGGTCGTAACCTGGAAGGTTGAAGGGGATTGAACACAAAAGCCCAAAAATTTGCACTCACCAGTGCATGGAGTGATATTGATGGTTGGTTGATCATGATTGAGTGGGCTTAAAGATGCCACTAGGGGAAAGTTCTTCAGTAGTATAATGAGAACTGTCAGGAGTCTGGAGTAATACTGATGTAACAGCATGTCTTCATGAGGATAGAGCAATCAATAATGATAACCCTAAAGCAGTCTTGAAGTGATAAATCTGACCTCAGGAGGATAGAGCAATCAATAGCTCTAAAGCAGTCTTGAAGTAATAATGGCTTCAGGAGGATAGAGCAATCAATAGCTCTAAAGCAGTCTTGAAATAATAATGTGATATGTCTTCAGGAGGATAGAGCAATCAATAGCTCTAAAGCAGTCTTGAAGTAATGATTTCAGGAGGATAGAGCAATGGATAGCTCTAAAGCAGTCTTGAAGTAATGATTTCAGGAGGATAGAGCAATGGATAGCTCTAAAGCAGTCTTGAAATAATAATGTAATATGTCTTCAGGAGGATAGAGCAATCAATAGCTCTAAAGCAGTCTTGAAGTAATGATTTCAGGAGGATAGAGCAATGGATAGCTCTAAAGCAGTCTTGAAGTAATGATTTCAGGAGGATAGAGCAATGGATAGCTCTAAAGCAGTCTTGAAATAATAATGTAATTTCAGGAGGATAGAGCAATGGATAACTCTAAAGCAGTCTTGAAATAATAATGTGATATGTCTTCAGGAGGATAGAGCAATCAATAGCTCTAAAGCAGTCTTTGAAGTAATAATGTGATATGTCTTCAGGAGGATAGAGCAATCAATAGCTCTAAAGCAGTCTTGAAGTAATGATTTCAGGAGGATAGAGCAATGGATAGCTCTAAAGCAGTCTTGAAATAATAATGTGATATGTCTTCAGGAGGATAGAGCAATCAATAGCTCTAAAGCAGTCTTGAAGTAATAATGTAATATGTCTTCAGGAGGATAGAGCCATCAATAGCTCTAAAGCAGTCTTGAAGTAATGATTTCAGGAGGATAGAGCAATGGATAGCTCTAAAGCAGTCTTGAAATAATTAGATGGCTTCAGGAGGATAGAGCAATCAACAGCTCTAAAGCAGTCTTGAAATAATAATGTAATCTCATGAGGATAGAGCAATGAATAGCTCTAAAGCAGTCTTGAAATAATAATGTGATATGTCTTCAGGAGGATAGAGCAATCAATAGCTCTAAAGCAGTCTTGAAGTAATGATTTCAGGAGGATAGAGCAATGGATAGCTCTAAAGCAGTCTTGAAATAATAATGTGATATGTCTTCAGGAGGATAGAGCAATCAATAGCTCTAAAGCAGTCTTGAAGTAATGATTTCAGGAGGATAGAGCAACGGATAGCTCTAAAGCAGTCTTGAAATAATAATGTAATATGTCTTCAGGAGGATAGAGCAATCAATAGCTCTAAAGCAGTCTTGAAGTAATAATATGACCTCATGAGGATAGAGCAATGAATAGCTCTAAAGCAGTCTTGAAGTAATAGGATGATTTCAGGAGGATAGAGCAATCAGTAGCTCTAAAGCAGTCTTGAAGTCATGAGAGGCTATCAGGAGGATAAAATAACCCTGAGGTTACAATAAAGCAGTCCCAAAGTAATAAGAAGCTCATCAGGAGGATAAAGTAACCCTGAGGTTACAATAAAGCAGTCCCAAAGATCATAAGATTGTTTGTTGGATAATTAACCTGAAAACAAGGTAGCATTCTGTATAACAACATTAGTTTATGCTTTATGTATGCATGTATGACATGATGCACTTAGGTAATGTACTATAGACATATATGTTATGGTATGATGTAAATGATGTATGTATGCTATGACACTGCTGGAAGTGTCTGGATATCCTTGTATAACAACTGCTGGCCAAGGAAAATAAATCCCGATTCGTTGTTGAAGAATATATAACCCTCCGTATGCTGGGGATAACAAGGTATAGATAACCTCCCGTTGTTGGGGATAACAAGGTATAGATAACCTCCCGTTGTTGGGGATAGTAGGGTATAGATAACCTTCGTTTTCGTTTGATAGTAGGATAAGTATAACATCCCGTCTTCGTTCATCGTGCCCTTATTGGAAAGTAATTTCCCGTATATCCGTATGAGGATAAAAGAGATGGATATAAATTCCAGGGGAGATTAGACTTTGTGAAAATGGATTAGTCCTACTGATGGTTTGTAACTGTCTTGTAAAGATGAACCGGCGAAGCTTCGTTGAAATCCTTCCCTCGTTCGTCCTTAGTAAATACTATTACTGCATTTTCATGCATTTCTGGTAAACATCAATCATATTAAAAGCATACATGCGTTTCTGGTAAACATCAATCATATTCAAAGGCATACATACATTCAAACACAACCAATGGACGTTTCGCTTATGTAAATAGGGTAAATGTAAATCTGGATTCAAAAGATGGGGTTTATTTATATCAAAAGTGACCCATACACGGGTAAGTTTGTACAAGGAGACATAAACCCTAGTAAGAGAATTTTGTCATGAAGTTTTACAAAAAGAATCAGCTATGTGGGAAATAATCCTATTGAGTTTCAATTCTACTATTGCCACTCAAGTATCTCATCTTCTTGCTGTTGAGACGGAAACGATTGGATTGAGCTTTATCTGTTTGAGCTTGAGTAAGTAGTACAACTGGTTGCAGTTTCATGAGTGATCCAAACGAGACATAGTCATACGCTTTAATCCCTAACTTTTGCCTGGATTGCCCTTTCAGGTTTTCAATCCACCGGGATACCCTTTTTTGCCCAAGCCGCCTTTTCAGGTTTTCGACTTGCCGGGTGTACATCTTTTTATATATATATCCCTAATTTTTGCCCAAACCCTTTTGTTTTGCCGGGATGCCCTTATTTTTGCCTAGGCCTGTCAACCTAGCGGGTCTCTTTTTATGCGTAGTATTTTTTAACTATGTCTGCGTTTACAGGTTGTGGGAAGTCTTCACCATCCATTGTAGTCAGTATCATGGCACCTCCTGAGAACACTGTCTTGACTACAAATGGTCCCTCATATGTTGGAGTCCACTTGCCCCTAGGGTCACCCTGTGGTAATATGATACGCTTGATCACCAAGTCACCAGCCTGATATACCTTTGGCTTAACCTTCTTGTTAAAAGCTTTGATCATCCGTTTCCGGTACATCTGGCCATGACAAACTGCTGCTAACCTTTTCTTATCAATCAAATTTATCTGGTCAAGTCGAGTCTGAATCCGCTCATCTTCATCCAAGCCTGCATCCTTCATAATTCTCAAGGAGGGGATCTGAACTTCAATAGGCAGAACTGCTTCCATACCATAGACTAAGGAGAATGGGGTTGCCCCTGTTGAAGTACGTATTGTAGTACGATAACCATGCAGAGCAAATGGTAACCTCTCGTGCCAATCCTTGTAAGTAACAGTCATCTTCTGTACAATCTTCTTACTGTTCTTATTAGCAGCTTCAACTGCCCCATTCATCTTTGGACGATACGGAGAAGAGTTGTGATGCTTAATCTTGAACTGCATCTTCGAAATCAACAAGGTAGTATGGGTCAACATATACTGTCTTAGTCGGCGAGCAGCCCATGCCAAAGCGCAGCAAGTTTTCTCGAGCAGTGAGTATCTTGTTTCACAGTCGGTAAACGTTTTGCTAAGGCAGTATATTGCCTGCTCTTTTCGACCAGACTCGTCATGTTGCCCCAATACACACCCCATTGAGTTGTCTAATACTGTTAAATACATAATCAAGGGTCTTCCATCAACTGGTGGCATTAAAATTGGAGGTTCTAGCAAATATCTCTTGATTTCATCAAAGGCAGTCTGGCACTCATCATTCCATTCCATCATCTGATCTTTCTTCAACAACTTGAAGATTGGCTCACAGATGGTAGTTAATTGGGAAATAAATCTTGCAATGTAGTTCAATCGTCCCAAGAAACCTCTAACCTCCTTCTCAGTACGGGGAGCTGGCATCTCTCGTATAGCTTTCACTTTTGCAGGATCCACTTCAATACCTTTTCCACTGACAATGAAACCCAGGAGCTTTCCAGATCTAACTCCAAAAGTACACTTGTTTGGATTTAATCTCAACCTGTATTTCTTCAACCTCTCAAACAACTTGTGCAGATGATCAAGATGTTGCTCTTCATTCTGAGATCTGGCTATCATATCATCCACATATACCTCTATCTCATGATGAATCATATCATGAAACAAAGCCACCATAGCACGCTGATATGTTGCCCCTGCATTCTTCAAACCAAATGGCATTACCTTATAGCAAAAGGTGCCCCACTGTGTCACAAATGTAGTCTTCTCCATATCTTCAGGTGCCATCTTGATTTGATTGTAACCAGAGAAACCATCCATAAAAGAGAATACCTTATGCTGAGCAGTGTTGTCTACCAGAATATCAATATGAGGCAGTGGAAAGTCATCTTTAGGGCTAGCCTTGTTCAGATCTCTTTTCTGTTTTCTTCAGTTCCCAGATTCACAACTTCGACTGGCTCTTCATGTGGCTGTATAGCTTTCTCTTCTTGTTGTAACAACCTAGCAAGCTCCACAGGTATTTCACAATCGTCCTCGTTTCCGTCTTCAGTTTGATAGATCGGATTCTCGAAATTGTAATTGGCAATAGTAGAACTGTTATCAACTGGATCCAGAGTGGATGAGGATCGGCATTTTAGTGACGTGGGTGTGTGTAAGAACACATAGCTGATAAAGCAAAAATAAAAGAAAAAGAAAGACAAGGAACACAATATTTACGAAAACGAAACGTCCATTGATTTTATGGAATGAAGTATGCAAATGAAATGACAACCCGTAACAAGCACACCATTGTGCCCCGGGTAAGGCACATGGCTTGAAAGTTTAAATTTAAAAACATAACACAGTAATAGTATTTACTCCTGACTAAAGGAGATAGGGATAACATCTTCAGCTGTCCAATTATTGAGTCCAGCACCCACAGTAGGAAAAATCCATGCCTCCAAGTTGAAAGTGTTTACATGGCTGACAAAGTATTCTTCCTCTCCAAAGACAGTAACAACTTTTCCATTCACCGGATATCTCAACTTTTGATGTAATGTGGAGGTCACAGCACCTGCCCCATGGATCCAGGGACGACCAAGCAGACATGAGTACGAAGGACGAATATCCATCACATAGAATGTAGCAGTAAACACCTGAGAGCCAACCTTGATTGGAAGATCCATTTCCCCATGCACTACTCTTCTAGAACCATCAAAAGCCTTTACCACAATATTACTGGGCTTCAATACCGTATCTTCAGGACTCAGCTTGTTCAGGACTTCCTTAGGCAACACATTCAGAGAGGAACCATTGTCTATCAGCACATGAGACAGGGTAGTGCCCCTGCATTCAATTGAAATATGCAAGGCCCTGTTATGATCCCTCTTGGCAGGGGTCAAGTCAGCATCAGAAAATCCTAACCCGTTGTCATAGGTCAGGTGAGCAACACAATTCTCAAACTGGTCCACAGAAATTGCACTGGGTACATGAGCCATCTTTAGAAACTTGATCAATGACTTGGCATGAGCCTCAGAACATAATAACAGGGAGAGCATAGAAATCTTTGAGGGAGTACGCCCCAGCTGATCAACAATATCATAATCACTCTTGCGAATGATTTTCAATACTTCTTCCATCTGCTTAGAGAGGTCATCAGCAGCTGGCACATCAGTAGATACAGGCTCAATAACAGGACCCTTGCCCCGAGCATCAGTGGTGGAAGTAACAGCAGGAGTAACTGCACTCTTAGAAGCAACTGGAGGAGAGAAGACTCTTCCACTACGAGTGATCTTGCTAGATCCAGCAATATTATCAATGTCAACAGGCATATCAGGTAAAGGCTCCTGCTTGACACCATGGATGTAAACATCAGACCCATAGTGCCAAGGCACAACTTTGTCAGATGTATAAGGAATAGGACCAGGAGTGGTAATGATCAGAGGAGCTATTCTGGCTTCAGCAACAACTTTCACAGGACCTTCAGCAATAATCTTGATTGGGCCCTGATGAGTGATTTTAATGGGACCCTTTGAACCTTCTTCCCATGTTGAGCAACCCAGCAGACCTTCTAGCCTTCTTAGTCTTCTTGGCCAGCAATGTCTTCAATTCATCCTGCCCCTTGGATAGGTTCAGGATCAGCTCTTGGAACTGTGCATTCTGTGCCTGGAGATCCTTAACTGATTGTTCATGAGCCATTGCTGAAATAAACAGCGAGAAGATGAGAAACCTGTGCACCATTATAAACCTGTGATGCAATGATATGGGAATGCATATGCAATGTTTTCAAGGACCGCAGGATTTAAATTTGCTTAAACAAACAAGAAAGTAACTTTTTATTAGTAATAACTTGTTTTGCCTTTTAGGCTTACAAAAAATGAAAACGAAATAAGTACAAAAGATGGGGTTTTAAGTCTCCCATGGACGTTTCCTCTTTGTGTTGAGGTATGAGTTGAGGTTTCGTTCCTCATGAAGTAGCTTTGTTAGCTCTAGGATCCTTGCTTGGCTTGCTTTGTAATGAGCCTCGAAAGTATCCCTTTGCTCTTTCAGTTGGATCCATGATCTCTGCAAGTCTTCCATATCAGTAGGCATGTCTGGGTGAAGGATGGTATAAGTTGTGTCTCCTTCAGCAACAGGTTCCATGGTAACTGGTAGGACGGCAGGATATGGCATCATGAGTGTCTGAGCACGAGATCGTACCCATCTGAGATAAGCCTCCATAGGAATAGTATACTTAGGCTCCAGTGTCTTGCTGTCAATCCTGTTTACCTTTCCCCAAGCTCGGATGAATCTCTGACGGTAACCCTGAAGATCGTTGTCGTAATCAAACACAATGCCCTGAATCAACATGTCATGTGGACCATCGCTCCGGGCGTAACCAAACTGTCGTAAAGCTAGAGATGGGTTGTAGGTGATGCCTCCTCTTATGCCTAGAAGTGGCACATTAGGAAACTCCCCACAACGGTCGATGATGGTGACATTCTCCATAGATCTGGAGCACCAATGGATGTCTGAGTGAGAAAGTGACATGATCCTCTTGGACCATCTGAACCCTTGCTCATTCTTCATTACTGAGCGAGGAAGGTGAGAAATAAACCACCTAGAAAGTAAAGGTATGCAGCACATCAAAGTTCCTCTTGCCCTTGTAGTACGGGTGTGAAGAGAATGTAGGATGTCTCCAAGTAAGGTAGGCACTGGATTGTGACTCAGGAATATGTTGATGGCATGAACGTCTATGAACTGATCAGGATTGGGGAACAACACTAAGCCATAAATCAATAAGGCTAAGATCTCCTCAAAAGCATCATAGCTCATAGCCTTCAAGAACATTTGAGCTTTATCCACTAATACCTTGGCAAGAATACCTTTAACTCCACTTCTCGTCTCTAGAACAATGTCAGACTTCTTCAGATGTAGAGCTGCAGCAATAACTTCTGGTTTAAGCTCTTTCTCTAAGCCTGTGAATGGCTTCTGATCAAGAACATGTATACCCAGAAGTTTAGAGAACTCCTCCATGGTTGGAACCAGCTGATAATCAGGAAATGTAAAGCAATGGTGCTTAGGGTCAAAGAACTGAAACAGCACACTCATCATGTCTTCACTGAACCCTGAAGTAACTAGATCCAATAAGTGACCATGTCTCTTGTTGAACTGGGAATGATCAGGCACTAGGGAAACCAACTCCTTGAGCTTAGCAGGTATCCCTACAAAGTTGATCCTGATGGTGTTTCTACGAGCAGAAGCCATGACCTGCAACAAAGAACAAAGATAAATCCTTTGGTCCTTGAAATGGTTAGGGAAAATGATATGCTTATGATGCATGATGATGTCATGATGTCATGCTCAATCACAAACATGTGGCACACACAAACAAGTCACACCATAGCCCTAGGTTTAAAGGCTTGCATGAGGTTCAAAGGCAAGTACCCTCCCCTGAAGTTAGATGGTTCATCCTGTCCTACAAAAGTAACCAGGTTCTAAGGGATCTCAATATCATTGATCCTTCACAAGGGTGGTTGTTCAGAAGGCAACTTACTTGCCAACCAAAACCCTCCAAGTTTAAGATCTCAATGAGCGTAGTATCGAGTGTCAACCAACTTAAGTCTGCTCCAAAGCCGGTTACCTCACTACTTTCTAAAGGCCAAGATGAGTTAACTAGGGTTCTAAAAGTCAGTTAGTGCATTGACAACATATGGCAGCCTCAATATTATCCTCAACTTGACTTAAGGAATATAAGCACCAACCAAGAAGTCGCACTAACTATGGCCACCAGATCAACCGTATCGATATACGTCGTACAGTTTCCTTGGTCTATTGCCATTTACCTAAGGTACACTAGATCCGGGTTAGGACCTTTCACACATAAGAGCACCCCAACAATATAATAATAAAGCAAACAAAGCAAACAATTTAAAGTGATCTTAATTCCTAAGGGTACCCCTCTTAAATAGATCCCCAGCAGAGTCGCCAGTTCTCCCACCGTGTTACAACGACCACGAAAGACTTGTCAAGCCTAAAAACATTAAAATAATCTACAACCCAACTCTATCGACCTTGTCTTGACAAGTTACTTCTCCAATCATATCAAAACCTTAGAATGTTAAGCCCCAACATAATTAGACACCTAGAAGTTATGTTTCTGACGAGACCGTTGAGTTCATTAAATGATCCTTTGAGACAGTTGATGAATTTGTAACTGAAATAATACGTAAGAGTGTTGTGTCCACGAGATGGTCACCCCCTGACATCAAATCAAATAGTAGTTGGTCACGCCTTAAACAATATTTGGATCATATGATCAATTAGATCCATAAGAATAAGCCCTACAATGATAGTTTTAATTGAAGAAAGTTCTAGTATTAAATAATATTTAGATTGACCATTTCGAGAGGTATGTATGGTCACAAATAACACGATCATGGAGACCCCTAGATCCTACTACTAGAGAACATCTAAGATATCTACCATGTGGTAAGAATAAGTAGTGAAATGTTATAGGGTCTTAAATCCGTAATACATCAATGTAAACGTAATACTATAAATGAATATCAACTACATAGTTTCTAAAGCTAACCTTCATACTTACAATTTAAATTGATTGAATAGTCAAGGCGCTTGAAGGTTCACCTTCACCCAACATATTTGTAAATTCAGAAAGCCGGACAAACACGAGTTCGCCAATTGATCAATCACATACACCATTATTCTAAGAAAATGGTTGATGTGGGACGAAAAAATCCATCCATAAACATCACTGTAGTTATTCCATTCAGCAGATCCTTTATTGTTGCAAACATGGGGGCAATTATTTTCTTAAAAAATATCGTTAGTTTTTTTTTGAATTATGAGATTAATTACTATGCACTGAGAGTGTAAAAAGTTTTACACTGTGAATTCATCACCATCATCCGTTTGCATTACTTTACAGATTATTAAAATAAAAGTGAAGCTTCTTCTTACATCCAACAACTATAATTGACCGACAGTGTAGAACTTTTAACAATGTCAGTGCGAAGTAATTAATCTCTTGAATTATTAGTTATTTTCTATGGAGAAAAAATATTGTATAAAATTGAATGAGAATGCATTTTCTCATCTTCATACACATAAATACATTATTTAATTTATTAATGCATGAAAATATTTATGGTAACAAAGATGAAAATTACCATTTTCAACCAATTATTTATTTTATTACTTAATTTCCCACCATGGGGCTCGAACCCACAAACACAAGGTTAAGAGCCTTGCGCTCTACCAACTGAGCTAGACGGGCTATACGAACTCGACTAAACACACTAATATTCGAAATAATAACTCTATTAAATTATTATTATTAGTAATTGTATTTTTTTATATTTTCAATATTCATCTTTTTACTATTACAATTTTGATGGATTGAAACAACATGCGGATATAATTTTAATAAAAAATGTGTAGAACATTTCCTTAAGTAGAAATTAGTTTTCAAAATTTTGCGTATAAAATTAAAATGTTAAAATACACGTACTAATATGAAAATCCAAAATTATGACTCTAAGTTTAAAAGATTTAGTTTCATCTAGTTTTTATGATATAGTTTTTATGGAATTTTATCTTAAAGAAATGATTTTCCTAACAAAATCATGAGAGATCAGAATGTTTATTTAACGTTAAAGTAGATCAATATACTAAACGAATACTCGAATAAAATCCCTTACCTTCATCGGATCGGGTGATAAAAATTAAGTTATACTCAAAAGAATGTCTTTATGCAATTCATAAGAATAAAAACATGTAACTCACAAAAAATTAATCTAAAGTTGACTCCAAGGTAATTAATATCTCATCCATATAGGCTTCAATAACCTGATTATGTGACCCTTAGTTAAGCTTCCTAGCTAGGGCTGCTATAAGATCATAAATGTTATTCACGACCACGAAAGACTTGTCAAGCCTAAAAACATTTAACTAATCTACAACCCAACTCTATCGACCTTGTCTTGACAAGTTACTTCTCCAATCATATCAAAACCTTAGAATGTTAAGCCCCAACATAATTAGACACCTAGAAGTTGTCTTTTTGACGAGACTGTTGAGTTCATTAAATGATTCTTTGAGACAGTTGATGAATTTGTAACTGAAATAATACGTACGAGTGTTGTGTCCACGAGATGGTCACCCCCTGACATCAAATCAAATAGTAGTTGGTCACGCCTTAAATAATATTTGGATCATATGATCAATTAGACCCATAAGAATAAGCCCTACAATGACAGTTTTAATTGAAGAAAGTTCTAGTATTAAATAATATTTAGATTGACCATTTCGAGAGGTATGTATGGTCACAAATAACACGATCATGGAGACCCCTAGATCCTACTACTAGAGAACATCTAAGATATCTACCATGTGGTAAGAATAAGTAGTGAAATGTTATAGGGTCTTAAATCCGTAATACATCAATGTAAACGTAATACTATAAATGAATATCAACTACATAGTTTCTATAGCTAACCTATATACTTACAATTTAAATTGATTGAATAGTCAGAGCGCTTGAAGGTTCACCTTCACCCAACATATTTGTAAATTTAGAAAGCCGGACAAACACGAGTTCGCCAATTGATCAATCACACACACCATTATTCTAAGAAAATGGTTGATGTGGGACGAAAAAATCCATCCATAAACATCATTGTAGTTATTCCATTCAGGAGATCCTTTATTGTTGCAAACATGGGGGCAATTATTTTCTTAAAAAATATCGTTAGTTTTTTTGAATTATGAGATTAATTACTATGCACTGAGAGTGTAAAAAGTTTTACACTGTGAATTCATCACCATCATCCGTTTGACGGACAGTGTAGAACTTTTAACAATGTCTACCATTTTCAACCAATTATTTATTTTATTACTTAATTTATCTTTAAAATGTATTGTATAAAATGTTTCACGCCCACCTTGGGGCTCGAACCCACGACCACAAGGTTAAGAGCCTTGCGCTCTACCAACTGCGCTAGACGGGCTATACGAACTCAACTAAACACACTAATATTCGAAATAATAAATCTATTAAATTATTATTATTATTATTAATTGTATTTTTTTATATTTTCAATATTCATCTTTTTACTATTACAATTTTGATGGATTGAAACAACATGCGGATATAATTTTAATAAAAAATGTGTAGAACATTTCCTTAAGTAGAAATTAGTTTTCAAAATTTTGCGTATAAAATTAAAATGTTAAAATACTCGTACTAATATGAAAATCCAAAATTATGACTCTAAGTTGAAAAGATTTAGTTTCATCTAGTTTTTATGATATAGTTTTTATGGAATTTTATCTTAAAGAAATGATTTTCCTAACAAAATCATGAGAGATCAGAATGTTTATTTAACGTTAAAGTAGATCAATATACTAAACGGATACTCGAATAAAATCCCTTACCTTCATCGGATCGGGTGATAAAAATTAAGTTATACTCAAAAGAATGTCTTTATGCAATTCATAAGAATAAAAACATGTAACTCACAAAAAATTAATCTAAAGTTGACTCCAAGGTAATTAATATCTCATCCATATAGGCTTCAATAACCTGATTATGTGACCCTTAGTTAAGCTTCCTAGCTAGGCCTGCTATAAGATCATAAATGTTATTCACGACCACGAAAGACTTGTCAAGCCTAAAAACATTAAAATAATCTACAACCCAACTCTATCGACCTTGTCTTGACAAGTTACTTCTCCAATCATATCAAAACCTTAGAATGTTAAGCCCCAACATAATTAGACACCTAGAAGTTATGTTTCTGACGAGACCGTTGAGTTCATTAAATGATCCTTTGAGACAGTTGATGAATTTGTAACTGAAATAATACGTAAGAGTGTTGTGTCCACGAGATGGTCACCCCCTGACATCAAATCAAATAGTAGTTGGTCACGCCTTAAACAATATTTGGATCATATGATCAATTAGATCCATAAGAATAAGCCCTACAATGATAGTTTTAATTGAAGAAAGTTCTAGTATTAAATAATATTTAGATTGACCATTTCGAGAGGTATGTATGGTCACAAATAACACGATCATGGAGACCCCTAGATCCTACTACTAGAGAACATCTAAGATATCTACCATGTGGTAAGAATAAGTAGTGAAATGTTATAGGGTCTTAAATCCGTAATACATCAATGTAAACGTAATACTATAAATGAATATCAACTACATAGTTTCTAAAGCTAACCTTCATACTTACAATTTAAATTGATTGAATAGTCAAGGCGCTTGAAGGTTCACCTTCACCCAACATATTTGTAAATTCAGAAAGCCGGACAAACACGAGTTCGCCAATTGATCAATCACATACACCATTATTCTAAGAAAATGGTTGATGTGGGACGAAAAAATCCATCCATAAACATCACTGTAGTTATTCCATTCAGCAGATCCTTTATTGTTGCAAACATGGGGGCAATTATTTTCTTAAAAAATATCGTTAGTTTTTTTTTGAATTATGAGATTAATTACTATGCACTGAGAGTGTAAAAAGTTTTACACTGTGAATTCATCACCATCATCCGTTTGCATTACTTTACAGATTATTAAAATAAAAGTGAAGCTTCTTCTTACATCCAACAACTATAATTGACCGACAGTGTAGAACTTTTAACAATGTCAGTGCGAAGTAATTAATCTCTTGAATTATTAGTTATTTTCTATGGAGAAAAAATATTGTATAAAATTGAATGAGAATGCATTTTCTCATCTTCATACACATAAATACATTATTTAATTTATTAATGCATGAAAATATTTATGGTAACAAAGATGAAAATTACCATTTTCAACCAATTATTTATTTTATTACTTAATTTCCCACCATGGGGCTTGAACCCACAAACACAAGGTTAAGAGCCTTGCGCTCTACCAACTGAGCTAGACGGGCTATACGAACTCGACTAAACACACTAATATTCGAAATAATAACTCTATTAAATTATTATTATTAGTAATTGTATTTTTTTATATTTTCAATATTCATCTTTTTACTATTACAATTTTGATGGATTGAAACAACATGCGGATATAATTTTAATAAAAAATGTGTAGAACATTTCCTTAAGTAGAAATTAGTTTTCAAAATTTTGCGTATAAAATTAAAATGTTAAAATACACGTACTAATATGAAAATCCAAAATTATGACTCTAAGTTTAAAAGATTTAGTTTCATCTAGTTTTTATGATATAGTTTTTATGGAATTTTATCTTAAAGAAATGATTTTCCTAACAAAATCATGAGAGATCAGAATGTTTATTTAACGTTAAAGTAGATCAATATACTAAACGAATACTCGAATAAAATCCCTTACCTTCATCGGATCGGGTGATAAAAATTAAGTTATACTCAAAAGAATGTCTTTATGCAATTCATAAGAATAAAAACATGTAACTCACAAAAAATTAATCTAAAGTTGACTCCAAGGTAATTAATATCTCATCCATATAGGCTTCAATAACCTGATTATGTGACCCTTAGTTAAGCTTCCTAGCTAGGGCTGCTATAAGATCATAAATGTTATTCACGACCACGAAAGACTTGTCAAGCCTAAAAACATTTAACTAATCTATAACCCAACTCTATCGACCTTGTCTTGACAAGTTACTTCTCCAATCATATCAAAACCTTAGAATGTTAAGCCCCAACATAATTAGACACGTAGAAGTTGTCTTTTTGACGAGACTGTTGAGTTCATTAAATGATCCTTTGAGACAATTGATGAATTTGTAACTGAAATAATACGTACGAGTGTTGTGTCCATGAGATGGTCACCCCCTGACATCAAATCAAATAGTAGTTGGTCACGCCTTAAATAATATTTGGATCACATGATCAATTAGATCCATAAGAATAAGCCCTACAATGACAGTTTTAATTGAAGAAAGTTCTAGTATTAAAAAATATTTAGATTGACCATTTCGAGAGGTATGTATGGTCACAAATAACACGATCATGGAGACCCCTAGATCCTACTACTAGAGAACATCTAAGATATCTACCATGTGGTAAGAATAAGTAGTGAAATGTTATAGGGTCTTAAATCCGTAATACATCAATGTAAACGTAATACTATAAATGAATATCAACTACATAGTTTCTATAGCTAACCTATATACTTACAATTTAAATTGATTGAATAGTCAGAGCGCTTGAAGGTTCACCTTCACCCAACATATTTGTAAATTCAGAAAGCCGGACAAACACGAGTTCGCCAATTGATCAATCACACACACCATTATTCTAAGAAAATGGTTGATGTGGGACGAAAAAATCCATCCATAAACATCATTGTAGTTATTCCATTCAGGAGATCCTTTATTGTTGCAAACATGGGGGCAATTATTTTCTTAAAAAATATCGTTAGTTTTTTTTGAATTATGAGATTAATTACTATGCACTGAGAGTTACACTGTGAATTCATCACCATCATCCGTTTGCATTACTTTAATTGTAGAACTTTTAACAATGTCTACCATTTTCAACCAATTATTTATTTTATTACTGAATTTATCTTTAAAATGTATTGTATAAAATGTTTCACGCCCACCGTGGGGCTCGAACCCACGACCACAAGGTTAAGAGCCTTGCGCTCTACCAACTGAGCTAGACGGGCTATACAAACTCAACTAAACACACTAATATTCGAAATAATAACTCTATTAAATTATTATTATTATTAATTGTATTTTTTTATATTTTCATTATTCATCTTTTTACTATTACAATTTTGATGGATTGAAACAACCTGCGGATATAATTTTAATAAAAAATGTGTAGAACATTTCCTTAAGTAGAAATTAGTTTTCAAAATTTTGCGTATAAAATTAAAATGTTAAAATACACGTACTAATATGAAAATCCAAAATTATGACTCTAAGTTGAAAAGATTTAGTTTCATCTAGTTTTTATGATATAGTTTTTATGGAATTTTATCTTATAGAAATGATTTTCCTAACAAAATCATGAGAGATCAGAATGTTTATTTAACGTTAAAGTAGATCAATATACTAAACGGATACTCGAATAAAATCCCTTACCTTCATCGGATCGGGTGATAAAAAATTAAGTTATACTCAAAAGAATGTCTTTATGCAATTCATAAGAATAAAAACACGTAACTCACAAAAAATTAATCTAAAGTTGACTCCAAGGTAATTAATATCTCATCCATATAGGCTTCAATAACCTGATTATGTGACCCTTAGTTAAGCTTCCTAGCTAGGGCTGCTATAAGATCATAAATGTTATTCACGACCACGAAAGACTTGTCAAGCCTAAAAAACATTAAAATAATCTACAACCCAACTCTATCGACCTTGTCTTGACAAGTTACTTCTCTAATCATATCAAAACCTTAGAATGTTAAGCCCCAACATAATTAGACACCTAGAAGTTATGTTTCTGACGAGACCGTTGAGTTCATTAAATGATCCTTTGAGACAGTTGATGAATTTGTAACTGAAATAATACGTAAGAGTGTTGTGTCCAAGAGATGGTCACCCCCTGACATCAAATCAAATAGTAGTTGGTCACGCCTTAAACAATATTTGGATCATATGATCAATTAGATCCATAAGAATAAGCCCTACAATGATAGTTTTAATTGAAGAAAGTTCTAGTATTAAATAATATTTAGATTGACCATTTCGAGAGGTATGTATGGTCACAAATAACACGATCATGGAGACCCCTAGATCCTACTACTAGAGAACATCTAACATATCTACCATGTGGTAAGAATAAGTAGTGAAATGTTATAGGGTCTTAAATCCGTAATACATCAATGTAAACGTAATACTATAAATGAATATCAACTACATAGTTTCTAAAGCTAACCTTCATACTTACAATTTAAATTGATTGAATAGTCAGGGCGCTTGAAGGTTCACCTTCACCCAACATATTTGTAAATTCAGAAAGCCGGACAAACACGAGTTCGCCAATTGATCAATCACACACACCATTATTCTAAGAAAATGGTCGATGTGGGACGAAAAAATCCATCCATAAACATCATTGTAGTTATTCCATTCAGGAGATCCTTTATTGTTGCAAACATGGGGGCAATTAATTTCTTATCAATTATTTTCTTAAAAAATATCGTTAGTTTTTTTGAATTATGAGATTAATTACTATGCATTGAGAGTGTAAAAAGTTTTACACTGTGAATTCATCACCATCATCCGTTTGCATTACTTTACAGATTATTAAAATAAAAGTGAAACTTCTTCTTACATCCAACATCTATAATTGACCGACAGTGTAGAACTTTTAACAATGTCAGTGCGAAGTAATTAATCTCTTGAATTATTAATTATTTTCTATGGAGAAAAAATATTGTATAAAATTGAATGAGAATGCATTTTCTCATCTTCATACACATAAATACATTATTTAATTTATTAATGCATGAAAACATTTATGGTAACAAAGATGAAAATTACCATTTTCAACCAATTATTTATTTATCTTTAAAATGTATTGTATAAAATGTTTCACGCCCACCGTGGGGCTCGAACCCACGACCACAAGGTTAAGAGCCTTGCGCTCTACCAACTGAGCTAGACAGGCTATACGAACTCGACTAAACACACTAATATTCGAAATAATAACTCTATTAAATTATTATTATTATTATTAATTGTATTTTTTTATGTTTTTAATATTCATCTTTTTACTATTACAATTTTGATGGATTGAAACAACATGCGGATATAATTTTAATAAAAAATGTGTAGAACATTTCCTTAAGTAGAAATTAGGTTTCAAAATTTTGCGTATAAAATTAAAATGTTAAAATACACGTACTAATATGAAAATCCAAAATTATGACTCTAAGTTGAAAAGATTTAGTTTCATCTAGTTTTTATGATATAGTTTTTATGGAATTTTATCTTAAAGAAATGATTTTCCTAACAAAATCATGAGAGATCAGAATGTTTATTTAACGTTAAAGTAGATCAATATACTAAACGGATACTCGAATAAAATCCCTTACCTTCATCGGATCGGGTGATAAAAATTAAGTTATACTCAAAAGAATGTCTTTATGCAATTCATAAGAATAAAAACACGTAACTCACAAAAAATTAATCTAAAGTTGACTCCAAGGTAATTAATATCTCATCCATATAGGCTTCAATAACCTGATTATGTGACCCTTAGTTAAGCTTCCTAGCTAGGGCTGCTATAAGATCATAAATGTTATTCACGACCACGAAAGACTTGTCAAGCCTAAAAAACATTAAAATAATCTACAACCCAACTCTATCGACCTTGTCTTGACAAGTTACTTCTCTAATCATATCAAAACCTTAGAATGTTAAGCCCCAACATAATTAGACACCTAGAAGTTATGTTTATGACGAGACCGTTGAGTTCATTAAATGATCCTTTGAGACAGTTGATGAATTTGTAACTGAAATAATACGTAAGAGTGTTGTGTCCACGAGATGGTCACCCCCTGACATCAAATCAAATAGTAGTTGGTCACGCCTTAAACAATATTTGGATCATATGATCAATTAGATCCATAAGAATAAGCCCTACAATGATAGTTTTAATTGAAGAAAGTTCTAGTATTAAATAATATTTAGATTGACCATTTCGAGAGGTATGTATGGTCACAAATAACACGATCATGGAGACCCCTAGATCCTACTACTAGAGAACATCTAACATATCTACCATGTGGTAAGAATAAGTAGTGAAATGTTATAGGGTCTTAAATCCGTAATACATCAATGTAAACGTAATACTATAAATGAATATCAACTACATAGTTTCTAAAGCTAACCTTCATACTTACAATTTAAATTGATTGAATAGTCAGGGCGCTTGAAGGTTCACCTTCACCCAACATATTTGTAAATTCAGAAAGCCGGACAAACACGAGTTCGCCAATTGATCAATCACACACACCATTATTCTAAGAAAATGGTCGATGTGGGACGAAAAAATCCATCCATAAACATCATTGTAGTTATTCCATTCAGGAGATCCTTTATTGTTGCAAACATGGGGGCAATTAATTTCTTATCAATTATTTTCTTAAAAAATATCGTTAGTTTTTTTGAATTATGAGATTAATTACTATGCACTGAGAGTGTAAAAAGTTTTACACTGTGAATTCATCACCATCATCCGTTTGCATTACTTTACAGATTATTAAAATAAAAGTGAAACTTCTTCTTACATCCAACATCTATAATTGACCGACAGTGTAGAACTTTTAACAATGTCAGTGCGAAGTAATTAATCTCTTGAATTATTAATTATTTTCTATGGAGAAAAAATATTGTATAAAATTGAATGAGAATGCATTTTCTCATCTTCATACACATAAATACATTATTTAATTTATTAATGCATGAAAACATTTATGGTAACAAAGATGAAAATTACCATTTTCAACCAATTATTTATTTATCTTTAAAATGTATTGTATAAAATGTTTCACACCCACCGTGGGGCTCGAACCCACGACCACAAGGTTAAGAGCCTTGCGCTCTACCAACTGAGCTAGACGGGCTATACAAACTCGACTAAACACACAAATATTCGAAATAATAACTCTATTAAATTATTATTATTATTATTAATTGTATTTTTTTATGTTTTTAATATTCATCTTTTTACTATTACAATTTTGATGGATTGAAACAACATGCGGATATAATTTTAATAAAAAATGTGTAGAACATTTCCTTAAGTAGAAATTAGTTTTCAAAATTTTGCGTATAAAATTAAAATGTTAAAATACACGTACTAATATGAAAATCCAAAATTATGACTCTAAGTTGAAAAGATTTAGTTTCATCTAGTTTTTATGATATAGTTTTTATGGAATTTTATCTTAAAGAAATGATTTTCCTAACAAAATCATGAGAGATCAGAATGTTTATTTAACGTTAAAGTAGATCAATATACTAAACGGATACTCGAATAAAATCCCTTACCTTCATCGGATCGGGTGATAAAAATTAAGTTATACTCAAAAGAATGTCTTTATGCAATTCATAAGAATAAAAACACGTAACTCACAAAAAATTAATCTAAAGTTGACTCCAAGGTAATTAATATCTCATCCATATAGGCTTCAATAACCTGATTATGTGACCCTTAGTTAAGCTTCCTAGCTAGGGCTGCTATAAGATCATAAATGTTATTCACGACCACGAAAGACTTGTCAAGCCTAAAAAACATTAAAATAATCTACAACCCAACTCTATCGACCTTGTCTTGACAAGTTACTTCTCTAATCATATCAAAACCTTAGAATGTTAAGCCCCAACATAATTAGACACCTAGAAGTTATGTTTATGACGAGACCGTTGAGTTCATTAAATGATCCTTTGAGACAGTTGATGAATTTGTAACTGAAATAATACGTAAGAGTGTTGTGTCCACGAGATGGTCACCCCCTGACATCAAATCAAATAGTAGTTGGTCACGCCTTAAACAATATTTGGATCATATGATCAATTAGATCCATAAGAATAAGCCCTACAATGATAGTTTTAATTGAAGAAAGTTCTAGTATTAAATAATATTTAGATTGACCATTTCGAGAGGTATGTATGGTCACAAATAACACGATCATGGAGACCCCTAGATCCTACTACTAGAGAACATCTAACATATCTACCATGTGGTAAGAATAAGTAGTGAAATGTTATAGGGTCTTAAATCCGTAATACATCAATGTAAACGTAATACTATAAATGAATATCAACTACATAGTTTCTAAAGCTAACCTTCATACTTACAATTTAAATTGATTGAATAGTCAGGGCGCTTGAAGGTTCACCTTCACCCAACATATTTGTAAATTCAGAAAGCCGGACAAACACGAGTTCGCCAATTGATCAATCACACACACCATTATTCTAAGAAAATGGTCGATGTGGGACGAAAAAATCCATCCATAAACATCATTGTAGTTATTCCATTCAGGAGATCCTTTATTGTTGCAAACATGGGGGCAATTAATTTCTTATCAATTATTTTCTTAAAAAATATCGTTAGTTTTTTTGAATTATGAGATTAATTACTATGCACTGAGAGTGTAAAAAGTTTTACACTGTGAATTCATCACCATCATCCGTTTGCATTACTTTACAGATTATTAAAATAAAAGTGAAACTTCTTCTTACATCCAACATCTATAATTGACCGACAGTGTAGAACTTTTAACAATGTCAGTGCGAAGTAATTAATCTCTTGAATTATTAATTATTTTCTATGGAGAAAAAATATTGTATAAAATTGAATGAGAATGCATTTTCTCATCTTCATACACATAAATACATTATTTAATTTATTAATGCATGAAAACATTTATGGTAACAAAGATGAAAATTACCATTTTCAACCAATTATTTATTTATCTTTAAAATGTATTGTATAAAATGTTTCACGCCCACCGTGGGGCTCGAACCCACGACCACAAGGTTAAGAGCCTTGCGCTCTACCAACTGAGCTAGACGGGCTATACAAACTCGACTAAACACACTAATATTCGAAATAATAACTCTATTAAATTATTATTATTATTATTAATTGTATTTTTTTATGTTTTTAATATTCATCTTTTTACTATTACAATTTTGATGGATTGAAACAACATGCGGATATAATTTTAATAAAAAATGTGTAGAACATTTCCTTAAGTAGAAATTAGTTTTCAAAATTTTGCGTATAAAATTAAAATGTTAAAATACACGTACTAATATGAAAATCCAAAATTATGACTCTAAGTTGAAAAGATTTAGTTTCATCTAGTTTTTATGATATAGTTTTTATGGAATTTTATCTTAAAGAAATGATTTTCCTAACAAAATCATGAGAGATCAGAATGTTTATTTAACGTTAAAGTAGATCAATATACTAAACGGATACTCGAATAAAATCCCTTACCTTCATCGGATCGGGTGATAAAAATTAAGTTATACTCAAAAGAATGTCTTTATGCAATTCATAAGAATAAAAACACGTAACTCACAAAAAATTAATCTAAAGTTGACTCCAAGGTAATTAATATCTCATCCATATAGGCTTCAATAACCTGATTATGTGACCCTTAGTTAAGCTTCCTAGCTAGGGCTGCTATAAGATCATAAATGTTATTCACGACCACGAAAGACTTGTCAAGCCTAAAAAACATTAAAATAATCTACAACCCAACTCTATCGACCTTGTCTTGACAAGTTACTTCTCTAATCATATCAAAACCTTAGAATGTTAAGCCCCAACATAATTAGACACCTAGAAGTTATGTTTCTGACGAGACCGTTGAGTTCATTAAATGATCCTTTGAGACAGTTGATGAATTTGTAACTGAAATAATACGTAAGAGTGTTGTGTCCACGAGATGGTCACCCCCTGACATCAAATCAAATAGTAGTTGGTCACGCCTTAAACAATATTTGGATCATATGATCAATTAGATCCATAAGAATAAGCCCTACAATGATAGTTTTAATTGAAGAAAGTTCTAGTATTAAATAATATTTAGATTGACCATTTCGAGAGGTATGTATGGTCACAAATAACACGATCATGGAGACCCCTAGATCCTACTACTAGAGAACATCTAAGATATCTACCATGTGGTAAGAATAAGTAGTGAAATGTTATAGGGTCTTAAATCCGTAATACATCAATGTAAACGTAATACTATAAATGAATATCAACTACATAGTTTCTAAAGCTAACCTTCATACTTACAATTTAAATTGATTGAATAGTCAAGGCGCTTGAAGGTTCACCTTCACCCAACATATTTGTAAATTCAGAAAGCCGGACAAACACGAGTTCGCCAATTGATCAATCACATACACCATTATTCTAAGAAAATGGTTGATGTGGGACGAAAAAATCCATCCATAAACATCACTGTAGTTATTCCATTCAGCAGATCCTTTATTGTTGCAAACATGGGGGCAATTATTTTCTTAAAAAATATCGTTAGTTTTTTTTTGAATTATGAGATTAATTACTATGCACTGAGAGTGTAAAAAGTTTTACACTGTGAATTCATCACCATCATCCGTTTGCATTACTTTACAGATTATTAAAATAAAAGTGAAGCTTCTTCTTACATCCAACAACTATAATTGACCGACAGTGTAGAACTTTTAACAATGTCAGTGCGAAGTAATTAATCTCTTGAATTATTAGTTATTTTCTATGGAGAAAAAATATTGTATAAAATTGAATGAGAATGCATTTTCTCATCTTCATACACATAAATACATTATTTAATTTATTAATGCATGAAAATATTTATGGTAACAAAGATGAAAATTACCATTTTCAACCAATTATTTATTTTATTACTTAATTTCCCACCATGGGGCTCGAACCCACAAACACAAGGTTAAGAGCCTTGCGCTCTACCAACTGAGCTAGACGGGCTATACGAACTCGACTAAACACACTAATATTCGAAATAATAACTCTATTAAATTATTATTATTAGTAATTGTATTTTTTTATATTTTCAATATTCATCTTTTTACTATTACAATTTTGATGGATTGAAACAACATGGGGATATAATTTTAATAAAAAATGTGTAGAACATTTCCTTAAGTAGAAATTAGTTTTCAAAATTTTGCGTATAAAATTAAAATGTTAAAATACACGTACTAATATGAAAATCCAAAATTATGACTCTAAGTTTAAAAGATTTAGTTTCATCTAGTTTTTATGATATAGTTTTTATGGAATTTTATCTTAAAGAAATGATTTTCCTAACAAAATCATGAGAGATCAGAATGTTTATTTAACGTTAAAGTAGATCAATATACTAAACGAATACTCGAATAAAATCCCTTACCTTCATCGGATCGGGTGATAAAAATTAAGTTATACTCAAAAGAATGTCTTTATGCAATTCATAAGAATAAAAACATGTAACTCACAAAAAATTAATCTAAAGTTGACTCCAAGGTAATTAATATCTCATCCATATAGGCTTCAATAACCTGATTATGTGACCCTTAGTTAAGCTTCCTAGCTAGGGCTGCTATAAGATCATAAATGTTATTCACGACCACGAAAGACTTGTCAAGCCTAAAAACATTTAACTAATCTACAACCCAACTCTATCGACCTTGTCTTGACAAGTTACTTCTCCAATCATATCAAAACCTTAGAATGTTAAGCCCCAACATAATTAGACACCTAGAAGTTGTCTTTTTGACGAGACTGTTGAGTTCATTAAATGATCCTTTGAGACAGTTGATGAATTTGTAACTGAAATAATACGTACGAGTGTTGTGTCCACGAGATGGTCACCCCCTGACATCAAATCAAATAGTAGTTGGTCACGCCTTAAATAATATTTGGATCATATGATCAATTAGATCCATAAGAATAAGCCCTACAATGACAGTTTTAATTGAAGAAAGTTCTAGTATTAAATAATATTTAGATTGACCATTTCGAGAGGTATGTATGGTCACAAATAACACGATCATGGAGACCCCTAGATCCTACTACTAGAGAACATCTAAGATATCTACCATGTGGTAAGAATAAGTAGTGAAATGTTATAGGGTCTTAAATCCGTAATACATCAATGTAAACGTAATATTATAAATGAATATCAACTACATAGTTTCTATAGCTAACCTATATACTTACAATTTAAATTGATTGAATAGTCAGAGCGCTTGAAGGTTCACCTTCACCCAACATATTTGTAAATTTAGAAAGCCGGACAAACACGAGTTCGCCAATTGATCAATCACACACACCATTATTCTAAGAAAATGGTTGATGTGGGACGAAAAAATCCATCCATAAACATCATTGTAGTTATTCCATTCAGGAGATCCTTTATTGTTGCAAACATGGGGGCAATTATTTTCTTAAAAAATATCGTTAGTTTTTTTGAATTATGAGATTAATTACTATGCACTGAGAGTGTAAAAAGTTTTACACTGTGAATTCATCACCATCATCCGTTTGACGGACAGTGTAGAACTTTTAACAATGTCTACCATTTTCAACCAATTATTTATTTTATTACTTAATTTATCTTTAAAATGTATTGTATAAAATGTTTCACGCCCACCTTGGGGCTCGAAACCACGACCACAAGGTTAAGAGCCTTGCGCTCTACCAACTGCGCTAGACGGGCTATACGAACTCAACTAAACACACTAATATTCGAAATAATAAATCTATTAAATTATTATTATTATTATTAATTGTATTTTTTTATATTTTCAATATTCATCTTTTTACTATTACAATTTTGATGGATTGAAACAACATGCGGATATAATTTTAATAAAAAATGTGTAGAACATTTCCTTAAGTAGAAATTAGTTTTCAAAATTTTGCGTATAAAATTAAAATGTTAAAATACTCGTACTAATATGAAAATCCAAAATTATGACTCTAAGTTGAAAAGATTTAGTTTCATCTAGTTTTTATGATATAGTTTTTATGGAATTTTATCTTAAAGAAATGATTTTCCTAACAAAATCATGAGAGATCAGAATGTTTATTTAACGTTAAAGTAGATCAATATACTAAACGGATACTCGAATAAAATCCCTTACCTTCATCGGATCGGGTGATAAAAATTAAGTTATACTCAAAAGAATGTCTTTATGCAATTCATAAGAATAAAAACATGTAACTCACAAAAAATTAATCTAAAGTTGACTCCAAGGTAATTAATATCTCATCCATATAGGCTTCAATAACCTGATTATGTGACCCTTAGTTAAGCTTCCTAGCTAGGCCTGCTATAAGATCATAAATGTTATTCACGACCACGAAAGACTTGTCAAGCCTAAAAACATTAAAATAATCTACAACCCAACTCTATCGACCTTGTCTTGACAAGTTACTTCTCCAATCATATCAAAACCTTAGAATGTTAAGCCCCAACATAATTAGACACCTAGAAGTTATGTTTCTGACGAGACCGTTGAGTTCATTAAATGATCCTTTGAGACAGTTGATGAATTTGTAACTGAAATAATACGTAAGAGTGTTGTGTCCACGAGATGGTCACCCCCTGACATCAAATCAAATAGTAGTTGGTCACGCCTTAAACAATATTTGGATCATATGATCAATTAGATCCATAAGAATAAGCCCTACAATGATAGTTTTAATTGAAGAAAGTTCTAGTATTAAATAATATTTAGATTGACCATTTCGAGAGGTATGTATGGTCACAAATAACACGATCATGGAGACCCCTAGATCCTACTACTAGAGAACATCTAAGATATCTACCATGTGGTAAGAATAAGTAGTGAAATGTTATAGGGTCTTAAATCCGTAATACATCAATGTAAACGTAATACTATAAATGAATATCAACTACATAGTTTCTAAAGCTAACCTTCATACTTACAATTTAAATTGATTGAATAGTCAAGGCGCTTGAAGGTTCACCTTCACCCAACATATTTGTAAATTCAGAAAGCCGGACAAACACGAGTTCGCCAATTGATCAATCACATACACCATTATTCTAAGAAAATGGTTGATGTGGGACGAAAAAATCCATCCATAAACATCACTGTAGTTATTCCATTCAGCAGATCCTTTATTGTTGCAAACATGGGGGCAATTATTTTCTTAAAAAATATCGTTAGTTTTTTTTTGAATTATGAGATTAATTACTATGCACTGAGAGTGTAAAAAGTTTTACACTGTGAATTCATCACCATCATCCGTTTGCATTACTTTACAGATTATTAAAATAAAAGTGAAGCTTCTTCTTACATCCAACAACTATAATTGACCGACAGTGTAGAACTTTTAACAATGTCAGTGCGAAGTAATTAATCTCTTGAATTATTAGTTATTTTCTATGGAGAAAAAATATTGTATAAAATTGAATGAGAATGCATTTTCTCATCTTCATACACATAAATACATTATTTAATTTATTAATGCATGAAAATATTTATGGTAACAAAGATGAAAATTACCATTTTCAACCAATTATTTATTTTATTACTTAATTTCCCACCATGGGGCTTGAACCCACAAACACAAGGTTAAGAGCCTTGCGCTCTACCAACTGAGCTAGACGGGCTATACGAACTCGACTAAACACACTAATATTCGAAATAATAACTCTATTAAATTATTATTATTAGTAATTGTATTTTTTTATATTTTCAATATTCATCTTTTTACTATTACAATTTTGATGGATTGAAACAACATGCGGATATAATTTTAATAAAAAATGTGTAGAACATTTCCTTAAGTAGAAATTAGTTTTCAAAATTTTGCGTATAAAATTAAAATGTTAAAATACACGTACTAATATGAAAATCCAAAATTATGACTCTAAGTTTAAAAGATTTAGTTTCATCTAGTTTTTATGATATAGTTTTTATGGAATTTTATCTTAAAGAAATGATTTTCCTAACAAAATCATGAGAGATCAGAATGTTTATTTAACGTTAAAGTAGATCAATATACTAAACGAATACTCGAATAAAATCCCTTACCTTCATCGGATCGGGTGATAAAAATTAAGTTATACTCAAAAGAATGTCTTTATGCAATTCATAAGAATAAAAACATGTAACTCACAAAAAATTAATCTAAAGTTGACTCCAAGGTAATTAATATCTCATCCATATAGGCTTCAATAACCTGATTATGTGACCCTTAGTTAAGCTTCCTAGCTAGGGCTGCTATAAGATCATAAATGTTATTCACGACCACGAAAGACTTGTCAAGCCTAAAAACATTTAACTAATCTATAACCCAACTCTATCGACCTTGTCTTGACAAGTTACTTCTCCAATCATATCAAAACCTTAGAATGTTAAGCCCCAACATAATTAGACACGTAGAAGTTGTCTTTTTGACGAGACTGTTGAGTTCATTAAATGATCCTTTGAGACAATTGATGAATTTGTAACTGAAATAATACGTACGAGTGTTGTGTCCATGAGATGGTCACCCCCTGACATCAAATCAAATAGTAGTTGGTCACGCCTTAAATAATATTTGGATCACATGATCAATTAGATCCATAAGAATAAGCCCTACAATGACAGTTTTAATTGAAGAAAGTTCTAGTATTAAAAAATATTTAGATTGACCATTTCGAGAGGTATGTATGGTCACAAATAACACGATCATGGAGACCCCTAGATCCTACTACTAGAGAACATCTAAGATATCTACCATGTGGTAAGAATAAGTAGTGAAATGTTATAGGGTCTTAAATCCGTAATACATCAATGTAAACGTAATACTATAAATGAATATCAACTACATAGTTTCTATAGCTAACCTATATACTTACAATTTAAATTGATTGAATAGTCAGAGCGCTTGAAGGTTCACCTTCACCCAACATATTTGTAAATTCAGAAAGCCGGACAAACACGAGTTCGCCAATTGATCAATCACACACACCATTATTCTAAGAAAATGGTTGATGTGGGACGAAAAAATCCATCCATAAACATCATTGTAGTTATTCCATTCAGGAGATCCTTTATTGTTGCAAACATGGGGGCAATTATTTTCTTAAAAAATATCGTTAGTTTTTTTTGAATTATGAGATTAATTACTATGCACTGAGAGTTACACTGTGAATTCATCACCATCATCCGTTTGCATTACTTTAATTGTAGAACTTTTAACAATGTCTACCATTTTCAACCAATTATTTATTTTATTACTGAATTTATCTTTAAAATGTATTGTATAAAATGTTTCACGCCCACCGTGGGGCTCGAACCCACGACCACAAGGTTAAGAGCCTTGCGCTCTACCAACTGAGCTAGACGGGCTATACAAACTCAACTAAACACACTAATATTCGAAATAATAAATCTATTAAATTATTATTATTATTAATTGTATTTTTTTATATTTTCATTATTCATCTTTTTACTATTACAATTTTGATGGATTGAAACAACCTGCGGATATAATTTTAATAAAAAATGTGTAGAACATTTCCTTAAGTAGAAATTAGTTTTCAAAATTTTGCGTATAAAATTAAAATGTTAAAATACACGTACTAATATGAAAATCCAAAATTATGACTCTAAGTTGAAAAGATTTAGTTTCATCTAGTTTTTATGATATAGTTTTTATGGAATTTTATCTTAAAGAAATGATTTTCCTAACAAAATCATGAGAGATCAGAATGTTTATTTAACGTTAAAGTAGATCAATATACTAAACGGATACTCGAATAAAATCCCTTACCTTCATCGGATCGGGTGATAAAAATTAAGTTATACTCAAAAGAATGTCTTTATGCAATTCATAAGAATAAAAACACGTAACTCACAAAAAATTAATCTAAAGTTGACTCCAAGGTAATTAATATCTCATCCATATAGGCTTCAATAACCTGATTATGTGACCCTTAGTTAAGCTTCCTAGCTAGGGCTGCTATAAGATCATAAATGTTATTCACGACCACGAAAGACTTGTCAAGCCTAAAAAACATTAAAATAATCTACAACCCAACTCTATCGACCTTGTCTTGACAAGTTACTTCTCTAATCATATCAAAACCTTAGAATGTTAAGCCCCAACATAATTAGACACCTAGAAGTTATGTTTCTGACGAGACCGTTGAGTTCATTAAATGATCCTTTGAGACAGTTGATGAATTTGTAACTGAAATAATACGTAAGAGTGTTGTGTCCACGAGATGGTCACCCCCTGACATCAAATCAAATAGTAGTTGGTCACGCCTTAAACAATATTTGGATCATATGATCAATTAGATCCATAAGAATAAGCCCTACAATGATAGTTTTAATTGAAGAAAGTTCTAGTATTAAATAATATTTAGATTGACCATTTCGAGAGGTATGTATGGTCACAAATAACACGATCATGGAGACCCCTAGATCCTACTACTAGAGAACATCTAACATATCTACCATGTGGTAAGAATAAGTAGTGAAATGTTATAGGGTCTTAAATCCGTAATACATCAATGTAAACGTAATACTATAAATGAATATCAACTACATAGTTTCTAAAGCTAACCTTCATACTTACAATTTAAATTGATTGAATAGTCAGGGCGCTTGAAGGTTCACCTTCACCCAACATATTTGTAAATTCAGAAAGCCGGACAAACACGAGTTCGCCAATTGATCAATCACACACACCATTATTCTAAGAAAATGGTCGATGTGGGACGAAAAAATCCATCCATAAACATCATTGTAGTTATTCCATTCAGGAGATCCTTTATTGTTGCAAACATGGGGGCAATTAATTTCTTATCAATTATTTTCTTAAAAAATATCGTTAGTTTTTTTGAATTATGAGATTAATTACTATGCACTGAGAGTGTAAAAAGTTTTACACTGTGAATTCATCACCATCATCCGTTTGCATTACTTTACAGATTATTAAAATAAAAGTGAAACTTCTTCTTACATCCAACATCTATAATTGACCGACAGTGTAGAACTTTTAACAATGTCAGTGCGAAGTAATTAATCTCTTGAATTATTAATTATTTTCTATGGAGAAAAAATATTGTATAAAATTGAATGAGAATGCATTTTCTCATCTTCATACACATAAATACATTATTTAATTTATTAATGCATGAAAACATTTATGGTAACAAAGATGAAAATTACCATTTTCAACCAATTATTTATTTATCTTTAAAATGTATTGTATAAAATGTTTCACGCCCACCGTGGGGCTCGAACCCACGACCACAAGGTTAAGAGCCTTGCGCTCTACCAACTGAGCTAGACGGGCTATACGAACTCGACTAAACACACTAATATTCGAAATAATAACTCTATTAAATTATTATTATTATTATTAATTGTATTTTTTTATGTTTTTAATATTCATCTTTTTACTATTACAATTTTGATGGATTGAAACAACATGCGGATATAATTTTAATAAAAAATGTGTAGAACATTTCCTTAAGTAGAAATTAGTTTTCAAAATTTTGCGTATAAAATTAAAATGTTAAAATACACGTACTAATATGAAAATCCAAAATTATGACTCTAAGTTGAAAAGATTTAGTTTCATCTAGTTTTTATGATATAGTTTTTATGGAATTTTATCTTAAAGAAATGATTTTCCTAACAAAATCATGAGAGATCAGAATGTTTATTTAACGTTAAAGTAGATCAATATACTAAACGGATACTCGAATAAAATCCCTTACCTTCATCGGATCGGGTGATAAAAATTAAGTTATACTCAAAAGAATGTCTTTATGCAATTCATAAGAATAAAAACACGTAACTCACAAAAAATTAATCTAAAGTTGACTCCAAGGTAATTAATATCTCATCCATATAGGCTTCAATAACCTGATTATGTGACCCTTAGTTAAGCTTCCTAGCTAGGGCTGCTATAAGATCATAAATGTTATTCACGACCACGAAAGACTTGTCAAGCCTAAAAAACATTAAAATAATCTACAACCCAACTCTATCAACCTTGTCTTGACAAGTTACTTCTCTAATCATATCAAAACCTTAGAATGTTAAGCCCCAACATAATTAGACACCTAGAAGTTATGTTTCTGACGAGACCGTTGAGTTCATTAAATGATCCTTTGAGACAGTTGATGAATTTGTAACTGAAATAATACGTAAGAGTGTTGTGTCCACGAGATGGTCACCCCCTGACATCAAATCAAATAGTAGTTGGTCACGCCTTAAACAATATTTGGATCATATGATCAATTAGATCCATAAGAATAAGCCCTACAATGATAGTTTTAATTGAAGAAAGTTCTAGTATTAAATAATATTTAGATTGACCATTTCGAGAGGTATGTATGGTCACAAATAACACGATCATGGAGACCCCTAGATCCTACTACTAGAGAACATCTAACATATCTACCATGTGGTAAGAATAAGTAGTGAAATGTTATAGGGTCTTAAATCCGTAATACATCAATGTAAACGTAATACTATAAATGAATATCAACTACATAGTTTCTAAAGATAACCTTCATACTTACAATTTAAATTGATTGAATAGTCAGGGCGCTTGAAGGTTCACCTTCACCCAACATATTTGTAAATTCAGAAAGCCGGACAAACACGAGTTCGCCAATTGATCAATCACACACACCATTATTCTAAGAAAATGGTCGATGTGGGACGAAAAAATCCATCCATAAACATCATTGTAGTTATTCCATTCAGGAGATCCTTTATTGTTGCAAACATGGGGGCAATTAATTTCTTATCAATTATTTTCTTAAAAAATATCGTTAGTTTTTTTGAATTATGAGATTAATTACTATGCACTGAGAGTGTAAAAAGTTTTACACTGTGAATTCATCACCATCATCCGTTTGCATTACTTTACAGATTATTAAAATAAAAGTGAAACTTCTTCTTACATCCAACATCTATAATTGACCGACAGTGTAGAACTTTTAACAATGTCAGTGCGAAGTAATTAATCTCTTGAATTATTAATTATTTTCTATGGAGAAAAAATATTGTATAAAATTGAATGAGAATGCATTTTCTCATCTTCATACACATAAATACATTATTTAATTTATTAATGCATGAAAACATTTATGGTAACAAAGATGAAAATTACCATTTTCAACCAATTATTTATTTATCTTTAAAATGTATTGTATAAAATGTTTCACGCCCACCGTGGGGCTCGAACCCACGACCACAAGGTTAAGAGCCTTGCGCTCTACCAACTGAGCTAGACGGGCTATACGAACTCGACTAAACACACTAATATTCGAAATAATAACTCTATTAAATTATTATTATTATTATTAATTGTTTTTTTTTATGTTTTTAATATTCATCTTTTTACTATTACAATTTTGATGGATTGAAACAACATGCGGATATAATTTTAATAAAAAATGTGTAGAACATTTCCTTAAGTAGAAATTAGTTTTCAAAATTTTGCGTATAAAATTAAAATGTTAAAATACACGTACTAATATGAAAATCCAAAATTATGACTCTAAGTTGAAAAGATTTAGTTTCATCTAGTTTTTATGATATAGTTTTTATGGAATTTTATCTTAAAGAAATGATTTTCCTAACAAAATCATGAGAGATCAGAATGTTTATTTAACGTTAAAGTAGATCAATATACTAAACGGATACTCGAATAAAATCCCTTACCTTCATCGGATCGGGTGATAAAAATTAAGTTATACTCAAAAGAATGTCTTTATGCAATTCATAAGAATAAAAACACGTAACTCACAAAAAATTAATCTAAAGTTGACTCCAAGGTAATTAATATCTCATCCATATAGGCTTCAATAACCTGATTATGTGACCCTTAGTTAAGCTTTCTAGCTAGGGCTGCTATAAGATCATAAATGTTATTCACGACCACGAAAGACTTGTCAAGCCTAAAAAACATTAAAATAATCTACAACCCAACTCTATCGACCTTGTCTTGACAAGTTACTTCTCTAATCATATCAAAACCTTAGAATGTTAAGCCCCAACATAATTAGACACCTAGAAGTTATGTTTCTGACGAGACCGTTGAGTTCATTAAATGATCCTTTGAGACAGTTGATGAATTTGTAACTGAAATAATACGTAAGAGTGTTGTGTCCACGAGATGGTCACCCCCTGACATCAAATCAAATAGTAGTTGGTCACGCCTTAAACAATATTTGGATCATATGATCAATTAGATCCATAAGAATAAGCCCTACAATGATAGTTTTAATTGAAGAAAGTTCTAGTATTAAATAATATTTAGATTGACCATTTCGAGAGGTATGTATGGTCACAAATAACACGATCATGGAGACCCCTAGATCCTACTACTAGAGAACATCTAACATATCTACCATGTGGTAAGAATAAGTAGTGAAATGTTATAGGGTCTTAAATCCGTAATACATCAATGTAAACGTAATACTATAAATGAATATCAACTACATAGTTTCTAAAGCTAACCTTCATACTTACAATTTAAATTGATTGAATAGTCAGGGCGCTTGAAGGTTCACCTTCACCCAACATATTTGTAAATTCAGAAAGCCGGACAAACACGAGTTCGCCAATTGATCAATCACACACACCATTATTCTAAGAAAATGGTCGATGTGGGACGAAAAAATCCATCCATAAACATCATTGTAGTTATTCCATTCAGGAGATCCTTTATTGTTGCAAACATGGGGGCAATTAATTTCTTATCAATTATTTTCTTAAAAAATATCGTTAGTTTTTTTGAATTATGAGATTAATTACTATGCACTGAGAGTGTAAAAAGTTTTACACTGTGAATTCATCACCATCATCCGTTTGCATTACTTTACAGATTATTAAAATAAAAGTGAAACTTCTTCTTACATCCAACATCTATAATTGACCGACAGTGTAGAACTTTTAACAATGTCAGTGCGAAGTAATTAATCTCTTGAATTATTAATTATTTTCTATGGAGAAAAAATATTGTATAAAATTGAATGAGAATGCATTTTCTCATCTTCATACACATAAATACATTATTTAATTTATTAATGCATGAAAACATTTATGGTAACAAAGATGAAAATTACCATTTTCAACCAATTATTTATTTATCTTTAAAATGTATTGTATAAAATGTTTCACGCCCACCGTGGGGCTCGAACCCACGACCACAAGGTTAAGAGCCTTGCGCTCTACCAACTGAGCTAGACGGGCTATACGAACTCGACTAAACACACTAATATTCGAAATAATAACTCTATTAAATTATTATTATTATTATTAATTGTTTTTTTTTATGTTTTTAATATTCATCTTTTTACTATTACAATTTTGATGGATTGAAACAACATGCGGATATAATTTTAATAAAAAATGTGTAGAACATTTCCTTAAGTAGAAATTAGTTTTCAAAATTTTGCGTATAAAATTAAAATGTTAAAATACACGTACTAATATGAAAATCCAAAATTATGACTCTAAGTTGAAAAGATTTAGTTTCATCTAGTTTTTATGATATAGTTTTTATGGAATTTTATCTTAAAGAAATGATTTTCCTAACAAAATCATGAGAGATCAGAATGTTTATTTAACGTTAAAGTAGATCAATATACTAAACGGATACTCGAATAAAATCCCTTACCTTCATCGGATCGGGTGATAAAAATTAAGTTATACTCAAAAGAATGTCTTTATGCAATTCATAAGAATAAAAACACGTAACTCACAAAAAATTAATCTAAAGTTGACTCCAAGGTAATTAATATCTCATCCATATAGGCTTCAATAACCTGATTATGTGACCCTTAGTTAAGCTTCCTAGCTAGGGCTGCTATAAGATCATAAATGTTATTCACGACCACGAAAGACTTGTCAAGCCTAAAAAACATTAAAATAATCTACAACCCAACTCTATCGACCTTGTCTTGACAAGTTACTTCTCTAATCATATCAAAACCTTAGAATGTTAAGCCCCAACATAATTAGACACCTAGAAGTTATGTTTCTGACGAGACCGTTGAGTTCATTAAATGATCCTTTGAGACAGTTGATGAATTTGTAACTGAAATAATACGTAAGAGTGTTGTGTCCACGAGATGGTCACCCCCTGACATCAAATCAAATAGTAGTTGGTCATGCCTTAAACAATATTTGGATCATATGATCAATTAGATCCATAAGAATAAGCCCTACAATGATAGTTTTAATTGAAGAAAGTTCTAGTATTAAATAATATTTAGATTGACCATTTCGAGAGGTATGTATGGTCACAAATAACACGATCATGGAGACCCCTAGATCCTACTACTAGAGAACATCTAACATATCTACCATGTGGTAAGAATAAGTAGTGAAATGTTATAGGGTCTTAAATCCGTAATACATCAATGTAAACGTAATACTATAAATGAATATCAACTACATAGTTTCTAAAGCTAACCTTCATACTCACAATTTAAATTGATTGAATAGTCAGGGCGCTTGAAGGTTCACCTTCACCCAACATATTTGTAAATTCAGAAAGCCGGACAAACACGAGTTCGCCAATTGATCAATCAAACACACCATTATTCTAAGAAAATGGTCGATGTGGGACGAAAAAATCCATCCATAAACATCATTGTAGTTATTCCATTCAGGAGATCCTTTATCGTTGCAAACATGGGGGCAATTAATTTCTTAAAAAATATCGTTAGTTTTTTTGAATTATGAGATTAATTACTATGCACTGAGAGTGTAAAAAGTTTTACACTGTGAATTCATCACCATCATCCGTTTGCATTACTTTACAGATTATTAAAATAAAAGTGAAACTTCTTCTTACATCCAACATCTATAATTGACCGACAGTGTAGAACTTTTAACAATGTCAGTGCGAAGTAATTAATCTCTTGAATTATTAATTATTTTCTATGGAGAAAAAATATTGTATAAAATTGAATGAGAATGCATTTTCTCATCTTCATACACATAAATACATTATTTAATTTATTAATGCATGAAAACATTTATGGTAACAAAGATGAAAATTACCATTTTCAACCAATTATTTATTTATCTTTAAAATGTATTGTATAAAACGTTTCACACCCACCGTGGGGGTCGAACCCACGACCACAAGGTTAAGAGCCTTGCGCTCTACCAACTGAGCTACACGGGCTATACGAACTCGACTAAACACACTAATATTCGAAATAATAACTCTATTAAATTATTATTATTATTAATTGTATTTTTTTATGTTTTTAATATTCATCTTTTTACTATTACAATTTTGATGGATTGAAACGACATGCGGATATAATTTTAATAAAAAATGTGTAGAACATTTCCTTAAGTAGAAATTAGTTTTCAAAATTTTGCGTATAAAATTAAAATGTTAAAATACACGTACTAATATGAAAATCCAAAATTATGACTCTAAGTTGAAAAGATTTAGTTTCATCTAGTTTTTATGATATAGTTTTTATGGAATTTTATCTTAAAGAAATGATTTTCCTAACAAAATCATGAGAGATCAGAATGTTTATTTAACGTTAAAGTAGATCAATATACTAAACGGATACTCGAATAAAATCCCTTACCTTCATCGGATCGGGTGATAAAAATTAAGTTATACTCAAAAGAATGTCTTTATGCAATTCATAAGAATAAAAACACGTAACTCACAAAAAATTAATCTAAAGTTGACTCCAAGGTAATTAATATCTCATCCATATAGGCTTCAATAACCTGATTATGTGACCCTTAGTTAAGCTTCCTAGCTAGGGCTGCTATAAGATCATAAATGTTATTCACGACCACGAAAGACTTGTCAAGCCTAAAAAACATTAAAATAATCTACAACCCAACTCTATCGACCTTGTCTTGACAAGTTACTTCTCTAATCATATCAAAACCTTAGAATGTTAAGCCCCAACATAATTAGACACCTAGAAGTTATGTTTCTGACGAGACCGTTGAGTTCATTAAATGATCCTTTGAGACAGTTGATGAATTTGTAACTGAAATAATACGTAAGAGTGTTGTGTCCACGAGATGGTCACCCCCTGACATCAAATCAAATAGTAGTTGGTCACGCCTTAAACAATATTTGGATCATATGATCAATTAGATCCATAAGAATAAGCCCTACAATGATAGTTTCAATTGAAGAAAGTTCTAGTATTAAATAATATGTAGATTGACCATTTCGAGAGGTATGTATGGTCACAAATAACACGATCATGGAGACCCCTAGATCCTACTACTAGAGAACATCTAACATATCTACCATGTGGTAAGAATAAGTAGTGAAATGTTATAGGGTCTTAAATCCGTAATACATCAATGTAAACGTAATACTATAAATGAATATCAACTACATAGTTTCTAAAGCTAACCTTCATACTTACAATTTAAATTGATTGAATAGTCAGGGCGCTTGAAGGTTCACCTTCACCCAACATATTTGTAAATTCAGAAAGCCGGACAAACACGAGTTCGCCAATCGATCAATCACACACACCATTATTCTAAGAAAATGGTCGATGTGGGACGAAAAAATCCATCCATAAACATCACTGTAGTTATTCCATTCAGGAGATCCTTTATTGTTGCAAACATGGGGGCAATTATTTTCTTATCAATTAATTTCTTAAAAAATATCGTTAGTTTTTTTGAATTATGAGATTAATTACTATGCACTGAGAGTGTAAAAAGTTTTACACTGTGAATTCATCACCATCATCCGTTTGCATTACTTTACAGATTATTAAAATAAAAGTGAAACTTCTTCTTACATCCAACATCTATAATTGACCGACAGTGTAGAACTTTTAACAATGTCAGTGCGAAGTAATTAATCTCTTGAATTATTAATTATTTTCTATGGAGAAAAAATATTGTATAAAATTGAATGAGAATGCATTTTCTCATCTTCATACACATAAATACATTATTTAATTTATTAATGCATGAAAACATTTATGGTAACAAAGATGAAAATTACCATTTTCAACCAATTATTTATTTATCTTTAAAATGTATTGTATAAAACGTTTCACACCCACCGTGGGGTTCGAACCCACGACCACAAGGTTAAGAGCCTTGCGCTCTACCAACTGAGCTAGACGGGCTATACGAACTCGACTAAACACACTAATATTCGAAATAATAACTCTATTAAATTATTATTATTATTATTAATTGTATTTTTTTATGTTTTTAATATTCATCTTTTTACTATTACAATTTTGATGGATTGAAACGACATGCGGATATAATTTTAATAAAAAATGTGTAGAACATTTCCTTAAGTAGAAATTAGTTTTCAAAATTTTGCGTATAAAATTAAAATGTTAAAATACACGTACTAATATGAAAATCCAAAATTATGACTCTAAGTTGAAAAGATTTAGTTTCATCTAGTTTTTATGATATAGTTTTTATGGAATTTTATCTTAAAGAAATGATTTTCCTAACAAAATCATGAGAGATCAGAATGTTTATTTAACGTTAAAGTAGATCAATATACTAAACGGATACTCGAATAAAATCCCTTACCTTCATCGGATCGGGTGATAAAAATTAAGTTATACTCAAAAGAATGTCTTTATGCAATTCATAAGAATAAAAACACGTAACTCACAAAAAATTAATCTAAAGTTGACTCCAAGGTAATTAATATCTCATCCATATAGGCTTCAATAACCTGATTATGTGACCCTTAGTTAAGCTTCCTAGCTAGGGCTGCTATAAGATCATAAATGTTATTCACGACCACGAAAGACTTGTCAAGCCTAAAAAACATTAAAATAATCTACAACCCAACTCTATCGACCTTGTCTTGACAAGTTACTTCTCTAATCATTTCAAAACCTTAGAATGTTAAGCCCCAACATAATTAGACACCTAGAAGTTATGTTTCTGACGAGACCGTTGAGTTCATTAAATGATCCTTTGAGACAGTTGATGAATTTGTAACTGAAATAATACGTAAGAGTGTTGTGTCCACGAGATGGTCACCCCCTGACATCAAATCAAATAGTAGTTGGTCACGCCTTAAACAATATTTGGATCATATGATCAATTAGATCCATAAGAATAAGCCCTACAATGATAGTTTCAATTGAAGAAAGTTCTAGTATTAAATAATATGTAGATTGACCATTTCGAGAGGTATGTATGGTCACAAATAACACGATCATGGAGACCCCTAGATCCTACTACTAGAGAACATCTAACATATCTACCATGTGGTAAGAATAAGTAGTGAAATGTTATAGGGTCTTAAATCCGTAATACATCAATGTAAACGTAATACTATAAATGAATATCAACTACATAGTTTCTAAAGCTAACCTTCATACTTACAATTTAAATTGATTGAATAGTCAGGGCGCTTGAAGGTTCACCTTCACCCAACATATTTGTAAATTCAGAAAGCCGGACAAACACGAGTTCGCCAATCGATCAATCACACACACCATTATTCTAAGAAAATGGTCGATGTGGGACGAAAAAATCCATCCATAAACATCACTGTAGTTATTCCATTCAGGAGATCCTTTATTGTTGCAAACATGGGGGCAATTATTTTCTTATCAATTAATTTCTTAAAAAATATCGTTAGTTTTTTTGAATTATGAGATTAATTACTATGCACTGAGAGTGTAAAAAGTTTTACACTGTGAATTCATCACCATCATCCGTTTGCATTACTTTACAGATTATTAAAATAAAAGTGAAACTTCTTCTTACATCCAACATCTATAATTGACCGACAGTGTAGAACTTTTAACAATGTCAGTGCGAAGTAATTAATCTCTTGAATTATTAATTATTTTCTATGAAGAAAAAATATTGTATAAAATTGAATGAGAATGCATTTTCTCATCTTCATACACATAAATACATTATTTAATTTATTAATGCATGAAAACATTTATGGTAACAAAGATGAAAATTACCATTTTCAACCAATTATTTATTTATCTTTAAAATGTATTGTATAAAATGTTTCACGCCCACCGTGGGGCTCGAACCCACGACCACAAGGTTAAGAGCCTTGCGCTCTACCAACTGAGCTACACGGGCTATACGAACTCGACTAAACACACTAATATTCGAAATAATAACTCTATTAAATTATTATTATTATTATTAATTGTATTTTTTTATGTTTTTAATATTCATCTTTTTACTATTACAATTTTGATGGATTGAAACAACATGCGGATATAATTTTAATAAAAAATGTGTAGAACATTTCCTTAAGTAGAAATTAGTTTTCAAAATTTTGCGTATAAAATTAAAATGTTAAAATACACGTACTAATATGAAAATCCAAAATTATGACTCTAAGTTGAAAAGATTTAGTTTCATCTAGTTTTTATGATATAGTTTTTATGGAATTTTATCTTAAAGAAATGATTTTCCTAACAAAATCATGAGAGATCAGAATGTTTATTTAACGTTAAAGTAGATCAATATATACTCGAATAAAATCCCTTACCTTCATCGGATCGGGTGATAAAAATTAAGTTATACTCAAAAGAATGTCTTTATGCAATTCATAAGAATAAAAACACGTAACTCACAAAAAATTAATCTAAAGTTGACTCCAAGGTAATTAATATCTCATCCATATAGGCTTCAATAACCTGATTATGTGACCCTTAGTTAAGCTTCCTAGCTAGGGCTGCTATAAGATCATAAATGTTATTCACGACCACGAAAGACTTGTCAAGCCTAAAAAACATTAAAATAATCTACAACCCAACTCTATCGACCTTGTCTTGACAAGTTACTTCTCTAATCATATCAAAACCTTAGAATGTTAAGCCCCAACATAATTAGACACCTAGAAGTTATGTTTTTGACGAGACCGTTGAGTTCATTAAATGATCCTTTGAGACAGTTGATGAATTTGTAACTGAAATAATACGTAAGAGTGTTGTGTCCACGAGATGGTCACCCCCTGACATCAAATCAAATAGTAGTTGGTCACGCCTTAAACAATATTTGGATCATATGATCAATTAGATCCATAAGAATAAGCCTTACAATGATAGTTTTAATTGAAGAAAGTTCTAGTATTAAATAATATTTAGATTGACCATTTCGAGAGGTATGTATGGTCACAAATAACACGATCATGGAGACCCCTAGATCCTACTACTAGAGAACATCTAACATATCTACCATGTGGTAAGAATAAGTAGTGAAATGTTATAGGGTCTTAAATCCGTAATACATCAATGTAAACGTAATACTATAAATGAATATCAACTACATAGTTTCTAAAGCTAACCTTCATACTTACAATTTAAATTGATTGAATAGTCAGGGCGCTTGAAGGTTCACCTTCACCCAACATATTTGTAAATTCAGAAAGCCGGACAAACACGAGTTCGCCAATTGATCAATCACACACACCATTATTCTAAGAAAATGGTCGATGTGGGACGAAAAAATCCATCCATAAACATCATTGTAGTTATTCCATTCAGGAGATCCTTTATTGTTGCAAACATGGGGGCAATTAATTTCTTATCAATTATTTTCTTAAAAAATATCGTTAGTTTTTTTGAATTATGAGATTAATTACTATGCACTGAGAGTGTAAAAAGTTTTACACTGTGAATTCATCACCATCATCCGTTTGCATTACTTTACAGATTATTAAAATAAAAGTGAAACTTCTTCTTACATCCAACATCTATAATTGACCGACAGTGTAGAACTTTTAACAATGTCAGTGCGAAGTAATTAATCTCTTGAATTATTAATTATTTTCTATGAAGAAAAAATATTGTATAAAATTGAATGAGAATGCATTTTCTCATCTTCATACACATAAATACATTATTTAATTTATTAATGCATGAAAACATTTATGGTAACAAAGATGAAAATTACCATTTTCAACCAATTATTTATTTATCTTTAAAATGTATTGTATAAAATGTTTCACGCCCACCGTGGGGCTCGAACCCACGACCACAAGGTTAAGAGCCTTGCGCTCTACCAACTGAGCTACACGGGCTATACGAACTTGACTAAACACACTAATATTCGAAATAATAACTCTATTAAATTATTATTATTATTATTAATTGTATTTTTTTATGTTTTTAATATTCATCTTTTTACTATTACAATTTTGATGGATTGAAACAACATGCGGATATAATTTTAATAAAAAATGTGTAGAACATTTCCTTAAGTAGAAATTAGTTTTCAAAATTTTGCGTATAAAATTAAAATGTTAAAATACACGTACTAATATGAAAATCCAAAATTATGACTCTAAGTTGAAAAGATTTAGTTTCATCTAGTTTTTATGATATAGTTTTTATGGAATTTTATCTTAAAGAAATGATTTTCCTAACAAAATCATGAGAGATCAGAATGTTTATTTAACGTTAAAGTAGATCAATATACTAAACGGATACTCGAATAAAATCCCTTACCTTCATCGGATCGGGTGATAAAAATTAAGTTATACTCAAAAGAATGTCTTTATGCAATTCATAAGAATAAAAACACGTAACTCACAAAAAATTAATCTAAAGTTGACTCCAAGGTAATTAATATCTCATCCATATAGGCTTCAATAACCTGATTATGTGACCCTTAGTTAAGCTTCCTAGCTAGGGCTGCTATAAGATCATAAATGTTATTCACGACCACGAAAGACTTGTCAAGCCTAAAAAACATTAAAATAATCTACAACCCAACTCTATCGACCTTGTCTTGACAAGTTACTTCTCTAATCATATCAAAACCTTAGAATGTTAAGCCCCAACATAATTAGACACCTAGAAGTTATGTTTTTGACGAGACCGTTGAGTTCATTAAATGATCCTTTGAGACAGTTGATGAATTTGTAACTGAAATAATACGTAAGAGTGTTGTGTCCACGAGATGGTCACCCCCTGACATCAAATCAAATAGTAGTTGGTCACGCCTTAAACAATATTTGGATCATATGATCAATTAGATCCATAAGAATAAGCCTTACAATGATAGTTTTAATTGAAGAAAGTTCTAGTATTAAATAATATTTAGATTGACCATTTCGAGAGGTATGTATGGTCACAAATAACACGATCATGGAGACCCCTAGATCCTACTACTAGAGAACATCTAACATATCTACCATGTGGTAAGAATAAGTAGTGAAATGTTATAGGGTCTTAAATCCGTAATACATCAATGTAAACGTAATACTATAAATGAATATCAACTACATAGTTTCTAAAGCTAACCTTCATACTTACAATTTAAATTGATTGAATAGTCAGGGCGCTTGAAGGTTCACCTTCACCCAACATATTTGTAAATTCAGAAAGCCGGACAAACACGAGTTCGCCAATTGATCAATCACACACACCATTATTCTAAGAAAATGGTCGATGTGGGACGAAAAAATCCATCCATAAACATCATTGTAGTTATTCCATTCAGGAGATCCTTTATTGTTGCAAACATGGGGGCAATTAATTTCTTATCAATTATTTTCTTAAAAAATATCGTTAGTTTTTTTGAATTATGAGATTAATTACTATGCACTGAGAGTGTAAAAAGTTTTACACTGTGAATTCATCACCATCATCCGTTTGCATTACTTTACAGATTATTAAAATAAAAGTGAAACTTCTTCTTACATCCAACATCTATAATTGACCGACAGTGTAGAACTTTTAACAATGTCAGTGCGAAGTAATTAATCTCTTGAATTATTAATTATTTTCTATGAAGAAAAAATATTGTATAAAATTGAATGAGAATGCATTTTCTCATCTTCATACACATAAATACATTATTTAATTTATTAATGCATGAAAACATTTATGGTAACAAAGATGAAAATTACCATTTTCAACCAATTATTTATTTATCTTTAAAATGTATTGTATAAAATGTTTCACGCCCACCGTGGGGCTCGAACCCACGACCACAAGGTTAAGAGCCTTGCGCTCTACCAACTGAGCTACACGGGCTATACGAACTCGACTAAACACACTAATATTCGAAATAATAACTCTATTAAATTATTATTATTATTATTAATTGTATTTTTTTATGTTTTTAATATTCATCTTTTTACTATTACAATTTTGATGGATTGAAACAACATGCGGATATAATTTTAATAAAAAATGTGTAGAACATTTCCTTAAGTAGAAATTAGTTTTCAAAATTTTGCGTATAAAATTAAAATGTTAAAATACACGTACTAATATGAAAATCCAAAATTATGACTCTAAGTTGAAAAGATTTAGTTTCATCTAGTTTTTATGATATAGTTTTTATGGAATTTTATCTTAAAGAAATGATTTTCCTAACAAAATCATGAGAGATCAGAATGTTTATTTAACGTTAAAGTAGATCAATATACTAAACGGATACTCGAATAAAATCCCTTACCTTCATCGGATCGGGTGATAAAAATTAAGTTATACTCAAAAGAATGTCTTTATGCAATTCATAAGAATAAAAACACGTAACTCACAAAAAATTAATCTAAAGTTGACTCCAAGGTAATTAATATCTCATCCATATAGGCTTCAATAACCTGATTATGTGACCCTTAGTTAAGCTTCCTAGCTAGGGCTGCTATAAGATCATAAATGTTATTCACGACCACGAAAGACTTGTCAAGCCTAAAAAACATTAAAATAATCTACAACCCAACTCTATCGACCTTGTCTTGACAAGTTACTTCTCTAATCATATCAAAACCTTAGAATGTTAAGCCCCAACATAATTAGACACCTAGAAGTTATGTTTTTGACGAGACCGTTGAGTTCATTAAATGATCCTTTGAGACAGTTGATGAATTTGTAACTGAAATAATACGTAAGAGTGTTGTGTCCACGAGATGGTCACCCCCTGACATCAAATCAAATAGTAGTTGGTCACGCCTTAAACAATATTTGGATCATATGATCAATTAGATCCATAAGAATAAGCCCTACAATGATAGTTTTAATTGAAGAAAGTTCTAGTATTAAATAATATTTAGATTGACCATTTCGAGAGGTATGTATGGTCACAAATAACACGATCATGGAGACCCCTAGATCCTACTACTAGAGAACATCTAACATATCTACCATGTGGTAAGAATAAGTAGTGAAATGTTATAGGGTCTTAAATCCGTAATACATCAATGTAAACGTAATACTATAAATGAATATCAACTACATAGTTTCTAAAGCTAACCTTCATACTTACAATTTAAATTGATTGAATAGTCAGGGCGCTTGAAGGTTCACCTTCACCCAACATATTTGTAAATTCAGAAAGCCGGACAAACACGAGTTCGCCAATTGATCAATCACACACACCATTATTCTAAGAAAATGGTCGATGTGGGACGAGAAAATCCATCCATAAACATCATTGTAGTTATTCCATTCAGGAGATCCTTTATTGTTGCAAACATGGGGGCAATTATTTTCTTATCAATTATTTTCTTAAAAAATATCGTTAGTTTTTTTGAATTATGAGATTAATTACTATGCACTGAGAGTGTAAAAAGTTTTACACTGTGAATTCATCACCATCATCCGTTTGCATTACTTTACAGATTATTAAAATAAAAGTGAAACTTCTTCTTACATCCAACATCTATAATTGACCGACAAATGTAGAACTTTTAAAAATGTCAGTGCGAAGTAATTAATCTCTTGAATTATTAATTATTTTCTATGGAGAAAAAATATTGTATAAAATTGAATGAGAATGCATTTTCTCATCTTCATACACATAAATACATTATTTAATTTATTAATTCATGAAAAACATTTATGGTAACAAAGATGAAAATTACCATTTTCAACCAATTATTTATTTTATTACTTAACTAGCATCCAGACGGGCACGCGAGTGCCCGTCTGTCCACTTTTTTATTGCACAGATATAAATATAAATGATATATTTTTATTTAATATTAATTTTACATGGAAGTTATGTGGGAAGTTATTAGTAGGGAGTTATATGAAAGATGATAGTAGTAGTTCAATGAAAGTTATTGTGTAAGTTATATATTTTAAAATAAGGGTAAATTTGGTATAAAAAAAAGCTACACCAATAACCAAGTATTACCTTTATATATGTTATAGATTATAGATTATAGATTATAGATTATAGATTATTATTTATTATTAAAAAAATAATTTTTGTTACTAAAAATAGAATATTATATTTAAAAATAAAATATTAAAAACAGAAATATGTTATTTTTAATGTTTTATTTTGTTATTGGTTAAAAAATATTAAAAACAGAATATTAATAAAATATAAAAACAGAATATTAAATTTATTGTTAATGTCTTAATATTTTTAATATTTATGTATTATTAAAAACAATTTTTTATATATAGTAAAAATATTAAAAACTGAACATTATTAATATTTTTAATTTTTATGTGTTATTAAATTTATTTATGTTTTATTACTTTAAAAACTGAATATTAAAAACCAAATATCTTATTTTTAATGTTTTATAGAAACAATATTATATTTATATTATTATTATTATTTGTTATTAAAAACAGATTTTTCTTATTAGAAAAAGAATATTATATTTAGAAATAAAATATTAAAAACAGAAATATATCATTTTTAATATTTTATTTATTTTTTGGTTATAAAATATTAAAAATAGAATATTAATAAAATATAAAAACAGAATATTAAATTTATTGTTAATGTTTTATTATTTTTAATATTTATGTGTTTTAAAAACAAATTTTTATATATATTTATAATATTAAAAACTGAATATTAACAATATTTTTAATTCTTATGTGTTATTAAATTCATTTATGTTTTATTACTTTAAAAACTGAATGTTAAAAACCAAATATCTTATTTTTAATGTTTTATAGAAACAATATTATCTTTATATTATTATTATTATTATTATTATTTGTTATTAAAACTAGATTTTTGTTATTAGAAATAGAATATTATATTTGTAAATAAAATATTAAAAACAGAAATATATTAGTTTTAATGTTTTATTTACTTTTTGGTTATAAAATATTAAAAACAGAATATTAATAAAATATAAAAACAGAATATTAAATTTATTGTTAATGTTTTATTATTTTTAATATTTATGTGTTATTAAAAACAAATTTTTATACATAGTAACAATATTAAAAATTGAATATTAACAATATTTTTAATTTTTATGTTATTAAATTTATTTATGTTTTATTACTTTTAAAACTGAATATTAAAAACCAAATATCTTATTTTTAATAATTTATAGATACAATATTATATTTATATTATTATTATTATTATCTGTTATGTTATTAAAAACAGTGTCAACAAGCATTTGGAAAAACATTTGATTTCCTTGTGAATGATTTGATTTAACAGCTTTTCTCTTGTAGGGTCTTGGGAAAACAGTGTCAACTATTTCTTTATTATTAAAGGAAAGGCCTTCATTGCTGCAGAAAGTGATCAAAAAAGTGTACTAGAAAGCTTGGATTTGGATGATGATCCACTTCTTGAGAATGGTGTAATGAAAAAGGAGTCTAACGTGTGGCAAAATACACTCAACATAAATGCAATCACAGGTGTGAATTTGTCGGTAAACACAAAGGGTAGGCCATCTGCAGGAACCCTTGTTGTTTGTTCAACTAGGTTTTTCGATTCAGATTGATCCGAATCATTTATTATAATTTTAAATTTTTATTTTTATAAAATATTAATTACATTTTAGTATATTATACACTTTTTATTTAAAAAATTTATTCTTAATTTTGATATTTATTTATATTTATTAATTTTTATTATTTATATTTATTAATTTTCCAATTTAAATTATTATTAAAAATAATTTTTATTTATTAAATTGAGTGGAAAAACTATAATTATAAATTTAAATTTAAATAAAAATATAAATTATTTTTAAACCTATCAAAAAATTAATCAATTTAAAAAAAATTACAAAAAAACACTTAGCCACGTAATATTCAGGTCGCAAGTTGTGAAGTGAAAATCACTTTGCAAGTTGTGAAGTGAAAATCACGTCGCAAATTCAGAATTTAACAAAATAAAATTTTTATTTAGAAATTAGGGATTGCTATTAAAAAGATTTTTTTATTTGATTTAGAAATTAAGATTTTAAAAAAATATTATTATCATAATTATGAATCTTGATGTGGTTGATGTTTTAGAGTATGAATATTGGACACTAAATTGACATGTGCTACTGTTTTTCATCAGCAAAGCTTTTTCATTTGTTTTTTAAGCATGTTTAGACAAAAAAAAAAAAAAAACTTCACGTTGTAATTTGTAATTTTAAAATTGTGTCGCATATCGCAATGACTGCAATTTTTTTAATGTATTTGGCAATTTTGTTTTTAGGTGTTTTATTTTAATCATTGATACATATATATATATATATATATATATATATATATATATATATATATATATATATATATATATATATATATATATATATATATATATATATATATATATATATATATATATATATATATATATATATATATATATATATATATATATATATATAAATATATATATATATATATATATATATATATATATATATATATATATAATATATATATATATAAATATATATATATATATATATATATATATATATATATATATATATATATATATATATAATATTATAAAAAATATTAATCATTAACAATATGTCACTATTTAATATGATTAGATTATTTCATGTCATCAATTTTTATCACATCATCGTATTTTTGAAAAAAAAAATAGAAAAGGGGACAACTGTTTAAAAATAAAATAGAGGGATTAATTTCGTGAATGAATTAAAATGAGAGGACCAAAACTATAATTAAGTGTAATTTTTTATACCATTTTAAAAATATAATTACTCTTTTTTATATTATTATTCTTATATATAAATAAAAAAAATATTTTTTTACTTATATCCTATTCTACAGTTGTCCAACCCAGATGTAATTATAAAACTTTTTTTTTCAATAAGCAATAGATTGAAAGAGAGCACAAAAAGTGCTCGGAACAAATTATAGAGTCAAAGTAATTTAAGATAGTCCACTGGATTTCTCCACAAATTATAAAACTACAACACCATTTTACTTTTCAATTCTAAAACAATCCAATTCCAAGATATTAATTTGATGTGATAACACGTTTCCTCGAGATTCACTAGGTCAAACAACTTGTATCCTACAACCAAATCATATCCTATCAAGATCATTTGTCGGACATCTATACCAACATTCTTCTAGCGTGATTCCTTCTAGCTTCTTCGCCGGACATCTATTCAAGATGTATGTTGCAGTCGACACAGCTTATCCCCATAATTCTTTAGGTATATGCTTTCCTTTTAACATACTTCTCACCATATTTATGATGGTTCTATTCTTCCTTTCTACAGTTCCATTCTGCTGTAGATTGTAAGGTGGCACCACCTTATGCACAATCCCTTCTTTCTCACATAATTCTTTGAAATCTTTTGACACATACTCTCCACCACCATCAGTTCTCAAAATCTTTAACTTTCAACCACTTTGTCTTTTGACAATAGATTTAAAGTTGGCAAATACCTCGATCACTTCAATTTTTTCTTGATCGGGTAAGTCCATAGTTTTCGACTGAAATCATATATGAAAGTGACAAATTATCTGTTACCTCCAATCGAATCCACATGTATGGGTCCAGATACATAGAGTATATGACTTCAAGAATTGTCTTCGACTTGCTTCTTGCATCCTTGCTGAAGTTGTTCTTGTACTGCTTCGCCTGAACACATTCTTCACACACTTCACTTAGAATGTTGATTTCTGGTAATCCTGAAACCATACTTCTTTTCTTAAAATCTCTGATGTCTTTGAAATTGAGATGGCCAAGTCTATAATGCCATATATGTTCATCTCTGATGGCTGCAGTTGCAAGGCACTTATGCTCCATCACATTAAGTTCAATCTTGAAGGTTGTATTCTAAGACATTGGTGCCTTCAAGATTAACCTACCACCTGAGTCGAGAACTCTCATCATCTTGTCTTTGATCGGCACCTTGTAGTTCTTTTCAACCAGCTGCCTATGCTGAGCAAATTACTCTTTATGCATGGTATGTACAATACATTGGAAATTACTGACCTCTTGCCACCTTTCCTTATAATCAGAACATCAACAATACCTTCAATTGCTAGAGTATTTTCGTTTGCAAATTTCATCATGTTCTTTATTGAGGGCTTTATGTTGACAAATTAATCTTTCCTACCCGTCATGTGTGATGAGCATCCTGAGTCCAAGTACCATTGAGCCAGGAATCTTTCTTAATCTCTTGTTGTGACCATCAGAAACATCTATTCTTCTTCATGTTTTGCCAACTTTGCATCAGTTTCTTGATTCTTCTTCTTTTCTGGACAATCACTGAAATAGTGACGACTTCTTACAATTGTAACACTGAATGTGACTTTTGCCAGCTAGTGCAATCGATTGGAGTTAGGGTGCAATCGATTGGTCCTTTGAAAATTTCATCACTTTAGCTACTGTTTTATGGTGCAATCGATTGCTCCTTTGAAAATTTCAGCATTTTAGCTACTGGTTTGCTGTGCAATCGATTGACATCTAGGTGCAATCGATTGCTCAGCTAAAAATTCAGCTTCCAGCAGCTTTTCTCAGTGTGCAATCGATTGACATCTTAGTGCAATCGATTGCTCACTGTGTGTTTTAGAAAAATTGTGCAAAAAAGTGTATTTTCACCACCCATTCCCCTCTTTACTACCATAATCAATCCCTCCATGTTAGGGCATTCTTAACAATAAAAAATTCACTCGAATCATGAGAGATAAATGGGGTTTTCCTACATAAACGCCTACCCATTAACCATTAAAACACAATTCCAAATTAGGGTTTTCCCTAAACATCTTCTACCCATTAATCATTAACCCACAATCCCAATAATGAGAGAATACCCACCCTTACCTTAAATTTTCATTGGGGAAGAATCTTTGATTCCTTGAATGCTTGGATTCTGATTTTCTATCCTCCATTCTTCCCTTCCCCTTTTCTCTTTCTCTCTTTCTCTTCTTCTCTTCTATTTTCTTTTTCCTCCTTTCCCTTCTCTTACCAACTTCTCTAAAACCCTGACTCTTTAACCATTACTAGTGGGCTTTACCCCACTCACTCTCACTTTCTATTCACACACCCATCACTAGGCCCAACTAATCAGTCTAGTAATTCCACACTATTCTATCAAAATAGAATAAATCAATTAATTTAATTAAGTCAATATATCACATATTTAGATTAAATCAATTAAATCAATTAACTCATATAAATTAAATAAATCAAATAATTCATTTAAATCAAATAATTCACATAAATCAATTAATTAGTACGAATAATTAATTATTAAAAATTGGGTTGTTACACCAATAAAAATTGGACTTTGATTTTTCATCTTCATTCTGAAAGGCTCTGTGCTATAAGAATATGTTAGATGAATGCGATGATATGTATGGCATGATGCTAGAACAAAGCAACATGAATAATACATAACAATAATTTGAATGTTTTAACAAATGTTACATATAGTAAATAATGGCCGATTCATACTCATAAGTATTTTAATTTTATTATTATAGTAAAAAATATACTTATAAGTATTTTAATAAGAAAAATCGGTAAATATTATCTTTTATAAATATATATCATTTCAATATAATTAAAATTCATATAAGTAAATAATTGATATATTTATACCAAGCATAAACAAGAGAATGGTTGAATATTATTTTTGATTCAATAAAAAAATTAAATCAAAATCAATTCTTTTATTAATAATAATAATAATAATAAAAATAATAATAATAATAATAATAATAATAATAATAATAATAATAATAATAATTATTATTATTATTATTATTATTATTATTATTATTATTATTAACTAGCGTCCAAACGGGCACTCCGTGCCCGTTTGTCCGCTTTTTTTTACCGCGCTAATGCGTGAAAATATTGACATGTCTTTTTTGTAAGTTTGATTTTAATATAAAATATTTATATGACAAAATATATTGTATTTATTCAGATACATATTAAGTTTTATTTGCAATATGTAATATTCGTGTATTAAATTTTGTTTGAATTGAGAAAACCGCATAGTGACGTGACTATATTTAACCAGTTTTTTTCAAGCAAATCAATAATGTGAGAGGAATAATTTGATGGTTATGAATACCGTATTAAGGAAAAAAATAGATTACACCAAAATCAAATTTTGTATTTATGTATTGTTATAGATTGTACAAAATCATACGAAGATTTAAATAAAATAAGGAAAAAAAATAGGAAGGTCAACCATAAAATCGAAATAAAAAATATCTCTTGTTTTATTGCAAAACAAATGAAGTAAATTTTAGTAGTCAACAATATAGTGTAATCTAGTGAGTGCACGCCAAGTGTGACTTTGCAAAAGTATAGTTGAACGTTCAAATATAATAGATAAATACATGAGTTTGTGACAATAATTTTTTTTTAAAAACTATGTTTTTGGTAAAAAGTAAAAACCCCTTCTTCCCCCATTTACTTTTTCGTCTTTAATTAGCACTCTTGTGGCAGCACGCGAAACACCTCTTGATAAAGCAACGTGCAATTGTTGTAACTGAAAACATGTCGTGAAAGATAAATTCTAACATTTGGAATTGTTTGTCCTTGTGATTTGTTTATAGTGATTGCAAAACTTAGTTTAACAGGAAACTATTTTCTAATAAGCACAAAAGAAAATCTCGCACCTTCAGTGGTTTTGAGCTTAATTCTTGGCAATAAAGCACTTTTTCCAACGTTGTGGTCAGTAAGGATTTCAACATCAAGCAAATTCATAAAAACCACGACATAACAGCCATGTACCATTACACAATCCAAATTTAGGGTCTATGTTTCGCATCAACATCAGTGGAGCCCCTATTTTCATCTTTAAAATATGTGGTAGTAAAGTACCAGGAGCAATTGTGTGTAAGTATTCCTGTTGATATAGATTATGAGTATCACCATCAACCTCATCAAAAGATAACAAAATATGTTCATCTACAGAGAATTTATTAATAATCTTGTCATTCAACATCACAATTTTTGGGAGTAAGTATGACTCTCTCCACCATCTATGAAGCATCTCATCCATGGTTTTCTAATTGGGGAAATGTAAGATATGACAATTTCAGCAAGCATCCTTACTATGTCATCCTCTTTATTACCCCTAAAAAAATCAATATGTGGCACAACATGCATAATAGAGCGGTTTTTAAAAGTTTGCATTGTTTAGGGCATACCAATTAAATTCTAATAATAATAATACCTCCATCAATAAATTAATTCAAAAACAGTTGAATAATAATCCCTATGTGAATGGTAAAATATCATCTTTGAAAGGAAAATAATTTTAAATCTAACAATAATATTTTCTACGCATGACTTCTAAATAAGACAAAACCTTGTGGATAATACACCAAAATAATTATAAATGTAACTTAACAAAACCGGTCACCAATTAAAATACATACATGAGTATAAATTCAGTTTTAACAATTAAATATATAATTAAATATAGTTAAATATAGTAATATTAGTTGAGTACATTATAAATCTTCAAAATTAAAACAATTAAATATATAATTAAATATAGTAATATTAGTTGAGTACGGAAGTTGATATATGCTTCTATTTCATTGAGTAATGGAATTAGTGGGTTAGAAAGCAGTTAATCTTTTTTAGAAGTTACTACTACTTTTTTTATTATCATTTCTTATTTAATTAATTTAATTAAGTATGAAAATTGTTATATGCTTCTATTTCATTCAATAATGGAATTATTGGGTGATAAAACAATTAATTATTTTTAGAATTACAACTATTATTTTATTATTATTTCTTATTTAATTAATTTAGTTAATTCAGTAAAAAAAAAGTGGGTTATAAAACAATTAATTATTTTTAGAAGTTACTACTATTTTTTTTTAATTATTATTTCTTATTTAATTAATTTAGTTAATAAATTATTTATTACTAAAAATGATGAATAATAACTTACTAATCTATTAAAAATAAAAAATAGTGTAAAAAAATCAATTTATTAGGGGCAAAATTGAAAGTAAAAAAGGCTACACCAAAATTGTGTTTTGCCTTTATATATTGTTATAGATAAATACCATCATTTAATAAAAACTTTATATATAACTATAGATAGATTATCTAATTTTAATTTAATTATAAATTATTTATAAAATAATTAAAGATAATGATATGCAAAATAATAAACTGTTGGCGGTTAATAAACCGTCGTGTAACCGCCATTGTGAGAAAAAAATAAAATTTAAAATAAAAATTGAAAAGGGTAATTTGAAAGAAAAAAAAGCTACACCAAAACAATGTATCGCCTTTATATATTGTTATAGAAGATTATAAAAGTTAGATTTAACTTAACTAAAATCATCATAAATTTAGTATAATGCATATATGGTGTAATTTTGTCCATAAACCATACAATAGAAAAAAATATTGTAGTATTTAGTCATTATCATTGCATAATCACCAATTATTACTTGAAAATAAACATTTTTGAAAGTACCGATACAAATTACATAACTTAGACGGTAATCATTGTATAATCACCGACTATTACTTAGATATAAACTTTTTTTAATTAAAATGCAGAAACAGAAATACAAATTACACAACTTAGACGATAAAAAAATAACATAATAATAAATAAAAGAGAGTATCTTCTCCAACCTCCGAAACCATATAAAGTTCTTCCTTGTCTCTTAAGAGTATACACAACATCCATGGCAGTCACAATCTTCCTTCTTGCATGATCAGTATATGAAGCAACATCATGAATGATTTTTGTCAAGAAAACCTTGAGAAATAACCTAGTTTCTTCATAGATCAAACCACTTATCCTCTTCACACCTCCTCTCCTCGCCAATCTACGAATCGCTGGTTTCGTAATTCCCCAAATGTTGTCGCGCATAATCATCTTGTGCCTCTTTGCTCCCCCCATTCTGATCCCCAATACCCTTTCTACGACCTTCCATTTTTGTAAGAAATTTTGAGAAACTGTTTATTCTTTTGAATTTTGAATATGAAAATTTAGAAGATGAAAGGGGTATTTATATATCATTCTGAGCAGGAAATGAAAAAACTGTTTATCTACTATCGTTGGATTTAAAGTAATAGATGGTTTAGATTTGACTGAGATTTTTCGAAAATTTAAAATTATTTTTAAAATAAAATAAAATATTGATTAATCATATTTTCAAAAACTGTATTTTAAGAATCCAATGAATTTTTTTAGGTAATTAAATTCACTTATTCGTATAATCCATTAAATTGTATGAGAAAAATTATTGATGATAATGATCAGTAATTATTTAAATATTTAAAAGATAATATATAATTGTGATTATTTTAAGTATGTAATTTATCAAAACATAGTGTATACAGACTTTATAATCATTATCATTCTGTTTTATTAAGAAAAAGCTTTGGATAAATTTAGTCATAAATAAAATACATTATAAATCTTCAAAATTAAAACAATTAAATATATAATTAAATATAGTAATATTAGTTGAGTACGGGAGTTGTTATATGCTTCTATTTCATTCAGTAATGGAATTAGTGGGTTAGAAAGCCGTTAATCTTTTTTAGAAGTTACTACTGCTTTTTTATTATCATTTCTTATTTAATTAATTTAATTAAGTATGGAAGTTGTTATATGCTTCTATTTCATTCAGTAATGGCATTAGTGGGTTATAAAGCAATTAATTATTTTTAAAAGTTACTACTATTTTTTTAATTATTATTTCTTATTTAATTAATTTAGTTAATAAATTATTTGTTACTAAAAATGATGAATAATAACTTACTAATCTATTAACAATAAAAAAATAGTGTAAAAAAAATCAATTTATTAGGGGTAAAATTGGAAGTAAAAAAGGCTACACCAAAATTGTGTTTTTGCCTTTATATATTGTTATAGATAAATACCATCATTTAATAAAAACTTTATATATATAGTTATAGATAGATTATCTAATTTTAATTTAATTATAAAATATTTATAAAATAATTAAAGATAATGATATGAAAAATAATAAACTGTTGGCAGTTAATAAACCGTCGTGTAACCGCCATTGTGAGGAAAAAAATTAAAATTTAAAAAAAAAATTGAAAAGGGTAAATTTGGAAGAAAAAAAAACTACACTAAAACAATGTATTGCCTTTATATATTGTTATAGATTATATATAGTTATAGTAAAAACTTTATATATAGTTATAGATAAATTATCTAATTTTAATTTAATTATAAATTATTTATAAAATAATTAAAGATAATGATATGAAAAATAATAAACTGTTGGCGGTTAATAAACCGTCGTGTAACCGCCATTGTGAGAAAAAAAAATTTAAATAAAAATTGAAAAGGGTAAATTTGGAAGGAAAAAAAGCTACACCAAAACCATGTATTGCCTTTATATATTGTTATAGATATTGTTATAATTATTGTCAGAAAATAAATTCTCTTATATTATTATACATACTAAGTTCCAGTAAACACTTTAATTTATAAAAATAAATTATATTAAAAATCTCATTTTGTAAAATAAATTGTATTTGATATTAAACGAGGAAAAAAATCGTATTGATTAAATAAAAAAACATTATAGTACATTGACCTTCAGATTAAAAATAATGAAAAGAATATATATATATATATATATATATATATATATATATATATATATATATATATATATATATATATATATATATATATATATATATATATATATATATATATATATATATATATATATATATATATATATATATATATTATACTATACTATATTATACTGTTTAATTGATTTTATAGTTTTCATTTCAATCTACGAATATAAAATTGTTAAAAATTCAACCGCTTCTGTATAATCTTCGTTTGCAATTTTGATGAGGAAGAAAGGTAGATTTTGTTGCATATTCATGTGTATATCTAGGATATTTTCAATAATTTTGCATATATTTGTTTAAGAAAAAAAAAACAAGAGATGAATAACTATTTCATTAACTTTCACCGGCCAAGTTTCAAAAGTATCACATAAGTTTTATTCATTCAGTTGTATTAAAGAGTACAATAATAAGTTTCAGAAGTATTACATAAGTTTTATTCATGCACTCGTAATACAACAACAAATCTTAGATTGGGCGTCATATTTAAAACATCTACCGCCTTTATTATATCCAAAAAAAGAGCAATTGTTTGTGCACTTTTGATCATCTACGCAATCATGGGGGCCGATGCACTTATATACTGGTAGCGGAGTTACAGCATCTAAACTAATTATGAATCCTGCGACAAAAATAAAGATAAAGTTTAACGAATGCAATAGATTATGATTTAAAGTTACACTGCAACCTGTTTATGGTTAATTTGTGGGAAAAAATAAAATTGATAATATAAAAATAATAACTTGTTCTTATTACCTGAGAGCAAAATAAATGCAACGCACAAAATTCCCCAAAGTCGAGATTGAGTGATATAAGAAGCCATTGAGTAGAACTTCAGCTTGTGAGTGATATTGATGTCTACACTAACATATGCTCATCATATATATACCATAAAAATTAAATTATCTTATTGAATTATCTACGATAATAAATGGACAAGACGGTCAATCGAACGGTTCAATTGGTTATACTGTGAAACATTGAATGGTAGAAGAATTGGAATTTTAATTGTAAAATTGGTTAAAAATTAGTAAAAGAATTAGAAAACTCGAAGTTTAGACGATTTTTAAGTTTATATCAAATTTTCCTTTTGATTTATAAAAATAGGATAAATGATTTCTTTTTGAATTAAAATGTTGCTTGATTTAATTTCTTTATTCCTTCTTCAATCATTACACATAAGTGTAGATAAACCAAATAAAAAACTAAAATAATTACGATTTTTCAATTTCTGTATATCTCTATTCATGAAAGTTGATTTTTTTAATGTAATAAATTAAAAGTAATTTTATATAACAATACATACTACATAGAATATTATTATTATTATTATTATTATTATTATTATTATTATTATTATTATTATTATTATTATTATTATTATTATTATTATTTATTATTTATTTTGGAAAATAAAATACTATATTGACCAAAACAATGAGGTACAAACCGATCCCAAAAGGATCCAGGCAAAGATACAAGCTCTGCTAAATTAGAGTGCTACCACTAACATGATGCTTTAATAACCTATGAGTAACACATCTAATGATAGTATTTTCCAAAATAACATTTTTCTAGCTATTATCAATATGGGCATTACAAAAGCAAATACTATTGCGTTGTCTCCATACTTTATAGACAGTTTCTACCAAGGCCATTTTGAGAACTTTCCTTTTCCATCCTTTCTTCTTCACTTCCTGCATAATCCAAGTTTTTTTCCTCATGCAAAGGTTTAGCTTACCTTTTATATCCAGTCCACACCAGAACTTCTTCCCACATCCTACCTGTTATGTTGCAGTCAAACAAAAGGTGATCTAAAGATTCCTTTTGGTCACAAAAAGCGTAATTCTCAGCAGTGATTATTCCAAACCTATATAATTTGTCAATCCACAACTGCCTTCTGTTTTGAATTTGGTTCTGAGCATATACAACAGTTAGGTGAAAGGTGAAGTTGCCCTGCATATCATAAGTATCACAATGGATGTACTGGTCAGTAGAGTCAAGCACTTTGATGTCCATTTGATGCCTTTTCCACATAATCCAAATCCTCCCATTCTGGTGTTGATTGTAGTTATCTTCCCAGTTCCAATCATCACCAAATCTCTTCCTTATTCCCATAGCCTTATTCTTCTTTACTCTAATTTCTAGTAGTTTCCAGAGACACATTGAGTTTCTTAATATGTGCATTAATCTTAATGTGCTTGACTCTTTTATTCAGTCCTTTGATGTTCCAACTTATCATCCTGGTTCATCATTGTTTCCTGAACTCTCTCCATATCCTAGCACTTCAAATTCATTTCTGCATCCCAAAGGTGGTTCTTCCAACTTTCATTATCTTTTTTCCTTTTGATGCTCCCACCATTGTCCATCCTGGTTGGTCTTCTATCTTTTTGTCCACTGTCTCAGTTGTTCTTCTTCTTTATGAGAACTTGTTACCATTTTTGTTTCAGGCTCCTCTTGTATCTTTGCTACCCTCATTTGATTTTGCTTCTCTTTTTGTGGTTGTTGTTTGATCTGTTTACATTCATGTCCCATTTTCTTGCATTTGATGCAGTAAGGTGGTCTTCATTCATATTCTACTGCCTGAGTAAATTTTTTCCCAGAAGGGTCCCTTATGCTGACAGACTCATGAAGCTCCCTTGTAATGTCTACCTCAATCAAAATCCTAGCATATGAAACTCTCAATTTCTTGGTCGTGCATTCATCTGTCATGAGGGGTTTTCCTAAAGCACTTGCTATCTTTACTATACTCTTCTCTCCCAAATAGATTAGTGGTAGTTGAGGTAGAATCACCCAAATTGGTAGAACCCTACACATATCATTCTCTAGTGTAAAGTCATGTGTCCATTCTTGTAGAAACATAGGTTTGTGATAGATTGTATACGGTTCTCTCCTGAGCACAAGGTCCTTATCAATCTTGGTTTTGAACCTGATGATAAAATACCCCTCCTCATTGTAGTACAGGTCTGGTAAAGCAAAATAATTCCATATGTTCATCATAAACTTCTTAACTGCATTCCCGGACAAGTCTTTGTCAAATGTGTAATAATCAGAGCATTTTCCCAGAAAACTAGTTCAGATGCTATGTCTTGCTCCTCTATGACTAATTATATTTCGCCATTTATAATGCTAGGTGCAATATAGTCTATCTCAGTTCCATTAGATGGTAGACGGTTACCTTTTATTATTTCCACCCAGAGTTTGTCTTCTTGCTTCATCTCTTCATGCGGTCCTTCTTGTTCTTCCTCAATCTTCTATTCAACAATGGGTTCCAGTGTTGTTGGCTTATAGATTGTGAACACTAGTCGTCTTCTATTTTGGTAAAATAAAAAGTAATTATATGTTATTTTATAATAATATGGTCAACAATTGATGTCATGGAATACTTTTATTGAATTAAACAATGACATGTCATTAATAATTAATATTTTATTTTTAATTAAAATAGAATCATGGATTGAACAAGAACATCAGCAATACGAACAATAACGATAGATCCAGTAACAAAAAATTTGTTCAGAGCAGCGCTGCTTTGGGAAGGTGATGATGCTTCAGGTGGAGTAGAGGAGATCGTGATGGAATGACAGCGGGAGCTACAGAGGGAGTAACAAGAGGAGATGGTGTAGAGTTGACAGTGAAAGATGAAGGAGAGGGAGCAGACATCAAGGACGGAAGGAAAAAGATCTGAATCCTATGAATTGAAGAGGAAATAAAGATAGAAAAAGATAAAATAGATCTCAGTTTCACTACAAGAAAAGTTGTCTCCAGCCACGTGATTTAGTGAAGTGAAAATCACGTGGCAAAATATTGACAGTTATGAAGTGATTTTCACTTCACTAACTTATTTAATATTAAAATAATATGAAACAAATGTAGCACATGGCATGTCAGATTTAAAAATTAAAAAAAAAAAATTAGTGACGTGAAAATCACGTCACAACATGTAAATTAACAACAACAAAAAAAACTAAAACGAAAGATCTACTGAAGCGGGAAGGGGAAAATTTTCAAAACTTAGGTTGTGACGTGAATATCGCGTCGTAACCATTTAGGAGGGAAAAATATCTGACGTAGAAGTGACGGTTGACTGTGCTGCAGGTTGTAAAAATGACCGTTGGAACTTTTGTGACGTGAATATCACGTGGTAAAGTTGCGAAGTGATATTCACATCGCTACGAAATTAATGTGAATAATTAAATTTTAGCTGTTATAGGTTGCGACGTGAAATTCACGTCACTAAGATTTTATTTATGACATGCGTGCCAATTTCTCAGACCACACTTATTTCACATATTTTCTTTCTCTTTCTCCCTGTTCTTCTTCTTCCCCAGTTTTTTCCATTCTTTGTTTCATCTTCTCCTTTGTTCTTCTTCTTCTAAATTTTTTCTTTATATTTTTTTGAGTTGTTTCTTCATTTTGCTTGTTCAGGTAATATATATTTTCCTTTCATATAATTATTGTTGAATTTTATTTTTATTAATTTAATTTAAAATGTAATTTTATATGAGTTTAATATTTGTTTTTTTGTTGTTGTCAAATTATCATTGTTGTTGAGAAAAGAAAACAAGAAGGAGATTGAAGAAGATAACTGTCTAAAAGATTGAAGAAGTGTGGAGAAGAGGTATATTTGCTATTTAATTTTTTATTTTAGTTTGATTTATTAATTTTGGATTGTTGTTAGATGTATAATTTACTGAATGTTTATATTATTGTTACTAGCGTCCCGACGGGCACTCGCGTGCCCGTCTATCCTCTTTTTTATTGCACAGATATAAATATAAATGATATAATTTTATTTAATATTAATTTTACATGGAAGTTATGTGGGAAGTTATTAGTAGGGAGTTATATGAAAGATGATAGTAGTAGTTCAATGGAAGTTGTTGTGTAAGTTATATATTTTAAAATAAGGGTAAATTTGGTATAAAAAAAAGCTACACCAAAAACCAAGTATTGCCTTTATATATGTTATAGATTTATCTTTAAAATGTATTGTATAAAATGTTTCACGCCCACCGTGGGGCTCGAACCTACGACCACAAGGTTAAGAGCCTTCCGCTCTACCAATTGAGCTAGACAGGCTATACGAACTCGACTAAACACACTAATATTCGAAATAATAACTCTATTAAATTATTATTATTATTAATTGTATTTTTTATATTTTCAATATTCATCTTTTTACTATTACAATCTTGATGGATTGAAACAACATGTGGATATAATTTTAATAAAAAATGTGTAGAACATTTCCTTAAGTAGAAATTAGTTTTCAAAATTTTGCGTATAAAATTAAAATGTTAAAATACACGTACTAATATGAAAATCCAAAATTATGATTCTAAGTTTAAAAGATTTAGTTTCATCTAGTTTTTAAGATATAGTTTTTATGGAATTTTATCTTAAAGAAATGATTTTCCTAAAAAAAACATGAGAGATCAGAATGTTTATTTAACGTTAAAGTAGATCAATATACTAAATGGATACTCGAATAAAATCCCTTACCTTCATCGGATAGGATGATAAAAATTAAGTTATACTCAAAAGAATGTCTTTATGCAATTCATAAGAATAAAAACATGTAACTCACAAAAAATTAATCTAAAGTTGACTCCAAGGTAATTAATATCTCATCCATATAGGCTTCAATAACCTGATTATGTGACCCTTAGTTAAGCTTCCTAGCTAGGGCTGCTATAAGATCATAAATGTTGTTCACGACCACGAAAGACTTGTCAAGCCTAAAAACATTAAAATAATCTACAACCCAACTCTATTGACCTTGTCTTGACAAGTTACTTCTCCAATCATATCAAAACCTTAGAATGTTAAGCCCCAACATAATTAGACACCTAGAAGTTGTCTTTCTGACGAGACCGTTGAGTTCATTAAATGATCCTTTGAGACAGTTGATGAATTTGTAACTGAAATAATACGTAATAGTGTTGTGTCCACGAGATGGTCACCCCCTGACATCAAATCAAATAGTAGTTGGTCATGCCTTAAACAATATTTGGATCATATGATCAATTAGATCCATAAGAATAAGCCCTACAATGATAGTTTTATTTGAAGAAAGTTCTAGTATTAAATAATATTTAGATTGACCATTTCGAGAGGTATGTATGGTCACAAATAACACGATCATGGAGACCCCTAGATCCTACTACTAGAGAACATCTAACATATCTACCATGTGGTAAGAATAAGTAGTGAAATGTTATAGGGTCTTAAATCCGTAATACATCAACGTAAACGTAATACTATAAATAAATATCAACTACATAGTTTCTAAAGCTAACCTTCATACTTACAATTTAAATTGATTGAATAGTCAGGGCGCTTGAATGTTCAGCTTCACCCAACATATTTGTAAATTCAGAAAGCCGGACAAACACAAGTTCGCCAATTGATCAATCACACACACCATTATTCTAAGAAAATGGTCGATGTGGGACGAAAAAATCCATCCATAAACATCATTGTAGTTATTCCATTCAGGAGATCCTTTATTGTTGCAAACATGGGGGTAATTACTTTCTTTTCAATTATCGTTAGTTTTTTTGAATTATGAGATTAATTACTATGCACTGAGAGCGTAAAAAGTTTTACACTGTGAATTTATCACCATCATCCGTTTGCATTACTTTACAGATTATTAAAATAAAAGTGAAACTTCTTCTTACATCCAACATCTATAATTGACCGACAGTGTAGAACTTTTAACAATGTCAGTGCGAAGTAATTAATCTCTTGAATTATTAATTATTTTCTGTGGAGAAAAAATATTGTATAAAATTGAATGAGAATTCATTTTCTCATCTTCATACACATAAATACATTATTTAATTTATTAATTCATAAAAACATTTATGGTAACAAAGATGAAAATTACCATTTTCAACCAATTATTTATTTTATTACTTAATTTATCTTTAAAATGTATTGTATAAAATGTTTCACGCCCACCGTGGGGCTCGAACCCACGACCACAAAGTTAAGAGCCTTGCGCTCTACCAACTGAGCTAGACGGGCTATACGAACTCGACTAAACACACTAATATTCGAAATAATAACTCTATTAAATTATTATTATTATTATTAATTGTATTTTTTTATATTTTCAATATTCATCTTTTTACTATTACAATTTTGATGGATTGAAACGACATGCGGATATAATTTTAATAAAAAATGTGTAGAACATTTCCTTAAGTAGAAATTAGTTTTCAAAATTTTGCGTATAAAATTAAAATATTAAAATACACGTACTAATATGAAAATCCAAAATTATGACTCTAAGTTTAAAAGATTTAGTTTCATCTAGTTTTTATGATATAGTTTTTATGGAATTTTATCTTAAAGAAATGATTTTCCTAACAAAATCATGAGAGATCATAATGTATATTTAACGTTAAAGTAGATCAATATACTAAATGGATACTCGAATAAAATCCCTTACCTTCATCGGATAGGATGATAAAAATTAAGTTATACTCAAAAGAATGTCTTTATGCAATTCATAAGAATAAAAACATGTAACTCACAAAAAATTAATCTAAAGTTGACTCCAAGGTAATTAATATCTCATCCATATAGGCTTCAATAACCTGATTATGTGACCCTTAGTTAAGCTTCCTAGCTAGGGCTGCTATAAGATCATAAATGTTGTTCACGACCACGAAAGACTTGTCAAGCCTAAAAACATTAAAATAATATACAACCCAACTCTATTTACCTTGTCTTGACAAGTTACTTCTCCAATCATATCAAAACCTTAGAATGTTAAGCCCCAACATAATTAGACACCTAGAAGTTGTCTTTCTGACGAGACCGTTGAGTTCATTAAATGATCCTTTGAGACAGTTGATGAATTTGTAACTGAAATAATACGTAATAGTGTTGTGTCCACGAGATGGTCACCCCCTGACATCAAATCAAATAGTAGTTGGTCACGCCTTAAACAATATTTGGATCATATGATCAATTAGATCCATAAGAATAAGCCCTACAATGATAGTTTTAATTGAAGAAAGTTCTAGTATTAAATAATATTTAGATTGACCATTTCGAGAGGTATGTATGGTCACAAATAACACGATCATGGAGACCCCTAGATCCTACTACTAGAGAACATCTAACATATTACCATGTGGTAAGAATAAGTAGTGAAATGTTATAGGGTCTTAAATCCGTAATACATCAATGTAAACGTAATACTATAAATAAATATCAACTACATAGTTTCTAAAGCTAACCTTCATACTTACAATTTAAATTGATTGAATAGTCAGGGCGCTTGAATGTTCAGCTTCACCCAACATATTTGTAAATTCAGAAAGCCGGACAAACACAAGTTCGCCAATTGATCAATCACACACACCATTATTCTAAGAAAATGGTCGATGTGGGACGAAAAAATCCATCCATAAACATCATTGTAGTTATTCCATTCAGGAGATCCTTTATTGTTGCAAACATGGGGGTAATTACTTTCTTATCAATTATCGTTAGTTTTTTTGAATTATGAGATTAATTACTATGCACTGAGAGCGTAAAAAGTTTTACACTGTGAATTTATCACCATCATCCATTTGCATTACTTTACAGATTATTAAAATAAAAGTGAAACTTCTTCTTACATCCAACATCTATAATTGACCGACAGTGTAGAACTTTTAACAATGTCAGTGCGAAGTAATTAATCTCTTGAATTATTAATTATTTTCTGTGGAGAAAAAATATTGTATAAAATTGAATGAGAATTCATTTTCTCATCTTCATACACATAAATACATTATTTAATTTATTAATTCATGAAAACATTTATGGTAACAAAGATGAAAATTACCATTTTCAACCAATTATTTATTTTATTACTTAATTTATCTTTAAAATGTATTGTATAAAATGTTTCACGCCCACCGTGGGGCTCGAACCCACGACCACAAGGTTAAGAGCCTTGCGCTCTACCAACTGAGCTAGACGGGCTATACGAACTCGACTAAACACACTAATATTCGAAATAATAACTCTATTAAATTATTATTATTATTAATTGTATTTTTTTATATTTTCAATATTCATCTTTTTACTATTACAATTTTGATGGATTGAAACGACATGCGGATATAATTTTAATAAAAAATGTGTAGAACATTTCCTTAAGTAGAAATTAGTTTTCAAAATTTTGCGTATAAAATTAAAATGTTAAAATACACGTACTAATATGAAAATCCAAAATTATGACTCTAAGTTTAAAAGATTTAGTTTCATCTAGTTTTTATGATATAGTTTTTATGGAATTTTATCTTAAAGAAATGATTTTCCTAACAAAATCATGAGAGATCAGAATGTATATTTAACGTTAAAGTAGATCAATATACTAAATGGATACTCGAATAAAATCCCTTACCTTCATCGGATAGGATGATAAAAATTAAGTTATACTCAAAAGAATGTCTTTATGCAATTCATAAGAATAAAAACATGTAACTCACAAAAAATTAATCTAAAGTTGACTCCAAGGTAATTAATATCTCATCCATATAGGCTTCAATAACCTGATTATGTGACCCTTAGTTAAGCTTCCTAGCTAGGGCTGCTATAAGATCATAAATGTTGTTCACGACCACGAAAGACTTGTCAAGCCTAAAAACATTAAAATAATCTACAACCCAACTCTATTGACCTTGTCTTGACAAGTTACTTCTCCAATCATATCAAAACCTTAGAATGTTAAGCCCCAACATAATTAGACACCTAGAAGTTGTCTTTCTGACGAGACCGTTGAGTTCATTAAATGATCCTTTGAGACAGTTGATGAATTTGTAACTGAAATAATACGTAATAGTGTTGTGTCCACGAGATGGTCACCCCCTGACATCAAATCAAATAGTAGTTGGTCACGCCTTAAACAATATTTGGATCATATGATCAATTAGATCCATAAGAATAAGCCCTACAATGATAGTTTTATTTGAAGAAAGTTCTAGTATTAAATAATATTTAGATTGACCATTTCGAGAGGTATGTATGGTCACAAATAACACGATCATGGAGACCCCTAGATCCTACTACTAGAGAACATCTAACATATCTACCATGTGGTAAGAATAAGTAGTGAAATGTTATAGGGTCTTAAATCCGTAATACATCAATGTAAACGTAATACTATAAATAAATATCAACTACATAGTTTCTAAAGCTAACCTTCATACTTACAATTTAAATTGATTGAATAGTCAGGGCGCTTGAATGTTCAGCTTCACCCAACATATTTGTAAATTCAGAAAGCCGGACAAACACAAGTTCGCCAATTGATCAATCACACACACCATTATTCTAAGAAAATGGTCGATGTGGGACGAAAAAATCCATCCATAAACATCATTGTAGTTATTCCATTCAGGAGATCCTTTATTGTTGCAAACATGGGGGTAATTACTTTCTTATCAATTATCGTTAGTTTTTTTGAATTATGAGATTAATTACTATGCACTGAGAGCGTAAAAAGTTTTACACTGTGAATTTATCACCATCATCCGTTTGCATTACTTTACAGATTATTAAAATAAAAGTGAAACTTCTTCTTACATCCAACATCTATAATTGACCGACAGTGTAGAACTTTTAACAATGTCAGTGCGAAGTAATTAATCTCTTGAATTATTAATTATTTTCTGTGGAGAAAAAATATTGTATAAAATTGAATGAGAATTCATTTTCTCATCTTCATACACATAAATACATTATTTAATATATTAATTCATGAAAACATTTATGGTAACAAAGATGAAAATTACCATTTTCAACCAATTATTTATTTTATTACTTAATTTATCTTTAAAATGTATTGTATAAAATGTTTCACGCCCACCGTGGGGCTCGAACCCACGACCACAAGGTTAAGAGCCTTGCGCTCTACCAACTGAGCTAGACGGGCTATACGAACTCGACTAAACACACTAATATTCGAAATAATAACTCTATTAAATTATTATTATTATTAATTGTATTTTTTTATATTTTCAATATTCATCTTTTTACTATTACAATTTTGATGGATTGAAACGACATGCGGATATAATTTTAATAAAAAATGTGTAGAACATTTCCTTAAGTAGAAATTAGTTTTCAAAATTTTGCGTATAAAATTAAAATGTTAAAATACACGTACTAATATGAAAATCCAAAATTATGACTCTAAGTTTAAAAGATTTAGTTTCATCTAGTTTTTATGATATAGTTTTTATGGAATTTTATCTTAAAGAAATGATTTTCCTAACAAAATCATGAGAGATCAGAATGTATATTTAACGTTAAAGTAGATCAATATACTAAATGGATACTCGAATAAAATCCCTTACCTTCATCGGATAGGATGATAAAAATTAAGTTATACTCAAAAGAATGTCTTTATGCAATTCATAAGAATAAAAACATGTAACTCACAAAAAATTAATCTAAAGTTGACTCCAAGGTAATTAATATCTCATCCATATAGGCTTCAATAACCTGATTATGTGACCCTTAGTTAAGCTTCCTAGCTAGGGCTGCTATAAGATCATAAATGTTGTTCACGACCACGAAAGACTTGTCAAGCCTAAAAACATTAAAATAATCTACAACCCAACTCTATTGACCTTGTCTTGACAAGTTACTTCTCCAATCATATCAAAACCTTAGAATGTTAAGCCCCAACATAATTAGACACCTAGAAGTTGTCTTTCTGACGAGACCGTTGAGTTCATTAAATGATCCTTTGAGACAGTTGATGAATTTGTAACTGAAATAATACGTAATAGTGTTGTGTCCACGAGATGGTCACCCCCTGACATCAAATCAAATAGTAGTTGGTCACGCCTTAAACAATATTTGGATCATATAATCAATTAGATCCATAAGAATAAGCCCTACAATGATAGTTTTATTTGAAGAAAGTTCTAGTATTAAATAATATTTAGATTGACCATTTCGAGAGGTATGTATGGTCACAAATAACACGATCATGGAGACCCCTAGATCCTACTACTAGAGAACATCTAACATATCTACCATGTGGTAAGAATAAGTAGTGAAATGTTATAGGGTCTTAAATCCGTAATACATCAATGTAAACGTAATACTATAAATAAATATCAACTACATAGTTTCTAAAGCTAACCTTCATACTTACAATTTAAATTGATTGAATAGTCAGGGCGCTTGAATGTTCAGCTTCACCCAACATATTTGTAAATTCAGAAAGCCGGACAAACACAAGTTCGCCAATTGATCAATCACACACACCATTATTCTAAGAAAATGGTCGATGTGGGACGAAAAAATCCATCCATAAACATCATTGTAGTTATTCCATTCAGGAGATCCTTTATTGTTGCAAACATGGGGGTAATTACTTTCTTATCAATTATCGTTAGTTTTTTTGAATTATGAGATTAATTACTATGCACTGAGAGCGTAAAAAGTTTTACACTGTGAATTTATCACCATCATCCGTTTGCATTACTTTACAGATTATTAAAATAAAAGTGAAACTTCTTCTTACATCCAACATCTATAATTGACCGACAGTGTAGAACTTTTAACAATGTCAGTGCGAAGTAATTAATCTCTTGAATTATTAATTATTTTCTGTGGAGAAAAAATATTGTATAAAATTGAATGAGAATTCATTTTCTCATCTTCATACACATAAATACATTATTTAATTTATTAATTCATGAAAACATTTATGGTAACAAAGATGAAAATTACCATTTTCAACCAATTATTTATTTTATTACTTAATTTATCTTTAAAATGTATTGTATAAAATGTTTCACGCCCACCGTGGGGCTCGAACCCACGACCACAAGGTTAAGAGCCTTGCGCTCTACCAACTGAGCTAGACGGGCTATACGAACTCGACTAAACACACTAATATTCGAAATAATAACTCTATTAAATTATTATTATTATTAATTGTATTTTTTTATATTTTCAATATTCATCTTTTTACTATTACAATTTTGATGGATTGAAACGACATGCGGATATAATTTTAATAAAAAATGTGTAGAACATTTCCTTAAGTAGAAATTAGTTTTCAAAATTTTGCGTATAAAATTAAAATGTTAAAATACACGTACTAATATGAAAATCCAAAATTATGACTCTAAGTTTAAAAGATTTAGTTTCATCTAGTTTTTATGATATAGTTTTTATGGAATTTTATCTTAAAGAAATGATTTTCCTAACAAAATCATGAGAGTTCAGAATGTATATTTAACGTTAAAGTAGATCAATATACTAAATGGATACTCGAATAAAATCCCTTACCTTCATCGGATAGGATGATAAAAATTAAGTTATACTCAAAAGAATGTCTTTATGCAATTCATAAGAATAAAAACATGTAACTCACAAAAAATTAATCTAAAGTTGACTCCAAGGTAATTAATATCTCATCCATATAGGCTTCAATAACCTGATTATGTGACCCTTAGTTAAGCTTCCTAGCTAGGGCTGCTATAAGATCATAAATGTTGTTCACGACCACGAAAGACTTGTCAAGCCTAAAAACATTAAAATAATCTACAACCCAACTCTATTGACCTTGTCTTGACAAGTTACTTCTCCAATCATATCAAAACCTTAGAATGTTAAGCCCCAACATAATTAGACACCTAGAAGTTGTCTTTCTGACGAGACCGTTGAGTTCATTAAATGATCCTTTGAGACAGTTGATGAATTTGTAACTGAAATAATACGTAATAGTGTTGTGTCCACGAGATGGTCACCCCCTGACATCAAATCAAATAGTAGTTGGTCACGCCTTAAACAATATTTGGATCATATGATCAATTAGATCCATAAGAATAAGCCCTACAATGATAGTTTTAATTGAAGAAAGTTCTAGTATTAAATAATATTTAGATTGACCATTTCGAGAGGTATGTATGGTCACAAATAACACGATCATGGAGACCCCTAGATCCTACTACTAGAGAACATCTAACATATCTACCATGTGGTAAGAATAAGTAGTGAAATGTTATAGGGTCTTAAATCCGTAATACATCAATGTAAACGTAATACTATAAATAAATATCAACTACATAGTTTCTAAAGCTAACCTTCATACTTACAATTTAAATTGATTGAATAGTCAGGGCGCTTGAATGTTCAGCTTCACCCAACATATTTGTAAATTCAGAAAGCCGGACAAACACAAGTTCGCCAATTGATCAATCACACACACCATTATTCTAAGAAAATGGTCGATGTGGGACGAAAAAATCCATCCATAAACATCATTGTAGTTATTCCATTCAGGAGATCCTTTATTGTTGCAAACATGGGGGTAATTACTTTCTTATCAATTATCGTTAGTTTTTTTGAATTATGAGATTAATTACTATGCACTGAGAGCGTAAAAAGTTTTACACTGTGAATTTATCACCATCATCCGTTTGCATTACTTTACAGATTATTAAAATAAAAGTGAAACTTCTTCTTACATCCAACATCTATAATTGACCGACAGTGTAGAACTTTTAACAATGTCAGTGCGAAGTAATTAATCTCTTGAATTATTAATTATTTTCTGTGGAGAAAAAATATTGTATAAAATTGAATGAGAATTCATTTTCTCATCTTCATACACATAAATACATTATTTAATTTATTAATTCATGAAAACATTTATGGTAACAAAGATGAAAATTACCATTTTCAACCAATTATTTATTTTATTACTTAATTTATCTTTAAAATGTATTGTATAAAATGTTTCACGCCCACCGTGGGGCTCGAACCCACGACCACAAGGTTAAGAGCCTTGCGCTCTACCAACTGAGCTAGACGGGCTATACGAACTCGACTAAACACACTAATATTCGAAATAATAACTCTATTAAATTATTATTATTATTAATTGTATTTTTTTATATTTTCAATATTCATCTTTTTACTATTACAATTTTGATGGATTGAAACGACATGCGGATATAATTTTAATAAAAAATGTGTAGAACATTTCCTTAAGTAGAAATTAGTTTTCAAAATTTTGCGTATAAAATTAAAATGTTAAAATACACGTACTAATATGAAAATCCAAAATTATGACTCTAAGTTTAAAAGATTTAGTTTCATCTAGTTTTTATGATATAGTTTTTATGGAATTTTATCTTAAAGAAATGATTTTCCTAACAAAATCATGAGAGATCAGAATGTATATTTAACGTTAAAGTAGATCAATATACTAAATGGATACTCGAATAAAATCCCTTACCTTCATCGGATAGGATGATAAAAATTAAGTTATACTCAAAAGAATGTCTTTATGCAATTCATAAGAATAAAAACATGTAACTCACAAAAAATTAATCTAAAGTTGACTCCAAGGTAATTAATATCTCATCCATATAGGCTTCAATAACCTGATTATGTGACCCTTAGTTAAGCTTCCTAGCTAGGGCTGCTATAAGATCATAAATGTTGTTCACGACCACGAAAGACTTGTCAAGCCTAAAAACATTAAAATAATCTACAACCCAACTCTATTGACCTTGTCTTGACAAGTTACTTCTCCAATCATATCAAAACCTTAGAATGTTAAGCCCCAACATAATTAGACACCTAGAAGTTGTCTTTCTGACGAGACCGTTGAGTTCATTAAATGATCCTTTGAGACAGTTGATGAATTTGTAACTGAAATAATACGTAATAGTGTTGTGTCCACGAGATGGTCACCCCCTGACATCAAATCAAATAGTAGTTGGTCACGCCTTAAACAATATTTGGATCATATGATCAATTAGATCCATAAGAATAAGCCCTACAATGATAGTTTTATTTGAAGAAAGTTCTAGTATTAAATAATATTTAGATTGACCATTTCGAGAGGTATGTATGGTCACAAATAACACGATCATGGAGACCCCTAGATCCTACTACTAGAGAACATCTAACATATCTACCATGTGGTAAGAATAAGTAGTGAAATGTTATAGGGTCTTAAATCCGTAATACATCAATGTAAACGTAATACTATAAATAAATATCAACTACATAGTTTCTAAAGCTAACCTTCATACTTACAATTTAAATTGATTGAATAGTCAGGGCGCTTGAATGTTCAGCTTCACCCAACATATTTGTAAATTCAGAAAGCCGGACAAACACAAGTTCGCCAATTGATCAATCACACACACCATTATTCTAAGAAAATGGTCGATGTGGGACGAAAAAATCCATCCATAAACATCATTGTAGTTATTCCATTCAGGAGATCCTTTATTGTTGCAAACATGGGGGTAATTACTTTCTTATCAATTATCGTTAGTTTTTTTGAATTATGAGATTAATTACTATGCACTGAGAGCGTAAAAAGTTTTACACTGTGAATTTATCACCATCATCCGTTTGCATTACTTTACAGATTATTAAAATAAAAGTGAAACTTCTTCTTACATCCAACATCTATAATTGACCGACAGTGTAGAACTTTTAACAATGTCAGTGCGAAGTAATTAATCTCTTGAATTATTAATTATTTTCCGTGGAGAAAAAATATTGTATAAAATTGAATGAGAATTCATTTTCTCATCTTCATACACATAAATACATTATTTAATTTATTAATTCATGAAAACATTTATGGTAACAAAGATGAAAATTACCATTTTCAACCAATTATTTATTTTATTACTTAATTTATCTTTAAAATGTATTGTATAAAATGTTTCACGCCCACCGTGGGGCTCGAACCCACGACCACAAGGTTAAGAGCCTTGCGCTCTACCAACTGAGCTAGACGGGCTATACGAACTCGACTAAACACACTAATATTCGAAATAATAACTCTATTAAATTATTATTATTATTAATTGTATTTTTTTATATTTTCAATATTCATCTTTTTACTATTACAATTTTGATGGATTGAAACGACATGCGGATATAATTTTAATAAAAAATGTGTAGAACATTTCCTTAAGTAGAAATTAGTTTTCAAAATTTTGCGTATAAAATTAAAATGTTAAAATACACGTACTAATATGAAAATCCAAAATTATGACTCTAAGTTTAAAAGATTTAGTTTCATCTAGTTTTTATGATATAGTTTTTATGGAATTTTATCTTAAAGAAATGATTTTCCTAACAAAATCATGAGAGTTCATAATGTATATTTAACGTTAAAGTAGATCAATATACTAAATGGATACTCGAATAAAATCCCTTACCTTCATCGGATAGGATGATAAAAATTAAGTTATACTCAAAAGAATGTCTTTATGCAATTCATAAGAATAAAAACATGTAACTCACAAAAAATTAATCTAAAGTTGACTCCAAGGTAATTAATATCTCATCCATATAGGCTTCAATAACCTGATTATGTGACCCTTAGTTAAGCTTCCTAGCTAGGGCTGCTATAAGATCATAAATGTTGTTCACGACCACGAAAGACTTGTCAAGCCTAAAAACATTAAAATAATCTACAACCCAACTCTATTGACCTTGTCTTGACAAGTTACTTCTCCAATCATATCAAAACCTTAGAATGTTAAGCCCCAACATAATTAGACACCTAGAAGTTGTCTTTCTGACGAGACCGTTGAGTTCATTAAATGATCCTTTGAGACAGTTGATGAATTTGTAACTGAAATAATACGTAATAGTGTTGTGTCCACGAGATGGTCACCCCCTGACATCAAATCAAATAGTAGTTGGTCACGCCTTAAACAATATTTGGATCATATGATCAATTAGATCCATAAGAATAAGCCCTACAATGATAGTTTTAATTGAAGAAAGTTCTAGTATTAAATAATATTTAGATTGACCATTTCGAGAGGTATGTATGGTCACAAATAACACGATCATGGAGACCCCTAGATCCTACTACTAGAGAACATCTAACATATCTACCATGTGGTAAGAATAAGTAGTGAAATGTTATAGGGTCTTAAATCCGTAATACATCAATGTAAACGTAATACTATAAATAAATATCAACTACATAGTTTCTAAAGCTAACCTTCATACTTACAATTTAAATTGATTGAATAGTCAGGGCGCTTGAATGTTCAGCTTCACCCAACATATTTGTAAATTCAGAAAGCCGGACAAACACAAGTTCGCCAATTGATCAATCACACACACCATTATTCTAAGAAAATGGTCGATGTGGGACGAAAAAATCCATCCATAAACATCATTGTAGTTATTCCATTCAGGAGATCCTTTATTGTTGCAAACATGGGGGTAATTACTTTCTTATCAATTATCGTTAGTTTTTTTGAATTATGAGATTAATTACTATGCACTGAGAGCGTAAAAAGTTTTACACTGTGAATTTATCACCATCATCCGTTTGCATTACTTTACAGATTATTAAAATAAAAGTGAAACTTCTTCTTACATCCAACATCTATAATTGACCGACAGTGTAGAACTTTTAACAATGTCAGTGCGAAGTAATTAATCTCTTGAATTATTAATTATTTTCTGTGGAGAAAAAATATTGTATAAAATTGAATGAGAATTCATTTTCTCATCTTCATACACATAAATACATTATTTAATTTATTAATTCATGAAAACATTTATGGTAACAAAGATGAAAATTACCATTTTCAACCAATTATTTATTTTATTACTTAATTTATCTTTAAAATGTATTGTATAAAATGTTTCACGCCCACCGTGGGGCTCGAACCCACGACCACAAGGTTAAGAGCCTTGCGCTCTACCAACTGAGCTAGACGGGCTATACGAACTCGACTAAACACACTAATATTCGAAATAATAACTCTATTAAATTATTATTATTATTAATTGTATTTTTTTATATTTTCAATATTCATCTTTTTACTATTACAATTTTGATGGATTGAAACAACATGCGGATATAATTTTAATAAAAAATGTGTAGAACATTTCCTTAAGTAGAAATTAGTTTTCAAAATTTTGCGTATAAAATTAAAATGTTAAAATACACGTACTAATATGAAAATCCAAAATTATGACTCTAAGTTTAAAAGATTTAGTTTCATCTAGTTTTTATGATATAGTTTTTATGGAATTTTATCTTAAAGAAATGATTTTCCTAACAAAATCATGAGAGATCAGAATGTATATTTAACGTTAAAGTAGATCAATATACTAAATGGATACTCGAATAAAATCCCTTACCTTCATCGGATAGGATGATAAAAATTAAGTTACACTCAAAAGAATGTCTTTATGCAATTCATAAGAATAAAAACATGTAACTCACAAAAAATTAATCTAAAGTTGACTCCAAGGTAATTAATATCTCATCCATATAGGCTTCAATAACCTGATTATGTGACCCTTAGTTAAGCTTCCTAGCTAGGGCTGCTATAAGATCATAAATGTTGTTCACGACCACGAAAGACTTGTCAAGCCTAAAAACATTAAAATAATCTACAACCCAACTCTATTGACCTTGTCTTGACAAGTTACTTCTCCAATCATATCAAAACCTTAGAATGTTAAGCCCCAACATAATTAGACACCTAGAAGTTGTCTTTCTGACGAGACCGTTGAGTTCATTAAATGATCCTTTGAGACAGTTGATGAATTTGTAACTGAAATAATACGTAAGAGTGTTGTGTCCACGAGATGGTCACCCCCTGACATCAAATCAAATAGTAGTTGGTCACGCCTTAAACAATATTTGGATCATATGATCAATTAGATCCATAAGAATAAGCCCTACAATGATAGTTTTAATTGAAGAAAGTTCTAGTATTAAATAATATTTAGATTGACCATTTCGAGAGGTATGTATGGTCACAAATAACACGATCATGGAGACCCCTAGATCCTACTACTAGAGAACATCTAACATATCTACCATGTGGTAAGAATAAGTAGTGAAATGTTATAGGGTCTTAAATCCGTAATACATCAATGTAAACGTAATACTATAAATAAATATCAACTACATAGTTTCTAAAGCTAACCTTCATACTTACAATTTAAATTGATTGAATAGTCAGGGCGCTTGAATGTTCAGCTTCACCCAACATATTTGTAAATTCAGAAAGCCGGACAAACACAAGTTCGCCAATTGATCAATCACACACACCATTATTCTAAGAAAATGGTCGATGTGGGACGAAAAAATCCATCCATAAACATCATTGTAGTTATTCCATTCAGGAGATCCTTTATTGTTGCAAACATGGGGGTAATTACTTTCTTATCAATTATCGTTAGTTTTTTTGAATTATGAGATTAATTACTATGCACTGAGAGCGTAAAAAGTTTTACACTGTGAATTTATCACCATCATCCGTTTGCATTACTTTACAGATTATTAAAATAAAAGTGAAACTTCTTCTTACATCCAACATCTATAATTGACCGACAGTGTAGAACTTTTAACAATATCAGTGCGAAGTAATTAATCTCTTGAATTATTAATTATTTTCTGTGGAGAAAAAATATTGTATAAAATTGAATGAGAATTCATTTTCTCATCTTCATACACATAAATACATTATTTAATTTATTAATTCATGAAAACATTTATGGAGACAAAGATGAAAATTACCATTTTCAACCAATTATTTATTTTATTACTTAATTTATCTTTAAAATGTATTGTATAAAATGTTTCACGCCCACCGTGGGGCTCGAACCCACGACCACAAGGTTAAGAGCCTTGCGCTCTACCAACTGAGCTAGACGGGCTATACGAACTCGACTAAACACACTAATATTCGAAATAATAACTCTATTAAATTATTATTATTATTAATTGTATTTTTTTATATTTTCAATATTCATCTTTTTACTATTACAATTTTGATGGATTGAAACAACATGCGGATATAATTTTAATAAAAAATGTGTAGAACATTTCCTTAAGTAGAAATTAGTTTTCAAAATTTTGCGTATAAAATTAAAATGTTAAAATACACGTACTAATATGAAAATCCGAAATTATGACTCTAAGTTTAAAAGATTTAGTTTCATCTAGTTTTTATGATATAGTTTTTATGGAATTTTATCTTAAAGAAATGATTTTCCTAACAAAATCATGAGAGATCAGAATGTATATTTAACATTAAAGTAGATCAATATACTAAATGGATACTCGAATAAAATCCCTTACCTTCATCGGATAGGATGATAAAAATTAAGTTATACTCAAAAGAATGTCTTTATGCAATTCATAAGAATAAAAACATGTAACTCACAAAAAATTAATCTAAAGTTGACTCCAAGGTAATTAATATCTCATCCATATAGGCTTCAATAACCTGATTATGTGACCCTTAGTTAAGCTTCCTAGCTAGGGCTGCTATAAGATCATAAATGTTGTTCACGACCACGAAAGACTTGTCAAGCCTAAAAACATTAAAATAATCTACAACCCAACTCTATTGACCTTGTCTTGACAAGTTACTTCTCCAATCATATCAAAACCTTAGAATGTTAAGCCCCAACATAATTAGACAACTAGAAGTTGTCTTTCTGACGAGACCGTTGAGTTCATTAAATGATCCTTTGAGACAGTTGATGAATTTGTAACTGAAATAATACGTAATAGTGTTGTGTCCACGAGATGGTCACCCCCTGACATCAAATCAAATAGTAGTTGGTCACGCCTTAAACAATATTTGGATCATATGATCAATTAGATCCATAAGAATAAGCCCTACAATGATAGTTTTAATTGAAGAAAGTTCTAGTATTAAATAATATTTAGATTGACCATTTCGAGAGGTATGTATGGTCACAAATAACACGATCATGGAGACCCCTAGATCCTACTACTAGAGAACATCTAACATATCTACCATGTGGTAAGAATAAGTAGTGAAATGTTATAGGGTCTTAAATCCGTAATACATCAATGTAAACGTAATACTATAAATAAATATCAACTACATAGTTTCTAAAGCTAACCTTCATACTTACAATTTAAATTGATTGAATAGTCAGGGCGCTTGAATGTTCAGCTTCACCCAACATATTTGTAAATTCAGAAAGCCGGACAAACACAAGTTCGCCAATTGATCAATCACACACACCATTATTCTAAGAAAATGGTCGATGTGGGACGAAAAAATCCATCCATAAACATCATTGTAGTTATTCCATTCAGGAGATCCTTTATTGTTGCAAACATGGGGGTAATTACTTTCTTATCAATTATCGTTAGTTTTTTTGAATTATGAGATTAATTACTATGCACTGAGAGCGTAAAAAGTTTTACACTTTGAATTTATCACCATCATCCATTTGCATTACTTTACAGATTATTAAAATAAAAGTGAAACTTCTTCTTACATCCAACATCTATAATTGACCGACAGTGTAGAACTTTTAACAATGTCAGTGCGAAGTAATTAATCTCTTGAATTATTAATTATTTTCTGTGGAGAAAAAATATTGTATAAAATTGAATGAGAATTCATTTTCTCATCTTCATACACATAAATACATTATTTAATTTATTAATTCATGAAAACATTTATGGTAACAAAGATGAAAATTACCATTTTCAACCAATTATTTATTTTATTACTTAATTTATCTTTAAAATGCATTGTATAAAATGTTTCACGCCCACCGTGGGGCTCGAACCCACGACCACAAGGTTAAGAGCCTTGCGCTCTACCAACTGAGCTAGACGGGCTATACGAACTCGACTAAACACACTAATATTCGAAATAATAACTCTATTAAATTATTATTATTATTAATTGTATTTTTTTATATTTTCAATATTCATCTTTTTACTATTACAATTTTGATGGATTGAAACAACATGCGGATATAATTTTAATAAAAAATGTGTAGAACATTTCCTTAAGTAGAAATTAGTTTTCAAAATTTTGCGTATAAAATTAAAATGTTAAAATACACGTACTAATATGAAAATCCAAAATTATGACTCTAAGTTTAAAAGATTTAGTTTCATCTAGTTTTTATGATATAGTTTTTATGGAATTTTATCTTAAAGAAATGATTTTCCTAACAAAATCATGAGAGATCAGAATGTATATTTAACGTTAAAGTAGATCAATATACTAAATGGATACTCGAATAAAATCCCTTACCTTCATCGGATAGGATGATAAAAATTAAGTTATACTCAAAAGAATGCCTTTATGCAATTCATAAGAATAAAAACATGTAACTCACAAAAAATTAATCTAAAGTTGACTCCAAGGTAATTAATATCTCATTCATATAGGCTTCAATAACCTGATTATGTGACCCTTAGTTAAGCTTCCTAGCTAGGGCTGCTATAAGATCATAAATGTTGTTCACGACCACGAAAGACTTGTCAAGCCTAAAAACATTAAAATAATCTACAACCCAACTCTATTGACCTTGTCTTGACAAGTTACTTCTCCAATCATATCAAAACCTTAGAATGTTAAGCCCCAACATAATTAGACACCTAGAAGTTGTCTTTCTGACGAGACCGTTGAGTTCATTAAATGATCCTTTGAGACAGTTGATGAATTTGTAACTGAAATAATACGTAATAGTGTTGTGTCCACGAGATGGTCACCCCCTGACATCAAATCAAATAGTAGTTGGTCACGCCTTAAACAATATTTGGATCATATGATCAATTAGATCCATAAGAATAAGCCCTACAATGATAGTTTTAATTGAAGAAAGTTCTAGTATTAAATAATATTTAGATTGACCATTTCGAGAGGTATGTATGGTCACAAATAACACGATCATGGAGACCCCTAGATCCTACTACTAGAGAACATCTAACATATCTACCATGTGGTAAGAATAAGTAGTGAAATGTTATAGGGTCTTAAATCCGTAATACATCAATGTAAACGTAATACTATAAATAAATATCAACTACATAGTTTCTAAAGCTAACCTTCATACTTACAATTTAAATTGATTGAATAGTCAGGGCGCTTGAATGTTCAGCTTCACCCAACATATTTGTAAATTCAGAAAGCCGGACAAACACAAGTTCGCCAATTGATCAATCACACACACCATTATTCTAAGAAAATGGTCGATGTGGGACGAAAAAATCCATCCATAAACATCATTGTAGTTATTCCATTCAGGAGATCCTTTATTGTTGCAAACATGGGGGTAATTACTTTCTTATCAATTATCGTTAGTTTTTTTGAATTATGAGATTAATTACTATGCACTGAGAGCGTAAAAAGTTTTACACTGTGAATTTATCACCATCATCCGTTTGCATTACTTTACAGATTATTAAAATAAAAGTGAAACTTCTTCTTACATCCAACATCTATAATTGACCGACAGTGTAGAACTTTTAACAATGTCAGTGCGAAGTAATTAATCTCTTGAATTATTAATTATTTTCTGTGGAGAAAAAATATTGTATAAAATTGAATGAGAATTCAGTTTCTCATCTTCATACACATAAATACATTATTTAATTTATTAATTCATGAAAACATTTATGGTGACAAAGATGAAAATTACCATTTTCAACCAATTATTTATTTTATTACTTAATTTATCTTTAAAATGTATTGTATAAAATGTTTCACGCCCACCGTGGGGCTCGAACCCACGACCACAAGGTTAAGAGCCTTGCGCTCTACCAACTGAGCTAGACAGGCTATACGAACTCGACTAAACACACTAATATTCGAAATAATAACTCTATTAAATTATTATTATTATTAATTGTATTTTTTTATATTTTCAATATTCATCTTTTTACTATTACAATTTTGATGGATTGAAACAACATGCGGATATAATTTTAATAAAAAATGTGTAGAACATTTCCTTAAGTAGAAATTAGTTTTCAAAATTTTGCGTATAAAATTAAAATGTTAAAATACACGTACTAATATGAAAATCCAAAATTATGACTCTAAGTTTAAAAGATTTAGTTTCATCTAGTTTTTATGATATAGTTTTTATGGAATTTTATCTTAAAGAAATGATTTTCCTAACAAAATCATGAGAGATCAGAATGTATATTTAACGTTAAAGTAGATCAATATACTAAATGGATACTCGAATAAAATCCCTTACCTTCATCGGATAGGATGATAAAAATTAAGTTATACTCAAAAGAATGTCTTTATGCAATTCATAAGAATAAAAACATGTAACTCACAAAAAATTAATCTAAAGTTGACTCCAAGGTAATTAATATCTCATTCATATAGGCTTCAATAACCTGATTATGTGACCCTTAGTTAAGCTTCCTAGCTAGGGCTGCTATAAGATCATAAATGTTGTTCACGACCACGAAAGACTTGTCAAGCCTAAAAACATTAAAATAATCTACAACCCAACTCTATTGACCTTGTCTTGACAAGTTACTTCTCCAATCATATCAAAACCTTAGAATGTTAAGCCCCAACATAATTAGACACCTAGAAGTTGTCTTTCTGACGAGACCGTTGAGTTCATTAAATGATCCTTTGAGACAGTTGATGAATTTGTAACTGAAATAATACGTAATAGTGTTGTGTCCACGAGATGGTCACCCCCTGACATCAAATCAAATAGTAGTTGGTCACGCCTTAAACAATATTTGGATCATATGATCAATTAGATCCATAAGAATAAGCCCTACAATGATAGTTTTAATTGAAGAAAGTTCTAGTATTAAATAATATTTAGATTGACCATTTCGAGAGGTATGTATGGTCACAAATAACACGATCATGGAGACCCCTAGATCCTACTACTAGAGAACATCTAACATATCTACCATGTGGTAAGAATAAGTAGTGAAATGTTATAGGGTCTTAAATCCGTAATACATCAATGTAAACGTAATACTATAAATAAATATCAACTACATAGTTTCTAAAGCTAACCTTCATACTTACAATTTAAATTGATTGAATAGTCAGGGCGCTTGAATGTTCAGCTTCACCCAACATATTTGTAAATTCAGAAAGCCGGACAAACACAAGTTCGCCAATTGATCAATCACACACACCATTATTCTAAGAAAATGGTCGATGTGGGACGAAAAAATCCATCCATAAACATCATTGTAGTTATTCCATTCAGGAGATCCTTTATTGTTGCAAACATGGGGGTAATTACTTTCTTATCAATTATCGTTAGTTTTTTTGAATTATGAGATTAATTACTATGCACTGAGAGCGTAAAAAGTTTTACACTGTGAATTTATCACCATCATCCGTTTGCATTACTTTACAGATTATTAAAATAAAAGTGAAACTTCTTCTTACATCCAACATCTATAATTGACCGACAGTGTAGAATTTTTAACAATGTCAGTGCGAAGTAATTAATCTCTTGAATTATTAATTATTTTCTGTGGAGAAAAAATATTGTATAAAATTGAATGAGAATTCAGTTTCTCATCTTCATACACATAAATACATTATTTAATTTATTAATTCATGAAAACATTTATGGTGACAAAGATGAAAATTACCATTTTCAACCAATTATTTATTTTATTACTTAATTTATCTTTAAAATGTATTGTATAAAATGTTTCACGCCCACCGTGGGGCTCGAACCCACGACCACAAGGTTAAGAGCCTTGCGCTCTACCAACTGAGCTAGACAGGCTATACGAACTCGACTAAACACACTAATATTCGAAATAATAACTCTATTAAATTATTATTATTATTAATTGTATTTTTTTATATTTTCAATATTCATCTTTTTACTATTACAATTTTGATGGATTGAAACAACATGCGGATATAATTTTAATAAAAAATGTGTAGAACATTTCCTTAAGTAGAAATTAGTTTTCAAAATTTTGCGTATAAAATTAAAATGTTAAAATACACGTACTAATATGAAAATCCAAAATTATGACTCTAAGTTTAAAAGATTTAGTTTCATCTAGTTTTTATGATATAGTTTTTATGGAATTTTATCTTAAAGAAATGATTTTCCTAACAAAATCATGAGAGATCAGAATGTATATTTAACGTTAAAGTAGATCAATATACTAAATGGATACTCGAATAAAATCCCTTACCTTCATCGGATAGGATGATAAAAATTAAGTTATACTCAAAAGAATGTCTTTATGCAATTCATAAGAATAAAAACATGTAACTCACAAAAAATTAATCTAAAGTTGACTCCAAGGTAATTAATATCTCATTCATATAGGCTTCAATAACCTGATTATGTGACCCTTAGTTAAGCTTCCTAGCTAGGGCTGCTATAAGATCATAAATGTTGTTCACGACCACGAAAGACTTGTCAAGCCTAAAAACATTAAAATAATCTACAACCCAACTCTATTGACCTTGTCTTGACAAGTTACTTCTCCAATCATATCAAAACCTTAGAATGTTAAGCCCCAACATAATTAGACACCTAGAAGTTGTCTTTCTGACGAGACCGTTGAGTTCATTAAATGATCCTTTGAGACAGTTGATGAATTTGTAACTGAAATAATACGTAATAGTGTTGTGTCCACGAGATGGTCACCCCCTGACATCAAATCAAATAGTAGTTGGTCACGCCTTAAACAATATTTGGATCATATGATCAATTAGATCCATAAGAATAAGCCCTACAATGATAGTTTTAATTGAAGAAAGTTCTAGTATTAAATAATATTTAGATTGACCATTTCGAGAGGTATGTATGGTCACAAATAACACGATCATGGAGACCCCTAGATCCTACTACTAGAGAACATCTAACATATCTACCATGTGGTAAGAATAAGTAGTGAAATGTTATAGGGTCTTAAATCCGTAATACATCAATGTAAACGTAATACTATAAATAAATATCAACTACATAGTTTCTAAAGCTAACCTTCATACTTACAATTTAAATTGATTGAATAGTCAGGGCGCTTGAATGTTCAGCTTCACCCAACATATTTGTAAATTCAGAAAGCCGGACAAACACAAGTTCGCCAATTGATCAATCACACACACCATTATTCTAAGAAAATGGTCGATGTGGGACGAAAAAATCCATCCATAAACATCATTGTAGTTATTCCATTCAGGAGATCCTTTATTGTTGCAAACATGGGGGTAATTACTTTCTTATCAATTATCGTTAGTTTTTTTGAATTATGAGATTAATTACTATGCACTGAGAGCGTAAAAAGTTTTACACTGTGAATTTATCACCATCATCCGTTTGCATTACTTTACAGATTATTAAAATAAAAGTGAAACTTCTTCTTACATCCAACATCTATAATTGACCGACAGTGTAGAATTTTTAACAATGTCAGTGCGAAGTAATTAATCTCTTGAATTATTAATTATTTTCTGTGGAGAAAAAATATTGTATAAAATTGAATGAGAATTCAGTTTCTCATCTTCATACACATAAATACATTATTTAATTTATTAATTCATGAAAACATTTATGGTGACAAAGATGAAAATTACCATTTTCAACCAATTATTTATTTTATTACTTAATTTATCTTTAAAATGTATTGTATAAAATGTTTCACGCCCACCGTGGGGCTCGAACCCACGACCACAAGGTTAAGAGCCTTGCGCTCTACCAACTGAGCTAGACAGGCTATACGAACTCGACTAAACACACTAATATTCGAAATAATAACTCTATTAAATTATTATTATTATTAATTGTATTTTTTTATATTTTCAATATTCATCTTTTTACTATTACAATTTTGATGGATTGAAACAACATGCGGATATAATTTTAATAAAAAATGTGTAGAACATTTCCTTAAGTAGAAATTAGTTTTCAAAATTTTGCGTATAAAATTAAAATGTTAAAATACACGTACTAATATGAAAATCCAAAATTATGACTCTAAGTTTAAAAGATTTAGTTTCATCTAGTTTTTATGATATAGTTTTTATGGAATTTTATCTTAAAGAAATGATTTTCCTAACAAAATCATGAGAGATCAGAATGTATATTTAACGTTAAAGTAGATCAATATACTAAATGGATACTCGAATAAAATCCCTTACCTTCATCGGATAGGATGATAAAAATTAAGTTATACTCAAAAGAATGTCTTTATGCAATTCATAAGGATAAAAACATGTAACTCACAAAAAATTAATCTAAAGTTGACTCCAAGGTAATTAATATCTCATCCATATAGGCTTCAATAACCTGATTATATGACGCTTAGTTAAGCTTCCTAGCTAGGGCTGCTATAAGATCATAAATGTTATTCACGACCACGAAAGACTTGTCAAGCCTAAAAACATTAAAATAATCTACAACCCAACTCTATTGACATTGTCTTGACAAGTTACTTCTCTAATCATATCAAAACCTTAGAATGTTAAGCCCCAAAATAATTAGACACCTAAAAGTTGTCTTTCTGACGAGACCGTTGAGTTCATTAAATGATCAATTGAGACAGTCGATGAATCTGTAACTGAAATAATACGTAAGAGTGTTGTGTCCACGAGATGGTCACCCCCTGACATCAAATCAAATAGTAGTTGGTCACGCCTTAAACAATATTTGGATCATATGATCAATTAGATCCATAAGAATAAGCCCTACAATGATAGTTTTAATTGAAGAAAGTTCTAGTATTAAATAATATTTAGATTGACCATTTTGAGAGGTATGTATGGTCACAAATAACACGATCATGGAGACCCCTAGATCCTACTACTAGAAAACATCTAACATATCTACCATGTGGTAAGAATAAGTAGTGAAATGTTATAGGGTCTTAAATCCGTAATACATCAATGTAAACGTAATACTATAAATGAATATCAACTACATAGTTTCTAAAGCTAACTTATATACTTACAATTTAAATTGATTGAATAGTCAGAGCGCTTGAAGGTTCAGCTTCACCCAACATATTTGTAAATTCAGAAAGCCGGACAAACACGAGTTTGCCAATTGATCAATCACACACAACATTATTCTAAGAAAATGTTCGATGTGGGACGAAAAAATCCATCCATAAACATCATTGTAGTTATTCCATTCAGGAGATCCTTTATTGTTGCAAACATGGGGGTAATTACTTTCTTATCAATTATCGTTAGTTTTTTTGAATTATGAGATTAATTACTATGCACTGAGAGCGTAAAAAGTTTTACATTGTGAATTTATCACCATCATCCGTTTGCATTACTTTACAGATTATTAAAATAAAAGTGAAACTTCTTCTTACATCCAACATCTATAATTGACCGACAGTGTAGAACTTTTAACAATGTCAGTGCGAAGTAATTAATCTCTTGAATTATTAATTATTTTCTGTGGAGAAAAAATATTGTATAAAATTGAATGAGAATGCATTTTCTCATGTTCATACACATAAATACATTATTTAATTTATTAATGCATGAAAACATTTATGGTGACAAAGATGAAAATTACCATTTTCAACCAATTATTTGTTTTTATTACTTAATTTATCTTTAAAATGTATTGTATAAAATGTTTCACGCCCACCATGGGGCTCGAAGCCACGACCACAAGGTTAAGAGCCTTGCGCTATACCAACTGGGCTAGACGAGCTATACGAACTCAACTAAAAACACTAATATTCGAAATAATAACTCTATTAAATAATTATTATTAGTAATTGTATTTTTTTATATTTTCAATATTCATCTTTTTACTATTACAATTTTGATGGATTGAAACAACATGCGGATAAAATTTTAATAAAAAATGTGTAGAACATTTCCTTAAGTAGAAATTAGTTTTCAAAATTTTGCGTATAAAATTAAAATGTTAAAATACACGTACTAATATGAAAATCCAAAATTATGACTCTAAGTTTAAAAGATTTAGTTTCATCTAGTTTTTATGATATAGTTTTTATGGAATTTTATCTTAAAGAAATGATTTTCCTAACAAAATCATGAGAGATCAGAATGTTTATTTAACGTTAAAGTAGATCAATATACTAAACGGATACTCGAATAAAATCCCTTACCTTCATCGGATCGGGCGATAAAAATTAAGTTATACTCAAAAGAATGTCTTTATGCAATTATAAGGATAAAAACATGTAACTCACAAAAAATTAATCTAAAGTTGACTCCAAGGTAATTAATATCTCATCCATATAGGCTTCAATAACCTGATTATATGACCCTTAGTTAAGCTTCCTAGCTAGGGCTGCTATAAGATCATAAATGTTATTCACGACCACGAAAGACTTGTCAAGCCTAAAAACATTAAAATAAACTACAACCCAACTCTATTGACATTGTCTTGACAAGTTACTTCTCTAATCATATCAAAACCTTAGAATGTTAAGCCCCAAAATAATTAGACACCTAAAAGTTGTCTTTCTGACGAGACCGTTGAGTTCATTAAATGATCAATTGAGACAGTCGATGAATTTGTAACTGAAATAATACGTAAGAGTGTTGTGTCCACGAGATGGTCACCCCCTGACATCAAATCAAATAGTAGTTGGTCATGCCTTAAACAATATTTGGATCATATGATCAATTAGATCCATAAGAATAAGCCCTACAATGATAGTTTTAATTGAAGAAAGTTCTAGTATTAAATAATATTTAGATTGACCATTTTGAGAGGTATGTATGGTCACAAATAACACGATCATGGAGACCCCTAGATCCTACTACTAGAGAACATCTAACATATCTACTATGTGGTAAGAATAAGTAGTGAAATGTTATAGGGTCTTAAATCCGTAATACATCAATGTAAACGTAATACTATAAATGAATATCAACTACATAGTTTCTAAAGCTAACTTATATACTTACAATTTAAATTTATTGAATAGTCAGAGCGCTTGAAGGTTCAGCTTCACCCAACATATTTGTAAATTCAGAAAGCCGGACAAACACGAGTTCGCCAATTGATCAATCACACACAACATTATTCTAAGAAAATGTTCGATGTGGGACGAAAAAATCCATCCATAAACATCATTGTAGTTATTCCATTCAGGAGATCCTTTATTGTTGCAAACATGGGGGCAATTATTTTCTTATCAATTATTTTCTTAAAAAATATCGTTAGTTTTTTTGAATTATGAGATTAATTACTATGCACTGAGAGTGTAAAAAGTTTTACACTGTGAATTCATCACCATCATCCGTTTGCATTACTTTACAGATTATTAAAATAAAAGTGAAACTTCTTCTTACATCCAACATCTATAATTGACCGACAGTGTAGAACTTTTAACAATGTCAGTGCGAAGTAATTAATCTCTTGAATTATTAATTATTTTCTATGGAGAAAAAATATTGTATAAAATTGAATGAGAATGCATTTTCTCATCTTTATACACATAAATACATTATTTAATTTATTAATGCATGAAAACATTTATGGTAACAAAGATGAAAATTACCATTTTCAACCAATTATTTATTTTATTACATAATTTATCTTTAAAATGGATTGTATAAAATGTTTCACGCCCACTGTGGGGCTCAAACCCACGACCACAAGGTTAAGAGCCTTGCGCTCTACCAACTGAGCTAGACGGGCTATACGAACTTGACTAAACACACTAATATTCGAAATAATAACTCTATTAAATTATTATTATTATTAATTGTATTTTTTTATATTTTCAATATTCATCTTTTTACTATTACAATTTTAATGGATTGAAACAACATGCGGATATAATTTTAATAAAAAATGTGTAGAACATTTCCTTAAGTAGAAATTAGTTTTCAAAATTTTGCGTATAAAATTAAAATGTTAAAATACACGTACTAATATGAAAATCCAAAATTATGACTCTAAGTTTAAAAGATTTAGTTTCATCTAGTTTTTATGATATAGTTTTTATGGAATGTTATCTTAAAGAAATGATTTTCCTAACAAAATCATGAGAGATCAGAATGTTTATTTAACGTTAAAGTAGATCAATATACTAAACGGATACTCGAATAAAATCCCTTACCTTCATCGGATCGGGCGATAAAAATTAAGTTATACTCAAAAGAATGTCTTTATGCAATTCATAAGGATAAAAACATGTAACTCACAAAAAATTAATCTAAAGTTGACTCCAAGGTAATTAATATCTCATCCATATAGGCTTCAATAACCTGATTATATGACCCTTAGTTAAGCTTCCTAGCTAGGGCTGCTATAAGATCATAAATGTTATTCACGACCACGAAAGACTTGTCAAGCCTAAAAACATTAAAATAATCTACAACCCAACTCTATCGACCTTGTCTTGACAAGTTACTTCTCCAATCATATCAAAACCTTAGAATGTTAAGCCCCAACATAATTAGACACCTAGAAGTTGTCTTTCTGACGAGACCGTTGAGTTCATTAAAAGATCCTTTGAGACAGTCGATGAATTTGTAACTGAAATAATACGTAAGAGTGTTGTGTGCACGAGATGGTCACCCCCTGACATCAAATCAAATAGTAGTTGGTCATGCCTTAAAGAATATTTGGATCATATGATCAATTAGATCCATAAGAATAAGCCCTACAATGATAGTTTTAATTGAAGAAAGTTCTAGTATTAAATAATATTTAGATTGACCATTTTGAGAGGTATGTATGGTCACAAATAACACAATCATGGAGACCCCTAGATCCTACTACTAGAGAACATCTAACATATCTACCATGTGGTAAGAATAAGTAGTGAAATGTTATAGGGTCTTAAATCCGCAATACATCAATGTAAACGTAATACTATAAATGAATATCAACTACATAGTTTCTAAAGCTAACCTATATACTTACAATTTAAATTTATTGAATAGTCAGAGTGCTTGAAGGTTCACCTTCACCCAACATATTTGTAAATTCAGAAAGCCGGACAAACACGAGTTCGCCAATTGATCAATCACACACACCATTATTCTAAGAAAATGGTCGATGTGGGACGAAAAAATCCATCCATAAACATCATTGTAGTTATTCCATTCAGGAGATCCTTTATTGTTGCAAACATGTGGGCAATTATTTTCTTATCAATTATTTTCTTAAAAAATATCGTTAGTTTTATTGAATTATGAGATTAATTACTATGCACTGAGAGTGTAAAAAGTTTTACACTGTGAATTCATCACCATCATCCGTTTGCATTACTTTACAGATTATTAAAATAAAAGTGAAACTTCTTCTTACATCCAACATCTATAATTGACCGACAGTGTAGAACTTTTAACAATGTCAGTGCGAAGTAATTAATCTCTTGAATTATTAATTATTTTCTATGGAGAAAAAATATTGTATAAAATTGAATGAGAATGCATTTTCTCTTCTTCATACACATTAATACATTATTTAATTTATTAATGCATGAAAACATTTATGGTAACAAAGATGAAAATTACCATTTTCAACCAATTATTTATTTTATTACTTAATTTATCTTTAAAATGTATTGTATAAAATGTTTCACGCCCACCGTGGGGCTCGAACCCACGACCACAAGGTTAAGAGCCTTGCCCTCTACCAACTGAGCTAGACGGGCTATACGAACTCGACTAAACACACTAATATTCGAAATAATAACTCTATTAAATTATTATTATTATTAATTGTATTTTTTTATATTTTCAATATTCATCTTTTTACTATTACAATTTTGATGGATTGAAACAACATGCGGATATAATTTTAATAAAAAATGTGTAGAACATTTCCTTAAGTAGAAATTAGTTTTCAAAATTTTGCGTATAAAATTAAAATGTTAAAATACACGTACTAATATGAAAATCCAAAATTATGACTCTAAGTTTAAAAGATTTAGTTTCATCTAGTTTTTATGATATAGTTTTTATGGAATGTTATCTTAAAGAAATGATTTTCCTAACAAAATCATGAGAGATCAGAATGTTTATTTAACGTTAAAGTAGATCAATATACTAAACGGATACTCGAATAAAATCCCTTACCTTCATCGGATCGGGCGATAAAAATTAAGTTATACTCAAAAGAATGTCTTTATGCAATTCATAAGGATAAAAACATGTAACTCACAAAAAATTAATCTAAAGTTGACTCCAAGGTAATTAATATCTCATCCATATAGGCTTCAATAACCTGATTATATGACCCTTAGTTAAGCTTCCTAGCTAGGGCTGCTATAAGATCATAAATGTTATTCACGACCACGAAAGACTTGTCAAGCCTAAAAACATTAAAATAATCTACAACCCAACTCTATTGACCTTGTCTTGACAAGTTACTTCTCCAATCATATCAAAACCTTAGAATGTTAAGCCCCAACATAATTAGACACCTAGAAGTTGTCTTTCTGACGAGACCGTTGAGTTCATTAAAAGATCCTTTGAGACAGTCGATGAATTTGTAACTGAAATAATACGTAAGAGTGTTGTGTCCACGAGATGGTCACCCCCTGACATCAAATCAAATAGTAGTTGGTCATGCCTTAAACAATATTTGGATCATATGATCAATTAGATCCATAAGAATAAGCCCTACAATGATAGTTTTAATTGAAGAAAGTTCTAGTATTAAATAATATTTAGATTGACCATTTCGAGAGGTATGTATGGTCACAAATAACACAATCATGGAGACCCCTAGATCCTACTACTAGAGAACATCTAACATATCTACCATGTTGTCGCTACTCGAAAAATGCATCGCACAATGACGGGGAGGCGAAAAAGATAGACAGAAGAGTCGCCACCGAACTTTATTTATCCCATGAGGGGAAAGGAAAATATCGAGAAAACCTTAAGAAATAAATGGATAAGATGGTCTCGCAACCAAGAACGGGTTCGGAAGCCGGTTATGCGAGGGGAAGGTATTAGCACCCCTCGCATCCATCGTACTCGATGGGAACCTTTTGTTTGTCGATGTGTGAATTTATCTGCTTAAATATATGCTATAAGAAGTGTTCCACGGGGTAAAAAGAGAAAGGTTTAGAAACAGGGAAGTTAGGAGGCAACAAGGAAGAAGATAGAAAGAAAGGACTCGATAGGACTTCGCGGTCCTAGGCCTACGTATTCTCAACAGATATGAGAAAGTCAGAGTCGACGTAGTTCGAGAAACTACGGGTGATAGGGGGGATTGTGCTCGCCAAGGATTGTGGCCCTTGTGCCTACGTATTCTCATTTGGTATGAGAAATCAGAGCAGCCGTAGTTCGGCCTGCGGTGTGTTGATGTTTTTTATGAATGATGCTATCGTGCGCATTCTAGCAGTTAGGGGTTTCGCTGCTCGCTCGTTGGAGACTTAGGCGTTGCCTGTTTGCGGTAGAACGGACGTAACATATCCTTTTGAAAGATTGATTTAGTTTTCGCCACGCGGGGCAAGAAGTCACGTTTGATTGATTGGATTGTTTTTTTAGGGGGCGAGACAGGTCCTCGGATAGTAACCCCTACGGGTAGTACCCAATTCGTTATCTCAAAGTTTTTGTTATAAAAAGGTGTGGCGAACGAGGCGTCTTCGTATTGAAAGACGAGTATCAAGACCACACACACTACAGTGAGTATCCTGACACTCGGAGAGGAAAAAGACTACACTCAATCCTCTCTCTTTAGTTCAACACAAAGAGAACTTCATTCTCTTATTAAAGATGTTTTTGGTTTTGAATGGTAAGTGCTTTGCGACAGAGAACCCTACGGTAAACGTCAGCACTCGGGATAGGAGAAGGCCTACGCCTAACCACTCCACGACCATTCAAGTTTTTGTTGTGAAAAGATAAGTTTGAAAATGCACTCGGTACGGGACCGAGGTTTTTAGGTAACAAGGATTGCGGGATGAAGTTGTGAAAGTGAGATGGTGAATAAAGGCGCGTCTTCGTATTGAAAGACAAGCATCGAGACCACCCTCACTACAGTGGGCATCCAACACTCGGAGAAGAAGAGGTCTACACCCAATCCTCTCTCTTTAATTCAATACAGAGAGAAATCAATTTATTATTGAAAGTATACTCAGTACGAGACCGAGGTTTTATGAGGAAATGTTGGAAGCGTCTTTGTATTGACAGACGAGCATCGAGACCACCCTCACTACAGTGGGCATCCCTACGCTCGAAGAAGAAGGGGTCTACACCCAATCCTCTTTTTAGCTCAACACAAAGAAATGATTTTAAGGAGATGAGATTTGAAAATGGACGGGAAGCGTCTTCGTATTGAAAGACGAGTGTCAGAACCACCCTCACTACAGTGGGCATCCCAACACTCGGAGAGAAAGAAAGTCTACACTTAATCCCCTCTTTTTAATTCAATACAAAGATAATTTGATTTTGAAAATTGTTTGACAAAGTTTTGAATCGAATCGGGGCATAATGTGGATAGAAAAGAGGTGGTCTCAGATCCAACATTACTCATCAATAATTTGACTGGTAATGGATTACGGAAATGTCGTCATCGACCCAAAAAAATGAAAATGGGACAAAATGCCTAATAACAAAAGAGAAATAAATTCCAATTCTAAAATTTAAAATAAAGGAAGATATGAAACTTATAATAATATGTATAATAAAATAAGCTCTAAAGAAACTAATATCATAGAAACTATAAATAAAATATTATAAACTAAGAAATTCGAAAATAATATATATAAGATAATCTGAAATTAATAGGAAAAAGATATTACTAATTTATAAACTAAAATAAAAACTATTTTTAAAAACACTAAAACAAAATAATATACAAACTTAATACAAGACAAAAGCAGGGGGTTTTAAACAAGAACATGAGGGTGTAGTATTGAGAATGGGTGAATAAAAAGTGAAAATCATGAATTTCAACAAACAAAAAAAACGGAAAACACAATGGGCTTGTAAGCCCTTAAGTCCAACACTGAGCAAGCCATTTACAACTGCTATTCCTTCCCCAAATGAAAGAAGATTCACGGTCAAAGAGAAAGAAAAAAAAACATCCACGGTGTGCTGAAACAAAGGCCATGGTTCGAAACCAAACGCTAAAGCCATATCGAACCTCAAATCGCCGGCGGAACAACAAGAATCTTGGCTAACTTTCGCGTTCCATTCCTCTCCACAGGTCCGACTTCGATCTTTCTCTTGATTTGGGGGGTATTTCTAGTTTGTGTATTGATTCGCGGTGGGTTTGTGTTTGAAGTTTACTGGGTTGTTTCTTAAATTGGGTTGTTAACACATAAATGGGTTCCGGATGGGTTTTTGCGTCGGGTTTGTTGTGTGGCAATTTCAAGGGTTTGTTGAAGATTTACGGTGGAGGAAGGTTTGCTGAAGAAAGGTTTTGGATTTTGAGGTTGTGGTTTGTGATTGTTGCAAAAACGATTTCATGGATTCTGGTTTTTTTGAGTTTGGATGGAGCTTTGAAGATGGATTGAACAAGGGAATGAGAGTGAGAAAGAGGGGAAATGAAGGAGGTTTGGTGATGTTGACGAAAGCTGTTGGAAGGAGTTACAGAAGGTTTAATCGGAGGAGAGAGTTGACTAGATCAACACGAGTTTGTACCGGGTGTTTGGAAATGGAGAAATGAGGTTTGAGTGTTGGTGTAGTATTTTGTTATTTGATGAAGGTTGAAGGGATGTTTGAATTTTTGGGTTCAGTTGAACGAAGGTATGATGTTGGTGATGAAGGGGTGGCGGCTGGAGATTGCTAGGGTTGTTGAGGAAAGGGATGATCAACAGTGCCATTATATATCCATATCGTGACACGTGGCAGGGCTTTGTTAAGACTTAAAACTTGATTAATTGCTGATTAAGTGACAAATGATGATTAATGACACGATAATGACGGTTAAAACATGATGATGAATTAAATTGACTAAACCTAATTAAAATCCTAATATAATAATCTAACTAATAATTAAAATTAATAATAATCAACTCTAATTTAATTTAATAATATTGTAATTCTAAATAAATCCTAATAAAATTTTAAAAACTAAACCAAATAGAAATCTAATATTTAATTTAAAACTAATAAGAAAAACTACTTTAAAATCTAAAAATAAACAATTAATGACCTATTTTAAAAGAACAATATATACAAAAATCTATCTAAACTATATAATTAAATTCCAAAGCCTATTTTCTAAACAAGAAATTAAAAGAAAAGGGTTGTCATAAAAACGGTTCTAAATAATTAAATAAAACGAAAATAATAAATAAATGCAAAATGCCATGGAAAAACCGACATGCGCCGATAATATCAACACGGACTGAACCATCAAGAGGAGAGCGTCTTTTGCTCGATTTCGACACTGAATTTATTATTTGAAATATTTGGATTGCCTGAAACGCGAGCAAAGTGGCTAAAAATCTGATAAATTCAATTCGGATGATAACACGGGCAAAATGCGACCTAAATGATATGCAGATGAAAAAACGAAGCAAAAGCCAATCAAAGTCGGAAAATCGGTGGGCAAATTTTAGGGTGCAACAGCTGCCCCTATTCAATCGACTTGGACCAGAAGGGATGAAAATAAAACGCTTTCAGACATTCATGGTAATAGGCGGTTGAATACCAAAGAACCCATAAATTTGCCAACCGTAAAATGAGACCTCTGACATCGCCATCAGGCGTCTATATCAAATAGAACATCTGACCTCGTCGTCAGTCATAAATCAAGTACAAACGTCTGACTTCGCCGTCAACTTTTAATAGCGTCTAACCTCGCCGTCAGAACTCGATATCTAAATGGTAAACCACCTGACTTCGCCGCCAGTCCACAAAATAATCTGACTTCGCCGTCAATTCTCAAACAATCTTCTGACCTTACCGTCAAATTTACAATATTTTCTGACTTCGCCGTCAAAATTTTCTTTAAAATCGTCTTCTGACTTCCCCGTCAATCCTCAGAATAATCTGACCTCGCCGTCAATTTTTCCGTTAAATACGAACAACCATTAGATTCAAAGATATAATTACTTTTGACATCGCCGTCATCAAATTTCCAACATTGCCGTTGAAAAACTAGATCACTTGACATCGCCGTCAAAACAAATTTCTCAACATCGCCGTTGAAAAACCAGATCACTTGACATCGCCGTCAAAACGGACATCCAACCTCGCCGCTAGGAAAACAAAATTACCTGACATCGCCGCCAGGCGAAATATCCAACCTCACCGCTAGGAAGACAAAATTACCTGACATCGCCGCCAGCTAACTATAACTCTGAGAAACACCCGACATCGCCGTCAAGTACCTGTGGGGATACAGAACTCTGGCATCGCCGCCAGACAACCATGGTGCTAATAAACCTCTGACATCGCCGCCAGACAAACATAAATCTGATAAGCACCTGACATCGCCGTCAACTCTCAACATCGTCCAATGATGGACGGAGAAACATTATATCCAAAACTCACATCGTCTAATGGTAGACAGGAAGAACAATATCCAAAATACTCACATCGTCCAATGATAGACGGAGAGGAAAACCATAACCAAATCTCGCATCGTCTAATGATAGACGAGAGGAACATCAAAACCAAATCTTGCATCGTCTAATGATAGACGAGAGGAACATCATATCCAAATCTCGCATCGTCTAATGATAGACGAGAGGAACATCAAATCCAAATCTCGCATCGTCTAATGATAGACGAGAGGAACATCATATCCAAACCTCGCATCGTCTAATGATAGACGAGAGGAACATCAAATCCAAATCTCGCATCGTCTAATGATAGACGAGAGGAACATCAAATCTAAATCTCGCATCGTCTAATGATAGACGAGAGGAACATCAAATCCAAATCTCGCATCGTCTAATGATAGACGAGAGGAACATCAAATCTAAATCTCGCATCGTCTAATGATAGACGAGAGGAACATCATATCCAAACCTTGCATCGTCTAATGATAGACGGAAAGACACCATCCCGAAGGTTCACATTGTCTAAAGATAGACAGAAAGAAAGAAAAAAAAATATCCACGTCAATGAACTTCGAAACTATCCATCAAATTTCAGAATCCTTTCGTCCATAGGAGCTGATGGAAAGATATCTGTTTGGGAATGTCATCATCAGAAGATTGATGGACAAAATCATAACTGTCATATGATCTGAAATCCGAGTAAACCGACAAGCTGTCTGAACAAAGCTGCTGGATAAATGCCCCTGAACTGATTACAGAGTGATTCACGTTGCCACAGAAGGCTAATGGAAAAACTGGCTTATGCTTCGCATGCATATGCGTATGTTTGAATTTTTCTATGGCGTAATGCTCCATATGAAATGGAAATGCTACGCGTTTGAGGATGAAATGCAAAAGATGATGCAAATATGATAACTATATGCAAAAAATGCAGATGCAGGCTCAGGCTGCTGGGGAAAGCTGGATCTGAAAGAATCACTCCAACAGAATAAATGTTGAAGAGGTGAAGCCAACTCTGCTAGGAATAACCGGATGTGCCAAGTATGATTGGACTCTCCTGGGGATGGCTTACACATGCCAATGATGATTGGGCTTTTGCTGGGGAAGACAGGTGAAGGGTTACGACTTCCCGACATTCATCTTGAACCTGAAGATTGACTGCACCTGCTTGAATAGCTCTGAGTAGCTCTGAGATATGGAAAGGAAAAGTTCCTTTATTTCCAAACTTGCCCCATCCTATGGGATATCTGTGTAAGTCTTCCTCGGAAGGAGATCATAAATCTCTGTACCCTGATGGTTTGATAGGAATTGCCTCAGCGTCATGAACCTCAAAGAGGTGCTTCAGATTAACTGCCTTCTGGATAAGGATAATATTTGTGCTTTTGGGGTGACCTGCCCCATCCTTGAAGTGATTTGCCCCTTGATTGGATGATTTGTAGAGAAGTGCCCCTGGCTGACTTCGAGAGATTTACCGAATCTCGACCTGATTGCCCCAGATTAACTGATCTTCGGATGGCTGACTCCTTTGATGATCATTTAATATGCCTTGCCCCTGCTCAACGGAGTACTTAGGCGTTCTGCATCTTATCTCGATCAAACTTTCCACTGTAGGAACTCTCCTGATGTCAAGTGCTTATTCACAAGTAAAACAAATTGCTTTGCCAAGATAATATTAATGCAATGTATATGATAGTTTTGAAATCCCAGTCTGTTCACTAGAAAAAAAGTTGTGATGTATAGTGAATGAATCACTTATCAGAATGTCAATATCAATACCCATAGGGTGAGAAAAAAATCCTTTTTAGGAGTCAGTTTCGACGCGATCTTTACCGAAGTATGCTTTCGAAACAAATCTGCTTCAATTAGGACTTTTGAAGGTTGTAACGTGGTCAGGTTCATGGTTTAAAAGAAAAGATATAAGGCTCAAAGTTCTATTTAACCCACCCACTCTCCTTGATGTTCTCCAATCCTACGTTCAGCTAATTCGACACTCGCTCGCCTCTCAGAGGTTGACTGACAGGAGTGATGGTTCAAGAAACCATAAGTTTTCGGAGTGACAGTCACTCGCTTTTCGTCTTTGGTGTCTGGCTCACACGACTTGTTCTTCGTCATTTTTATTCCCCTATTTTTGCCTAGACTGACTCTTTTGAGTACATCTTCTGATTTCGAAGTCCAGCGGGATGCCCCAATTTTTTGCCTAAGCCACTTGTTTTCAAGTTATCGACTTAGCGGGCTTTTTTCTTTTCTTTTGATTCTCTTTTGAATAAATCGTGTGACACCGGCTGGTCTGACTTGTTGAAGGGATTGTGACTGTCTCACTCTTTAGTTTTTTAGGTACGACCTCTACGGGCGTGATTGTTCCTCGAACGGAAACACTCCTCTTGCAATTTGGATGTTTAGTCGAATTAACTGACACCTACCCTGCCCCAGGTTAAGATTGAGGTTTTTTCGTTTTCAGAAAGAAACTCCTACAACTAGGCTCAAAGGGGTTGACAAGGGATTAACATCCTTATATCTCCGGTGTTTAGGATTTGAAACAATGCCTGTACATCATCAGCAGAGGTTTTATTCAAAAGCATACAATCGGAAGCTTGCGCGTCTTTCAATTTCGTCATCCTCCCTCAAGGAATTCCGCTTAAACAAGCGTTTGACATTAATGGAAAAGCAATATTGAGTGAACACGAATGGATTTAATCAAAACATGCATATTCATTTCATTATCATTATCAATCGAAAACAAACACGTCTTACAAATGAAATTTGCAAATAAGCTCACACTTAAACAGAAAAGAAACTACAAATGCAAAGGAATAACATGATAGAGAGATTGCCAGCTTCGGGGAACTGGGCTTTCATTCTTGACTTGCTGCTGAACCAGCCATCTCTAGAGTTGCTCATCGAAATCCGTCTGATACTCTTCTGAACATATGCTCTCGGTGAATCCCTCCATGACATTAGCTGCCGAACCCATATGACTTAACGAAGGAAGATCGTTGATCTGAATACCCTGAGGCGTGATTGAAAACCTGTTGGAGTCAAGCAGAGTTTGAATCTGGCTTCTAAGCACCTTACAGTCTTCAGTTGAATGCCCCTGTGCCCCAACATGGTACTCACAGCGGGCGTTGACATCAGAATCTGAAGGATGTGGAGAAGTCTCTGGATCAGCTTTCTTCGGCACTATCAAACCACTTCTGATCAAGTCTGGCAATATCTGACTGTACGACAACGGCAACTGAGTGAAATGTCTCTCTGGCTTCCTCGGTCTTCGTCGGGCGTGCTGACGCGGCTGATGACGATATGAATGTTGACTTTGTAAGGAAGCAGATATCTGATACGCAGACCTAACAGGTTGCTGACTCTGAACACTCGAAGTGTCTGAAAATTGAACCTGAGGTACTGGGGATTCTGGGATAGCATCATTTTCTTTCCTCAATTCTTCTTGAGAACTGACAAATGACTCGCTTTCATATACTGAGAAATTTGAGATGTCTCGAATCTTTCCACTCTTGATTCCGCTCTCGATACGTTCTCCCGCTATCACTAAGTCAGCAAAGTTTAATGATCCGCCACTAATCATTAAATCATAGTAATGGCCCTTCAAAGTACCCAAGAAGATGTAAATTCAGAAAGCCGGACAAACACGAGTTCGCCAATTGATCAATCACACACACCATTATTGTAAGAAAATGGTCGATGTGGGACGAAAAAATCCATCCATAAACATCATTGTAGTTATTCCATTCAGGAGATCCTTTATTGTTGCAAACATGTGGGCAATTATTTTCTTATCAATTATTTTCTTAAAAAATATCGTTAGTTTTTTTGAATTATGAGATTAATTACTATGCACTGAGAGTGTAAAAAGTTTTACACTGTGAATTCATCACCATCATCTGTTTGCATTACTTTACAGATTATTAAAATAAAAGTGAAACTTCTTCTTACATCCAACATCTATAATTGACCGACAGTGTAGAACTTTTAACAATGTTAGTGCGAAGTAATTAATCTCTTGAATTATTAATTATTTTCTATGGAGAAAAAATATTGTATAAAATTGAATGAGAATGCATTTTCTCGTCTTCATACACATTAATACATTATTTAATTTATTAATGCATGAAAACATTTATGGTAACAAAGATGAAAATTACCATTTTCAACCAATTATTTATTTTATTACTTAATTTATCTTTAAAATGTATTGTATAAAATGTTTCACGCCCACCGTGGGGCTCGAACCCACGACCACAAGGTAAAGAGCCTTGCCCTCTACCAACTGAGCTAGACGGGCTATACGAACTCGACTAAACACACTAATATTCGAAATAATAACTCTATTAAATTATTATTATTATTAATTGTATTTTTTTATATTTTCAATATTCATCTTTTTACTATTACAATTTTGATGGATTGAAACAACATGCGGATATAATTTTAATAAAAAATGTGTAGAACATTTCCTTAAGTAGAAATTAGTTTTCAAAATTTTGCGTATAAAATTAAAATGTTAAAATACACGTACTAATATGAAAATCCAAAATTATGACTCTAAGTTTAAAAGATTTAGTTTCATCTAGTTTTTATGATATAGTTTTTATGGAATGTTATCTTAAAGAAATGATTTTCCTAACAAAATCATGAGATATCAGAATGTTTATTTAACGTTAAAGTAGATCAATATACTAAACGAATACTCGAATAAAATCCCTTACCTTCATCGGATCAGGCGATAAAAATTAAGTTATACTCAAGAGAATGTCTTTATGCAATTCATAAGGATAAAAACATGTAACTCACAAAAAATTAATCTAAAATTGACTCCAAGGTAATTAATATCTCATCCATATAGGCTTCAATAACCTGATTATATGACCCTTAGTTAAGCTTCCTAGCTAGGGCTGCTATAAGATCATAAATGTTATTCACGACCACGAAAGACTTGTCAAGCCTAAAAACATTAAAATAATCTACAACACAACTCTATTGACCTTGTCTTGAAAGGTTACTTCTCCAATCATATCAAAACCTTAGAATGTTAAGCCCCAACATAATTAGACACCTAGAAGTTGTCTTTCTGACGAGACCGTTGAGTTCATTAAATGATCCTTTGAGACAGTCGATGAATTTGTAACTGAAATAATACGTAAGAGTGTTGTGTCCACGAGATGGTCACCCCCTAACATCAAATCAAATAGTAGTTGGTCACGCCTTAAACAATATTTGGATCATATGATCAATTAGATCCATAAGAATAAGCCCTACAATGATAGTTTTAATTGAAGAAAGTTCTAGTATTAAATAATATTTAGATTAACCATTTTGAGAGGTATGTATGGTCACAAATAACACGATCATGGAGACCCCTAGATCCTACTACTAGAGAACATCTAACATATCTACCATGTGGTAAGAATAAGTAGTGAAATGTTATAGGGTCTTAAATCCGTAATACATCAATGTAAACGTAATATTATAAATGAATATCAACTACATAGTTTCTAAAGCTAACTTATATACTTACAATTTAAATTGATTGAATAGTCAGAGCGCTTGAAGGTTCACCTTCACCCAACATATTTGTAAATTCAGAAAGCCGGACAAACACGAGTTCGCCAATTGATCAATCACACACAACATTATTCTAAGAAAATGTTCGATGTGGGACGAAAAAATCCATCCATAAACATCATTGTAGTTATTCCATTCAGGAGATCCTTTATTGTTGCAAACATGGGGGCAATTATTTTCTTATCAATTATTTTCTTAAAAAATATCGTTAGTTTTTTTGAATTATGAGATTAATTACTATGCACTGAGAGTGTAAAAAGTTTTACACTGTGAATTCATCACCATCATCCGTTTGCATTACTTTACAGATTATTAAAATAAAAGTGAAACTTCTTATTACATCCAACATCTATAATTGACCGACAGTGTAGAACTTTTAACAATGTCAGTGCGAAGTAATTAATCTCTTGAATTATTAATTATTTTCTATGGAGAAAAAATATTGTATAAAATTGAATGAGAATGCATTTTCTCATCTTCATACATATAAATACATTATTTAATTTATTAATGCATGAAAACATTTATGGTAACAAAGATGAAAATTACCATTTTCAACCAATTATTTATTTTATTACATAATTTATCTTTAAAATGGATTGTATAAAATGTTTCACGCCCACTGTGGGGCTCAAACCCACGACCACAAGGTTAAGAGCCTTGCGCTCTACCAACTGAGCTAGACGGGCTATACGAACTTGACTAAACACACTAATATTCGAAATAATAACTCTATTAAATTATTATTATTATTAATTGTATTTTTTTATATTTTCAATATTCATCTTTTTACTATTACAATTTTAATGGATTGAAACGACATGCGGATATAATTTTAATAAAAAATGTGTAGAACATTTCCTTAAGTAGAAATTAGTTTTCAAAATTTTGCGTATAAAATTAAAATGTTAAAATACACGTACTAATATGAAAATCCAAAATTATGACTCTAAGTTTAAAAGATTTAGTTTCATCTAGTTTTTATGATATAGTTTTTATGGAATTTTATCTTAAAGAAATGATTTTCCTAACAAAATCATGAGAGATCAGAATGTTTATTTAACATTAAAGTAGATCAATATACTAAACGGATACTCGAATAAAATCCCTTACCTTCATCGGATCGGGCGATAAAAATTAAGTTATACTCAAAAGAATGTCTTTATGCAATTCATAAGGATAAAAACATGTAACTCACAAAAAATTAATCTAAAGTTGACTCCAAGGTAATTAATATCTCATCCATATAGGCTTCAATAACCTGATTATATGACCCTTAGTTAAGCTTCCTAGCTAGGGCTGCTATAAGATCATAAATGTTATTCACGACCACGAAAGACTTGTCAAGCCTAAAAACATTAAAATAATCTACAACCCAACTCTATTGACCTTGTCTTGACAAGTTACTTCTCCAATCATATCAAAACCTTAGAATGTTAAGCCCCAACATAATTAGACACCTAGAAGTTGTCTTTCTGACGAGACCGTTGAGTTCATTAAATGATCCTTTGAGACAGTCGATGAATTTGTAACTGAAATAATACGTAAGAGTGTTGTGTCCACGAGATGGTCACCCCCTGACATCAAATCAAATAGTAGTTGGTCACGCCTTAAACAATATTTGGATCATATGATCAATTAGATCCATAAGAATAAGCCCTACAATGATAGTTTTAATTGAAGAAAGTTCTAGTATTAAATAATATTTAGATTGACCATTTCGAGAGGTATGTATGGTCACAAATAACACGATCATGGAGACCCCTAGATCCTACTACTAAAGAACATCTAACATATCTACCATGTGGTAAGAATAAGTAGTGAAATGTTATAGGGTCTTAAATCCGTAATACATCAATGTAAACGTAATACTATAAATGAATATCAACTACATAGTTTCTAAAGCTAACCTATATACTTAAAATTTAAATTTATTGAATAGTCAGAGCGCTTGAAGGTTCAGCTTCACCCAACATATTTGTAAATTCAGAAAGCCGGACAAACACGAGTTCGCCAATTGATCAATCACACACACCATTATTCTAAGAAAATGGTCGATGTGGGACGAAAAAATCCATCCATAAACATCATTGTAGGTATTCCATTCAGGAGATCCTTTATTGTTGCAAACATGGGGGCAATTATTTTCTTATCAATTATTTTCTTAAAAAATATCGTTAGTTTTTTTGAATTATGAGATTAATTACTATGCACTGAGAGTGTAAAAAGTTTTACACTGTGAATTCATCACCATCATCCGTTTGCATTACTTTACAGATTATTAAAATAAAAGTGAAACTTCTTCTTACATCCAACATCTATAATTGACCGACAGTGTAGAACTTTTAACAATGTCAGTGCGAAGTAATTAATCTCTTGAATTATTAATTATTTTCTATGGAGAAAAAATATTGTATAAAATTGAATGAGAATGCATTTTCTCATCTTCATACACATAAATACATTGTTTAATTTATTAATGCATGAAAACATTTATGGTAACAAAGATGAAAATTACCATTTTCAACCAATTATTTATTTTATTACATAATTTATCTTTAAAATGGATTGTATAAAATGTTTCACGCCCACTGTGGGGCTCAAACCCACGACCACAAGGTTAAGAGCCTTGCGCTCTACCAACTGAGCTAGACGGGCTATACGAACTTGACTAAACACACTAATATTCGAAATAATAACTCTATTAAATTATTATTATTATTAATTGTATTTTTTTATATTTTCAATATTCATCTTTTTACTATTACAATTTTGATGGATTGAAACAACATGCGGATATAATTTTAATAAAAAATGTGTAGAACATTTCCTTAAGTAGAAATTAGTTTTCAAAATTTTGCGTATAAAATTAAAATGTTAAAATACACGTACTAATATGAAAATCCAAAATTATGACTCTAAGTTTAAAAGATTTAGTTTCATCTAGTTTTTATGATATAGTTTTTATGGAATTTTATCTTAAAGAAATGATTTTCCTAACAAAATCATGAGAGATCAGAATGTTTATTTAACATTAAAGTAGATCAATATACTAAACGGATACTCGAATAAAATCCCTTACCTTCATCGGATCGGGCGATAAAAATTAAGTTATACTCAAAAGAATGTCTTTATGCAATTCATAAGGATAAAAACATGTAACTCACAAAAAATTAATCTAAAGTTGACTCCAAGGTAATTAATATCTCATCCATATAGGCTTCAATAACCTGATTATATGACCCTTAGTTAAGCTTCCTAGCTAGGGCTGCTATAAGATCATAAATGTTATTCACGACCACGAAAGACTTGTCAAGCCTAAAAACATTAAAATAATCTACAACCCAACTCTATTGACCTTGTCTTGACAAGTTACTTCTCCAATCATATCAAAACCTTAGAATGTTAAGCCCCAACATAATTAGACACCTAGAAGTTGTCTTTCTGACGAGACCGTTGAGTTCATTAAATGATCCTTTGAGACAGTCGATGAATTTGTAACTGAAATAATACGTAAGAGTGTTGTGTCCACGAGATGGTCACCCCCTGACATCAAATCAAATAGTAGTTGGTCACGCCTTAAACAATATTTGGATCATATGATCAATTAGATCCATAAGAATAAGCCCTACAATGATAGTTTTAATTGAAGAAAGTTCTAGTATTAAATAATATTTAGATTGACCATTTCGAGAGGTATGTATGGTCACAAATAACACGATCATGGAGACCCCTAGATCCTACTACTAGAGAACATCTAACATATCTACCATGTGGTAAGAATAAGTAGTGAAATGTTATAGGGTCTTAAATCCGTAATACATCAATGTAAACGTAATACTATAAATGAATATCAACTACATAGTTTCTAAAGCTAACCTATATACTTACAATTTAAATTTATTGAATAGTCAGAGCGCTTGAAGGTTCACCTTCACCCAACATATTTGTAAATTCAGAAAGCCGGACAAACACGAGTTCGCCAATTGATCAATCACACACACCATTATTCTAAGAAAATGGTCGATGTGGGACGAAAAAATCCATCCATAAACATCATTGTAGTTATTCCATTCAGGAGATCCTTTATTGTTGCAAACTTGGGGGCAATTATTTTCTTATCAATTATTTTCTTAAAAAATATCGTTAGTTTTTTTGAATTATGAGATTAATTACTATGCACTGAGAGTGTAAAAAGTTTTACACTGTGATTTCATCACCATCATCCGTTTGCATTACTTTACAGATTATTAAAATAAAAGTGAAACTTCTTCTTACATCCAACATCTATAATTGACCGACAGTGTAGAACTTTTAACAATGTCAGTGCGAAGTAATTAATCTCTTGAATTATTAATTATTTTCTATGGAGAAAAAATATTGTATAAAATTGAATGAGAATGCATTTTCTCGTCTTCATACACATAAATACATTATTTAATTTATTAATGCATGAAAACATTTATGGTAACAAAGATGAAAATTACCATTTTCAACCAATTATTTATTTTATTACTTAATTTATCTTTAAAATGTATTGTATAAAATGTTTCACGCCAACCATGGGGCTCGAACCCACGACCACAAGGTTAAGAGCCTTGCGCTCTACCAACTGAGCTAGACAGGCTATACGAACTTGACTAAACACACTAATATTCGAAATAATAACTCTATTAAATTATTATTATTATTAATTGTATTTTTTTTATATTTTCAATATTCATCTTTTTACTATTACAATTTTGATGGATTGAAACAACATGCGGATATAATTTTAATAAAACATGAGTAGAACATTTCCTTAAGTAGAAATTAGTTTTCAAAATTTTGCGTATAAAATTAAAATGTTAAACTACACGTACTAATATGAAAATCCAAAATTATGACTCTAAGTTTAAAAGATTTAGTTTCATCTAGTTTTTATGATATAGTTTTTATGGAATTTTATCTTAAAGAAATGATTTTCCTAACAAAATCATGAGAGATCAGAATGTTTATTTAACGTTAAAGTAGATCAATATACTAAACGGATACTCGAATAAAATCCCTTACCTTCATCGGATAGGATGATAAAAATTAAGTTATACTCAAAAGAATGTCTTTATGCAATTCATAAGAATAAAAACATGTAACTCACAATTAATCTAAAGTTTACTCCAAGGCAATTAATATCTCATCCGTATAGGCTTCAATAACCTGATTATATGACCCTTAGTTAAGCTTCCAAGCTAGGGCTGCAATAAGATCATAAATGTTATTCACGACCACGAAAGACTTGTCAAGCCTAAAAACATTAAAATAATCTACAACCCAACTCTATCGACCTTGTCTTGACAAGTTACTTCTCCAATCATATCAAAACCTTAGAATGTTAAGCCCTAACATAATTAGACACCTAGAAATTGTCTTTCTGACGAGACCGTTGAGTTCATTAAATGATCCTTTGACACAGTTGATGAATTTGTAACTGAAATAAAATGTAAGAGTGTTGAGTCCACGAGATGGTCACCCCCTGACATCAAATCAAATAGTAGTTGGTCACGCCTTAAACAATATTTGGATCATATGATCAATTAGATCCATAAAAATAAGCCCTACAATGATAGTTTTAATTAAAGAAAGGTCTAGTACTAAAGAATATTTAGATTGACCATTTCGAGAGGTATGTATGGTCACAAATAACACGATCATGGAGATCCCTATATCCTACTACTAGAGAACATCTAACATATCTACCATGTCGTAAGAATAAGTAGTGAAATGTTATAGGGTCTTAAATCCGTAATACATCAATGTAAACGTAATACTATAAATGAATATCAACTACATAGTTTCTAAAGCTAACCTTCATACTTACAATTTAAATTGATTGAATAGCCAGAGCGCTTGAAGGTTCACCTTCACCCAACATATTTGTAAATTTAGAAAGCCGGACAAACACGAGTTTGCCAATTGATCAATCCCACACACCATTATTCTAAGAAAATGGTCGATGTGGGACGAAAAAATCCATCCATAAACATCATTGTAGTTATTCCATTTAGGAGATCCTTTATTGTTGCAAACATGGGGGCAATTATTTTCTTATCAATTATTTTCTTAAAAAATATCGTTAGTTTTTTTGAATTATGAGATTAATTACTATGCACTGAGAGTGTAAAACGTTTTACACTGTGAATTCATCACCATCATCCGTTTGCATTACTTTACAGATTATTAAAATAAAAGTGAAACTTCTTCTTATATCCAACATCTATATTTGACCGACAGTGTAGAACTTTTAACAATGTCAGTGCGAAGTAATTAATCTTTTGAATTATTAATTATTTTCTATGGAGAAAAAATATTGTATAAAATTGAATGAGAATGCATTTTCTCATCTTTATACACATAAATACATTATTTAGATTATTAATGCATGAATACATTTATGGTAACAAAGATGAAAATTACCGTTTTCAACCAATTATTTATTTTATTACTTAATTTATCTTTAAAATGTATTGTATATAATGTTTCACACCCACCGTGGGGCTCAAACCCACGACCACAAGGTTAAGAGCCTTGCGCTCTACCAACTGAGCTAGACGGGCTATACGAACTCGACTAAACACACTAATATTCGAAATAATAACTCTATTAAATTATTATTATTAGTAATTGTATTTTATTATATTTTCAATATTCATCTTTTTACTATTACAATTTTGATGGATTGAAACAACATGCGGGTATAATTTTAACAAAAAATGTGTAGAACACTTCCTTAAGTAGAAATTAGTTTTCAAAATTTTGTGTATAAAATTAAAATGTTAAAATACACGTACTACTATGAAAATCCAAAATTATGACTCTAAGTTTAAAAGATTTAGTTTCATCTAGTTTTTATGATATAGTTTTTATGGAATTTTATCTTAAAGAAATGATTTTCCTAACAAAATCATGAGAGATCAGAATGTTTATTTAACGTTAAAGTAGATCAATATACTAAACGGATACTCGAATAAAATCCCTTACCTTCATCGGATCGGGTGATAAAAATTAAGTTATACTCAAAAGAATGTCTTTATGCAATTCATAAGAATAAAAACATGTAACTCACAAAAAATTAATCTAAAGTTGACTCCAAGGTAATTAATATCTCATCCATATAGGCTTCAATAACCTGATTATGTGACCCTTAGTTAAGCTTCCTAGCTAGGTCTGCTATAAGATCATAAATGTTATTCACGACCACGAAAGACTTGTCAAGCTTAAAAACATTAAAATAATCTACAACCCAACTCTATCGACCCTGTCTTGACAAGTTACTTCTCCAATCATATCAAAACCATAGAATGTTAAGCCCCAACATAATTAGACACCTAGAAGTTGTCTTTCTGACGAGACCGTTGAGTTCATTAAATGATCCTTTGAGACAGTTGATGAATTTGTAACTGAAATAATACGTAAGAGTGTTGTGTCCACGAGATGGTCACCCCCTGACATCAAATCAAATAGTAGTTGGTCACGCCTTAAACAATATTTGGATCATATGATCAATTAGATCGATAAGAATAAGCCCTACAATGATAGTTTTAATTGAAGAAAGTTCTAGTATTAAATAATATTTAGATTGACCATTTTGAGAGGTATGTATGGTCACAAATAACACGATCATGGAGACCCCTAGATCCTACTACTAGAGAACATCTAACATATCTACCATGTGGTAAGAATAAGTAGTGAAATGTTATAGGGTCTTAAATCCGTAATACATCAATGTAAACGTAATACTATAAATGAATATCAACTACATAGTTTCTAAAGCTAACCTTCATACTTACAATTTAAATTGATTGAATAGTCAGAGCGCTTGAAGGTTCACCTTCACCCAACATATTTGTAAATTCAGAAAGCCGGACAAACACGACTTCGCCAATTGATCAATCACACACACACCATTATTCTAAGAAAATGGTCGATGTGGGACGAAAAAATCCATCCATAAACATCATTGTAGTTATTCCATTCAGGAGATCCTTTATTGTTGCAAACATGGGGGCAATTATTTTCTTATCAATTATTTTCTTAAAAAATATCGTTAGTTTTTTTGAATTATGAGATTAATTATTATGCACTGAGAGTGTAAAAAGTTTTACACTGTGAATTCATCACCATCATCCGTTTGCATTACTTTATAGATTATTAAAATAAAAGTGAAACTTCTTCTTACATCCAACATCTATAGTTGAACGACAATGTAGAACTTTTAACAATGTTAGTGCGAAGTAATTAATCTCTTGAGTTATTAATTATTTTCTTTGGAGAAAAAATATTGTATAAAATTGAATGAGAATGCATTTTCTCATGTTCATACACATAAATACATCATTTAATTTACTAGCGTTCAGACGGGCACTCAAGTGCCCGTCTGTCCGATTTTTTTAATGCGCACAGCGTAGGAAAATAAACGTGTATATATTTTGTATGAAGTATTTATCATACTTATGATTAATTAAAAATAATATTTTTAAATACCCTCAAGCAGTCTTAAAATCAGGATGATTAATGCTACTATTATTTTAAACATACCAAATTAAATAAAATTTAGATAAAAAAAATATGTAGTCTAAACATGCTAATATTATTATTACATTTTGAAAATAATAAACAAAGTTATTCTAAATATATTAAATAACCGAATAATACAAAGTACTATTTATACTGTATAATCAATAACGTTCTTTAATAGGAAGGCCGAACATTAAATCTTTATTCTAAGAAGTTTCTTTTTTCTGCCATTGTTTTGGATATTAAATAATAAATGTAAGAGTCTCATATTATAATTTTTTTAGAAAAAAAATAGTGAAATTAATAGTAATTAGTGTAATATAGTATTTTTTTTTATCTGTTAAAGATTTGAATTAATTATTCATACATCCTTTTATCAATGTGCTATTAAGCTTTAAAAAACTACAAATACATCCTGAAATATCTCTCTTTAAAATACTTTTTTTCTATTTTAAATGAAATATTTAATATCTTTTTAATCATACATTTGATTTCAAAATTTATTTTGGTTCATTGGCTTTAAAAAAAATCCTTATTGCTCTATTAGTTCTTCAAAAAGTATATTAGACGAAAATGATATATCATTTCAGCTAAAGAGAGAGCATTTATAATTTGGTTATAACATAAAACATAGATGTTAATATATATTTTTAAGGTTTAAAAATAGTACACTGTCAGTACATTTTCTTTTTTCTCATTTTTTAATCATAGACACCAAACATTGATATAAATTGAATTGGAAATCTATAAAATCTTAATACTTTAATTTTAGGTCTCTTGTTTTCCTATTTTATCAGTTATACCATAAAATGTTCCTAAATCATATAAATATTTCGTAAACAAAAAATATAAATATATGTTACATTTTTTATCATATAAATAATTAATATTAAAATTAAAATTAAACAAAATATATTGTTTATATTTCTTCTTCAATCACTTCCTGTAATATCAAATCAAAACTATTTTCTGCAACGCAATTCAATTAAATTTAATTCACCTCATAGACATCAATGTAAATGGTTAGTTCTCATATCATACTTTGGTGAATATAGCATCCAAATTGACACAGACTACACCTAATCTATAGATAAACAAACATGACTTACATGTGTGGAGAAAGAAAGCACAAATAATTTGAACAATGCAGAATATATAATCTATGCCTTCAGTTGATGTGAAATTGAAAAAATATATATAGCATCCAAACATCCAAAAATGATTTACAGTGGCATTAAGTTACTATTATCATGGATTTGGAAATGAAAGACATGGAAACAAATGTCGTGCATCTGAAATGGTAGAGTTATGCAGTTTAAGTTTCAACAGTTAACAATGTTAGAAGCAGTTACAATTTGTAAGGGAAATTTTAAAAAAAATTAGAAAAATGCATTCAATTTCATAAAAAGATTTTAATGGTCAATTCTAATACTATTTAATGCATGCTAACATATCAAAATATATTACCATGTTCACCAAAACAAATATTAACTTCACTCATGTCCACAAATTAATCATCAACCTTTTTGATCTTTGCCATGGTTTTATTGTGAAATTATCCGCTTATCCTACAAAATGAAAATGCATAAAACTAACCATAACAGAGATTGACACTGAGTAATTGTGAAAACTGAAAGAAAAATGCAGAAGGAGAAAAGGTAGAGATTGACCAAGAAAGAAACTGAGTAATTGTGAAAATGGTGAAAATATATGTATGATTATTAAATTAACACTAAAATGGTGAGAATATATATGATTTCCTAAATTAACACTAAAATGGTGAAAATATATATGATTCCTAAATTAACACTAAAATGATGAAAATATATATGATTCTTAAATTATTAGTCACAGAAAAATGACAATCTCATCAAAACCTGTAAAATTAGAGCAATGTATTTTTACTCAAACACTAAAATCAAAAGCTACACGTTAGAACAAAACAAAATTAAACTAAATTGAATAAACCAATAAAACATACATGAAAACATACAAAAGTGATAATATTAAATGATATATATATTTTGACCTTATCATGTTTAAGAACATATCTAAAAGAAAATTAAAAAGTGAAAACATGAAAAAATAGATTAGAGGGATGGAGAAAGGAAAGGATAATATGTAGATAAGAAAAAAAGAAAAAAAAACGATAAGAGTCTACTCCATTGTTATTCAGGATTCTCTACCAAATTTTGTAATTAAATTTGTTTTGCTATTGAAACGAAGAGCAGTTGTTTCACACTTAAATGTCTGTGTACGGCGGTTTTCATTTTGGTTGAGCGGTTGAAATTCTTACTCACACATGGTTGTAATTAAAACAAACTGCATAGATAATTATGGAAATATTACAATTAAATAAGGGTAATTTTGGAACAAAAATAAGCCACACCAAAAACTTGTATCCCCTTTATATATACTAGCGTTCAGACGGGCACTCCCGTGCCCGTCTGTCCGCTTTTTTTAATGTGCACAGCATAGAAAAATAAACGTGTGTATATTTTGTATGAAGTTTTTATCATATTTAAGATTAATTAATGCATTTGTTTTTAGATATTCTCAAGCAGTCTTAAAATCAGGATGATAAATGTATATATATATATATATATATATATATATATATATATATATATATATATATATATATATATATATATATATATATATATATATATATATATATATATATATATATATATATATATTAAAAATACGTTAGTGAATTAAGTATATATTAATGCTACTATTATTTTAAACATACCGAATTAATCCTCCACAACACCTTGTAGCACCAACCAGAGACCACCATAACTATGAAATTCAATAAGAAAGAGTATAAACTACATTATTTGGCACAAAAATGTTTATGAACATACCTTGAGGACGACATGATGCACAATCATTTATGGCTTTCATGTTAACATATGATATTACTGCATCCTCCAAAGCTTCATCAACATCCATATCGCCTGATACAAAAATAATAATTAACATATATATATATATATATATATATATATATATATATATTGAAATTACTGCTCGCATATGTAAAACAATATCTTGTATACCTGTAGCAGAGTGACTATTGTTGATACGTTGGTTAGGTGATGTGAAATTATGATCTGCGGGTTTAAATAAATAAAATGAGGGATGACAAATAAACAATATTATACAAAGTACGATTATAATGTCTATATTGATCATCACCAACCAAGTGCAACATCATTAACATGTGTAATTCTACTTGGGTCGGCTTCATTGTCATGAGTTCCTTGAAAGTGTGATATTGGAGATCTCATATTTGTAAAATTTTGAAATGGAACTCTCCTCCGACTGTTCATAGGGCAAGATGTTTGAGCTTGTTTATCTTACTCTTTTCGCCGCCTATAATTGTCACCTCGTATCGATAAATAATTTTCTCTTTGTTCGTGGTTCATATTTTGTCTCCTCTTCCTTTCATTTTCGGCCCTTCTTGCCATTTGTTGTTGACTTGATATCTGAAGGGTATTATTTTCCATTTTATTAATGTTACTGCCAAACACATATGCAATTTATAAGCAACATAAATTCAGTAATTATGTTGAAAAATATTGGTAAATATGGACGGGATTTAAAATAAATATATTTGTTTTTGGAAAAAAGAAGTTTACACCAAAAAGTATTATTTGTAAAACATATGTTAAAAATATAAATCAAAACTAAAATATAAAAAAAACGAAGAAAAAATGGGCAATCAATAAAAAGAAACATAAATTATGTTGGACAAATAGATGAAAAGATTGCATATTAACTAAACATTAAAATATAAAATGGGATAACAAATGAAATTAATGTAACTTAATTATATGAAAAACTACTACTACAAAAAAAAATTATATGAAAAGCTGAGTTAATTTAAGTTATAGATAAAAGATATATTAATTAAAAAAATAATGAGAAAAAAATAGTGTTATAGTAAAGGGAGTTTAATAGATTTCACTGTGTTCCAATTGCTCCTTGTAGGTTCATAGTAACATTTCTATGTTACTCCAAATTATTTTTGTATTTTAGTTAACTCATAATGTTAGTGCGTCTATATTAAATATTTTTAAAAAGATATTATCCATACGGGAGTTTAAAATATATTCTTGAGCAGTGTAAATGAGTTCACGATAGTCTGTGTTCCATTAGATGACAATTACCAACCACTGCTAATAGGAGTTGTGTATCACCATCAATATTCTAATATACTCACCGTCAAAATTAGTTTGTATTGTCTATCTTACTTTTTTTTATACTCCTATCTTTATTATGTTCAAAGGGCTAGCAAGAATGAAGTTATCCAAAAAAATGAAGTTGATTGTAACAATTTCAAAGATGAATTAAAATATTCATATAAAGTTTTGTTAAATGTATTCAAACACATCAGTATATCATATAAGTTAATATACACATAGACATTATCCTTTGAAGATGGCAAAATAATAATATTACTTATTTAATTAAACAATTTTTTTAGTGGGAATATATAGACTTCTATAAAGATATCATTCCATATTCTAGGAAAGACTTAATTTTCTAGAAAAATATCAATTTCAGTTATCACACATAGGGAACTAATTTACTAACATATTTTTGTATGATGAAATATATATATATATATATATATATATATATATATATATATATATATATATATATATATATATATATATATATATATATATATATATATATATATATATATATATATATATAGATGAAGGAGATATAAATTTTGAAATGTATTATTTTCATTCATTTATTGCTTTTAACTTTCATTTATAAATAATTGATTTATAATTTTTAATTTCATAATCATATTTGAATTGATATTTGTAATACCCCAACTTTTGCCCTAAGATTTGTCGTCGCATTTCATTGCATTTTTCTTGCATTTAATCAATTACTAACAAATTTGTGTAGTCGTTTGACTTTTTGCAGGTAAATATCATATGGCATGCATTTCTTTTCTAAAAAGTAAAAATGGCACAATTGGCAAGAGGACATGTGTAAGGAGTTGTGAGTTTGAGAGGTTGAGAGTTCGAATCTCACCTTTGTCACTTTTTTGTTTTTTATTATTTTTACTCTAAATTTTTCTATCTTTCATTAAAAAATAATAAAAATAGTTTTTTATTATTATTTAATTATTATTTTCGTATTTTAATTAAATCATTTTTTAAAATATTATTTTTTCCACTTTTTTCTAAATTATTCATAAAAATATCCAAAAAAATCATAAAATAAAAAATATTGAAAAAAATTTTGTTCTTTTTATAATATTTTTGATTTTAGGAATCAATAGGATTATTAGTTTTTATTTTAAGTTTATTTTAAATTATTTAAATTTGGGCTTTAAAATGGGCTTTAGGGACATTATTGACAATTTGGTGTTAACCCTAATTTGTTCCCTATATATACATGTGTTGCTTTGTTGAAAAAGGAGAGAATGAAAAAAACCTAAGAGGGGTGAGTGCCGTTTACCGTTATTTCTTTTTCTTCATCTATTACTGTTGTTTCTTTTCCTTCATCTATTACTGTTGTTTCTTTTTCATCTATTACTGTTGTTTCTTTTTCTTCATCTTTTACCGTTATTTCTTTTTCTTCATCTATTACCGTTATTTCTTTTTCTTCATCTATTACTGTTACGTTTATATATTTATAATTTTTAAATTGTTAGAGTTTATATATATATAAGATTAATTTTTGATCGAATTATATCGATACGATGTTTGCACATTTGTGTGCATGACGCGTGACATTTGTGTTAGTTCGATCTGGTTGCGATGATCGCATTTTTGTGTGAGCAATAATACTGTTTTTTTGCTTAATTTCTTTTTCTTTGCGATAAATTTTGTTTCATACGATTTAGATCTGGTTGCGCTGAGCGCATTTCTGCGTTAGCAACATTGTTGGGTTATTTGGCACATTTAAAATTCATTATTGCTTTATTATTATTATTATTATTATTATTATTATTAGTATTATTATTATTATCATTATTTATTATTATTATCATTATTTATTATTATCATCATCATTATTATTATTATTACTATTATTATTATTATTATCATTAATTTATTAAAACTTGTTATAATATAAAAATCTGTTTCTTAAAATAAATAACATTAACATCTTTTCCAAATTAATATGAAAACCTATTATTTTTAAGAAAAACTTTTTTATAGATAAATTTAAAATAATAACTAATATCTTTTTTTAAAATAATAACTAGAACCGTTTTTTAAAAAATATATAATAATAACATTAAACCTTTTTTTTTAAAAATAAAACCTTTTTGTTAGATAATTAAATTAAGACATTTTTTGAAAAGTTTTTTTTTAATAATATTAAAACCTATTTTTTAACTTAAATCAAAAGCTTTTTTATATATCACAAATAAACAACAAAGAATATCTATAACTTTCGCACTTCCGTTTCATAACTCGTCTGATTACTGTCTGACTCTGTCTACTAACGTTGTGTATTCAATGTGCAGCTTGTTACGTTGCTATTAGCTATTTTAATGTGTTTTTCAATTCAAGTTGTATTATAATTGTATCTGTTTCTCATTTGTAACTTCGCGAACAAATTATCGCGTTTACCTTTCCGCACTTTAATTTCTGCTGTTTGTATGGTTTAAATTCGCGCATTTGCATCGTTAATTTGTCCCATTGCATTCCTCCGAAGGATTAGGTCTAGCCGTTTGGCCGCCACGCCAATAGTCCTCAAAACTTCAAACCCTTACAAACCCTAACTTTTCACAAATGTCTCGCCGTGGACAAAAATTACAAAACTACCCCTAGCTTTAGGTCAAAGAGTCGCCGCACTCATTTTAGGGTTTCCCGCCGCGGAATCCCTAACCTAACCCTAATTCACTTAACAATTTACAACGTAGATATTGGAGTTTCTACACTCCGTGTAAGCGTGTCCCTAAGATACGTTTATTCCCCTTGAGACCTTGACCACAGTCAAGAAGTCTCTAACCTCCCTTTTGAGGGGAACTACAGTTACTCTGATTCCATTCCCGTAAGGATATGTAGGCACAAGATGCGATGTCTTGCCGAGTAAACTTAGAATTAACCCCTAGGTCTTTTTTTTAATTTTCAATCCTTTGTACATACCCTTAAAGCAAAAAAATGAAACAAATAAAAAAATAAACAAAAGGTTCCCGTAGAGTACTACGAAAGTTTAGGGTGCTAATACCTTCCCTAATCTTAACCAACCCCCGAACCTTAGATCTCTCCCCTTTAGGTTTTTCCTTTCTTTAACCTTTCCTTCGGATAAATCAAAGACCGGTTGTAAATGAATTAAGATTCAAGTTAATCAATAGCTTGACATCCAAATTTCACCGCAACAGAAAATGGCGACTTCACTGGGGAGTCCTAACTATTGAGGGTTATCCCTATTTTGTTTATTTTTCTTTATATATTTGTTTTATTATATATTTTGCTCACTTGTATGTATATATTGGGGTACCTTACTTGGAATTACTGTGTTGTGAGATAAGTCCTACACCCGGACTTGAGTGACATTATTATAGGACGACGATATATTCGACGAGGCTTATAGGGAGTGAGTCCCGACTAAGCTAAATCGAGAATCACCGCTCAATTGAGACACTTTCGAAAACGGTTCGGTTGATCGAGTGTAATCGTGAAAACTTTTACCATTATAAATTGGAGTCTGTGATACTGGGAACCGTAGTACCTTTACACCATCTTGACCTTATATAGGACGTAGTGCGGGAACTATGTGGGAGTAGTCCTACAATGGTTGCTACGCGATACTACACTCGAACGAGGTTTTCTTGAGAATATTATCGACCCTTGAGTCAGTCGAGAAGTTGATAATATCCAAAAGATGGGCTGATGACTTTGGGCACTTTTTAGAACCCTTGTTCTGCAGGTACAATTAACCTATAGTACACACCACTTTGGGAAGGGTAGACCTTGACTCCATTCATTGTTCCTCTAAAATTAGGACCTTTGTTTGCTTATGTGCGTTTGTGCTTTGCATCCATAAAGCATCATATCATTTCTAGTTTCAAGGAATTCAGCAGTCCTTTGCGAATTCGAAAAGCCTTACATTTTAAAGTCTAAATTTTTTTCCAACTTTCTTAAAAAGCAATATTCGCAATCGACCGTTGAAATTCTTGAAACCATTGCATGGCATCAGCATCACATTTTTGCATTGCATTTATCCCCCAGTTTCTCCTTCTTGGTCCTATCGTCTTCTAGTGTACCTTTGAGTCGTCAAGCTGATTCCTCGACACAGATATCAGACCAGAAACGGAACAGGAGTCACTTTGATCCTATTCTCATGACTTACACAGAGCTATATCCTGAATTAGTCCGGCAAGGACTGATTACTACAAAGGCTTTACCACCTCCTCTTAATCCTCCGGCTGGATTTAGGGATGATCTCCATTGTGCTTCCCATGAAGGTGCCCCAGGCCATGACTTGGAGCATTGTTTTGCATTGAAAGCTAGGGTGTGTGAACTGATTAGAGCCGGAATACTTGATTTTACGGATAGTCGTCCGAGCGTCCAGACAAATCCCTTGCCAACACATCAGAATTGAAGCTTTGTCATTGGGCCTTTTTTTTTCTCGTTGTTTGCATTTTCCTTATTTTGTTTAAGTTGTTTGCTTTCAATTATGTTTGTACTTTCATTAATGAAATAAGCATTACGACTTTTGATTCAATTCATTTTCGTCCATTTATTTGCATCTTTATGCTTTATTTTTCAAATGTTTACTTCTTGTCCAAAATTTTGATATGCTAAGATCGGAGGGAGGATGACGAAAATGTTATACCCATAATTGCTGTCAGTATGCTTTCAATTAAACCTTGTTGACGATGTAAGGCATTGTTTCAATTCCCAAACACTGGAGAAATAAGGAAGTTAATCCCTCGTCACCCCCTTCGGGCCTAGAAGTTGGAGTTTCTTTCGTTACAAAAAACCCACAATTTTAACCTTGGGATGGGTAGTTCTCAGTTAAAATTGTTGTGTGTTCATACGATACACCTTTCATTAACAAATTTTCCTTCGCACACGTCAAATAAGTGTCGAAGATGTTTTCTAACCAAAGGTCGATGATGGTTCACCGTAATCATTAAAATCAAACAGTCACTTTCCTTCACACAAAAAAATAATATAAAAAAAGCAAAAGAAGCCCGCTAAGTCAAAACCTATGAAGGAGACTTAGGCAAAACTGGGGCATCCCGCTGACTGTAAACTCTAAAATAAACAGTTTAGGCAAAATTTAGGGATAATACAAAGAGATTTTTAAATCCTTATCTTGAAAATCCTCAATGTCAAAACAATCAAATGTTATAGGGGAGTAGTGGCTGCCTTTTCATAGGTCCCTTTGACTTCTGAATCATCACTGCTACGATCAATGAAATCCCTAACTTATGGGAACCTGAATGCATAGTATGAGTTAACTGAGCATAGGACTGAAGATCATCACGTAGATTAGGTGGGTACAAATAAATTTTGAGCCTTTATATTTTGTTTCATAAACCGTGAACCAGGCCACATTACAACCCTCAAAAGACCTAACTGAAACAGGGTTATTTTGAAAGTATACTACAACAAGGTTGTGTAACCTGACTCCAAAAGATCCTTGCGAATCATTTATTTTGGCAATACACTTTTATTTTAAACTTTGAGTGTCTTGAACCGCCTTGTTCTGACTAACGACTCATGTATTTTCCATCTTTCAAAAATAATTTTTCAAAAATCGCATGAACTTTGCATTACCATGTTTGTATGAATATTTTTGTTTGCAAATTGGCTTTCCTCTAAGGAATTTTCAAACAATGAGAAACTTGGTCAAGTGATCTTATCAGGGGCAAGTTCCTTTTACATCCTGTCAAAGAATTAGTTCAAGATTTGTTCAAGGAAATATCTTCTCAGATTTGGTTTATCTAGAGAATTGTTCAAGACTCAGACTGGGGCAAGCCCTCCGAGGATACAGCAAAACAGTCGATTCCACGAATCAGACAGCAGAAGCAGTTATCAGTTCATTTGACCTGGGGCAGTTTACTTGCATAATCCCTAAGAAGTTATTCATCATTCCTACAGTGACTATCAACTTGATACAGTTTAACAGAATGACAGTGATCTCCGTGTTGAGAAATCAGTCCTCCAGTTTTGTCATCTCACCAAAAGAGTCGAGCCTTGTCGTCGACGTCTGCATTTGCATTTGATCATATGTCATAGCATAATTCCTATACATGTGCATATCTTGGGTGCTTTATTCCCCATTTACATTTCTATCTTGGGTGCTTTACTCCCCATTTACATTTCTATCTTGGGTGCTTTATTCCCCATTTACCTCTCTATCTTGGGTGCTTTACTCCCCATTTACATTTTTATCTTGGGTGCTTTATTCCCCATTTACATTTCTATCCTGGGTGTTTTACTCCCCATTTACATTTCTATCTTGGGTGCTTTACTCCCCATTTACATTTCTATCTTGGGTGCTTTACTCCTCATTTACCTTCTATCCTTGGGTGTTTTATCCCCCATGTACCTTTTATCCTGGGTGTTTTATTCCCTGTTTACCAGATATTCCTGGGTTTACCTAACATCGTGGTGTTTTACCCCCATTTGCTTCTTTTTTTCTCCCTGAGGTCGTGTTTTACTCGCGTCTTACCTTGTGGGAAAAATTTATTTACTTGGCATCATGGGTGTTTTATCCCCATTTGCGTTTTTCTCCTGAGCTCGTGTTTTACCCGCGTCTTATCTTGCGGACAATTTCTAATTTACTTGGCACCTATCAACAATTCTGTGTCGTGTCTACCCGACGTTCTTCCAGATATGACATGTCTTCTTCCCTAGTGCAATTCCTCGGTGGGTTGTCCCCTGTGACGTTGTTTCGTCTGTATCCGTGCATTTGTCATTTTCATCATACGCAACATATCAGATTCATATCATATTTAGCATTATAGTTCGTTTTGTTTTGTCCATATCATTGCATAGCACTGCGTCTAAAGGAAAAATTTTCGGTTATCTGTATTTAAATCCCTCCACCATGATTTCTCGAGTCTTCGTTGCTCAAATCACCCGGTGAAGTTATTTAAATAGGGGCAACTGTAATACCCCAAATTTTGCCCTAAGATTTGTCGTCGCATTTCATTGCATTTTTCTTGCATTTAATCAATTACTAACAAATTTGTGTAGTCGTTTGACTTTTTGCAGGTAAATATCATATGGCATGCATTTTTTTTCTAAAAAGTAAAAATGGCACAATTGGCAAGAGGACATGTGTAAGGAGTTGTGAGTGTGAGAGGTTGAGAGTTCGAATCTCACCTTTGTCACTTTTTTGTTTTTTATTATTTTTACTCTAAATTTTTCTATCTTTCATTAAAAAATAATAAAAATAGTTTTTTATTATTATTTAATTATTATTTTCGTATTTTAATTAAATCATTTTTTAAAATATTATTTTTTTCACTTTTTTCTAAATTATTCATAATAATATCCAAAAAAATCATAAAATAAAAAATATTGAAAAAAATTTTGTTCTTTTTATAATATTTTTGATTTTAGGAATCAATAGGATTATTAGTTTTTATTTTAAGTTTATTTTAAATTATTTAAATTTGGGCTTTAAAATGGGCTTTAGGGACATTATTGACAATTTGGTGTTAACCCTAATTTGTTCCCTATATATACATGTGTTGCTTTGTTGAAAAAGGAGAGAATGAAAAAAACCTAAGAGGGGTGAGTGCCGTTTACCGTTATTTCTTTTTCTTCATCTATTACTGTTGTTTCTTTTCCTTCATCTATTACTGTTGTTTCTTTTTCATCTATTACTGTTGTTTCTTTTTCTTCATCTTTTACCGTTATTTCTTTTTCTTCATCTATTACCGTTATTTCTTTTTCTTCATCTATTACTGTTACGTTTATATATTTATAATTTTTAAATTGTTAGAGTTTATATATATATATAAGATTAATTTTTGATCGAATTATATCGATACGATGTTTGCACATTTGTGTGCATGACGCGTGACATTTGTGTTAGTTCGATCTGGTTGCGATGATCGCATTTTTGTGTGAGCAATAATACTGTTTTTTTGCATAATTTCTTTTTCTTTGCGATAAATTTTGTTTCGTACGATTTAGATCTGGTTGCGCTGAGCGCATTTCTGCGTTAGCAACATTGTTGGGTTATTTGGCACATTTAAAATTCATTATTGCTTTATTATTATTATTATTATTATTATTATTATTATTATTAGTATTATTATTATTATCATTATTTATTATTATTATCATTATTTATTATTATTATCATTATTATTATTATTATTACTATTATTATTATTATTATCATTAATTTATTAAAACTTGTTATAATATAAAAATCTGTTTCTTAAAATAAATAACATTAACATCTTTTCCAAATTAATATGAAAACCTATTATTTTTAAGAAAAACTTTTTTTTAGATAAATTTAAAATAATAACTAATATCTTTTTTTAAAAGAATAACTAGAACCGTTTTTTAAAAAATATATAATAATAACATTAAACCTTTTTTTTTAAAAATAAAACCTTTTTGTTAGATAATTAAATTAAGACATTTTTTGAAAAGTTTTTTTTTTAATAATATTAAAACCTATTTTTTGACTTAAATCAAAAGCTTTTTTATATATCACAAATAAACAACAAAGAATATCTATAACTTTCGCACTTCCGTTTCATAACTCGTCTGATTACTGTCTGACTCTGTCTACTAACGTTGTGTATTCAATGTGCAGCTTGTTACGTTGCTATTAGCTATTTTAATGTGTTTTTCAATTCAAGTTGTATTATAATTGTATCTGTTTCTCATTTGTAACTTCGCGAACAAATTATCGCGTTTACCTTTCCGCACTTTAATTTCTGCTGTTTGTATGGTTTAAATTCGCGCATTTGCATCGTTAATTTGTCCCATTGCATTCCTCCGAAGGATTAGGTCTAGCCGTTTGGCCGCCACGCCAATAGTCCTCAAAACTTCAAACCCTTACAAACCCTAACTTTTCACAAATGTCTCGCCGTGGACAAAAATTACAAAACTACCCCTAGCTTTAGGTCAAAGAGTCGCCGCACTCATTTTAGGGTTTCTCGCCGCGGAATCCCTAACCTAACCCTAATTCACTTAACAATTTACAACGTAGATATTGGAGTTTCTACACTCCGCGTAAGCGTGTCCCTAAGATACGTTTATTCCCCTTGAGACCTTGACCACAGTCAAGAAGTCTCTAACCTCCCTTTTGAGGGGAACTACAGTTACTCTGATTCCATTCCCGTAAGGATATGTAGGCACAAGATGCGATGTCTTGCCGAGTAAACTTAGAATTAACCCCTAGGTCTTTTTTTTAATTTTCAATCCTTTGTACATACCCTTAAAGCAAAAAAATGAAACAAATAAAAAAATAAACAAAAGGTTCCCGTAGAGTACTACGAAAGTTTAGGGTGCTAATACCTTCCCTAATCTTAACCAACCCCCGAACCTTAGATCTCTCCCCTTTAGGTTTTTCCTTTCTTTAACCTTTCCTTCGGATAAATCAAAGACCGGTTGTAAATGAATTAAGATTCAAGTTAATCAATAGCTTGACATCCAAATTTCACCGCAACAGAAAATGGCGACTTCACTGGGGAGTCCTAACTATTGAGGGTTATCCCTATTTTGTTTATTTTTCTTTATATATTTGTTTTATTATATATTTTGCTCACTTGTATGTATATATTGGGGTACCTTACTTGGAATTACTGTGTTGTGAGATAAGTCCTACACCCGGACTTGAGTGACATTATTATAGGACGACGATATATTCGACGAGGCTTATAGGGAGTGAGTCCCGACTAAGCTAAATCGAGAATCACCACTCAGTTGAGACACTTTTGAAAACGGTTCGGTTGATCGAGTGTAATCGTGAAAACTTTTACCATTATCGATTGGAGTCTGTGATACTGGGAACCGTAGTACCTTTACACCATCTTGACCTTATATAGGACATAGTGCGGGAACTATGTGGGAGTAGTCCTACAATGGTTGCTACGCGATACTACACTCGAACGAGGTTTTCTTGAGAATATTATCGACCCTTGAGTCAGTCGAGAAGTTGATAATATCCAAAAGATGGGCTGATGACTTTGGGCACTTTTTAGAACCCTTGTTTTGCAGGTACAATTAACCTATAGTACACACCACTTTGGGAAGGGTAGACCTTGACTCCATTCATTGTTCCTCTAAAATTAGGACCTTTGTTTGCTTATGTGCGTTTGTGCTTTGCATCCATAAAGCATCATATCATTTCTAGTTTCAAGGAATTCAGCAGTCCTTTGCAAATTCGAAAAGCCTTACATTTTAAACTCTAAAATTTTTTCCAACTTTCTTAAAAAGCAATATTCGCAATCGACCGTTGAAATTCTTGAAACCATTGCATGGCATCAGCATCACATTTTTGCATTGCATTTATCCCCCAGTTTCTCCTTCTTGGTCCTATCGTCTTCTAGTGTACCTTTGAGTCGTCAAGCTGATTCCTCGACACAGATATCAGACCAGAAACGGAACAGGAGTCACTTTGATCCTATTCTCATGACTTACACAGAGCTATATCCTGAATTAGTCCGGCAAGGACTGATTACTACAAAGGCTTTACCACCTCCTCTTAATCCTCCGGCTGGATTTAAGGATGATCTCCATTGTGCTTCCCATGAAGGTGCCCCAGGCCATGACTTGGAGCATTGTTTTGCATTGAAAGCTAGGGTGTGTGAACTGATTAGAGCCGGAATACTTGATTTTACGGATAGTCGTCCGAGCGTCCAGACAAATCCCTTGCCAACACATCAGAATTGAAGCTTTGTCATTGGGCCTTTTTTTTTCTCGTTGTTTACATTTTCCTTATTTTGTTTAAGTTGTTTGCTTTCAATTATGTTTGTACTTTCATTAATGAAATAAGCATTACGACTTTTGATTCAATTCATTTCCGTCCATTTATTTGCATCTTTATGCTTTATTTTTCAAATGTTTACTTCTTGTCCAAAATTTTGATATGCTAAGATCGGAGGGAGGATGACGAAAATGTTATACCCATAACTGCTGTCAGTATGCTTTCAATTAAACCTTGTTGACGATGTAAGGCATTGTTTCAATTCCCAAACACTGGAGAAATAAGGAAGTTAATCCCTCGTCACCCCCTTCGGGCCTAGAAGTTGGAGTTTCTTTCGTTACAAAAAACCCACAATTTTAACCTTGGGATGGGTAGTTCTCAGTTAAATTGGTTGTGTGTTCATACGATACACCTTTCATTGACAAATTTTCCTTCGCACACGTCAAATAAGTGTCGAAGATGTTTTCTAACCAAAGGTCGATGATGGTTCACCGTAATCATTAAAATCAAACAATCACTTTCCTTCACACAAAAAAATAATATAAAAAAAAAGCAAAAGAAGCCCGCTAAGTCAAAACCTATGAAGGAGACTTAGGCAAAACTGGGGCATCCCGCTGACTGTAAACTCTAAAATAAACAGTTTAGGCAAAATTTAGGGATAATACAAAGAGATTTTTAAATCCTTATCTTGAAAATCCTCAATGTCAAAACAATCAAATGTTATAGGGGAGTAGTGGCTGCCTTTTCATAGGTCCCTTTGACTTCTGAATCATCACTGCTACGATCAATGAAATCCCTAACTTATGGGAACCTGAATGCATAGTATGAGTTAACTGAGCATAGGACTGAAGATCATCACGTAGATTGGGTGGGTACAAATAAATTTTGAGCCTTTATATTTTGTTTCATAAACCGTGAACCAGGCCACATTACAACCCTCAAAAGACCTAACTGAAACAGGGTTATTTTGAAAGTATACTACAACAAGGTTGTGTAACCTGACTCCAAAAGATCCTTGCGAATCATTTATTTTGGCAATACACTTTTATTTTAAACTTTGAGTGTCTTGAACCGCCTTGTTCTGACTAACGACTCATGTATTTTCCATCTTTCAAAAATAATTTTTCAAAAATCGCATGAACTTTGCATTACCATGTTTGTATGAATATTTTTGTTTGCAAACTGGCTTTCCTCTAAGGAATTTTCAAACAATGAGAAACTTGGTCAAGTGATCTTATCAGGGGCAAGTTCCTTTTACATCCTGTCAAAGAATTAGTTCAAGATTTGTTCAAGGAAATATCTTCTCAGATTTGGTTTATCCAGAGAATTGTTCAAGACTCAGACTGGGGCAAGCCCTCCGAGGATACAGCAAAACAGTCGATTCCACGAATCAGACAGCAGAAGCAGTTATCAGTTCATTTGACCTGGGGCAGTTTACTTGCATAATCCCTAAGCAGTTATTCATCATTCCTACAGTGACTATCAACTTGATACAGTTTAACAGAATGACAGTGATCTCCGTGTTGAGAAATCAGTCCTCCAGTTTTGTCATCTCACCAAAAGAGTCGAGCCTTGTCGTCGACGTCTGCATTTGCATTTGATCATATGTCATAGCATAATTCCTATACATGTGCATATCTTGGGTGCTTTATTCCCCATTTACATTTCTATCTTGGGTGCTTTACTCCCCATTTACATTTCTATCTTGGGTGCTTTATTCCCCATTTACCTCTCTATCTTGGGTGCTTTACTCCCCATTTACATTTTTATCTTGGGTGCTTTATTCCCCATTTACATTTCTATCCTGGGTGCTTTACTCCCCATTTACATTTCTATCCTGGGTGCTTTACTCCCCATTTACATTTCTATCTTGGGTGCTTTACTCCTCATTTACCTTCTATCCTTGGGTGTTTTATCCCCCATGTACCTTTTATCCCGGGTGTTTTATTCCCCGTTTACCAGATATTCCTGGGTTTACCTAACATCGTGGTGTTTTACCCCCATTTGCTTCTTTTTTTTCTCCCTGAGGTCGTGTTTTACTCGCGTCTTACCTTGTGGGCAAAATTTATTTACTTGGCATCATGGGTGTTTTATCCCCATTTGCGTTTTTCTCCTGAGCTCGTGTTTTACCCGCGTCTTATCTTGCGGACAATTTCTAATTTACCTGGCACCTATCAACAATTCTGTGTCGTGTCTACCCGACGTTCTTCCAGATATGACATGTCTTCTTCCCTAGTGCAATTCCTCGGTGGGTCGTCCCCTGTGACGTTGTTTCGTCTGTATCCGTGCATTTGTCATTTTCATCATACGCAACATATCAGATTCATATCATATTTAGCATTATAGTTCGTTTTGTTTTGTCCATATCATTGCATAGCACTGCGTCTAAAGGAAAAAATTTCGGTTATCTGTATTTAAATCCCTCCACCATGATTTCTCGAGTCTTCGTTGCTCAAATCACCTGGTGAAGTTATTTAAATAGGGGCAACTGTATTATTATTATTACTATTATTATTATTATTATCATTAATTTATTAAAACTTGTTATAATATAAAAATCTGTTTCTTAAAATAAATAACATTAACATCTTTTCCAAATTAATATGAAAACCTATTATTTTTAAGAAAAACTTTTTTTTAGATAAATTTAAAATAATAAATAATATCTTTTTTTTAAATAATAACTAGAGCCGTTTTTTAAAAAATATATAATAATAACATTAAACCTTTTTTTTAAAAAATAAAACCTTTTTGTTAGATAATTAAATTAAGACATTTTTTGAAAAGTTTTTTTTTAATAATATTAAAACCTCTTTTTTAACTTAAATCAAAAGCTTTTTTATATATCACAAATAAACAACAAAGAATATCTATAACTTTCGCACTTCCGTTTCATAACTCGTCTGATTACTGTCTGACTCTGTCTACTAACGTTGTGTATTCAATGTGCAGCTTGTTACGTTGCTATTAGCTATTTTAATGTGTTTTTCAATTCAAGTTGTATTATAATTGTATTTGTTTCTCATTTGTAACTTCGCAAACAAATTATTGCGTTTACCTTTCCGCACTTTAATTTCTGCTGTTTGTATGGTTTAAATTCGCGCATTTGCATCGTTAATTTGTCCCATTGCATTCCTCCGAAGGATTAGGTCTAGCCGTTTGTCCGCCACGCCAATAGTCCTCAAAACTTCAAACCCTTACAAACCCTAACTTTTCACAAATGTCTCGCCGTGGACAAAAATTACAAAACTACCCCTAGCTTTAGGTCAAAGAGTCGCCGCACTCATTTTAGGGTTTCCCGCCGCGGAATCCCTAACCTAACCCTAATTCACTTAACAATTTACAACGTAGATATTGGAGTTTCTACACTCCGCGTAGGCGTGTCCCTAAGATACGTTTATTCCCCTTGAGACCTTGACCACAGTCAAGAAGTCTCTAACCTCCCTTTTGAGGGGAACTACAGTTACTCTGATTCCATTCCCGTAAGGATATGTAGGCACAAGATGCGATGTCTTGCCGAGTAAACTTAGAATTAACCCCTAGGTCTTTTTTTTAATTTTCAATCCTTTGTACATACCCTTAAAGCAAAAAAACGAAACAAATAAAAAAATAAACAAAAGGTTCCCGTAGAGTACTACGGAAGTTTAGGGTGCTAATACCTTCCCTAATCTTAACCAACCCCCGAACCTTAGATCTCTCCCCTTTAGGTTTTTCCTTTCTTTAACCTTTCCTTCGGATAAATCAAAGACCGGTTGTAAATGAATTAAGATTCAAGTTAATCAATAGCATGACATCCAAATTTCACCGAAACAGTATCTATAACCTCTCTTCTCCATTTTACAAAAATATATATTTTTTTTGTAAATCTACATTTGCATTTGTCCCAATAACATCTCTATCCTTTTTGTAAAATTACTCCTCTCTTATTTTTAACGCATCTTTGATTCTTCTCCCCCTCTCTTTATATGTTATTGTAACTTTATACTTTCTTTCATAATTGCAATTGTATTTTTAAATTCGATTACCATGTCTTGATTTGTGGTTTTGTTTCCTCACCTAGAGTCCTTTTAAATATGTAAAATAGGAAATAACATGTGAGTGACAAATTCTTTCATTTCATGCCTTGATTTTAACTTTTGAATAAAAGAAGTGAATAAGGTCTAGAAGTTAAGAAGACTTATAAAAAAGAGGATATAAGAGAGATAGTGTTACAAAATTCGACAAAAAATTCATAAATGATTCTTTTGATAAACATGCATAATAAAATTTGTAATTTTTTATAGCTTCCATTCCTAACAACTTCCATGCATGTCTTAAACAAAAGCCACATTATTGAATTTTATATATGATACAACCGATATTTTTTTATCTTTTGTCTTCCATACGCGTTCAGAGGATTAGGATGGGGAATTTGGATGCTATGCCTAACAGTTATGGGCGTTGTGACGTTCTACTCTTATTGCCTCATGTATATCTGGAAAAAAATCGCATGTAATTTATTTAAAGTATAATAATCTATTATGACATAGTTATGATATTGTACTTATATAACCTATCCGTGAATTACTATTTTAAAATTAATATTAATAAGTGAATTCTTATATGTCTTGCTACACGGATAATTTTGTGTCCAAAATTATTTTATGTAAGTTGTTAATTAGGATTATAGGAACACGGATAATAATTATATGTGAGAAAACTTTAATTATATTTATTATCCAAGCGGACTATTTTATTTCTATAATACTTGTGTTTCAATATATGAACTAATTATAATAGGGATTCACCCGACAATAATTAAAATATAAAATAAAATAACTATATTACTGCATAGATATCTAAATTGTACAAATATATATAGAAGTTATAATAGTAATAATAATTTGACATGAAAAATTGACACTTATAGTCATATTTTTAATACATCATGATAACTGCTCAATATTTTAAATCCACTTTTTACTTATAACTTATATTTTTAAAATTAAAATAAATATAAAATATTAGAGGATAATTAATAATTTTAAAAAATTTGCAGTTAACAAAATAGTTTAAAAAAACCAACACTCATAGTTATATACTTTAGACGGTTTCCTTTTTGAAAAAGTTGCATATATTTATTTTTATTTTATTTTTAAAATTATATAAACTATATTTATTTTAAAGGTTAAAATGGGAATAAAAAAATATAAGAGCAAAATTCCCTATTTCTTTTATAGATAGTTATAGATTATGATTATTTTAATTAAAATTATGGATATTTGAATTTGTGGTATGCGTATTTAAATAGAGATTTTAATGAGAAATTAAAAAAAAATTCTTCAAATGACTAATTAATTTCACTTGTGTACAATATTCAAATATAAAATGGGGGGAGTAGTTAATTTTTATTTGTATAACTTCTACAACTTCTAAATAATTTTAAAGGGTAAAATAGGAACAAAAATAGGCCATACCAAAAAGTTGTATCCTCTTTATATATAGTTATAGAATAGCGTCCAAACGGGCACTCCGTGCCCGTTTGTCCGCTTTTTTTATTGCGCTAACGCGTGCAATTTTTTACGGTGTTTTTGACATATATTCCATTAAAAATAATATTATTTAGGAACAATTATAAAAATAAAAATAAAAATATAAAGATACATATTAACTTTCAATATGTTTTAGTAATGTCTTCGGATCAAAATATAAAGATACATATCAACTTTCAATATGTCTTAGTAATGTCTTTAGACCAATTTAGCAATAAAAAAAATATTTCCAAACCAATTTAACAATGCAAATGTAAACTTAAAATTAATTTAATAATCTAAAGAGTAGAATGTGAAAATTAAAACTTATCAATACATTAAATGTTATATAAAACAATATTATTTACACAATTTAAAAAAATAAAAGTAAGAAAACAACCCATGTATGTTGTTTAATGTCTTAAATTTTTAATAATATCACAATGTAGAAATCATACAAATTATAAATGGATATAAAATAACAAAAAATTAATATTCACATATTTAACCATAAAAGACATTAATAATGTTACTATTACTTTTTATACTCGATGCTTGTGTTCAATAAAAAAAGACATATATAGAAAATAAAATAATGTGGTAGTTGTTATTTGTTTTTGTAACTTACCCGTTTCTTATAACTTATTCATGAATGTTGGCACTAATATGTGTTTCCTCTCTCTCTTTTTGTCACTTCCTCTTCGTCTCTCTCTAACTCTTTTTTTATATCACTTATCAGTCTCTCTACCTCTCTATATATCCCAATCTCCTTTGCACATGACATTCATTTGTTCCTATTTCTTTGTTTTGTTAAGTAGTTAATGACCGATTATCATTCAACGAAAAATCATGATGAAAATATAAACACAAATACCTTCAATCTTTAAACAATATTCAACCCTTAATATCATTAACATTATCTTATACAAACTGTAGTTTTGTATCAATGACATTATACAAAAAAAAACTGTAAAGCCTGTATTTAACATTATCTGATACAAACTGTAATTTTGTTTGTGAATGTGAGTCTTATAGATGACAAAATTAGAGATTATTCTCAATAACAACCTACATAATATAATTAAGTATCATATATATATATATATATATATATATATATATATATATATATATATATATATATATATATATATATATATATATATATATATATATATATATATATATATATATATATATATATATATATATATATATATATATATATATATATATATATATATATATATATATATATATATATATATATATATATATATATATATATATATATATATATATGTTTGGATATTTTAAAAATGATTAATTATTTTCTGATGCATTGATTAAAAAGGAAAAAAATTAAAAATATATAATTCAAGTTTGTATTCCTGAGGAGTTGAACGGTGTTATAGTAAGTGACTTGACGGATGAGAATGATGCGTGGGACAGGAAGTTAATGCCATCATGAATGTCTATCGAGATAGATATAAATTAATGTTTACATCACATTGTAGAAATTATACAATTTAAAAATTAAGATATTGTTTATATTTTAAAATTTTTGCAAATTACACTGGTAAAATTGGAACAATAATAGATAAAGATTCAGAGAGGAAACCAAATTTCAAAAAATTAATAAAAATAGTCATTCTTATTTAATCATAGAAATTAAGACGCGTCTTTTGTTTCTTTCCTAAGAGATAATGATTCATTTTTCTTCTATAATAGAGAGAAAAGTTAAAGTATTAGACATTTAAAAAATCCAATAATCTCAACTTTCAAACCCATTTCACATATGGATTTGTTTCTGTAAAAAGAACAGAACAATAAATAAAAATAAATAAATAATCAAATCAAAAAATTAGATTGAAGAATCTAAATACCCTAATAATCAACTGTAACTGAAATCATTGTCTGATTCGCAATTCATATTATGTCATCTACAACTTGTAGATTTCTCTTTTCTACCATCATCATAAACATTATTTGGACTCCAATTTTCCTCATGCAATCTTCTGTCTTCTCTATTTTTGATTTCTATGGACCTAATGAGTTAGAAATGAAAGACATAAATTATAAGAAGAAGCTATTTAAATATAATTTTTAATTAGAAGTTAAACTGAGTTTTCTTTTCAAATAACTAATTACTTTGTACAATATTCAAATATAAAATGGAGGGAGTAGTTAACTTTTATTTGTGTAACTTCTAAGTAGTTTTAGAGGGTAAAAGAGGAAAGAAAATAGGCTACACCAAAAAGATGTTTTGTCTTTATATATTGTTATAGATTCAAAATAACTACTATCATTTAATAAAAACTTCATTTTTTTATTTGTATTTTTGTTTTTAAAATTAACTAAAATTAAATTTTAAAGGATAAAATAGAAATAAAAATAGGTCAGTCTAAAATTCCATGTTCCCTAGATAAATTATTTAATTTTAATTTAATTATAAACTATTTATAAAATAATTAAAGATAATGATATGAAAAATAATAAACTGTTGGCGGTTAATAAACCTTTGTGTAACCGCCGTTGTGAGAAAAAAAATAAAAAAATAATTAAAAAAAATTGAAAAGGGTAAATTTGGAAAAGAAAAAAAAAAGCTACACCAAAACAATCTATTGCCTTTATATATTGTTATAGATTATCATTGCATAATCACCAACTAATACTTGAAAATAAACATTTTTGAAAATACAAATACAAATTAGATAACTTAGATGGTGATCATTGTATAATCACCGACTATTACTTAGAATACAAATTACACAACTTAGACGATAAAAAGATAACATAATAATAAATAAAAGAGAGTATCTTCTTCAACCTCCGAAACCGTATAAAGTTCTTCCTAGTCTTTTAAGAGTATACACAACATCCATGACAATCACAACCTTCCTTCTTGCATGATCAATATATGAAGCAACATCATGAATGATTTTTGTCAAGAAAACCTTGAGAAATAACCTAGTTTTTTCATAGATCAAACCACTTATCCTCTTGACACCTCCTCTCCTCGCAATCTACGAATCGTTGGCTTTGTAATTCCCCAAATGTTGCCGCGCAGAATTCTCATGTGCCTCTTTGCTCCTCCCTTTCCGGGCCCCTTAATACCCTTTCACGACTTGTAATTTTTGTAAGAAATTTTGAGAAACTGTTTATTCTTTTGAATTTTGAATGTGAAAAAGTAGAAGATGAAAGGGGTATTTATATATCATTCTGGGCGGGAAATGAAGAAATTGCTTATCCTCTATCGTTGGATTTAAAGTAATAGACGGTTTACATTTGACTGAGATTTTTCAAAATTTTAAAAAATTGTTTTAAAATAAAATAAAATATTGGTTAATCATATTTTCAAAAACTGTATTTTAAGAACTACAACTAATTTTTTTAGGCAATTATAATTCACTTATCCGTACAATTCATTAAATTGTATGATAAAAATTATTGATGATAATGATCAATAATTATTTAACTTTTTAAAAGATAATATGTAATTGTGATTATTTTAAGTATGTAATTTATCAAAACATAGAGTATACGAACTTTATAATCATTATCATTCAGTTTTATTAAGAAAAAGCTTTGGGTAAATTTAGTCATAAATAAAATACATTATAAATCTTCAAAATTAAAACAATTAAATATATAATTAAATATAGTAATATTAGTTGAGTACGAAAGTTGTTATATGTTTCTATTTCATTCAATAATAGGATTAGTGGGCTATAAAGCAGTTATTCATTTTTAGAAGTTACTATTATTTTTTTTATTATTATTTCTTATTTAATTAATTTAATTAAGTACAGAAGTTGTTACATGATTCTTGGGATTAGTGGGTTATAAAGCAGTTAATTATTTTTAAAAGTTATTACTTTTTTATTATTATTTCTTATTTAATTAATTTAATTAAGTACGGAAGTTGTTACATGATTCTTGGGATTAGTGGGTTATAAAGCAGTTAATTGTTTTTAAAAGTTATTACTTTTTTATTATTATTTCTTATTTAATTAATTTAATTAATAAATTATTTGTTCCTAAAGATGAGGATATAACCATAAAATAGGTTTTAAAGTAATTTTAATATAAAAAAATTAAAATGTGAGGTGGTAGAAGTTTTTTAACCGTCTATGTAGTTGATTTTTGTAAAGGGTGTTAATGGAATAATAGTGTGAATTATTGGACAAAATTGGAAAATAAAAAGCTACACCAAAACTAACTATTGCCTTTATATATTGTTATAGACTAGCGTTCAGACGGGCACTCCCGTTCCCGTCTGTCCGCTTTTTTTAATGCGCACAACATAGGAAAATAAACGTGTGTATATTATGTGCGAAGTTACTTGCATATTATACTTGCATATTTTCTTAATGCGCACAACATAGAAAAATAAGCGGACAGACGGGCACAAGAGAGATATCATCACAAATATGAGGATTAAGAACTGAGATCTTTATCTTGAGAATTAAGAACTATCCGAGTCTAGGAGAGTTTATATATATTCCATCATAAAATGAATTGATTGGACATCTCACCATATGTAAGTTGTCACCAAAAGGTTAATTGAAATACTATTGTATTGTATATGCATCTTGTTCAATCGTTCATATTACTCACCATGGGCTACAAAGCTTGTTACACGCTCACGTTAAAAAAAACACAGGTACAATAAAAAAAAGGCGGTGGAATCAAGCCAAGATAAAGGGCTTATAGAAGCCTACACGGTCCAGTCAAAACATGATAATCAGCTTATAAACAAAAAAAACCTACAATTTACACTTTCAAAACACGATTCAGTCACATGTTGAGTATTGTGACTTTAACCGCCTTCTAAGAGTGTTTATGTATAAGTGAGCTCACTCAGGTCAGATCAAAGAAATGCTTTCACATGTGACTTATGAAATGCTTTTCAGAATTGATCCGGACACGGAAAACTTCCAATTGCGGACATCAACAAAGAAATACATTCAAATAAGTCACATGTTTTGAATGAATCTCCTTGTGCTGTGCTTACTCAATGGGAACCATCTTAACCCACAGATTTCAATTTTTGGTCTGGCCTGAGTGGATTAGAAATACATCTTTAAAATTAATATTTGAATGTATTTCTTTCTTTGATCGTGTGTGGAGCATTTGTTGTCTTTGATCTCTCAGGTTTTATTGCATCTTTTTATTGGTTAACTATGTTAATTTATGTGCGTTAATACGAAAGGTAATACCTGAGGAGAAACATCTCTCAGGTATTACCTTGTGGCACATGGTCTTGATAGCGTCCAAACGGGCACGACACACGCGTCAAAATACAAACGAACATTTTTTATTTAATTTTGATTTTAATTTAAATTATTTGTATAGTAAACTTTGTAATATGCATTCTTCTCTCCCCCTTCCCTTTCTCTCTTATAAATTTGATGAAAGTGTATAGAGAGGAGTTTGTAGAGTAAACTGAACAACACGTACATCCCCTGCGAACATGTATGCTCCACACACTACTCTTCTCGTACTTGTCTTTTTTTTGATGAGCATACACGTCAAAATATAAATGAATATTTTTTGTTTATTTATGTATGATTTAAATTTAAATTATTTGAATACCAAATTTTCTGATATGCATCCTTATGTTTGTAAGAAATTTTAAAATGTCATTTATTTAATTAATTAAAAGTTAAATTATTTTTCAAATTAAATTTGTAAGTAATATGACATTTATTGCGCATCTCTCTTTAACATTAAAAATAAAACTCGTAAATAAAAAATTAACAACAAAATTCAACTAATTTAAGAAAGTGAATGGTCAGTTTTCAAATTTTCAATAATTCACAATACATTTTTTTGTTAATATTTTTATTTTATTTTTTCATACTTAAAGTTTTGTTCAATAGCAAGGTCACACATATAGACATAAAAGATAAAATAATGGAAGTTATATATTTTTGCAACTGTCATTGTATATTTGAACAATATATTAAGTATTAATAAATGTGACAATATTTTTAAAACTGTTTTTATCAAGATACATAATTTTTTGAGGAAATGGTTTTTATTTCTATAGTACATATGAAAGTTAACAATGTAAGAAATATTAAAATTGTGTGTACCAATTAAGTTTGTGAAAGATTTTCAAAAAGATTTCATTTTATACCGTTATATTACAATCTTCCGTTAAAGTCATCCATAATATTTCAAAAAGAAAAGAGAAGAGAAATGAGATGATGGATCTAAAAAATGAAATGTAGATCTAAAAATGAGATGATAATAATTTGTTGAAATTTTTATTCATTTATATTTTTATGTGTGTGCTCATTAAAAAATTCAACAAAAAAAATATTAATATGAGAAATTGATATGTAACACTCTTATATCCTCTTCTCATCTCTCCTTTTATTCTATATGTCAAATAATGCTAACCAAATTAATGATTTTTTAATATGAAAAAAACACAAACCATCTCCAAATCATAATTAAATTACCACACAAATAGATAGTTACAATATCAAATACCAAATCAAAAGTAAGATAGAAATAAAAATTTAAAACAAAAGAACTAACACCATTAAAAACCACACCATTTCAAAAAATAATACTGATGAAATAATTGTTTGTATTATGAAAATCTAAATTACATATTTTATGATGTGTTTATACTCACAAAATACAAATAAGTATCATTAAGAAATAAAACATAATAACAACAAAAGCAAAAAGTTAAAACTATAGTATTAATGAATAATGTTTTGCAACAAAAGTAAGATATAATTTTTGTAAGAAAATAACAGTGCAGTAGAAAACCACTCATACCCATTGTGGTTGCATTAAATACTTGAATTTTATTGTATTTTAGAGTATGAAATTTTTCCAAGTATCACATGATCTTTTTTTACTCCATAGTTAATAACTCTGCTTTGAAAAAAAGGAAAGTTTCGTAAATGGTAAAATTCTAAAAAAGACTCAATTACAAAAGTCATACAAAAACTATTACTATAAAAGCAATTACAAAAAAAATCTACATACAACAATCAATTTTCAGTCATAATGAGAACGACTTCTTCTATCGGGGGTGATGGCGCGATCTTGACTGAAAATAAGTTTCATCTATTTTTCAAAAATAAAAAGATCACTAATTAAAATTGAATAAATGAAAATATTATAGAATAAAAAAAATTAAAAAAAAAAGTATATTCATTGAGAAAGAGATGAAATTTACCTAAAAAAATAGAAGAAAATTTTTAACTTCTGTCACCACTTAATAGTTAATGAAAGTTATAGGTGTGAGATATTCTTTGTGAGAGATGGAAGTTACTTTTTCAATTGGTAACCAACAAAAGTTATTAACCACTCAAGGTTTTAAATTAAACTATTTTCTTATTGATAAAAAAGATGAAGGGTAATTTTGGAACAAAAATAAGCCACACCAAAAACTTGTATCCCCTTTATATATAGTTATAGATTAATGCATGAAAACATTTATGGTAACAAAGATGAAAAATACCATTTTCAACCAATTATTTATTTTTATTACTTAATTTATCTTTAAAATGTATTGTATAAAATGTTTCAGGCCCACCGTGGGGCTCGAACCCACAACCACAAGGTTAAGAGCCTTGCGCTCTACCAACTGAGCTAGACGGGCTATACAAACTCGACTAAAAACACTAATATTCGAAATAATAACTCTATTAAATTATTATTATTTGTAATTGTATTTTTTTATATTTTCAATATTCATCTTTTTACTATTACAATTTTGATGGATTGAAACAACATGCGGATATAATTTTAATAAAAAATGTGTAGAACATTTCCTTAAGTAGAAATTAGTTTTCAAAATTTTGCGTATAAAATTAAAATGTTAAAATACACATACTAATATGAAAATCCAAAATTATGACTCTAAGTTTAAAAGATTTAGTTTCATCTAGTTTTTATGATATAGTTTTTATGGAATTTTATCTTAAAGAAATGATTTTCCTAACAAATTCATGAGAGATCAGAATGTTTATTTAACGTTAAAGTAGATCAATATACTAAACGGATACTCGAATAATATCCCTTACCTTCATCGGATCGGGCGATAAAAATTAAGTTATACTCAAAAGAATGTCTTTATGCAATTCATAAGAATAAAAACATGTAAATCACAAAAAATTAATCTAAAGTTGACTCCAAGGTAATTAATATCTCATCCATATAGGCTTCAATAACCTGATTATATGACCCTTAGTTAAGCTTCCTAGCTAGGGCTTCTATAAGATCATAAATGTTATTCACGACCAAGAAAGACTTGTCAAGCCTAAAAACATTAAAATAATCTACAACCCAACTCTATCGACCTTGTCTTGACAAGTTACTTCTCCAATCATATCAAAACCTTAGAATGTTAAGCCCCAACATAATTAGACACCTAGAAGTTGTCTTTCTGACAAATTTGTAACTGAAATAAAACGTAAGAGTGTCGAGTCCACGAGATGGTCACCCCCTGACATCAAATCAAATAGTAGTTTGTCACGCCTTAAACAATATTTGGATCATATGATCAATTAGATCCATAAAAATAAGCCCTACAATGATAGTTTTAATTAAAGAAAGGTCTAGTACTAAAGAATATTTAGATTGACCATTTCGAGAGGTATGTATGGTCACAAATAACACGATCATGGAGATCCCTATATCCTACTACTAGAGAACATCTAACATATCTACCATGTCGTAAGAATAAGTAGTGAAATGTTATAGGGTCTTAAATCCGTAATACATCAATGTAAACGTAATACTATAAATGAATATCAACTACATAGTTTCTAAAGCTAACCTTCATACTTACAATTTAAATTGATTGAATAGTCAGAGCGCTTGAAGGTTCACCTTCACCCAACATATTTGTAAATTCAGAAAGCCGGACAAACACGAGTTCGCCAATTGATCAATCACACACACCATTATTCTAAGAAAATGGTTGATGTGGGACGAAAAAATCCATCCACAAACATCATTGTAGTTATTCCATTCAGGAGATCCTTTATTGTTGCAAACATGGGGGCAATTATTTTCTTATCAATTATTTTCTTAAAAAATATCGTTAGTTTTTTTGAATTATGAGATTAATTACTATGCACTGCGAGTGTAAAAAGTTTTACACTGTGAATTCATCACCATCATCCGTTTGCATTACTTTACAGATTATTAAAATAAAAGTGAAACTTCTTCTTACATCCAACATCTATAATTGACCGACAGACAGTGTAGAACTTTTAACAATGTCAGTGCGAAGTAATTAATCTCTTGAATTATTAATTATTTTCTATGGAGAAAAAATATTGTATAAAATTGAATGAGAATGCATTTTCTCATCTTCATACACATAAATACATTATTTAATTTATTAATGCACTAGTGTTCAGACGGGCACTCCCGTGCCCGTCTGTCCGCTTTTTTTATTGCGCACAGCATACAAAAATAAACGTGTATATATTTTGTATGAAATTTTCATCATATTTAAGATTAGTTAATGCATTTGTTTTTATATATTCTCAAGCAGTCTTAAAACCAGAATGATAAGTGTATATATACTAAAAATACTTTAGTGAATTAACTATATATTAATGCTGCTATTATTTTAAACATACTGAATTAATCCTCCACAACACCTTGTAGCACTAACCCGAGACCACCATAACTATGAAATTCAATAAGAAAGAGTATAAGGTACATTATTTGGCACAAAAATGTTTATGAACATACCTTGAAGACGACATGATGCACCATCATTTATGGCTTCCGTGTTAACATCTGATATTACTGCATCCTCCAAAGCTTCATCAACATCCATATCGCCCGATACAAAAATAATAATTAACATATTTATATCTTATATATATATATATATATATATATATATATATATATATATATATATATATATATATATATATATATATATATATATATATATATATATATATATATATATATATATATATATATATATATATATATATATATATATATATATATATATATATATATATATATATATATATATATATATATATATATATATATATATATATATATATATATGTTGAAATTACTGCTCACATATGTAAAACAATATCATGAAGCATTTCCATTTGTTTTGTTCTAATGTGTAGCTTTTGATTTTAGTATCGGAGTAAAAATACATTGATCTAACTTTACAGGTTTTGATGAGATTGTCATTTTTACGTGACTAATAATTTAAGAATCATATATATTTTCATCATTTTAGTGTTAATTTAGGAATCATATATATTTTCACCATTTTAGTGTTAATTTAGGAAATCATATATATTTTCACCATTTTAGTGTTAATTTAAGAATCATACATATTTTCACCGTTTTCACAATTACTCAGTTTCTTTCTTGGTCAATCTCTATCTTTTCTCCTTCTGCATTTTTCATTCAGTTTTCACAATTACTCAGTGTCAATCTCTGTTTTGATTAGTTTTATGCATTTCCATTTTGTTGGATAAGCGGATAATGTCACAATAAAACCATGGCAAAGATCAAAAAGATTGATGATTAATTTTTGGACATGAGTGAAGGTGATCTTTGTTTTGGTGAACATGGTAATATATTTTGATATGTTAGCATGCATTAAATAGTATTAGAATTGACCATTAAAATCTTTTTATGCAATTGAATGCATTTTTCTAATATTTTTTTTTAAAATTTTCCTTATAAATTGTAACTGCTTCTAACATTCTTAACTGTTGAAACTTAAACTACATAACTCTACCATTTCAGGTGCACGACATTTGTTTCCATGTCTTTCATTTCCAAACCCATGATAATAGTAACTTTACCCGTTTGTCCGCTTTTTTTACTGCGCTAACGCGTGAAAATATTAACAACGTCTTTTTTATAAGTTTGATTTTAATATCAAATATTTATATGATGAAATACATTGTATTTATTTAGATGCATATTAAGTTTTATTTGCAATATGTAATATTTGTGTGTTAAATTTTGTTTGAATTGAGAAAATCGCATTATGAGATGACAATATTTAACCGGTTTTTTTCAAGCAAATCAATAATGTGAAAGGAATAATTTGATGGTTATGAATACCGTATTAAAGAAAAAGAAAATAGATTACACCAAAATTAAGTTTTGTATTTATGTATTGTTATAGATTGTACAAAATCATACGAAGATTTAAATAAAATAAGGAAAAAAATGTTTTTCACATTTATTAAACTAATAACATAAACATTAACAGAGACATTAAGTGACATTGTTGCTTAATAGGAAGGTCAACCATGAAATCGAAATAAAAAATATCTCTTGTTTTACTGCAAAACAAATGAAGTAAATTTTAGTAGTATATAATATAATGTAATATAGTGAGTGCACGTCAAGTGTGACTTTGCAAAAGTATAAGTTATTTTAAAATAATATAGTGTAATATGTCATCCTCTTTATTATCCCTAAAAAAATCAATATGTGGCACAACATGCATAATAGAGCGGTTTTTAAAGTTTGCATTGTTTAGTGCATACCAATTAAATTTTAATAATAATAATACCTCCATCAATAAATTAATTCAAAAACAGTTGAATAACAATCCCTATGTCAATGGTGAAAAATCATCTTGGAAAAGAAAATAATTTGAAATCTAACAACAATATTTTCTACGCATGACTTCTAAATAAGACAAAACCTTGTGGATAATACACCAAAATAATTATAAATGTAACAAAACCAGTCATCAATTAAAATACATACATATGTGTAAATTCATTTTTAACAAACTATAATGGAAAAAATTAATTACTCTATTTTCTATGTATGATCACCAACAAACACTCTTCAAAATTCTTTAAAAATTGCAAGAAAAAAATCACCATGCAAAGAAGAGTTATATGTGTTAAATTTTCCATAAGTTTTTTTTTAATGGAAGTTAATGATGGTTAAAGAACAAAAATAACCAACGACTCATATTCAGGTTATTTATAATTATAAAAATTAGATTTAACTTAACTAAAATCATCATAAATTTAATATAATGCATATATAGTGTAATTTTGTCCATAAACCATACAATAGAAAAAACATATTGTAGTATTTAGTCATTATCATTGCATAATCACCAACTAATACTTGAAAATAAACATTTTTGAAAATACAAATACAAATTACATAGATTAGACGGTGATCATTGTATAATCACCGACTATTATTTAGATATAAACTTTTTTTAAAATGCAGAAACAGAAATACAAATTACACAACTTAGACGATAAAAATATAACATAATAATAAATAAATAAAAGTATCTTCTTCAACCTCCAAAACCATATAAAGTTCTTCCTTGTCTCTTAAGAGTATACACAACATCCATGGCAGTCACAACCTTTCTTCTTGCATGATTAGTATATGAAGCAGTATCATGAATAATTTTTGTCAAGAAAACCTTAGGAAATAACATAGTTTCTTCATAGATCAAACCACTTATCCTCTTGACACCTCCTCTCCTAACCAATCTACGAATCGATGGCTTTGTAATTCCCCAAATATTGTCGCGCATAATCATCATGTGCCTCTTTGTTCTTCCCTTTCCGAGCCCCCTAATACCCTTTCCACAACTTGTCATTTTTGTAAGAAATTTTGAGAAACTTTTTATTCTTTTGCGTTTTGAATGTGAAAAAGTAGAATATGAAAGGGATATTTATATATCATTCTGAGCGGGAAATGAGGAAACTGCTTATCCTCTATCGTTGGATTTAAAGTAATAGACAGTTTAGATTTGACTGAGATTTTTCAATATTTTAAAATTATTTTATAATTTATTTTAAAAAATTGTTTTTAAAATAAAATAAAATATTGGTTAATCATATTTTTAAAAATTGCGTTTTAAGAACTCCAATGAATTTTTTAGGCAATTATAATTCACTTTTTTAAGTATATAATTTATCAAAACTTAGAGTATACGGACTTTATAATCATTATCATTCAGTTTTATTAAGAAAATATTTTGGATAAATTTAGTCATAAATAAAATACATTATAAATCTTCAAAATTAAATCAATTAAATATATAATTAAATATAATAATATTAGTTGAATATGGAAGTTGTTATATGCTTCTATTTCATCATTCAATAATGGGATTAGTGGGTTATAAAGCAATTAATCATTTTTAGAAGTTACTACTACTTTTTTATTATTATTTCTTATTTAATTAATTTAATTAAGTACAGAAGTTGCTATAGGTTTCTATTTCATTCAGTAGTGGGATTAATGAGTTATAAAACAGTTAATTATTTTTAGAAGTTACTACTACTTTTTTATTATCATTTCTTATTTAATTAATAAATTATTTGTTACTAAAGATGAGGAATAATAACTTACTAATCTATCAGTAAAAAATAGTGTAAAAGAATCAATTTATTAAAAATAAAATTGGAAGTAAAAAAACTACACCAAAATTATTTAACGTTAATAGGTCCGAACACATCATCAAAATTATATAATAAATTTGAAACAATCACATTTACAAATAATTATAGGAGTTTAATCATATTAAAGATTATTATATTAAATACCTAATATACTTATATAAGATATAACACATCTAATAGAGTATCATATAAATTACTAATCTTCTTTAAAGTATACTATAATAATCTATTATGACATAGGTATGATATTGTACTTATATAACCCATCGTGAATTACTATTTTAAAATTACTATTAATAAATGAATTCTTATATGTTTTGCTACACGGATAATTTTGTGTCCAAAATTATTTTATATAAGTTGCTAATTAGAATTATATGAACACGGATAATAATTATATGTGAGGGAACTTTAATTATATTTATTATTCAAGCGGACTATTTTATTTCTATAATACTTGTATTTCAATATATGAACTAATTATAATAGGGATTCACCAGACAATAATTAAAATATAAAACAAAATAACTATATTACTGCGTAGATATCTAAATTGTACAAATATATTATAGAAGTTATAATAATAATAATAATAATTTGACATGAAAAATTGACACTTATAGTCATATTTTTAAAACATCATGATAATTGCTCAACATTTTAAATCCACTTTTTACTTATAACTTGTATTTTTAAAATTAAAATAAATATAAAATATTAGAGGATAAATAATAATTTTAAAAAATTTGCAGTTAACAAAATAGTTTTAAAAAAACCAACACTCAAAGTTATATACTTTAGATTGTTTCCTTTTTGAAAAAATTGCATATATTTATTTTTATTTTATTTTTAAAATTATATAAACTATATTTATTTTTAAGGTTAAAATGGGAATAAAAAAATATAAGAGCAAAATTTCCTATTTCTTTTATAGATAGTTATAGATTATGATTATTTTAATTAAAATTATGGATATTTGAATTTGTGGTATGTGTATTTAAATATAGTTTTTAATGAGAAATTAAAAAAAAAAGAATTCTTCAAATAACTAATTAATTTAACTTGTGTACAATATTCAAATATAAAATGGGGGGAGTAGTTAATTTTTATTTGTATAACTTCTAAAACTTCTAAATAATTTTAAAGGGTAAAATAGGAACAAAAATAGGCCATACCAAAAAGTTGTATCCTCTTTATATATAGTTATAGATGAAAACATTTATGGTAACAAAGATGAAAATTACCATTTTCAACCAATTATTTATTTTATTACTTAATTTATCTTTAAAATGTATTGTATAAAATGTTTCAATCATATCAAAACCTTAGAATGTTAAGCCCCAACATAATTAGACACCTAGAAGTTGTCTTTCTGACGAGACCGTTGAGTTCGTTAAATGATCCTTTGAGACAGTTGATGAATTTGTAACTGAAATAAATCGTAAGAGTGTTGAGTCCACGAGATGGTCACCCCCTGACATCAAATCAAATAGTAGTTGGTCACGCCTTAAACAATATTTGGATCATATGATCAATTAGATCCATAAAAATAAGCCCTACAATGAAAGTTTTAATTAAAGAAAGGTCTAGTACTAAAGAATATTTAGATTGACCATTTCGAGAGGTATGTATGGTCACAAATAACACGATCATGGAGATCCCTATATCCTACTACTAGAGAACATCTAACATATCTACCATGTCGTAAGAATAAGTAGTGAAATGTTATAGGGTCTTAAATCCGTAATACATCAATGTAAACGTAATACTATAAATGAATATCAACTACATAGTTTCTAAAGCTAACCTTCATACTTACAATTTAAATTGATTGAATAGTCAGAGCGCTTGAAGGTTCACCTTCACCCAACATATTTGTAAATCCAGAAAGCCGGACAAACACGAGTTCGCCAATTGATCAATCACACACACCATTATTCTAAGAAAATGGTTGATGTGGGACGAAAAAATCCATCCATAAACATCATTGTAGTTATTCCATTCAGGAGATCCTTTATTGTTGCAAACATGGGGGCAATTATTTTCTTATCAATTATTTTCTTAAAAAATATCGTTAGTTTTTTTGAATTATGAGATTAATTACTATGCACTGAGAGTGTAAAAAGTTTAACACTGTGAATTCATCACCATCATCCGTTTGCATTACTTTACAGATTATTAAAATAAAAGTGAAACTTCTTCTTACATCCAACATCTAAAATTGACCGACAGTGTAGAACTTTTAACAATGTCAGTGCGAAGTAACATTTATGGTAACAAAGATGAAAATTACCATTTTCAACCAATTATTTATTTTATTACTTAATTTATCTTTAAAATGTATTGTATAATATGTTTCACGCCCACCGTGGGGCTCGAACACACGACAACAAGGTTAAGAGCCTTGCGCTCTATCAACTGAGCTAGACGGGCTATACGAACTCGACTAAACACACTAATATTCGAAATAATAACTCTATTAAATTATTATTATTAGTAATTGTATTTTTTTATATTTTCAATATTCATCTTTTTACTATTACAATTTTGATGGATTGAAACAACATGCGGATATAATTTTAATAAAAAATGGGTAGAACATTTCCTTAAGTAGAAATTAGTTTTCAAAATTTTGCGTATACAATTAAAATGTTAAAATACACGTACTAATATGAAAATCCAAAATTATGACTCTAAGTTTAAAAGATTTAGTTTCATCTAGTTTTTATGATATAGTTTTTATGGAATTTTATCTTAAAGAAATGATTTTCCTAACAAAATCATGAGAGATCAGAATGTTTATTTAACATTAAAGTAGATCAATATACTAAACGGATACTCGAATAATATCCCTTACCTTCGTCGGATCGGGCGATAAAAATTAAGTTATACTCAAAAGAATGTCTTTATGCAATTCATAAGAATAAAAACATGTAACTCACAAAAAATTAATCTAAAGTTGACTCCAAGGTAATTAATATCTCATCCATATAGGCTTCAATAACCTGATTATATGACCCTTAGTTAAGCTTCCTAGCTAGGGCTTCTATAAGATCATAAATGTTATTCACGACCAAGAAAGACTTGTCAAGCCTAAAAACATTAAGATAATCTACAACCCAACTCTATCGACCTTGTCTTGACAAGTTACTTCTCCAATCATATCAAAACCTTAGAATGTTAAACCCCAACATAATTAGACACCTAGAAGTTGTCTTTCTGACGAGACCGTTGAGTTCGTTAAATGATCCTTTGAGACAGTTGATGAATTTGTAACTGAAATAAATCGTAAGAGTGTTGAGTCCACGAGATGGTCACCCCCTGACATCAAATCAAATAGTAGTTGGTCACGCCTTAAACAATATTTGGATCATATGATCAATTAGATCCATAAAAATAAGCCCTACAATGATAGTTTTAATTAAAGAAAGGTCTAGTACTAAAGAATATTTAGATTGACCATTTCGAGAGGTATGTATGGTCACAAATAACAGGATCATGGAGACCCCTAGATCCTACTACTAGAGAACATCTAACATATCTACCATGTCGTAAGAATAAGTAGTGAAATGTTATAGGGTCTTAAATCCGTAATACATCAATGTAAACATAATACTATAAATGAATATCAACTACATAGTTTCTAAAGCTAACCTTCATACTTACAATTTAAATTGATTGAATAGTAAGAGCGCTTGAAGGTTCACCTTCACCCAACATATTTGTAAATTCAGAAAGCCGGACAAACACGAGTTCGCCAATTGATCAATCACACACACCATTATTCTAAGAAAATGGTCGATGTGGGACGAAAAAATCCATCCATAAACATCATTGTAGTTATTCCATTCAGGAGATCCTTTATTGTTATAAACATGGGGGCAATTATTTTCTTATCAATTATTTTCTTAAAAAATATCGTTAGTTTTTTTGAATTATGAGATTAATTACTATGCACTGAGAGTGTAAAAAGTTTTACACTGTGAATTCATCACCATCATCCGTTTGCATTACTTTACAGATTATTAAAATAAAAGTGAAACTTCTTCTTACATCCAACATCTATAATTGACCGACAGTGTAGAACTTTTAACAATGTCAGTGCGAAGTAATTAATCTCTTGAATTATTAATTATTTTCTATGGAGAAAAAATATTGTATAAAATTGAATGAGAATGCATTTTCTCATCTTCATACACATAAATACATTATTTAATTTATTAATGCACTAGCGTTCAGACGGGCACTCCCGTGCCCGTCTGTCCGCTTTTTTTAATGCGCACAGCATAGGAAAATAAACGTGTATATATTTTGTATGAAGTATTTATCATATTTACGATTAATTAAAAATAATATTTTTAAATACCCTCAAGCAGTCTTAAAATCGGGATGATAAATGTATATATACTAAAAATACTTTATTGAATTAACTATATATTAATGCTACTATTATTTTAACCATACCGAATTAAATAAAATTTAGATAAAAAAATATGTAGTCTAAACATGCTAATAATATTATTACATTTTTAAAATGATAAACAAAGTTATTCTAAATATATTAAATAACCGAATAATACAAAGTACTATTTATACTGTATAATCAATAACATTCTTTAATAGGAAGGCCGAACATTAAATCTTTATTCTAAGAAGTTTCTTTTTTCTGCCATTGTTTTGCGTATTAAATAAAAAATGTAAGAGTCTCAAATTAGAATTTTTTTAGAGAAAAAATAGTGAAATTAATAGTAATTAGTGTAATATAGTACTTTTTTATCTGTTAAAGATTTGAATTAATTATTCATACATCCTTTTATCAATGTGCTATTAAGCTTTAAAAAACTACAAATACATTCTGAAATATATCTCTATAAAATACTTTTTTTCTATTTTAAATGAAATATTTAATATCTTTTTAATCATACATTTGATTTCAAAATTTATTTTGGTTCATTAGTTTTAAAAAAAATCCTTATTGCTCTATTAGTTCTTCAAAAAGTATATTAGACGAAAATGATATATCATTTCAGCTAAAGAGAGAGTATTTATAATTTGGTTATGACATAAAACATAGATGTTAATATATATTTTTAGGGTTTAAAAATAGTACACTGTCAGTACATTTTATTTTTTCTCATATTTTAATCATAGAGACCAAACATTGATATAAATTGAATTGGAAATCTATAAAACCTTAATACTTTAATTTTAGGTCTCTTGTTTTCCTATTTTATCAGTTATACCATAAAATGTTCCTCAATCATATAAATATTTCGTAAACAAAAAATATAAATATATACTACATTTTTTATCATATAAATAATTAATATTAAAATTAAAATTAAACAAAATATATTGTTTATAATTAAAAAAAAAGTGGCAAAGTGTTTGTGGCACTATAAAAACCCTCTCATTTGAGTGGGTTAGGTATTCAATATTCATCCTAATACAAACATACTCTGTACTTGCACTCTTTTTTCTCAATTCTTACTTTAGCATTAGATTGTGTTGTAGGTACACCCTCTTCATCATCTCTCACACTCAGTATTACAGACGTTGTCTCTGACCCACTTCAGGTTCTGATCAGCCGTCAAAATCAAAAATTATTTTGTATCTTTTTGTATCTAGGAGGATATAGTATATGATGAACTTTGTAAATGGGTTAGGATATCCCTAATACCTTTATGAATAATATTACTTTATTTATTAAAAAAACATATGTTTTCTAAAGATACTGATATTATTTAGACTCTATCTCTATCTCACTCGCATATAAATATTCATATATGTCTCTAAAACAAATATTCTTGTATATGTACTTGTAAAAGGAAATATTTCTAAAAAGTTTATTTTAGACATGAAAATATTAGATTAACATTGACTCTATACATTAAATATACAAAGCCTTTAGTGAAGGATGATTTGGTTAAAAAATCCTAGTCTTTATCTTTATACTATTTCAATCTTGTCAATTAAAACTTTAATATAATTGTTAAAGAAAAAAAAAAGGATTGTTATAAAAAAAACTATTACTACAATGAATCATTGTCATTATTGTGTAGTTATGATTAGCACATAAATGACTTATTTTTTTAATCTTTATTATATGATGATGGTTATTATTTTGTACTAATGATCACCTCACATTTTAAACTTCTTTTTCTATTCTAACATAATTAAACTAATTTTAATCTCATAAATGAAAGGAAATCTCAAATTTAAAATCCAACTTCATGAAAATTGCATCACAATTCTTAAATTCCTAAAGAATCTGGAAATTTCCCTCTGTTCCTTATTATTGTATAAACTATAAAAATATATAATTAAAAAAAAAAGACAAAACAAAAGAATTGAAATACACAATAGTAAAAAAGTTTTTTAAAAAATATAATAGATAGAGGGTAAAGAAAATGTATTGAAAAATACCTCAACAATATGAACAACTCCTTCGCAACATATAAAGAAAAAAAAGGATTAAACTATATTAAAAATCCAGAAAAAAAAAGGAAATAAGAAGGGAATAAAAAAGAATTAAAAAAAACCAAAATAATAATAATTAATAGAATAAAAAGTACAGTAAAAATAATAGAAGTTTTAAAAACTAATAACAATATACCATAAAGACAACGAATGATAATTAAACTACGAAAATATTATTGTCTACTGAGCAAGAATAAGAAAGTTTCTAATATTTTCTAAGTTTTCGCTCTCTTCTTAAATGATTAATAGATATAAAAGGATACAATGAACCATTTTACCTTTATCTTTTTGATATAATACAAAACATACTTGCAACTACTACTTGTACTTGTAGGAAAAAATAGTGAGGGTCTTATGTAATAACTACTATTGTTGAGGGTAGCAAGCAAAAACTTACCTTTTTTCTTAATAAATACCATTAAGGATAACAAAAGCATACTTTATTTTTTCCTCGTAACCTTCGATATTGGTAAATTGTAGGTCTTATTTTGATAAATAGTTGTAGCAATCCCTATAATTAAAAGGAAAACTGTATGAGAAGACATAATACAACTCCTTTCATTTTGTGTATATTGTAGACACATAATTTAATGCAACAAATATAATCAATTATCTCTATATTATATTTTTTTTTTACATTTTCCCAGTGGTATTGTGGTTAAATTGGGTATCCATGAACTCTCATTACAAAAATAATTCATCGAAAACCGATATATCATCAGAAGATGATTTCTCATAAATTTTCTTCTTCAATAACTTACTGTAATATCAAATCAAAACTATTTTCTGCAACGCAATTCAATTAAATTTAATTCACCTTATAGACATCAATGTAAATGGTTAGTTCTCATATCATACTTTGGTGAATATAGCATCCAAATTGACACAGACCACACTTAATGTATAGATAAACAAACATGACTTACATGTGTGAAGAAGGAAAGCACAAATAATTTGAACAATGCAGAATATATAATCTATGCCTTCAGTTGATGTGAAATTGAAAAAATATATATAGCATCCAAACATCCAAAAATGATTTACAGTGGCATTAAGTTACTATTATCATGGGTTTGGAAATAAAAGACATGGAAACAAATGTCGTGCATCTGAAATGGTAGAGTTATGCAGTTTAAGTTTCAACAGTTAACAATGTTAGAAGCAGTTACAATTTGTAAAGGAAATTTAAAAGAAAAAATTACAAAAATGCATTCAATTTCATAAAAAGATTTTGATGGTCAATTCTAATACTATTTAATGCATGCTAACATATCAAAATATATTACCATGTTCACCAAAACAAATATTAACTTCACTCATGTCCACAAATTAATCATCAACCTTTTTTATCTTTGCCATGGTTTTATTGTGACATTATCCGCTTATCCTACAAAATGAAAATGCATAAAACTAACCATAACAGAGATTGACACTGAGTAATTGTGAAAACTGAAAGAAAAATGCAGAAGGAGAAAAGATAGAGATTGACCAAGAAAGAAACTGAGTAATTGTGAAAATGGTGAAAATATATGTATGATTATTAAATTAACACTAAAATGGTGAGAATATATATGATTTCCTAAATTAACACTAAAATGGTGAAAATATATATGATTCCTAAATCAACACTAAAATGATAAAAATATATATGATTCTTAAATTATTAGTCACAGAAAAATGACAATCTCATCAAAACCTGTAAAATTAGAGCAATGTATTTTTACTCAGACACTAAAATCAAAAGCTACACATTAGAATAAAACAAAATTAAACAAAATTGAATAAAACAATAAAACATACATGAACATATATAAAAGTGATAATATTAAATGATTTATATATTTTGACCTTATCATGTTTAAGAACATATCTAAAAGAAAATTAAAAAGTGAAAACATGAAAAAATAGATTAGAGGGATGGAGAAAGGAAAGGATAATATGTTGATAAGAAAAAAAGAAAAAAAACGATAAGAGTCTACACCATTGTTATTCAGGATTCTCTACCAAGTTTTGTAATTACTTTTGTTTTGCTATTGAAATGAAGAGCAGTTGTTTCACACTTAAATGTCTGTGTACGGCGGTTTTCGTTTTGGTTGAGCGGTTGGGATTCTTGCTCGCACATGGTTGTAATTAAAACAAACTGCATAGATAATTATGGAAATATTACAATTAAATAAGGGTAATATTGGAACAAAAATAAGCCACACCAAAAACTTGTATCCCCTTTATATCTACTAGCGTCCAAACGGGCACACCGTGCCCGTTTGTCCGCTTTTTTTACGGCGCTAACGCGTGAAAATATTAACAACGTCTTTTTTATAAGTTTAATTTTAATATCAAATATTTATATGATGAAATATATTGTATTTATTTAGATGCATATTAAGTTTTATTTGCAATATGTAATATTTGTGTGTTAAATTTTGTTTGAATTGAGAAAATCGCATTATGAGATGACTATATTTAACCGGTTTTTTTTCAAGCAAATCAATAATGTGAAAGGAATAATTTGATGGTTATGAATACCGTATTAAAGAAAAAGAAAATAGATTACACCAAAATTAAGTTTTGTATTTATGTGTTGTTATAGATTGTACAAAATCATACGAAGATTTAAATAAAATAAGAAGAAAAAAAATGTTTTTCACATTTATTAAACTAATAACATAAACATTAACAGAGACATTAAGTGACATTGTTACTTAGTAGGAAGGTCAACCATGAAATCAAAATAAAAAATATCTCTTGTTTTACTGCAAAACAAATGAAGTAAATTTTAGTAGTAAATAATATAATGTAATATAGTGAGTGCACACCAAGTGTGACTTTGCAAAAGTATAGTTTATTTTAAAATAATAGTGTAATATGTCATCCTCTTTATTATCCCTAAAAAAATCAATATGTGGCACAACATGCATAATAGAGCGGTTTTTAAAGTTTGCATTGTTTAATGCATACCAATTAAATTCTAATAATAATAATACCTCCATCAATAAATTAATTCAAAAACAGTTGAATAACAATCCCTATGTCAATGGTGAAAAATCACCTTCGAAACAAAAATAGTTTGAAATCTAACAACAATATTTTCTACGCATGACTTCTAAATAAGACAAAACCTTGTAGATAATACACCAAAATAATTATAAATGTAACTTAACAAAACCAGTCATCAATTAAAATACATACATATGTGTAAATTCATTTTTAACAAACTATAATGAAAAAAATTAATTAATCTATTTTCTATGTATGATCACCAGCAAACACTCTTCAAAATTCTTTAAAAATTGCAAGAAAAAAATCACCATGCAAAGAAGAGTTATATGTGTTAAATTTTCCATAAGTTTTTTTTTAATGGAAGTTAATGATGGTTAAAGAACAAAAATAACCAACGACTCATATTCAGGTTATTTATAATTATAAAAATTAAATTTAACTTAACTAAAATCATTATAAATTTAATATAATGCATATATAGTGTAATTTTGTCCATAAACCATACAGTAGAAAAAACATATTGTAGTATTTAGTCATTATCATTGCATAATCACCAACTAATACTTGAAAATAAATATTTTTGAAAATACAAATACAAATTACATAGCTTAGACGGTGATCATTGTATAATCACCGACTATTATTTAGATATAAACTTTTTTTAAAATGCAGAAACAGAAATACAAATTACACAACTTAGACGATAAAAATATAACATAATAATAAATAAATAAAAGTATCTTCTTCAACCTCCGAAACCATATAAAGTTCTTCCATGTCTCTTAAGAGTATACACAACATCCATGGCAGTCACAACCTTTCTTCTTGCATGATTAGTATATGAAGCAGTATCATGAATAATTTTTGTCAAGAAAACCTTAAGAAATAACATAGTTTCTTCATAGATCAAACCACTTATCCTCTTGACACCTCCTCTCCTAACCAATCTACGAATCGATGGCTTTGTAATTCCCCAAATATTGTCGCGCATATTAATCACGTGCCTCTTTGTTCTTCCCTTTCCGAGCCCCTTAATACCCTTTCTACAACTTGTCATTTTTGTAAGAAATTTTGAGAAACTTTTTATTCTTTTGCATTTTGAATGTGAAAAAGTAGAAGATGAAAGAGATATTTATATATCATTCTGAGCGGGAAATGAGGAAACTGCTTATCCTCTATCATTGGATTTAAAGTAATAGACGGTTTAGATTTGACTGAGATTTTTCAATATTTTAAAGTTATTTTATAATTTATTTTAAAAAATTATTTTTAAAATAAAATAAAATATTGGTTAATCATATTTTTAAAAATTGCGTTTTAAGAACTCCAATGAATTTTTTTAGGCAATTATAATTTACTTTTTTAAGTATATAATTTATCAAAACTTAGAGTATACGGACTTTATAATCATTATCATTCAGTTTTATTAAGAAAATATTTTGGATAAATTTAGTCATAAATAAAATACATTATAAATCTTCAAAATTAAATCAATTAAATATATAATTAAATATAATAATATTAGTTGAATATGGAAGTTGTTATATGCTTCTATTTCATCATTCAATAATGAAATTAGTAGGTTATAAAGCAGTTAATCATTTTTAGAAGTTACTACTACTTTTTTATTATTATTTCTTATTTAATTAATTTAATTAAGTACGAAAGTTATTAAACGCTTCTATTTCATTCAGTAGTGGGATTAATGAGTTATAAAACAGTTAATTATTTTTAGAAGTTACTACTACTTTTTTATTATCATTTCTTATTTAATTAATAAATTATTTGTTACTAAAGATGAGGAATAATTACTTACTAATCTATCAGTAAAAAAAATAGTGTAAAAGAATCAATTTATTAAAAATAAAATTGGAAGGAAAAAAACTACACCAAAATTAATTAACGTTAATAGGTCCGATCATCAAAATTATATAATAAATTTGAAACAATCACATTTACAAATAATTATAGAAGTTTAATCATATTAAAGATTATTATATTAAATACCTAATATACTTATATAAGATATAATTCATCTAATAGAGTATCATATAAATTACTAATCTTTCTTAAAGTATAATAATCTATTATGACATAGTTATGATATTGTACTTATATAACCTATCCGTGAATTACTATTTTAAAATTACTATTAATAAGTGAATTCTTATATGTCTTGCTACACGGATAATTTTGTGTTCAAAATTATTTTATATAACCTGTTAATTAGGATTATAGGAACACGGATAATAATTATATGTGAGGGAACTTTAATTATATTTATTATCCAAGCGGACTATTTTATTTCTATAATACTTGTATTTCAATATTTTAAATCCACTTTTTACTTATAACTTATATTTTTAAAATTAAAATAAATATAAAATATTAGAGGATAAATAATAATTTTAAAAAATTTGCAGTTAACAAAATAGTTTAAAAAAACCAACACTCATAGTTATATACTTTAGACGATTTCCTTTTTGAAAAAGTTGCATATATTTATTTTTATTTTATTTTTAAAATTATATAAACTATATTTATTTTAAAGGTTAAAATGGGAATAAAAAAACTATAAGAGCAAAATTCCCTATTTCTTTTATATATAGTTATAGATTATGATTATTTTAATTAAAATTATGGATATTTAAATTTGTGGTATGCGTATTTAAATATAGTTTTTAATGAGAAATTAAAAAAAATTCTTCAAATAACTAATTAATTTCACTTGTGTACAATATTCAAATATAAAATGGGGGGAGTAGTTAATTTTTATTTGTATAACTTCTACAACTTCTAAATAATTTTAAAGGGTAAAATAGGAAAAGAAATAGGCCATACCAAAAAGTTGTATCCTCTTTATATATAGTTATAGATAACTATATATAAAGGGGATACAACTTTTTGGTGTGGCCTATTTTTGTTCCACAATTACCCTTCATTAATGCTTAATTTCATATTTTTATTCCATATTTACCCTTTATCTTAATGCTTAATTTCTCACATGATTTATTTAATAATAATACTAAATAATAACGGTTAAAAATAACTTCCCACTATTTCCAATAGTCCTTCCTATTATTAAGGTTCATACTTAGAGCACCTCCAATGGTGCAACCCATTTTTGGGTTCTTTGTGGGACCCACTCTTTTAAAGCAACTCATTCAATTTTCACTCTAATGGTGCAACTTCAAAGAACCCATATTGGGTCCCACCACTTTATTTAAAATATATTATTTATATTAAATTTATTTTATTTAAAATTATAATTTAAATATTTAAATTTTAATTAATATAAATATAAATTAAACATAAAATTAAAATTAAACATAAAATTGAAAATAATAATTAAAATTAAATTCAAATACATGTCACATAATTAAAAACAATAAAAATAAATAACATCACATAATTAAAAACAATAAAAATAAATAACATCACATAAACAAATGTAATTTGAAATAAAAAGATGAAAATTTGGCCTAAACAAATGTAATTTGAAATAAAAAGATGAAAATTTGAAATAAAATGATAATGAGAAGAAATTGTTGGAAAAAAATTAAATATTTATGAATAAAATGATGAAATTGTGAGAGAGAAATTTGAAATTAAAGAGCAAATAAAAAGGAGAGAAAATAGGAATAAAAAGGAGAGAAAATAGGAATGATATAAATTTTTTTCAACAAACCTATATTTATAATAAATAAAAAAGTTAAAAAAATAAAATAAAGCTAAATGATTATTTTAATAATAAACCAAATGAAGAACCGTTGCTTATGTTTGTAACGTTCTACAGCTGGAATAACATTTTGTTGACATTTTCAATGCCAAGCTGGCAAACCAATTTGAAAAACCACCGTTGGAGTTGGTCTAACTCCTCTATGCAAAGTGAGTCTCTCTCCAAGCCATTTACAAACTATTTCTCTCAATTTGTCAAACTATTTGCAAATTAATCGTATCCCTCTCTCCCTTTCTTTGTCAAACCATGCATACCTCCATTATTGGAGCGCAAATAATTGATCTATTACTTCATCTATAATTTATCAAGAGAATTCAATCTTCACTGGTACCTTTGTTTGAAATACAACGGAATGAATGTATAAAGTAGTGTAGATCAAGACTCTCAACAAACTCATTCTGGTATTATTTTTGTTAGGTATTTTTTTAAATATAATTGAATGAATTTATTAAAAATTGATCACATCTCCTCCTATTTACATTTCTATTGGTTTACATTCTTTTATGGACATCGTTTCTGGATATTAATGGAAACTAACAGTTACACTTGCGTGTATTTTTTGTTTTATTTTTAATTGATACATGGAAGTTTTTTATTGTACTTGATAATTACTGTAACTATGAAATAGTTGCTAAGAAATTGTCGTAACAATTGGAATATTGCATAACTTTTGACGCGCACTTCCAGTATAAATTGGAAATTATATGATACAGGGATGTTTTGTAGATTATACTAAGAAATTGTTTGGAAGTTTTCAATGGGTATTTGATATATTTGGTGTAATTATTGACGAAATATGACACTACACGTAATTATTACTCCATTACATTAGAAGTCTCTATTAAAATACAAAATTCATAAACTGCCATAAAATATTTTCGGCACAATATTCATAACTACATGTATTGTTCATTGTAGTATCAGTCTGTCATCATCATACACATAAAAGTTTGAAGTAGTATTATATGCTTTGTGGTTTGTGTCAATTGTCATGATTTTAGGTATACCTATATATCAGGACTACCGTAATAGAAAGCAGATGAAAGTACTTAGGTATACTAAATTAGGTAATTTATAAAATATACTAATATTTAAGCTTGAAGTATATAGTTTAGTATATTCACTCTTGGAAAAATATTCCCTAATTATTTATAAATAAATAGCCTTAATTATATATCTCAGAAACTATATATCATATGCTTTGCGATTTAGCCTTAGGTATAATTCTCATTTAGCCTTAATTTTGTATCAATATAATTTGTTTAAGTTTAGTGTAATTGGTTGTTACTGTTTTTCAACCTCATTAGTCTAATAATTTTAATTTTAAATAAATTACATGTGATTTTTTTCCAGATATACATGAGGCAATAAGAGTAGAACGTCACAACGCCCATAACTGTTAGGCATAGCATCCCAATTCCCCATCCTAATACTCTGAGCGCGTATGGAAGACAGAAGATAAAAAACTATCGGTTGTATCATATATAAAATTCAATAACGTGGCTTTTGTTTAAGACATGCATGGAAGTTGTTAGGAATGAAAGCTATAATAAAATTACAAATTTTATTATGCATGTTTATCAAAAGAATCATTTATGAATTTTTTGTCGAATTCTGTAACACTATCTCTCTTATGTCCTCTTTTTTATAAGTCTTCTTAACTTCTAGACCTTATTCACTTCTTTTATTCAAAAGTTAAAATCAAGGCATGCAATGAAAGAATTTGTCACTCACATGTTATTTCCTATTTTACATATTTGAAAGGACTCTAGGTGAGGAAACATAAACCACAAATCAAGACATGGTAATCGAATTTAAAAATACAATTACAATTATGAAAGAAAGTATAAAGTTACAATAACATATAAAGAGAGGGGGAGAAGAATCAAAGATGCGTTAAAAATAAGAGAGGAGTAATTTTGCAAAAAGGAGAGATGTTATTGGGACAAATGCAAATGTAGATTTACAAAAAAAAATATATATTTTTGTAAAATGGAGAAGAGAGGTTATAAATATCAATTCAAATATGATTATGGAATTAAAAATTAAAAATTAAGTATTTCCTAGAATATGTAATGATATCTTTATAGAAGTCTATATATACACACTAAAAAAATTGTTTAATTAAATAAGTAATATTATTATTTTGCCATCTCCAAAGGATAATGTCTATGTGTATATTAATTTATATGATATACTGATGTGTTTGAATACATTGAACAAAACTTTATATGAATATTTTAATTCATCTTTGAAATTGTTACAATCAACTTCATTTTTTTGGATAACTTCATTCTTGCTAGCCCTTTGAACATAATAAAGATAGGAGTATAAAAAAAAAGTAAAATAGATAATACAAACTAATTTTGATGGTGAGTATAATAGAATATTGATGGTGATACACAACTCCTATTAGCGATGGTTGGTAATTGTCATCTAATGGAACACAGGCTATCGTGAACTCATTTACACTGCTCAAAAATATATTTTAAACTCCCGTATAGATAATATCCTTTTAGAAATATTTAATATAGATGCACTAACATTATGAGTTAACTAAAATACAAAATAATTTGGAGTAACATAGATATATTACTCCAAACCTACAAGGAGCAAAGGAGCAATTGGAACACAATGAAATCTATTAAACTCCCTTTACTATAACACTATTTTTTCTCATTATTTTTTTAATTAATATATCTTTTATCTATAACTTAAATTAACTCAGTTTTTCATATAATTTTTTTTTGTAGTAGTAGTTTTTCATATAATTAAGTTACACTAATTTCATTTCTTACCCCATTTTATATTTTAATGTTTAGTTAATATGCAATCTTTTCATCTATTTGTCCAACATAATTTATGTTTCTTTTTATTGATTGCCCATTTTTTCTTCGTCTTTTTTATATTTTAGTTTTGATTTATATTTTTAACATATGTTTTACAAATAATACTTTTTGGTGTAAACTTCTTTTTTCCAAAAACAAATATATTTATTTTAAATCCCGTCCATATTACCAATATTTTTCAACATAATTAGTGAAATTATGTTGCTTATAAATTGCATATGTGTTTGGCAGTTACATTAAGAAAATGAAAAATAATACCCGTCAGATATCAAGTCAACAACAAATGACAAGAATGGTCGAAAATGAAAGGAAGTGGAGACAAAATATAAACCTCAAACAAAGAGAAAATTATTTATCGATACGACGTGACAATTATAGGCGGCGAAAAGAGCAAGATAAACAAGCTCAAATATCTTGCACTATGAACAATCGGAGGAGAGTTCCATTTCAAAATTTTACAAATATGAGATCTCCAATATCACACTTTCAAGGAACTCATGACAATGAAGCCGACCCAAGTAGAATTACACATGTTAATGATGTTGAACTTGGTTGGTGATGATCAATATAGACATTATAATCGTACTTTGTATTATATTGTTTATTTGTCATCCCTCATTTTATGTATTTAAACCCGCAGATCATAATTTCACATCACCTAACCAACGTATCAACAATAGTCACTCTGCTACAGGTATACAAGATATTGTTTTACATATGCGAGCAGTAATTTCAACATATATATATATATATATATATATATATATATATATATATATATATATATATATATATATATATATATATATATATATATATATATAAGATAATAAATATGTTAATTATTATTTTTGTATCAGGCGATATGGATGTTGATGAAGCTTTGGAGGATGCAGTAATATCAGATGTTAACATGGAAGCCATAAATGATGGTGCATCATGTCGTCCTCAAGGTATGTTCATAAACATTTTTGTGCCAAATAATGTAGCTTATATTCTTTCTTATTGAATTTCATAGTTATGGTGGTCTCGGGTTGGTGCTACAAGGTGTTGTGGAGGATTAATTCAGTATGTTTAAAATAATAGTAGCATTAATATATAGTTAATTCACTAAAGTATTTTTAGTATATATACATTTATCATCCTGATTTTAAGACTGCTTGACAATATCTAAAAACAAATGCATTAATTAATCTTAAATATGATAAAAACTTCATACAAAATATACACACGTTTATTTTTCTATGTTGTGCGCATTAAAAAAAGCGGACAGACGGGCACGCCGTGCCCGTCTATACGCTAGTATAGTTATCGATGAAAAGTTTATGGTAACAAAGATGAAAATTACCATTTTCAACCAATTATTTATTTTATTACATAATTTATCTTTAAAATGTATTGTATAAAATGTTTCACGCCCACCGTGGGGCTCGAACCCACGACCACAAGGTTAAGAGCCTTGCGCTCTACCAACTGAGCTAGACGGGCTATACGAACTTGACTAAACACACTAATATTCGAAATAATAACTCTATTAAATTATTATTATTATTAATTGTATTTTTTTATATTTTCAATATTCATCTTTTTACTATTACAATTTTGATGGATTGAAACAACATGCGGATATAATTTTAATAAAAAATGTGTACAACATTTCCTTAAGTAGAAATTAGTTTTCAAAAGTTTACGTCTAAAATTAAAATATTAAAATAAACGTACTAATATGAAAATCCAAAATTATGACTCTAAGTTTAAAAGATTTAGTTTCATCTAGTTTTTATGATATAGTTTTTATGGAATTTTATCTTAAAGAAATGATTTTCCTAACAAAATCATGAGAGATCAGAATGTTTATTTAACGTTAAAGTAGATCAATATACTAAACGGATACTCGAATAAAATCCCTTACCTTCATCGGATCGGGCGATAAAAATTAAGTTATACTCAAAAGAATGTCTTTATGCAATTCATAAGGATAAAAACATATAACTCATAAAAAATTAATCTAAAGTTGACTCCAAGGTAATTAATATCTCATCCATATAGGCTTCAATAAACTGATTATATGACCCTTAGTTAAGCTTTCTAGCTAGGGCTGCTATAAGATCATAAATGTTATTCACGACCACGAAAGACTTGTCCAGCCTAAAAACATTAAAATAATCTACAACCCAACTCTATCGACCATGTCTTGAAAAGTTACTTCTCCAATCATATCAAAACCTTAGAATGTTAAGCCCCAACATAATTAGACACCTAGAATTTGTCTTTCTGACGAGACCGTTGAGTTCATTAAATGATCCTTTGAGACAGTTGATGAATTTGTAACCGAAATAATACGTAATAGTATTGTGTCCACGAGATGGTCACCCCCTGACATCAAATCAAATAGTATTTGGTCACGCCTTAAACAATATTTTGATCATATGATCAATTAGATCCATAAGAATAAGCCCTACAATGATAGTTTTAATTGAAGAAAGTTCTAGTATTAAATAATATTTAGATTGACCATTTCGAGAGGTATGTATGGTCACAAATAACACGATCATGGAGACCCCTAGATCCTACTACTAGAGAACATCTAACATATCTACCATGTGGTAAGAATAAGTAGTGAAATGTTATAGGGTCTTAAATCCGTAATACATCAATGTAAACGTAATACTATAAATGAATATCAACTACATAGTTTCTAAAGCTAACCTATATACTTACAATTTAAATTGATTGAATAGTCAGAGCGCTTGAAGGTTCACCTTCACCCAACATATTTGTAAATTCAGAAAGCCGGACAAACACGAGTTCGCCAATTGATCAATCACACACACCATTATTCTAAGAAAATGTTCGATGTGGGACGAAAAAATCCAACCATAAACATCATTGTAGCTATTCCATTCAGGAGATCCTTTATTGTTGCAAATATGGGGGCAATTATTTTCTTATCAATTATTTTCTTAAAAAATATCTTTAGTTTTTTTGAATTATGAGATTAATTACTATGCACTGAGAGTGTAAAAAGTTTTACACTGTGAATTCATCACCATCATCCGTTTGCATTACTTTACAGATTATTAAAATAAAAGTGAAACTTCTTCTTACATCCAACGTCTATAATTGACCGACAGTGTAGAACTTTTAACAATGTCAATGCGAAGTAATTAATCTCTTGAATTATTAATTATTTTCTATGGAGAAAAAATATTGTATAAAATTGAATGAGAATGCATTTTCTCAACTTCATACACATAAATACATTATTTAATTTATTAATGCATGAAAACATTTATGGTAACAAAGATGAAAATTACCATTTTCAACCAATTATTTATTTTATTACTTAATTTATCTTTAAAATGTATTGTATAAAATGTTTCACACCCACCGTGGGGCTCGAACCCACGACCACAAGGTTAAGAGCCTTGCGCTCTACCAACTGAGCTAGACGGGCTATACGAACTCGACTAAACACACTAATATTCGAAATAATAACTCTATTAAATTATTATTATTATTAATTGTATTTTTTTATATTTTCAATATTCATCTTTTTACTATTACAATTTTGATGGATTGAAACAACATGCGGATATAATTTTAATAAAAAATGTGTAGAACATTTCCTTAACTAGAAATTAGTTTTCAAAATTTTGCGTATAAAATTAAAATGTTAAAATACACGTACTAATATGAAAATCCAAAATTATGACTCTAAGTTTAAAAGATTTAGTTTCATCTAGTTTTTATGATATAGTTTTTATGGAATTTTATCTTAAAGAAATGATTTTCCTAACAAAATCATGAGAGATCAGAATGTTTATTTAACGTTAAAGTAGATCAATATACTAAACGGATACTCGAATAAAATCCCTTACCTTCATCGGATCGGGCGATAAAAATTAAGTTATACTCAAAAGAATGTCTTTATGCAATTCATAAGGATAAAAACATGTAACTCACAAAAAATTAATCTAAAGTTGACTCCAAGGTAATTAATATCTCATCCATATAGGCTTCAATAACCTGATTATATGACCCTTAGTTAAGCTTCCTAGCTAGGGCTGCTATAAGATCATAAATGTTATTCACGACCACAAAAGACTTGTCAAGCCTAAAAACATTAAAATAATCTACAACCCAACTCTATTGACCTTGTCTTGACAAGTTACTTCTCCAATCATATCAAAACCTTAGAATGTTAAGCCCCAACATAATTAGACACCTAGAAGTTGTCTTTCTGACGAGACCGTTGAGTTCATTAAATGATCCTTTGAGACAGTCGATGAATTTGTAACTGAAATAATACGTAAGAGTGTTGTGTCCACGAGATGGTCACCCCCTGACATCAAATCAAATAGTAGTTGGTCACGCCTTAAACAATATTTGGATCATATGATCAATTAGATCCATAAGAATAAGCCCTACAATGATAGTTTTAATTGAAGAAAGTTCTAGTATTAAATAATATTTAGATTGACCATTTCGAGAGGTATGTATGGTCACAAATAACACGATCATGGAGACCCCTAGATCCTACTACTAGAGAACATCTAACATATCTACCATGTGGTAAGAATAAGTAGTGAAATGTTATAGGGTCTTAAATCCGTAATACATCAATGTAAACGTAATACTATAAATGAATATCAACTACATAGTTTCTAAAGCTAACCTATATACTTACAATTTAAATTGATTGAATAGTCAGAGCGCTTGAAGGTTCACCTTCACCCAACATATTTGTAAATTCAGAAAGCCGGACAAACACGAGTTCGCCAATTGATCAATCACACACACCATTATTCTAAGAAAATGGTCGATGTGGGACGAAAAAATCCATCCATAAACATCATTGTAGTTATTCCATTCAGGAGATCCTTTATTGTTGCAAACATGGGGGCAATTATTTTCTTAAAAAATATCGTTATTTTTTTTGAATTATGAGATTAATTACTATGCATTGAGAGTGAAAAACGTTTTACACTGTGAATTCATCACCATCATCCGTTTGCATTACTTTACAGATTATTAAAATAAAAGTGAAACTTCTTCTTACATCCAACGTCTATAATTGTCCGACAGTGTAGAACTTTTAACAATCTCAGTGCGAAGTAATTAATCTCTTGAATTATTAATTATTTTCTATGGAGAAAAAATATTGTATAAAATTGAATGAGAATGCATTTTCTCGTCTTCATACACATAAATACATTATATAATTTATTAATGCATGAAAAACATTTATGGTAACAAATATGAAAATTACCATTTTCAACCAATTATTTATTTTATTACTTAATTTATCTTTAAAATGTATTGTATAAAACGTTTCACGCCCACCGTGGGGCTCGAACCCACGATCACAAGGTTAAGAGCCTTGCGCTCTACCAACTGAGCTAGACGGGCTATACGAACTTGACTAAACACAATAATATTCGAAATAATAACTCTATTAAATTATTATTATTATTAATTGTATTTTTTTATATTTTCAATATTCATCTTTTTACTATTACAATTTTGATGGATTGAAACAACATGCGGATATAATTTTAATAAAAAATGTGTAGAACATTTCCTTAAGTAGAAATTAGTTTTCAAAATTTTGCGTATAAAATTAAAATGTTAAAATACACGTACTAATATGAAAATCCAAAATTATGACTCTAAGTTTAAAAGATTTAGTTTCATCTAGTTTTTATGATATAGTTTTTATGGAATTTTATCTTAAAGAAATGATTTTCCTAACAAAATCATGAGAGATCAAAATGTTTATTTAACGTTAAAGTAGATCAATATACTAAACGGATACTCGAATAAAATCCCTTACCTTCATCGGATCGGGCGATAAAAATTAAGTTATACTCAAAAGAATGTCTTTATGCAATTCATAAGAATAAAAACATGTAACTCACAAAAAATTAATCTAAAGTTGACTCCAAGGTAATTAATATCTCATCCATATAGGCTTCAATAACCTGATTATGTGACCCTTAGTTAAGCTTCCTAGCTAGGGCTGCTATAAGATCATAAATGTTATTCACGACCACGAAAGACTTATCAAGCCTAAAAACATTAAAATAATCTACAACCCAACTCTACCGACCTTGTCTTGACAAGTTACTTCTCCAATCATATCAAAACCTTAGAATGTTAAGCCCCAACATAATTAGACACCTAGAAGTTGTCTTTCTGACGAGACCGTTGAGTTCATTAAATGATCCTTTGAGACAGTTGATGAATTTGTAACTGAAATAATACGTAAGAGTGTTGTGTCCACGAGATGGTCACCCCCTGACATCAAATCAAATAGTAGTTGGTCACGCCTTAAACAATATTTGGATCATATGATCAATTAGATCCATAACAATAAGCCCTACAATGATAGTTTTAATTGAAGAAAGTTCTAGTATTAAATAATATTTAGATTGACCATTTCGAGAGGTATGTATGGTCACAAATAACAGGATCATGGAGACCCCTAGATCCTACTACTAGAGAACATCTAACATATCTACCATGTGGTAAGAATAAGTAGTGAAATGTTATAGGGTCTTAAATCCGTAATACATCAATGTAAACGTAATACTATAAATGAATATCAACTACATAGTTTCTAAAGCTAACCTTCATACTTACAATTTAAATTGATTGAATAGTCAGAGCGCTTGAAGGTTCACCTTTGTAACACGGTGGGAGAACTGACTTTAAACAATGTTGCGGATAGCAAGAGTCGCCACCGACTTTTATTTTATCCATAAGGAAAGGTTATAAAAGAACAGGAAAGACCTTAGAGAATATTTTGGGTCCGGGGGGTAGGTTATGAAAAGGGAAGGTGTTAGCACCCTTTTCATCCATGGTTATCCATGGGCTCTTAGGTACTTAAGCTCACTTTTGAATTGTTTTGAAAGTGTAGTGTGCGAATAGAAAATTTTCAGAATAGTTAATAAATAATCCATGTAAGGATGTGTTAAGAACTTGTTTGAAAACTTGTTGAAAATTTGTTTAAGTGCGAAACAGTTTTGAAGTGAGCAAGCACCTAGGAGTAACCTACCCTAATGTTTAAAAGTCTTTCTTATTCTTCATTCTTTCCTTTAGTAAGACTATCCCTACTATAATGGAGTAGGTAGTCCTTACTTTGGATGTTAAGGGACATGTGAGGGACAATTTGACTTTGAAGGCCATTGTGGGATGTAATAAGCACATATAAGGGACCATCATCATTTTTCGAAAGGGACTCGATTCGTAAAGGCAACCATAAGGGACTTTGATGATTTTTCTATTTGAGGGACTTGCTTTATACACCCCACTTAACCATTATTCGTAGGCAACTTGAGGGATATCCTTAGGAAGTGAGACGGCGATTAAAATCGACTTACGTGTGTGACGTGTTTATTTTTAATTATCTTTATTTAAAAGTGATCTAAATTTATTTTAATATTACATACAGGTTGTCACACTCCCTAATTACTAACCATAATAATAATTAAATAATTAAACAACTTTACCTCCAAGAAACAATTACAAAATAATAAGCAAAATAATTAAATAGCAAAGATAAATAAAATATAAATAAGCAATAATAAATAATAAAGGGGGTTAATTCTAAGTTTACTCGGCAAGACATCGCATCTTGTGCCTACGTATCCTTACGGGAGTGGAATCAGAGTAATCGTAGTTCCCCTCAAAAGGGAGGTTAGAGACTTCTTGACTGTGGTCAAGGTCTCACGGGGAATAAACGCATCTTAAGGACACGCTTACGTGGAGTGTAGGAACTCCAAATCTCTACGTTGAAATGTTAAGTTGTAATTAGGGTTAAATTAGGGATCCCACGGCGGGAAACCCTAAAAGGTGAGTACGGGGACTCAAATTCTAAGGCTAGGATAAACGGAGAATGTCCACGGAGGGATGCCTAAAAGGTGAGTACGAGGACTTGAATCCTAAGGCTAGGGTGAGGATAAAGGTATTGACACGGGGGTCAAATATGTGAACCTTTCCTTTGGAGGAGTGCAAGGTGACAGATTAATGGTGAAAGATGCGAGAGTTTAAACCATACAAACAGCGGAAATTAAAGTGCGGAAAGATAAAGGCGATTATTTGTTCGCGAGGTTACATTCCAGAAACAGATACAATAATAATGAAACTTAAATAGAAACACCATGTAATAACAGTAAACCTGAAAAAATGAGCACACACATTAGTAGGCAAAGTCAAACGGTAATCAGATGAATTATGAGACAAAAGTGCAAAATTAGAGATTCTTGTTGTTTATTTTTTGATATAAAGAAGAAGTTTTGATTTAGGTTAAAAGAAGATTTAATATTATTACATAAAAAAAATTTAAGTTTAATTTTCAAAAACAGTTTCAACTTAATTATCTAAAAGAAATTTTATTTTTAAAAAGGTTTAAATTTTAATACTAAAATGTGTTAGTTTATTATTATTATTTTTTTAAAAAAAATTTAATTAGCATTTAAAAAAAAGGGTTTAACGAAATAATAATAATGATAATTATAATAATAGATCACAAAATAAAAAATAAAGAGGAAGTTGAGCCAGTAGGGTTTCCAATCCAACCCGGTTGCATGTCGCGATTAAACAAAAGGGGACAATCAATCTAGGGTTTCAAACCCTATTGTGTCTCGCGGCGCCGTTCACACTTTATCTCTTCTATCTCTTCGTCTTTCATGGCGTTCTTATCGTCTTTCTCTCATGGCCATTGACCCATCCTAAAACAAACATAGATGATGTTAAACGTTTACAACACTGACTATTACTCACGTTTTTGAGGGTTTCGCTGAAAAAAAGGGCCGATGATGTCGGAGCTGAGGCTCGAAGAAGGTTGATTGCCCGTCTCCAGTGAGGATGACGATGGCGGTCTTCGATTCAGTTCGTTTGTGGTGATGTTTTGGAACGGCGTTGCTTGATGATTTTCGTTTTTCGTACGCGGCCGCTAGGGTTCTTCGTATTAGGGTTTTGTGATTTTTTTCGGCTTCCTCTCTTGGTGAGAATGTTCTAATTTTATATCTTTCTCTTTTCTCTGATGGGCTTGGATACTTTTGTTATCTTTGCGAATAAACTCGATTTGATTTTGTTTGATATTGATTTGGAGATTGATTGAGATCTTTTTTTGATAGGATTGGATTCTTTTTTCCCTTTCCAGACTCACAGATTTGGATTGAATACGGATTGGGTTTTCTGATTTGGAAACAACTTGATTTGCTTGTATCCAGATTCGAATTCGGTTTCGTTGGATATCTGTTTTTGATTTCTGTTCCGAACATACACTAACTTTTCTTCTTCTTCTTTCAGAAAGAACCTAATGGTCAGATACTGCCGGATTAATGCTGCCGAGGGAGTTTTGACGCGGTGATGATGACATATCGGTCTGAACCGACGAGGGAATTGATAATGCTGCTTGTTGCCTTCGATTATGTCTGGGTTTCACTAAGAACTTCAGTGATGATGACCTTGTGTCTGAACTGATGATTTGAACGTGGTTGCCCCCTTGAATGTGGCTGGCGACTTCGAAGAATGTTGAGAATTTGTCCCAAATTATTGTATGCTCGCAATTCTGTTATCCTCGGTGCTCGGTAGGGAGTTGGTAACAGGCTTCGGCCATTGCCCTTCCAGCCGCTCGAGTTTCACACCCGATGATGAGCCAAACTGAGGGCTGAATTTTAATTCCCTTTACCTTGTTATTTACTTTGACTCATATCTGAAATTGTGTTCTAACTACTGACCGTTTCTTATTTTAACAGGTTGGAATGCGGCTACGGCGAAGCGTTGGTCTCAGCATAAGGTAGCGACCTTCATGACCTTCATGACGTGATGCATCAGAGTTCACCGAGAGGTAAGTTCTTGCGCATAGCCCAATTAAATTTCCCTTCTTATGCTCTAAATCATGTGGTAACTCGGTATGTGTCGTGATGCAGGTTCAACTTGAAGTATCCTTAAATTTCAGGAAGGTTGCAAGCCTTGTTCAGCTCATGAATGATCTTGGAATACCGTTTATATACGTCCAGATTCTTGAAGTTTTGCAACATTAAGTGGATCATTCAGACGAAGTTCGCCACTTTTCCTCCAATGATAATCTCCGGGATTCGGCAACGCTGCAGCTTCTGCACTTCCGAGAGAAAATATGAGAAGGGAAAACCAATTCATTTGATCGAAGTGCGTCACGTGCGAGCATCTCAAATGTTCTGGAAAAGCATTTTTCAATTATTTGTGACAAAGGACCCAAGACCCAGGCCTTCAAATATCTGAGCACTTTTGTATGAGGCTACAGTTGACGTTGGCAAGAAATTCTGTGGTTGTTTGCTTTGAAATTTTAGGATGGGATAGCTTTAATTTTGATCCACCGATACATTCTTTGTTGATTTTAACATGTAAACAGGGTTTTCGTAACTTAGTAGTTATGTTTATACGTGCTGAAACGAATATGACCTGTTCTACAACAAACTTATTAGTATACTTAGATGTACCGCCCTTATGTTAAATGAACAAAATCATGACTCTTTTATGAAGTCCAAATGAATGCTTCCGAATACTTGAATATCCAGTAGAAGTCTTACCTTTAGGCTGCTGCAAATTCGTGTCTAGGGTTATGTTTGTGCTTAGTATATATGTGTGATGGATTTAGGTCAGAATCATTGATGTGTTGTGTGGATATTTGATCCAAAAAATATTCAAAAAGATCATTGTATAAATTTCAAATATTTGATCATGAGTGCTTGCTATTTTGGGAGAGATCACATGATTTCCTTCTCATTCTAATTCAATCAATGATTATGAATTTCTAGAAACAAAATCTTCACCCAAAAATAGATTTTTATATTTTTTTATTTATTTAAAATGATTTTTATGAATTAAATCAATAATAAATAAATAAAAAATAATAATTTGGGAGAGATCACATGATTTCCTTCTCATTCTAATTCAATCAATGATTATGAATTTCTAGAAACAAAATCTTCACCCAAAAATAGATTTTTATATTTTTTATTTATTTAAAATGATTTTTATGAATTAAATCAATAATAAATAAATAAAAAATAATAATTTGGGAGAGATCACATGATTTCCTTCTCATTCTAATTCAATCAATGATTATGAATTTCTAGAAACAAAATCTTCACCCAAAAATAGATTTTTATATTTTTTATTTATTTAAAATGATTTTTATGAATTAAATCAATAATAAATAAATAAAAAATAATAATTTGGGAGAGATCACATGATTTCCTTCTCATTCTAATTCAATCAATGGTTATGAATTTCTAGAAACAAAATCTTCACCCAAAAATAGATTTTTATATTTTTTATTTATTTAAAATGATTTTTATGAATTAAATCAATAATAAATAAATAAAAAATAATAATTTGGGAGAGATCACATGATTTCCTTCTCATTCTAATTCAATCAATGATTATGAATTTCTAGAAACAAAATCTTCACCCAAAAATAGATTTTTATATTTTTTATTTATTTAAAATGATTTTTATGAATTAAATCAATAATAAATAAATAAAAAATAATAATTTGGGAGAGATCACATGATTTCCTTCTCATTCTAATTCAATCAATGATTATGAATTTCTAGAAACAAAATCTTCACCCAAAAATAGATTTTTATATTTTTTATTTATTTAAAATGATTTTTATGAATTAAATCAATAATAAATAAATAAAAAATAATAATTTGGGAGAGATCACATGATTTCCTTCTCATTCTAATTCAATCAATGATTATGAATTTCTAAAAACAAAATCTTCACCCAAAAATAGATTTTTATATTTTTTATTTATTTAAAATGATTTTTATGAATTAAATCAATAATAAATAAATAAAAAATAATAAAAATGATGAATTTTGGTCAATTGGGTCGTGCACCATGTTATGAGATGGATTGGGTCATAAATTAGGCAGCCCATTTGGAAAGAAATACTTCTAAGCCTCCATTTTCAACATAAACCATCACAAAATTGCATAACTTTGCAAGGGCACATTTCTCTCAATTTTAAAGTTATGATGGTGTTCTTGGACTTTTTGGAAAGCTTGAAGAGTCCTCTAAACAACCCCATTGGTTTCAGGTCCATATCATTTACCAATCTCAAGTTATGCCCTTTTGAAGTTGTTGACTTTTTGTTGACTTTTGAAATGACCTATAATGTCTTAGATCATATCTTTCAAATAAAGCATTTTTGGGCTTAACCTTCAACATCAAAGTTGTAGAGAATTCAATTTCCTTCAAAATGAGCTTTGGATGGAGACTTGGTGATGAAGTATGTGAAAGTTATGCCTGGTCAAAGTTCAGTTGACTTTTACTAAGGAAACCCTAATTTAGAAACTCCTGATTATTGATGATCTGGAATCTCCTTGATGAATCATGATCAACCCTTGATAAAATGATGAATTTTACTTCATATACTTGATGTTGGCAAAAAAATCATGAAGTTTGACTTTGGTTTGACCACAGTTGACCTCAGTTTGACTTTTTAACTGCATTGACTGCTTTTGACTTATCTGATCATCTGACTGAGCAAACTTTTGAGAAAAGTCTTGAAACTTGACATGGGGGTTCTTATACACATATAAGATGTTATGAAGCTCACTTGAAGTCTTGGAAGTCCATTTAGCCTGATTAAAGTCAAAACCCTAGTTTTGGATGCACTGCTTAGGAGGTGCATTGTCTGAGGGAATTGTCCACTCTTCTGACCAATTGTGAACTTTGTGAACCTTGTGAATCTTCATAAGATATCTTGTGATACTCATGGGAGGTATTGTGAAGCTTGTGAACCTTGTGAACATCATGAAGTGGCTTTGTAGACCTCATGACCCTTAGGAAAGCTTTGTAAACATTGTGAATCTTGTAAACCTTGTGAACCTTCAAGAAGCAACCTATGGACTTCATGAACCTCATGAAAGGTCTTGTAGATGTTGAGAAGTTTGTGAACCTTGTGAACCTTCAAGAAGCAACCTATGGACTTCATGAACCTCATGAAAGGTATTGAAAGCACTGTGGGACTTGTGAACCTTGTGAACCTTCATAAAGTAGCTTGTGGACTTTATGAACTTCATGAAAGGTTATGCAAGTTGTTGGAGAACTTGTGAACCTTGTGAACCTTCTTAGAACACAAAGTCTTGTATTGTGAGGGCAAATTTTGGGGTGCAACAGCTGCCCCTGTTCAATTTTCTGAAACCTGAGGGGTTAGATTGGTATATTTGCCAGTCGTAACCTGGAAGGTTGAAGGGGATTGAACACAAAAGCCCAAAAATTTGCACTCACTAGTGCACTAGAGTGGTACAGATGGCTAGTTGAATATGATTGAGTGGGCTTAAAGATGCCACTAGGGGGGGAGCAGTTCAAAATATGGGTGTAGGATGAAAGCTGTCAGGAGTCTGGAATAATAATGATGTAGCAGCATGTATTCATGAGGATAGAGCAATCAATAGTGATAACCCTAAAGCAGTCTTGAAGCAATGATATGATTTCAGGAGGATAGAACAATGAATGGCTCTAAAGCAGTCTTGAAATAATAATGATTTCAGGAGGATAGAGCGATGGATAGCTCTAAAGCAGTCTTGAAATAATAATGTAATTTCAGGAGGATAGAGCAATGGATAACTCTAAAGCAGTCTTGAAATAATTAGATGGCTTCAGGAGGATAGAGCAATGAATAGCTCTAAAGCAGTCTTGAAGTAGTAATATGACCTCATGAGGATAGAGCAATGAATAGCTCTAAAGTAGTCTTGAAGTAATAGGATGATTTCAGGAGGATAGAGCAATCAGTAGCTCTAAAGCAGTCTTGAAGTCATGAAAGGCTATCAGGAGGATAAAATAACCCTGAGGTTACAATAAAGCAGTCCCAAAGTAATAAGAAGCTCATCAGGAGGATAAAGTAACCCTGAGGTTACAATAAAGCAGTCCCAAAGTAATAAGAAGCTCATCAGGAGGATAAAGTAACCCTGAGGTTACAATAAAGCAATCCCAAAGATCATAAGCTTGTTTGTTGGATAATTAACCTGAAAACAAGGTAGCATTCTGTATAACAACATTAGTTTATGCTTTATGTATGCATGTATGACATGATGCACTTAGGTAATGTACTATAGACATATATGTTATGGTATGATGTAAATGATGTATGTATGATATGACACTGCTGGAAGTGTCTGGATATCCTTGTATAACAACTGCTGGCCAAGGAAAATAAATCCCGATTTGTTGAAGAATATATAACCCTCCGTCTGCTGGGGATAACAAGGTATAGATAACCTCCCGTTGTTGGGGATAACAAGGTATAGATAACCTCCCGTTGTTGGGGATAGTAGGGTATAGATAACCTTCGTTTTCGTTTGATAGTAGGATAAGTATAACATCCCGTCTTCGTTCATCGTGCCCTTATTGGAAAGTAATTTCCCGTATATCCGTATGAGGATAAAAGAGATGGATATAAATTCCAGGGGAGATTAGACTTTGTGAAAATGGATTAGTCCTACTGATGGTTTGTAACTGTCTTGTAAAGATGAACCGGCGAAGCTTCGTTGAAATCCTTCCCTCGTTCGTCCTTAGTAAATACTATTACTGCATTTTCATGCATTTCTGGTAAACATCAATCATATTAAAAGCATACATGCATTTCTGGTAAACATCAATCATATTAAAAGCATACATGCATTTCTGGTAAACATCAATCATATTCAAAGGGATACATACATTCAAACACAACCAATGGACGTTTCGCTTATGTAAATAGGGTAAAAGTAAATCTGGATTCAAAAGATGGAATTTATTTATATCAAAAGTGACCCATACACGGGTAAGTTTGTACAAGGAGACATAAACCCTAGTAAGAGAATTTTGTCATGAAGTTTTACAAAAAGAATCAGCTATGTGGGAAATAATCCTATTGAGTTTCAATTCTACTATTGCCACTCAAGTATCTCATCTTCTTGCTGTTGAGACGGAAACGATTGGATTGAGCTTTATCTGTTTGAGCTTGAGTAAGTAGTACAACTGGTTGCAGTTTCATGAGTGATCCAAACGAGACATAGTCATACGCTTTAATCCCTAACTTTTGCCTGGATTGCCCTTTCAGGTTTTCAATCCACCGGGATACCCTTTTTTGCCCAAGCCGCCTTTTCAGGTTTTCGACTTGCCGGGTGTACATCTTTTTATATATATATCCCTAATTTTTGCCCAAACCCTTTTGGTTTGCCGGGATGCCCTTATTTTTGCCTAGGCCTGTCAACCTAGCGGGTCTCTTTTTATGCGTAGTATTTTTTAACTGTGTCTGCGTTTACAGGTTGTGGGAAGTCTTCACCATCCATTGTAGTCAGTATCATGGCACCTCCTGAGAACACTGTCTTGACAACAAATGGTCCCTCATATGTTGGAGTCCACTTGCCCCTAGGATCACCCTGTGGTAATATGATACGCTTGATTACCAAGTCACCAGCCTGATATACCTTTGGCTTAACCTTCTTGTTAAAAGCTTTGATCATCCGTTTCTGGTACATCTGGCCATGACAAACTGCTGCTAACCTTTTCTCATCAATCAAATTTATCTGGTCAAGTCGAGTCTGAATCCACTCATCTTCATCCAAGCCTGCATCTTTCATAATTCTCAAGGAGGGGATCTGAACTTCAATAGGCAGAACTGCTTCCATACCATAGACTAAGGAGAATGGGGTTGCCCCTGTTGAAGTACGTATTGTAGTACGATAACCATGCAGAGCAAATGGTAACATCTCGTGCCAATCCTTGTAAGTAATAGTCATCTTCTGTACAATCTTCTTAATGTTCTTATTAGCAGCTTCAACTGCCCCATTCATCTTTGGACGATACGGAGAAGAGTTGTGATGCTTAATCTTGAACTGCGTACAGAGATCAGTAATCATAGTGTTGTTCAGATTAGAGCCATTGTCAGTGATAATCCTTTCAGGGATACCATACCTACATATGAGATTATTCTTAATGAACCGAGCCACAACATTCTTAGTCACAGATGCAAATGAAGCTGCCTCTACCCACTTCGTGAAGTAATCAATAGCAACCAGGATGAAACGATGCCCATTAGAAGCAGTAGGCTTGATCTCACCAATCATATCAATGCCCCACATGGCAAAGGGCCAAGGAGCAGTCAACACATTCAATGGAGATGGAGGTACATGTATTTTATCAGCATAGATTTGACATTTGTGACATGTTCTGGAGTGTTGATAGCAATCAGCTTCCATGGTAGACCAATAGTAACCTGCTCTCAAAATCTTCTTTGCCATGGTATGACCACTAGAATGAGTGCCAAAGGTCCCATCATGCATCTCTTCCATAATTTCTGTAGCTTCCTTCTTATCCACACAACGAAGCATAGTTGAATCATGATTACGCTTATACAGAATGCCATTACTCAGAAAGAACTTAGCAGAAAACCTTCTCAGGAACTTCCTATCTTTGACAGATGCCCCTTCAGGGAACTCCTGAGCTTCAAGATAGTTTTTCACTTCATAGAACCACGGCTTCTCCTCTGCCCCTTCAGTGTCAATCTCATTGCAGTATGCAGGCTTCTCAAATCTATCAATGGTAATCTTGGGAGCTTCATCATCCCAGCTGATCTCAAACATAGATGCCATGGTGGCCAATGCGTCTGCCAACTGATTCTCTCTTCGTGGAATATGTCCAAAAGTAATCTCTTTGAAATGTGGGATCAAAGACAACACATGTTCTCTGTAAGGAATGAGATTATCATGCTTTGTATCCCAATCTCCTTTAATCTGACTTACTACCAGAGCTGAATCTCCATACACCTCAAGGAACTGAATCTTCATATCAATAGCAACTTGCATACCCATGATACATGCCTCATACTCAGCCATGTTATTGGTACAATAGAAACAAAGTCTGGCAGTAATCGGGGTATGACAACCTTCAGGGGAGCTAATCACAACACCAACACCATTACCATGTGCATTGGAGGCACCATCAAAAACCATAGTCCATCGGGATCCTTGTTCAGGTCTGTCATATTGTCCAGGTTCTTTGGTAACAGACATAATGTCTTCATCAGGGAACTCAAAATTCATTGACTGGTAATCATCTACTGCTTGATGAGCCAAATGATCAGCAACAACACTCCCCTTAATGGCCTTCTGAGTAGTATACTGTATATCATATTCCGTCAAGATCATTTGCCATCTTGCAATTCTTCCGGAAAGAGCAGGTTTCTCAAATATGTACTTGATTGGATCCATCTTCGAAATCAACAAGGTAGTATGGGTCAACATATACTGTCTTAGTTGGCGAGCAGCCCATGCCAAAGCGCAGCAAGTTTTCTCGAGCAGTGAGTATCTTGTTTCACAGTCGGTAAACTTTTTGCTAAGGTAGTATATTGCCTGCTCTTTTCGACCAGACTCGTCATGTTGCCCCAATACACACCCCATTGAGTTGTCTAATACTGTTAAATACATAATCAAGGGTCTTCCATCAACTGGTGGCATTAAAATTGGAGGTTCTAGCAAATATCTCTTGATTTCATCAAAGGCAGTCTGGCACTCATCATTCCATTCCATCACCTGATCTTTCTTCAACAACTTGAAGATTGGCTCACAGATGGTAGTTAATTGGGAAATAAATCTTGCAATGTAGTTCAATCGTCCCAAGAAACCTCTAACCTCCTTCTCAGTACGGGGAGCTGGCATCTCTCGTATAGCTTTCACTTTTGCAGGATCCACTTCAATACCTTTTCCACTGACAATGAAACCCAAGAGTTTTCCAGATCTAACTCCAAAAGTACACTTGTTTGGGTTCAATCTCAACTTGTATTTCTTCAACCTCTCAAACAACTTGTGCAGATGATCAAGATGTTGCTCTTCATTCTGAGATCTGGCTATCATATCATCCACATATACCTCTATCTCATGATGAATCATATCATGAAACAAAGCCACCATAGCACGCTGATATGTTGCCCCTGCATTCTTCAAACCAAATGGCATTACCTTATAGCAAAAGGTGCCCCACTGTGTCACAAATGTTGTCTTCTCCATATCTTCAGGTGCCATCTTGATTTGATTGTAACCAGAGAAACCATCCATAAAAGAGAATACCTTATGCTGAGCAGTGTTGTCTACCAGAATATCGATATGAGGAAGTGGAAAGTCGTCTTTAGGGCTAGCCTTGTTCAGATCTCTGTAGTCTACACACATACGTACCTTACCATCTTTCTTAGGAACTGGTACCACATTTGCAACCCACTGAGGATAAGAAGTTACGGCCAAGAACCCTGCATTGAACTGTTTCATTACCTCTGCTTTGATCTTTTCTGACATTTCAGGACGCATACGACGAACCTTCTGCTTCTTTGGACGACAATCTTCTTTCACTGGCAAACGGTGAACCACAATGTCCGTATCCAACCCTGGCATATCTTCATAAGACCAAGCAAAGATCTCCACATAGTCACGTAGCATCTGAACCAACCTGCTCTTGACACTGTCCTCTAAATCAGCCCCTATTTTGACCTCTTTTCTGTTTTCTTCAGTTCCCAGATTCACAACTTCGACTGGCTCTTCATGTGGCTGTATAGCTTTCTCTTCTTGTTGTAACAACCTAGCAAGCTCTACAGGTATTTCACAATCGTCCTCGTCTCCGTCTTCAGTTTGATAGATCGGATTCTCGAAATTGTAATTGGCAATAGTAGAACTGTTATCAACTGGATCCAGAGTGGATGAGGATCTGCATTTTAGTGACGTGGGTGTGTGTAAGAACACATAGCTGATAAAGCAAAAATAAAAGAAAAAGAAAGACAAGGAACACAATATTTACGAAAACGAAACGTCCATTGATTTTATTGAATGAAGTATGCAAATGAAATGACAACCCGTAACAAGCACACCATTGTGCCCCGGGTAAGGCACATGGCTTGAAAGTTTTAATTGTTCCAGAAATTACAAATTTAAAAACATAACACAGTAATAGTATTTACTCCTGACTAAAGGAGATAGGGATAACATCTTCAGCTTTCCAATTATTGAGTCCAGCACCCACAGTAGGAAAAATCCATGCCTCCAAGTTGTGGTCTTCATCTTGATCTCCCACAGCATTGATAACCCCTTGATTGGTGATACGAACAGCACGAGCACGACGAACAGCCTTCTGGGACTCTGCAGTGAAACCCAAACCAAACTTGTCAGACTTGTATGGAATATCAGGAAGCTGACCCCAAATAGTACAACCACCTTCTTCCACCATAGCTTTTGCATCATTGAGGGAGGCCATTGCCATTGTTGGAGGGTTTCTGATGACCACAGGAACCTTCTTCACAGCAGGAGGAGTCACACAATCCTTAACAGCCCAGGGAACCACTTCAAATGACTGACATGGAGTTTCAATGTATTCACCTTCTACTTCCAGATACTTGAAAGTGTTTACATGGCTGACAAAGTATTCTTCCTCTCCAAAGACAGTAACAACTTTTCCATTCACCGGATATCTCAACTTTTGATGTAATGTGGAGGTCACCGCACCTGCCCCATGGATCCAGGGACGACCAAGCAGACATGAGTACGAAGGACGAATATCCATCACATAGAATGTAGCAGTAAACACCTGAGAGCCAACCTTGATTGGAAGATCAATTTCCCCATGCACTACTCTTCTAGAACCATCAAAAGCCTTTACCACAATATTACTGGGCTTCAATACCGTATCTTCAGGACTCAGCTTGTTCAGGACTTCCTTAGGCAACACATTCAGAGAGGAACCATTGTCTATCAGCACATGAGACAGGGTAGTGCCCCTGCATTCAATTGAAATATGCAAGGCCCTGTTATGATCCCTCTTGGCAGGGGTCAAGTCAGCATCAGAAAATCCTAACCCGTTGTCATAGGTCAGGTGAGCAACACAATTCTCAAACTGGTCCACAGAAATTGCACTGGGTACATGAGCCATCTTTAGAAACTTGATCAATGACTTGGCATGAGCCTCAGAACATAATAACAGGGAGAGCATAGAAATCTTTGAGGGAGTATGCCCCAGCTGATCAACAATATCATAATCACTCTTGCGAATGATTTTCAATACTTCTTCCATCTGCTTAGAGAGGTCATTAGCAGCTGGCACATCAGTAGATACAGGCTCAATAACAGGACCCTTGCCCCGAGCATCAGTGGTGGAAGTAACAGCAGGAGTAACCGCACTCTTAGAAGCAACTGGAGGAGAGAAGACTCTTCCACTACGAGTGATCTTGCTAGATCCGGCAATATTATCAATGTCAACAGGCATATCAGGTAAAGGCTCCTGTTTGACACCATGGATGTAAACATCAGACCCATAGTGCCAAGGCACAGCTTTGTCAGATGTATAAGGAATAGGACCAGGAGTGGTAATGATCAGAGGAGCTACTCTGGCTTCAGTGACAACTTTCACAGGACCTTCAGCAGTAATCTTGATTGGGCCCTGATGAGTGATTTTAATGGGACCCTTTGAAGTGATTCTTAGTGGTACTTTGTCAACCATATCAACCTCTTCAATCTTCTTACCCTGAGTCAGATGATCTACCATACCTTCTACAGATGCTGGTCTTCTTTCAAACACTATAGTATACTTATCCATGAGACGTTGAATCCCATCTCTCAAAATGAAGCAACTATCCGGCTTATAGGTACAATACAAACAATCTTCACGACAACCTGGAAAGATCCCAGCTTGTACTAACCTCTTTTTGATAACAGACAATGGTGTGCTCAACTCCATAACTGAATAGACATGCAGATCTTCATCAATATCTTCATCAATGGCGTTGACAGTCTTCTCGTGATTTGGCATTGGAGCTGTAATCACATTTGGAGTACCTGGTGGATCAAACTCAATTTCTCCAGCATCAATCATATCCTGAATTTTGTTCTTCAAGACCCAGCAGTTATTAGTATCATGTCCTGGACAGTTTGAATGATATGCACATCGTGCATTGGGATTGTACTTGGGAGAGGTAACATTGGGATTCTGAGGGGCCTCCCTCAGGGTAATAAGTTCAGCTTTCAACAAGTGTTGCAATGCCTGAGCCATTGACATGTTGATCTTCGTGAACTGTCTTCTAGCCCTCTGTTGGTTGCCTTGAGGCTGCTCTGTTGTTGCAGGAGTTGGATTTGAAATATGAACTGTACTAACAGACTGATGCCTTCTGTTACGATCAGGCTGACCATACACAGCATTAGATTCTTTCTTCCCAGTGGGAGGCTTCTTTGCAGCACCTGATGAAGAAGTGCCCACTTGGATCTTACCATTCTTGATACCATTCTCTACTCGCTCTCCTGTCATGATCAACTCAGTGAAGCCAGATGATGAGCTTCCAATGAGATGACTGTAAAACAGACCATTCAGCGTACACATGAACATATCAACCAACTCCCTATCAGTCAAAGGGGGTTGAACTCTTCCAGCTAAGTCTCTCCACTTCTGAGCATACTCCTTAAAGCTTTCTTTGGCACCCATAGACATGCTTTGAAGCTGCATGCGAGTGGGGGCTAAGTCAGCATTGTATTGATACTGCTTGTAGAAAGCTTCAGCAAGGTCATTCCAATCTCTGATGTTGACACTCTCCAACTGATAATACCACTCTAGCTGAGCTCCAGATAAACTCTCTTGAAAGAAATGGATCCACAACTTTTTATCAGCAGTGTGGGGTTGAATTCTTCTGACATAAGACCTCAGATGCAATTTGGGACAAGAGACCCCATCATAGACAACAAATGTAGGAACTTTGAATCCAATGGGTATGACCACCCCAGATATCAAGCTCAAATCCTCAAAATCCAACCCAGATGATTTCTGTAATTCCATAGCATCCATTCTATCCACCAGCATCTTGAATTTGTCTTCGTTAGGCTCATGGTAGTAGTTAGCCTCAGAATCAGAGTCCCCCATAGTGTTGTGGAGACTGCCTCTCTCCTGCTCAGATTCTTCAGATTCATAGTCTTCAACCTGTTCCTTGGTCTTGTCAGGACCTTTGAACCTTCTTCCCATGTTGAGCAACCCAGCAGACCTTCTAGCCTTCTTAGTCTTCTTGGCCAGCAGTGTCTTCAATTCATCCTGCCCCTTGGATAGGTTCAGGATCAGCTCTTGGAACTGTGCATTCTGTGCCTGGAGATCCTTAACTGATTGTTCAAGAGCCATTGCTGAAATAAACAGCGAGAAGATGAGAAACCTGTGCACAATTATAAACCTGTGATGCAATGATATGGGAATGCATATGCAATGTTTTCAAGGACCGCAGGATTTAAATTTGCTTAAACAAACAAGAAAGTAACTTTTTATTAGTAATAACTTGTTTTGCCTTTTATGGCTTACAGAAAATGAAAACGAAATAAGTACAAAAGATGGGGTTTTAAGTCTCCCATGGACGTTTCCTCTTTGTGTTGAGGTATGAGTTGAGGTTTCGTTCCTCATGAAGTAGTTTTGTTAGCTCTAGGATCCTTGCTTGGCTTGCTTTGTAATGAGCCTCGAAAGTATCCCTTTGCTCTTTCAGTTGGATCCATGATCTCTGCAAGTCTTCCATATCAGTAGGCATGTCTGGGTGAAGGATGGTATAAGCTGTGTCTCCTTCAGCAACAGGTTCCATGGTAACTGGTAGGACGGCAGGATATGGCATCATGAGTGTCTGAGCACGAGATCGTACCCATCTGAGATAAGCCTCCATAGGAATAGTGTACTTAGGCTCCAGTGTCTTGCTGTCAATCCTGTTTACCTTTTCCCAAGCTCGTATGAATCTCTGACGGTAACCCTGAAGATCGTTGTCGTAGTCAAACACAATGCCCTGAATCAACATGTCATGTGGACCATCGCTCCGGGCGTAACCAAACTGTCGTAAAGCTAGAGATGGGTTGTAGGTGATGCCTCCTCTTATGCCTAGAAGTGGCACATTAGGAAACTCCCCACAACGGTCAATGATGGTGACATTCTCCATAGATCTGGAGCACCAATGGATGTCTGAGTGAGAAAGTGACATGATCCTCTTGGACCATCTGAACCCTTGCTCATTCTTCATTACTGAGCGAGGAAGGTGAGAAATAAACCACCTAGAAAGTAAAGGTATGCAGCACATCAAAGTTCCTCTTGCCCTTGTAGTACGGGTGTGAAGAGCATGTAGGATGTCTCCAAGTAAGGTAGGCACTGGATTGTGACTCAGGAATATGTTGATGGCATGAACGTCTATGAACTGATCAGGATTGGCGAACAACACTAAGCCATAAATCAATAAGGCTAAGATCTCTTCAAAAGCATCGTAGCTCATAGCCTTCAAGAACATTTGAGCTTTATCCACTAATACCTTGGCAAGAATACCTTTAACTCCACTTCTCGTCTCTAGAACAATGTCAGACTTTTTCAGATGTAGAGCTGCAGCAATAACTTCTGGTTTAAGCTCCTTCTCTAAGCCTGTGAATGGCTTCTGATCAAGAACAGGTATACCCAGAAGTTTAGAGAACTCCTCCATGGTTGGAACCAGCTGATAATCAGGAAATGTAACGCAATGGTGCTTAGGGTCAAAGAACTGAAACAGCACACTCATCATGTCTTCACTGAACCCTGAAGTAACTAGATCCAATAAGTGACCATGTCTCTTGTTGAACTGGGAATGATCAGGCACTAGGGAAACCAACTCCTTGAGCTTAGCAGGTATCCCTACAAAGTTGATCCTGATGGTGTTTCTACGAGCAGAAGCCATGACCTGCAACAAAGAACAAAGATAAATCCTTTGGTCCTTGAAATGGTTAGGGAAAATGATATGCTTATGATGCATGATGATGTCATGATGTCATGCTCAATCACAAACATGTGGCACACACAAACAAGTCACACCATAGCCCTAGGTTTAAAGGCTTGCATGAGGTTCAAAGGCAAGTACCCTCCCCTGAAGTTAGATGGTTCATCCTGTCCTACAAAAGTAACCAGGTTCTAAGGGATCTCAATATCATTGATCCTTCACAAGGGTGGTTGTTCAGAAGGCAACTTACTTGCCAACCAAAACCCTCCAAGTTTAAGATCTCAATGAGCGTAGTATCGAGTGTCAACCAACTTCAGTCTGCACCAAAGCCGGCTACCTCACTACTTTCTAAAGGCCAAGATGAGTTAACTAGGGTTCTAAAAGTCAGTTAGTGCATTGACAACATATGGCAGCCTCAATATTATCCTCAACTTGACTTAAGGAATATAAGCACCAACCAAGAAGTCGCACTAACTATGGCCACCAGATCAACCGTATCGATATACGTCGTACAGTTTCCTTGGTCTATTGCCATTTACCTAAGGTACACTAGATCCGGGTTAGGACCTTTCACACATAAGAGCACCCCAACAATATAATAATAAAGCAAACAAAGCAAACAATTTAAAGTGATCTTAATTCCTAAGGGTACCCCTCTTAAATAGATCCCCAGCAGAGTCGCCAGTTCTGTAACACGGTGGGAGAACTGACTTTAAACAATGTTGCGGATAGTAAGAGTCGCCACCGACTTTTATTTTATCCATAAGGAAAGGTTATAAAAGAACAGGAAAGACCTTAGAGAATATTTTGGGTCCGGGGGGTAGGTTATGAAAAGGGAAGGTGTTAGCACCCTTTTCATCCATGGTTATCCATGGGCTCTTAGGTACTTAAGCTCACTTTTGAATTGTTTTGAAAGTGTAGTGTGTGAATAGAAAATTTTCAGAATAGTTAATAAATAATCCATGTAAGGATGTGTTAAGAACTTGTTTGAAAACTTGTTGAAAATTTGTTTAAGTGCGAAACAGTTTTGAAGTGAGCAAGCACCTAGGAGTAACCTACCCTAATGTTTAAAAGTCTTTCTTATTCTTCATTCTTTCCTTTAGTAAGACTATCCCTACTATAATGGAGTAGGTAGTCCTTACTTTGGATGTTAAGGGACATGTGAGGGACAATTTGACTTTGAAGGCCATTGTGGGATGTAATAAGCACATATAAGGGACCATCATCATTTTTCGAAAGGGACTCGATTCGTAAAGGCAACCATAAGGGACTTTGATGATTTTTCTATTTGAGGGACTTGCTTTATACACCCCACTTAACCATTATTCGTAGGCAACTTGAGGGATATCCTTAGGAAGTGAGACGGCGATTAAAATCGACTTACGTGTGTGACGTGTTTATTTTTAATTATCTTTATTTAAAAGTGATCTAAATTTATTTTAATATTACATACAGGTTGTCACACTCCCTAATTACTAACCATAATAATAATTAAATAATTAAACAACTTTACCTCCAAGAAACAATTACAAAATAATAAGCAAAATAATTAAATAGCAAAGATAAATAAAATATAAATAAGCAATAATAAATAATAAAGGGGGTTAATTCTAAGTTTACTCGGCAAGACATCGCATCTTGTGCCTACGTATCCTTACGGGAGTGGAATCAGAGTAATCGTAGTTCCCCTCAAAAGGGAGGTTAGAGACTTCTTGACTGTGGTCAAGGTCTCACGGGGAATAAACGCATCTTAAGGACACACTTACGTGGAGTGTAGGAACTCCAAATCTCTACGTTGAAATGTTAAGTTGTAATTAGGGTTAAATTAGGGATCCCACGGCGGGAAACCCTAAAAGGTGAGTACGGGGACTCAAATTCTAAGGCTAGGATAAACGGAGAATGTCCACGGAGGGATGCCTAAAAGGTGAGTACGAGGACTTGAATCCTAAGGCTAGGGTGAGGATAAAGGTATTGACACGGGGGTCAAATATGTGAACCTTTCCTTTGGAGGAGTGCAAGGTGACAGATTAATGGTGAAAGATGCGAGAGTTTAAACCATACAAACAGCGGAAATTAAAGTGCGGAAAGATAAAGGCGATTATTTGTTCGCGAGGTTACATTCCAGAAACAGATACAATAATAATGAAACTTAAATAGAAACACCATGTAATAACAGTAAACCTGAAAAAATGAGCACACACATTAGTAGGCAAAGTCAAACGGTAATCAGATGAATTATGAGACAAAAGTGCAAAATTAGAGATTCTTGTTGTTTATTTTTTGATATAAAGAAGAAGTTTTGATTTAGGTTAAAAGAAGATTTAATATTATTACATAAAAAAAATTTAAGTTTAATTTTCAAAAACAGTTTCAACTTAATTATCTAAAAGAAATTTTATTTTTAAAAAGGTTTAAATTTTAATACTAAAATGTGTTAGTTTATTATTATTATTTTTTAAAAAAAAATTTAATTAGCATTTAAAAAAAAAGGGTTTAACGAAATAATAATAATGATAATTATAATAATAGATCACAAAATAAAAAATAAAGAGGAAGTTGAGCCAGTAGGGTTTCCAATCCAACCCGGTTGCATGTCGCGATTAAACAAAAGGGGACAATCAATCTAGGGTTTCAAACCCTATTGTGTCTCGCGGCGCCGTTCACACTTTATCTCTTCTATCTCTTCGTCTTTCATGGCGTTCTTATCGTCTTTCTCTCATGGCCATTGACCCATCCTAAAACAAACATAGATGATGTTAAACGTTTACAACACTGACTATTACTCACGTTTTTGAGGGTTTCGCTGAAAAAAAGGGCCGATGATGTCGGAGCTGAGGCTCGAAGAAGGTTGATTGCCCGTCTCCAGTGAGGATGACGATGGCGGTCTTCGATTCAGTTCGTTTGTGGTGATGTTTTGGAACGGCGTTGCTTGATGATTTTCGTTTTTCGTACGCGGCCGCTAGGGTTCTTCGTATTAGGGTTTTGTGATTTTTTTCGGCTTCCTCTCTTGGTGAGAATGTTCTAATTTTATATCTTTCTCTTTTCTCTGATGGGCTTGGATACTTTTGTTATCTTTGCGAATAAACCCGATTTGATTTTGTTTGATATTGATTTGGAGATTGATTGAGATCTTTTTTTGATAGGATTGGATTCTTTTTTCCCTTTCCAGACTCACAGATTTGGATTGAATACGGATTGGGTTTTCTGATTTGGAAACAACTTGATTTGCTTGTATCCAGATTCGAATTCGGTTTCGTTGGATATCTGTTTTTGATTTCTGTTCCGAACATACACTAACTTTTCTTCTTCTTCTTTCAGAAAGAACCTAATGGTCAGATACTGCCGGATTAATGCTGCCGAGGGAGTTTTGACGCGGTGATGATGACATATCGGTCTGAACCGACGAGGGAATTGATAATGCTGCTTGTTGCCTTCGATTATGTCTGGGTTTCACTAAGAACTTCAGTGATGATGACCTTGTGTCTGAACTGATGATTTGAACGTGGTTGCCCCCTTGAATGTGGCTGGCGACTTCGAAGAATGTTGAGAATTTGTCCCAAATTATTGTATGCTCGCAATTCTGTTATCCTCGGTGCTCGGTAGGGAGTTGGTAACAGGCTTCGGCCATTGCCCTTCCAGCCGCTCGAGTTTCACACCCGATGATGAGCCAAACTGAGGGCTGAATTTTAATTCCCTTTACCTTGTTATTTACTTTGACTCATATCTGAAATTGTGTTCTAACTACTGACCGTTTCTTATTTTAACAGGTTGGAATGCGGCTACGGCGAAGCGTTGGTCTCAGCATAAGGTAGCGACCTTCATGACCTTCATGACGTGATGCATCAGAGTTCACCGAGAGGTAAGTTCTTGCGCATAGCCCAATTAAATTTCCCTTCTTATGCTCTAAATCATGTGGTAACTCGGTATGTGTCGTGATGCAGGTTCAACTTGAAGTATCCTTAAATTTCAGGAAGGTTGCAAGCCTTGTTCAGCTCATGAATGATCTTGGAATACCGTTTATATACGTCCAGATTCTTGAAGTTTTGCAACATTAAGTGGATCATTCAGACGAAGTTCGCCACTTTTCCTCCAATGATAATCTCCGGGATTCGGCAACGCTGCAGCTTCTGCACTTCCGAGAGAAAATATGAGAAGGGAAAACCAATTCATTTGATCGAAGTGCGTCACGTGCGAGCATCTCAAATGTTCTGGAAAAGCATTTTTCAATTATTTGTGACAAAGGACCCAAGACCCAGGCCTTCAAATATCTGAGCACTTTTGTATGAGGCTACAGTTGACGTTGGCAAGAAATTCTGTGGTTGTTTGCTTTGAAATTTTAGGATGGGATACCTTTAATTTTGATCCACCGATACATTCTTTGTTGATTTTAACATGTAAACAGGGTTTTCGTAACTTAGTAGTTATGTTTATACGTGCTGAAGCGAATATGACCTGTTCTACAACAAACTTATTAGTATACTTAGATGTACCGCCCTTATGTTAAATGAACAAAATCATGACTCTTTTATGAAGTCCAAATGAATGCTTCCGAATACTTGAATATCCAGTAGAAGTCTTACCTTTAGGCTGCTGCAAATTCGTGTCTAGGGTTATGTTTGTGCTTAGTATATATGTGTGATGGATTCAGGTCAGAATCATTGATGTGTTGTGTGGATATTTGATCCAAAAAATATTCAAAAAGATCATTGTATAAATTTCAAATATTTGATCATGAGTGCTTGCTATTTTGGGAGAGATCACATGATTTCCTTCTCATTCTAATTCAATCAATGATTATGAATTTCTAGAAACAAAATCTTCACCCAAAAATAGATTTTTATATTTTTTTATTTATTTAAAATGATTTTTATGAATTAAATCAATAATAAATAAATAAAAAATAATAATTTGGGAGAGATCACATGATTTCCTTCTCATTCTAATTCAATCAATGATTATGAATTTCTAGAAACAAAATCTTCACCCAAAAATAGATTTTTATATTTTTTATTTATTTAAAATGATTTTTATGAATTAAATCAATAATAAATAAATAAAAAATAATAATTTGGGAGAGATCACATGATTTCCTTCTCATTCTAATTCAATCAATGATTATGAATTTCTAGAAACAAAATCTTCACCCAAAAATAGATTTTTATATTTTTTATTTATTTAAAATGATTTTTATGAATTAAATCAATAATAAATAAATAAAAAATAATAATTTGGGAGAGATCACATGATTTCCTTCTCATTCTAATTCAATCAATGATTATGAATTTCTAGAAACAAAATCTTCACCCAAAAATAGATTTTTATATTTTTTATTTATTTAAAATGATTTTTATGAATTAAATCAATAATAAATAAATAAAAAATAATAATTTGGGAGAGATCACATGATTTCCTTCTCATTCTAATTCAATCAATGATTATGAATTTCTAGAAACAAAATCTTCACCCAAAAATAGATTTTTATATTTTTTATTTATTTAAAATGATTTTTATGAATTAAATCAATAATAAATAAATAAAAAATAATAATTTGGGAGAGATCACATGATTTCCTTCTCATTCTAATTCAATCAATGATTATGAATTTCTAGAAACAAAATCTTCACCCAAAAATAGATTTTTATATTTTTTATTTATTTAAAATGATTTTTATGAATTAAATCAATAATAAATAAATAAAAAATAATAATTTGGGAGAGATCACATGATTTCCTTCTCATTCTAATTCAATCAATGATTATGAATTTCTAAAAACAAAATCTTCACCCAAAAATAGATTTTTATATTTTTTATTTATTTAAAATGATTTTTATGAATTAAATCAATAATAAATAAATAAAAAATAATAAAAATGATGAATTTTGGTCAATTGGGTCGTGCACCATGTTATGAGATGGATTGGGTCATAAATTAGGCAGCCCATTTGGAAAGAAATACTTCTAAGCCTCCATTTTCAACATAAACCATCACAAAATTGCCCAACTTTGCAAGGGCACATTTCTCTCAATTTTAAAGGTATGATGGTGTTCTTGGACTTTTTGGAAAGCTTGAAGAGTCCTCTAAACAACCCCATTGGTTTCAGGTCCATATCATTTACCAATCTCAAGTTATGCCCTTTTGAAGTTGTTGACTTTTTGTTGACTTTTGAAATGACCTATAATGTCTTAGATCATATCTTTCAAATAAAGCATTTTTGGGCTTAACCTTCAACATCAAAGTTGTAGAGAATTCAATTTCCTTCAAAATGAGCTTTGGATGGAGACTTGGTGATGAAGTATGTGAAAGTTATGCCTGGTCAAAGTTCAGTTGACTTTTACTGAGGAAACCCTAATTTAGAAACTCCTGATTATTGATGATCTGGAATCTCCTTGATGAATCATGATCAACCCTTGATAAAATGATGAATTTTATCATATACTTGATGTTGGCAAAAAAATCATGAAGTTTGACTTTGGTTTGACCACAGTTGACCTCAGTTTGACTTTTTAACTGCATTGACTGCTTTTGACTTATCTGATCATCTGACTGAGCAAACTTTTGAGAAAAGTCTTGAAACTTGACATGGGGGTTCTTATACACATATAAGATTTTATGAAGCTCACTTGAAGTCTTGGAAGTCCATTTAGCCTGATTAAAGTCAAAACCCTAGTTTTGGATGCACTGCTTAGGAGGTGCATTGTCTGAGGGAATTGTCCACTCTTCTGACCAATTGTGAACTTTGTGAACCTTGTGAATCTTCATAAGATATCTTGTGATACTCATGGGAGGTATTGTGAAGCTTGTGAACCTTGTGAACATCATGAAGTGGCTTTGTAGACCTCGTGACCCTTAGGAAAGCTTTGTAAACATTGTGAATCTTGTAAACCTTGTGAACCTTCAAGAAGCAACCTATGGACTTCATGAACCTCATGAAAGGTCTTGTAGATGTTGAGAAGTTTGTGAACCTTGTGAACCTTCAAGAAGCAACCTATGGACTTCATGAACCTCATGAAAGGTATTGAAAGCACTGTGGGACTTGTGAACCTTGTGAACCTTCATAAAGTAGCTTGTGGACTTTATGAACTTCATGAAAGGTTATGCAAGTTGTTGGAGAACTTGTGAACCTTGTGAACCTTCTTAGAACACAAAGTCTTATATTGTGAGGGCAAATTTTGGGGTGCAACAACCTTCACCCAACATATTTGTAAATTCAGAAAGTCGGACAAACACGAGTTCGACAATTGATCAATCACACACACCATTATTCTAAGAAAATGGTCGATGTGGGACGAAAAAATCCATCCATAAACATCATTGTAGTTATTCCATTCAGGAGATCCTTTATTGTTGCAAACATGGGGGCAATTATTTTCTTATCAATTATTTTCTTAAAAAATATCGTTAGTTTTTTTGAATTATGAGATTAATTACTATGCACTGAGAGTGTAAAACGTTTTACACTGTGAATTCATCACCATCATCCGTTTGCATTACTTTACAGATTATTAAAATAAAAGTGAAACTTCTTCTTATATCCAACATCTATAATTGACCGATAGTGTAGAACTTTTAACAATGTCAGTGCGAAGTAATTAATCTCTTGAATTATTAATTATTTTCTATGGAGAAAAAATATTGTATAAAATTGAATGAGAATACATTTTTTCATCTTCATACACATAAATACATTATTTAATTTATTAATGCATGAATACATTTATGGTAACAAAGATGAAAATTACCGTTTTCAACCAATTATTTATTTTATTACTTAATTTATCTTTAAAATGTATCTATAACTATATATAAAGGGGATACAAGTTTTTGGTGTGGCTTATTTTTATTCCAAAATTATCCTCATCTTTTTTATCAACAAGAAAATAGTTTAATTTAAAATTATAAGTGGTTAATAACTTTTGTTGGTTACCAATTGAAAAAGTAACTTCCATCTCTCACAAAAAATATCTCACACCTATAACTTTTATTAACTACTAAGTGGTGACAGAAGTTAAAAGTTCTCTTCTATTTTTTTATGTAAATTTCATCTCTTTCTCAATGAATATACTTTTTTTTTTTAATTTTTTTCATTCTATAATATTTTCATTTATTCAATTTTAATTAGTGGTCTTTTTATTTTTGAAAAATAGATGAGACTTATTTCCAGTCAAGATCGCGCCATCACCCCCAATAGAAGAAGTTGTTCTCATTATGACTGAAAATTGATTGTTGTATGTAGATTTTTTTTGTAATTGCTTTTATAGTAATAGTTTTTGTATGACTTTTGTAATCAATTCTTTTCTATAATTTTACCATTTACGAAACTTTCTTTTTTTTTTTCAATGCAGAATTATTAACTATGGAGTAAAAAAAGATCATGTGATACTTGAAAAAATTTCATACTCTAAAATACAATAAAGTTCAAGTATTTAATGCAACCACGATGGGTATGAGGGATTTTATAATGCACTATTATTTTCTTACAAAAATTATATCTTACTGTTGTTGCAAAACATTATTCATTAATATTATAATTTTAACTTTTTCTTTTGTTGTTATTATGTTTTATTTTTTAATGATACTTATTTGTATTTTGTGAGTATAAACACATCATAAAATATGTAATTTAGATTTTCATAATACAAACAATTATTTCATCAGTATTATTTTTTGAAATGACTTGGTTTTTAATGGTGTTAGTTCTTTTGTTTTAAATTTTTATTTCAATCTTACTTTTGATTTGCTATTTGCTATTGTAACTATCTATTTGTGTGGTAATTTAATTATGATTTGGAGATGGTTTGTATTTTTTTCATATTAACAAATCATTAATTTGGTTAACATTATTTGACATATAGAATAAAAGGAGAGATGAGAAGAGGATATAAGAGTGTTACATATCAATTTCTCATATTAACATTTTTTTTGTTGAATTTTTTAATGAGCACACACATAAAAATATAAATGAATAAAAAATTCAAAAAATTATTATCATCTCATTTTTAGATCTACATTTCATTTTTTAGATCCATCATCTCATTTCTCTTCTCTTTTCTTTTTGAAATATTATGGATGACTTTAACGGAAGATTGTAATATAACAGTATAAAATGAAATCTTTTTGAAAATCTTTCACAAACTTAATTGGTACACACAATTTTAATATTTCTTACATTGTTAACTTTCATATGTACTATAGAAATAAAAACCATTTCCTCAAAAAGTTATGTATCTTGATAAAAACAGTTTTAAAAATATTGTCACATTTATTAATACTTAATATACTGTTCAAATATACAATGACAGTTGCAAAAATATATAACTTCCATTATTTTATCTTTTATGTCTATATGTGTGACCTTGCTATTGAACAAAGCTTTAACTATGAAAAAATAAAATAAAAATATTAACAAAAAAATTTATTGTGAATTATTGAAAATTTGAAACACTGACCATTCACTTTCTTAAATTAGTTGGATTTTATTGTTAATTTTTTATTTACGATTTTTAGTTTTGATGTTAAAGAGAGATGCGCAATAAATATCATATTACTTAAAAATTTAATTTGAAAAATAATTTAACTTTTAATTAATTAAATAAATGACATTTTAAATTTTCTTACAAACATAAGGATGAATATCAGAAAATTTGGTATTCAAATAATTTAAATTTAAATCATACTTAAATAAAAAAATATTCATTTATATTTTGACGTGTATGCTCATTAAAAAAAAGACAAGCACGAGAAGAGTCGTGTGTGGAGCATACATGTTTGCAGGGGATGTACGTGTTGTTCAGTTTACTCTACAAACTCCTCTCTAAACACTTTCATCAAATTTATAAGAGAGAGATGGAAGGGGGGAGAGGAATGCATATTATAAAGTTTACTATACAAATAATTTAAATTAAAATCAAAATTAAATAAAAAATATCCGATCATATTTTGACGCGTGTGTCGTGCCCGTTTGAGCGCTATCAAGACTATGTGCCACAAGGTAATACCTGAGAGATATTCCTCCTCAGGTATTACCTTTCGTATTAACGCACATAAATTAACATAGTTAACCAATAAAAAGATGCAATAAAACCTGAGAGATCAAAGACAACAAATGCTCCACACACGATCAATGAAAGTAATACATTCAAATATTAATTTTAAATATGTATTTCTAATCCACCCAGGCCAGACCAAAAATTGAAATCTGCGGGTTAAGATGGTTCCCATTGAGTAAGCACAACACAAGGAGATTCATTCAAAACATGTGACTTATTTGAATGTATTTCTTTGTTGATATCCGTAATTGGAAATTTTTTGTGCCCGGATCAATTCGGAAAAGCATTTCATAAGTCACATGTGAAAGCATTTCTTTGATCTGGCCTGAGTGAGCTCACTTATACAGAGACACTCTTAGAAGGCGGTTAAAGTCACAATGCTCAACATGTGACTGAATCGTGTTTTGGAAATGTAAATTGTAGGTTTTTTTTTTTTATAAGTTGATTATCATGTTTTGACTGGATCGTGTAGGCTTTTATAAGCCCTTTATCTTGGCTTGATTTCACCGCCTTTTTTTATTGTACCTGTGCTTTTTTTTTTAACGTAAGTGTGTAACGAGCTTTGTAGCCCATGGTGAGTAATATGAACGATCGAACAAGATGCATAGACAATACAATAGTCTTTCAATTAACCTTTTGGTGACAACTTACATATGGTGAGATGTCCAATCAATTAATTTTATGATGGAATATATATAAACTCGCCTAGACTCGGATAGTTCTTAATTCTCAAGATAAAGATCTCATTTCATAATCCTCATATTTGTGATGATATCTCTCTTGTGCCCGTCTGTCCGCTTATTTTTCTATGTTGTGCGCATTAAGAAAATATGCAAGTATAATATGCAAGTAACTTCGCACATAATATACACACGTTTATTTTCTTATGTTGTGCGCATTAAAAAAAGCGGACAGACGGGCACGGGAGTGCCCGTCTGAACGCTAGTTGTATATAATGTTTCACACCCACCGTGGGGCTCAAACCCACGACCACAAGGTTAAGAGCCTTGCGATATACCAACTGAGCTAGACGGGCTATACGAACTCGACTAAACACACTAATATTCGAAATAATAACTCTATTAAATTATTATTATTAGTAATTGTATTTTATTATATTTTCAATATTCATCTTTTTACTATTACAATTTTGATGGATTGAAACAACATGCGGGTATAATTTTAACAAAAAATGTGTAGAACACTTCCTTAAGTAGAAATTAGTTTTCAAAATTTTGTGTATAAAATTAAAATGTTAAAATACACGTACTAATATGAAAATCCAAAATTATGACTCTAAGTTTAAAAGATTTAGTTTCATCTAGTTTTTATGATATAGTTTTTATGGAATTTTATCTTAAAGAAATGATTTTCCTAACAAAATCATGAGAGATCAGAATGTTTATTTAACGTTAAAGTAGATCAATATACTAAACGGATACTTGAATAAAATCCCTTACCTTCATCGGATCTGGTGATAAAAATTAAGTTATACTCAAAAGAATGTCTTTATGCAATTCATAAGAATAAAAACATGTAACTCACAAAAAATTAATCTAAAGTTGACTCCAAGGTAATTAATATCTCATCCATATAGGCTTCAATAACCAGATTATGTGACCCTTAGTTAAGCTTCCTAGCTAGGGCTGCTATAAGATCATAAATGTTATTCACGACCACGAAAGACTTGTCAAGCCTAAAAACATTAAAATAATCTACAACCCAACTCTATCGACCCTGTCTTGACAAGTTACTTCTCCAATCATATCAAAATCATAGAATTTTAAGCCCCAACATAATTAGACACCTAGAAGTTGTCTTTCTGACGAGACCGTTGAGTTCATTAAATGATCCTTTGAGACAGTTGATGAATTTGTAACTGAAATAATACGTAAGAGTGTTGTGTCCACGAGATGGTCACCCCCTGACATCAAATCAAATAGTAGTTGGTCACGCCTTAAACAATATTTGGATCATATGATCAAATAGATCCATAAGAATAAGCCCTACAATGATAGTTTTAATTGAAGAAATTTCTAGTATTAAATAATATTTAGATTGACCATTTCGAGAGGTATGTATGGTCACAAATAACACGATCATGGAGACCCCTAGATCCTACTACTAGAGAACATCTAACATATCTACCATGTGGTAAGAATAAGTAGTGAAATGTTATAGGGTCTTAAATCCGTAATACATCAATGTAAACGTAATACTATAAATGAATATCAACTACATAGTTTCTAAAGCTAACCTTCATACTTACAATTTAAATTGATTGAATAGTCAGAGCGCTTGAAGGTTCACCTTCACCCAACATATTTGTAAATTCAGAAAGCCGGACAAACACGACTTCGCCAATTGATCAATCACACACACCATTATTCTAAGAAAATGGTCGATGTGGGACGAAAAAATCCATCCATAAACATCATTGTAGTTATTCCATTCAGGAGATCCTTTATTGTTGCAAACATGGGGGCAATTATTTTCTTATCAATTATTTTCTTAAAAAATATCGTTTGGTTTTTTGAATTATGAGATTAATTACTATGCACTGAGAGTGTAAAAAGTTTTACACTGTGAATTCATCACCATCATCCATTTGCATTACTTTATAGATTATTAAAATAAAAGTGAAACTTCTTCTTACATCCAACATCTATAATTGACCGACAGTGTAGAACTTTTAACAATGTCAGTGCGAAGTGATTAATCTCTTGAATTATTAATTATTTTCTTTGGAGAAAAAATATTGTATAAAATTGAATGAGAATGCATTTTCTCATGTTCATACACATAAATACATGATTTAATTTACTAGCGTTCAGACGGGCACTCGTGCCCGTCTGTCCGCTTTTTTTAATGCGCACAGCGTAGGAAAATAAACGTGTATATATTTTGTATGAAGTATTTATCATTCTTATGATTAATTAAAAATAATATTTTTAAATACCCTCAAGCAGTCTTAAAATCAGGATGATTAATGCTACTATTATTTTAAACATACCAAATTAAATAAAATTTAGATAAAAAAATATGTAGTCTAAACATGCTAATATTATTATTACATTTTGAAAATAATAAACAAAGTTATTCTAAATATATTAAATAACCGAATAATACAAAGTACTATTTATACTGTATAATCAATAACGTTCTTTAATAGGAAGGCCGGACATTAAATCTTTATTCTAAGAAGTTTCTTTTTTCTGCCATTGTTTTGGATATTAAATAATAAATGTAAGAGTCTCATATTAGAATTTTTTTAGAAAAAAAATAGTGAAATTAATATAATTAGTGTAATATAGTATTTTTTTTTATCTGTTAAAGATTTGAATTAATTATTCATACATCCTTTTATCAATGTGCTATTAAGCTTTAAAAAACTACAAATACATCCTGAAATATCTCTCTTTAAAATACTTTTTTTCTATTTTAAATGAAATATTTAATATCTTTTTAATCATACATTTGATTTCAAAATTTATTTTGGTTCATTAGCTTTAAAAAAAATCCTTATTGCTCTATTAGTTCTTCAAAAAGTATATCAGACGAAAATGATATATCATTTCAGCTAAAGAGAGAGCATTTATAATTTGGTTATGACATAAAACATAGATGTTAATATATATTTTTAAGGTTTAAAAATAGTACACTGTCAGTACATTTTCTTTTTTCTCATTTTTTAATCATAGACACCAAACATTGATATAAATTGAATTGGAAATCTATAAAATCTTAATACTTTAATTTTAGGTCTCTTGTTTTCCTATTTTATCAGTTATACCATAAAATGTTCCTCAATCATATAAATATTTCGTAAACAAAAAATATAAATATATGTTACATTTTTTATCATATAAATAATTGATATTAAAATTAAAATTAAACAAAATATATTGTTTATATTTCTTCTTCAATCACTTCCTGTAATATCAAATCAAAACTATTTTCTGCAACGCAATTCAATTAAATTTAATTCACCTCATAGACATCAATGTAAATGGTTAGTTCTCATATCATACTTTGGTGAATATAGCATCCAAATTGACACAAACTACACCTAATCTATAGATAAACAAACATGACTTACATGTGTGGAGAAAGAAAGCACAAATAATTTGAACAATGCAGAATATATAATCTATGCCTTCAGTTGATGTGAAATTGAAAAAATATATATAGCATCCAAACATCCAAAAATGATTTACAGTGGCATTAAGTTACTATTATCATGGATTTGGAAATGGAAGACATGGAAACAAATGTCGTGCATCTGAAATGGTAGAGTTATGCAGTTTAAGTTTCAACAGTTAACAATGTTAGAAGCAGTTACAATTTGTAAGGGAAATTTAAAAAAAAAATTAGAAAAATGCATTCAATTTCATAAAAAGATTTTAATGGTCAATTCTTATACTATTTAATGCATGATAACATATCAAAATATATTACCATGTTCACCAAAACAAATATTAACTTCACTCATGTCCACAAATTAATCATCAACCTTTTTGATCTTTGCCATGGTTTTATTGTGACATTATCCGCTTATCCTACAAAATGAAAATGCATAAAACTAACCATAACAGAGATTGACACTGAGTAATTGTGAAAACTGAAAGAAAAATGCAGAAGGAGAAAAGGTAGAGATTGACCAAGAAAGAAACTGAGTAATTGTGAAAATGGTGAAAATATATGTATGATTATTAAATTAACACTAAAATGGTGAGAATATATATGATTTCCTAAATTAACACTAAAATGGTGAAAATATATATGATTCCTAAATTAACACTAAAATGATGAAAATATATATGATTCTTAAATTATTAGTCACAGAAAAATGACAATCTCATCAAAACCTGTAAAATTAGAGCAATGTATTTTTACTCAAACACTAAAATCAAAAGCTACACGTTAGAACAAAACAAAATTAAACTAAATTGAATAAACCAATAAAACATACATGAAAACATACAAAAGTGATAATATTAAATGATTTATATATTTTGACCTTATCATGTTTAAGAACATATCTAAAAGAAAATTAAAAAGTGAAAACATGAAAAAATAGATTAGAGGGATGGAGAAAGGAAAGGATAATATGTAGATAAGAAAAAAAGAAAAAAAAACGATAAGAGTCTACTCCATTGTTATTCAGGATTCTCTACCAAATTTTGTAATTAAATTTGTTTTGCTATTGAAACGAAGAGCAGTTGTTTCACACTTAAATGTCTGTGTACGGCGGTTTTCATTTTGGTTGAGCGGTTGAAATTCTTACTCACACATGGTTGTAATTAAAACAAACTGCATAGATAATTATGGAAATATTACAATTAAATAAGGGTAATTTTGGAACAAAAATAAGCCACACCAAAAACTTGTATCCCCTTTATATATAGTTATAGACTAGCGTCCAAACGGGCACTCCGTGCCCGTTTGTCCGCTTTTTTTTTATTTCGCTAACGCGCAAAAATATTAACAACGTGTTTTTTTTATAAATTTGATTTTACTATAAACTATTTATATTGATTTTAATATAAACTATTTATATGATAAAAGATTTTATTTTTATTTAGATACATATTAAATTTTGTTTATAATATGTAATATTCGCGCATTAAATTTTGTTTGAATTGAGAAAATTGCATTGTGACGTGACTTTATTTAACATTTTTTCAAACAAATAAATAATGTGAGTGGAAGAATTTGGTGGTTGGGGTTACCGTATTATGGAAAAAGAAATTAGGTTACACTAAAATTAAGTTTTGTATTTATATATTGCTATAGATTACTCAAAACTATAAGAAGATTTAGATAGAATAAGAATAAAAAAATTTCTCACAATTTATTAAGCAAATAAACATAAACATTAACACGAATATTAAGTTACATTATTGCTTAATAGGAAGGTCAACCATGAAATCAAAATCAGAAATATCTCTCGTATCATTGCAAAACAAATGAAGTAAATTTTAGTAGTCAACGGTATAGAATGAATGAATGAGGGAGGATGCGTTCCTTTACAAATGGAATACGTCCAAGAAAAAAATCACCATGCAAAGAGAGTTATATGTGTTAAAGTTTTCATAAGTTTTTTTTAATGGAAGTTAACGATGGTTAAAGAACAAAAAGAACCAACGACTCATATTCAGGTTATCTATAATTATAAAAGTTATATTTAATTTAACTAAAATCATCATAAAATTAATATAATGCATATATAGTGTAATTTTGTCCATAAACCATACAATAGAAAAAAAAACATATTGTAGTATTTAGTCATTATCATTGCATAATCACCAACTAATACTTGAAAATAAACATTTTTTAAAATACAAATACAAATTAGATAACTTAGATGGTGATCATTGTATAATCACCGACTATTACTTAGAATACAAATTACACAACTTAGACGATAAAAAGATAACATAATAATAAATAAAAGAGAGTATCTTCTTCAACCTCCAAAACCGTATAAAGTTCTTCCTTGTCTCTTAAGAGTATACACAACATCCATGGCAGTCACAACCTTCCTTCTTGCATGATCAATATATGAAGCAACATCATGAATGATTTTTGTCAAGAAAACCTTGAGAAATAACCTAGTTTTTTCATAGATCAAACCACTTATCCTCTTGACACCTCCTATCCTCGCAATCTACGAATCATTGGCTTTGTAATTCCCCAAATGTTGTCGCGCAGAATCCTCATGTGCCTCTTTGCTCCTCCCTTTCCGGGCCCCTTAATACCCTTTCACGACTTGTCATTTTTGTAAGAAATTTTGAGAAACTGTTTATTCTTTTGAATTTTGAATGTGAAAAAGTAGAAGATGGGAGGGGTATTTAAATATCATTCTGAGCGGGAAATGAAGAAACTGCTTATCCTTTATCGTTGGATTTAAAGTAATAGACGGTTTACATTTGACTGAGCTTTTTCAAAATTTTTAAAAATTGTTTTTAAAATAAAATAAAATATTGGTTAATCATATTTTCAAAAACTGTATTTTAAGAACTATAACTAATTTTTTTAGACAATTATAATTCACTTATCCGTACAATTCATTAAATTGTATGAGAAAAATTATTGATGATAATGATCAGTAATTATTTAACTTTTTAAAAGATAATATGTAATTGTGATTATTTTAAGTATGTAATTTATCAAAACTTAGAATATACGGACTTTATAATCATTATCATTTAGTTTTATTAAGAAAAAGCTTTGGATAAATTTAGTCATAAATAAAATACATTATAAATCTTCAAAATTAAAACAATTAAATATATAATTAAATATAGTAATATTAGTTGAGTACGAAAGTTGTTATATGCTTCTATTTCATTCAATAATAGGATTAGTGGGTTATAAAGCAGTTAATCATTTTTAGAAGTTACTATTTTTTTTATTATCATTTCTTATTTAATTAATTTAATTAAGTACGGGAGTTCTTACATGATTCTTGAGATTAGTGGGTTATAAAGCAGTTAATTATTTTTAAAAGTTATTACTTTTTTATTATCATCTCTTATTTAATTAATTTAATTAATAAATTATTTGTTACTAAAGATGAGGATATAACCATAAAATAGTTTTTAAAGTAATTTAAATATTAAAAAAATTAAAATGTGAGATGGTAGAAGTTTTTTAACCGTCTATGTAGTTGATTTTTGTAAAGGGTGTTAATGGAATAATACTTTGAATTATTGGACAAAATTGGAAAATAAAAAGCTACACCAAAACCAACTATTGCCTTTATATATTGTTATAGATAATACGTACAAAACAGGGAAGTTAATCTTGCAAGATAATCTAAGATAGAGATTTTGAAAAATAAATAAATAAAAAACTAATCCTGCTCAGTAAACTATAATATACTACATAATATCCAAATATCATATATAGTCTAACACCCACATTATTAAAGAAGATTAGGCTAGCTCTAGTCATAAAATTATAGCATGGGATATGATCAATATTAGTGTCAAGACTATCCTAGACACACCTGTACCAGAAACAGAGAATAGCTTCCTACATGATGTAATTTTATGAGAAACTATCACATTCTTCCGTTCAAGCATACCAAATTTTTATGAAATTGGTACCAGATAAGTCAAAATCTAGTAGAGTAGACTATAGTTTTATAATTTGAAAAACAATATGCAAGGTTAATGACAATAAAACACCTAAACTTTTTTTATACCACAACGAAACACCTAAACTTTTTTTATAAAAGTGTAACTATGTTACTCTCATGCAAAACACAATTTAAGAGGTAGTATCGAATAATAAAAAAGAGTCAATCTTAAAATCAGTATACTCTTTTATCTATGTCTATAGATTAGTAAATTAGCACATATATTAGTGGGGGAATAAGTAAATAAATTGATGTGAAAATTAGGTAAATAGAAATAGGAGATGACCATTTCATTGTAATGCCAAAAAGTGTGAGAAATATAAGAGAACGTCAGAAGATCATTGAAAAAATCATTGAAAAAAAGGTTGTACTTTCAGCAATGTAATTGTCAATGAAACCCTTTAGTAACAATGGAAATAAAACTCATATTGATTTCTTATAAAACTTTGGTGTGCAATTAGACCATGTTCGTATAAAATAGCAAGGCCAAACAGAAGTTGATTCTTATTATAACCTTCATATAATATTATTATTTTAAAAACAAAATTAATTATAATAACTGCTTCATTTGCATTGAATATCCACGACACATGTGTGACAGTTTTTTCTTTAATTTCGAATTTTAGAAAACTACACTTAACTATTTTTTAGGGGGTATTATTGGTAGTAAAATAGGCCATCCATAACATCTTCTATATATGTCAAAATATCTCCCATAATATCTCAGAGATGTTGAACACATCAAATTGCTCTAAATTAAAAAAAAAATTAATACAATTTTTTCTTGTCTAATCTAGATCCAAAATTTGATGAGTTGGGTTGAATTTTTCTATTATTGACAAATGAAAAATTGTAGTACATAATTTGAATTAAGATACCGAAACATATTGAAATGAATGCGCATGGTGAAAAAAAAACTCACAAAATATGTTTCTTATCAATGTATCGTTCAACTATCTTTTGATTTTTTAAATGCAAAGTACTATTTTCTCTCTCATTTGGACGCAAGTGATCTACAAACTAAAATATTGCTATTAATTTTTAAGACTATGGCTAGAGCTTTTTAATAAAATACTACATTATTTTTATTAAAAAAAACTATAACAATTGTTATAGTTCTATTTTCATTTTAGAAAACCCAACTTTGGTATTTTTGCTTAAACCAACCTTTACAATTTTTCTGTTCTATATTACTTTTAACTAAAAACTATCATTAATTTCTAAAATACAACCTTTGAATAATGAGATGGAAAGAAGAATGCAATCACCCTAATTTTTTTTATAAAATCAACAATTGAAATGAGTTTCTTTTGCAAGGATATGAGAAGAAGATACTATGAAAAAAATACGTAATGATACAAACACAAATGAACCTTTAGACAAAAAGAACAATTCTAAATAAACAAAGATACACTATGTGCATTCAAAGTGCTCCACAATTTTATCACGGCGAAACAATAATCCAAGCATTTAAAGTTATGTTGACAAAGGTTACCATAAAGATAGATGATTTTGGGAGGGTGTTCGTTTTGTGTGCAGCCTTTCCTTTTTCATTTAAGAGAGTTTTGTATGCAATTCGTCAACATTAATTTCATCATTAGAGAGAGAGAGAGAGAGAGAGAGAGAGAGAGAGAGAGAGAGAGAGAGAGAGAGAGAGAGAGAGAGAGAGAGAGAGAGAGAGAGAGAGAGAGATTTTTGCAAAAAAGAAGAATGAGAGGTTATAAAGACACGCATATGCAACTGGTGATGAAGTAGAAGATATTATTAGAATGGAAGTTAGATTTTGAGAGGGTTGTGAAAAGTTGTAAAACCCAACTTCAGTAGTTATGCATTTTTTAAAACTGTAACTTTTTATTAGTATTTTATTTTTTAATTAAATAAATTGTAATATTTTTAACCGTTTATTAAGTTGATTTTTGTGAAGGGTGTTAAAGGAAAAATAGTGTGAATTATTGGACAAAATTGGAAGAAAAAAAAAAGCTACACCAAAATAATGTATTGCCTTTATATATTGTTATAGACTAGCGTCCAAACGGGCACTCCGTGCCCGTTTGTCCGCTTTTTTTATTGCGCTAACGCGTGAAAATATTAATTAACGTATCTTTTCATAAGTTTGATTTTAATATTAACTATTTATATTGATTTAGTATAAATTAGTTATATGAAACTTTTTTTAAATCCCGTTTAATATTATTTTTGAAATTATATACTGATATAATAACAACTTATTTTGACATTTGTTGTTGGAGTATGTGTATGTGAAAATTATCAGTTTAATATTAACTATTATTGCACTAATACGTAAACATAGATATATATTTATCAATTACCTACAAATATTAAATACAATTTATATTTAAAACAAAAAAACTCGTTTGTTCGTCTTTTTAGTATACACACGTGTTAAAACATAAACATATTTTTAATTTAATTTTAATTTTAAATTAAATTATTTACATAGCATTTAAACGGGCATACCCGTTTGTACGCTTAAACACTTATCTAAAAAAAATGTTACTAAATTTCTATAATACCAATTCTTCTTTCGAGGCAAACAACATAACAATTTGTATAGCTCCTACAAATAAATAGTATAATGCATGCGAGTTCTCATTTGTGTGGCACTCTTAAAGAATGTCTCCGTCATAAAAATATGTATTCTATAATTTTTTTCTTCTCTTTCATGACTATAAAAGATATGGCAGTTATCTTTCAAATCCTTCTGAAGTTACTAATCACACAATATTTTAAGGGTTTAAAGGTATTGCACTGTCAGTGTGATACAATTTTACATATACAACCAATTAAAATGTCTATAATTACCATATAATATCAGTATTTTCAGAATAAAAATATGTTTTATTCTCATTTGTTCCAATATTAAAAAAAGTATAAACAATATATATATATATATATATATATATATATATATATATATATATATATATATATATATATATATATATATATATATATATATATATATATATATATATATATATATATATATATATATATATATATATATATATATATATATATATATATATATATATATATATATATATATATATATATATATATATATATATATATATATATATATATATATATGAAAGATTTGCATAGCATGACCTTTCCCATTTCTTTGTGTATAATACAAATCAATTACTAAACTTTAAAAGATAAGATAGGCACTTTGTCTATTTTGATTTAAAGATAGTAACTCATTTTCATTGGTATTACCTAGGGCTGACAATGAACCAAACCAACTCGAAAATAGTTCGGAATTCCATTCGACAATTAAATCGTTGAACTAGGTTCATGAACCAAATGAGTTGAGTATGAGCGAAAAATTAAGTTCGTTAACTAAATGAGTTGAACTTGAACTATACATAGTTCGACTCGTTAGGTTCATGAGTCAACTCGATTACATATGAGAAGAATTATACTGTCTTTAAGATTAGGTTTAAATATTTACTCCAAATCTTAGACAAATTTAATCTTCAATTTAGTAGTTTTTGAATTAGACTCTCAAATGTATCTCTTGAAAGTTGTGTAGGTTTTGAATTAGTAGATTTCGAAGATAAAGTTAAATTTCAACATGATAACTTCTATTTTATTTTAATATTTTATTTTAAAAAAATATATTTATTTAAAATGTCAAATATACTAAAAAATATATATATGTAAAAAAAATAGTTTTTAAGTCCGTGAATCATGTGAGCTGAACCTAATGAGATGAACCTAACGAGTTGAACCAAACTGTTTGTGAACTTATAACGAGTCGAGTTTGAGCTTAAAAAAAAGTTCGTGTTAAACTCGAACTCGAACAATTCTTAACGAGTCGAGTCGAGCTGAGGTGAGTTCGACTCGACTCGACTCATTTCCAGCCATAGTATTACCAATTGAAAACTACACTTTTGTTTACTCAACACCCTTTTTTCCGTTAACATACAATTATAATAATTGATGCATGTGAAAGAATAAAAGTCGAATGATGAAAAGATAGTCAAATTTAAAGCCACGAACCCTCTTAGTTTTTTTTTTCATTTTCTTTCTCCTACACTCATAACTTCTCTCATACATCACACATTTTGTATTTATTTTTCAAAAATATGATCTTTTACATTCATAGAGATTCACTCCACTTTAAAAAAAATTCTTATATAACCACTAATCAATTCACTATGCTACACTTTCTTCACCTATTAAAAATTAAATGGAAAAGCAAGCGAACCATCCATTTCAATTTGGATTGGGATTGTAAATTTGAATAACAACTGTAAAAAATTAATGATATTTAGAAAAATTAATGATATTTAGAAAAATTAATGATGATTAATGAATTAAGCATCCTACATGGATGATCCAATGACGTTAATATTTCATTCATTTAAATTAATAGGCAAATTTAAATTTAGATTCCTTTGAATTTTAATAAAACCTCTCCCAGTAAACAATTAATAGGAAAATTTATTTCTTTCTCTTTATTGTTCTTAAAACATATAATAGGCAAAAAAAACTATGCTATTTAAAATAGTTATCTTTGAAATTCAAAATTACCTCTTTTGATGATGGTATGCTAGTGTAATAAGACCAGACAATATAAGCATGAATTACTTTCAATCTTGATGTTGCTCTCTAATACAAAAACAACACAGAAGCAAACATTGGAACTTCCATAGGGCTTCTAATACAAACAATGACAAAGAAGCAAATTATTAACCACCCACAAACCATAAATTATGAAGAATCATTGGATGAAACATTAAATGAACATGTTTTTTTTTACTCTCTATAAATTTGTATTTATGTTATGCATCACACCTTGAGAGGTTTATATATAAAAAATAAAATAAAAAACCAACTCTAGTAGTTATGGAGTTACCACAATTCAAAATAACTACCATCATTTAATAAAAACTTCATTTTTTTATTTGTATTTTAGTTTTTAAAATTAACTAAATTAAATTTTAAATGATAAAATAGAAATAAAAATAGGTCAGTCTAAAATTTCATGTTCCCTTTATATATAGTTATAAATAGATTATTTAATTTTAATTTAATTATAAATTATTTATAAAATAATTAAAGATAATGATATGAAAAATAATAAACCGTCGTATAACCGCCGTTGTGAGAAAAAAATTAAAATTAAAAACAAAAATTGAAAAGGGTAAATTTGGAAGAAACAAAGGCTACACCAAACTAATGTTTTGCCTTTATATATTAGTATATATAATAGAGGATCAATATTAAGCCCCCATATCCTGTAGTGCCATGAGTGATGATTCAGTTAAAATGCAACCTCAAGAATACCAACATACAGAAAAGGAAAGTGGGGGATAAAAAAGCAGGAGGAACTTGAGATAAAGATTCATGGCTTATAGTATTATAGTTAACACTATAAGCCAGTGTCTCTTTCCCCCTTAAAAATTTTTAAGACTTGTTTTTCGTAATACAGGCTTAATAGTGATGTCTCTTTCCCTATTTTTTAAACCTAATATATCAATAATATTATTCATAATTTTTTCCTTTCATAAATTACACTGGTTTTAGTTGAAAAGGAAATTAAACGCTGGTTATGAGCTGAATTCATGTATTTAATATTAATATTATAGTCCTACCATAGGTTTAAAGTTAATGATTTCCAGAAGTAGACAAAAGACCATTTCAAGTTTGGTGTATGGTTTAACTATTAAAATTACAGTTGATCATTATTAAATTACATATCAAACCCAAATTTACAGAAATAATTGTTGGTTATTAGTATTAAAACAAAATAATGAAAAAGATTATGAATTTGTTGTTCATCTTCTTACTCGTGTAACCTAGTTAGTTTCTCTCTCTCTCTCCCTCTCTCTCTAATAAAAGTGTGTTTTTTAACCTATCCCTTATAAAATAACAGAATTGTACACAAAACCATCTTCAATCGTTTGAATAAAAAATATGAAAGCAACTTCTCAAATCTATTATTCCACTGTTAAATTATTTATGAAATAAATTTTGTGATATGCAGTATGTTTACCTTTCTTTTTTTTTTAATGCGTAGGCGAGAAATATAAAATATAGCTCCCTCTCTCTCTCTCTCTCTCTCTCTCTCTCTCTCTCATTTGAAATACGCGCAGTTTTGAATAAAATGTCCCCGTTTGAAACATAATTGAAATTAACTTCTTTTTCTTTTAATGAACACGTGCGTCTAAATTATAAACGTATATTTTTTTATTAATTTTGATTTAAGTTTAAATTATTTGTGTAATAAAATTTGTGATGTGTATTGTTATCTTTGTTTGTTTGTAAAAACTCTATTTATTTATCTATCTTTTTTATTTAACTTTCTAATCAATTAACCTTTCAGACAGTATCTTGTAACTTTGGTTTTTCCATAGAATTGTAACATTGGCTCGTCTTAAAGACGTGGTAGCATTTTCATTATGTTGTTGCCACTTCAAAATCATTATTCACTAATTCATACTTTGTATATTCACTTTATCATATTCATTAATAATCTGACAAACCATTAATGATACCTCTGTTACTATAAAATTGAATACACATAGAAGTAAATTTAAAAAGTATCCTTAAGACTTAAACTATCCATTCATTTAAGGATACAGATCACATTCATTGGTCAACTATATGTCAACACAGCAACGCAAAAAAAATCGTCTTTCTTCCTTCTTTTTTTCTTAATTTTTAATGATTCATTTATAAACCCTAAGGTTAATTTTCCCGTTTTTTCTCCAATTTCACATGATTGTTTTGGATCTAGATGCTCCCTCACTTCCTCCTTATATAAGACTTCCCATTTCACTTACTTTCTCCTTATATAAGACTTTCTATTTTACTCAAAATTCGAATAAATTCAAGCCCATTTTTATCTTCATCCTATGTTTTAACATTTAATTTCAGTTTATTCATTTTCTATCATTCTTTATGATAAATCAATAATAATACATTTGTTACCATGAAATTGAAAAGACATAAAATCAAATTGAAAACGGATTGTTGGACCAATTTCTCTACAAAGACAATTTTCTCTCGAGTAACGTTCATTGCCACAAAAGTTTCACATTGCAAAAAGAATAAGTCAATAAATTAAAAGTAACAAAAAATATAAGATATATTCAAAACTAAATTGTGCAAACATGTACAAATTTCAACATCAAAATAACCAATTAATATACTTTGACATTAGAAGAACGAAAGTGATGATAGAGGTTGTAACCATAATATGGAAGACAAAAAAAAAAGAGATGAGGGAAGAATCGAAGGTTCCATAAACCTTGGCAACATGAGTGCTCTTTCTTATAAATTTTCATTTATAAAAAATCGTGTATTTGATCTAGAGAGAAAATTATCCATTGAATCTTTATTTTGCTTTATGAAGTTTATGTTCTTATGAAGCTATATTTTTCTCTCTTACTTATAACTTCCAGATAGTTATTGCATATCTCTGGTCTCTTTTCTAAAATAACCCCTAGACGGTTATTGTATGTGGAAGTTACTTAAATTAATGATTTGAATTGTAAAATATGAAGTAACTGAAGGGTAATTATGGAATAGAAAATAGGTCATACCAAAATTGTGTATTCCCTTTATATATAGTTATAGACTAGCGTCCAAACGGGCACTCCGTGCCCGTTTGTCCGCTTTTTTTATTGCGCTAACGCGTGCAATTTTTTACGGTGTTTTTGACATATATTCCATTAAAAATAATATTATTTAGGAACAATTATAAAAATAAAAATAAAAATATAAAGATACATATTAACTTTCAATATGTTTTAGTAATGTCTTCGGATCAAAATATAAAGATACATATCAACTTTCAATATGTTTTAGTAATGTCTTTAGACCAATTTAGCAATAAAAAAAATATTTCCAAACCAATTTAACAATGCAAATGTAAACTTAAAATTAATTTAATAATCTAAAGAGTAGAATGTGAAAATTAAAACTTATCAATACATTAAATGTTATATAAAACAATATTATTTACACAATTTAAAAAAATAAAAGTAAGAAAACAACCCATGTATGTTGTTTAATGTCTTAAATTTTTAATAATATCACAATGTAGAAATCATACAAATTATAAATGGATATAAAATAACAAAAAATTAATATTCACATATTTTACCATAAAAGACATTAATAATGTTACTATTACTTTTTATACTCGATGTTTGTGTTCAATAAAAAAAGACATATATAGAAAATAAAATAATGTGGTAGTTGTTATTTGTTTTTGTAACTTACCCGTTTCTTATAACTTATTTATGAATGTTGGCACTAATACGTGTTTCCTCTCTCTCTTTTTGTCACTTCCTCTTCGTCTCTCTCTAACTCTTTTTTTATATCACTTATCAGTCTCTCTACCTCTCTATATATCCCAATCTCCTTTGCACATGACATTCATGTGTTCCTATTTCTTTGTTTTGTTAAGTAGTTAATGACCGATTATCATTCAACGAAAAATCATGATGAAAATATAAACACAAATACCTTCAATCTTTAAACAATATTCAACCCTTAATATCATTAACATTATCTTATACAAACTGTAGTTTTGTATCAATGACATTATACAAAAAAAAAAAAACTGTAAAGCCTGTATTTAACATTATCTGATACAAACTGTAATTTTGTTTGTGAATGTGAGTCTTATAGATGACAAAATTAGAGATTATTCTCAATAACAACCTACATAATATAATTAAGTATCATATATATATATATATATATATATATATATATATATATATATATATATATATATATATATATTTGGATATTTTAAAAATGACTAATTATTTTCTGATGCATTGATTAAAAAGGAAAAAAATTAAAAATATATAATTCAAGTTTGTATTCCTGAGGAGTTGAACGGTGTTATAGTAAGTGACTTGACGGATGAGAATGATGCGTGGGACAGGAAGTTAATGCCATCATGAATGTCTATCGAGATAGATATAAATTAATGTTTACATCACATTGTAGAAATTATACAATTTAAAAATTAAGATATTGTTTATATTTTAAAATTTTTGCAAATTACACTGGTAAAATTGGAACAATAATAGATAAAGATTCAAGAGAGGAAACCAAATTTCAAAAAATTAATAAAAATAGTCATTCTTATTTAATCATAGAAATTAAGACGCGTCTTTTGTTTCTTTCCTAAGAGATAATGATTCATTTTTCTTCTACAATAGAGAGAAAAGTTAAAGTATTAGACATTTAAAAAATCCAATAATCTCAACTTTCAAACCCCAATTTCACATATGGATTTGTTTCTGTAAAAAGAACAGAACAATAAATAAAAATAAATAAATAATCAAATCAAAAAATTAGATTGAAGAATCTAAATACCCTAATAATCAACTGTAACAGAAATCATTGTCTGATTCGCAATTCATATTATGTCATCTACAACTTGTAGATTTCTCTTTTCTACCATCATCATAAACATTTTTTGGACTCCAATTTTCCTCATGCAATCTTCTGTCTTCTCTATTTTTGATTTCTATGGACCTAATGAGTTAGAAATGAAAGACATAAATTATAAGAAGAAGCTATTTAAATATAATTTTTAATTAGAAGTTAAACTGAGTTTTCTTTTCAAATAACTAATTACTTTGTACAATATTCAAATATAAAATGGAGGGAGTAGTTAACTTTTATTTGTGTAACTTCTAAGTAGTTTTAAAGGGTAAAAGAGGAAAGAAAATAGGCTACACCAAAAAGATGTTTTGTCTTTATATATTGTTATAGATTCAAAATAACTACTATCATTTAATAAAAACTTCATTTTTTTATTTGTATTTTTGTTTTTAAAATTAACTAAAATTAAATTTTAAAGGATAAAATAGAAATAAAAATAGGTCAGTCTAAAATTCCATGTTCCCTAGATAAATTATTTAATTTTAATTTAATTATAAACTATTTATAAAATAATTAAAGATAATGATATGAAAAATAATAAACTGTTGGCGGTTAATAAACCTTTGTGTAACCGCCGTTGTGAGAAAAAAAATAAAAAATTATTAAAAAAAATTGAAAAGGGTAAATTTGGAAAAGAAAAAAAAAAGCTACACCAAAACAATCTATTGCCTTTATATATTGTTATAGATTATCATTGCGCATAATCACCAACTAATACTTGAAAATAAACATTTTTGAAAATACAAATACAAATTAGATAACTTAGATGGTGATCATTGTATAATCACCGACTATTACTTAGAATACAAATTACACAACTTAGACGATAAAAAGATAACATAATAATAAATAAAAGAGAGTATCTTCTTCAACCTCCGAAACCGTATAAAGTTCTTCCTAGTCTTTTAAGAGTATACACAACATCCATGACAGTCACAACCTTCCTTCTTGCATGATCAATATATGAAGCAACATCATGAATGATTTTTGTCAAGAAAACCTTGAGAAATAACCTAGTTTTTTCATAGATCAAACCACTTATCCTCTTGACACCTCCTCTCCTCGCAATCTACGAATCGTTGGCTTTGTAATTCCCCAAATGTTGCCGCGCAAAATTCTCATGTGCCTCTTTGCTCCTCCCTTTCCGGGCCCCTTAATACCCTTTCACGACTTGTCATTTTTGTAAGAAATTTTGTGAAACTGTTTATTCTTTTGAATTTTGAATGCGAAAAAGTAGAAGATGAAAGGGGTATTTATATATCATTCTGGGCGGGAAATGAAGAAATTGCTTATCCTCTATCGTTGGATTTAAAGTAATAGACGGTTTACATTTGACTGAGATTTTTCAAAATTTTAAAAAATTGTTTTAAAATAAAATAAAATATTGGTTAATCATATTTTCAAAAACTGTATTTTAAGAACTACAACTAATTTTTTTAGGCAATTATAATTCACTTATCCGTACAATTCATTAAATTGTATGATAAAAATTATTGATGATAATGATCAATAATTATTTAACTTTTTAAAAGATAATATGTAATTGTGATTATTTTAAGTATGTAATTTATCAAAACATAGAGTATACGGACTTTATAATCATTATCATTCAGTTTTATTAAGAAAAAGCTTTGGATAAATTTAATCATAAATAAAATACATTATAAATCTTCAAAATTAAAACAATTAAATATATAATTAAATATAGTAATATTAGTTGAGTACGAAAGTCGTTATATGCTTCTATTTCATTCAATAATAGGATTAGTGGGCTATAAAGCAGTTATTCATTTTTAGAAGTTACTATTATTTTTTTAATTATTATTTCTCATTTAATTAATTTAATTAAGTACAGAAGTTGTTACATGATTCTTGGGATTAGTGGGTTATAAGAGCAACTTTAGTGCAGGGTTGTTAAACCAAAATTCTTTATAGCTTACGTTAGTAATAAGGAATTTGCATTATAGTAGTGCTGACATGGCATATGGGATGCTCTAAAACTAGTTTACGTGCTCTACACAAGCAACGTACTCTAACTCATTATTTAACATAAATAATAAATTTTTATTAATTATTTAACATAAATAATAGATTTTTATTAACCATTTAATACCATGTGGGGTCAAGTTTTGGTTTCTTATAGACAACCACCATTAAAGTAAAAACTACTCAAATCAACTATAAATTTTTTAAATCCTACAAATCACTTTGGTCCCACAAAAAGTATCTTAGTTTACCCATTTAGTTTACTCCCACTAAAGATGCTCTAAAGCAATTAATTGTTTTTAAAAGTTATTACTTTTTTATTATTATTTCTTATTTAATTAATTTAATTAAGTACGGAAGTTGTTACATGATTCTTGGGATTAGTGGGTTATAAAGCAGTTAATTGTTTTTAAAAGTTATTACTTTTTTATTATTATTTCTTATTTAATTAATTTAATTAATAAATTATTTGTTCCTAAAGATGAGGATATAACCATAAAATAGGTTTTAAAGTAATTTTAATATAAAAAAATTAAAATGTGAGGTGGTAGAAGTTTTTTAACCGTCTATGTAGTTGATTTTTGTAAAGGGTGTTAATGGAATAATAGTGTGAATTATTGGACAAAATTGGAAAATAAAAAGCTACACCAAAACTAACTATTGCCTTTATATATTATTATAGACTAGCGTTCAGACCGACACTCCCGTTCCCGTTTGTCCGCTTTTTTTAATGCGCACAACATAGGAAAATAAACGTGTGTATATTATGTGCGAAGTTACTTGCATATTATACTTGCATATTATCTTAATGCGCACAACATAGAAAAATAAGCGGACAGACGGGCACAAGAGAGATATCATCACAAATATGAGGATTAAGAACTGAGATCTTTATCTTGAGAATTAAGAACTATCCGAGTCTAGGCGAGTTTATATATATTCCATCATAAAATGAATTGATTGGACATCTCACCATATGTAAGTTGTCACCAAAAGGTTAATTGAAAGACTATTGTATTGTATATGCATCTTGTTCAATCGTTCATATTACTCACCATGGGCTACAAAGCTTGTTACACACTCACGTTAAAAAAAACACAGGTACAATAAAAAAAAGGCGGTGGAATCAAGCCAAGATAAAGGGCTTATAGAAGCCTACACGGTCCAGTCAAAACATGATAATCAGCTTATAAACAAAAAAAACCTACAATTTACACTTTCAAAACACGATTCAGTCATATGTTGAGTATTGTGACTTTAACCGCCTTCTAAGAGTGTTTCTGTATAAGTGAGCTCACTCAGGTCAGATCAAAGAAATGCTTTCACATGTGACTTATGAAATGCTTTTCAGAATTGATCCAGACACGGAAAACTTCCAATTGCGGACATCAACAAAGAAATACATTCAAATAAGTCACATGTTTTGAATGAATCTCCTTGTGTTGTGCTTACTCAATGGGAACCATCTTAACCCACAGATTTCAATTTTTGGTCTGGCCTGAGTGGATTAGAAATACATCTTTAAAATTAATATTTGAATGTATTTCTTTCTTTGATCGTGTGTGGAGCATTTGTTGTCTTTGATCTCTCAGGTTTTATTGCATCTTTTTATTGGTTAACTATGTTAATTTATGTGCGTTAATACGAAAGGTAATACCTGAGGAAAAACATCTCTAAGGTATTACCTTGTGGCACATGGTCTTGATAGCGTCCAAACGGGCACGACACACGCGTCAAAATACGAACGAACATTTTTTATTTAATTTTGATTTTAATTTAAATTATTTGTATAGTAAACTTTGTAATATGCATTCTTCTCTCCCCCCTTCCCTTTCTCTCTTATAAATTTGATGAAAGTGTATAGAGAGGAGTTTGTAGAGTAAACTGAACAACACGTACATCCCCTGCGAACATGTATGCTCCACACACGACTCTTCTCGTACTTGTCTTTTTTTTAATGAGCATACACGTCAAAATATAAATGAATATTTTTTGTTTATTTAAGTATGATTTAAATTTAAATTATTTGAATACCAAATTTTCTGATATGCATCCTTATGTTTGTAAGAAATTTTAAAATGTCATTTATTTAATTAATTAAAAGTTAAATTATTTTTCAAATTAAATTTGTAAGTAATATGACATTTATTGTGCATCTCTCTTTAACATTAAAAATAAAACTCGTAAATAAAAAATTAACAACAAAATTCAACTAATTTAAGAAAGTGAATGGTCAGTTTTCAAATTTTCAATAATTCACAATACATTTTTTTGTTAATATTTTTATTTTATTTTTTCATACTTAAAGTTTTGTTCAATAGCAAGGTCACACATATAGACATAAAAGATAAAATAATGGAAGTTATATATTTTTGCAACTGTCATTGTATATTTGAACAGTATATTAAGTATTAATAAATGTGACAATATTTTTAAAACTGTTTTTATCAAGATACATAATTTTTTGAGGAAATGATTTTTATTTCTATAGTACATATGAAAGTTAACAATGTAAGAAATATTAAAATTGTGTGTACCAATTAAGTTTGTGAAAGATTTTCAAAAAGATTTCATTTTATACCGTTATATTACAATCTTCTGTTAAAGTCATCCATAATATTTCAAAAAGAAAAGAGAAGAGAAATGAGATGATGGATCTAAAAAATGAAATGTAGATCTAAAAATGAGATGATAATAATTTGTTGAAATTTTTATTCATTTATATTTTTATGTGTGTGCTCATTAAAAAATTCAACAAAAAAATGTTAATATGAGAAATTGATATGTAACACTCTTATATCCTCTTCTCATCTCTCCTTTTATTCTATATGCCAAATAATGCTAACCAAATTAATGATTTTTTAATATGAAAAAAACACAAACCATCTCCAAATCATAATTAAATTACCACACAAATAGATAGTTACAATATCAAATACCAAATCAAAAGTAAGATAGAAATAAAAATTTAAAACAAAATAACTAACACCATTAAAAACCACACCATTTCAAAAAATAATACTGATGAAATAATTGTTTGTATTATGAAAATCTAAATTACATATTTTATGATGTGTTTATACTCACAAAATACAAATAAGTATAAAATTTTATGATGAAAAACAGAGAGGAGATGATAAGGGGTGGATGAACTTGTTTTTTTTCTTTCTATTTTCTATTTTTTATATATTATTAGTGATTTTTTTATATAAAATTTTTCTTATAAACGGTGGAATGTGTTAAATAATAATAAAATTTTAAATATAAAAAATTATTTAAAAATATTTTTCTTTAAATGTGAGATATGTATTACATAATATAATAAATATAAAAAATTATCTAACATATAATAGAATAAAATACTATTATATTATTATATTTAACATTTTTAGTTAATTAGTATTTTTATTTTTATTTAATAAATTTTAAGTTTATAAATATATTTAATTTATTATAAAAGTTATTCACATGAATAGTTATGGTATGTAATATTATAAAATATTTAGCTCTAACAATAAATACAAATTTTAAATATAAAAAATCATCTAAAAAATATTTTTCTCTAAATGTGAGATATGTGTTAGATGATATAATAAATATAAAAAATTATCTAACACATAATATAACAATATATTACTATATTATTATATTATGTGTTAGATGATTTTTTATATTTAATTTTTTTTAATAATGTTTAGAGGAAAATATTTGTTTAGTGGATAATTTTGGAGGGAAGATTGCCACCAAAAATTTGATGTTGCTAAAATCTTATGCAACATTGAATGAATGTAGCCTTTTATTAGAAGTAATGTAACAATTTAAAAATGTCCCCAAAAGTATTTAAGGGGACAATTATCAAACATTGCTAAAGAAATAGTATAATGACTCTCCAAAATCGTCCCCAAAAGTAGTTGAAGGCACATTTAACAATCGTTGCCAAAAAAATAAAAGAGTGACGCTCTAAAAACGTTCCCAAAAATATTTTAGGCAACGATTATCAAGGGTTGCAAATATATTTTTGTCAACAACCATAAATTGTTGCCTTTACGAATTTTAGGCAACAATTTTTACATGTTACCTAAAAAAGTGTTGCCAGAGAAAGTTAAAACTATAGTATTAATGAATAATGTTTTGCAACAAAAGTAAGATATAATTTTTGTAAGAAAATAATAGTGCAGTAGAAAACCACTCATACCCATTGTGGTTGCATTAAATACTTGAATTTTATTGTATTTTAGAGTATGAAATTTTTCCAAGTATCACATGATCTTTTTTTACTCCATAGTTAATAACTCTGCTTTGAAAAAAAGGAAAGTTTCGTAAATGGTAAAATTCTAAAAAAGACTCAATTACAAAAGTCATACAAAAACTATTACTATAAAAGCAATTACAAAAAAAATCTACATACAACAATCAATTTTCAGTCATAATGAGAACGACTTCTTCTATCGGGGGTGATGGCGCAATCTTGACTGAAAATAAGTTTCATCTATTTTTCAAAAATAAAAAGATCACTAATTAAAATTGAATAAATGAAAATATTATAGAATAAAAATAATTAAAAAAAAAGTATATTCATTGAGAAAGAGATGAAATTTACCTAAAAAAATAGAAGAAAATTTTTAACTTCTGTCACCACTTAATAGTTAATGAAAGTTATAGGTGTGAGATATTCTTTGTGAGAGATGGAAGTTACTTTTTCAATTGGTAACCAACAAAAGTTATTAACCACTCAAGGTTTTAAATTAAACTATTTTCTTATTGATAAAAAAGATGAAGGGTAATTTTGGAACAAAAATAAGCCACACCAAAAACTTGTATCCCCTTTATATATAGTTATAGATTAATGCATGAAAACATTTATATGGTAACAAAGATGAAAATTACCATTTTCAACCAATTATTTATTTTTATTACTTAATTTATCTTTAAATTGTATTGTATAAAATGTTTCACGCCCACCGTGGGGCTCGAACCCACGACCACAAGGTTAAGAGCCTTGCGCTCTACCAACTGAGCTAGACGGGCTATACGAACTCGACTAAAAACACTAATATTCGAAATAATAACTCTATTAAATTATTATTATTAGTAATTGTATTTTTTTATATTTTCAATATTCATCTTTTTACTATTACAATTTTGATGGATTGTAACAACATGCGAATATAATTTTAATAAAAAATGTGTAGAACATTTCCTTAAGTAGAAATTAGTTTTCAAAATTTTGCGTATAAAATTAAAATGTTAAAATACACTTACTAATATGAAAATCCAAAATTATGACTCTAAGTTTAAAAGATTTAGTTTCATCTAGTTTTTATGATATAGTTTTTATGGAATTTTATCTTAAAGAAATGATTTTCCTAATAAAATCATGAGAGATCAGAATGTTTATTTAACGTTAAAGTAGATCAATATACTAAACGGATACTCGAATAATATCCCTTACCTTCATCGGATCAGGCGATAAAAATTAAGTTATACTCAAAAGAATGTCTTTATGCAATTCATAAGAATAAAAACATGTAAATCACAAAAAATTAATCTAAAGTTGACTCCAAGGTAATTAATATCTCATCCATATAGGCTTCAATAACCTGATTATATGACCCTTACTTAAGCTTCCTAGCTAGGGCTGCTATAAGATCATAAATGTTATTCACGACCAAGAAAGACTTGTCAAGCCTAAAAACATTAAAATAATCTACAACCCAACTCTATCGACCTTGTCTTGACAAGTTACTTCTCCAATCATATCAAAACCTTAGAATGTTAAGCCCCAACATAATTAGACACCTAGAAGTTCTCTTTCTGACGAGACCGTTGAGTTCATTAAATGATCCTTTGAGACAGTTGATGAATTTGTAACTGAAATAAAACGTAAGAGTGTTGAGTCCACCAGATGGTCACCCCCTGACATCAAATCAAATAGTAGTTGGTCACGCCTTAAACAATATTTGGATCATATGATCAATTATACTACAACATTTAGGCTCTCCAGCAACCACTGAAAAACGATGCCAAAACTCTGAAAAACGTTGCCTAAAACAATAAGGGACATTTTCTAGGTGTCTCCTGTGCGAGCGTTGCCTATTGTCTAAGGGGACGTTTTTTCATGATCTTTGGGCACGATTTTTAAAAATGTTGCCTAAATAAAAGGAATAGGGGACAATTATTTGTGACCTCTGAGGCGACGCTTTTTAAGTGTTGCCACAACATGAATAGGGGACGATTATTCATGGCCTATGAGGCGACACTTTTTAAGTGTTGCCACAACAAGAATAGGGGACAGTTATTCGTGGCCTCTGAGATAACGCTTTTCAAGTTTTGCCTAATGCGGCTACAATTAGTAAGTGTCACTACTAGAAAAACTCAGTTTTCCTACGGATTTTGACAAAATTTTCGCAGTTTAGCAGATAAAGTCGCAAGAAATAATCGCAGAAAATAGTCTCAAGAAAATGTCGCAATCAAATTACTAATAATCATTTGTCCAACCAAATTAGTAAGAAAAAACAATGCAAATTTCAAACTAGTGAAAATTGTAAGATTATATTTATCATAAGCATATTGGAATTAACAATTACACAATGCAAGAGACAAAAAAAATGGAAATATTGACTTTCTTTTTGTTAATTTAATATACAGTTATACAGATGAAAATTCTTACCACTATATTATTGTTGTGGGAAAAAATAAACACTTAATATGTACATGTAAAATATAAATATATACACTTTCATCTATTCTATAGATCTATTCTATAGATCAGTTTTCATATCAGTTGTCATTTGGTTGTGCAAAGTTTGGTGGACAAAAGTTTGTAGCAGTAATAGTAATGGAAGTGCCTCTGAGACACCATTGAGGGACCTTTCTTGCATCACAAATAATCTGATAGCAGCCACCGCATGACTTGCCATCATTAAACAAAGCAGTACTCAATGCAGCTGTTTTTATTCCATATCCATCTATGTTCAGATTTCTGTAGCCACATGCACCACCTGCAAAAGTTAATCAAAACAAAGTTATTATCATTATATACTTATCATGATAAAGATGATAAACAGGAAGTTGAAATGTACCCATTGTTCCTGAGGCATCACTTCCACCATAGAAAGTTGCATGAGCTTGCTGCCAAACAACAGATTCTACTCTGAGTTCTGAAGTGAGTAAATTCATCAGCAATATAAGAACACATAATTGGAATTAACATCTGTTAACCAGAATAATTTAACCGTTTCGCTAGAATCAACAAATGATGTACGAGAGAAAAAAAAAACAGCTTCTTTACATGTGCAACATAAAAAACTGTCAGACCTTACAAATTGAAGCAAAAATTTCAACACTTACAAGGATTCAACATTTGGAGCACATGATGATGAAGAAGCTCTAAGTTTCCCTGTTAGAAGTGAAATTAATGTCATAAAAATCAAATTTTAACTTAATAATTAAAAAATATACACATAACAGCATTTCAAAAAAATACTTGATTTATACATACCATGTCAATAGATGACTGAGGATTCGAATCCGTATTTTCACCAGTTACAAAGGGGTGCTACAGCCAATTATAAACTGAAAGTTAATCTCAGGGTGAAGTTGATTATCTCGTGCAAAACAATAACAAAGTAGACTCCAGTAGCTCCACTATTAATCAATAGCAGCACTAAAATGACTACAATGCTCATATGCAGAATCAAAAGAGAAATGCTCATAGAATCACCTGAAGCAGTTCTGATGCTGAAGAGATTACCTCAAATAGAATTTAAGGAGTAAAAATGTAAGCTACCTCTTGCTGGTATTGCTGGCTCCAAGGAGGCTTTCCTGTGGCCATCTCAATTACGGTACAACCCACACTCCATATGTCAGCAGAGCTGAAAAGGAAGCATCAGCATATGAAAACATCAATATTTAGTCTTGAAGGCATTTTGAAAATTCCTGCCACTAACTATTTTTCTATATCTCAAGCAAAGGTTTCTATTTTTGGAAAATCCTTGTAACTATAAACAATGATTCACAACTTTTTTTCTTTTACACTTTTTATCTCCTCCACCTTTTCTCGACACTGTATTTTGTTTTTCTCTCTACACACTCATTTACTATTTGTATATAGCATCTATCTATTATTTTAACAGAAGTCATCATTTTCAAATTAATATATAACTAAGTCCGTTGTAATTCAAGTATATACCAATATTTATAATATATGAACAAGCTAACAAAAAATTGTTGAACAAAGTAACTCTGATTCCTATTCAATTCGCGCTTCCTTTTGGATGATCTGACCTGACAAATGAGAAGCTTTCTTCTCTTGTCGTTGGTTGTTGTTCAACGATTTCTACCGCATTTTGCTCTTCATTTTATTTTGCATCTTGCTCAACTTTCTCAACGGGATCAACTCGTACTGCCAATAAGTTTGATGTTGTTGACGTCGGTGACAATTCAATATCAGATGGGTAAAGATCTTGATCACCATCATAGGCTGAAACAGTGCGAGTTAAGTGATCCATGGTATTGTAACGGTGTAGTCTTGGGCTAGTATTAGTAGACTGCATTATTGAAGTGCTTCCATCCATGGTTCACACACTCAACTTTCCTAGTTTCAATCCGTGCTTCTTTTTCACAGGATTGTGCCATTTGTTTAAGGCTCTTGATGTTTGTTCATCAAATATTGATTTTTTCATTCTTGATCTCATCTGCAAATGCTTCAACAACCTTAAAATCTTAGTAATATTAGTAATACAAACTCGAGAAAATGAAAGCTTGTAGTACCTGAGTAACAAGAGCATATAGTGGAAGGGTCATGTAGCTGCAAAGACATAGCACCCCAACCCTTCAAAACCAACATGAGAGTTCATCAGAATAATTTACAGTGGTAATAAATCAATAATATACTAAAACTATCTTAACGAAAGATAATTTCAAATCTAACTTACCCTAATGCTAATTTGACTATTGCAATACTTTTATCGGCATGGAAACAATTTTCCCGCCCAAAAGAATACTGCAAATTATAAATAAATAAATAAATCATAATAACTATTATTCATTTATCATAATCTACATTATATCTAGTACAAAAAGACTATAAGAGTGAAAAGATGGTCTTATACCCATATCCACAAGATATATGTTATTTGAAAGGCATTCTGCAACAGAAAAGTATAAGTAAATTAAATTATAAACAAAGAATCAAAAAATTGAACTGATTGTATTTAAGAAGTTGAATACCTGAAATAGAGCGAAATGGATAAGATGAAGAACTAATTGAGGCCGACCGAACCAAAAATATTTGTCCGAGCCTTGAACAAGAGAAATCCCTTGGATAACTGCATGTTTTTCTGTGATTTCAATGGCCATCTTTGACAAAGTGGCTTGAAGTTTTGTTCCAACAATCAAAATTATCTGCAGCCGATTAAATAATTTATATAGTACTTATCTGAATTTCGAACCAAGGTTTTCAAATTACGTACCAAATTTTGAATTGTAATGTAACCATGATTGCAATCAATATGAAATTTTTTAAGAGAAAACAGAATACTTACAATAACAGGAATCAAGGATGCCCAAACTATAGCATGCCATCCTGAAAATATATGGAATTAATCAATTGAATATTCAAATATAGAAAAGTAAAATCGATAGGAACCGATCGAGGAGAAAGATAACATGTTGCTTACCATTAACATCTAGAAGCAAATAAAAAACAAATGATGCCCAAAGGACCGGACTGTCGATAACAGAAGAAAAAAAACACTTGATAAGCATGAATTTCAAATCAGTTATCATCAGAAAGATAAAAAGTAATGTTTCAAATGTATATTATAAAGATGTTACCTGACTCCGACGACGACCTTGAAGTCATCCTCCAACGATCTTTTGATATATTTTTGGAAGTTAAATTTACTTCCCGGTGACAGATGAACCTACATGCACGATACACCGTCAAGAAATGAACGTGAATCTGAACATTAAAAGGTATATTGCGGAGTAGGACTCACAACGATAAATCCATTGCGCAGAGTCAGATAGTCGGGCTTATCAACAGATCTATAAAACTGTCTAAAGAAGCAACTCTGAAATTGACAAAATCGAAGAAATGGTTAAATGTTTCTTCATCATAAAAAACTGAATATTAGTAAAGTTGGTCTTACTATATAGAAGAAGATTGGATTTTTAGTCCAAAAAGTGAAATGTCGTCTAACAAACGATGTTTCGTGTGTAAGCCAGAATCTTGAAGGATCTACACGATAAATGCACAACAAACAAAAACAAAGCCATGAAATTGCATGTAACACCATTTGAAAATGTAATAGTCTGTTGTAATCAATGAAAAACACTTATATACATCATTGGCAGCTTACCATTCGCAAACTCGTATCCAAAAGACAAAGTCTCCGCCTCCCATGCCTTCCATCCTCGTATCTACATAAAAGAAATTCTCAATCATCAACTATAAGTTACGATTAAATCACGATTCCATGTGTTTTCACCTAACAAAGAAAAGACAAATTGAACATTAATTTCCACTGTTGTCGCCGCAGATGCTGGAACTTGTGCGTGAGTTTGAAGAACTATAAGTTGTCGTCTCCATGATGGTTTAGAAGGCGTTTGAGGGTGGACCTTTCTTAGTATTCGCAGTGTCGGAGGTTGGCGGCGACGAGATTGGGGTTTTGATTGAGTGAGGAGGATAGATGGTGAGGAGCAAGGGTTATGAGGCGGGGATGGTGACGACGGCGTCTATTAGGGTTTGTTGTTGGGAGAAGAAGAATGAGGATGAATTCGGTGATGGCGAAGGTGAAACAAAGGGAAGGAAAACGAAAGGGGGTTCGCGTGAAGGCGGAGAGAGAAAGATGAAAAACAGAGAGGAGATGATAAGGGGTGGATGAACTTGTTTTTTTTTTTTTTTTCTATTTTCTATTTTTTATATATTATTAGTGATTTTTTTATATAAAATTTTTCTTATAAACGGTGGAATGTGTTAAATAATAATAAAATTTTAAATATAAAAAATTATTTAAAAATATTTTTCTTTAAATGTGAGATATGTATTACATAATATAATAAATATAAAAAATTATCTAACATATAATAGAATAAAATACTATTATATTATTATATTTAACATTTTTAGTTAATTAGTATTTTTTATATTTATTTAATAAATTTTAAGTTTATAAATATATTTAATTTATTATAAAAGTTATTCACATGAATAGTTATGGTATGTAATATTATAAAATATTTAGCTCTAACAATAAATACAAATTTTAAATATAAAAAATCATCTAAAAAATATTTTTCTCTAAATGTGAGATATGTGTTAGATGATATAATAAATATAAAAAATTATCTAACACATAATATAACAATATATTACTATATTATTATATTATGTGTTAGATGATTTTTTATATTTAATTTTTTTTTAATAATGTTTAGAGGAAAATATTTGTTTAGTGGATAATTTTGGAGGGAAGATTGCCACCAAAAATTTGATGTTGCTAAAATCTTATGCAACATTGAATGAATGTAGCCTTTTATTAGAAGTAATGTAACAATTTAAAAATGTCCCCAAAAGTATTTAAGGGGACAATTATCAAACATTGCTAAAGAAATAGTATAATGACTCTCCAAAATCGTCCCCAAAAGTAGTTGAAGGCACATTTAACAATCGTTGCCAAAAAAATAAAAGAGTGACGCTCTAAAAACGTTCCCAAAAATATTTTAGGCAACGATTATCAAGGGTTGCAAATATATTTTTGTCAACAACCATAAATTGTTGCCTTTACGAATTTTAGGCAACAATTTTTACATGTTACCTAAAAAAGTGTTGCCAGAGAAAGTTAAAACTATAGTATTAATGAATAATGTTTTGCAACAAAAGTAAGATATAATTTTTGTAAGAAAATAATAGTGCAGTAGAAAACCACTCATACCCATTGTGGTTGCATTAAATACTTGAATTTTATTGTATTTTAGAGTATGAAATTTTTCCAAGTATCACATGATCTTTTTTTACTCCATAGTTAATAACTCTGCTTTGAAAAAAAGGAAAGTTTCGTAAATGGTAAAATTCTAAAAAAGACTCAATTACAAAAGTCATACAAAAACTATTACTATAAAAGCAATTACAAAAAAAATCTACATACAACAATCAATTTTCAGTCATAATGAGAACGACTTCTTCTATCGGGGGTGATGGCGCAATCTTGACTGAAAATAAGTTTCATCTATTTTTCAAAAATAAAAAGATCACTAATTAAAATTGAATAAATGAAAATATTATAGAATAAAAATAATTAAAAAAAAAAGTATATTCATTGAGAAAGAGATGAAATTTACCTAAAAAAATAGAAGAAAATTTTTAACTTCTGTCACCACTTAATAGTTAATGAAAGTTATAGGTGTGAGATATTCTTTGTGAGAGATGGAAGTTACTTTTTCAATTGGTAACCAACAAAAGTTATTAACCACTCAAGGTTTTAAATTAAACTATTTTCTTATTGATAAAAAAGATGAAGGGTAATTTTGGAACAAAAATAAGCCACACCAAAAACTTGTATCCCCTTTATATATAGTTATAGATTAATGCATGAAAACATTTATATGGTAACAAAGATGAAAATTACCATTTTCAACCAATTATTTATTTTTATTACTTAATTTATCTTTAAAAATGTCCCCAAAAGTATTTAAGGGGACAATTATCAAACATTGCTAAAGAAATAGTATAATGACTCTCCAAAATCGTCCCCAAAAGTAGTTGAAGGCACATTTAACAATCGTTGCCAAAAAAATAAAAGAGTGACGCTCTAAAAACGTTCCCAAAAATATTTTAGGCAACGATTATCAAGGGTTGCAAATATATTTTTGTCAACAACCATAAATTGTTGCCTTTACGAATTTTAGGCAACAATTTTTACATGTTACCTAAAAAAGTGTTGCCAGAGAAAGTTAAAACTATAGTATTAATGAATAATGTTTTGCAACAAAAGTAAGATATAATTTTTGTAAGAAAATAATAGTGCAGTAGAAAACCACTCATACCCATTGTGGTTGCATTAAATACTTGAATTTTATTGTATTTTAGAGTATGAAATTTTTCCAAGTATCACATGATCTTTTTTTACTCCATAGTTAATAACTCTGCTTTGAAAAAAAGGAAAGTTTCGTAAATGGTAAAATTCTAAAAAAGACTCAATTACAAAAGTCATACAAAAACTATTACTATAAAAGCAATTACAAAAAAAATCTACATACAACAATCAATTTTCAGTCATAATGAGAACGACTTCTTCTATCGGGGGTGATGGCGCAATCTTGACTGAAAATAAGTTTCATCTATTTTTCAAAAATAAAAAGATCACTAATTAAAATTGAATAAATGAAAATATTATAGAATAAAAATAATTAAAAAAAAAGTATATTCATTGAGAAAGAGATGAAATTTACCTAAAAAAATAGAAGAAAATTTTTAACTTCTGTCACCACTTAATAGTTAATGAAAGTTATAGGTGTGAGATATTCTTTGTGAGAGATGGAAGTTACTTTTTCAATTGGTAACCAACAAAAGTTATTAACCACTCAAGGTTTTAAATTAAACTATTTTCTTATTGATAAAAAAGATGAAGGGTAATTTTGGAACAAAAATAAGCCACACCAAAAACTTGTATCCCCTTTATATATAGTTATAGATTAATGCATGAAAACATTTATATGGTAACAAAGATGAAAATTACCATTTTCAACCAATTATTTATTTTTATTACTTAATTTATCTTTAAATTGTATTGTATAAAATGTTTCACGCCCACCGTGGGGCTCGAACCCACGACCACAAGGTTAAGAGCCTTGCGCTCTACCAACTGAGCTAGACGGGCTATACGAACTCGACTAAAAACACTAATATTCGAAATAATAACTCTATTAAATTATTATTATTAGTAATTGTATTTTTTTATATTTTCAATATTCATCTTTTTACTATTACAATTTTGATGGATTGTAACAACATGCGAATATAATTTTAATAAAAAATGTGTAGAACATTTCCTTAAGTAGAAATTAGTTTTCAAAATTTTGCGTATAAAATTAAAATGTTAAAATACACTTACTAATATGAAAATCCAAAATTATGACTCTAAGTTTAAAAGATTTAGTTTCATCTAGTTTTTATGATATAGTTTTTATGGAATTTTATCTTAAAGAAATGATTTTCCTAATAAAATCATGAGAGATCAGAATGTTTATTTAACGTTAAAGTAGATCAATATACTAAACGGATACTCGAATAATATCCCTTACCTTCATCGGATCAGGCGATAAAAATTAAGTTATACTCAAAAGAATGTCTTTATGCAATTCATAAGAATAAAAACATGTAAATCACAAAAAATTAATCTAAAGTTGACTCCAAGGTAATTAATATCTCATCCATATAGGCTTCAATAACCTGATTATATGACCCTTACTTAAGCTTCCTAGCTAGGGCTGCTATAAGATCATAAATGTTATTCACGACCAAGAAAGACTTGTCAAGCCTAAAAACATTAAAATAATCTACAACCCAACTCTATCGACCTTGTCTTGACAAGTTACTTCTCCAATCATATCAAAACCTTTGAATGTTAAGCCCCAACATAATTAGACACCTAGAAGTTGTCTTTCTGACGAGACCGTTGAGTTCGTTAAATGATCCTTTGAGACAGTTGATGAATTTGTAACTGAAATAAATCGTAAGAGTGTTGAGTCCACGAGATGGTCACCCCCTGACATCAAATCAAATAGTAGTTGGTCACGCCTTAAACAATATTTGGATCATATGATCAATTAGATCCATAAAAATAAGCCCTAAAATGATAGTTTTAATTAAAGAAAGGTCTAGTACTAAAGAATATTTAGATTGACCGTTTCGAGAGGTATGTATGGTCACAAATAACACGATCATGGAGATCCCTATATCCTACTACTAGAGAACATCTAACATATCTACCATGTCGTAAGAATAAGTAGTGAAATGTTATAGGGTCTTAAATCCGTAATACATAAATGTAAACGTAATACTATAAATGAATATCAACTACATAGTTTCTAAAGCTAACCTTCATACTTACAATTTAAATTGATTGAATAGTCAGAGCGCTTGAAGGTTCACCTTCACCCAACATATTTGTAAATTCAGAAAGCCGGACAAACACGAGTTCGCCAATTGATAAATCACACACACCATTATTCTAAGAAAATGGTTGATGTGGGACGAAAAAATCCATCCATAAACATCATTGTAGTTATTCCATTCAGGAGATCCTTTATTGTTGCAAACATGGGGGCAATTATTTTCTTATCAATTATTTTCTTAAAAAATATCGTTAGTTGTTGCGGTGGAAATAGGATATCAAACTATTAATTAGTTTGAATCACAATTCTTAATTCACAACCGCTCTTTGATTTATCCGAAGGAAAAGGTCAAAAGAGGGAAAACCTATTTTTGCATTGTAAACACAATGTAGGGAGAGACCTAGGTAAGGGGTTAGTTAAATTTAGGGAAGGTACTAGCACCCTAAACTTCTGTAGTACTCTACAGGAACGTTTTGTTTATTGTATGCTTTTTATTTATATTTATTATCTGCTTTAATATATATTGAGCTAAGGGATAGAGTGACCCAAAAGAGACCTAAGGGTTAGACCTAAGTTTACTCGGCAAGACGTCGCATCTTGTGCCTACGTATCCTGGATAGGGAATGGAATCAGAGTAATCGTAGTTCCCCTCGAAAGGGAGGTTAGAAACGTCTTGACTGTGGTCAAGGTTTTAAGGGGAGTAAACATATCTTAAGGACACGCTTACGTGGAGTCTTTGAAACTCCTATTTCTATGTTGAATTTGTTAATTGAAAATTTAGGGTTGAAATTAGGGATTCCACGGCGGGAAACCCTAAATAGAGTACGACGACTCTTTGACCTAATGCTAGGGTAAAGGGCATATTCGTCCACGGCGGGACACCTAGGTTATTAGGGTTTTTGAACGGTCAAAAATTAGGGTTATTGACTCGGCGGTCAAACGGCTAGACCTAATTCCTTCGGAGGGATTCTAACGGTAAAAACATGCAAAATACGACAAATTACTATTCGGCAGAATTAAAGTGCGGAAAAATAAAGAAAGCGGTAAAAGAAAGCATCGCGACGATCACTCGCATAAATTACAAATCCCCAAAAAAGAAAGATAAAATAAAACCGCGACCATGGTCTCGCGTAAATTACATCCATGGAACAAAATACAAATATGATAATGAAATATTTAACTAATGATAAATGAAGTTAAACTCAATCAGCTGAAAAAAAATCGGAGAATGTTAATAGGATTAGACAGAAATAAAGCGGATAATGAGATAGTGAAGAGAAAGCTGCTAATTTGATATTGTTTTATTTCTTAAAAAAAAGATTTTGGTTTTAACTTTGAAAAAAAATGATTTTTGTCTTAATTAAAAAGAAAGAATTTTTGTTTTAAATTTAAAAAAGGTTTAATTTTACTATATAAAAAAAAGAGTTTAATTGTCAAATGTTCAAAAAGTGTTTAGTTTTAATTTGAAAAATGTTTTAGTTTTAATTTTTAAAAAGATTCAATTTTAATTTTTTTAAAAAAGAAGTTTTAGTTTTACTAAAAAGAGAGGTTTAGTTTAATTTTAATCTTAGTTTATAAAAAAGATTTAGTTTTTTTTTAAAAAGAATTTAATTCTAATTTAAAAAAATTGTTCTAGCCTAAATATTAAAAAAAGGTTTAGTGTTAAAAAAGAAGAGTTGATTAGCAAAAGTTTAATTTAAAAAGATTAGTATTAATTTTCAAAAAATGTTAATGTTTTGTTTAAAAGAAAAAAAAAGGGTTAATTAACTTACGCTAATTAAAAAATAGTCTAAAAGAAGTTTGTCTTTTACTAAAAAACTGTTTTTTTGAGTTTTTGTTTTATTCTAAAGAAGAGAACTGTGAAAGTTAATAAAAATATGTTTTTAATTAATAGCTATTCTCTTAATTATCTAAATAATTACTTACTAAACTCAGAATTTTAAAATTTTTCTAATTATGAGTTAATGAAACATGATTAACTAAAGTTATAACCTATCTACAAAACTAAACCCACTTAATTTTTTTAACTATTAATAATAATTAAAGAAATTTAAAACAGAAAAAGAAAAGAAAATAGCAAAAATAAAAAAAAAAGAATGAAAAAAAAGAGACACGGAAATAAAAAGGAGAGAGAGTTGTCCGCGGATGGAATCGTGGGGTTTCATTTTCCCCTTTCTTTTTCTTGATGCATGTCTCAATCTTCTTCCTAAAATACAAATCATCAAACAAAAACCATGAGATTTCATAAACCCATACCTTTCGGCCGATTGGCGGTGATGAAATTTGATGGAGGTATTGATGCTCGTCCTCTGGCGATGATGAAGCTATCTTCCCTCTTCTGATAAATCGTGAGAACGGCCGCCGTTTTTCTCTTTTGTCTCCCTTTCCTTTTATCAAATGCAACTCATGTTTATATAGGTAACAAATTAGGGTTAACTCTAACCTAATGCCCACTTTAAAGCCTAACTTAAATAATTAGTCAAAGCTAAAAAAAAAACAAACTAAAACAAACTTAAAAGAATAAAATCTTTTCTAATATTTTTAATTTTATGATTTTTGGATGTTTTTATGAATAATATGGAAAAAAGTGAAAAAATAATATTTTTTTTAAAAATAATTTAAATAAAATAAGAAAATAATAATTAAATAATAAAAAAACTATTTTTGTTATTTTTTTTATAAAAATAGAAAAGTTAGATTAAAAATAAAAGAAAAACAAAAAATGAAGAAGGTGGGATTCAAACTCTCAACCTCTCACACTCACAACTCCTTACACAGGGTCTCTTGCCAATTGTGCTATTTTATTCATTCAAAATAAAGTGGCACTAGAAACCCTGTAAACTAAAAGAGCGCGCCACATAATATTTTCTTGCAACAATCAAACAACTGCACCACCCGTTAGTGGTTAGTTTAAACGCAATGCACAATGAAATGAGATGCATGATGAAACGACTAATCTTAGGGAAAAATTTGGGGTATTACATTAGTTTTTTTTGAATTATGAGATTAATTACTATGCACTGAGAGTGTAAAAAGTTTTACACTGTGAATTCATCACCATCATCCCTTTTAGGGGTGTTCATGGGTGCGGGTCGACCCGCAAACCCGCCTACCCAAACCGAACCAACCCACTAATTACCCAGACCCATTCATTTACGGGTATACCCGACCCAACCCGTAACAACCCGTATAGATTTGGTTCGGGTATTGGGTTTTAGTTTCTAAACCCATGAACCCGTTGACCCAACCCGTTGACGTGGCATAATTAATTATTATTATTATTATTATTATTATATTATTATTTATAAATTTTAAAGTTGCTATAACTTTGTAAGTTGTAACGTACACAAAGATCTTTTGCACTTTCCTTCCAGTTTCCAATCACACATTAAATTATTATTATTATTATAATTAAACATTATTATTAATATTAATCATGCTTGCTTGACTTATGCACTTCTAGTTTACACTTTACTGCCTTTTTATTTTTTTAATGAATCTTTATTAACTAATAATAATTAAGTATATATTAGAAACTTACTAAACTAAAGACAATACCACTTAACCTAACCCTATTTTTTTACTACGGCAAATCTCAAACGTCACCACTCCTCTTTCTCTCACGATTTTTTTTTCATTTTACTCTCTCACATTCCAATTCCATCTTGCTTTCGAAAATCCACAGTCTATACTTTGACTCTCTCATAGTTTCGTCTCCATATTGAATAAGGTTTTATACTTTTTATAGTTCTACAATATATTTATTTTAATGCAATATATTGTTTTTACAGTATGTACTTCAATAGTTTTATATCAATGCAAAATATGATGATAGGTTCAATGTAATGTACTATTTTGTTTCATATGATGCAAAGTACTATTTTGTTTCATATGATGAAAATATATTTTGATGCAAAGTCCTGTTCTGTTTCATATTATTAATTTAAATATATTTTGTTTAATGTTGTTTTAATAATAATTTATATTAAAAATTGTTTTTTTATAGAAAATGGAAGTGGAACAATCACAAATTGTCAGTGAAGATGTTGCTCATCCACTTGAACAAGAGCAAGAAGTTCAACAAATACAAGGAGAAGGGTTGTCATCATTGCCACCAAGTGCACTAATAGAGGTAAGCAAAAGAAAACCCTCTAGAAAACCTTCTACAGTTTGGAAAGATTTTAAAAGGGTTAATGATAAGGCTATATGTAAGTATTGTGGGAAACAATATGCTGCAAATAGTGGTAGTCATGGCACTACTAACATGCATAAACATTTGAAAGTGTGCCTGAAAAATCCAAATAGGGTAGTTGATAAGAAACAAAAAACTATAGCTATTGGAAAAGAAAGTGAGGATGATCCTAATAGTGTTAGCTTGAAACTTGTTGATTTTAATCAACAGAGGACTAGATTAACACTTGCAAAGATGATAATCATTGATGAGCTCCCTTTTAAATATGTTGAAAATGAAGGATTTAATATGTTCATGAAAGAGGCTCAACCAAGATTCAAAATTCCATCTCGTGTCACTGTTGCCAGAGATTGTTTATGCTTGTACTTCGATGAGAAAGAAAAATTGAAATCTATGTTGTCTGCTAATAAACAAATGGTATCTCTTAACACTGATACTTGGACATCGATTCAGAATATGAATTATATGTGTGTTACAGCTCACTATATTGATGACGAGTGGAATTTAAAGAAGAGTATATTAAGCTTTGGTATAATTGCTGACCATAAAGGTGAAACTATAGGGATAACATTAGAGAATTGCATGAAGGAATGGGGTATCAAGTCTATATGTTGTGTGACTGTTGATAATGCAAGTGCTAACAATTTGGCAATTGATTATTTAAATCGAGGCATGAGTGTTTGGAATGGTCGTACTTTGTTTAATGGGGAGTACTTGCATATGAGATGTAGTGCTCACATATTAAACTTGATTGTCAAAGAAGGAATAAAGGATATTGATGAATCTGTTAAAAGAATTAGGGCTGCATGTAAGTTTGTCAAGGCTTCTCCTAGTAGGTTGGCTACTTTCAAGAAGTGTGCAGAAGCTGTTGGTGTATGTTCTAAAGCATTGGTAACACTAGATGTAGAAACCAGATGGAACTCTACTTATTTAATGTTGAACATCGCTGAAAAGTATGAACATGCATTTTACCGCTTAGAACATGCTGATGTTGCATTTTTAACTAATCTCCGTATTGAGTCGAAAGGATGTCCTAATCGAGCTGATTGGGAACGAGCTCGTATTTTTGTGAAGTTTTTGAAAACTTTTTATGATGCCACACTTTCTTTTTCTGGGTCATTGCATGTTACTGCTAACTCTTTTTTCAAACAGTTGATGGATATTAAAAAAACGTTGAATAAATGGAGGCACAATCACTACAAGAAAATTGGCAAATTGTGACGGTTCATTTTGACATATTACGACGGTTTTAACCGTCGCAATTTGTAAGTTACGACAGTTTCACCCCCGTCGCGGAAACGTGCGTCGCGAGGCCGTATTGCGACGGTTGTGAAAACTGTCGTGCAAACCGTCGTTATTTTCACGACGGGTAGCTAACTGTCGTAATCTCCATATTGTGACGGTTTTCAACTGTCGTAATTATATTTACTAATTCTAAATATTATTTATTTTCACGACGGGTAGCTAACTGCCGTAATCTCCATATTGTGACGGTTTTCAACTGTCGTAATTATATTTACTAATTCTAAATATTATTTATGCTAGTTGCGACGGTTTAAACCGTCGTAATTTTATCTATAGAATTTTTTTTATAATATTCTATTTTTATTTAAATTACTTTCATCTCTTTTTTTTTATAATAGTTTTTTAATTTAAACTATTATTGTTTTTTAGTAATATATCAAATATATAAAGACTCACGTATATCAAATATATAAAGACTCACATATAACAAATATATAAATTTATATAACTTAAAAAACAATTGATATTTCATTATATCACTTTTCTAAATAACTTATTATATTTTCTACTAAATATATACTTATGAATATCTAAATGATCAAATGTCATAATCTATAACTTGATATATATACAATATAATCAATATAATTGTACAACCTATGATGATCCAAGATATTCTGCCCAATTTTCCACACCAAATGATGATCCAAGATTTTCTACCGATGGCTGAAGAATTCTTTGGTATGATTTTGCCTTAGAGGATAGACATGAACATCTACAAAAGCTTAAAAATTACTTCCAGTTAGCACCAATAAAGAAAATCACTTGTGGTCTTCTAGTATCATCATGAGCCCTTCATAATCAATTTTGTAGTCTTGTAGTTGCTGCTAATCTTTTGGCTTCACCAACCCCCTTTCTAGTATCAACGTCACCATATTTGACCATTCTCGTTCCCCAGAACTTCTGTTGTTGTCCCTGTTTACCTATTCAAAAAGTCAAATCACAATTCGCATTTACCGGTTTCCGAATAAATACAAAGTCAGCCTAGAAAATATCAATACAACACTTATTAATAGCTCATGTATGTTTGTTCTGAGGTGCACCGAGTATCAAAGGAAATTATTTCGCCAGTGTAACTAAATAAAGAGGTTCTAGCAGCGTGAAAAAGTACCAGAATGAAAATAACAGTTGTTAGATCCATCGAACAATGATAATTCAACCATCTCATCTGCAGCGGCGTATGAATGGATGATTTCCGTGAAGACAAGCAGTCCTAGTCCTGTAGAGCCAAAAGCAGAATTCTTTGGATGTTTGGACTGAACACGCTTCAACAACTTTCGTAACTCTTTCCACAGGTAATGCACTGCTAAACTGGACGTCCGTTTCCTCTTCATATATACCGAGGTTGTTCAATATCCTACCAAAAGCAAAAACAAGGAATGGAGTTAGAATCTTTAAGATTGTCAGTAAATATGCTCTAACAGAACTTACAATGCCTTTCATTCCTCCACATTTTGTCAGATCCCTCACGAGTCCTTGCACATCCCATTTAGCAGAAAAGTTCACCACAACCCAATTCACTATTTTAACAGGTTGCACAAATTTCTGGGAACATTATTAAATCATTAGTGGGAAATATTTTTGAAGAAAATATAAAAGTAACAAAAAATGAAGCTGAAATTTGACTTGAATACGTTGTTGTCGAAGTTCCATATCCCATATTTGGGACTGAAATCTTCCCCATTGCCCAACTTCAACTGAAAATATATTTAGCATAAGTTTTACACCATATTGTATAACTTAAAAGATAATTCAAAAACAGTGACTTGTTATAGAAATGCTGAAAATTAATATCTCAAAACTGCTCTATTGGCTTCTAAATAAAGGATAAATGGCACAACCAGGAACAGAAACAAATAAGCGTTTCCACGATAACAGTGATAAAAGATAAATACCATTGGCGCCTGCAAAACCCTCCCATTAAATTGTGTGAACCCAAAAGTTATTGAAATACCACATTTCTATATCATGGGTTCAGAGTTGTAGTTCATGTTCTTCAGAGCCTGTAAATAGGCAAATAATATACAGTAAAGTGACATTTCTACGACAATCAATTACTCAAAGTATAGTAGTTAGACTTACATTGGACATAACCCTCACTCTCTCTTGGTTAGTAATTTATATGGGAATTACCACAGCTGAGTGCTTTGATTAAAAGGTTAGTACTAAACTAATATAGAGGTTAATCTACCTCAATTGGTATATAAACGATGAATGACATTGATCATCAACAGTGACGGGTTGTTTGTCGAATTCTGTTTATCAGTGATCATTATAGCATCTGGTTGCCCTATAAGCAATGATCTAAACAGTCAACAGAGCATTTAATTCTAGCAGCTACTGTAACAATGAGCATTCAAACTGACCAAAATGAAGTATATGGACACATTACGCAAACAAATATACAGATATGTTTTGTCACTTGCAAAAGTGTTTTCAAACAAATAATGGCCATATCAATTAAGCAAAACCTTTTGAACATCTCCTGTAGACCATCGTGCGGTTGGACATAGATGCCACAGAGGATCAAAACGTAGGATGACCACAACAAAGCCCAGAACAAAAAAAGCACAACTGGCCTCCATGAGAATAAGCATCCTTTTCTCGTTTACCACTTCATCTTCTAAAAAATTCCTATCACTTGAGTTGGAATCATCAACTTCAAGATTTTTTCTTTGCAGGAATAATTTCCTGGAGGGAGCATCAGGGCCATAACCAAACAACAGTACCACCTGTAACATAAGATAATAGATATATTTAAGTTGTGGTTAGATCAGCCCACAACATGATATAGCTAGATAAAATGTCAAGGAAGGTGGGATCATACCTAAGGTATCATATAAAGGAACACAAAGAAGTCCATGAGCATTACAGGCCTGCAGTTATGTTAAAATATGTAAAGAACTTTTTGAGTTGAAAGGATAACAGTAACTAGTTTAGCGGTATTAAAATTGATCATCACTATAGAAGGCAGAGGATGTCCTACAGAGAACCAAACGTTTAATAGATGAAACAAAGTTTCAGCTTAAAATAGCCTTGTTCTCCTTCTGTGTTCAAAATGGATCATAAACGGAAAAGAAAAAATCACATTATTACATTAACGATAAAAAAAGATGATAAATATACCACATAAAAGTACAAACAAATATCAACATATAACTACAACTGAAACCTCCAAAGAACACATAGTAGAAGAAAAATTATATACAAAGAAGACAACATATAATTATAGGCAAAGTATTACTAGTTATACACTCAGTTGAGCTTAAAAGTTCTGGTTAACTCAGTTGAGCTTGTATTACTAGTTATACACTCATACTGCCTAGTATTCAAGTTGGTGTAAAATATTAATTAGTATAAATAGGACCCTCAGGTTAGTAAGTTGTATCCTCAATATTAAATTATTCATTTCATATCACATTAATCATAGTCTTGTCTCATGTTCTCTCTTTTTAACTTAAACCCTAACCTCAACACACTGTTACGTTATGGCGGTATCATTTCCTGTCATTGTTGCACTACTAAGTTCCTAGAATTTCTCTCCCGTTGTCCTCTCTTTTGATTCTTTTTTTCCTGTTTGCACTGCATCAATGCTGCTAATTTGATCCTTGTCCAACCCATAGCTGTTAACAACATCTTTCTACCTAAGTCGTTAAGCATGTTTCTCATCTGAGGGTGTTGGATTTTTTCTAGTTACCACCATAGTGCTCTCGTGTCAAATACCAACATTGAGATATGTTCCTCCAGGGATTATTAATGTGCGAATCATCCCCATGTGTATCAACCTCTGTCATGTGCAATAACTAGCTTTTGGCAACTTTCATAGACCACAAACTTCATTACCTCCTTAAGAAAAATTTGCTATAGTTTTGAGTCACCACAGAACTAAACAGTCACTAAATCAACTTACCTGTCAAACTAATTTTAAGAGATGTATTTTTAAAGGAGATCCAATCAGAAATCTTCTCACTCATTCTACATTAATTGTTGTTACGATCCACAATTTAAAACCTTCTAATTCGTTTGTAACATTTAAAAATTAGGATCTAAGATTGTATTCAATACATCAAATTGAGTCAATTTAACACGCAATGAGTTTATTTGCATAAACATTATGAAAATAAGATACGATCTACAAAAGATGAAATCACACAAACCTAAAAAAATCCCAGCATCAATTGAGACCTTCGATGGAAGGAGGTGATGAATCCTTAGCGAAACAGCTACGATAGGCGGGACCTATAGATGGCTTAACATCATTGTGTGGTCTGATTTTTTTAGATTAAGAAGAAGAGAGAAGAGATCAACACGTAAACATCGGCGAGGGAAGAAGAGAAATCGTTAGAGAAAAGAAGAAAAAAATCAGACGGCGGGGTCCTGGGAGGTTATGACCTCAACCCATTTTTTTAGTTTTTAATTTTTTAATTTTTTAGTTTTTGTTTTATTTTATTTTTGTAATATTTAATAATTAATAATACTAACAACTAACAAACTAACCTAAATAAAGATCTGAAAAACATTAATAATTAGTTTGAGAAAACGAATTTTAATTTTAAAATATTAAAAATAATAATTTTAATTGTTAATTTTAAGTTACCTTGTCATGAAAATTATAATAATTATAATAATTATTTATTAAATTAATTAATAAAATTAAAAAGGTTAGAAAATAAAAATGAAGAAAAAAGTGAAAAATTAAAGGAATAAAAAAAATAGTGATTATGATTGGCTAAAGTAATTGCGACAGTAAGCTTTAACTGTCGCGAGTGTGGAAAGAGGACGGTTCTTTGGTAACTGTCGCATTATTTTATACAACATACTTAAAAATTTTGCGACGGTTGGCTTAAACTGTCGTGAGAACTGTCGTAGTCCAGGAATAAGGACGGTTTTTTTATAATTGTCGCAAAAAACCTACGACAGTTGACCTTAACTGTCGTGACAGCCGTCACAATCCAGGAATAAGGACGGTTTTGTGATAACTGTCGCAACTCAAGTGTCGTAAATCTCCTTTTTTCTTGTAGTGAATGTTAGTGATCCAATTTTGAAAACCATGACAGCAAATATGCAATTGAAGTACAACAAGTATTGGGAAAGCAATACAATAAATTATCTTCTCTTTGTTGCTATTTATCTTGATCCTCGTTATAAGCTTGACTATATTGAATTTTGTTTTACTCGGATGTATGGTGAAAAATTATCAGAGGATATGTTAAAGAAATTGAAATCTCTCATTGCTAAATTGTTTGAGCACTATTTATTTTTGTATCCTGTTTCTCATGATGGTGGTTCCAATGCCTCATCTTCAAACATTGCCTCTCATTCTAGAATTGAAAATGGTGAAGATGATGAAGATTGGGACAATTTGTTTAGAATGAATATGAAGAAAAAACAATGTGAAGTGCAAAAAAATGAGTTGGAAAGGTATTTGGAGGATGGTGTTGAAGATGATTCTCCTACATTTAATATTCTCACTTGGTGGAAAGGAAAAACAAATAAATATCATGTGCTTTCCCGCATAGCTAGAGATATATTGGCTATCCCTGTATCCACTGTATCTTCTGAATCCGCTTTTAGTACAGGAGGTCGTGTCCTTGATTCATTTCGTAGTTCCTTGAATCCCTCTACCGTTGAAGCTTTGATTTGTACTCAAAATTGGATCAAATCTCCTAAGGTCATTGATTTAGAAAAAGAGTTGGTTGAATTAGAAAAGGTTGAGTCAGGTATGAATTATATGTTTGAATTTTAAAATCTATTTTATTTTAGTATTACATTACATTATTCTTATTAGTTATTTGTGTTTACATATATAGAGTTAGCTGGATTAGTTTCTATTGATGTTGGCATTACTGCGGTTGAGCTCAATACAACTGTTACTACTAGATTTTAAGGTATTTTCTAGTGTTGTTTTTTTTCTTCTTCTTTTGACTATTGTTGCTTAAACTTTTAACTGTTGTTGTTGGATTTTATGTTGTTGCTAAACGTTTCATTGTTGTTGCTGGAATCTTTTACAGCTACTGTTGCTGGATTTTCTGTTGTTGCTAAACCTTTCACTACTGGTGCTGGAATCTTTTATAGTTGCTGTTAGATTTTGGTGCTATTAGACCAATATTGGACCAATACATCTATGTCATTTTAAGACTAAGTGATGTTTATTTGCTTTTGAATTATTTAGAATTTATGAATTTTATGGAAATGATATTTTATGGAGTTTTATATATTATTAAGTGTTAATATATATGATAGTTTACGGACCTACTTTTAAGCATGTGATAGAAAAGGTAACATTTGAGTATCAAAACAACTAATATATACTGTATATTATTATATATTTGTTTTACATATGTTGATATATATTTGTAATGGATAACATTTGAGTATCAAAATAACTAATAAATTTTTATAAATTAAGGTATATTAATGAAAATATATAAATAATTAATGGTGTATATGTATCTTAATATTTTTTATGACAAAGAAAATACATTTCAAAATTTTAATTGTTATATTTTTAATTATTCTATTTTATATGTAGGATTTGTCTCCACTACGTAAATAATTTAATTGTTTGAAATATGCAAAATTATATTGAATTGTGTTATAGATTTTTTAAATTGAAAATAATAATTATTATATACACAACCCGTGGACCCAACCCTACCCAACCCGTAAATATCCGGGTTGATTCGGGTCGGTTTTTAAAGTAGAATTACGGGTTTGATGATAAACCCAACCCATTGAAAGTTGAACGGGTTGGGTAACGGGTTAAGGCGAACCCGGTCCAACCCAACCCGCGCACACCCCTAATCCGTTTGCATTACTTTACAGATTATTAAAATAAAAGTGAAACTTCTTCTTACATCCAACATCTAAAATTGACCGACAGTGTAGAACTTTTAACAATGTCAGTGCGAAGTAACATTTATGGTAACAAAGATGAAAATGGTTAAGAGCCTTGCGCTCTACCAACTGAGCTAGACGGGCTATATGAACTCGACTAAACACACTAATATTCGAAATAATAACTCTATTAAATTATTATTATTAGTAATTGTATTTTTTTATATTTTCAATATACATCTTTTTACTATTACAATTTTGATGGATTGAAACAACATGCGGATATAATTTTAATAAAAAATGTGTAGAACATTTCCTTAAGTAGAAATTAGTTTTCAAAATTTTGCGTATAAAATTAAAATGTTAAAATACACGTACTAATATGAAAATCCAAAATTATGACTCTAAGTTTAAAAGATTTAGTTTCATCTAGTTTTTATGATATAGTTTTTATGGAATTTTATCTTAAAGAAATGATTTTCCTAACAAAATCATGAGAGATCAGAATGTTTATTTAACGTTAAAGTAGATCAATATACTAAACGGATACTCGAATAATATCCCTTACCTTCATCGGATCGGGCGATAAAAATTAAGTTATACTCAAAAGAATGTCTTTATGCAATTCATAAGAATAAAAACATGTAACTCACAAAAAATTAATCTAAAGTTGACTCCAAGGTAATTAATATCTCATCCATATAGGCTTCAATAACCTGATTATGTGACCCTTAGTTAAGCTTCCTAGCTAGGGCAGCTATAAGATCATAAATGTTATTCACGACCACGAAAGACTTGTCAAGCCTAAAAACATTAAAATAATCTACAACCCAACTCTATCGACCTTGTCTTGACAAGTTACTTCTCCAATCATATCAAAACCTTAGAATGTTAAGCCCCAACATAATTAGACACCTAGAAGTTGTCTTTCTGACGAGACCGTTGAGTTCATTAAATGATCCTTTGAGACAGTTGATGAATTTGTAACTGAAATAATACGTAAGAGTGTTGTGTCCACGAGATGGTCACCCCCTGACATCAAATCAAATAGTAGTTGGTCACGCCTTAAACAATATTTGGATCATATGATCAATTAGATCCATAAGAATAAGCCCTACAATGATAGTTTTAATTGAAGAAAGTTCTAGTATTAAATAATATTTAGATTGACCATGTCGAGAGGTATGTATGGTCATAAATAACAGGATCATGGAGACCCCTAGATCCTACTACTAGAGAACATCTAACATATCTACCATGTCGTAAGAATAAGTAGTGAAATGTTATAGGGTCTTAAATCCGTAATACATCAATGTAAACGTAATACTATAAATGAATATCAACTACATAGTTTCTAAAGCTAACCTTCATACTTACAATTTAAATTGATTGAATAGTCAGAGCGCTTGAAGGTTCACCTTCACCCAACATATTTGTAAATTCAAAAAGCCGGACAAACACGAGTTCGCCAATTGATCAATCACACACGCCATTATTCTAAGAAAATGGTCGATGTGGGACGAAAAAATCCATCCATAAACATCATTGTAGTTATTCCATTAAGGAGATCCTTTATTGTTGCAAACATGGGGGCAATTATTTTCTTATCAATTATTTTCTTAAAAAATATCGTTAGTTTTTTTTGAATTATGAGATTAATTACTATGCACTGAGAGTGTAAAAAGTTTTACACTGTGAATTCATCACCATCATCCGTTTGCATTACTTTACAGATTATTAAAATAAAAGTGAAACTTCGTCTTACATCCAACATCTATAATTGACCGACAGTGTAGAACTTTTAACAATGTCAGTGCGAAGTAATTAATCTCTTGAATTATTAATTATTTTCTATGGAGAAAAAATATTGTATAAAATTGAATGAGAATGCATTTTCTCATCTTCATACACATAAATACATTATTTAATTTATTAATGCATGAAAACATTTATGGTAACAAAGATGAAAATTACCATTTTCAACCAATTATTTATTTTATTACTTAATTTATCTTTAAAATGTATTGTATAAAATGTTTCACGCCCACCGTGGGACTCGAACCCACGACCACAAGGTTAAGAGCCTTGCGCTCTACCAACTGAGCTAGACGGGCTAAACGAACTTGACTAAACACACTAATATTGGAAATAATAACTCTATTAAATTATTATTATTAGTAATTGTATTTTTTTTATATTTTCAATATTCATCTTTTTACTATTACAATTTTGATGGATTGAAACAACATGCGGATATAATTTTAATAAAAAATGTGTAGAACATTTCCTTAAGTAGAAATTAGTTTTCAAAATTTTGCGTATAAAATTAAAATGTTAAAATACACGTACTAATATGAAAATCCAAAATTATGACTCTAAGTTTAAAAGATTTAGTTTCATCTAGTTTTTATGATATAGTTTTTATGGAATTTTATCTTAAAGAAATGATTTTCCTAACAAAATCATGAGAGATCAGAATGTTTATTTAACGTTAAAGTAGATCAATATACTAAACGGATACTCGAATAATATCCCTTACCTTCATCGGATCGGGCGATAAAAATTAAGTTATACTCAAAAGAATGTCTTTATGCAATTCATAAGAATAAAAACATGTAACTCACAAAAAATTAATCTAAAGTTGACTCCAAGGTAATTAATATCTCATCCATATAGGCTTCAATAACCTAATTATGTGACCCTTAGTTAAGCTTCCTAGCTAGGGCAGCTATAAGATCATAAATGTTATTCACGACCACCAAAGACTTGTCAAGCCTAAAAACATTAAAATAATCTACAACCCAACTCTATCGACCTTGCCTTGACAAGTTACTTCTCCAATCATATCAAAACCTTAGAATGTTAAGCCCCAACATAATTAGACACCTAGAAGTTGTCTTTCTGACGAGACCGTTGAGTTCATTAAATGATCCTTTGAGACAGTTGATGAATTTGTAACTGAAATAATACGTAAGAGAGTTGTGTCCACGAGATGGTCACCCCCTGACATCAAATCAAATAGTAGTTGGTCACGCCTTAAACAATATTTGGATCATATGATCAATTAGATCCATAAGAATAAGCCCTACAATGATAGTTTTAATTGAAGAAAGTTCTAGTATTAAATAATATTTAGATTGACCATTTTGAGAGGTATGTATGGTCACAAATAACAGGATCATGGAGACCCCTAGATCCTACTACTAGAGAACATCTAACATATCTACCATGTCGTAAGAATAAGTAGTGAAATGTTATAGGGTCTTAAATCCGTAATACATCAATGTAAACGTAATACTATAAATGAATATCAACTACATAGTTTCTAAAGCTAACCTTCATACTTACAATTTAAATTGATTGAATAGTCAGAGCGCTTGAAGGTTCACCTTCACCCAACATATTTGTAAATTCAGAAAGCCGGACAAACACGAGTTCGCCAATTGATCAATCACACACACCATTATTCTAAGAAAATGGTCGATGTGGGACGAAAAAATCCATCCATAAACATCATTGTAGTTATTCCATTCAGGAGATCCTTTATTGTTGCAAACATGGGGGCAATTATTTTCTTATCAATTATTTTCTTAAAAAATATCGTTAGTTTTTTTTGAATTATGAGATTAATTACTATGCACTGAGAGTGTAAAAAGTTTTACACTGTGAATTCATCACCATCATCCGTTTGCATTACTTTACAGATTATTAAAATAAAAGTGAAACTTCGTCTTACATCCAACATCTATAATTGACTGACAGTGTAGAACTTTTAACAATGTCAGTGCGAAGTAATTAATCTCTTGAATTATTAATTATTTTCTATGGAGAAAAAATATTGTATAAAATTGAATGAGAATGCATTTTCTCATCTTCATACACATAAATACATTATTTAATTTATTAATGCATGAAAACATTTATGGTAACAAAGATGAAAATTACCATTTTCAACCAATTATTTATTTTATTACTTAATTTATCTTTAAAATGTATTGTATAAAATGTTTCACGCCCACCGTGGGACTCGAACCCACGACCACAAGGTTAAGAGCCTTGCGCTCTACCAACTGAGCTAGACGGGTTAAACGAACTCAACTAAACACACTAATATTGGAAATAATAACTCTATTAAATTATTATTATTAGTAATTGTATTTTTTTATATTTTCAATATTCATCTTTTTACTATTACAATTTTGATGGATTGAAACAACATGCGGATATAATTTTAATAAAAAATGTGTAGAACATTTCCTTAAGTAGAAATTAGTTTTCAAAATTTTGCGTATAAAATTAAAATGTTAAAATACACGTACTAATATGAAAATCCAAAATTATGACTCTAAGTTTAAAAGATTTAGTTTCATCTAGTTTTTATGATATAGATTTTATGGAATTTTATCTTAAAGAAATGATTTTCCTAACAAAATCATGAGAGATCAGAATGTTTATTTAACGTTAAAGTAGATCAATATACTAAACGGATACTCGAATAATATCCCTTACCTTCATCGGATCGGGCGATAAAAATTAAGTTATACTCAAAAGAATGTCTTTATGCAATTCATAAGAATAAAAACATGTAACTCACAAAAAATTAATCTAAAGTTGACTCCAAGGTAATTAATATCTCATCCATATAGGCTTCAATAACCTGATTATGTGACCCTTAGTTAAGCTTCCTAGCTAGGGCAGCTATAAGATCATAAATGTTATTCACGACCACGAAAGACTTGTCAAGCCTAAAAACATTAAAATAATCTACAACCCAACTCTATCGACCTTGCCTTGACAAGTTACTTCTCCAATCATATCAAAACCTTAGAATGTTAAGCCCCAACATAATTAGACACCTAGAAGTTGTCTTTCTGACGAGACCGTTGAGTTCATTAAATGATCCTTTGAGACAGTTGATGAATTTGTAACTGAAATAATACGTAAGAGTGTTGTGTCCACGAGATGGTCACCCCCTGACATCAAATCAAATAGTAGTTGGTCACGCCTTAAACAATATTTGGATTATATGATCAATTAGATCCATAAGAATAAGCCCTACAATGATAGTTTTAATTGAAGAAAGTTCTAGTATTAAATAATATTTAGATTGACCATTTTGAGAGGTATGTATGGTCACAAATAACAGGATCATGGAGACCCCTAGATCCTACTACTAGAGAACATCTAACATATCTACCATGTGGTAAGAATAAGTAGTGATATGTTATAGGGTCTTAAATCCGTAATACATCAATGTAAACGTAATACTATAAATGAATATCAACTACATAGTTTCTAAAGCTAACCTTCATACTTACAATTTAAATTGATTGAATAGTTAGAGCGCTTGAAGGTTCACCTTCTCCCAACATATTTGTAAATTCAGAAAGCCGGACAAACACGAGTTCGCCAATTGATCATTCACACACACCATTATTCTAAGAAAATGGTCGATGTGGGACGAAAAAATCCATCCATAAACATCATTGTAGTTATTCCATTCAGGAGATCCTTTATTGTTGCAAACATGGGGGCAATTATTTTCTTATCAATTATTTTCTTAAAAAATATCGTTAGTTTTTTTTTTAATTATGAGATTAATTACTATGCACTGAGAGTGTAAAAAGTTTTACACTGTGAATTCATCACCATCATCCGTTTGCAGACTATTAAAATAAAAGTGAAACTTCTTCTTACATCCAACATCTATAATTGACCGACAGTGTAGAACTTTTAACAATATCAGTGCGAAGTAATTAATCTCTTGAATTATTTATTATTTTCTATGGAGAAAAAATATTGTATAAAATTGAATGAGAATGCATTTTCTCATCTTCATACACATAAATACATTATTTAATTTATTAATGCATGAAAAAATTTATGGTAACAAAGATGAAAATTACCATTTTCAACCAATTATTTATTTTATTACTTAATTTATCTTTAAAATGTATTGTATAAAATGTTTCACGCCCACCATGGGGCTCGAACCCACGACAACAAGGTTAAGAGCCTTGCGCTCTACCAACTAAGCTAGACGGGCTATACGAACTCGACTAAACACACTAATATTCGAAATAATAACTCTATTAAATTATTATTATTATTAGTAATTGTATTTTTTTATATTTTTAATATTCACATTTTTACTATTACAATTTTGATGGATTGAAACAACATGCGGATATAATTTTAATAAAAAATGTGTAGAACATTTCCTTAAGTAGAAATTAGTTTTTAAAATTTTGCGTATAAAATTAAAATGTTAAAATACACGTACTAATATGAAAATCCAAAATTATGACTCTAAGTTTAAAAGATTTAGTTTCATCTAGTTTTTATGATATAGATTTTATGGAATTTTATCTTAAAGAAATGATTTTCCTAACAAAATCATGAGAGATCAGAATGTTTATTTAACGTTAAAGTAGATCAATATATTAAACGGATACTCGAATAATATCCCTTACCTTCATCGGATCGGGCGATAAAAATTAAGTTATACTCAAAAGAATGTCTTTATGCAATTCATAAGAATAAAAACATGTAACTCACAAAAAATTAATCTAAAGTTGACTCCAAGGTAATTAATATCTCATCCATATAGGCTTCAATAACCTGATTATATAACCCTTAGTTAAGCTTCCTAGCTAGGGCTGCTATAAGATCATAAATGTTATTCACGACCAAGAAAGACTTGTTAAGCCTAAAAACATTAAAATAATCTACAACCCAACTCTATCGACCTTGTCTTGACAAGTTACTTCTCCAATCATATCAAAACCTTAGAATGTTAAGCCCCAACATAATTAGACACCTAGAAGTTGTCTTTCTGACGAGACCGTTGAGTTCATTAAATGATCCTTTGAGACAGTTGGTGAATTTGTAACTGAAATAATACGTAAGAGTGTTGTGTCCACGAGATGGTCACCCCCTGACATCAAATCAAATAGTAGTTGGTCACGCCTTAAACAATATTTGGATCGTATGATCAATTAGATCCATAAGACTAAGCCCTACAATGATAGTTTTAATTGAAGAAAGTTCTAGTATTAAATAATATTTAGATTGACCATTCCGAGAGGTATGTATGGTCACAAATAACACGATCATGGGGACCCCTAGATCCTACTACTAGAGAACATCTAACATATCTACAATGTGGTAAGAATAAGTAGTGATATGTTATAGGGTCTTAAATCCGTAATACATCAATGTAAACGTAATACTATAAATGAATATCAACTACATAGTTTCTAAAGCTAACCTTCATACTTACAATTTAAATTGATTGAATAGTCAGAGCGCTTGAAGGTTCACCTTCACCCAACATATTTGTAAATTCAGAAAGCCGGACAAACACGAGTTCGCCAATTGATCATTATCACACACCATTATTCTAAGAAAATGGTCGATGTGGGACGAAAAAATCCATCCATAAACATCATTGTAGTTATTCCATTCAGGAGATCCTTTATTGTTGCAAACATGGGGGCAATTATTTTCTTATCAATTATTTTCTTAAAAAATATCGTTAGTTTTTTTTTTAATTATGAGATTAATTACTATGCACTGAGAGTGTAAAAAGTTTTACACTGTGAGTTCATCACCATCATCCGTTTGCAGATTATTAAAATAAAAGTGAAACTTCTTCTTACATCCAACATCTATAATTGACCGACAGTGTAGAACTTTTAACAATGCCAGTGCGAAGTAATTAATCTCTTGAATTATTTATTATTTTCTATGGAGAAAAAATATTGTATAAAATTGAATGAGAATGCATTTTCTCATCTTCATACACATAAATACATTATTTAATTTATTAATGCATGAAAAAATTTATGGTAACAAAGATGAAAATTACCATTTTCAACCAATTATTTATTTTATTACTTAATTTATCTTTAAAATGTATTGTATAAAATGTTTCACGCCCACCGTTGGGCTCGAGCCCACGACCACAAGGTTAAGAGCCTTGCGCTCTACCAACTGAGCTAGACGGGCTATACGAACTCGACTAAAAACACTAATATTCGAAATAATAACTCTATTAAATTATTATTATTAGTAATTGTATTTTTTTATATTTTCAATATTCATCTTTTTACTATTACAATTTTGATGGATTGAAACAACATGCGGATATAATTTTAATAAAAAATGTGTAGAACATTTCCTTAAGTAGAAATTAGTTTTCAAAATTTTGCGTATAAAATTAAAATGTTAAAATACACGTACTAATATGAAAATCCAAAATTATGACTCTAAGTTTAAAAGATTTAGTTTCATCTAGTTTTTATGATATAGTTTTTATGGAATTTTATCTTAAAGAAATGATTTTCCTAACAAAATCATGAGAGATCAGAATGTTTATTTAACGTTAAAGTAGATCAATATACTAAACGGATACTCGAATAATATTCCTTACCTTCATCGGATCGGGCGATAAAAATTAAGTTATACTCAAAAGAATGTCTTTATGCAATTCATAAGAATAAAAACATGTAACTCACAAAAAATTAATCTAAAGTTGACTCCAAGGTAATTAATATCTCATCCATATAGGCTTCAATAACCTGATTATATGACCCTTAGTTATGCTTCCTAGCTAGGGCTGCTATAAGATCATAAATGTTATTCACGAACAAGAAAGACTTGTCAAGCCTAAAAACATTAAAATAATCTACAACCCAACTCTATCGACCTTGTCTTGACAAGTTACTTCTCCAATCATATCAAAACCTTAGAATGTTAAGCCCCAACATAATTAGACACCTAGAAGTTGTCTTTCTGACGAGACCGTTGAGTTCATTAAATGATCCTTTGAGACAGTTGATGAATTTGTAACTGAAATAATATGTAAGAGTGTTGTGTCCACGAGATGGTCACCCCCTGACATCAAATCAAATAGTAGTTGGTCACACCTTAAACAATATTTGGATCGTATGATCAATTAGATCCATAAGACTAAGCCCTACAATGATAGTTTTAATTGAAGAAAGTTCTAGTATTAAATAATATTTAGATTTACCATTTCGAGAGGTATGTATGGTCACAAATAACACGATCATGGAGACCCCTAGATCCTACTACTAGAGAACATCTAACATATCTACCATGTGGTAAGAATAAATAGTGATATGTTATAGGGTCTTAAATCCGTAATACATCAATGTAAATGTAATACTATAAATGAATATCAACTACATAGTTTCTAAAGCTAACCTTCATACTTACAATTTAAATTGATTGAATTGTCAGAGCGCTTGAAGGTTCACCTTCACCCAACATATTTGTAAATTCAGAAAGCCGGACAAACACGAGTTCGCCAATTGATCAATCACACACACCATTATTCTAAGAAAATGGTCGATGTGGGACGAAAAAATCCATCCATAAACATCATTGTAGTTATTCCATTCAGGAGATCCTTTATTGTTGCAAACATGGGGGCAGTTATTTTCTTATCAATTATTTTCTTAAAAAATATCGTTAGTTTTTTTGAATTATGAGATTAATAACTATGCACTGAGAGTGTAAAAAGTTTTACACTGTGAATTCATCACCATCATCCGTTTGCTTTACTTTACAAATTATTAAAATAAAACTGAAACTTCTTCTTACATCCAACATCTATAATTGACCGACAGTGTAGAACTTTTAACAATGTCAGTGCGAAGTAATTAATCTCTTGAATTATTAATTATTTTCTATGGAGAAAAAATATTGTATAAAATTGAATGAGAATGCATTTTCTCATCTTCATACACATAAATACATTATTTAATTTATTAATGCATGAAAACATTTATGGTAACAAAGATGAAAATTACCATTTTCAACCAATTATTTATTTTATTACTTAATTTATCTTTAAAATGTATTGTATAAAATGTTTCACGCCCACACCGTGGGGCTCGAACCCACGACCACAAGGTTAAGAGCCTTGCGCTCTACCAACTGAGCTAGACGGGCTATACGAACTCGACTAAACACACTAATATTCGAAATAATAACTCTACTAAATTATTATTATTAGTAATTGTATTTTTTTTATATTTTCAATATTCATCTTTTTACTATTACAATTTTGATGGATTGAAACAACATGCGGATATAATTTTAATAGAAAATGTGTAGAACATTTCCTTAAGTAGAAATTAGTTTTCAAAATTTTGCGTATAAAATTAAAATGTTAAAATACACGTACTAATATGAAAATCCAAAATTATGAGTCTAAGTTTAAAAGATTTAGTTTCATCTAGTTTTTATGATATAGTTTTTATGGAGTTTTATCTTAAAGAAATGATTTTCCTAACAAAATCATGAGAGATCAGAATGTTTATTTAACGTTAAAGTAGATCAATATACTAAACGGATACTCGAATAATATCCCTTACCTTCATCGGATCGGGCGATAAAAATTAAGTTATACTCAAAAGAATATCTTTATGCAATTCATAAGAATAAAAACATGTAACTCACAAAACATTAATCTAAAGTTGACTCCAACGTAATTAATATCTCATCCATATAGGCTTCAATAACCTGATTATGTGACCCTTAGTTAAGCTTCCTAGCTAGGGCTGCTATAAGATCATAAATGTTATTCACGACCACGAAAGACTTGTCAAGCCTAAAAACATTAAAATAATCTACAACCCAACTCTATCGACCTTGTCTTGACAAGTTACTTCCCCAATCACATCAAAACCTTAGAATGTTAAGCCCCAACATAATTAGACACCTAGAAGTTGTCTTTCTGACGAGACCGTTGAGTTCATTAAATGATCCTTTGAGACAGTCGATGAATTTGTAACTGAAATAATACGTAAGAGTGTTGTGTCCACGAGATGGTCACCCCCTGACATCAAATCAAATAGTAGTTGGTCACGCCTTAAACAATATTTGGATAATATGATCAATTAGATCCATAAGAATAAGCCCTACAATGATAGTTTTAATTGAAGAAAGTTCTAGTATTAAATAATATTTAGATTGACCATTTCGAGAGGTATGTATGGTCACAAATAACACGATCATGGAGACCCCTAGATCCTACTACTAGAGAACATCTAACATATCTACCATGTGGTAAGAATAAGTAGTGAAATGTTATAGGGTCTTAAATCCGTAATACATCAATGTAAACGTAATACTATAAATGAATATCAACTACATAGTTTCTAAAGCTAACCTATATACTTACAATTTAATTGATTGAATAGTCAGAGCGCTTGAAGGTTCACCTTCACCCAACATATTTGTAAATTCAGAAAGCCGGACAAACACGAGTTCGCCAATTGATCAATCACACACACCATTATTCTAAGAAAATGGTCGATGTGGGACGAAAAAATCCATCCATAAACATCATTGTAGTTATTCCATTCAGGAGATCCTTTATTGTTGCAAACATGGGGGCAATTATTTTCTTATCAATTATTTTCTTAAAAAATATCGTTAGTTTTTTTGAATTATGAGATTAATTACTATGCACTGAGAGTGTAAAAAGTTTTACACTGTGAATTCATCACCATCATCCGTTTGCATTACTTTACAGATTATTAAAATACAAGTGAAACTTCTTCTTACTTCCAACATCTATAATTGACCGATAGTGTAGAAATTTTAACAATGTCAGTGCGAAGTAATTAATCTCTTGAATTATTAATTATTTTCTATGGAGAAAAAATATTGTATAAAATTGAATGAGAATGCATTTTCTCGTCTTCATACACATAAATACATTATTTAATTTATTAATGCAAGAAAACATTTATGGTAACAAAGATGAAAATTACCATTTTCAACCAATTATTTATTTTATTACTTAATTTATCTTTAAAATGTATTGTATAAAATGTTTCACGCCCACCGTGGGGCTCAAACCCACGACCACAAGGTTAAGAGCCTTGCGCTCTAACAACTGAGCTATACGGGCTATACGAACTCGACTAAAAACACTGATATTCGAAATAATAACTCTATTAAATTATTATTATTAGTAATTGTATTTTTTTATATTTTCAATATTCATCTTTTTACTATTACAATTTTTTTGGATTGAAACAACATGCGGATATAATTTTAATAAAAAATGTGTAGAACATTTCCTTAAGTAGAAATTAGTTTTCAAAATTTTGCGTATAAAATTAAAATCTTAAAATACACGTACTAATATGAAAATCCAAAATTATGACTCTAAGTTTAAAAGATTTAGTTTCATCTAGTTTTTATGATATAGTTTTTATGGAATTTTATCTTAAAGAAATGATTTTCCAAACAAAATCATGAGAGATCAGAATGTTTATTTAACGTTAAAGTAGATCAATATACTAAACGGATACTCGAATAATATCCCTTACCTTCATCAGATCGGGCGATAAAAATTAAGTTATACTCAAAAGAATGTCTTTATGCAATTCATAAGAATAAAAACATGTAACTCACAAAAAATTAATCTAAAGTTTACTCCAAGGTAATTAATATCTCATCCGTATAGGCTTCAATAACCTGATTATATGACCCTTAGTTAAGCTTCCTAGCTAGGGTTGCTATAAGATCATAAATGTTATTCACGACCACGAAAGAATTGTCAAGCCTAAAAACATTAAAATAATCTACAACCCAACTCTATCGACCTTGTCTTGACAAGTTACTTCTCCAATCATATCAAAACCTTAGAATGTTAAGCCCCAACATAATTAGACACCTAGAAGTTGTCTTTCTGACGAGACCATTGAGTTCATTAAATGATCCTTTGATACAGTTGATGAATTTGTAACTGAAATAAAACGTAAGATTGTTGAGTCCACGAGATGGTCACCCCCTGACATCAAATCAAATAGTAGTTGGTCACGCCTTAAACAATATTTGGATCATATGATCAATTAGATCCATAAAAATAATCCCTACAATGATAGTTTTAATTAAAGAAAGGTCTAGTACTAAAGAATATTTAGATTGACCATTTCGAGAGGGATGTATGGTCACAAATAACACGATCATGGAGATCCCTATATCCTACTACTAGAGAACATCTAACATATCTACCATGTCGTAAGAATAAGTAGTGAAATGTTATAGGGTCTTAAATCCGCAATACATCAATGTAAACGTAATACTATAAATGAATATCAACTACATAGTTTCTAAAGCTAACCTTCATACTTACAATTTAAATTGATTGAATAGTCAGAGCGCTTGAAGGTTCACCTTCACCCAACATATTTGTAAATTCAGAAAGCCGGACAAACACGAATTCGCCAATTGATCAATCACACACACCATTATTCTAAGAAAATGGTTGATGTGGGACGAAAAAATCCATCCATAAACATCATTGTAGTTATTCCATTCAGGAGATCCTTTATTGTTGCAAACATGGGGGCAATTATTTTCTTATCAATTATTTTCTTAAAAAATATCGTTAGTTTTTTTGAATTATGAGATTAATTACTATGCACTGAGAGTGTAAAAAGTTTTACACTGTGAATTCATCACCATCATCCGTTTGCATTACTTTACAGATTATTAAAGTAAAAGTGAAACTTCTTCTTACATCCAACATCTAAAATTGACCGACAGTGTAGAACTTTTAACAATGTCAGTGCGAAGTAACATTTATGGTAACAAAGATGAAAATTACCATTTTCAACCAATTATTTATTTTATTACTTAATTTATCTTTAAAATGTATTGTATAATATGTTTCACGCCCACCGTGGGGCTCAAACCCACAACCACAAGGTTAAGAGCCTTGCGCTCTACCAACTGAGCTAGACGGGCTATACGAACTCGACTAAACACACTAATATTCGAAATAATAACTCTATTAAATTATTATTATTAGTAATTGTATTTTTTTATATTTTCAATATTCATCTTTTTACTATTACAATTTTGATGGATTGAAACAACATGCGGATATAATTTTAATAAAAAATGTGTAGAACATTTCCTTAAGTAGAAATTAGTTTTAGAAATTTTGTGTATATAATTAAAATGTTAAAATACACGTACTAATATGAAAATCCAAAATTATGACTCTAAGTTTAAAAGATTTAGTTTCATCTAGTTTTTATGATATAGTTTTTATGGAATTTTATCTTAAAGAAATGATTTTCCTAACAAAATCATGAGAGATTAGAATGTTTATTTAACGTTAAAGTAGATCAATATACTAAACGGATACTCGAATAATATCCCTTACCTTCATCGGATCGGGCGATAAAAATTAAGTTATACTCAAAAGAATGTCTTTATGCAATTCATAAGAATAAAAACATGTAACTCACAAAAAATTAATCTAAAGTTGACTCCAAGGTAATTAATATCTCATCCATATAGGCTTCAATAACCTGATTATGTGACCCTTAGTTAAGCTTCCTAGCTAGGGCTGCTATAAGATCATAAATGTTATTCACGACCACTAAAGACTTGTCAAGCCTAAAAACATTAAAATAATCTACAACCCAACTTTATCGACCTTGTCTTGACAAGTTACTTCTCCAATCACATCAAAACCTTAGAATATTAAGCCCCAACATAATTAGACACCTAGAAGTTGTCTTTCTGATGAGACCGTTGAGTTCATTAAATGATCCTTTGAGTCAGTTGATGAATTTGTAACTGAAATAATACGTAAGAGTGTTGAGTCCACGAGATGGTCACCCCCTGACATCAAATCAAATAGTAGTTGGTCACGCCTTAAACAATATTTGGATCATATGATCAATTTGATCCATAAAAATAAGCCCTACAATGATAGTTTTAATTAAAGAAAGGTCTAGTACTAAAGAATATTTAGATTGACCATTTTGAGAGGTATGTATGGTCACAAATAACACGATCATGGAGACCCCTAGATCCTACTACTAGAGAATATCTAACATATCTACCATGTCGTAAGAATAAGTAGTGAAATGTTATAGGGTCTTAAATCCGTAATACATCAATGTAAACGTAATACTATAAATGAATATCAACTACATAGTTTCTAAAGCTAACCTTCATACTTACAATTTAAATTGATTGAATAGTCAGAGCGCTTGAAGGTTCACCTTCACCCAACATATTTGTAAATTCAGAAAGCCGGACAAACACGAGTTCGCCAATTGATCAATCACACACACCATTATTCTAAGAAAATGGTCGATGTGGGACGAAAAAATCCATCCATAAACATCATTGTAGTTATTCCATTCAGGAGATCCTTTATTGTTGCAAACATGGGGGCAATTATTTTCTTATCAATTATTTTCTTAAAAAATATCGTTAGTTTTTTTTGAATTATGAGATTAATTACTATGCACTGAGAGTGTAAAAAGTTTTACACTGTGAATTCATCACCATCATCCGTTTGCATTACTTTACAGGTTATTAAAATAAAAGTCAAATTTCTTCTTACATCCAACATCTATAATTGACCGAAAGTGTAGAACTTTTAACAATGTCAGTGCGTAGTAATTAATCTCTTGAATTATTAGTTATTTTCTTTGGAGAAAAAATATTGTATAAAATTGAATGAGAATGCATTTTCTCATCTTCATACACATAAATACATTATTGAATTTATTAATGCATGAAAACATTTATGGTAACAAAGATGAAAATGACCATTTTCAACCAATTATTTATTTTATTACTTAATTTATCTTTAAAATGTATTGTATAAAATGTTTCACGCCGACCGTGGGGCTCAAACCGACGACCACAAGGTTAAGAGCCTTGCGCTCTACCAACTGAGCTAGACGGGCTATACGAACTCGACTAAACACACTAATATTCGAAATAATAACTCTATTAAATTATTATTATTAGTAATTGTATTTTTTTATATTTTAATTATTCATCTTTTTACTATTACAATTTTGATGGATTGAAACAACATGCGGATATAATTTTAATAAAAAATGTGTAGAACATTTCCTTAAGTAGAAATTAGTTTTCGAAATTTTGTGTATATAATTAAAGTGTTAAAATACACGTACTAATATGAAAATCCAAAATTATGACTCTAAGTTTAAAAGATTTAGTTTCATCTAGTTTTTATGATTTAGTTTTTATGGAATTTTATCTTAAAGAAATGATTTTCCTAAAAAAATCATGAGAGGTCAGAATATTTATTTAACGTTAAAGTAGATCAATATACTAAATGGATACTCGAATAAAATCCCTTACCTTCATCGGATCGGGCGATTAAAATTAAGTTATACTCAAAAGAATGTCTTTATGCAATTCATAAGAATAAAAACATGTAACTCACAAAAAATTAATCTAAAGTTGACTCCAAGGCAATTAATATCTCATCCATATAGGCTTCAATAACCTGATTATATGACCCTTAGTTAAGCTTCCTAGCTAGGGTCGCTATAAGATCATAAATGTTATTCACGACCACGAAAGACTTGTCAAGCCTAAAAACATTAAAAAAATCTACAACCCAACTCTATCGACCTTGTCTTGACAAGTTACTTCTCCAATCATATCAAAACCTTAGAATTTTAAGCCCCAACATAATTAATAGACACCTAGAAGTTGTCTTTCTGACGAGACCGTTGAGTTCATTAAATGATCCTTTGAGACAGTTGATGAATTTGTAACTGAAATAAAACGTAAGATTGTTGAGTCCCCGAGATGGTCACCCCCTGACATCAAATCAAATAGTAGTTGGTCACGCCTTAAATAATATTTGGATCATATGATCAATTAGATCCATAAAAATAAGCCCTACAATGATAGTTTTAATTAAAGAAAGGTCTAGTACTAAAGAATATTTAGATTGACCATTTCGAGAGGTATGTATGGTCACAAATAACACGATCATGGAGACCCCTAGATCCTACTACTAGAGAATATCTAACATATCTACCATGTGGTAAGAATAAGTAGTGAAATGTTATAGGGTCTTAAATCCGTAATACATCAATGTAAATGTAATACTATAAATGAATATCAACTACATAGTTTCTAAAGCTAACCTTCATACTTACAATTTAAATTGATTGAACAGTCAGAGCGCTTGTGTTAACTATTAACAAGTGTGAGTAGGGTGGATAATAGTCCCACATTGGATAGAAATGTGGTGACTTGAGCATTTATAAGTGAGAGAACCCATACACCTATTACCTTAAGGTTTTGGGTGAGTATGTGGTGTGTCTCTCACAAAGGTTGCTATAGAAAAAAGTCCCACTATGTTCAACGCTCCCTAGTTGAAAGTCCAACAGTGGTATCAGAGCCTGGTTCGAATAAAGGGAACGACTTACTTGTATCGAAAGTATCCCCATAGATCGTGGGTTGAGTGTCTCGTTGAAGAATATCAACGTCGGTACAAGGGTGCAGTTGCACAGTTAAAGTTTCTGCTTAAGGGAGAGCATTGGGATAGACTCACACTTGAGGGAGAGTGTTAAGTATTAACCAGTGTGAGTAGGGCAGATAATAGTCCCACATTGGATAGAAATGTGGAGACTTGAGCATTTATAAGTGAGAGAACCCATACACCTATTACCTTAAGGTTTTGGGTGAGTATGTGGTGTGTCTCTCACAAAGGTTGCTCTAGAAAAAAGTCCCACTATGTTCAATGCTCCCTAGTTGAAAGTCCAACAGCTTGAAGGTTCACCTTCACCCAACATATTTGTAAATTCAGAAAGCCGGACAAACACGAGTTCGCCAATTGATCAATCACACACACCATTATTCTAAGAAAATGGTCGATGTGGGACGAAAAACTCCATCCATAAACATCATTGTAGTTATTCCATTCAGGAGATCCTTTATTGTTGCAAACATGGGGGCAATTATTTTCTTATCAATTATTTTCTTAAAAAATATCGTTAGTTTTTTTTTGCATTATGAGATTAATTACTATGCACTGAGAGTGTAAAAGTTTTACAGTGCGAAATCATCACCATCATCCGATTGCATTACTTTACAGGTTATTAAAATAAAAGTCAAATTTCTTCTTACATCCAACATCTATAATTGACCGAAAGTGTAGAACGTTTAACAATGTCAGTGCGTAGTAATTAATCTCTTGAATTATTAGTTATTTTCTTTGGAGAAAAAATATTGTATAAAATTGAATGAGAATGCATTTTCTCATCTTCATACACATAAATACATTATTGAATTTATTAATCCATGAAAACATTTATGGTAACATAGATGAAAATGACCATTTTCAACCAATTATTTATTTTATTACTTAATTTATCTTTAAAATGTATTGTATAAAATGTTTCACGCCCACCGTGGGGCTCAAACCCACGACCACAAGGTTAAGAGCCTTACGCTCTACCAACTGAGCTAGACGGGCTATACGAACTCGACTAAACACACTAATATTCGAAATAATAACTCTATTAAATTATTATTAGTAATTGTATTTTTTTATATTTTCAATATTCATCTTTTTACTATTACAATTTTGATGGATTGAAACAACATGCGGATATAATTTTAATAAAAAATGTGTAGAACATTTCCTGAAGTAGAAATTAGTTTTCAAAATTTTGCATATAAAATTAAAATGTTAAAATACACGTACTAATATGAAAATCCAAAATTATGACTCTAAGTTTAAAAGACTTAGTTTCATCTACTTTTTATGATATAGTTTTTATGGAATTTTATCTTAAAGAAATGATTTTCCTAACAAAATCATGAGAGATCAGAATGTTTATTTAACGTTAAACTAGATCAATGTACTAAACGGATACTCGAATAAAATCCCTTACCTTCATCGGATCGGGCGATTAAAATTAAGTTATACTCAAAAGAATGTCTTTATGCAATTCATAAGAATAAAAACATGTAACTCACAAAAAAATAATCTAAAGTTGACTCCAAGGTAATTAATATCTCATCCATATAGGCTTCAATAACCAGATTATATGACCCTTAGTTAAGCTTCCTAGCTAGGGCCGCTATAAGATCATAAATGTTATTCACGACCACGAAAGACTTGTCAAGCCTAAAAACATTAAAATAATCTACAACCCAACTCTATCGACCTTGTCTTGACAAGTTACTTCTCCAATCATATCAAAACCTTAGAATGTTAAGCCCCCAACATAATTAATAGACACTTACAAGTTGTCTTTCTGACGAGACCGTTGAGTTCATTAAATGATTGATCGGGAAAATAGCAAGTGTACTATTTTTACCAATTGTAGTAATAAGGGAAAAGTCCCAAGTATCGATCTCGAGGACTGCGTAGTAATTAGCGGAATTTTTAGGATTCAAATGAACAAAAGGTCTAGTTGTGTGTTTGGTAGCAGAGTAATATAACAAGTAAATACGAACTTAATGAATCAATCTAGGAACAGTGTTAGGGGAGTGGAGACGATGCGAGTAAAGACCCTGTATGATTATTCTACTCTACTAGTTATTAACCTTAATTTATCAGTTGGCCACTTTAGTTGCCTTAATTCCTTAATGAAAACCCTTTGATGATTTTCCTGTACACTAATTCCTCAGTGTCCCTGAAAAGCATCAAGCAATAGTTCCGACCATAAAATACGTGATACGGGATATCCTCATTCCTAAGCAATATCGACCGTGATACTATTTTGCAAAAGTGTTAGGTTGACTTTCCAGACTAACGCCTAAGCACGATTCGAATTCTACTTTCCAATATGAATACGAGTAAGATTAATGCAAAATAAAATATATTAAGGTAAAAACATAGTTCTCGTAGAATAATTAAACAAACGTCATTACATCGCACTTAGGACCACCCCCTAACAACTTGGGGTTTAGCTGCTCATGTTCTTGGTAAACATAAAAGTAATTAGAATTAAAAAGGAGAAGATCATTATAATGCAAGTTGAAATCCTTGGATCATCAATTACTTCCGCTTTTGATCGATCCTCTGTATCCAGCCGAACTCTCCTCTCAGTTGTCAATCCTAATATCAATTCAAAAGTGTCCCTTACTTTCTAAAATGTGCCTCTTATATCTAAATTCAAATTACATCGCGAAATGTCTCAAATGCCCTTCAAAATAGGTATGTCAGCAAAAAATCAGAAAACAGAGAAATTTCACTTTCAGTGGCCCTGACACGGGCCGTGTTGTGCAACACGGGTGGCCGTGTCAGGCTGCTGACTTCTTTAGGGCGTGTTCATCTCCAAGGGATGCAACACGGGCCATGTTGCATGACACGGGCACCCGTGTTGCAAGTCTGAGTCTTCTTTTTTCTTCTGCTTTGGTCCACCCGTGTCTGCCAGCCGTGTCCTTCATGACACGGGCCGTGTTGTGCAACACGGGTACCCGTGTTGCAGCTCTGAGTTCCCTTTTTCGCCTTTTCTTTGCCTCCGAATGCGGTGCGATTGTCATGCTATCCATTCCTGCCAAAAACACACTAAAAGAAACCAAATCAAACGCACCGGCGGCAAAAGCAACATAAACTTAAACATAAGACTCGAAGACACACAACTACGATTAATGCAGATAATAACAACTAAAGCTTCGAAAAAATAGATAAAAACATTGCGAAATTAACCACAAACAGCGTTTGAAAACACAACTGAAATCCACCGATCAAACTCCCCCGAACTTGAACTTTTGCTTGTCCTCAAGCAACAAGCTCACCAACCCGAACTTAATATCTTTTTTCTTTTTTTTCATAACGGAACCGTCCATAGAATTGTGAGTTACGGTGATAATACTCATACTTGAACTTCTCATTCCAAGTCCCCTAGGATTAATCTCGGTTTTTCCCTCAAAACAGGTAACATGCAAACACTAGACTGCGGTAAACCACAGACCACAGTCTCCCTATGGGTAACCTCTCCGACTATGCTTTGTACTTAAGTCTTCTTTTTCTATTTTCCTCCCTTTCATTCGGACAATCACTATATGGCTTTTATGATTTTCCTCGTGTGCCCAAGATTTATCAATGACATTTTTCTTTTTCTGGCACTATTATTCTTTTTGAATGGCTTTCAGGTTCGACCGCCGTTGGGCTGAATAACCGGGTGAGGGTTACCCAACTTAGAAGGATTAGTCGCCTAATTGCCCCTTTTTGTTTGTTTTTTTTTCTGTGCCTTAACTCCATATTTTTCATTACCCTTGCACACACGATTATTTTTTATGGAGCCTGATTGTCAAAATAAACTACTCAGGGGTACTTCTCAGATCAAAGCACTATGGTACAAATCTACACGTCGAACTCGTTCTTATTTGGGAAACCCAGGGTGTTGGCCTTTTACCTATCTCTCAAGATTATCCCGATTTCATCCTCACGGTTCTTTTCTGAGTATTCTATATACTTTCTCATCACCTCACTCAACATCTTCACTAAACAGTTCCCCAACCAACAATTTTATTAATTTTATTAGCTCAATGTCAGGGGGGTCTTCCTGTGGATCGCCATCATGTTCTCAAACTAACACTGGAAATTAAATAAACAAATAACTGCAACCGAATTGAAACACACAAATAACATAAACAAATAACATAAAAACACAAATAAAATAAAACACAAATAAAATACCCCCACACTAGAATTCAACAGTGTCCTCACTGTTGGAACACTAGTCGCAGAGGACTCACAGGGTTCATGGTTGCGTAGGTTGGTCGCGCAGCATCATCTGCCGCATCCATTCATGCATCTCACCGATCAACCTGCCTTGTCGGATTTGTTCGTTCCCTTGTCTTGTCTGCTCCTTGCCTTTCCTCGTTTGCTCACTTCGGAGATGGCACATCTCATTCTCCATCCAATCCCATTCTTTTTTAGATAAGCTCCAAGAGCCTGAGCCGGATTCCTGATGGGGTGAGAATCGAGTAGGCGGTATAGGCGCTTCTTCTACCTGATCGCCTTCATCCTCAAAGAATTCTGCACCTGTACCATCATAAAATTGGTCTTCTTCATCCTGCATGGGGCTCTCATATAGCCAGTTATTCACATTTTGAATACTAATAAAGTCAGGGGCAGGTAAAGCAAGGAGATGACTGTTTCGGCTTACCAAGGAGTAGTAATTATCAAAGACTCGAATCATACCTTGTGCAGTCAGTGTGGCAAGATCTATTTTTGTCTTACCTGCAACAGTGGGTTCCTCTCTCAAGAGAGCACCGTGGCCAAAGTGATTCGCGATTTGAGTGATCATACCGCCTACACTTATTTCGCCTGAAGGTGCATTCGCAACCCTCTTCGGGTGATCAGCTGCAAAGGCCGCTACATTAATGAGTTTGTGATTGGCCATGCCGTACATGAAGTACAACTCCCTCTGAGTCGCCACTCCAGTGCTGTCACCCCTGCCGAACAGTGTATATGCCAATCCCTTTTGAGCGTACCTGAAACAAGGGTTATGGATACAAGAGGCTTTTGCCGCTTTCGCGACATAATCAGTTCTTCCTGTAATAGCCTTCCAGAAGTCCCCTGCACTAAAATTTCCCGGAGGGGCTCCGGGACCAAAATTGGGGAGCTTCAGAATATCTCCCAATTCGGCTATGGTCAGGCTATGGTCAGTATCAAATAACCTAAACCTCAATGTACCATAATATTCTTCCTCCACCCCCGTCCACCTGTGCTTCAACTGAAATTCTAAAGTGCTCAAGAATTCAACAGTTATGCGCTCATAAGTTGGCGCTTCTAATTGCATAAATTCTAACATCCCCAGAGTGTGAAACATCCTATGGACCTCTATTCTCAGCCCTAGATTATCAAGAATAGTGTTACAGATATACCTTGTGGGCGTGAGCTTACGCTTGATGATGTTAGAGTACTTTTTCTGATGATCCGGGTCTTCAAAGAGTATGCTGTGAGGGTTCGCCATACGGTGTGCTCTCTTTCTGGGGCGTGAAGTTTCCGCCACTGCTTTTCCGGTATCTCTACGAGGAGGCATTCTGAACCTGCAAAACACAAACAACACAGATGGTTCGAAAAATTTCGAAATCACTGTTAGTGAAAAACGCAACTGTAGAATTAATCACAATGATGAGTAGAGTGTTTTTTGTGAAGGACGAAAGTGGTTCCGGTGAGTGGGTGTGGTAGATAATGAAGCTTTTGTGTAGAGAGGGTTATGGAGGTTAAGGGTTTTGTGAGGGAGAAGAAAGAGGAAGATGAAAAATGATATGAATTGTGTGGTGGGTAATGATAAGTGGGGGTTAAAGTGGTGGGGCCCAGGGGTAAAAATTGAAAAATCTGACCGCGCCTTGCAACACGGGCCGTGTTGCACAACACGGGCACCCGTGTTGCTCCTCCTGTAGCATATATTTTTTTTCACAGTCACGCCTCTGCAACACGGGCCGTGTTGCACAACACGGGCACCCGTGTTGCTCCACTGCTCCACCTTTTTTCCAACTTCCTCATTTCTGTCATGCTGGGCCTGACACGGCCCGTGTTGTACAACACGGCCACCCGTGTCTGGGTGCTGTTTTTCACCTTTTTCCTCTCCTCTGGTCTCCGACATTCTTCTTTCACCGATGAACTGCGAGTTGAGAAAAACCTGTTAAAACAAAAACAAAATGAAAGCGTGAATGTGAAATACGTGGGTTGCCTCCCACGAAGCGCTTCGTTTTACGTCGCCTGGCTCGACGGTCCGTCATCGTATCATGTGAGATGAACGACATCGTTGCGATCCTTCTGCTGTCCCTCGTAGTAAGGTTTCAGACGGTGACCATTTACTTTAAAAATGTCTCCATTTGCTGGATTTTTCAGCTCGACTGCTCCGTGCAGAAACGTCTTATGTACTACAAATGGTCCCGACCATTTTGATTTAAGCTTTCCCGGAAATAGTTTCAGTCGGGAGTTGTACAACAGTTCTAATTGTCCTTCCCGAAATTCTTTCTTCTGAATACGTCGATCATGCCATTTCTTTGCTTGATCCTTGTACATTTTTGCATTCTCATATGCCCGGTTCCTGAATTCCTCTAGCTCATGGAGTTGGAGGGTTCTGGACTCTCCTGCTCTGGTGAGGTCTAGGTTAAGAACTTTTGATGCCCATAATGCCTTGTGTTCTAACTCTAGAGGCAGATGGCAAGCTTTACCATAGACCAGTTGGTAAGGGGACATACCAATGGGTGTTTTGTATGCAGTGCGATACGCCCAGAGAGCGTCGTCCAGCTTTACTGCCCAGTCCTTACGGGATGCACGCACTGTTTTCTCCAATATCTGTTTGAGTTGTCGATTTGACACCTCGGCTTGCCCGTTGGTTTGAGGATGGTACGGAGTAGATATTTTGTGCTTCACATTATACTTAAGGAGTAGCTTTTCCATGAGATGATTTAGGAAGTGAGTTCCTTCATCACTTATAAGGGCCTTTGGTACTCCAAACCGCGAAAATATGTTCTCCTTCAGAAATCTGACCACTACTTTAGCATCATTTGTTGGTAGTGCCACTGCTTCTACCCATTTCGAAACATAGTCAACTGCTACCAGTATATAGTGTCTTCCAAATGATGGTGGGAATGGTCCCATAAAATCAATCCCCCAAACATCAAACAACTATACTTCTAACATGGAATTTTGCGGCATCTGGTTTCTTTTCGAGATATTTCTAGTCCGTTGACATCTGTCGCATTCCTTAACTACGTTCTGGGAATCCTTGAACAAAGACGGCCAATACAACCCTGATTGGAGGACTTTGGCTGCAGTGCGGTCGCCACTGAAATGCCCTCCATACTCTGAATTATGACATGCTTCGAGCACCTTCCTTTGCTCGTTTTCCGGAACGCATCGTCTGATCAGTCCATCCACCCCTTTCTTATAAAGAAACGGATCATCCCATAAGTAGAACCTGCAGTCATGAACAAACTTTTTCCGTCTGTTAGAATCAAAATCGTCGGGTATGAGACCCCCGACTAAATAGTTGGCGTAATCCGCAAACCAAGGAACGCCATGAATCACTAGGATGTGTTCATCAGTAAACTCATCCTTTATCGGGCGCTTTTTCTCGTTCTCTTCAATCGGTGACATTCGCGAGAGGTGATCAGCCACAGTATTTTCACATCCTCTCTTATCCCGAATCTCCACATCGAATTCTTGGAGAAGAAGGATCCATCTCAGCAGCCTGGGCTTCGACTCCTGTTTAGCAAAAAGATATTTTAACGCAGCATGGTCGGTATAAACAATCACTTTAGAACCCAACAGATATTGCCTAAATTTGTCAAAGGCATACACCACCGCTAGCAACTCCTTCTCGGTAGTTGCATAATTCATCTGTGCCGGGTTCAAAACGTGACTCGCATAGTAAATAACATGCAAAAGCTTCTCTTTCCGCTGCCCCAATACAGCCCCTACTGCGATGTCACTGGCGTCACACATGATCTCAAACGGCAGCGACCAGTCTGGGGCTATCACAATTGGTGCTGACACTAACTTATTTTTCAGGTTCTCGAATGCATCAGGACATTCCTTATTGAACACAAACGTTGTTTCCTTGACTAACAAGGACGTCAACGGTTTAGCTATCTTGGAGAAGTCTCTTATGAACCTGCGGTAGAACCCTGCGTGACTCAAGAAGCTTCAGATACCTTTCTCGTTTACGGGTGGTGGTAACTTGGATATTACTTCCACTTTTGCTTGATCAACTTCGATCCCTTTGTGTGAGATTTTGTGACCAAGGACGATGCCCTCTCTCACCATGAAATGACATTTTTCCCAATTCAGGATCAAGTTACTTTCCTGACATCTCTGCAAAACAAGTGACAGGTTAGTTAAACAATCATCAAATGATGACCTGAAAACTGAAAAATCATCCATGAAGACTTCCATATGTTTCTCGAGCATATCCGCAAAAATAGAAGTCATGCATCTTTGAAATGTGGCTGGAGCATTACATAACCCGAATGGCATCCTCCTATAAGCAAAAACTCCATACGGGCATGTGAAAGCTGTCTTCTCTTGATCCTCCGGCGCAACCGCGATTTGGTTGTATCCGGAGTATCCATCTAGAAAGCAATAGTAATTGTGACCAGCCAATCTTTCTAACATCTGATCAATAAAGGGCAACGGAAAGTGATCTTTTCTGGTGGCTAAATTAAGTCTCCTGTAATCAATGCATACCCTCCAACCAGTGACGGTACGCATAGGAATCAACTCATTCTTGTCATTAGTCACCACAATTGTACCTCCTTTCTTAGGCACCACGTGAACAGGGCTCACCCATGAACTGTCTGATATAGGATAGATAAGTCCAGCATCCAATAATTTTACCACTTCCTTTCTTACAACCTCCTTCATAACGGGGTTCAGTCTTCGCTGGGGCTGCACAACCGGTTTATGGTCCTTCTCCATAAGGATTTTGTGCATGCAAACTGTAGGACTTATACCCTTTAAGTCTTCGATTTTCCAACCAATAGCACTCTTAAATTTTTAAGAACCCCAATCAGTTGTTTCTCTTGGACACTTTTCAAACTAGAGCTGATAATGGCGGGACACTTTTCCTCGGTGTCTAGAAACACATATTTGAGATTTTCCGGCAGTTGTTTCAATTCCGAACCTTTGGGTTTTTCATCATTACCCTCCAGCGCTATAGGTTGCCGTAAGTCCTCCCATCGGTGTGGTCGGGATCCCCTTTGGAATGGTCGAGTGTCCAACATTTCGACTACCTCTCTGTCATTCTCATCTACTTCTGTGTCTTCCTTAAAGATTGACATGCTTAGCACTCTCTCCAGGGGTAGTTGGGTCACACTCTCCAAATGTTCGCTCTCTACGACCTGTTCTAGCACTTGTATGTTGCTACTGGTGCCCCGATCCTGTTTATGCTTCATGGTATTACTAACATCAATTTTTAACTCCTCGTCGTATACTTTCAAGGTCAGGGTGCCGCCTTCCATATCTATCATGACTCTCCCGGTTTCCAAGAATGGTCGGCCCAAAATTAACGGCATTTCTTCATCTTCCGGCATCTCTAGGATCACAAAATCAACCGGAAACATAAATTTATCTACCTTAACTAGTACATCTTGAACCACTCCATATGGCCGCTTAACTGAATGATCAGCAAACTGGAGGGTCATCCGAGTGTCTTGAACCGCACCGATATCCAACTTTTTGTAGATGGACAAGGGCATGAGGCTAATACTTGCTCCCAAATCAATTAAAGCTTTGTTGAATGACCTATCGCCAATAGTGCATGGGATAGTAACAACTCCACTGTCTTTCTTCTTGACCGGAATCTTCAGACCCTGCAAAATAGCACTACAAGTTTCCGTTAGAATAACAGGTTTGGACTCACTAGTCCGCTTCTTAGCAATGATGTCCTTCATGAATTTTGCATAGGTGGGCATTTGTTCTAGTGCCTCCAGCAACGGAATGTTCAGCTCCAACTTTTTAAACAGCTCCAGGAACTTCTCGAAATTCTTCTCTTGCTGTCCTTTCTTTTTATTTCTTGAGGGATATGGCAGCTTGATCACCGGTTTCGGTTCTACCACTTTTTCTTTAGTTACCGGTACCGGTGTCACCACTTCTTCCTCGACTATTTCATTCTCTTTAATTTCCAGCTCCACTTCAATCATCTGATCATTCAGTTCCGTTTCCTCTTCTCCTACTCCCTTGGCTTTTCCACTTCTTGTTACTACCACCTTAATTTGGTGGTGATCCTTCGGATTTGGTACTGTGGCACTTGGAAGTGTACCCGGCGCTTGTGAACTTGCTAGCTGTTGGGCAATTTGACTCATTTGTACTTCAAGATTCTTTATGGATGCTCCAGCATTCCTGAAGTTACTCCTTGTCTCTTCTTGAAATTGAGAACTTTGGGCGGCCATTTTCTCAATGGCCACTTCCCAATCAGCTTTTCGAGGCGCTTGTGGTTGATATTGAGGTTGGTACGGTGTCTGCTGGTACTACTGTGGCTGAGGTTGATACGGTTGTTGACCTTGAACAGGTTTTTGCACATTACCTTGTTGATCTTTCCATGAAAAGTTTGGGTGATTCTTCCAACCAGGATTATATGTGTTGGCGTAAGGATTGTTCTGCCTCAACATATTAATCTGTTCCACTTGCTCTTGAGTTGCTACACAATGCATTGTAAAGTGTGGCCCACCGCATATTTCACAAGGTGCTGCTTGAACTGGCTCAACCTGTGCCACTACCTGAGTTTCAACATTCATTTTCTTTAACCTTCTCTCTACCTCAGCGGTGATCTGATCCTCCATTTTAACAACCTGGTCTGCCAGCTTCAGATCAATCTTACCTTCTGGTTGGTTAACCGTGCGATCATACAACTCAAGGTCCTCGTTCGCGGCGATTGCTTCTATGATCCTTCTGATACCTGTGGCCGTTGAGAAGTTGGTTGAGCCACCGGCAGCAGTATCTATGAGCTGTTTCGTTTTGAGTCGTAATCCATTCACAAAGTTTTGCATCTGCTCCGTGGCGTCCATGTTATGAGTAGGACATGCTGTAAGACACCTCTTAAACCGCTTATATGCATCCCCTAAAGATTCTCCTTCTTTTTGCTTGAAGTTGACAATGTCGTATCTTTTTCGGATGAACACTGAGGCAGGGAAATACTCATTCAGGAACGCAGTTTCCATCTCTTGCCATGTTGTGATACTCCCAGCGGGAAGCGAGTAAAACCATTCTTCCGCATCATCAGTGAGTGTGAACGGGAACATAACTAATCTCTTGGCCTCTTCGGAATGTCCCTCTATTTTCAGCGAGGTGGTGGTTGTGAGGAATCTCTGAAGATGTTTATTTGCATCTTCGTTGATTCTTCCGGTGAACGGCTTTCTTTCCAACTGACGGATGGTGGAAGGGTGTAGCTGAAAATGCACAGCATTCACCGGTTGATTCACAATGGTCATTCGGTTCGGTTGAGCATTGGCCCCTCCATAGTCTCCTAGCAGTCTTTCAGGCTGAGGTGGATTTCCAGCCATTTGAACAGTCTCAGGTGTTGTCTTTCTCTCTTCGGAGTCGCTCTGCACGGATATAATTTCCTCTATTTCTTCCAGTCTTTTAACTTTAGCTAATCTTCGTCTTTCGTGTAATGCTCGTTCTGGTTCTATATCAAAAGAATATTTAGCTGAGGCCTGACCTCGCATACACAATTAGACAAGCGTTAGATAATAAGCGGATAAAAGTTATGCAGTAAACAATAAAATTTTAGTTGCAGAGCAACAAAATTTCTTTTGGATTCTAAAAACAATGTTAATTTGGCAGTCCCCGGCAACGGCGACAAAAACTTGATCGGGAAAATAGCAAGTGTACTATTTTTACCAATTGTAGTAATAAGGGAAAAGTCCCAAGTATCGATCTCGAGGACTGCGTAGTAATTAACGGAATTTTTAGGATTCAAATGAACAAAAGGTCTAGTTGTTTGTTTGGTAGCAGAGTAATATAACAAGTAAATACGGACTTAATGAATCAATCTAGGAACAGTGTTAGGGGAGTGGAGACGATGCGAGTAAAGACCCTGTATGATTATTCTACTCTACTAGTTATTAGCCTTAATTTATTAGTTGGCCACTTTAGTTGCCTTAATTCCTTAATGAAAACCCTTTGATGATTTTCCTGTACACTAATTCCTCAGTGTCCCTGAAAAGCATCAAGCAATAGTTCCGACCATAAAATACGTGATACGGGATATCCTCATTCCTAAGCAATATCGACCGTGATACTATTTTGCAAAAGTGTTAGGTTGACTTTCCAGACTAACGCCTAAGCACGATTCGAATTCTACTTTCCAATATGAATACGAGTAAGATTAATGCAAAATAAAATATATTAAGGTAAAAACATAGTTCTCGTAGAATAATTAAACAAACGTCATTACATCGCACTTAGGACCACCCCCTAACAACTTGGGGTTTAGCTGCTCATGTTCTTGGTAAACATAAAAGTAATTAGAATTAAAAAGGAGAAGATCATTACAATGCAAGTTGAAATCCTTGGATCATCAATTGCTTCCGCTTTTGATCGATCCTCTGTTTCCAGCCTAACTCTCCTCTCAGTTGTCAATCCTAATATCAATTCAAAAGTGTCCCTTACTTTCTAAAATGTGCCTCTTATATCTAAATTCAAATTACATTGCGAAATGTCTCAAATGCCCTTCAAAATAGGTCTGACAGCAAAAAATCAGAAAACAGAGAAATTTCACTTTCAGTGGCCCTGACATGGGCCGTGTTGTGCAACACGGGTGGCCGTGTCAGGCTGCTGACTTCTTCAGGGCGTGTTCCTCTCCAAGGGCTGCAACACGGGCCGTCTTGCATGACACGGGCACCCGTGTTGCAAGTCTGAGTCTTCTTTTTTCTTCTGTTTTGGTCCACCCGTGTCTGCCAGCCGTGTCCTTCATGACACGGGCCGTGTTGTGCAACACGGGTACCCGTGTTGCAGCTCTGAGTTCCCTTTTTCGCCTTTTCTTTGCCTCCGAATGCGGTGCGATTGTCGTGCTATCCATTCCTGCCAAAAACACACTAAAAGAAACCAAATCAAGCGCACCGGCGGCAAAAGCAACATAAACTTAAACATAAGACTCGAAGACACACAACTACGATTAATGCAGATAATAACAACTAAAGCTTCGAAAGAATAGATAAAAACATTGCGAAATTAACCAAAAACAACGTTTGAAAACACAACTGAAATCCACCGATCAATGATCCTTTGAGACAGTTGATGAATTTGTAACTGAAATAATACGTAAGATTGTTGAGTCCACGAGATGGTCACCCCCTGACATCAAATCAAATAGTAGTTGGTCACGCCTTAAACAATATTTGGATCATATGATCAATTAGATCCATAAAAATAAGCCCTACAATGATATTTTTAATTAAAGAAAGGTCTAGTACTAAAGAATATTTAGATTGACCATTTCGAGAGGTATGTATGGTCACAAATAACACGATCATGGAGACCCCTAGATCCTACTACTAGAGAATATCTAACATATCTACCATGTGGTAAGAATAAGTAATGAAATGTTATAGGGTCTTAAATCCGTAATACATCAATGTAAACGTAATACTATAAATGAATATCAACTACATAGTTTCTAAAGCTAACCTTCATACTTACAATTTAAATTGATTGAATAGTCAGAGCGCTTGAAGGTTCACCTTCACCCAACATATTTGTAAATTCAGAAAGCCGGACAAACACGAGTTTGCCAATTGATCAATCACACACACCATTATTCTAAGAAAATGGTCGATGTGGGACGAAAAAATTCATCCATAAACATCATTGTAGTTATTCCATTCAGGAGATCCTTTATTGTTGCAAACATGGGGGCAATTATTTTCTTATCAATTATTTTCTTAAAAAATATCGTTAGTTTTTTTTTGAATTATGAGATTAATTACTATGCACTGAGAGTGTAAAAAGTTTTACACTGTGAAATCATCACCATCATCCGATTGCATTACTTTACAGGTTATTAAAATAAAAGACAAATTTCATCTTATATCCAACATCTATAATTGATCGACAGTGTAGAACTTTTAACAATGTCAGTGCGTAGTAATTAATCTCTTGAATTATTAGTTATTTTCTTTGGAGAAAAAATATTGTATAAAATTGAATGAGAATGCATTTTCTCATCTTCATACACAGAAATACATTATTGAATTTATTAATGCATGAAAACATGTATGGTAACATAGATGAAAATGACCATTTTTAACCAATTATTTGTTTTATTACTTAATTTATCTTTAAAATGTATTGTATTAAATGTTTCACGCCCACAGTGGGGCTCAAACCCACGACCACAAGGTTAAGAGCCTTGAGCTCTACCAACTGAGCTAGACGGGTTATACGAACTCGACTAAACACACTAATATTCGAAATAATAACTCTATTAAATTATTATTATTAGTAATTGTATTTTTTTTATATTTTCAATATTCATCTTTTTACTATTACAATTTTGATGGATTGAAACAACATGCGGATATAATTTTAATAAAAAATGTGTAGAACATTTCCTTAAGTAGAAATTAGTTTTCGAAATTTTGCGTATATAATAAAAATGTTAAAATACACGTACTAATATGAAAATCCAAAATTATGACTCTAAGTTTAAAAGATTTAGTTTCATCTAGTTTTTATGATATAGTTTTTATGGAATTTTATCTTAAAGAAATGATTTTCCTAACAAAATCATGAGAGATCAGAATGTTTATTTAACGTTAAAGTAGATCAATATACTAAACGGATACTCGAATAAAATCCCTTACCTTCATCGGATCGGGCGATTAAAATTAAGTTATACTCAAAAGAATGTCTTTATGCAATTCATAAGAATAAAAACATGTAACTCACAAAAAATTAATCTAAAGTTGACTCCAAGGTAATTAATATCTCATCCATATAGGCTTCAATAACCTGATTATATGACCCTTAGTTAAGCTTCCTAACTAGGGCCGCTATAAGATCCTAAATGTTATTCACGACCACGAAAGACTTGTCAAGCCTAAAAACATTAAAATAATCTACAACCCAACTCTATCGACCTTGTCTTGACAAGTTACTTCTCCAATCATATTAAAACCTTAGAATGTTAAGCCCCAACATAATTAATAGACACCTAGAAGTTGTCTTTCTGACGAGACCGTTGAGTTCATTAAATGATCCTTTGAGACAGTTGATGAATTTGTAACTGAAATAAAACGTAAGATTGTTGAGTCCACGAGATGGTCACCCCCTGACATCAAATCAAATAGTAGTTGGTCACGCCTTAAACAATATTTGGATCATATGATCAATTTGATCCATAAAAATAAGCCCTATAATGATAGTTTTAATTAGAGAAAGGTCTAGTACTAAAGAATATTTAGATTGACCATTTCGAGAGGTATGTATGGTCACAAATAAGACGATCATGGAGACCCCTAGATCCTACTACTAGAGAATATCTAACATATCTACCATGTGGTAAGAATAAGTAATGAAATTTTATAGGGTCTTAAATCCATAATACATCAATGTAAACGTAATACTATAAATGAATATCAACTACATAGTTTCTAAAGCTAACCTTCATACTTACAATTTAAATTGATTGAATAGTCAGAGCGCTTGAAGGTTCACCTTCACCCAACATATTTGTAAATTCAGAAAGCCGGACAAACACGAGTTCACCAATTGATCAATCACACACACCATTATTCTAGGAAAATGGTCGATGTGGGACGAAAAAATCCATCCATAAACATCATTGTAGTTATTCCACTCAGGAGATCCTTTATTGTTGCAAACATGGGGGCAATTATTTTCTTATCAATTATTTTCTTAAAAAATATCGTTAGTTTTTTTTGAATTATGAGATTAATTACTATGCACTGAGAGTGTAAAAAGTTTTACACTGTGAAATCATCACCATCATCCGATTGCATTACTTTACAGGTTATTAAAATAAAAGTCAAATTTCTTCTTACATCCAACATCTATAATTGACCGACAGTGTAGAACTTTTAACAATGTCAGTGCGTAGTAATTAATCTCTTGAATTATTAGTTATTTTCTTTGGAGAAAAAATATTGTATAAAATTGAATGAGAATGCATTTTCTCATCTTCATACACAGAAATACATTATTGAATGTATTAATGCATGAAAACATTTATGGTAACATAGATGAAAATGACCATTTTCAATCAATTATTTATTTTATTACTTAATTCATCTTTAAAATGTATTGTATAAAATGTTTCCCGCCCACCGTGGGGCTCAAACCCACGACCACAAGGTTAAGAGCCTTGTGCTCTACCAACTGAGCTAGACGGGCTATACGAACTCGACTAAACACACTAATATTCGAAATAATAACTCTATTAAATTATTATTATTAGTAATTGTATTTTTTTATATTTTCAATATTCATCTTTTTACTATTAAAATTTTGATGGATTGAAACAACATGCGGATATAATTTTAATAAAAAATGTGTAGAACATTTCCTTAAGTAGAAATTAGTTTTCGAAATTTTGCGTATATAATTAAAATGTTAAAATACACGTACTAATATGAAAATCCAAAATTATGACTCTAAGTTTAAAAGATTTAGTTTCATCTAGTTTTTATGATATAGTTTTTATGGAATTTTATCTTAAAGAAATGATTTTCCTAACAAAATCATGAGAGATCAGAATGTTTATTTAACGTTAAAGTAGATCAATATACTAAACGGATACTCGAATAAAATCCCTTATCTTCATCGGATCGGGCGATTAAAATTAAGTTATACTTAAAAGAATGTGTTTATGCAATTCATAAGAATAAAAACATGTAACTCACAAAAAATTAAGCTAAAGTTGACTCCAAGGTAATTAATATCTCATCCATATAGGCTTCAATAAACTGATTATATGACCCTTAGTTAAGCTTCCCAGCTAGGGCCGCTATAAGATCATAATTGTATTCACGACCACGAAAGACTTGTCAAGCCTAAAAACATTAAAATAATCTACAACCCAACTCTATCGACCTTGTCTTGACAAGTTACTTCTCCAATCATATCAAAACCTTAGAATGTTAAGCCCCAACAGAATTAGACACCAAGAAGTTGTCTTTCTGACGAGACCGTTGAGTTCATTAAATGATCCTTTGAGACAATTGATGAATTTGTAACTGAAATAAAACGTAAAAGTGTTGTGTCCACGAGATGGTCACCCCCTGACATCAAATCAAAAAGTAGTTGGTCACGCCTTAAACAATATTTGGATCATATGATCAATTAGATCCATACGAATAAGCCCTACAATGATAGTTTTAATTGAGGAAAGTTCTAGTACTAAAGAATATTTAGATTGACCATTTCGAGAGGTATGTATGGTCACAAATAACACGATCATGGAGACCCCAAGATCCTACTACTAGAGAACATCTAACATATCTACAATGTGGTAAGAATAAGTAGTGAAATGTTATAGGGTCTTAATTCCGTAATACATCAATATAAACGTAATACTATAAATGAATGTCAACTACACAGTTTCTAAAGCTAAGCTTCATACTTACAATTTAATTTGATTGAATAGTCAGAGCACCAGAAGGTTCACCTTTACCCAACATATTTGTAAATTCAGAAAGCCGTGCAAACACGAGTTCGCCAATTAATCAATCACACACACCATTATTCTAAAAAAATGGTCGATGTGGGACGAAAAAATCCATCCATAAACATCATTGTAGTTATTCCATTCAGGAGATCCTTTATTGTTGCAAACATGGGGGCAATTATTTTCTTATCAATTATTTTCTTAAAAAATATCGTTAGTTTTTTTGAATTATGAGATTAATTACTATGCACTGAGAGTGTAAAAAGTTTTACACTGTGAATTCATCACCATCATCCATTTGCATTACTTTATAGGTTATTAAAATAAAAGTCAAACTTCTTCTTACATCCAACATCTATAATTGACCGACAGTGTAGAACTTTTAACAATGTCAGTGCGAAGAAAAAATATCGTATAAAATTGAATGAGAAAGCATTTTCTCATCTTCATACACATAAATACATTATTTAATTTATTATTGCATGAAAACATTTATGGTAACAAAGATGAAAATTACCATTTTCAACCAATTTTTTTTTAGTACTTAATTTATCTTTAAAATGTATTATATAAAATGTTTCACACCCACAGTGGGGCTCAAACCCACGACCACAAGGTTAAGAGCCTTGCGCTCTACCAACTGAGCTAGACGGGCTATACGAACTTGGCTAAACACACTAATATTTGAAATAATAACTCTATTAAATTATTTTTATTAGTAATTGTATTTTTTTATATTTTCAATATTCATCTTTTTACTATTACAATTTTGATGGATTGAAACAACATGCGGATATAATTTTAATAATAAATGTGTAGAACATTTCCTTAAGTAGAAATTAGTTTTCAAAATTTTGCGTATAAAATTAAAATGTTAAAGTACTCGTACTAATATGAAAATCCAAAATTATGACTCTAAGTTTAAAAGATTTAGTTTCATCTAGTTTTTATGATATAGCTTTTATGGAATTTTATCTTAAAGAAATGATTTTCCTAACAAAATCATGAGAGATCAGAATGTTTATTGAACGTTAAAGTAGATCAATATTCTAAGCGGATACTTGAATAAAATCCATTACCTTCATAGGATCGGGCGATAAAAATAAAGTTATACTCAAAAGAATGTCTTTATGCAATTCATAAGAATAAAAAAATGTAACTCACAAAAAATTTATCTAAAGTTGACTCCAAGGTAATTAATATCTCATCCATATAGGCTTCAATAACCTGATTATATGACCCTTAGTTAAGATTCCTAGCCAGGGACGCTATAAGATCATAATTGTATTCACGACCACGAAAGACTTCTCAAGTATGAAAACATTAAAATAATCTACAACCCAACTCTATCGACCTTGTCTTGACAAGTTACTTCTCCAATCATATCAAAATCATAGAATGTTAAGCCCCAACGTAATTAGACACCTAGAAGTTGTCTTTCTGACGAGACCGTTGAGTTCATTAAATGATCCTTTGAGACAGTTGATGAATTTGTAACTCAAACAAAATGCAAGGGTGTTGAGTCCACGAGATGGTCACCCCTAACATCAAATCAAATAGTTATTGGTCACACCTTAAACAATATTTGGATCACATGATCAATTAGATCCATAAAAATAAGCCCTACAATGATAGTTTTAATTGAAGAAAGTTCTAGTACTAAAGAAATAGTTAGATTGACCATTTCGAGGGGTATGTATGGTCACAAATAACACGATCATGGAGACCCCTAGATCCTACTACTAGAGAACATCTAACATATCTACCATGTGGTAAAAATAAGTAGTGAAATGTTATAGGGTCTTAAATCCGTAATTAATCACTGTAAAAGTAATACTATAAATGAATGTCAACTACATGCTTTCTAAAGCCAACCTTCATACTTACAATTTAAATTGATTGAATAGTCAGAGCGCTTGAAGGTTCACCTTCACCCAACATATTTGTAAATTCAAAAAGCCGGACAAACACGAGTTCGCCAATTGATCAATCACACACACCATTATTCTAAGAAAATTATCCATGTGGGACGAAAAAATCCATCCATAAACATCATTGTAGTTATTCGATTCAGGAGATCCTTTATTGTTGCAAACATGGGGGCAATTATTTTCTTAAAAAATATAGTTAGTTTTTTATGAATTATGGGATTAATTACTATGCACTGAGAGTGTAAAAAGCTTTACACTGTGAATTCATCACCATCATCCGTTTGCATTACTTTACAGGTTTTTAAAATAAAAGTCAAACTTCTTCTTACAGACAGTGTAGAACTTTTAACAATGTCAGTGCGTAGTAATTAATCTCTTGAATTATTTGCATTACTTTACATGTTATTAAAATAAAAGTCAAACTTCTTCTTACATCCAACATCTATAATTGACCGACAGTGTAGAACTTTTAACAATGTCAGTGCGTAGTAATTAATCTCTTGAATTATTTGCATTACTTTACAGGTTATTAAAATAAAAGTCAAACTTCTTCTTACATCCAACATCTATAATTGACCGACAGTGTAGAACTTTTAACAATGTCAGTGCGTGGGGATTCAACCCACGACCACAAGGTTAAGAGCCTTGTGCTCTACCAACTGAGCTAGACATGCTATACGAACTTGGCTAAAGACACTAATATTCGAAATAATAACTCTATTAAATTATTATTATTATTAGTAATTGTATTTTTTTATATTTTCAATATTCATCTTTTTACTATTACAGTTTTGATGGATTGAATCAACCTGCGAATATAATTTTAATAAAAAATGTGTAGAACATTTCCTTAAGTAGAAATTAGTTTTCAAAATTTTGCGTATAAAATTAAAATGTTAAAGTACACGTACTAATATGAAAATCCAAAATTATGACTCTAAGTTTAAAAGATTTAGTTTCATCTAGTTTTTATGATATAGCTTTTATGGAATTTTATCTTAAAGAAATGATTTTCCTAACAAAATCATGAGAGATCAGAATGTTTATTGAACGTAAAAGTAGATCAATATTCTAAACGGATACTCGAATAAAATCCCTTACCTTCATAGGATCGGACGATAAAAATTAAGTTATACTCAAAAGAATGTCTTTATGCAATACATAAGAATAAAAACATGTAACTCACAAAAAATTTATCTAAAGTTGACTCCAAGGTAATTAGTATCTCATCCATATCGGCTTCAATAACCTGATTATATGATCCTTAGTTAAGCTTCCTAGCTAGGGCCGCTATAAGATCATAATTGTAATCACGACCACGAAAGACTTGTCAAGCCTAAAAACATTAAAATAATCTACAACCCAACTCTATCGACGTTGTCTTGACAAGTTACTTCTCCAATCATATCAAAATCTTAGAATGTTAACCCCCCAACATAATTAGACACCTAAAAGTTGTCTTTCTGACGAGACCGTTGAGTTCATTAAATGATCCTTTGAGACAGTTGATGAATATGTAACTGAAATAAAACGCAAAGTGTTGAGTCCACGAGATGGTCACCCCTGACATCAAATCAAATAGTAGTTGGTCACGCATTAAACAATATTTAGATCACATGATCAATTAGATCCATAAAAATAAGCTCTACAATGATAGTTTTAATTGAAGAAAGTTCTAGTACTAAAGAATATTTAGATTGACCATTTCGAGAGGTATGTATGGTCACAAATAACACGATCATGGAGACCCCTAGATCCTACTACTAGAGAACATCTAACATATCTACCATGTGGTAAGAATAAATAGTGAAATGTTATAGGGTATTAAGTCCATAATACATCACTATAAAAGTAATACTATAAATGAATGTCAACTACAAGCTTTCTAAAGCCAACCTTCATACTTACAATTTAAATTGATTGAATAGTTAGAGCGCTTGAAGGTTAACCTTCACCCAACATATTTTTAAATTCAGAAAGTCGGACAAACACGGGTTCGCCAATTGATCAATCACACATACCATTATTCTAAGAAAATGGCCCATGTAGTACGAAAAAATCCATCCATAAACATCATTGTAGTTATTCCATTCAGGAGATCCTTTATTGTTGCAAACATGGGGGCAATTATTTTCTTAAAAAATATCGTTAGTTTTTTTTGAATTATGAGATTAATTACTATGCATTGAGAGTGTAAAAAGTTTTACATTGTAAATTCATCACCATCATCCGTTTGCATTACTTTACAGGTTATTAAAATAAAAGTCAAACTTCTTCTTACATCCAACATCTATAATTGACCGACAGTGTAGAACTTTTAACAATGACAGTGCGTAGTAATTAATCTCTTGAATTTATAGTTATTTTCTTAAGAGAAAAAAAATATTGTATAAAATTGAATGAGAATGCTTTTTCTCATCTTCATACACATAAATACATTAATGAATTTATTAATGCATGAAAACATTTATGGTAACAAAGATGAAAATTACCATTTTCAACCAATTATTTATTTTATTACTTAATTTATCTTTAAAATGTATTGTATAAAATGTTTCACGCCCACCGTGGGGCTCAAACCCACGACCACAAGGTTAAGAGCCTTGCGCTCTACCAACTGAGCTAGACGGGCTATACGAACTCGGCTAAACACACTAATATTTGAAATAGTAACTCTATTAAATTATTATTTTTAGTGTTGTACCCCAAAATTTGACCAACAACTTCTTTACCTAGCTTATGTTTCATTTCATTCACATTAGCATTAACATTTGCATTTCATTGACATGTATGTAGGAGATCAAGAGGTATGACTACCAATCAAGAGCTACACAAGACTATGAAGCTAGCTAAGAAGGTTATTCAAGTGTTCAAGGGTTGATATCTTTGTCAGAGAAGTCAAAAGATTCTCAGAGAGAGTGGTTGAAACTAAGGTGGTGTGCCTCCTAACTTGAGAGTTGGGGGAGCTCCTCAGATGATTCTGAAGCCAAGAATGTGTACTTGAAGCCTTGAGAGATCTTATGAGATGTCTTGAAAGCCATCATGAAGCCTAGACAGGTCATTGTGCAAGATTAAGAAGACTCAGCCATGAATGGTGTAATTAGGGTTTGACTGGGTCAACCCTAGGTCAACTGATGATTTGAACAAGGTTGATACCTAATTCAAGGGCCATGTGATCATGTATTGATGCATTGAGATGCTATAAGGATGATTCCAAGGTTAACTCATCATGATTGAAGAGTTTGAGAAGTTTCAGGCTAGGGTTTCTAAGGCTTGACAGTGTAAAATCCCCTAGTTTGACCCCTAACTTCAAGGTAGTTTAGCTTAAGATGTGATTGTCATATCCTCTTACCCCCAACATGATTGTTGTAGATCTTGTTCTTAGCTTTAATTTGAGTACTAGAAGTCCTTTATAGGATTTGTAGAGCTCAAGTTATGACTTTGACAAGTTACAGGTCATCTGAGGTATGTGAATCTGGGGCCTTCAAAGTCACCCAACTTGCATCCAACTTTTGCCCAAGAAGGATGATTCCTATGAACTTTTGGTCAACATTAATGTTGCTCCTTATCCTCTTAGATTTCTAGATAGTACTAGAAGTCCTTGATAGGATTTGTAGAACTCAATTTATGGCTTTGACAAGTCAAGGGCATTTTGGTCATTTGGAGATTATAGGTCATTTCAAGCATAAGGCCATAACTCCTATTTCCAAGCTTCAAATGGAAACATCTTCAAAATCAAACTTGCTTAAAATTATGTTTTAAGGCTAGTAAGGAGGTCATGAGATGTTGAAAAGGCTTGTAGCTCAAAGTGGTAAAAATGACCTAAAATGAAGGCATAAGTTAAATAAGTCAAAGTTGGAGATTGAAATTTTCAAGCTACACATCCAAACCATGGCATGTAATATACCATTTTGACTCTAGAAAACATTTTAAAGACAATAGTTTAGCCACATTTTTGATTTGAGGTCTAGATCATGGACTTGCTTTGGAAAATGGTTACTTGGATATTAAGCAACATTTGCAAAACTTAAAATTGAGGCATGGGCAAGGAACCTGGAAAGCTAAACCCTTCCAAATTGTCACTAGGGGAGAAATTGAAGGAGATTGAGATGAGTTTCAAGCTGTAAACAGAAGTGAGCATGGCATGGTAAGTGATTCAAAATCTCATGACATGAGATATATAAAATCTCATTGGAAGGATCTAGAGGGTTCTAGATCACCCAAACTTCACCTATATATGGAGTAGAATGCATCCATGGCAAGGGTTGGTGATCATTGAAGGTTTGAGCATAGTTTGGAATTGAGTTTTCATAGATTGCAATTGAAATCGGTTTCTTCAATTTCCTCCATTTCCTTCCATTTTCTTGATTGGTTCTTCTTCCCTGAGTATCAAGGATCAATTCCAGATCATTTCCAAGAAGGATTGGTGACTAGATCGTGTGGGAGCAGTTGATTTTCAGCACCTGCAACTCTTCATCGTGTTTCAAGATTGAAGCACTTTCCATTGGATCTTTTGCATACAGAAGCAAGAAGGAGGCTCAGTGATCGTGTACAGAAGGTTTGAGAGCTTGAAGTGGAGGCTTCGTGCATCTGTTATTCAAGATTTTCCAGGTTTGTAACCTTCTTCCTATAGCTTGATTTAGGTAGAATTAGGTTGAATTAGGGTGTTAGATTAGTTGTAGAATGGCCTAGGATGGTTTTCAGATGATTAATTGTTGAATTAGACACAAAATAGGAAGATCACCATTTTCGGTTGAGATTGGGAGATGAGGATTCTTGGGGTTTCAGAAGAAACTAGTGGCATGATTGAGTTCGTGGCAAGATTTGGAGTATGTTTCATGTTTTGACCAGTTGCATTGGAGGCTCCTAGAGTGAACTAGGGTTGGGGAAGACGACCGGAGCTCCATCGGCGGTGGCCAGAGCTGGGCGCAAAGCTCAGAGCTTTGAAAAGGTTGAAGATGAAGTTTAGACCATTGGATGAGGTTTTGACCATTGACTGGGAGAAGATCTAACGGACGTGTTTTATTTCTGAGTTGTGAAGGGTTTCAAATGAAACAATGCGTTTCATTTATTAAGGCATTTGGGCTTAGTAATCTGAGTGTTATCCATACCCCCCAGCAAGCCCAACCCACATTTTGAACTGAAATTGTTTACTTCCTGCACCGTGTGTTTGGTTATTTTCATTTGATTTTCATTATTTTTCCATTTAATTCATGATTCTTGAAAAATTCATAATAAATTGAATATTAATCCAATTAAATCCATTATTTTTGCATATTACTCATGATTGAGTATATTATTTTTTAGAGAAAAAATATTTTCATTCCATGTAATTTCTGATTTAATTGGAATTTTGTATTTTAATTGATATTAAAATGTTTATGTTTGATGCATATTTTTGTAGAATTTTGTGTGATATCATGGTGATGATTCTTGGCCTAATTTTTTGTGTGTGATTAGGTTAGACATGTACGATCCCATAGAATTTTCCTCACATTTTTGTGATGAAAATAGGTGTGCTTTCTAGATTGATATTTATAGACTTCCTTTTTAGGGTTTTAGGTTGATGCCTTAGAATGTAGATTTTAGTTCTAGGTCCAATTTGATGATTTGATCTTTGAAACTAATGTGATAGAGTCATGATTGACCTAGGTTACCATAGTAATTTTTGTAAGAATTTACAATTGATTTTATTATTTAAGTTAGGACTAACTTTAGTGCTAGGTTTTAGGTGATCCTAATTTACTAATTCAACTAGTTTAACTCATTTAGTTCCCTTAGATTAGGGTTTGTGCTTGGTTTGCCTTTTATTGAGATTGAAGACAAGTTGAAGACAAGAGAAAGATGCTTGAGGTGGCTTGCAGTTGCTTGGAGCTTTGGATTTGGTGGTGCCTGAAGGTGTCTGATGAGGATTAAGAGATAGGACATAGGGAGAGCTTTGTAGTTAGAATGATTTCTTTCACAAACATGGAAAGCATCTTGTGCTTCCATTCCTCCCAATGATTAAAAGTCCTTCCATGGTATTCACCTCCCTCCTTTGGAGGGATAAGTGATGGCACCTAGGAAGTAGAACTTTTGAGGGAACCCTTCTTCTGATGTTAAACCCTTATAGGCCTCCTTTGGTGGTCAATAAGCAGTTTAATATCCTAGCTTATACAGTTAAGTGATTTCTTCTGGTTTGAGTATCTTGAGAGATGTTGAGCTTGAGTTTGAGGAGGAAGACTTCATTGAAGAGTGTGGTAGAGGATGATCCCTTGAGTATTGCCATTGTAGTTGAAGCTTGAAGAGCAAGAAGAACAAGTTGATACTTGAAGACCCAATGAAGATTGAATGAAGAGCTGAGGCTTGAGAAAGAATTGAAGGATGAAGTTGACACTTCTAAGTGATTAAGGATTACCCTGAGGAGCTGAAGCTTGTAGGTGAAGAAGACCAAGTTGAGACTGGTAAAGCAGAGAGAGCTGAAGCTTGAAGGCAAGTTGATACTTATGAAGAGGATTCAATTGAGATTGAGTGTGGAGCTGAGGCTTGAGGAATAAAAGATAAGATAAGGATCTGAAGGAATCAAGTTGATACTTGTGGTTAAGAGCAAAGCCTGAAGGTGGAATTGACTGGAAAGCTGGAAGCTTGGAGAAGTGAAGTTTAAGTTGAAACTTATGTTGAAGGTTTGAAACCTGGAAAAGCAAATTGATATTTGTCATGGGAGATGATGGCCTTGAAGGGTACTTAAAGTCTGAAGACTGGATTGCTGTTAGAAGAGATGAAGCTTGGAATTGAGATAAGAAAGAGGGGTTGATCTGCTTTCTTGTCTGTTTTCTTTTCTGTATTGCTGATGTGCCTTGTTTGACTTGCTTGATGCATTAGAATAAGTCCATGATTAGACTGACTTTAATCTAGGAGCATGATTGCACTAGAGGTTGAGGTGCTCCCTCTGCTTGTATTATTATTGTATGGCTTTGCTTGCGGGTATTCGGTAGAGCCCAGCTCCCTTGCCCATGTGTTCTATTTTGCTTGACAGCATCTTATTTCTTCTGTATGATTACAGTCTCTTATATTCTGCTTGATAGCATGTTGTTACTTATCTGTATGATTGCAGTTTACTGTATTTTGCTTGATAGCATGTTTTATTTCCTCAGTATGATTACTGTTATTCATTCTGGCTTGAGGTTGAGATGAGCTTGTGGAGGCTGCTGCCCCACACACATTTCCTCCCTCACTTGCATTGCATGCATTTTACTGTTCACTGTTTGAGCTGATGCTTTATCTGTTTTTGTTTATCATTGACATGATCCCTTAGGAATCTCACTTCCTTTGATAAGGAAGTGATGATAGAACTTTAGGTTGAAACCTATGCATGATAACTTCTAGGAGTTCCCTGTTCAAACTCCAACTATAGGATGAATCCTTGGCATGACAACAGTAGGACTTGATAGTCTCCCCGTAGTTGAGCCTGTTGTCTTCTCATCTCAAAAGAGCTTAAGATATAGTAATCATGAATGATTTCTTTCGTACGTTACGAGCCTTAAGCTATCTAAGAAAGGATTGTTGGAGAGTTTCTTTTCAACAGTCTGGATGTTTAGTATGGCACCCTTTGGGTGATAGGCGACGCATTCACTCTCATGTCATAGTCTTTAGTGCGATTGAAATTGCAAACACAAAAAAAAAACACTTCTTTCGTAAAAGACAGAAAACAAACTTCAAACCTTTTTGCCCCGTGGGCCCATAATGCAAAGGAAAGCTTTTCTAAAGAAAAGAGTGTCGTTAAACTTCAGCGCCAACGCAAACAGGCTTTGTCCCTAACTGCTGGAATTGCTGTTTAACCCTACTCGATAAAACAGATGAATCTGAATTCCCGTAATCCGTAGTATCCCGAACTACGTAAGCTCTGATCTCTCATACCTGTTGAGAGCACGTAGGCACAATACTGACGTATTGGCGAGCCACCTTCCCCGTAACCAGTAGTAGGTCGAACTACGTTGACTCTGATTTCTCATTCTCTGATGAGAATACGTAGGCATAAAGCGCGACGCTTTGCCGAGTCATTTTTCTTTTCTGTTTAAGCCAGCCTTGATAGGTAGATAGATAAACCAACTCGTCCAGTAAACACAACAAGCGGGGATCCCGTTGAGTACGACGGACGTGAGGGGTGCTAATACCTTCCCCTTGCGTAACCGACTCCCGAACCCAGACCACGGTTGCGATGACCTTGTCTTATACCTTTTCGTCAGGTTTTTTCCGATTGTTTCCTTTCCCGCTCTGAGGGATAAATAACGAAAGGTGGCGACTCTTCTGTTTTGTCGGCACCTTATTTTCGCGGAAGCGACAGCTGGCGACTCTGCTGGGGACTTGATAGTTTCCTGGGATCCAACGTCCCTTATGCGAGTCAGTTTGGGGATCCAACATCCCCTGCGAGAGTCAATCCTAGCGCTTGTATGATTACTTGTTAGGTTGTGTTTATTTATCGCATTTTATTTCCCGCACTTTATTTTCAGTATGATATGATTATCTGTGCTGCTGTGGGAGGGGCATTCTGATGAGTGAGAAGCCAGACCCAGGCTTGAGTGAACATAGAATTAGTTGTGGAAATTAGTGGGCGCGTGCTTGCTTGGCAGGCACTAGTGTCTCATGAAATCCACGCTCAGACGAGGTTCTCCCGGTTGGCTTCTTTTTCAACCCTTTGGGTTGAGGGGGTTGTTGGTTTGGAGGATTGTCGACTCTAGGGACCGATCATTTGTGATTCAGCCGAGTGAGGCCGCTTCATGAGCTGGTGAGGCCACACCTTCTGGGTATCGTATCACCTCTCTTGAATGTCTGTGACGCTGATGAACGCATAGGATGCCGAACTTGAGTCAGTTTAGGTCCATACCTGTGAGCAGGGTTGGGTTTATTGCAGGAAACTTTGACCTTCAGACTACCTGGTTTTCTTGATAGTAAATCAGTTTCGTTGGTACCGGAGGTTCTCATCATCAGCAGATATATGATTGTTCTTGACAGAGCAGAGTTTTGGTCCTATATCAGAGGACCTTATATTTAGAGATATATATGTGTGTTCTTGACAGAGCAGATTTATGATTGGGGTCTGAAGATCTCATCAGCAGATATATGTGTGTTTTTGACAGAGCAGATTTATGATTGGGGTCTGAAGATCTCATCAGCAGATGTATGTATATTCTTAACAGAGCAGAGTTTTTGGTCTTGTATCAGAGGTCCTTATTATCAGATGTTTGTTCTTGACAGAGCAGAGTTTTTGGTCCTGTATCAGAGGTCTTTATTATCAGATGGGTGTTCTTGACAGAGCAGAATTACGGTCTTATGTATGTGTGTTCTTGACAGAGCAGATTTGTGGTCTGATACCAGGGTTTTCTTATTATCAGATATAGTGGTTGTTCTTGACAGAGCAGCATCATGGTTTTGTTGATACATGATCTCCACATCACAGTTGCCTTGATCTCCTGCTGCATGATTGCATTTTACATTGCTTTGCATACTCATTTGCATTTCATTAACGTGTGTCTGTGTTGCAGGTACCGTTTTCCCCGATCCAGGATTTCTTGCCTCCTATTGTATTGTTATGGGTTCTCTGAGGAAGACCGTGGCTTACAAGTTCCCTGCCCCTGATGTGGTTCGGCTGACCGGTTTGATTGCTTTAGCAGATGATTCTGTGAGGGATGAGTTCAGAAAGTCTTACGGCAAGTTGCTCAGTTTAGTTCGTAAACCTTCTGCGTTCGAGTTGAATGGGTTGCACGCTCTGCTGCAGTTCTACGACCCTCCATTAAGATGCTTCACTTTCCAGTATTTTGTTCTCGCCCCTACGCTGGAAGAATATGCTGATTTGTTAGGTGTGCCCATCAAGAGGCAGATGCCTTTTGTTCATATGGATGTTGAGCCTGACCTAGCTAGTCTAGCTCCTTCACTCCACCTGGATGCCTCCGAGTTGGTATTGTCTAGTTGGAACAAGGTTCCTGGTTTCTCCTTGCAATTCTTAGTGGGTAAAGCTCAGAAGTGCGCCAAAGATGGATGTTAGGTCGTGTTCAACACCATTCTCGCTCTGTGCATATATGGCATCATTTTGTTCCCCAATATGCCCGACTTTGTAGACTTCGATGCATTCCATATCTTTGCATCAGGGAATCCAGTCCCTACCTTGATAGGAGATGTCTACCATTCCGTCCACTACAAAAACGAGAACAGAAGGGGCAAGAATGTCTCGTGCTGTGTGCCATTGCTTTATAAATGGCTTGATAGTCATCTGCCCAAGAGGGGTCCTTTTGTTTCGTCTGCAGCCACAGCTGAGTGGTCCGAGCGTCTGATGAGTTTATCTGCAGAGGATATTGACTGGTTTGACAGAGATAGGCTGGGTACCGAGATTATCTTCAGCTGCAGCGGGTTTCCAAATGTGCATTTGATAGGCAGGAAGGGCTGTGTAAACTATAATCCGTCTTTGCTGGTTCGACAGTTCGCGTACGCTTTGAGAGCTCCGCCGAAAGATGAAGAGGTACAGGAATCTCTGTACTTCACTGGTCTTCTAGAAGGGGATATGTTATCTAAGCTTCAGCGCGCTTGGAATGGTATCAGTAAGAGGGGAAAACCATTGCTGGGGAGAAGTAATAATCAAGCATACCCTCCGTATGTGACTTGGATCAGAGCCAGAGCAGATGCTATAGGGATGTCGTTTTTTCCTACCAAGCCAGAGAGCCCTCCAATGATTGAAGAGCCTACTACTGTGCCCATTCAGCAGCATAATCAGGTGTTAGCTGAGCGAGATGAATTGAAGCGGGTGTTGCACCCCAAAATTTGCCCTCACAATACAAGACTTTGTGTTCCAAGAAGGTTCACAAGGTTCACAAAATTCACAATTGGTCAGAAGAGTTGACAATTCCCTCAGACAATGCACCTCCTAAGCAGTGCATCCAAAACTAGGGTTTTAACTTTAATCAGGCTAAATGGACTTCCAAGAGGTTGGATTTGGTTCCAGGGGTATTTTGGTCATTTTACGCAAATTCAGCTAATTCCTTGAAAACGGGTTGTTATTAAGTTCTGAGGCGTTTATTTACGTGGGTTTGATGTCAATTTGGTTTGGAAAGTCTGATCTGTGGAACAGGGTTTAACAAGGAATCATTCTTCTTTCTTCCAGAGGGAAAACGGTGAAAACTTCGACTGATTAATGGAACTTATTCATGCAATGGTTGGATTGAATTAATTCCAGGATAATTGAATAGTGAGATTTAATCGGATGTTGAGGTGTTTGCAAATTAAGGCATGGAGAAGCAATTGGGAAATGATTTTAATAGAATATGTGAATTTTATTCATAATATTTTATTATCATTATTACAAGTTTGCAAAGTGAATTACAAAGAAGAAATGATTTGGATAAAAAAAAATGTTATTTATTCATAATATTTTTTTGTTACAAGTTACAAGGAATTACATTAAAGTTCTAAGGAATTACATTAAAGTATCTATCCTAAAAAGCCCTAAGTCCTAAAGAATTCTAAGTCTTCATGATGTCCCTCGATCTTCACCGCAAATCTCTGATTAACCTGCACAAAGAGAACAGATAAACAAAACACAACAGGAAAAGAGGTTAGAAGTTGTTTGACACTCTCAGAACATTATCATCATCGAGTGTCGGGAGGGCACGACTAAAGCCGCATCCTACTCCCGGTTACCAATCCGCGCCATCAGCGTCAGATCAGGTAGTTAATGTTCTTATTTACGGGACAACCGAGAAAGAGAGAGATAAAAGAAGTTCGGGCCGATAAATGATTAACTGAAAAGGGGCACGTGCCGAAAATTGGATTCTGTTTCAAAGTCAAGCTAAGCACCATTCCATCAAGTAAACATGGTGTCGTCATCAAGTAAATATGTTAAATTCCAAGTTGTTTCAATCTGATACAGAGTTAAAACATCATGGCCAATTCGAATTCAGACCCAGATGCCGATGGGTCTGAACCTCTTTTTCTTCGAAGTTATCCAACCCTGAAATACACAAAACAGCATCAGCAACCCCAATTTCATAACAGAGTTTAAAACAGTTCAGTTCAGGAAACAGCAAGAACCGAATTCAGCTCGCATTCATAAAACAAATGAGCTAACTGCACAAAGAAAACTGGATTACAGAACGAGACAGTGGAAGTTGTTTCGAGTAAAATCATGATGGGCCAATGTCGACAATCAAGATATCAGAAAGACTATGGAGTCATCAAATCACACCTGCAAGTGAGGTTGTAAGAATAAGCAGATAAGCTCCCATAATCACGGTGATGTGTTAGTTCAGTTGGGATCCCAGATGTGCAAATCACATTGAACAAACAAGTCACAAGTTCGGTTCAACAAGAAAACCAAAGCGTAGCAGTTCAACTCAGAAAAAGGAGAACTAAGTTCATGTTCAGAAGAACAAATTCAATTCACAAGAAGAAGGACAAGTTCAGCGCAGTTCAAAGAACAAGTTCAATTCAGTTACAGCCAAACTGTATCAAAACTGTAAGTCAAATTAGATGAACAAGCATGTCAGTTCATAAGATAAATGAGTTCACAAAAACCGTATCAGCATCTGATAACATCAGCTAAATGGCAATAGCATCATGGTCCGATGGCTCAGACAGGGCGTCATCATCGCCGTATACACCTTCTCGACATTTGGTTCGACCAAAACCTTGGCACCAGTTCTGAAAGAAGAAGAGGAAAAGTTAATGCGTGTTTGAAACAGTTAACCAAAGTAAACCAAATATCCAAAAGAAAATCAAGGAAACAGATGTCCAGTGTATCCCAAATGTGATCGTGATCTGGAAGTTAAAATCCAATCAAGTGAACCCAAAAAGGAAAGTCAATTTGTGACAGCAAGCAAATCGCAAAAGCCCGCGTTTGTGAATCCATCAGGGATCAAGTTTACGCCTGCAAATATCCAGGAAAAATCTAATCAAATCGAATCAGAACTACCACAAAACAAAATCAAATCAAGTTTGGAAAAGGAAGGAAACAATATCAGAAGAATTACAAATCACAATCAAGTTCAATCAAATCCGTACAAATCAAAAATGTATCACATATCATTCAGTCTCAGTAATCATGATCCAAGCCCAAAGAGAAATCGAGAAGAGTATAAAAGGGGAACAGATACAACCTGATAAACCCTAGACAAAACGGCGAAGAACACAAAAGCAGCGAAACGGATAAATCGCGAAAACCCTAGACGAAGAGGGGCGAACAACAATCGCGAGCAAAACCCCAGCGGCCGCGAGAGAGAAAGAGGAGAAGAGTTCTCGTCACAAAGTAATCATCAGAGCACAAACCGAGAGATTGAGGAAGGTCCACCGACGCCGCCTCCATCCACGACGGGCAAACCTCCCCCGAAAGCTCAGTTCACATCATCGCCTCAAAGAAACCACCGTCAAAAACGATGTAAACTCTTGATTCACTATTGCTATGTGTTTGTTTTTCTTTCCAGGTTGAGCATGAGAGAAAATCAGAGAGGACGAAGGCAAAGAAAGAACGCAAACGAAGAGAAATGAGAAACGGCGCCGCGAGATGCCACAGGGTTTTGAAACCCTAATTCTGGGATTTTTGTGTTTATGGGATGCATGCAATCGGTTGGGCCCGGATGTAGCTACCGGCCCAACTTTTATTTCCTTTTTTTTTCCTTTTGTTTTTTTAGATATTATAAAAAGAACGTAATTTGTTTTTTTCTAAAAAAATAAAATAAAATAAATAAAAATAAAGTTTTTTAATTAAGTTAAACCTTTTTTTGATAATTATGAAAAACCCTTTTAATACAAACCGTTTTTTAGATTAAAATTAAAACAATTTTCAAAATAAAAATTAAGTTTTAAAAAAAAACTAACGTTATTTCTTTTTTCCATATATAATTAAGACCTTCTTTTCAAAAAAAAATACGAAAATCCTGAAATTTGCATCTTTTTCTTCACTGTCTTCGTAATTCACCCGATGGCCGTCTAACTCTGCCTACTAACATGTGTGTTCGTTTTGCAGCCTTTTATGTTTACTGTTTTATTTTTCAATTCAAGTTTTATTATTATTGTATCTGTTCCTCATTTGTAACCTCGCGAACCAACAATCGCGCTTACTTTCCGCATTTTATTCCCGTTTGCATGATTTAAATTCCTCACACTTTCATCACTATTATTCCTGTCACATTGCACACATCCGAAGGTTAGGTCTAACTGTTTGGCCGCCACGCCAATAGTCCGTAAAACTTCACACATTCAACTCCAAACCCTAATTTTCACAAATGCCTCGCCGCAGGCAAAATTACAATTTTACCCCTAGCATTAGGTCAAAGAGCCGCCGCGCTCATTTTAGGGTTTCCCGCCGCGGAATCCCTAACCTAACCCTAATTACAACTTAACATTTCAACGTAGAGATTTGGAGTTCCTACACTCCACGTAAGCGTGTCCTTAAGATGCGTTTATTCCCCGTGAGACCTTGACCACAGTCAAGAAGTCTCTAACCTCCCTATTGAGGGGAACTACGATTACTCTGATTCCACTCCCGTAAGGATACGTAGGCACAAGATGCGATGTCTTGCCGAGTAAACTTAGAATTAACCCCCTTTATTATTTATTATTGCTTATTTATATTTTATTTATCTTTGCTATTTAATTATTTTGCTTATTATTTTGTAATTGTTTCTTGGATGTAAAGTTGTTTAATTATTTAATTATTATTATGGTTAGTAATTAGGGAGTGTAACAACATGTATGCAATATTAAAATAAATTTAGATCACTTTTAAATAAAGATAATTAAAATAAACATGTCACACACGTAAGTCGATTTTAATCGCCGTCTCACTTCCTAAGGATATCCCTCAAGTTGCCTACGAATAATGGTTAAGTGGGGTGTATAAAGCAAGTCCCTCAAATAGAAAAATCATCAAAGTCCCTTATGGTTGCCTTTACGAATCGAGTCCCTTTCGAAAAATGATGATGGTCCCTTATATGTGCTTATTACATCCCACAATGGCCTTCAAAGTCAAATTGTCCCTCACATGTCCCTTAACATCCAAAGTAAGGACTACCTACTCCATTATAGTAGGGATAGTCTTACTAAAGGAAAGAATGAAGAATAAGAAAGACCTTTAAACATTAGGGTAGGTTACTCCTAGGTGCTTGCTCACTTCAAAACTGTTTCGCACTTAAACAAATTTTCAACAAGTTTTCAAACAAGTTCTTAACACATCCTTACATGGATTATTTATTAACTATTCTGAAAATTTTCTATTCACACACTACAATTTCAAAACAATTCAAAAGTGAGCTTAAGTACCTAAGAGCCCATGGATAACCATGGATGAAAAGGATGCTAATACCTTCCCTTTTCATAACCTACCCCCCGGACCCAAAATATTCTCTAAGGTCTTTCCTGTTCTTTTATAACCTTTCCTTATGGATAAAATAAAAGTCGGTGGCGACTCTTGCTATCCGCAACATTGTTTAAAGTCAGTTCACCGGGTTACAGAACTGGCGACTCTGCTGGGGATCTATTTAAGAGGGGTACCCTTAGGAATTAAGATCACTTTAAATTGTTTGCCTTGTTTGCTTTATTATTATATTGTTGGGGTGCTCTTATGTGTGAAAGGTCCTAACCCGGACCTAGTGTACCTTAGGTAAATGGCAATAGACCAAGGAAACTGTACGACGTATATCGATACGGTTGATCTGGTGGCCATAGTTAGTGCGACTTCGTGGTTGGTGCTTATATTCCTTAAGTCAAGTTGAGGATAATATTGAGGCTGCCATATGTTGTCAATGCACTAACTGACTTTTAGAACCCTAGTTAACTCATCTTGGCCTTTAGAAAGTAGTGAGGTAACCGGCTTTGGTGCAGACTGAAGTTGGTTGACACTCGATGCTACGCTCATTGAGATCTTAAACTTGGAGGGTTTTGGTTGGCAAGTAAGTTGCCTTCTGATCAACCACCCTTGTGAAGGATCAATGATATTGAGATCCCTTAGAACCCGGTTACTTTTGTAGGACAGGATGAACCATCTAACTTCAGCGGAGGGTACTTACCTTTAAACCTCATGCAAGCCTTTAAACCTAGGGCAATTGTGTGACTTGTTTGTGTGTGCCACATGTTTGTGATTGAACATAACATCATGACATCATCATGCATCATGAGCATATCATTTTCCCTAACCATTTCAAGGACCAAGGGATTTATTTTTGTTCTTTGTTGCAGGTCATGGCTTCTGCTCGTAGAAACACCATCAGGATCAACTTTGTAGGGATACCTGCTAAGCTCAAGGAGTTGGTTTCCCTAGTGCCTGATCATTCCCAGTTCAACAAGAGACATGGTCACTTATTGGACCTAGTTACTTCAGGGTTCAGTGAAGACATGATGAGTGTGTTGTTTCAGTTCTTTGACCCTAAGCACCATTGCTTTACATTTCCTGATTATCAGTTAGTTCCAACCATGGAGGAGTTCTCTAAACTTCTGGGTATACCTGTTCTTGATCAGAAACCATTCACAGGTTTGGAGAAGGAGCTTAAACCTGAAGTTATTGCTGCAGCTCTACATCTGAAGAAGTCTGACATTGTTCTAGAGACGAGAAGCGGAGTTAAAGGTATTCTTGCCAAGGTATTAGTGGATAAAGCTCAAATGTTCTTGAAGGCTATGAGCTACGATGCTTTTGAGGAGATCTTAGCCTTATTGATTTATGGCTTAGTGTTGTTCCCCAATCCTGATCAGTTCATAGACGTTCATGCCATCAACATATTCCTGAGTCACAATCCAGTGCCTACCTTACTTGGAGACATCCTACATTCTCTTCACACCCGTACTACAAGGGCAAGAGGAACTTTGATGTGCTGCATACCTTTACTTTCTAGGTGGTTTATTTCTCACCTTCCTCACTCAGTAATGAAGAATGAGCAAGGGTTCAGATGGTCCAAGAGGATCATGTCACTTTCTCACTCAGACATCCATTGGTGCTCCAGATCTATGGAGAATGTCACCATCATTGACCGTTGTGGGGAGTTTCCTAATGTGCCACTTCTAGGCATAAGAGGAGGCATCACCTACAACCCATCTCTAGCTTTACGACAGTTTGGTTACGCCCGGAGCGATGGTCCACATGACATGTTGATTCAGGGCATTGTGTTTGATTACGACAACGATCTTTAGGGTTACCGTCAGAGATTTATCCGAGCTTGGGGAAAGGTAAACAGGATTGACAGCAAGACACTGGAGCCTAAGTACACTATTCCTATGGAGGCTTATCTCAGATGGGTACGATCTCGTGCTCAGACACTCATGATGCCATATCCTGCCGTCCTACCAGTTACCATGGAACCTGTTGCTGAAGGAGACACAGCTTATACCATCCTTCACCCAGACATGCTTACTGATATGGAAGACTTGCAGAGATCATGGATCCAACTGAAAGAGCAAAGGGATACTTTCGAGGCTCATTACAAAGCAAGCCAAGCAAGGATCCTAGAGCTAACAAAGCTACTTCATGAGGAACGAAACCTCAACTCATACCTCAACACAAAGAGGAAACGTCCATGGGAGACTTAAAACCCCATCTTTTGTACTTATTTCGTTTTCATTTTTTGTAAGCCTAAAAGGCAAAACAAGTTATTACTAATAAAAAGTTACTTTCTTGTTTGTTTAAGCAAATTTAAATCCTGCGGTCCTTGAAAACATTGCATATGCATTCCCATATCATTCCATCACAGGTTATAATTGTGCACAGGTTTCTCATCTTCTCGCTGTTTATTTCAGCAATGGCTCTTGAACAATCAGTTAAGGATCTCCAGGCACAGAATGCACAGTTCCAAGAGCTGATCCTGAACCTATCCAAGGGGCAGGATGAATTGAAGACACTGCTGGCCAAGAAGACTAAGAAGGCTAGAAGGTCTGCTGGGTTGCTCAACATGGGAAGAAGGTTCAAAGGTCCTGCCAAGACCAAGGAACAGGTTGAAGACTATGAATCTTAAGAATCTGAGCAGGAGAGAGGCAGTCTCCACAACACTATGGGGGACTCTGATTCTGAGGCTAACTACTACCATGAGCCTAACGAAGACAAATTCAAGATGCTGGTGGATAGAATGGATGCTATGGAATTACAGAAATCATCTGGGCTGGATTTTGAGGATTTGAGCTTGATATCTGGGGTGGTCATACCCATTGGGTTCAAAGTTCCTACATTTGTTGTCTATGATGGGGTCTCTTGTCCCAAATTGCATCTGAGGTCTTATGTCAGAAGAATTCAACCCCACACTGCTGATAAAAAGTTGTGGATCCATTTCTTTCAAGAGAGTTTATCTGGAGCTCAGCTAGAGTGGTATTATCAGTTGGAGAGTGTCAACATCAGAGATTGGAATGACCTTGCTGAAGCTTTCTACAAGCAGTATCAATACAATGCTGACTTAGCCCCCACTCGCATGCAGCTTCAAAGCATGTCTATGGGTGCCAAAGAAAGCTTTAAGGAGTATGCTCAGAAGTGGAGAGACTTAGCTGGAAGAGTTCAACCCCCTTTGACTGATAGGGAGTTGGTTGATATGTTCATGCGTACGCTGAATGGTCCGTTTTACAGTCATCTCATTGGAAGCTCATCATCTGGCTTCACTGAGTTGATCATGACAGGAGAGCGAGTAGAGAATGGTATCAAGAGTGGTAAGATCCAAGTGGGCACTTCTTCATCAGGTGCTGTAAAGAAGCCTCCCACTGGGAAGAGAGAATCTAATGCTGTGTATGGTCAGCTTGATCGTAACAGAAGGCATCAGTCTGTTAGTGCAGTTCATATTTCAAATCCAACTCCTGCAACAACAGAGCAGCCTCAAGGCAACCAACAGAGGGCTAGAAGACAGTTCACGAAGATCAACATGTCAATGGCTCAGGCATTGCAACACTTGTTGAAAGCTGAACTTATTACCCTGAGGGAGGCCCCTCAGAATCCCAATGTTACCTCTCCCAAGTACAATCCCAATGCACGATGTGCATATCATTCAAACTGTCCAGGACATGATACTAATAACTGCTGGGTCTTGAAGAACAAAATTCAGGATATGATTGATGCTGGAGAAATTGAGTTTGATCCACCAGGTACTCCAAATGTGATTACGGCTCCAATGCCAAATCACGAGAAGACTGTCAACGCCATTGATGAAGATATTGATGAAGATCTGCATGTCTATTCAGTTATGGAGTTGAGCACACCATTGTCTGTTATCAAAAAGAGGTTAGTACGAGCTGGGATCTTTCCAGGTTGTCATGAAGATTGTCTATATTGTACCTATAAGCCGGATAGTTGCTTCATTTTGAGAGATGGGATTCAACGTCTCATGGATAAATATACTATAGTGTTTGAAAGAAGACCAGCATCTGTAGAAAGTATGGTGGATCATCTGACTCAGGGTAAGAAGATTGAAGAGGTTGACATGGTTGACAAAGTACCACTAAGAATCACTTCAAAGGGTCCCATTAAAATCACTCATCAGGGCCCAATCAAGATTACTGCTGAAGGTCCTGTGAAAGTTGTCGCTGAAGCCAGAGTAGCTCCTCTGATCATTACCACTCCTGGTCCTATTTCCTATACATCTGACAAAGCTGTGCCTTGGCACTATGGGTCTGATGTTTACATCCATGGTGTCAAGCAGGAGCCTTTACCTGATATGCCTGTTGACATTGATAATATTGCTGGATCTAGCAAGATCACTCGTAGTGGAAGAGTCTTCTCTCCTCCAGTTGCTTCTAAGAGTGCAGTTACTCCTGCCGTTACTTCCACCACTGATGCTCGGGGCAAGGGTCCTGTTATTGAGCCTGTATCTACTGATGTGCCAGCTGCTGATGACCTCTCTAAGCAGATGGAAGAAGTATTGAAAATCATTCGCAAGAGTGATTATGATATTGTTGATCAGCTGGAGCATACTCCCTCAAAGATTTCTATGCTCTCCCTGTTATTATGTTCTGAGGCTCATGCCAAGTCATTGATCAAGTTTCTAAAGATGGCTCATGTACCCAGTGCAATGTCTGTGGACCAGTTTGAGAATTGTGTTGCTCACCTGACCTATGACAACGGGTTAGGATTTTCTGATGCTGACTTGACCCTTGCCAAGAGGGATCATAACAGGGCCTTGCATATTTCAATTGAATGCAGGGGCACTACCCTGTCTCATGTGCTGATAGACAATGGTTCCTCTCTGAATGTGTTGCCTAAGGAAGTCCTGAACAAGCTGAGTCCTAAAGATACGGTATTGAAGCCCAGTAATATTGTGGTAAAGGCTTTTGATGGTTCTAGAAGAGTAGTGCATGGGGAAATTGATCTTCCAATCAAGGTTGGCTCTCAGGTGTTTACCGCTACATTCTATGTGATGGATATTCGTCCTTCGTACTCATGTCTGCTTGGTCGTCTTTGGATCCATGGGGCAGGTGCTGTGACCTCCACATTACATCAAAAGTTGAGATATCCGGTGAATGGAAAAGTTGTTACTGTCTTTGGAGAGGAAGAATACTTTGTCAGCTATGTAAACACTTTCAAGTATCTGGAAGTAGAAGGTGAATACATTGAAACTCCATGTCAGTCATTTGAAGTGGTTCCCTGGGCTGTTAAGGATTGTGTGACTCCTCCTGCTGTGAAGAAGGTTCCTGTGGTCATCAGAAACCCTCCAACAATGGCAATGGCCTCCCTCAATGACGCAAAAGCTATGGTGGAAGAAGATGGTTGTACTATTTGGGGTCAGCTTCCTGATATTCCATACAAGTCTGACAAGTTTGGTTTGGGTTTCACTGCAGAGTCCCAGAAGGCTGTTCATCGTGCTCGTGCTGTTCGTATCACCAATCAAGGGGTTATCAATGCTGTGGGAGACCAAGATGAAGACTACAACTTGGAGGCATGGATTTTTCCTACTGTGGGTGCTGGACTCAATAATTGGGAAGCTGAAGATGTTGTCCCTATCTCCTTTAGTCAGGAGTAAATACTATTACTGTGTTATGTTTTTAAATTTAAACTTTCAAGCCATGTGCCTTACCCGGGGCACAATGGTGTGCTTGTTACGGGGTGTCATTTCATTTGCATACTTCATTCCATAAAATCAATGGACGTTTCGTTTTCGTAAATATTGTGTTCCTTGTCTTTCTTTTTCTTTTATTTTTGCTTTATCAGCTATGTGTTCTTACACACACCCACGTCACTAAAATGCCGATCCTCATCCACTCTGGATCCAGTTGATAACAGTTCTACTATTGCCAATTACAATTTCGAGAATCCGATCTATCAAACTGAAGACGGAGACGAGGACGATCGTGAAATACCTGTAGAGCTTGCTAGGTTGTTACAACAAGAAGAGAAAGCTATACAGCCACATGAAGAGCCAGTCGAAGTTGTGAATCTGGGAACTGAAGAAAACAGAAAAGAGGTCAAGATAGGGGCAACATATCAGCATGCTATGGTGGCTTTGTTTCATGATATGATTCATCATGAGATAGAGGTATATGTGGATGATATGATAGCCAGGTCTCAGAATGAAGAACAACATCTTGATCATCTGCACAAGTTGTTTGAGAGGTTGAAGAAATACAGGTTGAGATTGAATCCAAACAAGTGTACTTTTGGAGTTAGATCTGGAAAGCTCCTGGGTTTCATTGTCAGTGGAAAAGGTATTGAAGTGGATCCTGCAAAAGTGAAAGCTATACGAGAGATGCCAGCTCCCCGTACTGAGAAGGAGGTTAGAGGTTTCTTGGGACGATTGAACTACATTGCAAGATTTATTTCCCAATTAACTACCATCTGTGAGCCAATCTTCAAGTTGTTGAAGAAAGATCAGGTGATGGAATGGAATGATGAGTGCCAGACTGCCTTTGATGAAATCAAGAGATATTTGCTAGAACCTCCAATTTTAATGCCACCAGTTAATGGAAGGCCCTTGATTATGTATTTAACAGTATTAGACAACTCAATGGGGTGTGTATTGGGGCAACATGACGAGTCTGGTCGAAAAGAGCAGGCAATATACTACCTTAGCAAAAAGTTTACCGACTGTGAAACAAGATACTCACTGCTCGAGAAAACTTGCTGCGCTTTGGCATGGGCTGCTCGCCGACTAAGACAGTATATGTTGACCCATACTATCTTGTTGATTTCAAAGATGAATGGGGCAGTTGAAGCTGCTAATAAGAACATTAAGAAGATTGTACAGAAGATGACTATTACTTACAAGGATTGGCACGAGATGTTACCATTTGCTCTGCATGGCTATCATACTACAATACGTACTTCAACAGGGGCAACCCCATTCTCCTTAGTCTATGGTATGGAAGCAGTTCTGCCTATTGAAGTTCAGATCCCCTCCTTGAGAATTATGAAGGATGCAGGCTTGGATGAAGATGAGTGGATTCAGACTCGACTTGACCAGATAAATTTGATTGATGAGAAAAGGTTAGCAGCAGTTTGTCATGGCCAGATGTACCAGAAACGGATGATCAAAGCTTTTAACAAGAAGGTTAAGCCAAAGGTATATCAGGCTGGTGACTTGGTAATCAAGCGTATCATATTACCACAGGGTGATCCTAGGGGCAAGTGGACTCCAACATATGAGGGACCATTTGTAGTCAAGACAGTGTTCTCAGGAGGTGCCATGATACTGACTACAATGGATGGTGAAGACTTCCCACAACCTGTAAACGCAGACATAGTTAAAAAATACTACGCATAAAAAGAGACCCGCTAGGTTGACAGGCCTAGGCAAAAATAAGGGCATCCCGGCAAACCAAAAGGGTTTGGGCAAAAATTAGGGATATATATATAAAAAGATGTACACCCGGCAAGTCGAAAACCTGAAAAGGCGGCTTGGGCAAAAAAGGGTATCCCGGTGGATTGAAAACCTGAAAGGGCAATCCAGGCAAAAGTTAGGGATTAAAGCGTATGACTATGTCTCGTTTGGATCACTCATAAAACTGCAACCAGTTGTACTACTTACTCAAGCTCAAACAGATAAAGCTCAATCCAATCGTTTCCGTCTCAACAGCAAGAAGATGAGATACTTGAGTGGCAATAGTAGAATTGAAACTCAATAGGATTATTTCCCACATAGCTGATTCTTTTTGTAAAACTTCATGACAAAATTCTCTTACTAGGGTTTATGTCTCCTTGTCCAAACTTATCCGTGTATGGGTCACTTTTGATATAAATAAATTCCATCTTTTGAATCCAGATTCACTTTTACCCTATTTACATAAGCGAAACGTCCATTGGTTGTGTTTGAATGTATGTATGCCTTTGAATATGATTGATGTTTACCAGAAACGCATGTATGCTTTTAATATGATTGATGTTTACCAGAAATGCATGAAAATGCAGTAATAGTATTTACTAAGGACGAACGAGGGAAGGATTTCAACGAAGCTTCGCCGGTTCATCCTTACAAGACAGTTACAAACCATCAGTAGGACTAATCCATTTTCACAAAGTCTAATCTCCCCTGGAATTTATATCCATCTCTTTTATCCTCATACGGATATACGGGAAATTACTTTCCAATAAGGGCACGATGAACGAAGACGGGATGTTATACTTATCCTACTATCAAACGAAAACGAAGGTTATCTATACCCTACTATCCCCAACAACGGGAGGTTATTTATACCTTGTTATCCCCAACAACGGGAGGTTATCTATACCTTGTTATCCCCAGCAGACGGAGGGTTATATATTCTTCAACAACGAATTGGGATTTATTTTCCTTGGCCAGCAGTTGTTATACAGGGATATCCAGACACTTCCAGCAGTGTCATAGCATACATACATCATTTACATCATACCATAACATATATGTCTATAGTACATTACCTAAGTGCATCATGTCATACATGCATACATAAAGCATAAACTAATGTTGTTGTACAGAATGCTACCTTGTTTTCAGGTTAATTATCCAACAAACAATCTTATGATCTTTGGGACTGCTTTATTGTAACCTCAGGGTTACTTTATCCTCCTGATGAGCTTCTTATTACTTTGGGACTGCTTTATTGTAACCTCAGGGTTATTTTATCCTCCTGATAGCCTCTCATGACTTCAAGACTGCTTTAGAGCTACTGATTGCTCTATCCTCCTGAAATCATCCTATTACTTCAAGACTGCTTTAGAGCTATTCATTGCTCTATCCTCATGAGGTCATATTACTACTTCAAGACTGCTTTAGAGCTATTCATTGCTCTATCCTCCTGAAGCCATCTAATTATTTCAAGACTGCTTTAGAGTTATCCATTGCTCTATCCTCCTGAAATTACATTATTATTTCAAGACTGCTTTAGAGCTATCCATTGCTCTATCCTCCTGAAATCATTACTTCAAGACTGCTTTAGAGCTATTGATTGCTCTATCCTCCTGAAATCATCCTATTACTTCAAGACTGCTTTAGAGCTATTCATTGCTCTATCCTCATGAGGTCATATTACTACTTCAAGACTGCTTTAGAGCTATTCATTGCTCTATCCTCCTGAAGCCATCTAATTATTTCAAGACTGCTTTAGAGTTATCCATTGCTCTATCCTCCTGAAATTACATTATTATTTCAAGACTGCTTTAGAGCTATCCATTGCTCTATCCTCCTGAAATCATTACTTCAAGACTGCTTTAGAGCTATTGATTGCTCTATCCTCCTGAAGACATATCACATTATTACTTCAAGACTGCTTTAGAGCTATTGATTGCTCTATCCTCCTGAAGACATATCACATTATTACTTCAAGACTGCTTTAGAGCTATTGATTGCTCTATCCTCCTGAAGACATATCACATTATTACTTCAAGACTGCTTTAGAGCTATTGATTGCTCTATCCTCCTGAAGACATATCACATTATTACTTCAAGACTGCTTTAGAGCTATTGATTGCTCTATCCTCCTGAAGACATATCACATTATTACTTCAAGACTGCTTTAGAGCTATTGATTGCTCTATCCTCCTGAAGACATATCACATTATTATTTCAAGACTGCTTTAGAGCTGTTGATTGCTCTATCCTACTGAAGCCATTCTATTACTTCAAGACTGCTTTAGAGCTATTGATTGCTCTATCCTCCTGAAGCCATTATTACTTCAAGACTGCTTTAGAGCTATTGATTGCTCTATCCTCCTGAGGTCAGATTTATCACTTCAAGACTGCTTTAGGGTTATCATTATTGATTGCTCTATCCTCATGAAGACATGCTGTTACATCAGTATTACTCCAGACTCCTGACAGTTCTCATTATACTACTGAAGAATTTTCCCCTAGTGGCATCTTTAAGCCCACTCAATCATGTTCAACCAACCATCAATATCACTCCATGCACTGGTGAGTGCAAATTTTTGGGCTTTTGTGTTCAATCCCCTTCAACCTTCCAGGTTACGACTGGCAAATATACCAATCTAACCCCTCAGGTTTCAGAAAATTGAACAGGGGCAGCTGTTGCACCCCAAAATTTGCCCTCACAATACAAGACTTTGTGTTCCAAGAAGGTTCACAAGGTTCACAAAATTCACAATTGGTCAGAAGAGTTGACAATTCCCTCAGACAATGCACCTCCTAAGCAGTGCATCCAAAACTAGGGTTTTAACTTTAATCAGGCTAAATGGACTTCCAAGAGGTTGGATTTGGTTCCAGGGGTATTTTGGTCATTTTACGCAAATTCAGCTAATTCCTTGAAAACGGGTTGTTATTAAGTTCTGAGGCGTTTATTTACGTGGGTTTGATGTCAATTTGGTTTGGAAAGTCTGATCTGTGGAACAGGGTTTAACAAGGAATCATTCTTCTTTCTTCCAGAGGGAAAACGGTGAAAACTTCGACTGATTAATGGAACTTATTCATGCAATGGTTGGATTAAATTAATTCCAGGATAATTGAATAGTGAGATTTAATCGGATGTTGAGGTGTTTGCAAATTAAGGCATGGAGAAGCAATTGGGAAATGATTTTAATAGAATATGTGAATTTTATTCATAATATTTTATTATCATTATTACAAGTTTGCAAAGTGAATTACAAAGAAGAAATGATTTGGATAAAAAAAAATGTTATTTATTCATAATATTTTTTTGTTACAAGTTACAAGGAATTACATTAAAGTTCTAAGGAATTACATTAAAGTATCTATCCTAAAAATCCCTAAGTCCTAAAGAATTCTAAGTCTTCATGATGTCCCTCGATCTTCACCGCAAATCTCTGATTAACCTGCACAAAGAGAACAGATAAACAAAACACAACAGGAAAAGAGGTTAGAAGTTGTTTGACACTCTCAGAACATTATCATCATCGAGTGTCGGGAGGGCACGACTAAAGCCGCATCCTACTCCCGGTTACCAATCCGCGCCATCGGCGTCAGATCAGGTAGTTAATGTTCTTATTTACGGGACAACCGAGAAAGAGAGAGATAAAAGAAGTTCGGGCCGATAAATGATTAACTGAAAAGGGGCACGTGCTGAAAATTGGATTCTGTTTCAAAGTCAAGCTAAGCACCATTCCATCAAGTAAACATGGTGTCGTCATCAAGTAAATATGTTAAATTCCAAGTTGTTTCAATCTGATACAGAGTTAAAACATCATGGCCAATTCGAATTCAGACCCAGATGCCGATGGGTCTGAACCGCTTTTTCTTCGAAGTTATCCAACCCTGAAATACACAAAACAGCATCAGCAACCCCAATTTCATAACAGAGTTTAAAACAGTTCAGTTCAGGAAACAGCAAGAACCGAATTCAGCTCGCATTCATAAAACAAATGAGCTAACTGCACAAAGAAAACTGGATTACAGAACGAGACAGTGGAAGTTGTTTCGAGTAAAATCATGATGGGCCAATGTCGACAATCAAGATATCAGAAAGACTATGGAGTCATCAAATCACACCTGCAAGTGAGGTTGTAAGAATAAGCAGATAAGCTCCCATAATCACGGTGATGTGTTAGTTCAGTTGGGATCCCAGATGTGCAAATCACATTGAACAAACAAGTCACAAGTTCGGTTCAACAAGAAAACCAAAGCGTAGCAGTTCAACTCAGAAAAAGGAGAACTAAGTTCATGTTCAGAAGAACAAATTCAATTCACAAGAAGAAGGACAAGTTCAGCGCAGTTCAAAGAACAAGTTCAATTCAGTTACAGCCAAACTGTATCAAAACTGTAAGTCAAATCAGATGAACAAGCATGTCAGTTCATAAGATAAATGAGTTCACAAAAACCGTATCAGCATCTGATAACATCAGCTAAATGGCAATAGCATCATGGTCCGATGGCTCAGACAGGGCGTCATCATCGCCGTATACACCTTCTCGACATTTGGTTCGACCAAAACCTTGGCACCAGTTCTGAAAGAAGAAGAGGAAAAGTTAATGCGTGTTTGAAACAGTTAACCAAAGTAAACCAAATATCCAAAAGAAAATCAAGGAAACAGATGTCCAGTGTATCCCAAATGTGATCGTGATCTGGAAGTTAAAATCCAATCAAGTGAACCCAAAAAGGAAAGTCAATTTGTGACAGCAAGCAAATCGCAAAAGCCCGCGTTTGTGAATCCATCAGGGATCAAGTTTACGCCTGCAAATATCCAGGAAAAATCTAATCAAATCGAATCAGAACTACCACAAAACAAAATCAAATCAAGTTTGGAAAAGGAAGGAAACAATATCAGAAGAATTACAAATCACAATCAAGTTCAATCAAATCCGTACAAATCAAAAATGTATCACATATCATTCAGTCTCAGTAATCATGATCCAAGCCCAAAGAGAAATCGAGAAGAGTATAAAAGGGGAACAGATACAACCTGATAAACCCTAGACAAAACGGCGAAGAACACAAAAGCGGCGAAACGGATAAATCGCGAAAACCCTAGACGAAGAGGGGCGAACAACAATCGCGAGCAAAACCCCAGCGGCCGCGAGAGAGAAAGAGGAGAAGAGTTCTCGTCACAAAGTAATCATCAGAGCACAAACCGAGAGATTGAGGAAGGTCCACCGACGCCGCCTCCATCCACGACGGGCAAACCTCCCCCGAAAGCTCAGTTCACATCATCGCCTCAAAGAAACCACCGTCAAAAACGATGTAAACTCTTGATTCACTATTGCTATGTGTTTGTTTTTCTTTTCAGGTTGAGCATGAGAGAAAATCAGAGAGGACGAAGGCAAAGAAAGAACGCAAACGAAGAGAAATGAGAAACGGCGCCGCGAGATGCCACAGGGTTTTGAAACCCTAATTCTGGGATTTTTGTGTTTATGGGATGCATGCAATCGGTTGGGCCCGGATGTAGCTACCGGCCCAACTTTTATTTCCTTTTTTTTTCCTTTTGTTTTTTTAGATATTATAAAAAGAACGTAATTTGTTTTTTTCTAAAAAAATAAAATAAAATAAATAAAAATAAAGTTTTTTAATTAAGTTAAACCTTTTTTTGATAATTATGAAAAACCCTTTTAATACAAACCGTTTTTTAGATTAAAATTAAAACAATTTTCAAAATAAAAATTAAGTTTTAAAAAAAAACTAACGTTATTTCTTTTTTCCATATATAATTAAGACCTTCTTTTCAAAAAAAATACGAAAATCCCGAAATTTGCATCTTTTTCTTCACTGTCTTCGTAATTCACCCGATGGCCGTCTAACTCTGCCTACTAACATGTGTGTTCGTTTTGCAGCCTTTTATGTTTACTGTTTTATTTTTCAATTCAAGTTTTATTATTATTGTATCTGTTCCTCATTTGTAACCTCGCGAACCAACAATCGCGCTTACTTTCCGCATTTTATTCCCGTTTGCATGATTTAAATTCCTCACACTTTCATCACTATTATTCCTGTCACATTGCACACATCCGAAGGTTAGGTCTAACTGTTTGGCCGCCACGCCAATAGTCCGTAAAACTTCACACATTCAACTCCAAACCCTAATTTTCACAAATGCCTCGCCGCAGGCAAAATTACAATTTTACCCCTAGCATTAGGTCAAAGAGCCGCCGCGCTCATTTTAGGGTTTCCCGCCGCGGAATCCCTAACCTAACCCTAATTACAACTTAACATTTCAACGTAGAGATTTGGAGTTCCTACACTCCACGTAAGCGTGTCCTTAAGATGCGTTTATTCCCCGTGAGACCTTGACCACAGTCAAGAAGTCTCTAACCTCCCTATTGAGGGGAACTACGATTACTCTGATTCCACTCCCGTAAGGATACGTAGGCACAAGATGCGATGTCTTGCCGAGTAAACTTAGAATTAACCCCCTTTATTATTTATTATTGCTTATTTATATTTTATTTATCTTTGCTATTTAATTATTTTGCTTATTATTTTGTAATTGTTTCTTGGATGTAAAGTTGTTTAATTATTTAATTATTATTATGGTTAGTAATTAGGGAGTGTAACAACATGTATGCAATATTAAAATAAATTTAGATCACTTTTAAATAAAGATAATTAAAATAAACATGTCACACACGTAAGTCGATTTTAATCGCCGTCTCACTTCCTAAGGATATCCCTCAAGTTGCCTACGAATAATGGTTAAGTGGGGTGTATAAAGCAAGTCCCTCAAATAGAAAAATCATCAAAGTCCCTTATGGTTGCCTTTACGAATCGAGTCCCTTTCGAAAAATGATGATGGTCCCTTATATGTGCTTATTACATCCCACAATGGCCTTCAAAGTCAAATTGTCCCTCACATGTCCCTTAACATCCAAAGTAAGGACTACCTACTCCATTATAGTAGGGATAGTCTTACTAAAGGAAAGAATGAAGAATAAGAAAGACCTTTAAACATTAGGGTAGGTTACTCCTAGGTGCTTGCTCACTTCAAAACTGTTTCGCACTTAAACAAATTTTCAACAAGTTTTCAAACAAGTTCTTAACACATCCTTACATGGATTATTTATTAACTATTCTGAAAATTTTCTATTCACACACTACAATTTCAAAACAATTCAAAAGTGAGCTTAAGTACCTAAGAGCCCATGGATAACCATGGATGAAAAGGATGCTAATACCTTCCCTTTTCATAACCTACCCCCCGGACCCAAAATATTCTCTAAGGTCTTTCCTGTTCTTTTATAACCTTTCCTTATGGATAAAATAAAAGTCGGTGGCGACTCTTGCTATCCGCAACATTGTTTAAAGTCAGTTCACCGGGTTACAGCGGGCAAGTGAAGAACTGGAGAAAGAATTGGCTCAGCTCCGAAGCGAGAGGAACGAAGTCGTTCATTCCTTCAAAAGGCAAACAGAGCTGGTGAACCGGCTAGGTACAGACCTGACTAAGCAGATAGCCAAGCGTGAGCGCATGGGTCAGGACTTCAAAGTTGTCAACGACGTACTGGCTACGAAGAAGCAGCACTTGGACGAAGCGTATCGGAGGATATCCAAGTTCAACCAGCACTGGAAGGCTTCCCTAGCCACCAGGAAAGAGCGGGAGGATAAGCTGATGCAGCAGATTTCCAAGCTGGAGGCCCAGGTGAAGGCCAGTCAGCAGAGGTTTGATGAAGAAACCGCTCGCAGATATGCCGCCGAAGGCCAGCTCAACAGGGCTCTCGCTAACCTGAAGGAGCGCAAACTGACGTTTGAGTCCAAGAAACGGAAGCTAGAAGATTGTTTCGGCGAAGGAGCATGGGAAGATTCGGTCGAAGGTCTTCAGTACACCATTATGCAAAGGGAATTACTCGTCGAAGGGTTACTCACTCTGCCTGATCATCCAGAAACGAAGGAGTTGTTAGAAGAGTATCGCGCCCGTAGCCGTGCTTGACTATTTGTATTCCTTTTGTTTTGATTATTGTTGTATGCTGACCATCACCAGGCTTGTTGGCTGAGGTCACACTGTTGATTCATCTTGTACTCGCTGATGTTGTGTACTGCCTTGATGGGCTTTCTTTATATATGAGATTGTTATTTCCATGATTGGACTCGGACTTCTTCTTCTTATCAGCACTGGCACTCAGGCACTAGGATCGGGGGAGATCTCCCTAACGCACAGACACACGTTCGCATTTGCATGAAGCATTTGCATAACGAGCACTTTGTTGTTTTTCCTAACCCTTTTGTTTTTCCAGGTTGTTTCAGGTTGTTCCAGGATTGATCAGAGACCTATTCACCGCTATCCGACTAGAGCTAATCAAACCAGGATCATGGAGCAAGTGAAAACTGATGTTCAGGAACTCCGCGAAAGAATTGATCGCTTCATGGAGCTCATGCAAGCGGTCGCCAATGGCCAGGATCAGCTCAGAACTTTGGTTCAGCCTCTGATTTCAAGGGTTGATAGCAATGGCATACTCCATGGGGGGACCGTGCCTACTCCTCCACCAGTTGAAACTCCGCAGAATGGCGTCCCCGTGACCGGGGGAAATGGCAGTGCCAACGACAACGTGATAGCTAACATGGGACTCAATGGCAATACGACGGGCGTCGGTAATGGGAGTCTGGAAGCTAATGTCAATATCGGGCTGGGCAACGGCAACGCAGGTGTTGGGAATCTGTTCGGGCCTCAGCCGTGGTTAGAAGATCGTCAGGACGATGTGTTCTCTCAGAGAGGTGCTGAAGGTGAGCTGAATGCTGAAGCACGTCTAAGGTTCAAGGCACTTGAGGATAAGATGAGAAATATCGAGGATCAGAACACCCTGGGCGTTGATATGTCCAAGTTGGGACTGATTGCTGATTTTAAGGTACCTCCCAAGTTCAAGGTACCTGACTTTGAAAAGTATAAGGGCACTACTTACCCCCGCGTCCACCTGAGATCGTATTACAGGAAAATGTCGGCTCATTCTGATGACGAGAAGTTGCTGATGCACTTCTTTCAAGACAGTCTGTCCGGGCCATCCCTCGGATGGTACATGAGTCTGGAGCCTACCAGTGTGCGCACGTGGAAGGACCTTGCTGAAGCATTTGTACACCACTACCAATACAACAGCGACTTGGTCCCAAACCGAGTCCAGCTACAGAATCTGTCGCAGAGGAACAATGAAGGGTTTAAGGAGTACGCCCAGCGGTGGCGTGGGTTGGCAGCCAGGGTTCAGCCGCCGATGGTTGAACGGGAGCTTGTGCAGATGTTCGTAGCCACCCTCCCAGGGGTTTACTATGAGAAGTTGGTCAGCGGCATGTCTGGAACATTCTCAGATCTCATCATCACGGGTGAGCACATCGAAAATGGGATCAAACTCGGGAAAATTCAAGGTGAGTCATCCTCAGCTGGAGGAGGCGGAAAGAAACCTTATAGTGGCAAAAGACGAGAAGGAGAAACGAGCGCTGTGACCAACGCTCGAAGGAAGGGTAAAGGCCCTCACCAGCAGGTGGCCAGCATAACTATCCCGGCAGTTCAACAGCCACAGCAGCAACCGAATCAACAAGGGTACAGAAAGTATCAGAATCGGGCACCTTTGTCGAGCCGTCACCTCGAGACACCGCCCATGTCGTACGCGCAACTATTGCAGACTATGCTTCAGCTATAGTTGATCCAGAAGAGGACCTTGGCTCCCTTGACAGGGGCACCTCCGCCAGGGTACGATGCAAATGCAACTTGTGAGTTTCACTCAGGGGCACCAGGCCACACAATAGAGAACTGCAAAGCCTTCAAGCATAAGGTGCAGAACATGGTGGATGCCAAGATCATCAACTTCTCGGATAATGTGCCAAATGTCACGAAGAACCCTATGCCGAATCATAGGGGAGGCAGAGTGAACGCCATTATCAAAGACGAGAGTGCGGATTTGTTGACTGACGTCAGAGATCTGAAGATGCCGCTTAGCTTCGTCAAGGCTAAGCTGATGAAAAGAGGTTTCTTTCCAGGATGCGGAGAGCTATGTATGGACTGTGCCACACGTTCTGATGGATGTGAACAGTTGGTAGAAGGAATTCAAAGTCTGATGACTGAAGGGATTCTATAGTTTAGCCGGAGGGCCGAATGTGGATCAGGAGAGGTAATGCTGAAGCAAGATGATGAGGTCGCCACCATCACCATCCCTCGCCATACGATAACTATTTCTGCGCCCAGACCGCCCACAATTACTATCACCAAAGCTGGGCCGATACTCTTCGAGAGCGCTAATGTTGTCCCATGGCATTATGGGGCTGAAGTCTACTGCAACGGACAGAAGTTGGAGCTAGAACCGTTTGGGTCGTCTGTGGAGAACCTTGCGGGAATTAGTGGTATTACTTGCAGCGGAAGAGTGTTTGCACCACCAGAGGTCGTGGCGGATAAAGCGGTCAGAGCTGATGCGGCCGATAAAGGTAAAAGTAAAGTCGTTGAAGAGATCCCATGTGGGGCGGAAAAAGACTTACTTGTTAAAGACGCCGAGGAGTTTATGCAGTTGATTAAAAAGAGTGACTACAAGATTGTGGATCATCTCCATCAGACGCCCTCGAAGATTTCCATTCTGAACTTGTTGCTGTGTTCCGAAGCGCATCGCAACGCACTGCTGAAGGTGTTGAACGCCGCATATGTACCGCAAGAAATATCGGTAAATCAGCTAGAAGAGGTCGTAGCCCACGTAAATGCTGGAAATGGGTTAGGTTTCACTGACCTGAAGCTGACGCCGAAAGGGAGGAACCACAATAGCGCCCTGCACATCTCGATAGAGTGTAGGGGAATGATTATGTCGCACGTGTTGGTGGACACGGGTTCGTCGCTTAATGTTCTTCCGAAGAAGGCATTAATGAAGTTGGATACTCGTGGAGTGATTTGCACACCCAGTGATCCGGTTGTGAAGGCGTTCGACGGGACTAAACGCCATGTTTTCGGGGAGGTGACCCTGCCAATCCAGGTCGGGCCAGAAACGTTCGACGCGGTCTTTTACATTATGGACATCATGCCTGCCTACAGCTGTCTCTTGGGCCGGCCGTGGATCCATGTTGCTGGAGCCGTGACTTCCACGTTGCACCAGAAGCTCAAGTACGCCGTCGGAGGCAGCATCATGACTGTGTGTGGCGAGGAAGACATAATGGTGAGCCATTTGTCGTCCTTTGAGTATGTTGAGATGGATGGAGAAATCCATGAGACTCTATGCCAAACGTTCGAAGCTGTCAAAGTGAAGGACGTAGCTCTTGTAGTCACTGAAAAGCCAGAGATGACTCTTTCCTCATTCAAGGAAGCTCGGGCCGTTGTCCAAGCCGGATCTACCCCAGGCTGGGGGCGAATTTTGGAGATACCTAACAAGCAAGATAAGTTTGGGTTGGGATATTCTCTCGGAGCTGAAGCTTCTTCTTCTAGAAGTGCGTCGCGAAGTAAAGGGCCAATCCAGTTTACCAGTGGCGGAGTGATTTTTGAAAGCATCAATGCGGTGTCTGAAGACAGCGGAGATAGCGACTGTGACCTCGACCCTTGGATCCAGCCAAGCAAGCCAGGCGAGGGCCTTACTGTTGCACCCTAAAATTTGACCAACATTTATTTATCCATCAAGAGTTGTATGAGACTTTGAAGCTAGCCAAGAAGGTTGTTCAGGTGTTCAAAGGTTGATACCTTTGCCAGAGAACTCAAGAGATCCTCAGAGAGATTGGTTGAAACCAAGGATGTGTGCCTCATAGCTTGAGAGTTGTGGGAGCTCCTCAGATGATTTTGAGACTGTGAGGATAGACTTGAAGCTTTGAGAAAGCTTATAAGATGTCTTGAAAGCCATCATGAATCCTAGAGAGGTCATCATACAAGGATTCAGAAGATTCAACCATGAATGGTAGAATTAGGGTTTGACTGGGTCAACCCTAGGTCAACTGAAGATTTGGAGAAGGTTGAGACTTAATCCAAGGGCCATGTGATCATGGAATGATGCATTGAGATGCTATAAGGATAATTCCTAGACCAACTCATCATTATTGAGGAGTTTGAGAAGTTTCAAGCTAGGGTTTCTAAGGATTGACAGTGTAAAATCCCCTAGTTTGATCCCTATCTTCCAGGCAGTTTTAGCTCAAGATGTGATTGTCATCTCATCTTCCCCACAACATGAATGTTGTAGATCTTGTTCTTAGCTTTAATTTGAGTGGTATAAGTCCTTTATAGGATGTGCAGAGCTCAAGTTATGGTTTTGACAAATTACAGGTCATCTGAGGTATGTGAATCTGGGTCCTTGAAAGTCACCCAACTTGCAGAAAACTTTTGCCCTAGTAGGATGATTCCTATGATCTCTTGGTCAACATGAATGTTGAATATCATCTTCTTATCTTTCTATAGAGTACTAGAAGTCCTTGGTAGGATTTGTAGAACGCAACTTATGGCTTTGACAAGCCGAGGGCATTTTGGTCATTTGGAAGTTATTGGTCATTTCAAGCATAAGGCCATATCTCCTACTTCCAAGCTTCAAATGGAAAAATCTTCAACATCAAAGTTGCTTATAATGATGTTTTAAGGCTAGTAGGGTGGTCATGAGATGTTGAAAAGGCTCATATCAAAAAGTGATAAAAATGGCCTAAAAATGAGGCATAAGTTAATTCAAGTGAAATGGAAAATCATAAAATCCAAGTTACAAATCCAAACCATGTCATATGATAGGTCATTTTGACTCCAAAGGACATTTTAAGAACAATGGTTCATCCACAATTTTGATTTGAGGCTTTCATCATAGGGTTGCTTTGTAATTTGATTGCTTGCATAATGGGGTACCAAACCAAAACAAAGAAAAGCTTAATAAACAAGGTGTTTAAGCATTGTATCTTGGCCTAAATCTCATGTAAGGAGATATTCAAGTTGGTTACAAGCATTATAAGGGTTTTTTGCATGAGGTACCATATCATGAGAAGTTGAAATGCAAATTACCATATCATGGAAAGTTCAAGTTCTTACTAGATTGTTCTAGATGGTTCTAGACCTTTCTAAACCATTCTATATATTGAATATGAATTGCATTGATTCAAGGTTGGTGATAGTTGGTGTTAATTGTGGTAGAGAATAGTGAGAGATATCAAAATTCTCCATTTGCAAATTGTATTGAATCTTCATATTCTTCTTCATTACCATTCCATTTCTCTTCACAAATCATTTACACAAACATTGCTGAGTGTGTTCATGCTAGAGTGAGGATCCATTGATGAAGAATTGAAAGCTTTCCCATTGAAATTGCAAGAAAGTAAAAGGCATTGGATCTTGAGATACAAGCTTTCAACATCAAATCTCATGCAAGCAGAGGAGTATTCATCACCTAAGGACTGTTCTTGAGGAGCTACAAGGCTCGGATTGAAGAATTGCATCACCTACCATTTCAAGAAGCAAGGTATGCAAAACCACTTCTACACCCTAATTTAGGCATGGCTAGGATGAATTCTTGTTGTAAAACCATTAGAGACAATTAGGTGGTTCATTTTAATGAGTTTGGGACTGATTGGAGAAGATTCATTAATGGTGGTCAATTCTTGATGGAGCTAGAGCATGCTACATATTGAGTGTTCATGCAAGATTATTGGTTAATTTTGATTAGTATAACATAAGGTTCATTTTGATACCAAGAATTATGAGTTTCGTGGAAGTTGAAGTTTGATGGCATTTTGAAATCCGTGAGTTACACCATTCGGGTTTTACGATATAGTTTGTTTCAATGCAATCTAAGGCCACAGCTGTATTCTACGTGGAAAATGAGTTAAGTTCGGTTTTTGAACGAGTGGATTTGGTGGAGAGATGAAGGCGCACGACGAGCTGGAAGATATGTGCATGGAACTCGTGTTTTCATGGTTGCTGCAAACCCTAATTGTCCAAGGAAGAAGAAGACTCCTTTGCCGTTGGATATGCGTATGACTAGTTGACCCAGAAGATGATCTAACGGTTGAGATTCGAAAATAAAATTGGAGGGAAGCCAGCGTGTTAAACGCTGCGTTTCACTAATAATCAAAGTCTAGGCTTTAGTGAAATTCCTAACGCCACCCCCTTGTCCAAGCCCAATCATGTTTTACACTACATTTCACTGCTATTTACACCGCGATTTTATCTTTTTTCTTTTCATTTTAATTAGTTTTTCTGAGTTTTAATGGGCCAGGCGCGCCCTACTTTTGGCACCCCACCTTCTGGGCCCATCATCAATAATAACTGCATATTAATACTTCTTGCACCCCATGCATCATTTTCATATTAAATTTCACTCCAAATTTTATTCTACTTTAAAAATTCATATAAAATTGGAAAATCCATATTTTTTAATGGGATTTTTTTCCCACTTTCCATTTCTGTCAAGAAAAATATAAAATCATAAAATTGCCATTTTATTTCATTTTTATATTTTTTGCATATTTTCTCATTTAATTGCTTTTTTTTTTAATTCTTTTAGTTGATATGTGAATTTGTAGATTTTAGTTAGGGTAGTTCCCTTAATATTTTGAGTTCAATCTTTTTAGGGTAGTTAGATGAATGTCTTAGGTTCCCCCTGAATTAATTCCATATTTTTGTGATGATGTTTAGGATAGTTTTGATTAGGTAATTCTAGGTAGTATAGAATTAGGTTAAAACTTTAATATAGGTCCATAACAACTTTAGATTTTGGGTTTTAGGTCAATTTAGTATATGGGGAGTATATGGGACTTAAGGGTAGATATGTAGGGTCCCCTAGCATTTATATTAGAATTTAATATAATAGTATGCTATTTTTGGTTGATTTTTGAATTGAATGATTGTTTGTGTTGCCTTTAGGGCATGTTTGTTTAGTTTGCTTTGCTTTGGAGTTTTCCTTTGGGTTGAGGAGCTTGGTATCTCTTTGTGGAGCATGGTTGAAGACTTGAAGATGCATGGAGGAGCTTGAGAGCTTGTTCTTTCTTCTTTTTGTTTTGTTTTTAGGGTTAGGATTAGGAAGAGCTTAGATGTAGATAATTTCTTTCTCAAACATGGATGGTATCATTCACCTCCATTCCTCCCCATGATTCAAAGTCCTTCCAGGGTATACACCTCTCTCCTTTGGAGGGATAAGTGCTATACCTAGGAGGTAGAACTTTTGAGGGAACCAGTCCCTTGATATTGAACCCTTATAGGTCACCTTTGGTGATCAAATAAGCAGTTCAATATCCCCCAGCTTGTTCGGTAAGTGATTTTCTCTGGTTTGATTGTCTTGAGAGATGTCAGAGCTTGAGCATTCCAGATGAAGACTTCATTGAAGATTGAAGAGGATGAATCCTTGGAGATTGTCATTCCAGCTGAAGCTTGAAGAGCATGAAGATCAAGTTGATACTTGAAGATCCCTGAAGATTAGGTGAAGCCTGAAGGTGGAGCTGATCAAGAAGCTGAAGCTTAAGGGAGAAGATGAGTTGAAACTCATGATTGTAGGGTTGAAACCTAGAAAGCAATTGATATCTGAAGTTTGAAGACTGAGTTGCTGCTGGAGGAGCTGAGGCTTTCTTCTGTTTTCTTTTCTGTATTGTGTGTTTTGCTTGACTTGTCTGTTGCATTAGAATAAGTTTATCTAGAATAAGTAGAATCTAGGAGCATGATTGCATTAGAGGTTGAGTTGTTCTCTCTGCTTGTATTGTTACTGCATGGCTTTGCTTGCGGGTATTCGGTAGAGCCCAGCTCCCTTGCCCATGTGGTTTGTTTGCCTGATGGCATTTCATTTCATTTTAGCTGTATGATTGCAGTTTACTGTTTATTGCTTGATAGCATGTTGTTTACATTTCAGTATGATTACTGTTATTTCATGACTGGCTTGAGGTCGAGATGAGCTTGTGGAGGCTGAAGCCCCACACACATTTCCTCCCTCACTTGCATTGCAAGCATTTTACTGTTAAGCTGATGCTTTGTCTGTTTTGGTGTATCATTGACATGATCCCTTAGGACTCTCATTTCCTTGGATAAGGATTTGATGATAGACTTTTAGGTTGAAACCTATGCATGACAACATCTAGGAGTTCCCTGTTCAAACCTCGACCATAGGATGAATCCATGGCATGACAACAGTAGGACGTGATAGTCTCCCTCCTAGTTGGGCCTGTTCTCTTCTCATCTCAAAACAGTTTAAGATACAGTAATCATGAATGATTTCTTTCGTACGTTACGAGCCTTAAGCTATCTGAGAAAGGATTGTGGGAGAGTTTCTTTTCCGCAGTCTGGATGTTTAGTATGGTACCCTTTGGGTGACATGCGACGCATTCACTCTCAGGTCATAGTCTCTAGTGCGGTTGAAATCGCAAACACAATAAAAAACACTTCTTTCGTAAAGACAGGAAATAAACCGTAGTTTCCCGAACTACGTGAGCTCTGATCTCTCATGCCTGTTGAGAATACGTAGGCACAAGATGGCGATGTCTTGGCGATCTACCTTCCCCCATAACCCGTCATAGGCCGAACTACGTTGACTCTGATTTCTCATTCTCTGATGAGAATACGTAGGCATAAAGCGCGACGCTTTGCCGAGTCATTTTTCTTTTCTTTTTCAGCCAGCCTTGATAGGTAGATAGAATAAAACCAACCCGTCCAAGTAAACACAACAAGCGAGGATCCCGTCGAGTACGACGGACGTGAGGGGTGCTAATACCTTCCTCTTGCGTAACCGACTCCCGAATCCAGACAATGGTTGCGATGACCTTGTCTTACCCTTTCTTCGTTAGGTTTTTCCGATCGTTTCCTTTCCCGCTCTGAGGGATAAATAACGAAAGGTGGCGACTCTTCTGTCATGCCGGCACCTCATTTTCGCGCAAGCGACAGCTGGCGACTCTGCTGGGGACTCCAACGGTTCCCTGCGAGAGTCAATCCTAACGCTTGTATGTTTACCTGTTGGGTTGCGTTTATTTATCGCATTTTTGCTTCTCGCACTTTATTTCCCGCATTTTATTTTCAGTATAATATGATATTTTGTGCTGTTGTGGGATGGGAGTTCTGATGAGTGAGAAGCCAGACCCAGGCTTGAGTGCACTATAGACTTAGAGTGGAAATTAGTGGGCGCGTGCTTGCTTTGCAGGCACTAGTGTCTCACGAAATCCATGCTTAGACGAGGTTCATCCGGTTGGCTTCACTTTCACCCCTTTGGGTTGAGACGGTTGCTGGTTTGGTGGATTGTCGACTCTGGGGACCGATCATTTGTGATTCAGCTAAGTGAGGCCGCTTCATGAGCTGGTGATGCCAGACCTTCTGGGTATCGTATCACCCCTCTTGAAAGTCTGTGACGCTGATGAATGCATAGGATGCCGTACCTTGAGTCAGTTTAGGTCCATACCTGTGAGTGGGATTGGGTTTATTGCAGGAAACTTTGACCTTCAGACTACCTGGTTTTCTTGACAGTTGATCAGTTTTGTTGGTACCAGGGTTTCTCAGTTGCAGATTTGTCTGTTCTTGATAGAGCAGGTTTTTGATCAGAGGATCTTGTCATCAGGTGTATGTCTGTTCTTGATAGAACAGGTTTTGATCAGAGTATTGTCATCAGTGGTTTGTTCTTGATAGAGCAGATTTTTGGGGTCTGAAGACCTCATCAGCAGATGTTGTTTGTAGAGCAGATTTTTGAGTGGGGTCTGAAGATCTCATCAGCAGCGGTATGTTTGTTCTTGATAGGGCAGATTTCTGATTTGGGGTCTGAAGACTTCATCAGCAGATATTTCTTGATCATACATCTGAGGTCCTTATTATCAGACATTTGTTCTTGACAGAGCAGAATTTTGATCTTGTATATGGACCTATCAGATGGTTATTCTTGGCAGATCAGATCTGTGGTCTTACTCCGGGGTTTTTCTCATCAGTGATTGTTGATACAGAATATCCACGACAGCAGTGGCCTGGATATATTATTGCATGACTGCATTTTGCATTAGTTTGCATGTTCATTTGCATTTCATTAACGTGTGTCTGTGTTGCAGGTACCGTTTCCCCGATCCAGGATTTCTTGCCTCCTATTGTATTGTTATGGCCTCTCTCAGGAAGACCGTTGCGTACAAGTTCCCGACCCCTGATGTGTCGAAGTTGACTGGTTTGATAGCTCTAGCAGGTGATTCTGTGAAGGATGAGTTCAGAAAGTCGTATGGCAGGTTGCTCAGTTTGGTTTGCAAGCCTTCTGTGTTCGAGTTGAACAGGTTGCATGCTCTGTTGCAGTTCTACGACCCTCCACTGAGATGTTTCACTTTTCAGGACTTTGTTCTCGCGCCGACGCTGGAAGAATATGCTGATTTCCTGGGTGTGCCCGTCAAAAGGCAGATGCCTTTTGTCCACATGGACGCTGAGCCTGATCTGGCTGGTTTAGCTTCTTCACTTCATTTGGACGCCTCAGAGTTAGTAGTGACTAGTTGGAACAAGGTTCCTGGGTTCTCCTTGCAGTTTCTGGTATCTAAGGCTCAGCAGTGTGCTAAGGATGGATGTTGGGACGCATTCAATGCCATCCTCGCTTTATGCATATATGGCATTATATTGTTCCCCAACATGCCCGATTTCGTAGACTTTGATGCATTCCACATTTTCGCTTCAGGGAATCCAGTCCCTACCCTGATCGGAGATGTTTATCACTCAGTCCATTACAAGAATGAGAACCGGAGATGGAAGAATGTCTCATGCTGCGTACCTTTGCTGTACAAATGGCTTGCTAGCCATCTGCCCAAGAGGGGTCCTTTTGTCTTGTCTGCAGCCACAGCTGAGTGGCCTGAACGTCTGATGAGTTTATCTGCAGAAGATATTGATTGGTTCGACAGAGACAGGTTGGGTACTGAGGTGATCTTCAGTTGCAGCGGGTTTCCTAATGTTCCTCTGATAGGTAGGAAGGGCTGCATAAACTACAATCCGTCGTTGCTGGTTCGACAATTCGCATATGCTTTGAGGACTCCGCCGAAGGAGGAAGAGGTACAGGAATCTCTGTACCTCACGGGTACTTTAGAGGGGGATTTGTTGTCCAAGCTTCAGCGTGCGTGGAACAGTATCAGTAAGCAAGGAAAGCCTTTGTTGGGAAAGAGCAACAGTCAAGCCTACCCTCCGTATACAGCATGGATCAGAGCCAGGGCCAATGCTATAGGGATGCCATTTCCTCATGTCAAGCCAAAGAGCCCTCCACCAATCGAAGAGCCTACCACTGTGCCCATTCATCAGTATAACCAGGTATTAGCTGAGCGGGATGAATTGAAGCGGGCGAACGCAGAACTGGAGAAGGATTTAGCTCAGCTTCGAAGTGAAAGGAACGAGGTCGTGCATGCTTTCAAAAAGCAGACAGAGTTGGTGAACCAACTGGGTACAGACCTGACGAAGCAGATTGCCGATCGTGAGCGCATGGGTCAAGACTTCAGGGCTGTTAACGACGTATTGGCTACGAAGAAGCAGCATTTGGACGAGGCATATCGGAGGATATCTAAGTTCGACCAGCACTGGAAGACTTCCCTGGCCACCAGGAAAGAGCGGGAGGACAAGCTGATGCTGCAGATCTCCAAGCTGGAAGCCGAGGTAAAGGACAGTGAGCGGAGGTTTGATGAAGAAACCGCCCACAGATACGCCGCCGAAGGCCAGCTCAACAAAGCCCTTGCCAACCTGAAGGAGTGCAAGCTGAAGTTTGAGTCTAAGAAGCGGAAACTGGAAGATTGCTTCGGTGAAGGAGCATGGGAAAGTTCAGTTCAGGGACTTCAGTATACCATTGTGCAGAGGGAACGGCTCGTCGAGGGGTTGCTCACTTTGCCAGATCATCCGAAGACGAAGGAGTTATTAGCAGAGTATCGCGCCCGTGGCCGTACTTGACTGGCTGCATTCCTTTTGTTTTGATCTTTGTTGTATGCTGACCATCACCAGGCTTGTTGGCTGAGGTCACGCTGTTGATTTGTCTTGTACTTGCTGATGCTATGTACTGCCTTGATAGGCCTTTCCTTATATATATGAGATTGATGTTCCCATGATTGGGCTCGGACTTCTTCTTCTTCTCATTATTATCAGCACTGGCACTAAGGCACTAGGATCGGGGGAAATCTCCCAAATACACAGACACACGCATGCATCTGCATGAAGCATTTGCATGATGTACATTTTGTTGTTTTTCCTAACCTTTGGTGTTTGCAAGGTTTTGCAGGTTCACAGGTTACAGACTGTTTCCGGTGACTCCAGAATTGATCAGAGACTCATTCACTGTTATTCAACTCGAGCTAATCAAACAAGGATCATGGATCAAGTGCAGTCAGACGTTCAGGAGCTCCGTGAACGAATGGATCGTTTTATGGAACTGATGCAGGTGGTCGCTAATGGTCAGGACCAGCTCCGGACTTTGGTCCAACCTTTGATCTCCAGGGTTGATAGTAATGGCATACTTCATGGAGGGGCTGTGCCTACTCCTCCACCAGTGGATACTCCACAGAATGTTGTTCCTATTGCCGGGGGCAACGACAGCGCTAATGGAAATGAGATGGCCAATATCGGACTCAATGCGACGGGCATCGACAATGGGAGTCTGGGAGCTAATGTCAACATCGGGCCGGTCAACGGCAATGCTGGCGTCGGGAACCTGTTGGTGCCTCAACCGTGGCTTGAGGATCATCAGGATGATGTATTCTCTCAAAGAGGTGCAGAAGCAGAGTTGAATGCTGAAGCGCGGCTCAGGTTCAAAGCACTGGAAGATAAAATGAGGGAAATTGAGAATCAGAATACTTTGGGTGTTGATATGTCCAAGCTGGGGTTAATTACTGATTTCAAGGTACCTCCTAAGTTCAAGGTGCCTATCTTTGAGAAGTATAAGGGTACTACTTGCCCTCGTGTCCACCTGCGATCGTACTATAGAAAGATGTCTGCCTATTCCGAAGACGAGAAGTTGCTGATGCACTTCTTCCAAGATAGTCTTTCTGGGCCATCCCTTGAGTGGTACATGGGCTTGGAGCCCACTAGCGTGCGCACCTGGAAGGATCTCGCTGAAGCGTTTGTCCTCCACTATCAGTACAATAGCGACTTGGCCCCGAACTGAGTTCAGCTCCAGAACCTTTCGCAGAGAAATAATGAAGGCTTTAAGGAGTACGCCCAGCGGTGGCGTGAGTTGGCTGCTCGGGTTCAACCGCCGATGGTTGAGCGCGAGCTCGTGCAAATGGTTGTTGCTACCCTCCCGGGAATCTACTATGAAAAGTTAGTCAGCGGTATGTCTGGGACGTTCTCAGCTCTCATTACCATGGGCGAGCACGTCGAGAATGGTATCAAGATCGGAAAAATTCAAGGTGAATCATCCTCAGCTGGAGGAGGTGGAAAGAAACCTTATGCTGGTAAACGTCGAGAAGGAGATGCGAGCGCTGTGACCAACGCTCGAAGAAAGGGCAAGGGCCCTCAGAAGCAGATAGCCAGTATAAATATCCCAGCAGCTCCGCAGCCGCAGCAGCAGCCGCAGCAACAGAATCAACAGGGATATAGAAAATATCAAAATCGGGCTCCTTTGGCAAACCGTCATTTCGAAGCACCGCCTATGTCGTATGCGCAACTCTTGCAGACTTTGCTTCAGCTTCAGTTGGTTCAGAAGAGGACGATGACTCCCTTGACAAGGGCACCACCACCAGGGTATGACGCAAATGCCACTTGCGATTTCCATACAGGGGCACCAGGCCACACAATCGAGAACTGCAAAGCCTTTAAGCACAAGGTGCAGGACCTGGTAGATGCCAAGATTATTAATTTCTCCGATAATGTGCCCAATGTCATGAAAAATCCTATGCCTAATCATAGGGGAGGCGGCGTGAACGCCATTATCGAAGAAGAGAGTGAAGATCTGCTGACTGTTGTCAAAGACTTAAAGACGCCGCTTAGTTTCGTCAAAGCTAAGTTGTTGAAGAAAGGGTTCTTTCCAGGATGCGAAGAGTTATGCATGGACTGTGCTACACATACTGATGGGTGTGAGCAACTGGTAGAAGGAATCCAAAGTCTGATGACCGAGGGTATTTTGCAGTTCAGCCGGAGAGCTGAAAGTGTATCAGGAAAGGTAGTGTTGCAGCAGGCCGATGAAGTCGCCACCATCACCATTCCTCGCCGACCAATTACTATTTCTGCGCCCCGACCGCCTACAATGACTATTACCAAAGCTGGGCCGATCCCATTCGAGAGCACTAACGCCGTTCCGTGGCATTACGGCGCCAAAGTCTATTGCAATGGTCAGAAGTTAGAGCTGGAGCCGTATGGGTCGACTGTGCAGAATCTCGCAGGAATCAGTGGTATTACCCGTAGCGGAAGAGTCTTTGCACCGCCAGAGGTTGTAGCAGAGAAAGTGGTCAGAGCTGATGCTGCTGACAAGGGTAAAAGCAAAGTCGTCGAAGAGGCCCCGTGTGGGGTAGAGAAATATTTGCTAGTCAAAGATGCCGAGGAGTTTATGCGGCTAATCAAAAAGAGCGACTACAAGATTGTAGACCATCTTCATCAGACGCCTTCGAAGATTTCTATTCTCAATCTGTTGCTGTGTTCTGAAGCGCACCGCAACGCGTTACTGAAGGTATTGAACGCTGCCTACGTACCGCAAGAGATATTAGTGAATCAACTAGAAGAGGTGGTAGCCCATGTTAATGCAGGCAATGGGCTAGGTTTCACAGATTTAGAGCTGACGCCTAAAGGGCGGAATCACAACAGCGCCTTGCACATCTCGATAGAGTGCAGAGGCACAATCATGTCGCATGTCCTGGTGGACACGGGTTCGTCGCTTAATGTGCTTCCGAAGAAGGCATTAATGAAGTTGGACACTCGTGGATTGCTTTGCACACCCAGTGATCTGGTGGTGAAAGCATTTGACGGAACCAAGCGTCACGTTTTCGGGGAGTTAACCCTGCCAATTCAAGTTGGTCCGGAAACGTTCGACACAGTCTTTTATATCATAGACATCATGCCCGCCTACAGTTGCCTCTTAGGTCGGCCATGGATCCATGCTGCTGGTGTCGTGACGTCCACGTTGCATCAAAAGCTCAAATATGCTGTCGGGGGAAGCATAGTAACCGTGTGTGGTGAGGAGGACATAATGGTGAGCCATTTGTCATCCTTTAAGTATGTTGAAATGGATGGCGAAATCCATGAAACTCTCTGCCAAGCATTTGAAGCCGTCAAGGTGAAAGAGGTAGCTCCTGTCGTCACAAAGAAGAAAGAGATGAATCTCTCCTCGTTCAAAGAAGCTCGGGCCGTCGTCGAAGCCGGTTCCACCCCAGGCTGGAGGCATATTTTGGAGATACCGATCAAGCAGGATAAGTTTGGATTGGGGTATTCTCCTGAAGCTGAAGCTTCTTCTTCTTCGTCTAGCAGTGCGTCTCGTGGTAAGGGGCCTATCCTATTTACCAGGGGCGGAGTGATCTTCGAAAGCATCAACGCGGCGTCTGAGGACAGCGGGGATAGCGATTATGATCTCGACTCTTGGATTCAGCCAAGCAAGTCGGGCAAGGGCCTCAACAATTGGACCATCAAGGAAATTATCCAGCTGACAAGTGAAGAGTAATGATTTACTTTTTACAATCATTGTACAACCCTATGTCCTACCCGGGGCATAGCGGTTTTATTGTCAGGGCCTTGTTGGATTATGTACATGCATTTTGTTAATAAATCAAAGGCGTTTTCTTCGTATTCAAATATTGTGTTCTCTGTTATTCCTGTTTTTATATTTGTTTTGAAAAACAGTAAAATGGCAACGAGGTTTGTGCTAACCTGCATATTCTTGCTTTAAACTTAACCCTTGTTATTGCAGGATCCACATAACAGATGACATCGACTCTGGACCTTCTACGGCTCACTACGACTTTGATTGCCCGATCTATCAAGCCGAGGAAGAGATTGATGAAGACGAAGACCTTCCGGAAGAGTTGGCCCGCTTGTTGAAACAAGAGGAAAAGGTTATTCTGCCTCATGAAGAGGATATTGAGATCGTAAATCTGGGTTCTGAAGAGCTCGTCAGAAATGTCAGAGTAGGGGCTGCGCTGCAGAGTGATGTCAAGCAGAGACTAGTCGAGATGCTTCGAGAGTATAGTGACGTCTTTGCTTGGTCATACGAGGATATGCCCGGACTTGGCACGGACATCGTGGTCCACTGCTTGCCGTTACGAGAAGATTGCCCTCCCGTTAAGCAGAAGCTTAGGAGGACGAGACCAGACATGGCTGTAAAAATCAAAGAAGAAGTCCAGAAGCAGTTGGACGCAGGGTTTTTAGCCGTCACCACTTACCCTTCGTGGGTTGCCAACATAGTGCCTGTACCGAAGAAGGACGGTAAGGTACGCATGTGCGTCGATTATCGGGATTTGAATAGGGCGAGCCCTAAAGATGATTTACCGTTGCCTCATATCGATGTGTTGGTCGACAACACAACCCAGTTCTCCGTGTTTTCGTTCATGGATGGCTTCTCCGGTTACAATCAGATCAAGATGGCGCCGGAGGACATGGAGAAAACAACGTTTATCACCCCCTGGGGAACATTTTGCTATAAGGTAATGCCCTTCGGTCACCAGAGAGCAATGGTAACTTTGTTTCATGATATGATTCATCATGAGATCGGGGTCTATGTTGATGACATGATTGCAAAGTCCCAAACGGAGGAAGAGCATCTGGTCAACTTATTGAAGCTTTTTGAGAGGCTTAGGAAATTCAGGTTGAGGCTGAATCCTAACAAGTGCACTTTCGGAGTGCGGTCCGGAAAGTTGCTGGGGTTTATCGTTAGTGAACGAGGTATCGAGGTTGATCCTGCGAAAATAAAAGCCATTCAAGAAATGCCAGCGCCGAAAACAGAAAAAGAAGTTCGTGGTTTCTTGGGCCGAATAAACTACATTGCAAGGTTTATCTCTCAGCTCACGGCCACTTGTGAATCGATGTTCAAGCTTTTAAAGAAAGATCAGGCAGTTACTTGGAATGAGGATTTCCAGAAGGCATTCGATAAGATAAAGCAGTATCTTCAAGAACCTCCAATCTTGATACCCCCAGTGGCTGGACGGCCATTAATCATGTACCTGACGGTTCTGGAGAATAGTATGGGGTGTGTTCTCGGTCAGCACGACGAGACGGGTAGAAAAGAGCATGCCATTTACTATTTGAGTAAAAAGTTCACTGAGTGTGAATCTCGATATTCGATGCTGGAGAAGACGTGTTATGCACTAGCTTGGGCCGCCAAATGTCTACGACAGTACATGCTCAATCACACCACTATGCTGATTTCGAAGATGGATCCGATCAAGTACGTCTTCGAGAAGCAGGCTCTTTCGGGAAGGATTGCCAGATGGCAAATGGTGTTAACAGAATATGATATTCAGTACGTCTCCCAGAAGGCCATTAAGGGAAGCGTATTGTCTGATTACCTTGCCGAACAGCCGATCGAGGACTACCAGCCGATGAAGTTCGACTTCCCCGACGAGGATATTATGTTTCTCAAAGCGAAGGATTGCGATGAGCCGTTGCCCGACGAGGGGCCAGATAGGAAGTCTCAGTGGAAGTTGATATTCGATGGAGCGGTTAATTCCTATGGAAGTGGCATCGGGGCTATCATCACGACTCCCCACGGATCCCACATCCCGTTTACTGCGAGACTGACGTTTCCAGTTACCAACAATGAGGCGGAGTACGAAGCATGCATCATGGGTCTAGAAGAGGCGATTGATTTGAGAATCAATAATCTAGACGTATATGGTGACTCAGCGCTTGTAATCAACCAAATTAAAGGGGAGTGGGAGACTCGTCAACCGAATTTGGTGCCGTACATGAATTATGCCAGAAGGATGCTTCCGTTCTTTGATCGAGTGGAACTCCATCACGTGCCCAGGGCGGAGAATCAGATGGATGATGCCTTAGCCACGTTGGCTTCAATGTATAGAGTCAATTATTGGAATGAGGCTCCAAGAATTGTGCTCTCGCGTCTTGATAGACCGACATTTGTCTTTGCAATCGAGGATGCCGCCGACGGCAAGTCATGGTTCCACGACATCCAGACTTTCCTTATGACTAAGGAGTATCCTGCGGGTGCGTCAACCCAGGATAAAAAGACTCTGCGGAGGCTGTCTGGAAACTTTTATCTCAATCCTGATGGAGTGTTGTATAAGAGAAACCACGATCTCGTGCTACTCAAATGTGTAGATGAGAAAGAGGCGAGTATGCTCATGGAAGAAGTCCATGAAGGCACATTTGGTACGCACGCCAGCGGGCATGCTATGACGAGGAAGATCCTGAGAGCAGGATACTACTGGCTGACGATGGAGTCAGATTGCTTCAGATTCGCGAAGAGATGTCATAAATGCCAGATCTATGCTGATAAAGTTCATGTGCCGCCGTGCCCGTTGAATGTCATGGCCTCCCCTTGGCCGTTCTCCATGTGGGGCATCGACATGATAGGCAAGATCGAGCCCACTGAATCTAATGGTCATCGCTTCATTCTGGTAGCTATCGACTACTTCACCAAGTGGGTGGAGGCAGCCTCGTACGCTAATATGACCAAGCAGGTGGTAGCTAAATTCATAAAGAGGGACATCATCTGTCGTTACGGAGTTCCCGAGCGGATCATTACTGATAATGGTTCGAATTTGAATAACAAGATGATGAAGGAGCTGTGCCAGAGTTTCAAGATTGAACACCACAACTCATCTCCTTACCGGCCGAAGATGAATGGCGCCGTTGAAGCAGCCAATAAGAACATAAAGAAGATTGTTCAGAAGATGGTTGTGACATACAAAGATTGGCACGAGATGTTGCCGTTTGCACTGCACGGTTATCGTACGACGGTACGTACGTCGACAGGGGCAACTCCTTTCTCCTTGGTGTACGGTATGGAAGCTGTCCTACCGTTAGAAGTGGAGATCCCTTCTTTGCGAGTTTTGGTTGATGTGAAACTCGACGAGGCAGAATGGATTACGAATCGTTTGAACCAACTCAGCCTGATGGACGAGAAGAGGTTAGCATCGATTGCGTTTGGTCGTCTGTACCAAAGCCGAATGAAGAAAGCTTATGATAAGAAGGTGCGTCCTAGAAGCTTTCAGACGGGTGATCTCATCCTGAAGAAGATTCTTCCTCCACACTCCGATCACCGGGGCAAGTGGACTCCGAATTACAAAGGTCTGTATGTCGTCAGCAAGGTCTTCTCGGGAGGAGCTTTGTTGTTATCCACGATGGATGGTGAAGATTTTGCATCCCCGGTGAACGCGGATGCAGTTAAAAAATACGTTGCTTAAAAGCGACCCGCTGGACAAAAAAGAAAGAGTCCAGGCAAAAAAGGGGCATCCCGGCGAACCAAAAACAGAATAAAAGGTTCGGGCAAAAATTAGGGATATATTGAAAAATGTACACCCGCGAAGTCGAAAACCTACACTGGGCGACTTCGGCAAAAAAGGGTATCCCGGTGAACTGAAAACCCGTAAAGGGCGGTTCACGCAAAAGTTAGGGATTTGAATAAGCAAATGACTGCGTTCCGCGTGTGGACTTTCTTTGTTTAGTGGTTTGGAGGACCTGAGGGCCGTTTATCTGAATCAATCTCTTCCGAAGCTGAAGCGTCGAAGAAGTATCGAAGTCGAGTGGGTCTTAGAGGGATCAACTCATGGTGTTCGTCTACGCCTCGTTGCCGACATTTGTATATACTGATGTATATTTATGTTTTATTTTTGCGCGGCTTCCTCATTCCAGGAGCTTGCCTCTGTTGTAAAACATTTTTACCCATTCAGGGGTTCATTATCAATAAAATGCATACTATTCAGCAATTCTGTTTGCCTGTTTAGCATTTATCTGTTTTGTTTGCGAATGAAAACGCCGATGTTTTTGATAAAATGCGCATACATAAACTTACTGGCCTAGGCCACTGATTGTTGAAACAATTAATACTTGAATATTGTCACGAGATAATAACCTTGATAGGTCCCTTTGAGAAGGGTATCTTGTCTGTTTGTTTGTGTTGTTATAGGTGTAGCATATTCCAGACAGTGCGCCGTGCGCGTCCCCGAAGCAGGACGATTCCTCCTTCTCCAGCAGAGTTCAGTGGTCTCTCCCCACAGAGTATGAACGCAAGATCATGAGCATTGATATGTCTCCCCATGCAGAGATGATTCTCTTCCCCAAGCAGACGCATCCTGAAGGAACGTCACCTCCTCAACTGAGTCAAGCGCCGAAGAATGATTTCTTCTTCCCCCGCGTCGGGTCACAAGTGCAGGTTTCGTAGGAAACTGTTCGTACGCCAAAGTATGCAGTAACTGATGGTGTCAGACTGAAGTCTCCAGCGGAATTGAGATTCCCCACCAGAGTCGTACTCTCTCCCGAAGTCGGATGATTCCCTCTTCCCCAGTAGAGTGTTGGAACAACTGACGCTGTATTCCCCTGCAGAGTTATACTCTCTCCCGAAGTCGGATGATTCCTTCTTCCCCAGCGGAATTGAAATTCCTCATCAGAGTTGTACTCTCCAGTGAAGCAGATGGGACCATGATTGGTTTCCCCTAGCAGAGCGTTGAACAGCTGATGATGTATTTCCCCAGAGTCGTACTCTCTCCAGCGAAGCAGAATGATTTCTCCTTCCTCAGCCGAGTTTGCAGATCACTAAGAGAGCCGAATCCTTGGAAGTTGATCAGACCATGATCGGTTTTCCCCAGTGGAGTGTGGAGCAGCTGAAGTTGTTTCCCCACAGAGTCTTATCCCCAGAAGAGTAGCCGAGGTGGCCATGCAGTTTGTTCCCGCAATTGACATCGCTTTCCCTCAGCAGGTCCAGGTTCTCGTAGAGCTTCGTCCCCTGCAGCAATCAACTGAAGTTGTTTCCCCTGCAGCAGTCAACGGAAGATCATTTCCCCAGACGGAGTCCAATTGATGTTGGCGTGTCCACGTTCTCCTCAGCAGGATGATTCCTCTATCTGAGTAGTTCTTCCCCCTTGACAGGAGGGTTTCCCCCTCGGCATTTATTTTGCTGACGGGATCGCATCATTATGCATGATTGCATAGCATTTAGCATAAACGCATAGCATTTCCACCGTGTGGAGCATGGCGCCGAAGCATATGCATAATAAACATGATCTAGGTTATTACCGTTCTTGTTTTACATGTGCTCCGCCGAAGGATCAGTTGCTCAGGATGATTCCTGACATTCTCCCCAACGAAGTCGCTTGCTCAAGATGATTCTTGAGATCCCTAGCGAAGTCTTCAGTTCAAGATGATTCTTGAATTCCTCAGCAGGGCCGTTTGCTTAAGATGATTCTTAAGCTCCCCAGTAGGGTCCCCAGTGAAGGCTGCCCAGGATGATTCCTGAAACCCCAAGAGAGTCGAATCCTTGGAAGCTGCTCAAGCCATGATTGGTTTGTCCCCGGCAAGAGTTGCCCAGGATGATTCCTGGAATCCCCAACAGACTGTTTGCTTAGAATGGTTATCGGTTCAAGATGATTCTTGAAAGTCCCCTGCAGAGTTATTTGTTCAAGATGATTCTTGAAGTCCTCAGCAGAGTTGATTTATCCAGAATGATTTCTGGACCCCCGGAGCGGAGTTACTTGATAGTCCTCCAGAATCCCCAGCGGCGAAGCATCCTCCCCAGCAGGTTTTTGACGGCGAAGTTGAAATCTCCCTTGAAGACTCCATGATTGAAGTCTGACCGCGTAATGAAGTAGTTCTCTCAGCTAATGCGGAATGCCTGATGGCATGATCAACCTGATGGTTGAAGTCCGGGTGATGCCCGACAAGTTTCTTTGAATGCCTGATGGCATGATCAACCTGATGGTTGAAGCCCGGCTGATGCCCGACAGTGTTCTGTGGATGCCTGATGGCATGATCGACTATGTATTACCGGTTACCGTGTGACCAATTCCCCAATGAAGTTTCTTCCCCCTGACGGCGAGGTCAGATTATGTTTGTATCCAGCGGCGATGTTGGATGTTTGTCTTGACGGAGAGGTCAGATTATTTCTAGTTCCCCAGCGGCGATGTTGGAGGTTTGTTTTGACAGCGAAGTCAGATTATGTTGATTACTTGACGGCGATGTCGGGCGTTTCTCAGAGCTATGTTTGTTTCTGACGGCGAGGTCAGGTGATTTAGTTCCTCAGCGGCGATGTTGGATGTTTATTTCCGGCGGCGATGTCAGGTGGTTTAATTCTCCAGCGGCGATGTTGGGTGTTTGGGTTGTCCGACGGCGATGTCAGATTCTTCAGTTTTCCAGCGGCGATGTTGGGTATGTCAGATTCGTTAGTTCTCTAGCGGCGATGTTGGGTGTTTTGTTTGTCCGGCAGCGATGTCAGATCAGTATGTCTCCAGCTAGTTGTCGTGCAGCTAGTACTTCAGTTTTCAAAGATTTGTTCCCGGCAGAGTACCGTGTACTTGCGCAGTTGGCAAATTTCCGGGTTTACCGGTATTCAACCGTCTCGCACCTTGATTGGCTGAGGGTCGTTCGCTCCTCACCCAGTCAGGTTCAAGCCGTTTGAATAGGGGCAGTTGTTGCACCCTAAAATTTGACCAACATTTATTTATCCATCAAGAGTTGTATGAGACTTTGAAGCTAGCCAAGAAGGTTGTTCAGGTGTTCAAAGGTTGATACCTTTGCCAGAGAACTCAAGAGATCCTCAGAGAGATTGGTTGAAACCAAGGATGTGTGCCTCATAGCTTGAGAGTTGTGGGAGCTCCTCAGATGATTCTGAGACTGTGAGGATAGACTTGAAGCTTTGAGAAATCTTATAAGATGTCTTGAAAGCCATCATGAAGCCTAGAGAGGTTATCATACAAGGATTCATAAGATTCAACCATGAATGGTAGAATTAGGGTTTGACTGGGTCAACCCTAGGTCAACTGAAGATTTGGAGAAGGTTGAGACTTAATCCAAGGGCCATGTGATCATGGAATGATGCATTGAGATGCTATAAGGATAATTCCTAGACCAACTCATCATTATTGAGGAGTTTGAGAAGTTTCAAGCTAGGGTTTCTAAGGATTGACAGTGTAAAATCCCCTAGTTTGATCCCTATCTTCCAGGCAGTTTTAGCTCAAGATGTGATTGTCATCTCATCTTCCCCACAACATGAATGTTGTAGAGCTTGTTCTTAGATTTAATTTGAGTGGTATAAGTCCTTGATAGGATGTGCAGAGCTCAAGTTATGGTTTTGACAAATTACAGGTCATCTGAGGTATGTGAATCTGGGTCCTTGAAAGTCACCCAACTTGCAGACAACTTTTGCCCTAGTAGGATGATTCCTATGATCTCTTGGTCAACATGAATGTTGAATATCATCTTCTTAGCTTTCTAGAGAGTACTATAAGTCCTTGATAGGATTTGTAGAACGCAACTTATGGCTTTGACAAGCCGAGGGCATTTTTGTCATTTGGAAGTTATAGGTCATTTCAAGCATAAGGCCATATCTCCTACTTCTAAGCCTCAAATGGAAAAATCTTCAACATCAAAGTTGCTTAGAATGATGTTTTAAGGCTATTAGGGTGGTCATGAGATGTTGAAAAGGCTCATATCAAAAAGTGATAAAAATGGCCTAAAAATGAGGCATAAGTTAATTCATGTGAAATGGAAAATCATAAAATCCAAGTTACAAATCCAAACCATGTCATATGATAGGTCATTTTGACTCTAAAGGACATTTTAAGAACAATGGTTCAGCCAAAATTTTGATTTGAGGCTTGCATCATAGGGTTGCTTTGTAATTTGATTGCTTGCATAATGGGGTACCAAACCAAAACAAAGAAAAGCTTAATAAACAAGGTGTTTAAGCATTGTATCTTGGCCTAAATCTCATGTAAGGAGATATTAAAGTTGGTTACAAGCATTATAAGGGTTTTTTTGCATGAGGTACCATATCATGAGAAGTTGAAATGCAAATTACCATATCATGGAAAGTTCAAGTTCTTACTAGATTGTTCTAGATGGTTCTAGACCTTTCTAAACCATTCTATATATTGAATATGAATTGCAGTGATTCAAGGTTGGTGATAGTTGGTGTTAATTGTGGTAGAGAATTGTGAGAGATATCAAAATTCTCCATTTGCAAATTGTATTGAATCTTCATATTCTTCTTCATTACCATTCCATTTCTCTTCACAAATCATCTACACAAACATTGCTGAGTGTGTTCATGCTAGAGTGAGGATCCATTGATGAAGAATTGAAAGCTTTCCCATTGAAATTGCAAGAAAGCAAAAGGCATTGGATCTTGAGATACAAGCTTTCAACATCAAATCTCGTGCAAGCAGATGAGTATTCATCACCTAAGGACTGTTCTTGAGGAGCTACAAGGCTCGGATTGAAGAATTGCATCACCTACCATTTCAAGAAGCAAGGTATGCAAAACCACTTCTACACCCTAATTTAGGCATGGCTAGGATGAATTCTTGTTGTAAAACCATTAGAGACAATTAGGTGGTTCATTTTAATGAGTTTGGGACTGATTGGAGAAGATTCATCAATGGTGGTCAATTCTTGATGGAGCTAGAGCATGCTACATATTGAGTGTTCATGCAAGATTATTGGTTAATTTTGATTAGTATAACATAAGGTTCATTTTGATACCAAGAATTATGAGTTTCGTGGAAGTTGAAGTTTGATGGCATTTTGAAATCCGTGAGTTACACCATTCGGGTTCTACGATATAGTTTGTTTCAATGCAATCTAAGGCCACAGCTGTATTCTACGTGGAAAATGAGTTAAGTTCGGTTTTTGAACGAGTGGATTTGGTGGAGAGATGAAGGCGCACGACGAGCTGGAAGATATGTGCATGGAACTCGTGTTTTTATGGTTGCTGCAAACCCTAATTGTCCAAGGAAGAAGAAGACTCCTTTGCCGTTGGATATGCGTATGACTAGTTGACCCAGAAGATGATCTACCGGTTGAGATTCGAAAATAAAATTGGAGGGAAGCCAGCGTGTTAAACGCCGCGTTTCACTAATAATCAAAGTCTGGGCTTTAGTGAAATTCCTAACGCCACCCCCTTGTCCAAGCCCAATCATGTTTTACACTACATTTCACTGCTATTTACACCGCGATTTTATCTTTTTTCTTTTCATTTTAATTAGTTTTTCTGAGTTTTAATGGGCCAGGCGCGCCCTACTTTTGGCACCCCACCTTCTGGGCCCATCATCAATAATAACTGCATATTAATACTTCTTGCACCCCATGCATCATTTTCATATTAAATTTCACTCCAAATTTTATTCTACTTTAAAAATTCATATAAAATTGGAAAATCCATATCTTTTAATGGGATTTTTTTCCCACTTTTCATTTCTGTCAAGAAAAATATAAAATCATAAAATTGCCATTTTATTTCATTTTTATATTTTTTGCATATTTTCTCATTTAATTGCTTTTTTTTTTAATTCTTTTAGTTGATATGTGAATTTGTAGATTTTAGTTAGGGTAGTTCCCTTAATATTTTGAGTTCAATCTTTTTAGGGTAGTTAGATGAATGTCTTAGGTTCCCCCTGAATTAATTCCATATTTTTGTGATGATGTTTAGGATAGTTTTGATTAGGTAATTCTAGGTAGTATAGAATTAGGTTAAAACTTTAATATAGGTCCATAACAACTTTAGATTTTGGGTTTTAGGTCAATTTAGTCTATGGGGAGTATATGGGACTTAAGGGTAGATATGTAGGGTCCCCTAGCATTTATATTAGGATTTAATATAATAGTATGCTATTTTTGGTTGATTTTTGAATTGAATGATTGTTTGTGTTGCCTTTAGGGCATGTTTGTTTAGTTTGCTTTGCTTTGGAGTTTTCCTTTGGGTTGAGGAGCTTGGTATCTCTTTGTGGAGCATGGTTGAAGACTTGAAGATGCATGGAGGAGCTTGAGAGCTTGTTCTTTCTTCTTTTTGTTTTGTTTTTAGGGTTAGGATTAGGAAGAGCTTAGATGTAGATAATTTCTTTCTCAAACATGGATGGTATCATTCACCTCCATTCCTCCCCATGATTCAAAGTCCTTCCAGGGTATACACCTCTCTCCTTTGGAGGGATAAGTGCTATACCTAGGAGGTAGAACTTTTGAGGGAACCAGTCCCTTGATATTGAACCCTTATAGGTCACCTTTGGTGATCAAATAAGCAGTTCAATATCCCCCAGCTTGTTCGGTAAGTGATTTTCTCTGGTTGGATTGTCTTGAGAGATGCCAGAGCTTGAGCATTCCAGATGAAGACTTCATTGAAGATTGAAGAGGATGAATCCTTGGAGATTGCCATTCCAGCTGAAGCTTGAAGAGCATGAAGATCAAGTTGATACTTGAAGATCCCTGAAGATTAGGTGAAGCCTGAAGGTGGAGCTGATCAAGAAGCTGAAGCTTAAGGGAGAAGATGAGTTGAAACTCATGATTGTAGGGTTGAAACCTGGAAAGCAATTGATATCTGAAGTCTGAAGACTGAGTTGCTGCTGGAGGAGCTGAGGCTTTCTTCTGTTTTCTTTTCTGTATTGTGTGTTTTGCTTGACTTGTCTGTTGCATTAGAATAAGTTCATCTAGAATAAGTAGAATCTAGGAGCATGATTGCATTAGAGGTTGAGTTGCTCTCTCTGCTTGTATTGTTACTGCATGGCTTTGCTTGCGGGTATTCGGTAGAGCCCAACTCCCTTGCCCATGTGGTTTGTTTGCCTGATGGCATTTCATTTCATTTTAGCTGTATGATTGCAGTTTACTATTTATTGCTTGATAGCATGTTGTTTACATTTCAGTATGATTACTGTTATTTCATGACTGGCTTGAGGTCGAGATGAGCTTGTGGAGGCTGAAGCCCCACACACATTTCCTCCCTCACTTGCATTGCGTGCATTTTACTGTTAAGCTGATGCTTTGTCTGTTTTGGTGTATCATTGACATGATCCCTTAGGACTCTCATTTCCTTAGATAAGGATTTGATGATAGACTTTTAGGTTGAAACCTATGCATGACAACTTCTAGGAGTTCCCTGTTCAAACCTCGACCATAGGATGAATCCATGGCATGAAAACAGTAGGACTTGATAGTCTCCCTCCTAGTTGGGCCTATTCTCTTCTTATCTCAAAATAGTTTAAGATACAGTAATCATGAATGATTTCTTTCGTACGTTACGAGCCTTAAGCTATCTGAGAAAGGATTGTGGGAGAGTTTCTTTTCCGCAGTCTGGATGTTTAGTATGGTACCCTTTGGGTGACATGCGACGCATTCACTCTCAGGTCATTGTCTCTAGTGCGGTTGAAATCGCAAACACAATAAAAAACACTTCTTTCGTAAAGACAGGAAATAAACCGTAGTTTCCCGAACTACGTGAGCTCTGATCTCTCATGCCTGTTGAGAGTACGTAGGCACAAGATGGCGATGTCTTGGCGAGCTACCTTCCCCCATAACCCGTCGTAGGCCGAACTACGTTGACTCTGATTTCTCATTCTCTGATGAGAATACGCAGGCATAAAGCGCGACGCTTTGCCGAGTCATTTTTCTTTTCTTTTTCAGCCAGCCTTGATAGGTAGATAGAATAAAACCAACCTGTCCAAGTAAACACAACAAGCGAGGATCCCGTCGAGTAAGACGGACGTGAGGGGTGCTAATACCTTCCCCTTGCGTAACCGACTCCCGAATCCAGACAATGGTTGCGATGACCTTGTCTTACCCTTTCTTCGTTAGGTTTTTCCGATCGTTTCCTTTCCCGCTCTGAGGGATAAATAACGAAAGGTGGCGACTCTTCTATCATGCCGACACCTCATTTTCGCGCAAGCGACACTTACCAACTGGTTCGTCAAGGATATCATCCAGATGACAAGCGAAGAGTAATGATTTACTTTTTCCAATCGTTGTACAACCCTATGTCCTACCCGGGGCATAGTGGTTTTATTGTCAGGGCCTTGTTGGATTATGTACATGCATTTTGTTAATAAATCAAAGGCGTTTTTCTTCGTATTCAAATATTGTGATCTCTGTTATTCCTGTTTTATATTTGTTTTGAAAAACAATAAAATGGCAATGGGGTTTGTGCTAACCTGCACATCCTTGTTTTAAACTTAACCCTTGTTATTGCAGGATCTATATAACAGACGACATCGACTCTGGACCTTCTACGACTCACTTCGACTTCGATTGCCCGATCTATCAAGCCGAAGAAGAGATTGATGAAGACGAAGACCTTCCTGAAGAGTTGGCCCGCTTGTTGAAACAAGAGGAGAAAATTATTCTGCCTCATGAAGAGGAGATTGAGATTGTGAATCTGGGTTCTGAAGAACTCGTTAGAAGCGTCAGGATAGGGGCTGCACTGCAGAGTGATGTCAAGCAGAGATTGGTCGAGATGCTGAGAGAGTATAGTGACGTCTTTGCTTGGTCATACGAAGATATGCCCGGACTTGACACTGACATTGTGGTCCACCACTTGCCGCTGCGAGAAGATTGTCCTCCCGTCAAGCAGAAGCTTAGGAGGACGAGACCAGATATGGCCGTTAAGATCAAAGAAGAAGTGCAGAAACAACTTGATGCTGGCTTCTTAGCGGTCACTACTTACCCTCCGTGGGTCGCCAACATAGTACCTGTACCGAAGAAGGACGGTAAGGTACGCATGTGCGTCGATTATCGGGATTTGAATAGGGCGAGCCCTAAAGATGATTTCCCGCTGCCTCATATCGATGTGTTGGTCGACAATACAACACAATTCTCCGTGTTTTTGTTCATGGATGGCTTCTCCGGCTACAATCAGATCAAGATGGCGCCGGAGGACATGGAGAAAACGACGTTTATCACTCCTTGGGGAACATTTTGCTATAAGGTAATGCCTTTCGGTCTGAAGAACGCAGGGGCCACTTACCAACAAGCAATGGTAACTTTGTTTCATGACATGATTCATCATAAGATTGAAGTCTATGTTGATGACATGATTGCGAAGTCCCAAACGGAGGAGGGACATCTGGTCAATTTGCTGAAGCTTTTTGAGAGGCTTAGGAAGTTCAGGTTGAGGCTGAATCCTAACAAGTGTGCTTTCGGAGTACGGTCCGGAAAGTTACTGGGGTTTATCGTGAGCGAAAGAGGCATCAAGGTTGATCCTGCGAAAATAAAAGCGATACAAGAAATGCCAGTGCCGAAAATAGAAAAAGAAGTTCGTGGTTTCCTGGGCCGAATAAACTACATTGCAAGGTTTATTTCTCAGCTCACGGCCACGTGTGAACCGATGTTCAAACTACTAAAGAAAGATCAGGCGATTACCTGGAATGAGGATTTCCAGAAGGCATTCGACAAGATAAAGCAGTATCTACAGGAACCTCCAATCTTGATACCCCCAGTGGTTGGACGGCCTCTAATCATGTACTTGACAGTTCTTGAGAATAGTATGAGGTGTGTTCTCAGTCAGCACGACGAGACGGGCAGAAAGGAGCATGCTATTTACTATTTGAGTAAAAAGTTCACTGACTGTGAATCTCGTTACTCGATGCTGGAGAAGACGTGTTGTGCACTAGCCTGGGCTGCCAAACGTTTACGACAGTACATGCTCAATCACACCACCATGCTAATTTCAAAGATGGATCCGATCAAGTACGTCTTCGAGAAGCAAGCGCTTTCGGGCAGGATTGCTAGATGGCAAATGGTGTTGACAAAATATGATATTCAGTATGTTTCCCAAAAGGCCATCAAGGGCAGCGTATTGTCTGATTACCTTGCCGAACAGCCGATCGAGGATTACCAGCCGATGAAATTTGAATTCCCTGATGAGGATATCATGTTTCTCAAAGCGAAGGACTGTGATGAACCGTTGCCCGATGAGGGGCCAGATAGGAAATCCCAGTGGAAATTGATATTTGACGGGGCGGTTAACTCCTACGGAAGTGGCATTGGGGCAATCATCACAACTCCCCATGGATCCCATATCCCGTTCACTGCGAGACTGACATTTCCGGTCACCAATAACGAAGCGGAGTACGAAGCATGCATCCTGGGTCTAGAAGAGGCAATTGATTTGAGAATCAAGAACCTAGGTGTATATGGTGACTCGACGCTTGTGATCAACCAGATTAAAGGGGAGTGGGAGACTCGTCAATCGAATTTGGTGCCGTACATGAATTATGCCAGAAGGCTACTTCCGTTCTTTGATAGAGTGGAACTCCATCATGTGCCCAGAGCAGAAAATCAGATGGCTGATGCCTTAGCCACGTTGGCTTCGATGTATAAAGTCAATTTTTAGAATGAGGCTCCAAGAATTGTCCTTTCTCGTCTTGATAGACCTGCATTCGTCTTTGCGATCGAGGAAGCCGCCGACGGCAAGCCATGGTTCCATGACATCCAGACTTTCCTTATGACTAAGGAATATCCTATGGGAGCGTCAACCCAGGATAAGAAGACTCTGAGGAGGCTGTCTGGAAATTTTTATCTCAATCCTGATGGAGTTCTGTATAAAAGGAACCACGATCTCGTGCTACTCAGATGTGTAGATGAGAAAGAGGCGAGTATGCTCATGGAATAAGTCCATGAAGGCACATTTGGTACGCACGCCGGTGGGCATGCTATGACGAGAAAGATCCTGAGAGCAGGATACTACTGGCTGACGATGGAATCGGATTGCTTTAAATTCGCGAAGAGATGTCATAAATGCCAGATTTATGCTGATAAAGTTCATGTGCCGCCGTGCCCGTTAAATGTCATGTCCTCCCCGTGGCCGTTCTCCATGTAGGGCATCGACATGATAGGCAAGATCGAGCCCACTGCATCTAACGGTCATCGCTTCATTCTAGTAGCTATCGGCTACTTCACCATGTGGGTGGAGGCAGCCTCGTACGCTAATGTGACCAAGCAGGTGGTGGCTAAATTCATAAAGAGGGATATCATCTGTCGTTACGGAATTCCCGAGCTGATCATTACTGATAATGGTTCGAACCTGAATAACAAGATGATGAAGGAGCTGTGCCAGAGTTTCAAGATTGAACACCACAACTCATCTCCCTACCTGCCGAAGATGAATGGCACCGTTGAAGCGGCCAATAAGAACATCAAGAAGATTGTTCAGAAGATGGTTGTGACCTACAAAGATTGGCACGAGATGTTGCCATTCGCACTGCACGGTTATCGTACCACGGTGCGTACGTCAACCGGGGCAACTCCTTTCTCCTTAGTGTACGGTATGGAGGCTGTCCTACCGTTAGAAGTGGAGATCCCTTCTTTGCGAGTTTTGGTTGATGTGAAACTCGACGAGGCAGAATGGATTAAGAACCGACTAAACCAACTCAGCCTGATGGACGAGAAGAGGTTAGCATCGATTGTGTATGGTCGTTTGTACCAAAGCCGAATGAAGAAAGCTTATGATAAGAAGGTTCGTCCTAGAAGCTTTCAGACGGGTGATCTCGTCCTGAAGAAGATTCTTCCTCCACACTCCGATCACCGGGGCAAGTGGACTCCCAATTACGAAGGTCCGTACGTCGTCAGCAAGGTCTTCTCGGGAGGAGCTTTGTTGTTATCCACGATGGATGGCGAAGATTTTGCATCCCCGGTGAACGCGGATGCAGTTAAAAAATACTTTGCTTGAAAGCGACCCGCTGGACAGTAAAAAGAGAGTCTAGGCAAAAATGGGGCATCCTGGCGAACCATAAAAAAGGAAAAGGGTTCGGGCAAAAATTAGGGATATAAATTGAAAAATATACACCCGCAAAGTCGAAAACCCGGATGGGCGACTTTGGCAAAAAAGGGTATCCCGGTGAACTGAAAACCTGCAAAGGGCGACTCACGCAAAAGTCAGGGATTTGAAAAGGCAAATGACTGCGTCCCGCGTGTGGACTTTCATTGTTTAGTGGTTTGGAAGACCTGAGGGCCGTTTATCTGAATCAATCTCTTCTGAATTTGAAGCCTCGGAGAAGTATCGAAGTCGAGTGGGTCATAGAGGGATCAACTCATGGTGTTCGTCTACGCCTCGTTGCCGACATTTGTATATACTGATGTATATTTATATTTTTTTTGCGCGACTTCCTCATTCCAGGAGCTTGCCTCTGTTGTAAAACATTTTTACCCATTCAAGGGTTCGCTATCAATAAAATATATACTATTCAGCAATTCTGTTTGTCTGTTTAGCATTTATCTATTTTGTTTGCGAAAAAGAACGCCGATGTTTTTGACAAAATGCACATACATAAACTTACGGGCCTAGGCCACTGATTGTTGAAACAATGAATTACTTAAACATTGCCGCAAGATGATAACCTTGGTAGGTCCCTTTGAGAAGGGTATCTTGTCTGTTTGTTTGTGTTGTTGCAGGTGTAGCATATTCCGGGCAGTACGCCGTACGCGTCCCCAGTGATTCCTCCTTCTCCAGCAAAATTCAGCATCCTCTCCCCATGGAGTCGGAACATGAGATCGTAAGCATTGATATGTTTCCCCCAAGCAGAGAAGATTCTCTCCCCAATCAGATGTATCCTGAAGGAGCGAAATCTCCCCAGTTGAGTCATACGCTGAAGTATGCGGCAATTGATAGCTCCAGACTGAAGTCTCTATCGTAATTGAAATTCCCCGCTGAGTCGTACTCTCCCCCGAAGCAGAATGATTTCTTCTTCCCCAGCCGAGGTTGCGTATCCCCAAGGGAGTCGAGGCCTTGGAAGCAGTTGGGACCATGATCGGTTTTCCCCAGTAGAGTGTTGAATAGCTGATGCCGTATTCCCCCGCCAGAGTCGTTATCTCCAGGGTTAGCCATGAAGGCCGTGCAGTTTATTTCCACGATTGACATCGCTTTCCCTCAACAGGTCCAGGTTCTCGTCGAGCTTCGTTCCCCTGCAGCAGTCAATTGAAGTTCACTTCCCCGCAGAGCCCGATTGAGATTGGCGGGACCTTTTTCTCCTCAGCAGGATGATTCCTTCCCCTATCAGAGTGGTTCTTTCTCCTTGACAGGAGGATTCTCCCTTCAGCATTTATTTTGCCGAAGGGATCGCATCATTTTGCATGATTGCCTAACATTTTGCATGAGTGCATAACATTTCCACTGTGTGGAGCGTTGCGCCATTGCCGAAGCATATGCACAATAAGCATGATCTAGGTTGTTACCGTTCTTGTTTTGCAGGTGTTCCGCCGCAGAATTGATTGCTCAAAATGATTCTCGAATTCTCCCCAACGGAGTCGCTTGCTCAAGATGATTCTTGAAGTCCCCAGCGAAGTCTTCGGCCCAAGATGATTCTTGAATTCTCCAGCGAAGGAGTTTGCTTAAGATGATTCTTAAAAGCCCCAGTGAAGTTACAAGAGTTGGTTGCTCAAGTTGATGCTTGAAATCCCCGGCAGAGTGTTTGCTCAGGGGGATTCCTGAAATCTCCAGCAGATTCATTGGTTCAAGATGATTCTTGAAGTCCCCGCGGAGTTATGTGTTCAAGATGATTCTTTATTTCTTCAGCAGAGATGGTTCATCCAAGATGATTCTTGGACCCCGAAGCAGAGTTACTTGATAGTTCTTCAGAGTCCCCGGCGGAGAGGTGTCATCCCCAACAGGTTTCTGAACAGAGAAGTTGAAACTTCCCTCGAAGACTTGATGATTGAAGTCCAACCGTATTGATGAAGCAGTTCTCTCAGCTGATGCAGAGTGCCTGATGGCAGAAGTTTGGATATCCCTGTTGCACCCTAAAATTTGCTCAACCTTATTCACTTGGTTTATGTTTCAATATCATTAGCATTTGCATAAAGAGTCATGTACATAGTCTACACATCTGCATAGCATAAGCATAGCAAGTCATTCAATAGGGGACCAATCATTATTCTCATCTCTAGAGGCCTATCAAGAAGATATTATCCTAATTCAATCCCATTCAAGGCATGAGAAAAGAGTTTGAAAGCAGGGAGTTCAGTGGATCCAGCTTTGAGTCTATCTCCTATCTGAGGGTGTATGAGGATCAACAAAGAAATGGTGAGATGTGGGTTGAGCATGAGGAGTATCTAGACATCTTGGAGGACTTAGGAAGTCATTGGGAGAAGGAGACAAGTCATTGATGTGAGCACAAGAGCTGCAGTTGAAGACAGTCAACTAGGGTCTCATCTGGGTCAACCCTAGGTCAACCCTAGGTCAATTGACTGATTGAAGGGCATTCAGGTCTATTGGAGAGATGTGGGGTTCATCATTTGACATATAGAGAAGGATATGGTGATATGCTAAGAAGAAATCAAGAGGAATCAAGGAGAAGAGGAGGTTCTAAATTAGGGTTTCTATGTAAAATCCCATAGTTTAGGTCAAATTTCCAAGCAAGATAAGTCAAAATGCAAGCTTCAAATGGATACTTGGCCAACATGGAACTTGTAGAGGATCTCAAGACCTTTAATTTGAGTGGTGGAAGACATCAAGGAGATTTATAGAACTCAAGTTATGGTCCTTGCAAGTTACAGGTCATCTGAGGTATCTGAAATTTTGTCTGTGAAAGTGACTTGACTTCCAAGCAATTTTTACCCCTCAAGGAGATTTCAAATGAATTTCTGGTAAACATATTCATTGTCTTAGCTTTCTATAATGGTATAGTATGCCTTCATAGGATGTGTGGAACTCTACTTATGGTCTTGGCAAGCAAAGGGTATTTTGGTCATTTGTGAATTACAGGTCATTTTAACCTATGCCCAAAACTCATACAAGGAAGCTTCAAATGGAAAACTTTACAACATCAAACTTGTTCCAAATGACATTTTGAGTCTAGAAAAGTGACCATGAGAGATTGGAAAGATTCATAGCACAAGGTTTCAAAATTGTTGGATTTAATGAATAAAAATGGCCTTAAAAATGAGATTTTTCATATCTTGGCCAAATGAAGCAAAATTATAGGTCATTTTGAATGGAAAGATCATTTTAAAGACATTGGATAAAGTGTAATTTTGAGCTTAGTTCATAATTTGTGAGTTATCCATGGTTGCTTGCAATAAAAGAAACATAAACCAAATTCAAGGGAAAGAATGCAAGGGAAACTTCTCCAAGTTTCTAGGAGGTTCTAACCTCATGTATATATTGATGCAAGATGGTTCATGCCATGGTTGGTGATTTCATTTGTTCAAAACCCCAAATTATACACACTTTCTTCATTTTGCATAAACTTCACAAACTCTCTCAAACTTTCCTCAATTCTCACACTTCTTGATCTGAACTTCATCACCATCATCCATAGGTTATAATTCACATATTCATTTGGCTGAATCAATCAAGGAGAGTGCCATACAAGTTTCATCATTCAAGGTTCAAGAAATTGGAATCACATGATACAAGAAGTTTGAGCACAAATCTTTGCATACAGAATCAAAGTGGTGGTGTGTGGATCAGTTCCAAGTCATTGCAAGCCTTGATTCAGAGATTTCCATAGTTGTATCTCCATTTTAAACCAGGTTGGATTTCTCTTCGAATTGCATGTTTTTGGTTAGCATGATAGGGTTTTGATAGCTTAGACTGGTTAAGGTAGGTTAGATGATGATTTTCACAGAGTTTGGAGAGGTTTTGTGAGGTTTGGCTATGGAGTTCACAAACTGTTGAGGCTTGTAATTGTGAGGATAATGCACGACAATCTTGGGAAATTAGCATGTTGAAATCAGCTTGAGTTGTAGTTGAACTTAGGACAAGAATTGGTGAGTTTTGGTTGAGTTGATCACAGGTGTTCATGGTGGACCATGACTGTTATCTTCATCGAATTGATGAATTGCTGGAGTTTTAGGAAGATTTATGGTTATGGCTGTGTAGAGGGATCGTTGTAGACCAGTTTTGCTTTTTGTATCGTGTGAATCCATGGAGGTATGAGGGAGAACAGAGTGGTGCAAGATCGTGCATGGTTAGGGTTTTCTGAAACCCTAGGGCTGCTCAAGGTTGAAGATGATGGCTGGACCACACGATGAGGGTTTGACCTTTGACTTGGAGACTAATCCAACGGCCACGATTGAAGCTGAAAACGGAGGGAGATTTCAAATATTGAAACGCACCGTTTCATTTAATAGAGGGAAATGGGCTCAGATGCTATTGACACCCCCACGCGTGTGAAGCCCACTAATTTGAACTGTTTGGCCCTGCTATTCTCACCCCCTCATTTATTTCTTTTTTAATTCTTTTTAATTTCTTTCATTTTTTCATGCATCTTATAAAAATCATATAAAATTGAAAAATCATTGTTTTTTGATGGTTCTTTTTGCATATTTTTATTTAAAGAGTCTAGAAAATTATAAAAAATAAAAATTGCATTTTATTTTTTATTTGATATTTTTCCCATATTTTCCAAATAAATAGAATTTTAAATAGTTTCATTTCATGCATAAATTTGTTAATTTTTGTTCTATTAATTGCTTTAATATTTTTTGTCCATTCTTTTTAGGTTGTTTAGTTTAGATATTCAACTTGTAAATACAATTTAGTTCCCATTTTTAGGAGTTATTTTTAGGTGATTAGTTTAGGTGACAACAACATGAACAAATTAGGGTTTTAAGTGACAACTTAGGAGAATTAATTCATTTCCCTTAGGGCTTAGAGTTTGAATAGTTTAGCTATGGGACTATAGGGGCTATGGGTAATTATCAGATCCCCTTAGGAAAGTCAGGATTCCCCTACTGCTATTAACCTACTGTCTATATTTGTCTGACTGGTGTGGTGTGCCCTCTGGGGATGATTGCTTGCTTGTTTGGGTGTTGGGATTTGCTTGGGGATTTGAAAGAGCTGAAGACTTATGAAGATGATGAAGCCATTGGAGATCCATAGACTGAATACCAACTTCCAGAGTTGGAGAGGATTTTTTCCCTCAGCTGTTAAGGAGATTAGGGTTTAGGAACTAGGCAGAGCTCTAGGTTAGAAAGCTTGATTCTCAAACGTGGAAGGTTTTGACTGCCTCCATTCCTCTCTGTGATACAGAGTCTCTCTGAGACACTCAACCCCTTCCTTTGGAAGGCTTGGTGCTATTGTCTGAGGGATAGAACTCTTGAGAGAAAATGTCTTATGTGTTAGTAGCAGTTGGTTTGCCACCCTTGGTAGTCAACTAATTGCTCAACACCCAATTCACTCTTGTGATTGATCCCTCAGCTTGGAGGATGAGACTTGAAGAAAAGCCATTGCAGATGGAAGATTGATAATTAGAGCCCTTGCTTGATGACTGTGGAGATAGAGACTGAGGCTTGCCAGAAGTTTGTAGCTGATTGGAGATGACTTGAAGATAGGTGTTAGTGCAGAGCTGCTGTGGCTGTTTATTTTGCTGTATTTTATTCCTTGATGTATTGATTGGTTTTCTGGACTGTATTGTTTGCTGTTTACCCTGTTGGGTTGAAAGTGAAGTCTGTTCACTTTTGCCTATTGTTTTCTAGGTTCGAGGTTGAGTGGGACTCCCTTGCCTCGCTTGTATTGCTGCATTCATGCATTTTACTGCTTTACTGTATATATCTGATATTGTTTCTGTTTCCGTCTATTCCCTTAGGATCTCTGCTTCTCTCTGTGCAAGAGAGGAGCATGATAGACTTTAGGTCTTAACCCATGCATGATAACATTAGGTTAGTTTGATTCCCTTTGCAACCGTAGGTTAGAGTCCTGTCTCTTCTTTCTCAAAACTAACAGAAAAACACAATAAAATTTCAAACACAATAAAAGACACTTCTTCCGTAAAAGAATGTGAACTCATCAAGACGTCATTTTCGTCCGCTTGGACTGCTAATCAGAAAAACCTTTTTCAGAAGGAATAAAATCAACCAAGACAGACTTGTGTCGTACGTGGCCCGAACTACGTTTGCTCTGATCTTTCATGCTGTATGAAAGTACGTAGGCATAGGATGCGATATCCTAGCGAGCAACCTTCCCCTCCTTTCCCGTAGGTAGGCGAACTACGTTGACTCTGATTTCTCGTTCCAGGCGGGAATACGTAGGCATAAAGTGCGATACTTTGCCGAGTCATTTTTATTTTCTTTTTATTTTCTTTTTAACCCTTGACCTATAGTTTAGATAGAATAACAATCCATAACCGAAAACAAGCGTGGATCCCGTCGAGTACGGCGGACGTGAGGGGTGCTAATACCTTCCCCTTGCGTAACCGACTCCCGAATCCAGGTTTTGGTTGCGACGACCATACCTTTCCCATGTTGTGCGAGGTTTACTCTGAGTGTTTCCTTTCCCTCCCGTGGGATAAATAACGCACGGTGGCGACTCTTCTGTCAGCCGGCGCCGATTTTCGCAGTAGCGACAGCTGGCGACTCTGCTGGGGATCCAACGTCCCCTAGCTGCTAAGGACTGCGATAGTTCTTATGCATTTGGGATCCAACGTCCCTTAAGAGAGTCAATCCTAACGCTTGTTTTCCCGTCGTGGATTTTGTATGGATTTATATTTCTAACCTTTATTTCCAGCATTGTATATATTGATTATTACTGCTGTATATTGGGGTGTGACGGGTGTTCTGATATTGAGTGAGAAGCCGGACCTGGGCTTGAGTGCACCTTAGACTTAGATTAGAGATTAGTGGGCGCGCACGTGCTTTGCATGTCCTAGTGTCCCGCGAAATCTACGCTCAGACGAGATTCTTCTGGTTGGCCTCCTGTCCTGCCCTTTGGGTGGCTTGGGTTGCTGGTTAGTTGGATTGTCGACTCTGGGGACCGATCATTTGGAAGTTGGCTAAGTGAGGCCTCTTCAGGATTTGGTGATGCCACTCCTTCTGGGAATCGTATCATCAACCCTGAAAGTCTGTGACGCTGACGACCGCATAGGATGCCATACCTTTGTCAGTTACTAGGACATCCACCTGTGAGAGGGTTTGGGGTTATGCAGGTAACTAGACTTTCAGATTACCAGTTATTTCTTGATCAGAGATTTTCGGTATTTATGGAGAGTTATGAGGTCTGTCAGAGACCATTTGGAGATGTGTTATGGGGTCTGTCAGAGACCAGTTGGATAGTTCTAAGGTCTGTCAGAGACCATTTGGAGATATGATTTGAGGTCTGCCAGAGACCAGTCTGAGTTATGGTTTGAGGTCTGTCAGAGACCGTTGTTGGAGCTTTGTTTTAGGTCTATCCGAGACCAGGGTTTGAGGATTTCTAGAGAGTCTATCTGAGACTTCTTGATATAGTTCAGGCTATTCAGCTATGGCAGTTGGTCCCTGTTGCATGTTACTTGCATTGCATTGTTTGCATGCCCATTATCATTGCATCTCACTAACGTGTGTCTGTGCTGCAGGTGCATTTGCATTCCCCCCGGTTCTAGTGTCTGGACTTCTGAGTATTTGATCATGGCTGGCTTGAGGATGACCGTTGCGTATAAGCTACCTGTCCCCGATATTACTCCACTCCTGGGTCTGATTTCTCTTGCAAATGAGGATGTTCGTAGAAGCTTCAGGCAGAGTTACGGACGGTTGTTGGGTTTAGTGCGCAGGTCTACTGAGGATGAATTGAATGGGCTGTACACCTTAATGCAATTCTATGACCCGACTTTGAGATGTTTCACGTTTGCGGACTTTATCTTGGGGCCCACCATGGAGGAGTATGTAGAGTTTACAGAGCTGCCCGTTCAGAATGCAGTTCCTTTTATTCACTCAGCCGCTGAGCCCAATTTGGAGGATTTAGCCAAGGCCCTGCATATGAATGCTTCTGACTTGTTGATGACTGCGTGGCGAGGGGTTCCGGGTTTTTCTCTTCAGTTTCTGGTTGGTAAGGCTCAAGAGTACGCCAAGAATGGGTGTTGGGTGGTCTTTAACGCTATTTTGGCCCTCTGCATTTATGGGATAGTGCTGTTCCCTAACTTCCCAAACTTCGTGGACATGGATGCGTTTCATCTATTTGCTGCCGGTAACCCAGTACCAACACTGATCGGGGACTTTTACCATTCGATGCACTACAGGAATGAAAACAGGAGAGGCAAGAATGTATCCTGTTGCGTACCTTTGCTGTATATGTGGTTCAAGAGCCATTTTCCATCGAGGGGACCTTTCATGGATAATGCAATTACGCCCGACTGGCCAGAGCATATGATGAGGTTAACTTCCGAAGACGTTGATTGGTTTGATAGAGATCTGCTGGGATCTGAGCTTATCTTCAGTTGTTCTGGTTACCCTAATGTTCCGCTGATAGGGAGAAAAGGGTGTATCAACCACAACCCTTCTCTGTTCGTCCGTCAGTTCGGCTACGCCCTGAAAAACCCGCCAAAAGAGGAAGAAGTACAGGAATCTTTGTACTTCACTGGAGATGTGAAGGGGGAGTTATTGGCCAAGTTGTAGCATGCCTGGACGCGCATTAACCGAAGAGGGAAGCCGTTGTTAGGAAAGAATGACTGTCAGGCCTATGCACCTTACAGAGTTTGGATTCAGGAGAGAGCCAGTCAGTTGAGGATGCCATTTCCAGATGCACCAATCCTTGTTCCTATTCCTGTAGTAGAGCCAACTACTGTTTCTCGGGAAGCCTACGAGCAAGTTGTGAAAGAAAAAGAAGCCTTATTGAAGATCAACGAAGGATTAGAGCAAGAGCTAGCCCAGGTACGCAGTGAGAAAAACAAGGCCGTCCATGCTTTCCAACAGCAGATTGAGCTAATGAACAGATTAGGAGCTGAGTTGACTGAGGAGAGGAAGAAGCGCGAACGTTTGGGGAAAGAGTTCAGAAGCTCCCATGACATGCTTGAATCCAAGAAGAAAGCGCTTGACATCGCTCACCGAGAGATCTCTTCCTGCAATAAGACTTGGAATGCCACGCTCACCAACAATAAGAAGAGGGAAGATAAGTTGAAGCAGCAAATCTCCGACCTCGAAGAGCATTTGAAGTCCAGCATCAAGAAGTGTGAAGAAGAAGTGATGACCCGGTACAGTCTCCAGAACGCACTAAACAAGGCCATCAAAGGGAGAGACGAAGTTGTGTCCCAGAAGCGTAAACTGGAAGATCGCTTCGGAGAGGGAGCATGGGAAGAAACTGCTGAAGACGTACGCCGAGTTCTTAAGAAAAGAAACCAACTTGTCGAAGGGCTGCTTGCTCGACCCAGTCACCCGGAGACCAAGAAGTTGCTAGAAGAATACCAGACTTATGGGAGGATTTAATCATTCCATGTAGTAATTTGTATGCTTTATTTGCACAGTGCTGACCATCACCAGGATTGTTGGTCGAGGTCATGCCTGCTCTTTGTACCTTTGGTAACATTGTATTCTGGGTTTATTGGTTTCTCAGCAATATATGAGGCTTTCTGTGATTCAGCTGCGATCTTTATATTGATAGCACTGTCACTGCACCGGCACCTTCACACTAGAATCGGGGAATGAATTTCCCTAATGCACAGACACACATTGCATTGCATTCATATTCATATTGCATTACAGGTAATCTCTGGATGGTGTCTTATTCCCTGCTCTGTACCAGGTACTTTTCAGGATTGCATATCAGCACCCGCACCGCTATTCTACCCGCACCAACTGTCGAAGAATCATGGATCAAATGCAGAACGAGATGCAAGATGTGCGCGAGAAGCTCGCTCTCTTTATGCAGACCATGGAAGCTATTGCAAAAGGTCAGGAAAATTTGCAAGCCATGGTCCAACCTCTGTTGGCCCGGAATGCTGGTCACGGTAACGAGGATCATCAGTCCGTGCAAGTCGATACTGCTCATGGAGATGGCACTCCCACGCCAGTGGCTCCACCTGTAGTCAATATACCTGCGGCTAATATCAACAACGCTACCGCTACTGTGAATGGTAACGTCGGAGTTGGGAATGAGACTGCTGTCCATAACGTTGGGCTTGGTGACGTCAACTTGGGTGATAATACGGGAGGCAACGGCTTTGTCAATGCTGGATTCGGGTTCAATGATCAGGGATTCGATAATGCTGGGAAATATGGGTTCAATGCTCAAGGCTTTGGGCAAGATGGTTATGGTGTGGCCAATCAGGGCTATGGAGGTTTTGGAAATGGAAACGGCGCTGGGTTTATGACTTTCGGGCCTGCTGGAGGGGTTCAAGGGTACGGCAGCAGAGGACGAGGTCCGGGGATGAATCAGATCAGGGCTGGACGTAATAATGGATATGACGGGTATGGAGCTGGGAATGGTATGTGGCAAGAAGATCAGCAAGAGGACGCTTTCTCCGGCGGAGGTTTCGAGGGGCCGATGGATGACTCCCAGAAGATCAGAATGCTAGAAGAGCAGATGAGGGGGGTCCTGAACCAAAGTGTTGTGGGCTTGGACATGGCAACAATGGGTCTGGTACCTGGCTTAAGGGTGCCAATCAAATTCAAAGCTCCTGCGTTTGATAAGTATAAAGGGGACACATGTCCGAAAGTACACGTACGAGCTTATTACAGAAAGATGTCTGCATACTCAACTGATGAAAGAATGCTAATGCATTTCTTTCAAGATAGTCTGTCGGGTCCTTCCCTAGAGTGGTATATGGGGTTGGAGCCAACCGATATCAAGACATGGAAGCAATTGGCAGAGGCATTTGTAGCTCACTACAAGTATAACAGCGACTTGGCGCCCAATCGGGTCCAATTGGCAGGACTGTCGCAGAAGAAGGGAGAGAGCTTTAAAGAGTACGCGCAAAGGTGGCGCGATATGGCTGCCAGGGTCCGTCCTCCTGTAGAAGATAAGGAAATGAATGACATGTTCGTCGGCACATTCACAGGCTTGTTTCATGACATGCTGTTTCACACATCTCTGGCTAGTTTTTCAGACCTAATTCTGATGGGAGAAAAGATTGAGCGTAACATCAAGCAAGGAAAATTCCAGGTTGAGGAATCCACTGCATCTGGCAGTAATAGGAAGGCTTTTGGTGGGCGCCGCCAGGGCGAGGCAAGTGCAGTATTTGGAGGCCGAGGCCGAGGCCGAGGCAGGGGACGGAACCAATATCATCAGCCGCAATAGGTGGCGAGTGTTACTATCCCGTATCAGCAACAACCACTTCAACAACAACAACCGTCTCAGCAGCAGCCAATGCAGCAGCAGCAGCCTCAGCAGGGGGCACAGCAGGCTCGACAAAGATTCCAGGGTGGTAAACCAAGAAGAGTGTTTGAGAAGCCTCCCACGACATATGCTGATTTATTGCAGACATTGTTGGGATTGAACCTGATAGAGAAGAGAACTCTGGCACCGATAACGGGAGCTCCCCCGTTTGGTTACGAGGCAAGCAGGCACTGTGAGTTTCATTCTGGGGCTCCGGGCCACGATATAGAGGGTTGCCATGCTTTTAAGCATGTTGTGCAGGATCTTTTGGACAATAAGACTATCAATTTCGAAACGGCAGGTCCGAATATAGTTCAGAAGCCCATGCCTAATCATGGGGCAAATGCCATTCTGACTGAGGAAGGGTTGAATCTGATTATGAATGTCGAAGATTTAAAGACGCCGCTGAGCGAGATAAAAAGCCGACTGTTGCAAGGGGGTGTTTATCCAGGTTGTGACGAGTATTGTTTAGAATGCTGGACCTTAGCTGGGGGGTGTGATGATTTGAAGAAGGGCATTCAGGCTTTAATTGACGGCGGCACATTGCAGTTTGACTGAGCAGCAATCGAAGAGCCCGCAGGGGCTATAGCAGATGATCAGAGTGATGTGGCCACGGTAACGATTCCTCGAAAGATAATCACTATTGCAGCACCAGCTCAGCGACCACCTATCACCATAACTAAGGCCGGGCCGATCCCGTACGAGAACACGAAAGCAGTCCCATGGTCATATGGGTTGGAGGTGTATTGTGATGGGATAAAGATTGATGTTAATAAGCAGCCAGCCGAGACTGTGGATAATGTTGTTGGTTCGGGAGGTATGACAAGGAGTGGTAGGATCTTTATATCTCCTGAAGTGGAGGCCGAAAGACTAGCGAAGGGGAAAGGGAAGATGGTTGAGAATGTCCCAGTGCAAGCAAGCGAAAAAGAAGCAGCATCGAAGGATGTAGAAGAGTTCATGCGCTTGATCCGAAAAAGTGATTATAAGATTGTGGAGCATCTGCAGCAGACGCCGTCCAAAATATCTATCCTGTCATTGCTGTTGTGTTCTGAAGCTCACAAAAATGCTTTGTTGAAAGTCTTGGATACTTCCTTTGTACCCCAAGACGTCTCTGTAAATCAGCTGGAAGGAGTATTGGCACATGTGAATGCAGGCCACAGCTTGGGCTTTACCGACTTCGATTTGACCCCGAAAGGGAGAGATCGCAATATGGCGCTGCACATATCTGTTGAGTGTAGAGGATCAGTAATGTCGCATGTATTGGTCGACACCAGATCGTTTTTGAATGTGATGCCTAAGAAGGAGATGATGAAGTTGGACGTTAGAGGAATCTTGTGCACACCCAGTGACTTGGTAGTTAGAGCCTTTGACGGCACGCGAAGAACAGTCTTTGGATCGATCACATTGCCTCTACAGGTGGGGCCGGAGGTGTTTGCCACTGAATTTTATATCATGGATATACAGCCTGCGTACAGCTTCCTGCTAGGAAGACCTTGGATTCATGGGGCTGGGGCAGTCACGTCCACCCTACATCAGAAATTAAAATATATGGTCGGAGACAGCATAGTCACTGTATGCGGAGAAGAAGACATCCTGGTCAGCCATTTATCGTCGTTTAAATATGTGGAAGTCGACGGAGAGATCCACGAGACACCTTGCCAGGCATTCAAAGGGTTGCGTATCAAGGACAAAGGTCCCGGGCCGAGCAAAGTGCCAGAGATAGCCGTCTCATCGTATAAAGAAGCTCAAGCTCTAGTGGAAGCAGGAGAAGCAAAGGGCTGGGGCAAAGTGCTGGATATTCCTGTAAAGATGGACCGGTTCGGGTTGGGATACCAACCGTTGTCATCAGCACCTGCTGTGGGGGAACCCCGTTTCAGAGGGCCAATAACCATCTCTGCCAGTGGAGTATGTCATGGGACCGTCAATGCTGCTTCGGAGTCTGACGAAGGAGACAGCGACTGTGATATGGGTGCCTGGATTCAGCCAAGCACGCCAGGACAAGGACTGTGCAACTGGTCTATTCAGGAGCTTGTTCCTGTGACTCTTAAACAGTAATGCTTTGCTTTATTAATTGTTGAATAATCTGATGTCCTGCCCGGGGCATCGTGATTTGCTCAGGGCTGTGTTGTTATGAACATTGCGTGTTAATCATTAAATAAATGGCGTTTTTTCATGTGCAAATACTGTAATCCCTGTCTTTCTTGTTTTATATTTTTCAATAAAATGGCAACGTGGTTATTCGCTTTATACGCATTTTGAAGCACTTAATGTAGAAGCATACTTCAGGCTCAAGTTTTGATGATGTCAATGCTATTCAAAGTTAATATCTCTTGATTGCAAAAAGACAAGCCGTTCAAAGTCATCAAGCTAAAGTCATCAAGCTATATGGAACTGATTCTTCCAGACTTGCCTGCATTACTGGTATATCAAATCCACCTTTTTAATTTTGATATACAAGTGTTCAAAAACATCAATCTTTTGTGCATAATACATACACATGTTTTTGAAACTTTAAAAATGGTATAACATTAATTTTAAAAAGCATTTTTCTGAAAATTAGCAGTGTTAACCGATTAACCATATGGGTTAACCGGTTAACCATTTTGAAATTTGAATTTTCTGGGCTAACGTACCAGTGTTAACCGATTAACCATATGGGTTAACCGATTAACACTGAACGTGCAGTGAAAAATTGCTTTGTTTTTGAGTTCAAAATTATTTTAAAATCATACCTTTTCATGGTTTGAATCTTTTAAAATCATACCTTTTGTGAAAGGTTATTTTACTCATATAAATTCTGAGTTTTTCATTTTGAAAAACACACCAACAAAAACCAATACTCATTTTTAAAATTGTCTTAGAATCAAATTCATTTTTCAAAAAAGTGTTTCATACTTGCATTGAAAGTTTCACATTCATTGAACACTTGTATTGAAGAAATTACAAAGAGTGAATTTTGATTCATTGAAGAAGATCACTTTGACAATTATACTCAACCAAATTCATTACAATTATTGTGTATCTGACTTGTGATCCAGGATTGTTGGACACAAGGGTGAGTGTTTACAAGAGGATTGTTCTTGTACACTTGTGTTATTGATTGTTTAAAAGTAGGCCTCACCGGTTGATGGTGTGATAGGTTGTACTGTTTTAAACAATAGTGAAAATTCTCTTTCATGTTGAAAGGGGAGTGGAGTACTCTCGGATTGTGAGGGGAACCACTATAAATCCTGTGTCTTTTGTTCTTTCTGTTGATTTACTGCTTTCCATAACCAAGAACACCATCCAGTATATTTCCAAGAACCATATAAAAACCGGAAAAATTTCAAAAGTCCTAATTCACCCCCCCCCCCCCCCCCCTTCTTAGGCATACTCTGTTCTTACAATTGGCATCAGAGCAGGTTAAGGTAACCTGTTCCTAACGATTCAGTATGGCTTCCACAAGTACCAACCCGGTTTTCAAAGATGGTGGAAGTAGTAACAAACCACCACTCTTTTCTGGAGAATACTTTGATTTTTGGAAAATCCGTATGAAGGCACATCTTGAGGCTCAAGGAGATGGTATATGGGAAACCGTTGAAACTGGTCCACATGTTCCTACAAGTGTGGTAAATGGTGTTGGAACCCCAAAGATCAAATCCTCATATGATGAAGATGACAAGAAGAGAATCTTGAATGAGAAGAAAGCAATCAACATACTTCAAAGCGCTCTCAGTATGGATGAATTCTTTCGCATATCACAGTGTAAATCGGCAAAACAGATTTGGGATACCTTGGTAGAAACGCATGAAGGAACAGCAGAAGTAAAAAGATCAAGACTTAACACGTTAAGTCAAGAATATGAGATGTTCCGTATGCAGCCCGGTGAATCTATTGTTGCCTTGCAAAAGAGGTTCGTTCATCTAACAAATCACCTGATTGCTCTTGGGAAGACCTTCACCAACGATGATCTCAACTTAAAAGTCCTAAGATCCTTGACAAGAGAATGGCAACCAAAAGTGACTGCCATTTCGGAAAAGAAAAGTCTTTCAACGATGACATCTGCTTCATTATTCGGGAAACTTCAAGAGCATGAACTGGAACTTGGAAGGCTTGAGAAACATGAAAGTCAAGACAAGAAGTCCAAAGGAATTGCCTTGAAGACTGACACAAAGGATGACAAAATTGACGAATCTTCCGAAGACGAAAATTTCATGCTTCTAGTAAAGAAGCTTGGTAAGTTTTTCAATAATAATAAAACTTCTTCTTTTCCTAAAAAGAATAAACATTTCAGGAAAAAGGAAGCATCCACATCAAACCAAGAAATTACATGCTATGAATGTGGAAGACAAGGTCACATAAAGCCAGACTGCCCAAAACTCGCAAATAAAGGAAAATTCAAGGGCAAGAAGGATTTCAAAACAAAGAAGGCTTATGTCGCATGGGATGACAACGAAGTGAGTTCATCATCGGAATCAGATAGTGATGAATGTGCAAATATTGCCTTAATGGCCTCTCACCATTCCGATGACGAAAATGAGGTTAGTAGTAATTTTTCTGTCTATGATAATGATGCACAAGAAGTTATAGATGAACTTCTAAAAGAGTGCAAGACTTTGTATAAAGACATCTCATCACAAAAGAAAAGAATTTTACTTTTAGAAAAACAAAATTCCGATTTCTTGAAAAATATTGAAGATGAAAAGCAGAAAGTGATGGATGAAAAACAAAGTCTTGTATGCAAGAATTGTGAGTCTTTGTCTTTTCAAATTGTTCAACTTAAAAGAGTTTTAGAAAGATACGAAAAGGGTCAAATTGGCTTGGAAGAGATTCTTAAACATCAAAGGTATCCTAATGATAAAAGTGGATTGGGATATTCTAAATTTTCAAAACCAAGCACCAATAAGACCATTTTTGTAAAAGCAAGTGAACAAATTGTAAAGAAAGAGACAAGCACTTCTAAGTCTCAGCATCAAAATCATAACAAGAAAAAGAATTATATTCCTAGATATAGAAGTCATTTTCAACCTACATGTTTTTATTGTGGTATTAAAGGGCACACACCTAATGCTTGCTATGTACGTAATATTGGTGTTGCAAAGGGGCATTATGTGTGGGTGGAAAAAGGTACTAACTATCAAGGACCCAAAGCAACTTGGGTACCTAACACTACCTAATTTTGTTTTGTAGGTATGCTTGAAGACAACCACAAATGAATGGTATCTTGATAGTGGTTGCTCGAAGCATATGACGGGAGATATAAACAAATTTTCAAGTCTATCATTAAAGGCCAAAGGATACGTCACTTACGGTGATGATAATAAAGGAAAAATTCTTGGAGTTGGAACCATTGGTGCACCTCCATGTACCATCATCGAAGACGTTCTTTTTGTTGAAGGCCTTAAGCATAACCTGCTTAGCATCAGTCAATTGTGTGACAAAGGGTTCAAAATCAACTTCACAAAGGAGGAATGCTTGATCGAACACGAAGTCACTCATGAGATTCTGCTAAAAGGTAGAAGATATAATAATATTTTTATAATTTCTTTTGATGATTCTTCTTTGAAGGTAAAATGTCTTATGGCAAACAACAACGAGGCATGGCTGTGGCATAAAAGATTTGCTCACATTCACATGGAGCATTTGAACAAATTAATCAAGCATGATCTGGTTGTTGGGCTTCCGAAGATAAAATTCATCAAGGATAAATCATGCGATGCATGTCAAAAGGGAAAACAGACCAAGACAACTTTCAAATCCAAGCAAGTGGTTTCTACATCAAGACCACTTCAATTATTGCACATGGATCTTTTTGGTCCATCAAGAACGAAGAGCTTTGGAGGTAGTATTTATGCTTTAGTTATTGTTGATGATTTTTCTCGATATACCTGGACAATGTTTTTAGTGTAGAAAAATGATGCGTTTAAAGCATTCAAAAAGTATGCAAAACAAATTCAAAACGAGAAGTCACTCACTATAGCCTCCATAAGAAGCGACCACGGTGGAGAATTTCAAAATTCAGACTTTGAAGAATTTTGCGAAGAAAATGGAATTTCTCATAATTTTTCGGCACCAAGAACTCCTCAACAAAACGGCGTCGTAGAACGGAAGAATCGCTCACTAGTTGAACTTGCTAGAACAATGCTCAGCGACACAAATCTTCCAAAATATTTCTGGGCAGAAGCAGTAAGCACGGCATGCTTTGTAAGCAACCGCGTGAATATTCGACCGCTACTCAAAAAGACTCCGTATGAGTTGTTCAAGGGAAGGAAACCGAATATATCATTCTTCCACATATTTGGCTGCAAATGCTTCGTTCTCAACAACAATAAGGACAATCTCGGTAAGTTTGATGAGAAGTCCGACGAAGGTATATTTCTTGGTTACTCATCTTACAGTAAAGCTTTTAGAATTTTTAATAAAAGAACTCTTACCATTGAAGAGTCCGTTCATGTTTCGTTTGATGAGACTAACCCCTCGAAAGAGGATAATATTGTTTTGGATGATGATGATGATTTTGTAGATACTTCACAAAATGAAGAAATTGTTCCAAAAGATCAAACAATATTACAAGAAGATGTTACTCAAGAAAATCAAGATCTTCCGAAAGAATGGAGAACACACAGAGATCACCCAATTGATAAAGTTATTGGTGATATTAGTCAAGGCGTGGCAACTCGACTCAACTTAAAGGATGCGTGTCTCAACATGGCGTTTGTATCTCAAATTGAACCATCAAAGATCGATGAAGCTTTAGGCGACGACCAATGGATTATAGCAATGCAAGAAGAACTTAATCAATTTGAAAGAAATCAAGTTTGGACCCTTGTACCAAGACCAGACAATAAGCATATTATAGGAACCAGATGGGTGTTCAAGAACAAACTTGACGAGAATGGGATTATAGTTCGTAACAAGGCAAGATTGGTCGCACAAGGCTACAACCAGGAAGAAGGAATTGATTTTGATGAAACATTCGCTCCGGTAGCAAGGTTAGAAGCAATTAGATTACTACTTGCTTACGCGTGTTCTATGAATTTTCAGTTATTCCAGATGGATGTCAAAAGCGCTTTCCTGAATGGATACATTAGTGAGGAAGTCTATGTCAAACAACCTCCGGGTTTTGAAGACTTCAAAAATCCCTCACATGTTTTCAAACTGAAGAAGGCTCTCTACGGGTTAAAACAAGCACCACGAGCATGGTATGATCGCCTTAGCAACTTCTTATGTGAGAAAGGATTTACAAAAGGAAAGGTTGACAAGACGCTATTTATAAAGAAGATCAAGGGTAACACCTTGTTAGTACAAGTCTACGTCGACGACATCATATTTGGATCAACAAACAAAGAACTGTGTGAAGAATTCTCACTCATGATGCGAGAAGAATTCGAGATGTCCATGATGGGAAAGTTAAATTATTTTCTTGGACTACAAATCAAGCAAACCAAGGATGGAATCTTCCTCAACCAATCCAAGTACTGTAAGGAATTAATAAAGAAATTCGATATGGATAGTTGCAAAATGATGTCTACTCCTATGGGATCCGGAACGTATGTTGATCAAGATGAATCTGGTACTCCAGTTGATATTACTAAATATCGAGGTATGATTGGTTCATTACTATATTTGACGGCAAGCCGTCCTGACATTATGTTTAGTGTTTGTTTGTGTGCGCGCTTCCAAGCAAATCCAAAGGAATCGCATCTCACTGCTGTGAAGAGAATTATCAAGTATCTCAAGGGAACGACCAACGTTGGATTATGGTATCCTAAAGGTAGTATTTGTTCTTTAGTTGGTTATTCTGACGCTGACTATGCAGGATGCAAAACCGATAGAAAAAGTACAAGTGGTACATGTCATATTCTTGGAAATGCTCTAGTATCATGGGCCTGCAAGAAGCAAGCTTGTGTAGCACTCAGCACCGCCGAAGCAGAATACATCGCCGCAGGAAGTTGCTGTGCACAAATTTTATGGCTAAAATAACAACTTCTGGATTATGGTGTTGACCTCGGTTGCATTCCTCTACGATGTGACAATACTAGTGCCATAAATATCACAAAGAATCCGGTTATGCATTCCAGAACAAAGCACATTGATATCCGGCATCATTTCCTTCGAGATCACGTATTAAACAGAGATGTTGATGTTACTTTCGTCGACACACACAACCAACTCGCTGACATCTTCACCAAGCCTTTGGCAAAAGAATCATTCTACAAAATTCGGAGAGAACTTGGAATTCTTGATGAAGGTGACATCTGATCCTTGTCTCTATTATATGTATGCATTAAATGTGATATGTTTTCATGTGTATGCATTCTGTTTTTATGCATTTTTCAAAAATTCGAGCATGTTAATCGATTAACCATATGGGTTAACCGATTAACACTGTTAAATTTTCAATTCTGATTAAATTTTTTAATGTGTTAACCGATTAACCTATATGGTTAACCGATTAACACTGTAAATTTTTTCAAAAATCAGAAACGAAAATTATATTAATTTTTGAAAATTTTATATTTTTTCTTTATATATTTTGTGTGGTTCATATTCTTTTAAATATCCACATCCAATCCAAAATCCACATTCCCTCTTAAATCCTAACTTCTCTCTCCCACTCTTAAAAGTTTGAAAAACTCCCCATAACTTCTCAAACCCTAACTTCCTCAGAACCCACAACCCCAGTTTCTCTCAAACCTCCATCCATGGCTTCAGCATCAAACCGCGGCAAGGGAAAACTTCTAGAACACCATTCTGCATCAGAATCAGATGACGACAGTATTCCAATGGAAACCACCAAGAAGAGACGGATGGATTTCAAAGTGCGTGTTCGTCAACTTATGCCGGTAAAGTATGTGAATCTTCGAGCTTTTCCTGCAATATCTTTTGATTTTCCTACTCTGTTGGAATATCAGCGTATCGACAAGTTCGTCACCGACTCTGGTATCATCTATCCTGATCTGGTTAAAGCTTTTATGAATAAAATGTCTGTATATCTGGATATGGATGAGAACCACATGATCCGGTCCACCATTAGAGATCATGAGTTTGTTGAGAATTTATCCACCCTGGCTAGACACCTTAAGATCCCATCAAAGGGATGCTTTCTGAGAAAAGGTGTAAACCATGTAGATGGACCCTGGGCAAACTATGATAAAATGGAGTATTACTATCAGATTTGCAGGTTCCCAAAAGAAACCGTTATTGCAAACTCCCGCACTGCTCGTATGCTATGCTATGCCAAGAATCTGACAGTATCTGATCGAATGCTTCACTACATTATCTGCTATGTCCTCATTCCAAAGGACTCAAATCACTCTCAGATCAACGACTTGGAAATGCAGCTAATCTTTGCTATTAAGAATCGCATCAGAGTCAATTGGATTTTGACTATTATGTATCATCTGCAGCAACAACTTCATTGCATTACCCGGCTGCCGTATGCTCGCTTGGTTTCTAGAATTCTGGAATTAACTGAACTTGACCTCAACAGAGAACCATCCTCCAAGATGAAACCTACAACGAATGAGATCAATGAGATTAATATTGTGAAGAATACTGGAATCATCAAGGCGGCTGACGGTACCTACAGGTATACTGATGATGGTCCTGTGCATCACGCTTATCCAATGCCTGAAGGGGGTCTAACCAGTGAGTTTCTCTACACAACCATGATGAACCAGCATCGAGAATCCATGAATATGCATAGAGAGACCTCCCGAGCAATTGCCTCCCTTAGAAACCTCATACTTAACCCTCCTCATTCCAGCACCCGAGTTGTGGACGACGAGATTGAAGAAGAGGTTGATAGTGATGAAGAAGAAGAGGAGGAGGATATGGCGGATGAGGATGTTTAGAGAATATGCTGCTGCTGTTGTTTTTATTGCTTTGCTTTCTAGTTATAAGCTTTTATGATTTCATTTGAACTATGTTTTATTGTAACCAGTACAATTTCTATTTGCTGCATTTTATATGTACTATGTTTGTGTTTTGTGTTTACTTAACTTTGCAGGTGCTTATTACTATATACTGTTATCTTGTGATTTCTTTGAAAGCTCTTCCTTTTTGCTGATGTCAAAGGGGGAGAAGAGCTTGGTTCTGTTAATATCTCTCTGTGTGCAGATTTTTTTTCCTCTGTTAAGATAGGGGGAGTTGCTAGACATAGGGGGAGAACCATATCAAGAACCAAGAGATATCGCACAACATTTTTGATTGCCATCATCAAAAAGGGGGAGAATGTAGAAGCATACTTCAGGCTCAAGTTTTGATGATGTCAATGCTATTCAAAGTTAATATCTCTTGATTGCAAAAAGACAAGCCGTTCAAAGTCATCAAGCTAAAGTCATCAAGCTATATGGAACTGATTCTTCCAGACTTGCCTGCATTACTGGTATATCAAATCCACCTTTTTAATTTTGATATACAAGTGTTCAAAAACATCAATCTTTTGTGCATAATACATACACATGTTTTTGAAACTTTAAAAATGGTATAACATTAATTTTAAAAAGCATTTTTCTGAAAATTAGCAGTGTTAACCGATTAACCATATGGGTTAACCGGTTAACCATTTTGAAATTTGAATTTTCTGGGCTAACGTACCAGTGTTAACCGATTAACCATATGGGTTAACCGATTAACACTGAACGTGCAGTGAAAAATTGCTTTGTTTTTGAGTTCAAAATTATTTTAAAATCATACCTTTTCATGGTTTGAATCTTTTAAAATCATACCTTTTGTGAAAGGTTATTTTACTCATATAAATTCTGAGTTTTTCATTTTGAAAAACACACCAACAAAAACCAATACTCATTTTTAAAATTGTCTTAGAATCAAATTCATTTTTCAAAAAAGTGTTTCATACTTGCATTGAAAGTTTCACATTCATTGAACACTTGTATTGAAGAAATTACAAAGAGTGAATTTTGATTCATTGAAGAAGATCACTTTGACAATTATACTCAACCAAATTCATTACAATTATTGTGTATCTGACTTGTGATCCAGGATTGTTGGACACAAGGGTGAGTGTTTACAAGAGGATTGTTCTTGTACACTTGTGTTGTTGATTGTTTAAAAGTAGGCCTCACCGGTTGATGGTGTGATAGGTTGTACTGTTTTAAACAATAGTGAAAATTCTCTTTCATGTTGAAAGGGGAGTGGAGTACTCTCGGATTGTGAGGGGAACCACTATAAATCCTGTGTCTTTTGTTCTTTCTGTTGATTTACTGCTTTCCATAACCAAGAACACCATCCAGTATATTTCCAAGAACCATATAAAAACCGGAAAAATTTCAAAAGTCCTAATTCACCCCCCCCTCTTAGGCATACTCTGTTCTTACACTTAACCATTCTTTTTGCAGGATAACATTTTCAGATGACATCCTTGAATCACCTATGACTCGTCCCGACTTTGAACATCCGGTATTTCAGGCCGAAGAAGAGGTTGTCGAAGATAGCGACATTCCTGAAGAACTGTCTTGGTTAGTGAAGCAGGAGGAAAGAGCCATTCTGCCTCACGATGAGGTCATCGAAATTATCAACTTGGGGTCGGAAGGGGTTGAGAAGAATATTTGTATCGGAGCCGCACTGCAGGATGATATCAAGCGAAGACTGGTTGAAATGCTCAGAGAGTATAATGATGTATTCGCTTGGTCATATGAAGATATGCCAGGGCTCGATACAGATATGGTTGTGCATCGCCTGCCACTGAAAGAAGAATGCCCGCCAGTCAAACAAAAGCTTCGCAGAACTCGACTAGATATGGCAGTGAAGATCAAAGAGGAAGTTCAAAAACAGTGGGACGCTGGTTTCCTGGCTGTGACGAAATACCCCTCATGGGTTGCTAACATCGTACCAGTGCCAAAGAAAGATGGCAAGGTTCGAATGTGCGTGGATTATAGAGTTTTGAATAAAGCAAGCCCAAAAGACGATTTTCCGCTTCCTCATATTGACGTGTTAGTTGACAATACGGCTCAATACTCTGTCTTCTCTTTCATGGATGGCTTTTCAGGCTATAACCAGATTAAAATGGCGCCAGAGGATATGGAGAAGACTACTTTCATAACGCCTTGGGGAACATTTTGCTACAAAGTGATGCCCTTTGGTTTGAAGAATGCTGGGGCAACATATCAGCGTGCGATGACGACTCTTTTTCATGACATGATGCATAAAGAGATCGAAGTGTATGTTGACGATATGATTGCCAAATCCCAGACGGAGGAAGAGCATCTGGTGAATCTGCTGAAGTTATTTAAAAGGCTTAGGAAGTTCAGGCTGAGACTGAACCCTAATAAGTGCACCTTTGGGGTGAGATCGGGTAAACTGCTGGGGTTTATCGTAAGTGAAAGAGGAATAGAGGTCGATCCTGCTAAAATAAAAGCGATCCAAGAAATGCCGACGCCTAAAACAGAGAAAGAGGTGCGCGGGTTTTTAGGGAGGTTGAACTACATCGCTCGGTTCATATCTCACCTAACGGCCACGTGTGAACCATTATTCAAGCTGTTGAAGAAAGATCAAGCTGTAACATGGAACGAAAATTGTCAGAAGGCGTTCGATAAAATAAAGAAGTATTTGCAGGAGCCTCCTATTTTGATACCCCCAGTGGCGGGCAAACCCTTGATCATGTATTTGACGGTTCTTGAGGGAAGCATGGGTTGTGTTCTCGGTCAGCACGACGAGACAGGGAGAAAAGAGCATGCGATCTACTACTTGAGTAAGAAATTTACAGATTGTGAATCTCGATACTCAATGCTGGAGAAAACTTGTTGCGCGCTAGCCTGGGCCGCCAAGCGTTTGAGGCAATACATGCTGAATCATACAACCATGCTCATCTCGAAGATGGACCCTATCAAATATGTATTTGAAAAGCAGGCGTTGTCAGGAAGAATTGCCCGTTGGCAGATGGTCTTGACTGAATATGACATTCAATACGTCTCGCAAAAGGCTATAAAGGGGAGTGTGCTGTCTGAGTATCTGGCAGAGCAGCCTATTGAAGAGTACCAATCGATGAGGTTTGATTTTCCTGACGAGGATATCATGTACCTAAAGATGAAAGATTGTGAAGAGCCGTTGCCAGACGAAGGACCGGAGTTGGGTTCCAAATGGAAGATGATATTTGACGGAGCTGTGAATGCTTACGGTAGCGGAATAGGGGCAATCATCACTACGCCGCACGGGTCGCACATCCCGTTTACTGCTCGATTGACCTTTGCCGTTACCAACAATGAGGCCGAATATGAAGCTTGTATAATGGGGCTTGAAGAAGCCATTGATTTGCGAATCAAGAATTTAGACGTATACGGAGACTCAGCTCTGGTGGTGAATCAGATCAAAGGGGAATGGGAGACGCGTCAGCCTAATTTGATATATTACATGAATTATGCAAGGAGATTGTTGCCTTTCTTTGACAAGGTTGAATTGCATCACGTACCGAGAGCAGAAAATCAGATGGCTGACGCCCTGGCCACTTTGTCTTCCATGTACAAAGTCAACTTCTGGAACGAGGCTCCCCGAATCATTATCTCTCGGCTTGACAGACCAGCTTACGTATTTGCTATTGATGAAGCATCTGACGACAAACCGTGGTATTTTGATATCCTTAATTTTCTGAAGAATAAAGAGTATCCGGCTGGGGCATCCAGTCAAGATCAGAAGACTCTCAGGAGATTAGCGGGTAATTTCTATTTGAATCCGGATGGTGTCTTATACAGAAGAAATCACGATTTGGTGCTGTTGCATTGTGTAGACGAAAGAGAGGCAAAGCTGCTCATGGAGGAAATACACGAGGGTACCTTTGGCACGCATGCTGGTGGGCATGCTATGACGAGAAAGCTGCTGCGGGCAGGTTATTTTTGGCTGACGATGGAAACTGATTGTTTCAAGTTTGCGAGGAAGTGCCACAAGTGCCAAATCTATGCCGATAAGATCCATGTGCCTCCGAGTCCTCTGAATGTGATGTCATCACCATGGCCATTCTCGATGTGGGGAATCGACATGATTGGAAAGATCGAGCCGACGGCTTCTAACGGGCATCGGTTCATTTTAGTAGCGATCGATTATTTCACCAAGTGGGTGGAGGCGGCGTCTTATGCAAATGTAACGAAGCAAGTGGTGGCCAGGTTCATCAAGAGAGATATCATTTGCCGATACGGGATCCCCGAGCGGATAATCACGGACAACGGTTCGAACCTGAACAACAAAATGATGAAGGAGCTCTGTCAGAATTTCAAGATCGAACATCACAACTCCTCCCCGTACCGACCCAAGATGAATGGCGCTGTTGAAGCGGCCAATAAGAATATCAAGAGGATCGTTCAGAAAATGGTGGTGACCTATAAGGATTGGCATGAGATGCTACCCTTCGCATTGCACGGTTATCATACGACGGTACGCACATCAACCGGGGCAACCCCGTTCTCATTAGTGTATGGAATGGAAGCAGTATTACCATTGGAAGTTGAGATCCCTTCTCTGAGAGTATTGCGAGATGTTCAGCTGGACGAGGTAGATTGGGTAAAAGACAGGTTGAATCAACTGAGTTTGATGGATGAGAAGAGGCTAGCTTCTCTAGCATACGGTCGTTTGTACCAGCGTCGAATGAAGAAAGCATACGACAAGAAGATACATCCGCGAAGCTTTCAGACGGGCGACCTTGTGTTGAAAAGGATTCTCCCGCCGCAAGCAGATCACAGGGGCAAGTGGACCCCCAACTACGAAGGGCCATACGTTGTCAGGAAAGTCTTTTCAGGAGGAGCGTTGTTGTTGTCCACTATGGATGGAGAAGACTTCACGTCACCTGTGAATTCGGACGCAGTTAAAAAATACTTTGCTTAAAATAGACCCGCTGGACAGAAAAAAGAGAGTCCGGGCAAAAATGGGGCATCCTGGCGAACCAAAAACAGAATGAAAGGTTCGGGCAAAAGTTAGGGATAAAATTGAAAAAATGTACACCCGCGAAGTTGAAAACCTACACTGGGCGGCTTCGGCAAAAAGGGGTATCCCGGTGAACTGAAAACCCGTAAAGGGCGGTTCACGCAAAAGTTAGGGATTTGAAAAGCAAATGACTGCGGTCCGAATCTGATATTGCAGTGAGCATCAGTGCGGGAGAATACCTGAGGGGTCGATTATCAGATACAACCGTTTCGGAGGTATGGATACCGGGAAAGCATTAGAGTCGGATGAGTCATAGGAGGATCAGTTCGTGGTGTTCGTCTGCATCCCGTTGCCGACATGTGTACAAAATTTAATTTGTCAAAATATTTATGCTTCTTGTGCATACTTGTGTATTTGCTTTGCGTAGCTTCCTCATTTCAGGAGTTACATCCCGTGTACAACACTCCGCCCATTCAGGGGCCCAATCAATAAAATATGTTATTCAGTACTTGATGCTGGTTCTTTACTGTTTTGTGCATGATAAAACGCCTAAGTTTATTGAAACTAGCATGTGTATAACGTCACTGGCCCTTGCCAACAATTGCTAAAGCTTTGAATTAACTGAAAATAACATCACTAACCTGAATCGATTTGGTTGTATATGCTTGTCTTGTCTCGTTTGTGTTGTTGCAGGTTTCATAGTCGTATGAGGCAGATGAGCAAAAGGTTGCAGTAACGAAAGATGCGTTCCCCACGCAGGTCGTGAGGGCTCCCACTGAAGAAGGACCGAATTCCCCAGCTAGTCGTAGCCGATCCAGAAGGCATGTCCCAACAAAGTCGTTTATCCTTAGCAGAATTGGAGTTTCCAAGATTATAAGGCTGTATTCAGACGGTGCATCTCAAGAAGAGTGGGTTTAGTCTCAGAAGATTAATATTTCAGATTGGTAATCTGTATTCAGGCAGTTTTACCTTTCCCCGCAGGGTCATTTACTCTCCCCTAGCGGAGTCAGTTGGTTTCCCCAAGAGAATCATCCCATCCCCAGCGGAATTCTCCTTGCAATTGTTTTCATTCCTCCCCATGGAACTCGAAGATTAAGACTCTCCCCGACGGAGTTGGTGTGGATCATGGCATTTATTTTGTCAGAATACCGTGTGATACCCGTTCATTTTCCCGCAGAAGTTCGAGCATACCAGGCGCATCTGTTAGTCTCCAGCAGAGTTATATTCCCCAGCAGGGTGTCACTTCAGCGAGGTGATTGGTATTGAGTTCCCAATTTCCCAGCTGAGTCGACTTCACTCTCCCAGCATTTATTTTGCTGAAATAATTCTGTAGCACCTGGCTATCCCCAGCAGAGTTGGCATTATCTCCTGCATTTATTTTGCTGAAGCAGTCCCTGTACCCGGCAGTTCGAGTCTGCATTTGCATTGGCATATAGTGTCGTACTTGCATCCACCAAATAAAAAGCGTAGCATTTCCATGTCGAATGGAGCATTGCATCATTGTCGAACACATGCATTTTGAAACATAAGCTAGGTTGGCTGACCTTTTGTTTCAAGTAATGTTTCTCTGGCAGGTAGAGAGAGCCCTTGCTCAGGTGAATCAATAAAACATTCAGGATATCGACGTGAGACATTCAATGAAGTGTCAGCTTTGGCATTATTCCCCACAGAGTTATCATGATGAAGTTTTCTGTGTGAATTTCTCGTGTTTTCCATGCCAGAGTCAGTAGGCATAATGTCTCCTCATTCCTAAGCAGAGTTATTGGTCATCAACGGGTTTCAGGACTCAGAATTTCAGAGGCCACCGCCGGTTATCAGAGCAGGCGTCCGGTAGTTTGGTTTTCAGATATCCCCAGTAGAGTTAGCCTCAAAGTTGCTGTGACGTCAGTGATAAGAAGTTTGCAGACCAATGGAAGGATGAGTCCTGACGAGGACCAATTTCTTGACGGGTTTTCTTGGTGCTAGAAAAGGGGAGTCCTAACGTGGACAGTTTTATTTCATAGGCTGGTAGGAGGTGCTAGTCCTAACGTAGACGGGTTCAATTTCTCAGGATTGATGGAATGTGGAGTCCTAACGTGGACATTTCTTCCAGGTTGACGGTATGTGTTAGTCCTAACGTGGACAGCTTCGAGGTCTCGGTATTGATTGAGTGTAGGGTCCTGACGTGGACAGGTTTATCCTTCTTCGGGTTGTGGGCAAAGTATGAGTCCTGACGCGGACACAGTCTTATTTCCCCAGCAAGGCAAAGACGCGCAAGTCCTGACGTGGATAGTTTCTATTACTTCAGCAGGTTGAGATGTGAGTCCTGACGTGGACAAGTCTCACTTCCCCAGTGGGTCAAAGGTGCATGGGTCCTAACGTGGACAAGTTTTATTTCCTCAGCAAGTTAGGAGATCGGGGTCCTTACGCGGACAAAGCATATCAAGGTTATTCCTTACGTGGAAAGTTTGATTCCTTACGTGGAACGATGAGGATTCCTTACATGGAAAAATGATATTCCTTACGTGGAAAGATTGGGGCCCTTACGTGGACAAATTCAAATCGAAATGTGATTCCGTACGTGGAAAGATAGTATTCCGTACATGGAAATAGGCTTGTATTCCTGACATGGAAAGAAAGAGTGTGTTCCTGACGTGGAAGGGGTTTAGTCCTGACGTGGACAGATTTAAAAGAAGACGTATTCCTTACGTGGAAGAGTTTGACGAATAAGAAGTTCACTCCTAACGTGGAAAAGTGATTCCTAACGTGGACGGTGTTATTCCTAACGTGGAAAAGTTTGCTCCTAACGTGGACGATTTATTTCTGACGAGAGGGCAGACGAGCCATCCCCGACAAAGTTGTTGAAGTTTCTCGAATTGACGGAGCAGGCGTCCTAACGTGGACAATGTTCTATCTCTGCAATGATAAGATCTTTTTCAGGATGATGAGAAGAATCCCCAGCACGGTCGCACGAGATCAGTGGGTTGTCATAACAGTCAGATTCAACTGATGAATGTCGTTCCCCAAGCAGGAGCATAGTTTATTTCTGCGGTTGGCAAATTTCTGGTTTCACTGGTATTCAACCGTCTCGTACCGCGAATGTCTGAAGGCTCCGGGCTCTTCACCCAATCGGGTCCAAGTCGCTTGAATAGGGGCAGCTGTTGCACCCTAAAATTTGCTCAACCTTATTCACTTGGTTTATGTTTCAATATCATTAGCATTTGCATAAAGAGTCATGTACATAGTCTACACATCTGCATAGCATAAGCATAGCAAGTCATTCAATAGGGGACTAATCATTATTCTCATCTCTAGAGGCCTATCAAGAAGATATTATCCTAATTCAATCCCATTCAAGGCATCAGAAAAGAGTTTGAAAGCAGGGAGTTCAGTGGATCCAGCTTTGAGTCTATCTCCTATCTGAGGGTGTATGAGGATCAACAAAGAAATGGTGAGATGTGGGTTGAGCATGAGGAGTATCTAGACATCTTGGAGGACTTAGGAAGTCATTGGGAGAAGGAGACAAGTCATTGATGTGAGCACAAGAGCTGCAGTTGAAGACAGTCAACTAGGGTCTCATCTGGGTCAACCCTAGGTCAACCCTAGGTCAATTGACTGATTGAAGGGCATTCAGGTCTATTGGAGAGATGTGGGGTTCATCATTTGACATATAGAGAAGGATATTGTGATATTCTAAGAAGAAATCAAGAGGAATCAAGGAGAAGAGGAGGTTCTAAATTAGGGTTTCTATGTAAAATCCCATAGTTTAGGTCAAATTTCCAAGCAAGATAAGTCAAAATGCAAGCTTCAAATGGATCCTTGGCCAACATGGAACTTGTAGAGGATCTCAAGACCTTTAATTTTAGTGGTGGAAGACATCAAGGAGATTTATAGAACTCAAGTTATGGTCCTTGCAAGTTACAGGTCATCTGAGGTATCTGAAATTTTGTCTGTGAAAGTGACTTGACTTCCAAGCAATTTTTACCCCTCAAGGAGATTTCAAATGAATTTATGGTCAACATAAGAGTTGTTCCTCATTGTCTTAGATTTCTAGAATGGTATAGTATGCCTTCATAGGATGTGTGGAACTCTACTTATGGTCTTGGCAAGCAAAGGGTATTTTGGTCATTTGTGAATTACAGGTCATTTTAACCTATGCCCAAAACTCATACAAGGAAGCTTCAAATGGAAAACTTTACAACATAAAACTTGTTCCAAATGACATTTTGAGTCTAGAAAAGTGACCATGAGAGATTGAAAAGATTCATAGCACAAGGTTTCAAAATTGTTGGATTTAATGAATAAAAATGGCCTTAAAAATGAGATTTTTCATATCTTGGCCAAATGAAGCAAAATTATAGGTCATTTTGAATGGAAAGATCATTTTAAAGACATTGGCTAAAGTGGAATTTTGAGCTTAGTTCATAATTTGTGAGTTATCCATGGTTGCTTGCAATAAAAGAAACATAAACCAAATTCAAGGGAAAGAATGCAAGGGAAACTTCTCCAAGTTTCTAGGAGGTTCTAACCTCATGTATATATTGATGCAAGATGGTTCATGCCATGGTTGGTGATTTCATTTGTTCAAAACCCCAAATTATACACACTTTCTTCATTTTGCATAAACTTCACAAACTCTCTCAAACTTTCCTCAATTCTCACACTTCTTGATCTGAACTTCATCACCATCATCCATAGGTTATAATTCACATATTCATTTGGCTGAATCAATCAAGGAGAGTGCCATACAAGTTTCATCATTCAAGGTTCAAGAAATTGGAATCACATGACACAAGAAGTTTGAGCACAAATCTTTGCATACAGAATCAAAGTGGTGGTGTGTGGATCAGTTCCAAGTCCTTGCAAGCCTTGATTCAGAGATTTCCATAGCTGTATCTCCATTTTAAACCAGGTTGGATTTCTCTTCGAATTGCATGTTTTTGGTTAGCATGATAGGGTTTTGATAGCTTAGACTGGTTAAGGTAGGTTAGATGATGATTTTCACAGAGTTTGGAGAGGTTTTGTGAGGTTTGGCTATGGAGTTCACAAACTGTTGAGGCTTGTAATTGTGAGGATAATGCACGACAATCTTGGGAAATTAGCATGTTGAAATCAGCTTGAGTTGTAGTTGAACTTAGGACAAGAATTGGTGAGTTTTGGTTGAGTTGATCACAGGTGTTCATGGTGGACCATGACTGTTATCTTCATCGAATTGATGAATTGCTGGAGTTTTAGGAAGATTTATGGTTATGGCTGTGTAGAGGGATTGTTGTAGACCAGTTTTGCTTTTTGTATCGTGTGAATCCATGGAGGTATGAGGGAGAACAGAGTGGTGCAAGATCGTGCATGGTTAGGGTTTTCTGAAACCCTAGGGCTGCTCAAGGTTGAAGATGATGGCTGGACCACACGATGAGGGTTTGACCTTTGACTTGGAGACTAATCCAACGGCCACGATTGAAGCTGAAAACGGAGGGAGATTTCAAATATTGAAACGCACCGTTTCATTTAATAGAGGGAAATGGGCTCAGATGCTATTGACACCCCCACGCGTGTGAAGCCCACTAATTTGAACTGTTTGGCCCTGCTATTCTCACCCCCTCATTTATTTCTTTTTTAATTCTTTTTAATTTCTTTCATTTTTTCATGCATCTTATAAAAATCATATAAAATTGAAAAATAATTGTTTTTTGATGGTTCTTTTTGCATATTTTTCTTTAAAGAGTCTAGAAAATTATAAAAAATAAAAATTGCATTTTATTTTTTATTTGATATTTTTCCCATATTTTCCAAATAAATAGCATTTTAAATAGTTTCATTTCATGCATAAATTTGTTAATTTTTGTTCTATTAATTGCTTTAATATTTTTTGTCCATTCTTTTTAGGTTGTTTAGTTTAGATATTCAACTTGTAAATACAATTTAGTTCCCATTTTTAGGAGTTATTTTTAGGTGATTAGTTTAGGTGACAACAACATGAACAAATTAGGGTTTTAAGTGACAACTTAGGAGAATTAATTCATTTCCCTTAGGGCTTAGAGTTTGAATAGTTTAGCTATGGGACTATAGGGGCTATGGGTAATTATCAGATCCCCTTAGGAAAGTCAGGATTCCCCTACTGCTATTAACCTACTGTCTATATTTGTCTGACTGGTGTGGTGTGCCCTCTGGGGATGATTGCTTGCTTGTTTGGGTGTTGGGATTTGCTTGGGGATTTGAAAGAGCTGAAGACTTATGAAGATGATGAAGCCATTGGAGATCCATAGACTGAAGACCAACTTCCAGAGTTGGAGAGGATTTTAGCCCTCAGCTGTTAAGGAGATTAGGGTTTAGGAACTAGGCAGAGCTCTAGGTTAGAAAGCTTGATTCTCAAACGTGGAAGGTTTTGACTGCCTCCATTCCTCTCTGTGATACAGAGTCTCTCTGAGACACTCACCCCCTTCCTTTGGAAGGCTTGGTGCTATTGTCTGAGGGATAGAACTCTTGAGAGAAAATGTCTTATGTGTTAGTAGCAGTTGGTTTGCCACCCTTGGTAGTCAACTAATTGCTCAACACCCAATTCACTCTTGTGATTGATCCCTCAGCTTGGAGGATGAGACTTGAAGAAAAGCCATTGCAGATGGAAGATTGATAATCAGAGCCCTTGCTTGAAGACTGTGGAGATAGAGACTGAGGCTTGCCAGAAGTTTGTAGCTGATTGGAGATGACTTGAAGATAGGTGTTGGTGCAGAGCTGCTGTGGCTGTTTATTTTGTTGTATTTCATTCCTTGATGTATTGATTGGTTTTCTGGACTGTATTGTTTGCTGTTTACCCTGTTGGGTTGAAAGTGAAGTCTGTTCACTTTTGCCTATTGTTTTCTAGGTTCGAGGTTGAGTGGGACTCCCTTGCCTCGCTTGTATTGCTGCATTCATGCATTTTACTGCTTTACTGTATATATCTGATATTGTTTCTGTTTCCGTCTATTCCCTTAGGATCTCTGCTTCTCTCTGTGCAAGAGAGGAGCATGATAGACTTTAGGTCTTAACCCATGCATGATAACATTAGGTTAGTTTGATTCCCTTTGCAACCGTAGGTTAGAGTCCTGTCTCTTCTTTCTCAAAACTAACAGAAAAACACAATAAAATTTCAAACACAATAAAAGACACTTCTTCCGTAAAAGAATATGAACTCATCAAGACGTCATTTTCGTCCGCTTGGACTGCTAATCAGAAAAACCTTTTTCAGAAGGAATAAAATCAACCAAGACAGACTTGTGTCGTACGTGGCCCGAACTACGTTTGCTCTGATCTTTCATGCTGTATGAAAGTACGTAGGCATAGGATGCGATATCCTAGCGAGCAACCTTCCCCTCCTTTCCCGTAGGTAGGTGAACTACGTTGACTCTGATTTCTCGTTCCAGGCGGGAATACGTAGGCATAAAGTGCGATAATTTGCCGAGTCATTTTTATTTTCTTTTTCTTTTCTTTTTAACCCTTGACCTATAGTTTAGATAGAATAACAATCCATAACCGAAAACAAGCGTGGATCCCGTCGAGTACGACGGACGTGAGGGGTGCTAATACCTTCCCCTTGCGTAACCGACTCCCGAATCCAGGTTTTGGTTGCGACGACCATACCTTTCCCATGTTGTGCGAGGTTTACTCTGAGCGTTTCCTTTCCCTCCCGTGGGATAAATAACGCACGGTGGCGACTCTTCTGTCAGCCGGCGCCGATTTTCGCAGTAGCGACAATCCCCAATCGGTTCATGATTGACTGAGAATTCCATTCACGACTTACTGATGAAGTCCAGCTGATGCCCGAAAGTTTTCTTTGAATGCCCAACGACATGATTTAACTTGATTATTGACCTGATGAGTCCCGAAGAACCTTGATGCCTGACGGCATGATTGACCATGTATCACCAGTTACCGTGTGACCAATTCTCCAGCTAGTTGTCGTGCAGCTAGTATTTCAGTTTTCGAAGATTTGTTCCCATCAGAGTACCGTGTACTTGTGCAGTTGGCAAATTTCAGGGTTTGTTGGTATTCAACCGTCTCGCACTTGATTGGTTGAGAGCCGTTCGCTTCTCACCCAGTCAGGTTCAAGCCGTTTGAATAGGGGCAGCTGTTGCACCCCAAAATTTGACAAACAACTTCTTTACCTAGCTTATGTTTCATTTCATTCACATTAGCATTAGCATTTGCATTTCATTGACATGTATGCAGGAGATCAAGAGGTATGACTACCAATCAAGTGCTACACAAGACTATGAAGCTAGCTAAGAAGTTTATTCAAGTGTTCAAGGGTTGATATCTTTGTCAGAGAAGTCAAAAGATTCTCAGAGAGAGTGGTTGAAACCAAGGTGGTGTGCCTCCTAACTTGAGAGTTGGGGGAGCTCCTCAGATGATTCTGAAGCCAAGAATGTGGACTTGAAGCCTTGAGAGAGCTCATGATATGTCTTGAAAGCCATCATGAAGCCTAGACAGGTCATTGTGCAAGATTAAGAAGACTCAGCCATGAATGGTGTAATTAGGGTTTGACTGGGTCAACCCTAGGTCAACTGATGATTTGAACAAGGTCGAGACCTAATTCAAGGGCCATGTGATCATGGATTGATGCATTGAGATGCTATAAGGATGATTCCAAGGTTAAATCATCATGATTGAAGAGTTTGAGAAGTTTCAGGCTAGGGTTTCTAAGGCTTGACAGTGTAAAATCCCCTAGTTTGACCCCTAACTTCAAGGCAGTTTAGCTCAATATGTGATTGTCATCTCATCTTACCCCCAACATGATTGTTGTAGATCTTGTTCTTAGCTTTAATTTGAGTACTAGAAGTCATTGATAGGATTTGTAGAGCTCAAGTTATGACTTTGACAAGTTACAGGTCATCTGAGGTATGTGAATCTCGGGCCTTGAAAGTCACCCAACTTGCATCCAACGTTTGCCCAAGAAGGACGATTCCTATGAACTTTTTGTCAACATGAATGTTGTTCCTTATCCTCTTAGCTTTCTATAGAGTATTAGAAGTCCTTGATAGGATTTGTAGAACTCAAGTTATGGCTTTGACAAGTCAAGGGCATTTTGGTCATTTGGAGATTATAGGTCATTTCAAGCATAAGGACATAACTCTTATTTCCAAGCTTCAAATGGAAAAATATTCAACATCAAACTTGCTTAAAATGATGTTTTAAGGCTAGTAAGGAGGTCATGAGATGTTGAAAAGGCTTGTAGCTTAAAGTGGTAAAAATGACCTAAAATGAAGGCATAAGTTAAATAAGTCAAAGTTGGAGATTGAAATTTTCAAGCTACACATCCAAACCATGGCATGTAATATACCATTTTGACTCTAGAAAACATTTTAAAGACAATGGTTTAGCCACATTTTTGATTTGAGGTCTAGATCATGGACTTGCTTTGGAAAATGGTTACTTGCATATTAAGTAACATTTGCAAAACTTAAAATTGAGGCATGGGCAAGGAACTTGGCAAGCTAAACCCTTCCAAATTGTCACTAGGGAGAAATTGAAGGAGATTGAGATGAGTTTCAAGCTGTAAACAGAAGTGAGAATGGCATGGTAAGTGATTCAAAATCTCATGACATGAGATATATAAAATCTCATTGGAAGGATCTAGAGGGTTCTAGATCACCCAAACTTCACCTATATATTGAGTAGAATGCATCCATGGCAAGGGTTGGTGATCATTGAAGGTTTGAGCATAGTTTGGAATTGAGTTTTCATAGATTGCAATTGAAATCGGTTTCTTCAATTTCCTCCATTTCCTTCCATTTTCTTGATTGGTTCTTCTTCCCTGAGTATCAAGGATCAATTCCAGATCATTTCCAAGAAGGATTGGTGACTAGATCGTGTGGGAGCAGTTTATTTTCAGCACCTACAACTCTTCATCGTGTTTCAAGATTGAAGCACTTTCCATTGGATCTTTTGCATACAGAAGCAAGAAGGAGGCTCAATGATCGTGTACAGAAGGTTTGAGAGCTTGAAGTGGAGGATTCGTGCATCTGTTATTCAAGATTTTCCAGGTTTGTAACCTTCTTCCTATAGCTTGATTTAGGTAGAATTAGGTTGAATTAGAGTCTTAGATTAGTTGTAGAATGGCCTAGGATGGTTTTCAGATGATTAATTGTTGAATTAGAGACAAAATAGGAAGATCACCATTTTCGGTTGAGATTGGGAGATGTGGATTCTTGGGGTTTCAGAAGAAACTAGTGGCATGATTGAGTTCGTGGCAAGATTTGGAGTATGTTTCATGTTTTGACCAGTTGCATTGGAGGCTCCTAGAGTGAACTAGGGTTGGGGAAGACGACCGGAGCTCCATCGGCGGTGGCCGGAGCTGGGCACGAAGCTCAGAGCTTTAAAAAGGTTGAAGATGAAGTTTAGACCATTGGATGAGGTTTTGACCATTAACTGGGAGAAGATCCAACGGACGTGTTTTATTTCTGAGTTGTGAAGGATTTCAAATGAAACGATGCGTTTCATTTATTCAGGCATTTGGGCTTAGTAATCTGAGTGTTATCCACACCCCCAGCAAGCCCAACCCACATTTTGAACTGAAATTGTTTACTTCCTGCACCGTGTGTTTGGTTATTTTCATTTGATTTTCATTATTTTTCCATTTAATTCATGATTCTTGAAAAATTCATAATAAATTGAATATTAATCCAATTAAATCCATTCTTTTTGCATATTACTCATGATTGAGTCTATTATTTTTTAGAGAAAAAATATTTTCATTCCATGTAATTTCTAATTTAATTGGAATTTTGTATTTTAATTGATATTAAAATGTTTATGTTTGATGCATATTTTTGTAGAAATTTGTGTGATCTCATGGTGATGATTCTTGGCCTAATTTTTTGTGTGTGATTAGGTTAGACATGTATGATCCCATAGAATTTTTCTCACATTTTTGTGATGAAAATAGGTGTGCTTTCTAGATTGATATTTAGAGACTTCCTTTTTTGGGTTTTAGGTTGATGCCTTAGAATGTAGATTTTAGTTCTAGGCCCAATTTGATGATTTGATCTTTGAAACTAATGTGATAGAGTCATGATTGACCTAGGTTCCCATAGTAATTTTTGTAAGATTTTACAATTGATTTTAGTATTTTAGTTAGGACTAACTTTAGTGCTAGGTTTTAGGTGATCCTAATTTACTAATTCAACTAGTTTAACTCATTTAGTTCCCTTAGATTAGGGTTTGTGCTTGGTTTGCCTTTGATTGAGATTGAAGACAAGTTGAAGACAAGAGAAAGATGCTTGAGGTGGCTTGCAGTTGCTTGGAGCTTTGGATTTGGTGGTGCCTGAAGGTGTCTGATGAGGATTAGGAGATAGGACATAGGGAGAGCTTTGTAGTTAGAATGATTTCTTTCACAAACATGGAAAACATCTTGTGCTTCCATTCCTCCCAATGATTAAAAGTCCTTCCATGGTATTCACCTCCCTCCTTTGGAGGGATAAGTGATGGCACCTAGGAAGTAGAACTTTTGAGGGAACCCTTCTTCTGATGTTAAACCCTTATAGGCCTCCTTTGGTGGTCAATAAGCAGTTTAATATCCTAGCTTATCCAGTTAAGTGATTTCTTCTGGTTTGAGTATCTTGAGAGATGTTGAGCTTGAGTTTGAGGAGGAAGACTTCATTGAAGAGTGTGGTAGAGGATGATCCCTTGAGCATTGCCATTGTAGCTGAAGCTTGAAGAGCAAGAAGAACAAGTTGATACTTGAAGACCCAATGAAGATTGAATGAAGAGCTGAGGCTTGAGAAAGAATCGAAGGATGAAGTTGACACTTCTAAGTGATTAAGGATTACCCTGAGGAGCTGAAGCTTGTAGGTGAAGAAGACCAAGTTGAGACTGGTAAAGCAGAGAGAGCTGAAGCTTGAAGGCAAGTTGATACTTATGAAGAGGATTCAATTAAGATTGAGTGTGGAGCTGAGGCTTGAGGAATAAAAGATAAGATAAGGATCTGAAGGAATCAAGTTGATACTTGTGGTTAAGAGCAAAGCCTGAAGGTGGAATTGACTGGAAAGCTGGAAGCTTGGAGAAGTGAAGTTTAAGTTGAAACTTATGTTGAAGGTTTGAAACCTGGAAAAGCAAATTGATATTTGTCATGGGAGATGATGGCCTTGAAGGGTACTTAAAGTCTGAAGACTGGATTGCTATTAGAAGAGCTGGTGCTTGGAATTGAGATAAGAAAGAGGGGTTGATCTGCTTTCTTGTCTGTTTTCTTTTCTGTATTGCTGATGTGCCTTGTTTGACTTGCTTGATGCATTAGAATAAGTCCATGATTAGACTGACTTTAATCTAGGAGCATGATTGCACTAGAGGTTGAGGTGCTCCCTCTGCTTGTATTGTTACTGTATGGCTTTGCTTGCGGGTATTCGGTAGAGCCCAGCTCCCTTGCCCATGTGTTCTATTTTGCTTGACAGCATCTTATTTCTTCTGTATGATTACAGTCTCTTATGTTCTGCTTGATAGCATGTTGTTACTTATCTGTATGATTGCAGTTTACTGTATTTTGCTTGATAGCATGTTTTATTTCCTCAGTATGATTACTGTTATTCATTCTGGCTTGAGGTTGAGATGAGCTTGTGGAGGCTGCTGCCCCACACACATTTCCTCCCTCACTTGCATTGCATGCATTTTACTGTTCAGTGTTTGAGCTGATGCTTTATCTGTTTTTGTTTATCATTGACATGATCCCTTAGGAATCTCACTTCCTTTGATAAGGAAGTGATGATAGAACTTTAGGTTGAAACCTATGCATGATAACTTCTAGGAGTTCCCTGTTCAAACTCCAACTATAGGATGAATCCTTGGCATGACAACAGTAGGACTTGATAGTCTCCCCGTAGTTGAGCCTGTTCTCTTCTCATCTCAAAACAACTTAAGATACAGTAATCATAAATGATTTCTTTCGTACGTTACGAGCCTTAAGCTATCTGAGAAAGGATTGTTGGAGAGTTTCTTTTCAACAGTCTGGATGTTTAGTATGGCACCCTTTGGGTGATAGGCGATGCATTCACTCTCAGGTCATAGTCTTTAGTGCGATTGAAATTGCAAACACAATAAAAAAACACTTCTTTCGTAAAAGACAGAAAACAAACTTCAAACCTTTTTGCCCCGTGGGCCCATAATGCAAAGGAAAGCTTTTCTGAAGAAAAGAGTGTCGTTAAACTTCAGCGCCAACGCAAACAGGCTTTGTCCCTAACTGCTGGAATTGCTGTTTAACCCTACTCGATAAAACGGATGAATCTGAATTCCCGTAATCCGTAGTATCCCGAACTACGTAAGCTCTGATCTCTCATACCTGTTGAGAGTATGTAGGCACAATACTGACGTATTGGCGAGCCACCTTCCCCGTAACCAGTAGTAGGTCGAACTACGTTGACTCTGATTTCTCATTCTCTGATGAGAATACGTAGGCATAAAGCGTGACGCTTTGCCGAGTCATTGTTCTTTTCTGTTTAAGCCAGCCTTGATAGGTAGATAGATAAACCAACCCGTCCAGTAAACACAACAAGCGTGGATCCCGTCGAGTACGACGGACGTGAGGGGTGCTAATACCTTCCCCTTGCGTAACCGACTCCCGAACCCAGACAACGGTTGCGATGACCTTGTCTTATACCTTTTCGTCAGGTTTTTTCCGATCGTTTCCTTTCCCGCTCTGAGGGATAAATAACGAAAGGTGGCGACTCTTCTGTTTTGCCGGCACCCTATTTTCGCGGAAGCGACAGCTGGCGACTCTGCTGGGGACTTGATAGTTTCCTGGGATCCAACGTCCCTTATGCGAGTCAGTTTGGGGATCCAACGTCCCCTGCGAGAGTCAATCCTAGTGCTTGTATGATTACTTGTTAGGTTGTGTTTATTTATCGCATTTTATTTCCCGCACTTTATTTTCAGTATGATATGATTATCTGTGCTGCTGTGGGAGGGGCATTCTGATGAGTGAGAAGCCAGACCCAGGCTTGAGTGAACATAGAATTAGTTGTGGAAATTAGTGGGCGCGTGCTTGCTTGGCAGGCACTAGTGTCTCATGAAATCCACGCTCAGACGAGGTTCTCCCGATTGGCTTCTTTTTCAACCCTTTGGGTTGAGGGGGTTGTTGGTTTGGAGGATTGTCGACTATGGGGACCGATCATTTGTGATTCAGCCGAGTGAGGCCGCTTCATGAGCTGGTGATGCCACACCTTCTGGGTATCGTATCACCTCTCTTGAATGTCTGTGACGCTGATGAACGCATAGGATGCCGAACTTGAGTCAGTTTAGCTCCATACCTGTGAGCAGGGTTGGGTTTATTGCAGGAAACTTTGACCTTCAGACTACCTGGTTTTCTTGATAGTAAATTAGTTTCGTTGGTACCGGAGGTTCTCATCATCAGCAGATATATGATTGTTCTTGACAGACCAGAGTTTTGGTCCTGTATCAGAGGACCTTATATTCAGATATATATATGTGTGTTCTTGACAGAGCAGATTTATGATTGGGGTCTGAAGATCTCATCAGCAGATATATGTGTGTTCTTGACAGAGCAGATTTATGATTGGGGTCTGAAGATCTCATCAGCAGATGTATGTTTGTTCTTAACAGAGCAGAGTTTTTGGTCCTGTATCAGAGGTCCTTATTATCAGATGTTTGTTCTTGACAGAGCAGAGTTTTTGGTCCTGTATCAGAGGTCTTTATTATCAGATGGGTGTTCTTGACAGAGCAGAATTATGGTCTTATGTATGTGTGTTCTTGACAGAGCAGATTTGTGGTCTGATACCAGGGTTTTCTTATTATCAGATATAGTGGTTGTTCTTGACAGAGCAGCATCATGGTTTTGTTGATACAGGATCTCCACAACACAGTTTCCTTGATCTCCTGCTGCATGATTGCATTTTACATTGCTTTGCATACGAATTTGCATTTCATTAACGTGTGTCTGTGTTGCAGGTACCGTTTTCCCCGATCCAGGATTTCTTGCCTCCTATTGTATTGTTATGGGTTCTCTGAGGAAGACCGTGGCTTACAAGTTCCCTGCCCCTGATGTGGTTCGGCTGACCGGTTTGATTGCTTTAGCAGATGATTCTGTGAGGGATGAGTTCAGAAAGTCTTACGGCAAGTTGCTCGGTTTAGTTCGTAAACCTTCTGCGTTCGAGTTGAATGGGTTGCACGCTCTCCTGCAGTTCTATGACCCTCCGTTGAGATGCTTCACTTTCCAGGATTTTGTTCTCGCCCCTACGCTGGAAGAATATGCTGATTTGTTAGGTGTGCCCATCAAGAGGCAGATGCCTTTTGTTCATATGGATGCTGAGCCTGACCTGGCTAGTCTAGCTCCTTCACTCCACCTGGATGCCTCCGAGTTGGTATTGTCTAGTTGGAACAAGGTTCCTGGTTTCTCCTTGCAATTCTTAGTGGGTAAAGCTCAGCAGTGCGCCAAAGATGGATGTTGGGTCGTGTTCAACGCCATTCTCGCTCTGTTGGGTAATTGTATTTTTTTTATATTTTCAATATTCATCTTTTTACTATTACAATTTTGATGGATTGAAACAACCTACAGATATAATTTTAATAAAAAATGTGTAGAACATTTCCTTAAGTAGAAATTAGTTTTCAAAATTTTGCGTATAAAATTAAAATGTTAAAGTACACGTACTAATATGAAAATCCAAAATTATGACTCTAAGTTTAAAAGATTTAGTTTCATCTAGTTTTTATGATATAGCTTTTATGGAATTTTATCTTAAAGAAATGATTTTCCTAACAAAATCATGAGAGATCAGAATGTTTATTGAACGTTAAAGTAGATCAATATTCTAAACGGATACTCGAATAAAATCCCTTACCTTCATAGGATCGGGCGATAAAAATTAAGTTATACTCAAAAGAATGTCTTTCTGCAATTCATAAGAATAAAACATGTAACTCACAAAAAATTTATCTAAATTGACTCCAAGGTAATTAATATCTCATCCATATAAGCTTCAATAACCTGATTATATGACCCTTAGTTAAGCTTCCTAGCTAGGGCCGCTATAAGATCATAATTGTATTTACGACCATGAAAGACTTGTCAAGCCTAAAAACATTAAAATAATCTACAACCCAACTCTATCGACCTTGTCTTGACAAGTTACTTCTCCAATCATATCAAAATCATAGAATGTTAAGCCCCAACGTAATTAGACACCTAGAAGTTGTCTTTCTGACGAGACCGTTGAGTTCATTAAATGATCCTTTGAGACAGTTGATGAATTTGTAACTCAAATAAAACGCAAGGGTGTTGAGTCCACGAGATGGTCACCCCTAACATCAAATCAAATAGTTATTGGTCACGCCTTAAACAATATTTGGATCACATGATCAATTAGATCCATAAAAATAAGCCCTACAATGATAGTTTTAATTGAAGAAAGTTCTAGTACTAAAGAATTAGTTAGATTGACCATTTTGAGGGGTATGTATGGTCACAAATAACACGATCATGGAGACCCCTAGATCCTACTACTAGAGAACATCTAACATATCTACCACGTGGTAAGAATAAGTAGTGAAATGTTATAGGGTCTTAAATCCGTAATTCATCACTGTAAAAGTAATACTATAAATGAATGTCAACTACATGCTTTCTAAAGCTAACCTTCATACTTACAATTTAAATTGATTGAATAGTCAGAGCGCTTGAAGGTTCACCTTCACCCAACATAATTGTAAATTCAGAAAGCCGGACAAACACGGGTTCGCAAATTGATCCATCACACACACCATTATTCTAAGAAAATTATCCATGTGGGACGAAAAAATCCATCCATAAACATCATTGTAGTTATTCCATTCAGGAGATCCTTTATTGTTGCAAACATGGGGGAAATTATTTTCTTAAAAAATATCGTTAGTTTTTTTTGAATTATGAGATTAATTACTATGCACTAAGAGTGTAAAAAGTTTTACACTGTGAATTCATCACCATCTTACAGGTTATTAAAATAAAAGTCAAACTTCTTCTTACATCCAACATCTATAATTGACCGACAGTGTAGAACTTTTAACAATGTCAGTGCGTAGTAATTAATCTCTTGAATTATTAGTTATTTTCTTTGGAGAAAAAATATTGTATAAAATTGAATGTGAATGCATTTTCTAATCAATTATTTTCTTAAAAAATATCGTTAGTTTTTTTTTGAATTATGAGATTAAATACTATGCACTGAGAGTGTAAAAATTTTTACACTGTGAATTCATCACCATCATCCGTTTGCATTACTTTACAGGTTATTAAAATAAAAGTCAAATTTCTTCTTACATCCAACATCTATAATTGACCAACAATGTCAAACTTTTAACAATGTCAGTGCGCAGTAATTAATCTCTTGAATTATTAGTTATTTTCTTTGGAGAAAAAATATTGTATAAAATTGAATGAGAATGCATTTTCTCATCTTCATACACATAAATACATTATTGGATTTATTAATGCATGAAAACATTTATGGTAACATAGATGAAAATGACCATTTTCAACCAATTATTTATTTTATTACTTAATTTATCTTTAAAATGTATTGTATAAAATGTTTCACGCCCACCATGGTGCTCAAACCCACGACCACAAGGTTAAGAGGCTTGCGCTCTACCAACTGAGCTAGACGGGTTATACAAACTTGGCTAAACACACTAATATTCGAAATAATAACTCTATTAAATTATTATTATTAGTAATTGTATTTTTTTTATATTTTCAATATTCATCTTTTTACTATTACAGTTTTGATGGATAGAATCAACTTGCAAATATAATTTTAATAAAAAATGAGTAGAACATTTCCTTAAGTAGAAATTAGTTTTCAAAATTTTGCGTATAAAATTAAAATGTTAAAGTACACGTACTAATATGAAAATCTAAAATTATGACTCTAAGTTTAAAAGATTTAGTTTCATCTAGTTTTTATGATATAGCTTTTATGGAATTTTATCTTAAAGAAATGATTTTCCTAACAAAATCATGAGAGATCAGAATGTTTATTGAACGTAAAAGTAGATCAATATTCTAAACGGATACTCGAATAAAATTCCTTACCTTCATAGGATCGGGCGATAAAAATTAAGTTATACTCAAAAGAATGTCTTTATGCAATACATAAGAATAAAAACATGTAACTCACAAAAAAATTATCTAAAGTTGACTCCAAGGTAATTAATATCTCATCCATATAGGCTTGAATAACCTGATTATATGACCCTTAGTTAAGCTTCCTAGCTAGGGCCACTATAAGATCATAATTGTAATCACGACCACGAAAGACTTGTCAAGCCTAAAAACATTAAAATAATCTACAACCCAACTCTATCGACCTTGTCTTGACAAGTTACTTCTCCAATCATATCAAAATCTTAGAATGTTAACCCCCAACATAATTAGACACCTAAAAGTTGTCTTTCTGACGAGACCGTTGAGTTCATTAAATGATCCTTTGAGACAGTTGATGAATTTGTAACTGAAATAAAACGCAAGAGTGTTGAGTCCACGAGATGGTCACCCCTGACATCAAATTAAATAGTAGTTGGTCACGCATTAAACAATATTTAGATCACATGATCAATTAGATCCATAAAAATAAGCTCTACAATGATAGTTTTAATTGAAGAAAGTTCTAATACTAAAGAATATTTAGATTGACCATTTCGAGAGGTATGTATGGTCACAAATAACACGATCATGGAGATCCCTAGATCCTACTACTAGAGAACATCTAACATATCTACCATGTGGTAAGAATAAGTAGTGAAATGTTATAGGGTATTAAATCCATAATACATCACTGTAAAAGTAATACTATAAATGAATGTCAACTACAAGCTTTCTAAAGCCAACCTTCATACTTACAATTTAAATTGATTGAATAGTTAGAGCGCTTGAAGGTTAACCTTCACCCAACATATTTGTAAATTTAGAAAGTCGGACAAACACGAGTTCGCCAATTGATCAATCACACACACCATTATTCTAATAAAATGGCCCATGTAGTACGAAAAAATCCATCCATAAACATCATTGTAGTTATTCCTTTTAGGAGATCCTTTATTGTTGCAAACATGGGGGCAATTATTTTCTTAAAAAATATCGTTAGTTTTTTTTGAATTATGAGATTAATTACTATGCACTGAGAGTGTAAAAAGTTTTACACTGTAAATTCATCACCATCATCCGTTTGCAGTACTTTACAGGTTCTTAAAATAAAAGTCAAACTTCTTCTTACATCCAACATCTATAATTGACCGACAGTGTAGAACTTTTAACAATGTCAGTGCGTAGTAATTAATCTCTTGAATTATTAGTTATTTTCTTAAGAGAAAAAAATATTGTATAAATATGAATGAGAATCCATTTTCTCATCTTCATACACATAAATACATTATTGAATTTATTAATGCATGAAAACATTTATGGCAACAAAGATGAAAATTACCATTTTCAACCAATTATTTATTTTATTATTTAATTTATCTTTAAAATGTATTGTATAAAATGTTTCACGCCCACCGTGGGGCTCAAACCCACGACCACAAGGTTAAGAGCCTTGCGCTCTACCAACTGAGCTAGACGGGCTAAACGAACTCGGCTAAATACACTAATATTTGAAATAATAACTCTATTAAATTATTATTGTTAGTAATTGTATTTTTTTTATATTTTCAATATTCATCTTTTTACTATTACAATTTTGATGGATTGAAACAACCTGCAGATATAATTTTAATAAAAAATGTGTAGAACATTTCCTTAAGTAGAAATTAGTTTTCAAAATTTTGCGTATAAAATTAAAATGTTAAAGTACACGTACTAATATGAAAATCCAAAATTATGACTCTAAGTTTAAAAGATTTAATTTCATCTAGTTTTTATGATATAGCTTTTATGGAATTTTATGTTAAAGAAATGATTTTCCTAACAAAATCATGAGAGATCAGAATGTTTATTGAACGTTAAAGTAGATCAATATTCTAAACGGATACTCGAATAAAATCCCTTACCTTCATAGGATCGGGCGATAAAAATTAAGTTATACTCAAAAGAATGTCTTTATGCAATTCATAAGAATAAAAACATGTAACTCACAAAAAATTTATCTAAAGTTTGTTAGAACACAGATTGGTTCTTAATAATAACTCTTTGTTTTGATGATAATTGTTAGGAAATTTATACTTAAGAATTATATACTCTAAAATTTGTTTGAGAGTTTTACTGCAGTTTGAAATGAACTTAACTCTCTAGAAGCAAATCTGTTTTGAATACAAGAAGTTATCCTGACTCTGAAGCGCCAGATGCATCTTACAGAAGAATCTGATTGCTCTTTACTGAAGATCCTGAGCGTAGTCTCCAGAAGGATCTGAAGCAAGAAGCTCCAGAACATTGTGAGTCAGAAGCATCTGAAGATAGTCAGAAGCATCTGAAGCTGAAGCATCTGAAGCAAAGAAGAATATTGATTGAAGAGTTTCTCAAAGCATAATTCTACAGAAGTTTCTGAAAGTACCAACGCTGCCAAGTACAGAAGTTCTGTGTCAAATATGCTCTGATGATCAACACGCTGAAAGCACACATGCTGCAGAAGACTCTGATACAACAAAGTTCTGAATACCATTATAAGACTCTGATCCATTCAGACTCTGAAGAACTTGCTGAAAACTGAAGAAGTAATATTCAAGAATATATCTGTTGGAGTTATTCAACGTCTCTTTCCTCATTTGTGCTAGACACACTTACACTGACAAAAAGGATTTTTCTGTGCTATCTATTTCTAGGAAAGGTCACTTGATGTGAAGACAAAAAGGCTCAGACCTTTTTGGGACTCTCTTTTCAACGCTCAGCATCCTTGGATCAGCTGCCTATAAAAGGAGAACTTCACCACATTCTTCAGTTACACAATTTGCTGAAAAGAAATCATATTATTCTAAGCTCTCATTATTTCATATTCTTCTTAGAATTTATTGTACTTAAACTTAAGAGAAAAATCACTGTTGTGATAAAAGCTTTATAGAAGCATTAATACTCTTGTATTTAATTTACATGGATTGTAAAGGTTATTCCTTAAGAGGATTCAGTTGGAATCAGTAGCTCTTGAGAAGACTAAGGACAATTGTTCTTAGGTGTTACTATTGTAATCAGTTTGATTTAATAGTGGATTAAGTCCTTGTTGAGAAAGGCAAATCACTCTAGGAAGGGTGGACTGGAGTAGTTGTTTAAACGAACCAGGATAAAAATAATTGTGTGATTATTTTAAGTCTTAATCTTTCATACTTATTCAACCCCCCCTTCTAAGTATTATCTCACCTTCAGTTGGCATCAGAGCTCCGGTTCTGAGTGTGCTACCACTTAACAGTGTCAGTAAAGATCCAGAGAGATATACTTTGATATATATATTTATTTGTTACCATGGCTGATAATTCAATGTCCAATATTAACAATAAATATGAAGAGAGGGATAGGATCAACACCAAACCCCCAATGTTTGATGGGGAGAAATTTGACTACTGGAAAGACAGGATTGAGAGTTTTTTCCTAGGATATGATGCTGATCTATGGGATCTAGTCATAGATGGATATGTACATCCCACAGATGGGAATGGCAAAAAGATTGACAGAAAATCTATGACAGATGCTCAGAAGAAATATTTCAGAAATCACCACAAAGCCAGGACTATATTATTGAATGCAATTTCACATACAGAGTATGAGAAAATTACAAACAGGGAGACTACTTTTGATATGTTTGAATCCCTAAAAATGACTCATGAGGGAAATTCTCAAGTTAAGGAGACAAAAGCTCTGGCTCTGATCCAGAAGTATGAGGCTTTCAAAATGGAAGACTCTGAATCTGTTGAAGCCATGTTCTCCAGATTTCAGATACTCACTGCTGGGCTGAAAGTTCTGGACAAGGGATATTCTACATCAGATCATGTAAAGAAAATCATCAGAAGTCTGCCTACCAGATGGAGACCAATGGTGACTGCCTTGAAGATGGCTAAAGATCTGAACAAGATCTCTCTAGAAGAACTCATCAGCTCACTGAGGAGCCATGAGATTGAGCTTGAGGAAGATGAACCTCAGAAGAAAGAAAAAGGTAAATCTGTTGCATTAAAATCTAACAAAACTGCTAAAGCTTTGCAGGTCATTCAAGAAAGCTCTGAAGAATCTTCCTCTAAAGAAGAAGATGAGTTATCCATGCTGTCCAGAAGGATTAACAAACTCTGGAAGCACAAGGGAAAGAAGTTCAACAACTTCAGAAGATCTGATAACAGAAAGGAATCTTCTGGTCACAGAAGATCTGCCAAGAAAGAAGTTGTGTGCTATGAGTGCAAAGAACCTGGGCACTACAAGAATGATTGCCCCAAACTTCAGAAAGAAAAACCCAAGAAGAAGTTTAACAAAAAGAAGAAGGTTCTGATGGCAACATGGGATGACTCAGATGAATGTGAATCATCTTCTTAATCAGAAGAAGAATGTGCAAATGTTGCACTGATGGCTAGCACAGAGGATCAAGAGGAAGGTACCTCAGGATATGAATCAGAATCTGAATCTGATGATGATGCAGAAGAGGTAATGGCTAAACTTACCAAAGAAGAACTCATTAAAGTTTTAACAGAAGTTCTTAAAAGTTATAACAATATCAAACTCAAATACAAGAAGCTGAAAAGCAATCTTGAATCTGAGATTGATCTTCTGAAAATAGAACTTGTTGAGCAAAAAGAAATAAATCTGAAAATCAAAAATGACTTTGAAATAACTCAACAAGAATCTGAATCTGAGACTAAGTCATGTGAAAATATTTTAGAAAAATATGACTCTAGCTTTCAGAGATTTCTCACTAAGAGCATAGACAGAAGCAAGATGGCTTCTATGATCTATGGTGTTAGTGGAAACAACAGAAGAGGTATTGGATATGAATCTTCATCTGGAAGCAATCCAAAACCTATTGACAAACTTTTCATCAAGAAGACACCTCTGTATTCTCAATTCAAATTTGGTCACTTGAATGACATTAAACACACAAGCTCTGAGAAGAATACTTATGTGTTTAAACCCAAGGCAAGTCAGAATAAACATTATGTTGTAAAACAGAAGTTTAGACAAACCTACAAACCAACTAACCCCAAAGGACCCAAGAAGATCTGGGTACCTAAAAACAAAATAATTCCTGTTGCAAATGTTCTTAGCAGCAAGGTCAGGACACCAATCATGGTACCTGGACTCTGGATGCTCATGACACATGACAGGAGAAAAGTTTATGTTCCAAAGCCTAGAACTTAGATCTGGAGGTGACGTGAAGTTTGGAGGGAACCAGAAGGGAAAGATCATTGGATCTGGCACTATTGGAAATGGTAAACTTCCCTCTATTACTAATGTTTTACTTGTGGAAGGGTTAAAGCATAACTTATTGTCCATAAGTCAATTAAGTGACAATGGTTATGATATTACCTTTAATCAAAAATGTTGTAAAGCTATTAGTCAGAAGGATGGCTCTATCCTATTTAGTGGTAAGAGGAAAAACAACATTTATAAAATAAATATTTCAGAACTTAAAGTTCAAAATGTTAAATGCCTCTTGTCTGTTAATGAAGAGCAATGGGTCTGGCACAGAAGATTGGGCCATATTAATATGAGACGTATATCTCAGATTAATAAACTTAATCTTGTCAGAGGACTCCCTAATCTGAAGTTCACTTCAGATGCTCTTTGTGAAGCATGCCAGAAAGGGAAGTTTTCAAAAACATCTTTCAAATCAAAAAATGTTGTTTCTACTTCTAAACCACTAGAACTACTTCATATTGATCTGTTTGGACCAGTGAAAACTGCATCCATCAGAGGCAAGAAGTATAGATTAGTCATTGTTGATGACTTTAGCAGATGGACATGGGTAAAGTTATTAAAACACAAGGATGAGTCACATTCTGTGTTCTTTGACTTCTGCAAGCAAGTCCAGAATGAAAAGAATTTCAAAATTATAAAAGTCAGAAGTGATCATGGTGGTGAATTTGAAAATAAATATTTTGAAAAATATTTTTTTGAAAATGGCATTGCTCATGATTTTTCCTGTCCTAGAACTCCATAACAGAATGGGGTTGTAGAGAGGAAAAACAGAACTTTGCAAGAAATGGCCAGAACCATGATCAATGAGACAAATCTGGCAAAACATTTTTGGGCAGAAGCAATCAATACAGCCTGTTATATTCAGAACAGAGTGTCTGTTAGACCTCTTCTGAAGAAGACTCCTTATGAATTATGGAAGAACAAAAAGCCCAACATTTCATATTTTCATCCCTTTGGATGTATTTGCTATATGTTAAACACTAAGGAAAATCTGGGGAAGTTTGATTCCAAAGCACAGAAGTGTTTCATGCTTGGATATTCTGAACGCTCTAAAGGCTACAGAGTATACAACACTGAGACACAGATTGTGGAAGAATCCATACATGTCAGATTTGATGATAAGCTTGGCTCTGAAAAGCCAAAGCAGGTTGATAACTCTGCAGATAGGGAAGTAGTCTTTATTGACTCTGAAGTTCCAGAAGCAGACAAAACTCAAGTGAAGGAACCAGAAGCAACTCCAGATGCTACTCCCTTAACTTCTCAGATGAATAATCTAAACATTTCTGAAGAGTCAACTATCAAAGGATCATCATCCAGAATTAAAGCTTCTCATCCAGAGGATGTCATTATTGGAAAGAAGGATGATCCCATCAGAACAAAATCCTTTCTAAGATCATCTGAAGCATCACTATTTGGACTAGTGTCAGAAATTGAACCATCTTCTGTAGAAGAAGCTCTGCAAGACAATGATTGGATTATTGCCATGCAAGAAGAGCTAAATCAATTCAGCAGAAATGATGTATGGGATCTAGTTCAAAGACCTCAAGGATTCAATATTATTGGTACAAAATGGGTCTTCAGAAATAAGCTAAATGAGAAAGGAGAAGTTGAGAGGAATAAGGCAAGGCTGGTTGCTCAAGGGTACAGTCAGCAAGAAGGTATTGATTACACTGAGACATATGCTCCAGTGGCAAGGTTAGACTCTATACGCCTTCTTATTTCCTTTGCTGCACAAAATAACATCACTCTGTATCAGATGGATGTTAAAAGTGCCTTTCTTAATGGTATTATAGAAGAAGAAGTTTATGTCCACCAACCTCCTGGTTTTGAAAATGAAAAATTTCCAGATCATGTTTTCAAATTAAAGAAATCTCTATATGGATTAAAACAAGCTCCCAAAGCTTGGTATGAGAGATTGAGCAATTTTCTTATGGAGAAGAATTTCATCAGAGGCAAAGTGGATACAACTCTATTCTATAAAACAATTAAGAAAGATCTTCTAATTTGCCAAATTTATGTAGATGATATTATTTTTGGATCAACAAATATTATGCTTGGAAAGGAGTTTGCTACATGTATGCAGGCAGAATTTGAAATGAGCATGATGGGAGAACTCAGATTCTTTCTAGGAATCCAAGTTAATCAAACTCCAGAGTGCACCTACATACATCAGACAAAGTATGTTAAAGAACTTCTGAAGAAATTCAACATGTCTGACAGCAAGCTGGAAAAGACTCCTATGCATCCTACTAGCTCTCTTGGCAAAGAAGAGGTAAGTAAGAAAGTAGACCAGAAGCTCTACAGAGGTATGATTGGCTCTCTTCTTTATCTTACTGCTTCTAGACCTGACATATTGTTCAGTGTTTGTCTGTGTGCTAGATTCCAATCAGATCCTAGAGAATCACACTTGACAGTTGTCAAGAGGATTCTAAGGTATCTGAAAGGTACTTCTAATGTGGGTTTGTGTTACAGAAAATCTGATGATTTCAAATTAGTTGGATTCTGTGATGCTGACTACGCTGGAGACAGAGTGGAAAGAAAAAGTACTTCTGGAAGTTGTCAATTTCTAGGAAGAAATTTAATCTCCTGGTACAGCAAGAAGCAACCCACAATTGCTCTTTCAACCACAGAGGCTGAATGCATTGCTGCTGCTGGATGTAGCACGCAGATGCTCTGGATGAAAAGTCAACTAGAAGATTATCAAATTTTTTAGAGTAACATTTCTATCTTTTGTGATAATACTTCTGCTATATGTTTGTCCAAGAATCCCATTTTACATTCTAAGGCAAAACATATAGAAATTAAGCATCATTTCATCAGAGACTATGTTCAGAAAGGAATCATAAATTTAGCCTTTGTTGATACAGATCATCAATGGGCAGATATTTTTACAAAACCCCTTGTTGAAGATAGATTCAATTTTATTCTGAAAAATATTGGTATGGATTTTTGTCCAGAATGATATTTATCAGAAGCAAATTGTTACAGATGCAAAAATGCTTAAATGATCTGAAGTATTTCTTCTGTTTATTTATTCTATTCTGATCAATTTTTCTGATGTGAAACTCCGAACTAACCATCTTTAGAAGATCTGAACGTTGGCTAACGTTTCATTTCTTAAGAGAATTCAGAACAGCATGCAAGCAAACACGTGTCACACAAAATCTGAAGAGGTGGCGTGTACATAACTGAAGAGACGTTTGAGGTGAAATTTGAATAGTAAGAATCTTGGTTTTCCCCCAAATTGTCAGAAGCATTTAATGTTTTGAAATGATTTTTATTCTCTACAATTAATGCTTGCTCAAACGTGCGTTTTTCTGACTTTTGATGTGCCTAAGTGTTTAGTATAAATACTTGTCTTGTATTCACTTTCACACTTTTCACTCTCTCAGAATTACATTCGTTTTCATCTCCTATTTTCTCTGCATAAAAACCCAAAACCTAAGTGTTTGAAAAAGCATTCTTCAATGGCGTCTTCTTCATCAACAACTGCTCAATTCCAATCTACTATGGCTGCTGTGACTTTAGAAAACTTGGGTGCTGCTCCATATTCTCCTCCCAAAAGAACACTTCTAACACCTGTTGATAAACTAGAAGTTCTGTGTGATTCTATGGTTGAGTTTGATTCTCTGGCTGATAATGGGTTTGATTTTCGTTCCATTGTTAGAGCTCAAGGATGGGTTAAGTACTTTGATAGGTTGTTTGGACCAGTTTACCCTCTCCTTGTGAAAGAATTCTGGATTCATGCATCAGTTTATCCCAAGTTTATCTTATCATCTGTGCTGGGAAAAGAGATTATCATCACAGAGGATCTGATAAGAAGATTGATAGGTTATGAAGAAACAGATGGTGTTTCCCACTTGCCAGCTGGGCGTGTGGACATGGAAGAGGTTTATGAGGAAGTTATGACTGCTGGTCAAGCTTCTAACATATTCAAAGATCTGAAGCCTGATTACAAGATCTGGGCCAAGATCTTCATGGGATGCATCCACCACAGGAAATCAACCAATTCTCCTGATTATGTCAACAATGAACAGATCTATTTTATGTACTGCCTTAGTCAGAGCAACAAGGTAGATCTTCCATACATTCTGTTCATGCATCTATGGAATCATATCAATGCATCTAGAGAATCTGTGAAAGAGAAAGGCCAGAAGATCAGGACTTGGATCCCCTTTGGAAGGCTGATCTCAGATCTTCTCACTGAAAATGGTTTAGTGACTGCTTTGTACGCTGCTGGGGTTACAGAGGAATTAGAGTTTATTATGGGAAAACCTCTGAACGCTAAAAGTCTTCTGAGACTCAAAATTGTTGATGAACTCACTACTGCTCCAAAGAGGCTGAATATGTCTGATTTGAATAAGAGGGTTCCTGTAGCTGACTTTCCTCTATTCTTTGCTGAAGAACCCAGACATATAGTGCTTATGTATATAGAGGAATGCAAGAAGGAAGGAATACCTGTTCCAGCTAATGTGTTTCAGCTTGTCAAACAACCACTACCAGATGCAGGAGAAGAAGAAGAAGTACCACTTCAGAGGAAAAGGACTCAGCCTGCAGAAGAATCTGAACCTGTCCAGAAGAAGCTCAAGATTGCTGAGAAGCCCAAGAAGCTCTTGAAGAGAAAGGATTCTGAAGAAGCTGCCTCTGTACCTGCCAAGAGGATTAAAGTAAAAGGTACCAAAACATCTGTAACTTCTGAAACTATTGTTATTAATGATTCAAATATTAAGTCTGTTCCAAAACCACCTGTTACTCAAACAACTTCTGTTACTGCCCCCAGTTCTGTCTCACCTCAAAAACAAACTACTGCTTCTGTATCAAAACCATCTCAACCCAAAATACACATCAAACACTTTGTTCAATGTCCATCACCATCAGAATCACAACCAACAGAACCACAACCATCAGATCAACAACCATATGAAAAACAAACATCTGATCAACCACAAACCTCTGAACATCCAGAAAACCAACCCAAAGAAGTTCAACCAGAAAAAGCCTATGACAATCCACCATCAAATAATCCACCTTCTGAACCTATTGCACCAGTTACTTCTGAACCTACAAAAGTAACTTCTGCATCTGTTTCATCAGAACCACCATCCAAACAATCTGACATTCCTTCAGAACCTACCAACTCATCTGAACCTCACATCCCTGAGACAGAAGTTCTTGATGTCACTCCTCTAAAAACAGTGTTTCAAGTATCTTCTACCTCTTGTACACCTACAACATCCTCCAACTCATCTGAATCAGAAATCCACCCAGATTTTCTAATTTCTCCATCTGACAAATACCCTGTACATGAACCTGAACCTGAATCAACCATACTTTTAAAACTCCCATTACAGATCCTATGCCTCCACCTGCACCATCATTTGAGATGATTGTTCCCAATTCCAATCCATCATCATCTGGTATATCTTGTGCCCAAGTTTCTTCTCTTTATCATAATCTATCGTATGGTTTCAAACTAAAAGATTTTTATGATAGAGTTGAACCTTCTGAACCCCTGAACCCTCTGAAACCAAAACTCAGACAGGCTCTTCCATCTGTGATCCTTTCATATATTCAATCAATGAACAATGTAGGATCCTTAGCAACAATATCTGGAACCTCTGGTAAAGCTGTTGTTTCAGCTCTGCAACCTGCATCTGATAACACAGTTGCATCTGTTGAACCACCAACATCTGCTTTCATACCATACTCTAATGAACCCTTTGATGATGTCTGCCCATGCACAAGACCCAAACCTCATCTGCTTAATGCCTTAAACAGATCCTTACCCCAAAAACCATAAATTCCTTTCTTTCCATATTATCCCCCTCCTCTGATTTCCATCCAAAAATTACTTTTACCACCAACTCCAAAACCTAAACATATGACTCTGGAAACCTTGCTTAAACCACAGCCCAGACTTAATATTGATCATTTATTTCAAACGTTTTTGCAAGAAATACAGATGTCGTTAGGTATTGTTCAAAAGAGATGCTCTGAAACAATGGATGCTAATGAATCTGACATCATCTGGAAAGGATTCATAAATAGATTCAACACTGTAGCTTCAAATCTGAAGAACGTCTGTTCTAATGATGCAAAGCTCAGAGCTGAAAGGACTCTATTCTGGACTGTCAACAAAACTGAACCTCTGCTTCGTCTAGATGCTCCTCCACCTCCAACAGAACCTACTGCCAATACATTGACTATGACTCTGGTAGAACCCTCTTCAGGATCTACAGAACCAATGGCAATTGACTCTGTTCAGGCTGCAGAACCTCCACCTTCTTCATCAGAGATAAAGACAGAACATCTAGACTTTGAAGACAAGATTGCTGCTCTGGAGGCTGGTCAGTCAGAAATAAAATCCTGGATGGCTAAGCAAGATAAGAAGTCTGAGGATATGACAGAATGGATGTCAAAACAAGATGAGAAGAATGAGACCATGACTAAGTGGATGTCAAAGCAAGAGCAATCCTCATCTGAGATTACAGATCTATTGAAGATGCTTTTGTCCAAACACTCTTAGATTTTTTTTCATTCTACTGTTTTTTGCATCTGTTGTTTGCATCTGAATTTTATTATTATATCTTCTGATGTTTACCAATGTACTCTTGCTCTGTTATTTTGAATGAATCAGTTTTTCTCCATTGAATTATCTTATTTATTGTTCCTTTTGTTTGTCTTTTTAAAAGTTTTTACTTTTTGCTTATGACAAAAAAGGGGGAGAAAATAAAGATCTGAACTGTTTAATATAACTTCACTAGAATGAATCTTCAGACATTTCTATTTTATCTAATATTTAACTTGACTATTTCAGAACTTTTGATAAGAACACTCTATAAAAGAATCTCTGAGTCTCTCAGATCATTTGTCTATTATCAAACTCTGAATCATATATCTGCAAGACATTCTGACCCTAAATTGCTATAAGAACAAACATGATCTAACTCTGAAGATTACTCAAGATAAAAGGGAAGTTTCTATTTCTTTTTCATATTTAACTCAGGGGGAGATTCATCATCTCAGGGGGAGTTATAATTCTTTATGTTCAGTTAAATAAAATTTCTGATACTTTTTGTCATCATCAAAAAGGGGGAGATTGTTAGAACACAAATTGGTTCTTAATAACAACTCTTTGTTTTGATGATAACTGTTAGGAAATTTATACTTAAGAATTATATACTCTAAAATTTGTTTGAGAGTTTTACTGCAGATTGAAATGAACTTAACTCTCTAGAAGCAAATCTGTTTTGAATACAAGAAGTTATCCTGACTCTGAAGCGCCAGATGCATCTTACAGAAGAATCTGATTGCTCTTTACAGAAGATCCTGAGCGTAGTCTCCAGAAGGATCTGAAGCAAGAAGCTCCAGAACATTGTGAGTTAGAAGCATCTGAAGATAGTCAGAAGCATCTGAAGTTGAAGCATCTGAAGCAAAGAAGAATATTGATTGAAGAGTTTCTCAAAGCATAATTCTACAGAAGTTTCTGAAAGTACCAACGCTGCCAAGTACAGAAGTTTTGTGTCAAATATGCTCTGATGATCAACACGCTGAAAGCACACATGCTGCAGAAGACTCTGATACAACAAAGTTCTGAATACCATTATAAGACTCTGATCCATTCAGACTCTGAAGAACTTGCTGAAAACTGAAGAAGTAATATTCAAGAATATATCCATTGGAGTTATTCAACGTCTCTTTCCTCATTTGTGCTAGACACACTTACATAGACAAAAAGGATTTTTCTGTGCTATCTACTTCTAGGAAAGGTCACTTGATGTGAAGACAAAAAGGCTCAGACCTTTTTGGGACTCTCTTTTCAACGCTCAGCATCCTTGGATCAGTTGCCTATAAAAGGAGAACTTCACCACATTCTTCAGTTACACAATTTGCTGAAAAGAAATCATATTATTCTAAGCTCTCATTATTTCATATTCTTCTTAGAATTTATTGTACTTAAACTTAAGAGAAAAATCACTGTTGTGATAAAAGCTTTATAGAAGCATTAATACTCTTGTATTTAATTTACATTGATTGTAAAGGTTATTCCTTAAGAGGATTCAGTTGGAATCAGTAGCTCTTGAGAAGACTAAGAACAGTTGTTCTTAGGTGTTACTATTGTAATCAGTTTGATTTAATAGTGGATTAAGTCCTTGTTGAGAAAGGCAAATCACTCAAGGAAGGGTGGACTGGAGTAGTTGTTTAAACGAACCAGGATAAAAATAATTGTGTGATTATTTTAAGTCTTAATCTTTCATACTTATTCAACCCCCCTTTCTAAGTATTATCTCACCTTCAAAGTTGACTCCAAGGTAATTAATATCTCATCCATATAGGCTTCAATAACCTGATTATATGACCCTTAGTTAAGCTTCCTAGCTAGGGCCGCTATAAGATCATAATTGTATTCACGACCACGAAAGACTTGTCAAGCCTAAAAACATTAAAATAATCTACAACCCAACTCTATCGACCTTGTCTTGACAAGTTACTTCTCCAATCATTTCAAAATCATAAAATGTTAAGCCCCAACGTAATTAGACACCTAGAAGTTGTCTTTATGACGAGACCGTTGAGTTCATTAAATGATCCTTTGAGAAAGTTGATGAATTTGTAACTGAAATAAAACACAAGGGTGTTGAGTCCACGAGATGGTCACCCCTAACATCAAATCAAATAGTTATTGTTCACGCCTTAAACAATATTTGGATCACATGATCAATTAGATCCATAAAAATAAGCCCTACAATGATAGTTTTAATTGAAGAAAGTTCTAGTACTAAAGAATTAGTTAGATTGACCATTTCGAGGGGTATGTATGGTATCAAATAACACGATCTTGGAGACCCCTAGATCCTACTACTAGAGAACATCTAACATATTTACCATGTGGTAAGAATAAGTAGTGAAATGTTATAGGGTCTTAAATCTGTAAGTCATCACTGTAAAAGTAATACTATAAATGAATGTCAACTACATGCTTTCTAAAGCTCACCTTCATACTTACAATTTAAATTGATTGAATAGTCAGAGCGCTTGAAGGTTCACCTTCACCCAACATATTTGTAAATTCAGAAAGCCGGACAAACACGAGTTCGCCAATTGATCCATCACACACACCATTATTCTAAGAAAATTATCCACGTGGGACGAAAAAATCCATCCATAAACATCATTGTAGTTATTCCATTCAGGAGATCCTTTATTGTTGCAAACATGGGGGAAATTATTTTCTTAAAAAATATCGTTAGTTTTTTTTGAATTATGAGATTAATTACTATGCACTAAGAGTGTAAAAAGTTTTACACTGTGAATTCATCACCATCATCCGTTTGCATTACTTTACAGGTTATTAAAATAAAAGTCAATCTTCTTCTTACATCCAACATCTATAATTGACCGACAGTGTAGAACTTTTAACAATGTCAGTGCGTAGTAATTAATCTCTTGAATTATTAGTTATTTTCTTTGGAGAAAAAATATTGTATAAAATTGAATGTGAATGCATTTTCTAATCAATTATTTTCTTAAAATATATCGTTAGTTTTTTTTGAATTATGAGATTAATTACTATGCACTGAGAGTGTAAAAAGTTTTACACTGTGAATTCATCACCATCATCCGTTTGCATTACTTTAAAGGTTATTAAAATAAAAGTCAATTTTCTTCTTACATCCAACATCTATAATTGACCGACAATGTCGAACTTTTAACAATGTCAGTGCGTAGTAATTAATCTCTTGAATTATTAGTTATTTTCTTTGGGGAAAAAATATTGTATAAAATTGAATGAGAATGCATTTTCTCATCTTCATACACATAAATACATTATTGAATTTATTAATGCATGAAAACATTTATGGTAACATAGATGAAAATGACCATATTCAACCAATTATTTATTTTATTACTTGATTTATCTTTAAAATGTATTGTATAAAATGTTTCACACCCACCATGGTGCTCGAACCCACGACCACAAGGTTAGGAGCCTTGCGCTCTACCAACTGAGCTAGACGGGCTATACAAACTTGGCTAAACACACTAATATTCGAAATAATAACTCTATTAAATTATTATTATTAGTAATTGTATTTTTTTTATATTTTCAATATTCATCTTTTTACTATTACAGTTTTGATGGATTGAATCAACCTGCGAATATAATTTTAATAAAAAATGTGTAGAACATTTCCTTAAGTAGAAATTAGTTTTCAAAATTTTGCGTATAAAATTAAAATGTTAAAGTACACGTACTAATATGAAAATCTAAAATTATGACTCTAAGTTTAAAATATTTAGTTTCATCTAGTTTTTATGATATAGCTTTCATGGAATTTTATCTTAAAGAAATGATTTTCATAACAAAATCATGAGAGATCAGAATGTTTATTGAACGTTAAAGTAGATCAATATTCTAGACGGATACTCGAATAAAATCCCTTACCTACATAGGATCGGGCGATAAAAATTAAGTTATACTCAAAAGAATGTCTTTATGCAATTCATAACAATAAAAACATGTAACTCACAAAAAAATTATCTAAAGTTGACTCCAAGGTAATTAATATCTCATCCATATAGGCTTCAATAACCTGATTATATGACCCTTAGTTAAGCTTCCTAGCTAGGGCCGCTATAAGATCATAATTGTATTCACGACCACGAAAGACTTGTCAAGCCTAAAAACATTAAAATAATCTACAACCCAACTCTATCGACCTTGTCTTGACAAGTTACTTCTCCAATCAATACAAAATCTTAGAATGTTAAGCCCCAACATAATTAGACATCTAAAAGTTGTCTTTCTGAAGAGACCGTTGAGTTCATTAAATGATCCTTTGAGACAGTTGATGAATTTGTAACTGAAATAAAACGCAAGTGTGTTGAGTCCACGAGATGGTCACCCCTGACATCAAATCAAATAGTAGTTGGTCACGCATTAAACAATATTTAGATCACATGATCAATTAGATCCATAAAAATAAGCTCTACAATGATAGTTTTAATTGAAGAAAGTTCTAGTACTAAAGAATATTTAGATAGACCATTTCGAGAGGTATGTATGGTCACAAATAACACGATCATGGAGACCCCTAGATCCTACTACTAGAGAACATATAACATATCTACCATGTGGTAAGAATAAGTAGTGAAATGTTATAGGGTCTAAAATCCGTAATACATCACTGTAAAAGTAATATTATAAATGAATGTCAACTACATGCTTTCTAAAGCTAACCTTCATACTTACAATTTAAATTGATAGAATAGTTAGAGCGCTTGAAGGTTCACCTTCACCCAACATATTTGTAAATTCAGAAAGTCGGACAAACACGAGTTCGCCAATCGATCAATCACACACACCATTATTCTAAAAAAATGGCCCATGTAGGACGAAAATATCCATCCATAAACATCATTGTAGTTATTCCATTCAGGAGATCCTTTATTATTGCAAACATGGGGGCAATTATTTTCTTAAAAAATATCGTTAGTTTTTTTTGAAATATGAGATTAATTACTATGCACTGAGAGTGTAAAAAGTTTTACACTGTAAATTCATCACCATCATCCGTTTGCATTACTTTACATGTTATTAAAATAAAAGTCAAACTTCTTCTTACATCCAACATCTATAATTGACCGACAGTGTAGAACTTTTAACAATGTCAGTGCGTAGTAATTAATCTCTTGAATTATTAGTTATTTTCTTTGGAGAAAAATATTGTATAAAATTGAATGAGAATGCATTTTCTCATCTTCATACACATAAATACATTATTGAATTTATTAATGCATAAAAACATTTATGGTAACAAAGATGAAAATTACCATTTTCAACCAATTATTTATTTTATTACTTAATTTATCTTTAAAATGTATTGTATAAAATGTTTCACGCCCACCGTGGGGCTCAAACCCACTACCGCAAGGTTAAGAGCCTTGCGCTCTACGAACTGAGCTAGACGGGCTATACGAACTCGGCTAAACACACTAATATTTGAAATAATAACTCTATTAAATTATTATTATTAGTAATTGTATTTTTTTTATATTTTCAATATTCATCTTTTTACTATTACAATTTTGATTGATTGAAACAACATGCGGATATAATTTTAATAAAAAATGTGTAGAACATTTCCTTAAGATGAAATTAGTTTTCAAAATTTTGCGTATAAAATTAAAATGTTAAAGTACATGTACTAATATGAAAATCCAAAATTATGACTCTAAGTTTAAAAGATTTAGTTTCATCTTGTTTTTATGATATAGCTTTTGTGGAATTTTATCTTAAAGAAATGATTTTCCTAACAAAATCATGAGAGATCAGAATGTTTATTGAATGTTAAAGTAGATCAATATACTAAACGGATACTCGAATAAAATCCCTTACCTTCATCGGATCGGGCGATAAAAATTAAGTTATACTCAAAAGAATGTCTTTATACAATACATAAGAATAAAAACATGTAACTCACAAAAAATTTATCTAAAGTTGACTCCAAGGTAATTAATATCTCATCCATATAGGCTTCAATAACCTGATTATATGACCCTTAGTTAAGTTTCCTAGCCAGGGACGCTATAAGATCATAATTGTATACACGACCACGAAAGACTTGTCAATCCTAAAAACATTAAAATAATCTACAACCCAACTCTATCGACCTTGTCTTGACAAGTTACTTCTCCAATCATATCAAAATCTTAGAATGTTAAACCCCAACATAATTAGACACCTAGAAGTTGTCTTTCTGACGAGACTGTTGAGTTCATTAAATGATCCTTTGAGACAATTGATGAATTTGTAACTGAAATTAAACGCAAGAGTGTTGAGTCCACGAGATGGTCACCCCTGACATCAAATCAAATAGTAATTGGTCACGCCTTAAACATTATTTGGATCACATGATCAATTAGATCCATACAAATAAGCTCTATAATGAAAGTTTTAATTGAAGAAAGTTCTAGTACTAAAGAATATTTAGATTGACCATTTCGAGAGGTATGTATGTGTTGCGGTGGAAATGGGATATCAAACTATTAATTTGTCTGAATCACAATTCTTGATTCACAACCGCTCTTTGATTTATCCGAAAGAAAAGGTCAAAAGAGGGAAAACCTATTTTTGCATCGTAAACACAATGCGGGGAGAGACTTAGGTAAGGGGTTGGTTATGTTTTAGGGAAGGTACTAGCACCCTAAACTTCTGTAGTACTCTACACGAACTTTTTGTTTATTATTGCTATTTTATTTTTATGATCTGCTTGAAATATATTGCTAAGGGATAGAGTGACTTAAAAGACCTAAGGGTTAGTCCTAAGTTTACTCAGCAAGACATCGCATCTTGTGCCTACGTATCCTGGATAGGGAATGGAATCAGAGTAATCGTAGTTCCCCTCGTAAGGGAGGTTAGAAACGTCTTGACTGTGGTCAAGGTTTCAATGGGGAATAAATGTATCTTAAGGACACGCTTACGTGGAGTTCAAAACTCCTATTTCTACGTTAAATTTGTAATTGAAATTAGGGTTAAATTAGGGATTCCACAGTGGGAAACCCTAAACAGAGTACGGCGACTCTTTGACCTAAAGCTAGGGTAAAGGGCATTTTCGTCTATGGTGGGACACCTAGGCTAATTAGGGTTTTGGAAGGGTCAGGGTTTAGGACTATTGACTCGGAGGTCAAACGGTTTAGACCTAATTCCTTCGGAGGGCGATAAACGGTAAAAATCATGCAAACAGACAAAATATATCATAGCGGCATAATTAAGGTGCGGAAAGTAAAGAAAGCGGTAAGAAAGCGTCGCGACAAACACTCGCGTAAATTATAAATCCCAAGATAAAATGCGAAAATAAAAATAACCGCGATCATGGCCTCGCATAAATTACATCCATGCCACCAAAACAGTACGAATAAATGAAATAATCAATAAATTGAAACAAACAAACTAACGGGTGTTAGATGAAACTAAAACGGCTAAATTAAGAATTTTATTTTTTAGAATTTTTATTTAAAGAAAGTTAATCTAAAACTAAAAAACTAATATTTTAACTAAGAACTTTAAAGCCTTTTTTTTTGGTATTGGTATGTACAATGAGAAGTTACTTTAAGTTTAATATTTCTGTCCAAAATATTTGTTTTAACTAAAGAACCGTTTTAATCTTAAGAACAATGTTTAATTTTAAGTTTTTGTTTTTTTTTTTGTTTTGAAAAAGAATCCGTTTTAAAATTTTTTTGTAATTAAAGTTAATGTCAAAAAGCTTAAGAATTTTTAATCTAAAAATATGTTCAATTCAATTTTTTATAAAAGAAGGTCTTACCATTAGATTCTATATTTGTTTTTGTTCATACTGGTTAAAGAGTAACTAATTATCTACTTAACACGAAGGTCATGTTAGTTGCTATAATTAACATATAAACTAAATAATTAAACAGTAACTAAACTAAAAACAATAAATAATAAACATATGAATAAAAGGAACAGTCTGTTTGCTAGGCCCATTAGTCTTTCATCAAACATTTGATGATCCCTTCTTCTTCTTCTAACGTGCCGACGGCGGCGCTTTCACAGTCGCTCCTTTTGATGCTTCTTCCTTCCTTTTTCGCATGCATGCTACTTCTTGTACCTTCTTCTTCTTCTTTCGACCTGAAACACTAGCAAAACCCAAATTAAGTGCTTACCGTTTTTGCCGGCGATGTTTCTTTCTCTGAGGCTTTCGCGGTTCTGGTTTATGCTTCTTCAGAGACGATGATGAGTCTCGCCGTTTTCGCACGGAGGATTCGCCGTCTTTTCGTCGCCTCATGGTCTTCGCCGGCGAGAATGGCTTTCGGTAACCTTCTTCAATCATCTTCTTCTCTCCTTGGGATGATGATGAAATCTGTAATGGTTTTCTGAATCCGGCAATGTTGATGGACGAAGATCCCCTTGATCTTCCGAGTCTGAGCCGCCGTTGTTGCCTTTCGGTTCCCCTTCTTAACTTAGCGTTCCTGATGGTTTATATATGAACTCGGTTTCACGATGTGGGCTTAGATTGTTGCTGAAAGTTCGCTTAAATTTGTTGGTATTTGACTCCGTTTTCAATTTGATTATGGTTGCGGTTATTATCTTTTAACCTGCGACGTCCATGTTGATGCTTTAAACTATATTTCTATTAATTGGGTTGCTGGGCTTTTTCGAAAAGAACGTTGCCGGATTTGGTTGGTGTTCGTTTGACTGGATTTCTTGAACCGATTTGAACTGGTTCGAACCTACTGGTTTTCTGAACTATTTTTCCTGAACTGATTTTCCTCTGTTTTTTTTGGACTGGGTTTGGACAGTTTGGATTTGGATTTTTCTGAACTTAATTCTGAACTGGTTTTGAACTTGTTGGATTTCTGAACTGTTTTGCTTGTTTGATCTTGTCGGATTTTGCCGGAATTGATTTTTTCAAAGGATTGGAGTTAAGGTCCCAATGGGGAAAACCGTCCTCTTGAGAAAAATCACTTCTGAAACCGGCTTCTCAAATAAGCTCTTTTAGCCAAACAGCTTATTTCACAACAATTTTTCTCTTCTCTTTGTCTCTTTGTCTTGTTTTGCAGGTATGGAAGAATCGGGAAAGTCGTAAAAGATCGGATAATCGTGAACTTTAGGATTTTTAGAAATTGTATTTTTTATGTAATTTTATGTTTTATATTTTTTTGTAAAGAACTTAATATTATAAATAACATTATTTGTTTATTAAATTCTTGTTTTTGATATGCAACAATGAAAACTATTATAACATATGCCTTGGTTACAAGTATAAAAAATGAAAATGTTATACAAAATGAAATAAAAGTAATTTAATTTTAAATGAAGAATAAGGACATAAATTATTGAGAAAAATGAGCTAAGCCTATTTAAAAATGAAGCGAGAATAAAAATTAGAAATGAAATTGAAATTTTTTTAATATAATGACTGATTTAAAGAAAAACGAAATTAACTTAACGAGATATGCTTGATTAACAACTGAATTGAAACTAATAAAAATGAAAACTGAAATGAAACTATTTTTGTTCTTTTGATTTTTAAAAATGAAATAAAATGCAATATAAATGATTCAACTGACATGAAAACGAAATAAAAAGTACATATTTCTATTAATTCCTGATTTCTCCAACTTATCCGACTAATCTCATTTCTGACACAAATTCCGATTGAACTTCATCAACCATATCAAATGGCCCAAATTTCCTGCCCAAATTAAGTTGTGTTTGGTGATAGAAACGGTACCGGCCTTGAACGAAGTAAAACATCAAAAAGCAGAGAAACCCAATTAACAGTGAACAGAACTAAACTCCGCACTAAAAATTCAATTGTGTCTCTGCTAACTAAATCCATTGTTCTGGACCAACTCGGCCAAAAAATCACGATTAAACAGGTCAATAAATCCACACACGAATCGAAATTTCCGCTGCTTTCCCTTTAAGAATTGACTGGCAGATAGCAGAAGAAGCAGAAAAAGGAGTGCCTGTTAAAATAAATTCCACATAGTGAGTTCTCGCACTGCTTTGAACCTCCCCACTGACATCTCAACACAATCAACCCTATAGGATTAAACAACATCTCAGAGATCCCCTAACAACAAAGTCTCGGCCTTTGAATAAATTATTGTGTCTCCGACGTCAAAATTACCGTAAAATTTCGTTCTTCCTCAAATGAAATAAGGAACTCATAAATGGAGATCCTAATTATTCGAGGGATTTTCTGACGATGACCCTGCTCCCTAAACGATCAGCAAACAGTGAATAAATGACCATTTCTCCCTTCAATAGTTAAAGTGCGCCTGATGTGATTCTCCTGCAAAAACAAACATATTATGTAACCCGTTAGTAGTTATTTAAACGCCATACAAACTGAAATGGGGTGCAAGATGAAAACAACTAATCTTAGGGAAAAATTTGGGGTATTACAAATGCCCCTATTTAAATAGCTTCACCAGATGATTTGAGCGATGTAGGCTCGAGAAATCATGGTGGAGGGATTTAAATATTGATAACCGAAAATATTTCCCTTAGATGCAGTGATATGCAATGCTAATGGACAAAACAAACAGACTATAATGCTGACAATTCCATGAATCTAATATGATACGCATGATGGAATGATAAATGCAAGGATGCAAACGACACGACGACTCAGGGGACAGACGCGACGAACAAACACACTGGGGAAATCGACGCACTTAGAGACAAGCACGACACTGGAGAATTCTAAAGTGATAGCCAACTGGTGCAAACATGACCAATTGTTACTTTAGAGATAAAGGAATGGTAAGAACGAGATCCACAATGGAGATGGCACCGGTGAGACGGCCTCCACTGGGGAATATCTAAGAGTAATTACTCAACAGGTTCAGGAGTGACCGGTTGATACTCTAGGGTAAATGATAAAAATGGATCTGCACGACTGTAGGATTGATTAACAAGATGCTAGAGCATTGAGCAAAGAATAACATCCGAGCTTCTGGAAACTCTCCCTTGTGACAGGATCGGATGGAATTTTCAGGAACCCGTAGAAAATATACAGGGTAAAACCGGCTGTATGCCAAAATAAATGGTCTTAAAGGCGAAATGCCCTGATAAGCTTTCTCGAGAGAGAACTACCACTTATCATCAGAAGGGACTTATATGCCAAACTGGATAAGCTCTCAAATAAAGAGACTGTTGCTTATCTGTGGGTAATAGATGAAAAATTGATTGATGAGCTCCGCTGGGGGGATTGTCACTCATCTGGTAAATAACCCTCTTCATATCTAAGTTCGGCGCCCAAACTTCTTCATACTTCAAGGTCGGCGCCCTGAACACGGTTCAGCTCCTTCTTTTACTAAAGGATAAAATGAACTTCCTCATACTTCAGGGTCGGCGCCCTGAACACGATTCTGTTCCTTCTTTTACTAAAGGATAAACGAACTTCTTCATACTTCAAGGTCGGCGCCCTGAACATGATTCAGCTCCCTCTTTTACTAAAGGATAAAATGAACTTCTTCATACCTTAAGATTCACACTCTCTTGAATACAATTCAGCTCCTTCTTTTACTAAAGGGTAAAATGGTCCACGGCGGGAGGCCTAAGCATGAGTACGACGACTCAACGTCTTAAAGTTTGGGAAAGATATGTCCACGGCGGGACGCCCAAGCATGAGTGCGGCGACTCAACTTCTCAAGGTTTAGGAAAGAATATGTCCACGGCGGGATGCCCAAGCATGAGTGCGGCGACTCAACGTCTTAAGGTTTAAATGATATGTCCACGGCGGGACGCCCAAGAATGAGTGCGGCGACTCAACGTCTTAAGGTTTAATATAGGTGATAAGCTCCTCGGTTGGGAACTGTCTCTTGTCTGCAAAGGATTGTAAATGCTTTCCTTGAAAGATAGTGCAAAATAAATGCACGTCCAGGTAGGTTCGGCGACCGACGGGACTGAAGTTTGATCTAGGACTGGGTTAGAAAGAACTGCGAAACAAGACTCCATTGAGGAAATGAGCTCACATGGGAACTATCTTATCCTATCGAGGAAAGATAACTGGAATAACCATCGTCCACGAGGGTTGAACTCTGTGGGGAAACTTGGAACAAACAAGTATTTTGTGCTTAGGGCTAACGATCTACTTGGAGAGAGCGGACAAACCCAATTACTCGTTGGTAACGACAAAGGATGAGGACCAATAGCAAGCCTACAAATGTTAATGCGTATGCCAAAGGGTATCCTAATGTATATGGAAATGAAATGTAATGAGTATGCTTATGCTCATGCTTATGTTTGTGCCGACAAAACAGATGAGAGAGGAGACAGGAGATGAAATAAACATCTCGACAGGAATACCCGGCGACCTCTGCAACAATACATCTATCAAAGGATAAGAAGAGTTGATTAGAGGACCAAATTTGGCTTCAAAGTTCTAACTTTCCTGGGGAGAAAATAATCCACTTGAGGTATGGTATTATGACCTCCATATGGGGATACAATACGACTTCACCGAAGAGTATGATGTCCTGACTTCAACTGGGGATTCATGACCTCCGTATGGGGATAAGATGTCATGACTTCACGTGAGAGATTGCTATCATGAACCGTAGTCAGCCAAAGAACTCTTAGGATCAGAGACTTTCGGGGATAAAATAAATATCCGTTGTATAGGGAAGGTGAGGAGCTAGGCAGTTTCATGGAGATAGTACTTCGGCTTCCTGGGGAAAAGTTACATCCGACTGGGGATAACATATATAAAACCTCCCTGCGGGGAGTTCGTCGGACTTACTGGGGAGAAGTCAACAGACATTCCTGAGGATAGTATCTTGACTTCTTGGGGAGAATATAGCAATCTCCTGGGGATTATTCCTAAGGAAGGTAAGCAATTTCATTGAGGAATAGATGTTTCCACTGAGAATGGGTCTTCAAGAACATGTATCTCTGGAGGATATCGGGGATGCCTCTGCAGTCTTGAGAGTCACTGGGGATTTATCGGATGGATTCCAAAAGTGTGGTCAGCTTAAAGTCTCGTTGGGAACTATCACTGGGAAAATGCTGGTATGATCTCTGTAGTATAGGAAATTACCGGCTCGGTCCAAAGTGTTGTCAGCTTATAGTCTCGTCGGGGACTGCGTCGGCTTAAAGTCTCTCTGGGGACTGCATTGAGGCACTGGTTAAGATGTAGATTTTGCAACGATGAGATTTACTGGGGAATGAAGCCCGCCGGGAGTAAAGTCCATCGGGTGCATGAAGAATGTCGTGAAACGAAGCTAACTTTGATCTCAATGGACTTTGTAGTAATCACCATTTTGAAAACATCATGCCCCGAGTACCTGCTTTGTGAGGGAGAGTCACCTCAAGAGGATTTTACAGAGAACATGGAGTCAGGTTGCCCCAATGTTTTCAAACTCTTGGAGAGATTTGGTCGGATCTTGACGTAACTGGCTCAGATCGATGGTGTCATGACTGAGCCTTCAAGAAGTAGCTCTCAAGAAAGTCAGGCTTGCATCAACAATCGGCTTGGAATACCACCTGCCCCTGTTTAGCAGGATATGTGACCTCTATATGTAAGTTTCTAAGATATCAGGCAGAACCAACACACATGAAATGCTAATCCTGAAATAGTTAATGCACATATATTTGTCTTGAAAATTTATTTTGAAAAAGGATATCGCTATAACTCGTGACCGAAATCACATAGCTAGGATATGAATTTAATTTGTAATGCCAACATTGAGCATAGCTCGTAGGAGTCAGGAAACATTATCTTGTTGAGTATGCTTTCAAAAGAATTCCTGCTTCAATTAGGTCTTTTAATGGTTGTATCATGGTTTGGTTCACGATTTAAGAAACAAAGGATAAAGGCTCAAAGTTATTTGTACCCACCCATTCTTCATGATGTTCTCCTATCCTAATTCAGTTAACCGGATGCGAGCACTCATATCTCAATCGGAGTCGATATAGTCGAGAACTCATTAAGGCTTTAGACACGACAATCACTCACCTATCTTTGTTTGATCACACAACTGTGTTCTTTGTTGGGGATTCTTTATTGTAATCCCTTTTCTTGTTTTTGCATTTTTATTCCCTAACTTTTGCCTGGATGACGTCTTTGGATTTGACATTAGAGTCCAGCGGGATGCCCTAGTTTTGCCTAAGTCTCCTTCATAGGTTTTGACTTAGCGGGCTCTATATTTTTTGTTTTATTTTTGTCGAGTAAGTCGTGTGACTCTTTTGAAGGGTTTTGACTGCCCCACTCTTTAAGTAATAGAGGGATAGTCATTGACTTCTAAACTTCCTAAGATGTTAAGGATAGAATGGATCCTCGAAGGTTCGCTCCTCCTTTTTGAGAGTCTGAGCGCTTAATCACTTTAACTGAAAAGCTACCCTGCCCCGGGTTAAAATAAGGGTTTTAATTTGGCAAAGAAAAAAAACTCCTACTTCAAGGCTCAAAGGGGGTAAAGAGGGATTATCATCCTTATATCTTACGTTTTTTTGGATTTGAAACAATGCCTTACATCATTAGCAGGTTTCAATTGGAAGCATACGACAAGAGACTTGATGTTTTTGGTTCATCATCCTCCTCCCAATTCTCTATCACAGCAAGAGATCGGGTAAAGTTGGCATTATAGATTATGAAAAAATAATTTTTGGAGTGAAACGAATGGATTTATTCAAGACAAACATGCATTGCATTAATTATTCAAAATAAACAAGTCCGTACATGCCAATTATGATTAATCAAAGAAAATAACACATATAAATAACAAAATGAATTGTCTGAAGGAATTTATGAAATCTTCGTATTCAAGACCGGCATGGTAATGGTGGTTTCCTCTGGCGGAGCCTCACTAGAATGAGTTGTCTTGCTTGCCCCAGCTATATCTGTCACGACTTCATTACCAGTCTGCAAATCTTCATTCATAATAAATTTCCCAGCTTCCTTGTTGATCGTGGTCATGTTATCTTGATGAATGCTGAAATGACACGGCCTAGGCTTCTGAATAACTACCGGCTTTGGAAGATTCTTCTTTTCCAACAAATCTCTGACGATATCCTTCAGAGCGTAGCAATCTTCCAAATCATATCTGGGCGCCCCCTCATGAAATAAACAATGAGCGGTAGAGTTGTAATTGGCAGGCAAAGGATTATGAGGCGGACCCATTGCTCGAGTAGTGATCAAACCTCGTTTCACTAAGTAAGGATACAACTCGGTGATCGTCATCGGAATTGGCGAACAAGGCTTGTATTGCCTCCTAATCAAAGCATTCTGACTAGATGTCTGATTCTTAGGCTGTTGATGAGCAGGAGCATTGGGCGCTTGTTGACAGTTGATAGAAGTTTGTGCAGGCTGATAAACAGGAGGATGTTGATAAACCAGATGCTGATAGATCGGAGCCGGTTGCACAGGCTGATAGGTAGGAAATTGCTGATTGAAAGGAGGTGCAACAGTAGCTAAATAGGGTTGTGGAGCATACTGAACTGGATAACCTTGAACATAACTCTGCTGATGTTGAAGAGCAGCCATCAAGCGATTCCTCGGACGTGTAGCTCTTTTATGGTGGTCATAGCTCGAAGTTTTGCACTTCGGAGGAGTACCTCGTCGAACTGGTTGCGCAAGGGTAGGACGCACCAAACTGGGTTGAAGACCATGAGGAGGTATGTTCTCAACAGTAACTGCTGGTTGAGGATCCACAACAGTATGGGTAATCTCAGAAACAACAGTGGGCTGAGAATCCATCTTTGCATTAAGAGCTTGTAGCATCTCCATAATCTGCCCCACACTTCCTCGAAGATCTTCAAGTTCATGGCTGACACGGTCGATCTCTTGAGCTTGTTCTTCCATCCTTTTTCGAGATTGGGCTCTAGTATTGTACTGATGCGGAGGACCCAGGGTGACGAAACTAGCAGGCGAAGGAACCGAGTATGAGAAACTGGGAGACATATGTGATGCAAAATATGATGCTAAAATGTAGAATGCAAATGAAATGATCTCATGGAATTCAAATATTTACGAATATTGCGGGATACCGAAAGAATTTTATTTTATTAATTGAGAACTGGATTACAAATAGTATAAAGGCTTTAAAGAAAACAGCTAAATAAAAGCTAATAATGACCCTAAGGAAGCAACGTCCACAACTTCAAGGAGTAGGCGGATATTCGGAGGAAAATAAATCCCCTAACTGTCGGCGAGCTAGGACTGGATTGTAGCTAATTCCTCCATTAAAACCGAGTAAAGGCATGTTAGCAAAATCTCCACAACCATCAATGAGTAATATTCCATCGTACATGCGATTATACCAATCAATATCAGAGTGAGTTAAAGCCATAACCCTTTGTGACCAACGTCCTTGAGTGGGACTCCAAAAAGGATCGGACTTAGGCAAGTGCGAAATAAACCACTTGTATAGTAACGACACACAATAGGTAATCATCCCTCCACCACGAAGGTTTCGGAGATGGACTGAATGATAAGTGTTACCCAATAAGGTTGGTACTGGATTCCTTCGCATGAATATCTTGATGGCATTAAGGTCCACAAATCCTTCAAAATTAGGGAAAAGCAACACTCCATAGATAAGCAAAGCAAGAATCATCTCAAAGGTAGGCATGCTTAGATTATCAGCGTAATATTGGGCCTCCTTGATTAGGAACTTTGTAGGTAACCCAAAAATTCACTTTTATGAGTCATGTTCTCTTTAATGTCAGATACCTTCAAACACGTGGCTTTATCAATATCTTGTTCTTTAGGGTCCTTCTCCAAAAAAGGGAAAGGATCTTATCCAAGATAGACAACCCTACAAGCTGAGAATACTCTTCCAAAGTAGGTAATAACTGATAGTCGGGAAATGTGAAGCAATAGTAGTCAGAATCGTATAACTAAAGAAAAACCGAGATAAGTCCTTCATTCATTTTAAATTCCAACAGAGGTAACAATTGTCGCTACTGCGAAAAACGAGGCCGACAATAACAGAAGAGTTGCCACCGTGCGTTATTTTTCCCAAAGGAGGGAAAGAAAACGCTCAGAGAAAACCTAACGAAAAAGGAAAGGAATGGTCATCGCAACCAAGTCCTGGATTCGGGAGTCGATTACGCAAGGGGAAGGTATTAGCACCCCTCACGTCCATCGTACTCGATGGGATCCATGCTTGATTGTTTATCTCGAAGGGTTGATTAATAATATCTAGCTAAAGGCTTAAGGACAAAAGAAAAGAAAAGTGACTCGGCAGAACACAACAATTCTATGCCTACGTATTCCCGTCTAGAACGAGAAATCAGAGTCAACATAGTTCGCCTAACTACGGGTAAAAAAAAGGGGGGAGGTTGCTCGCCGAGATATCGCATCTCGTGCCTACGTACTTTCACATGGCATGAAAGATCAGAGCAAATGTAGTTCGGGCTAAATAAGACCACAGATTTGGTTCATTATATTTTAACCCGAGTAGGGTTAACAAACGGTTCTCGCAGTTTGGTGTATGCAGCTCGACCTTTGGAGACTTAGGCGTTTACCGTTTGCGGTAGAACTGAGAGTTAACAGAAATCTCCTTATGAAAATGGTTTCTAAGGATTAAAGGTCAAAGAGGACAAAAATAATTTGGATGTTTGTTTTTGTGTCTTTTAAAGAAGTGTTTTGACTTTTGTTTGTAACTCATGTTGCACTAAAGACTTGGACTTAAGAGTGAATGTGTCACATGTCACCCAAAGGGTACCATACTAAACACCCAAGCCGTTGGAAAGAAAATATCCAACAACCCTTTCTCAAGTGCTTAAGGCTCGTAGCGTACAACACGCATTAATCTTTATTAAGTGTTTTAAAGATGTTTGCAGACGAGAAGAGAAAGGACACACTAAACGGATAGGAGAAGGAAATGCAACAAGAGCAAATCATACAACACATACAAAGGAAGTCCTCAAGGATTCACCACTTTAGGCATGCCTTAGAGACCTCCAAAGGAGATACCTAAAACTTCCTTAAGTGACACACCAAGGTCATTGGACAGAGGGTGGCATATTCTAATAATACAACCTATTCCAAAAATTAATATCAAGGAGAAACTGGTAAGGAATCAAGAGAAACCTACAATGAGAGTACATAAACCACCATATGGAATCACAATGTACAAGCATGAAAGTATAACATCAAATGGGCAAGCTATGTAAAATTTAAACAGCCACCAAATGGTCCACAAGACCTATAATATGTCCACAATAAGAAGCAATCACTATAATATCCATCACACAAGCAATACAAGGCTTTTGGAGCCAAAACAATACAAGTGTCCAAGTGGGAAAGCCAAATTATGAGTCAACTTGCAAAATAAGGAAAAAATAGTAAATTGCATCTAAAAATTCCAAATAAAATCTCCAAGCACCTAAAATGTGTCAAAAATAATAGGTTAAAAGGATAGGGGAATAATCCAAAAGGAAGGGTTCAAACAGAGAGTAAACATCCAAAGACATCCCAAAACTAGGCAATCTGGAGCATGTACAAAAATGATGTTCAAAACCTATACAAATGGTAGTATAAAATCCGTAGAAAAATATATCTAAATCCCTAAAGATGTCTAAAAGAATGCCACAAAATATTAGGAGTTTATTCGTTGTTTTGTACCTCAACAAAATTCTACAAGAAAGATGGTACAGTTTTGTATTTTTAATGACTATTAAAAATAGAAAAAATCAAACAAATTGAAAATAAATCCAAAATCAGTTTTTCCAATTCCTGGGATCTCTAATCACATCCAAGAATAACAGGTAAAAATCTCAAGAAAAAAATAAGCAATATTACTATTTTTCATGCAATTAAAACTAGCAAGTAAAATGTAAAGAAAAAAGGAAAATCAATGAAAAATAAACAAATTTGTGTGGTGGGTAGCAAAGACATTCAGTTTGTTTTTGGATTGGGCCTATGCGTGGGGTGCGAATAGAAGTCACTTAAGCCCAGCTGAACCTTAAGTGAAATGGTGAGGTGGCGCGTTCTGGCTCGTTAGATAAGAATACATTGTCAAACTTTTAGCCATGATCCAAGGGCCATTGCATTGTCTTCCTCATTTGAACATTTGAAGAGGAAAAAAACGCAACACGTGAACAGCGGCGGCCGGAGCTTCGCCGGTGGCCTTCCCTACACCGTATCTCTCTTGTTTCTCCATGAAAACGCATGCTTCTTGAATCAAACTTGTGGCATTTTTCGTGGGGAACTCAAATATCATACTTAATTGAGCTATAAACCTCTAAATCTCCAAACCCGTGTGGCTTCAAGAAAAATCCAAGAACACAAATTCTTCATGAAATCCTTCCAATTGTTACCAGAATCATGATTCACATCCAGGGGAATATAGTGGTGCAAAAATGGTGCAACAAAGATGCATAATTAATGAGTAATCTTGATTTTCTTATACCTCTGAAAATGGAGTTATAGTGCTTCAACCAACCACGAATTCTTCAGGAAAATGGTGTAGAATCTTTCAATGATTGTTGGTGAAGGTATTTGGATAGGTGAGAACACTTGAATTGATGAAAAATGAAGAACTCAAAAATCACTTGGAGGCTCACTTTTTCAATTGCTATAACTCTGTTTCTCACTCAATTTCATCCAAAAAAATTATGGAATTGCTCTACAATACTTATAGAATAAGTTTACAATGAATTGGGGGCCTAAATGTGAGAGAATGTTGAAGTTGAATTTTGGACTTTTGCTGTTATGGAAGCCCATGAACAACCATGAATTCATAGCCAATTCTCCTTGTTTTTGATTGCATTCCATTCCTTGTAGTGTAAGAAAGATCAAGGGCCCAAAATCCCTCCTTGTTTGGATCTTAATGGTCATAATCCATTATGTACCTTAAGCATGAAGAAACCTTGAAATAACCCATGAAAAGTGTCTCAAATGCAGTTGATTTTGTCACCAATGATCTTAAAATGTATTTTCCCTTCAAAATGAGTACAAATATGACCATGTTTGATTTAATTTTGGCAAGATCCCAAACTTGGCTTTTCACATGCTTTTACCAAAATCTCTTTCACCAATCTCCAATCATGAGCTAGCCCATTGATAACTTGATGCTTGGTTAACCAAATGACCCCATTTGGAGCAACTTTCATGTTGGAAAAAAGTTCATTTGAGTTATGCAAAGTGGTGAACTTGACCTGTAATCAAAGTTTCCCAAAATACCCCTGACTTGTAAACCTCATAACTTGAGTTCTACAAATCAGATGAAAGACTTCTAGTACAATTTGGAAATATAAGGTCAAGACCTACAACTTTCATGTTGGCCAAAAGTTGAGGAGAAACATCCTTCTATGTCAAAAATGTCCTGCAAGTTGGTTGACCTTTGCAGACAAATTTCACATTCATCTGGTGACCTGTAACTTGTCTGGATCATAACCTGAGTTCCATAAATCCGATCAAGGACTTCTAGTACTCAAATTAAATCCAAGAGCATGCTCTACAAGTTCCATGTTGATGCCAAAGTCATGTGACACTTGTATCTTGACTTTGCATGGTCTGGAAGTTAGGCACTAAACAGGGGATTTTACACTGAGAACCCTAATTTAGCGACTCCTCACACCTTGATTCTTCTTGAATTGGTCTTGGAGTAACACCTCAAATGCTTCAACATAACATTCCATGAACCTCATGACCTAAAAATAGACTTTGACCTCCTTCAATTGCACCTTTGACCTAGGGTTGACCAGATGAAAACTCTAATTGCAACACCTTCAACTGTGGCTGCTTGCACTTGGCAAAATGACTTGGATGAGCTCCACCATGACCCTCAAGGAGCTTTCATGACAAATATCCACCATATCAATGGCTTTAGGACCTCAGATGCCTTCTACATGGCCTCCTAGACAGGAGGTGAACCATGTTCCTCTTAATCAGCTCCTCTCAAAGGACTTTGACTTGGTTGAATTAATGAAATGCCCTTGATGCTTGGCATGAGAATTCTTGATTAGGCTTAGAAGCTTTAGAACTCCTCTCTTGATGGGCACACTCCTTAATCCCCTGCAATAATGCTTTATGATATGCAAATGCTAATGCTAAATGAAGTGCAAAGAATCAAACACCAAGAAGGAAAAGGTTGGGCAAATTTTGGGGTGCAACAACTGCCCCTATTCATGTGACTTGGACCTGAATGAGTGAAAAGTGAACGACTTTCAATCAATCAAGGTAAAATACGGTTGGATACCCAAAAGAACCCGGAAATTTGCTAACCGCAGAAATAAACTGCAAACTCTGATTGGGATAGAATCTCCGGAGAAACCGAACATAATGAACATCTTGAACACCCCGTCAAGGGAAAGAGAAACTTAATCAAGTGACTTTGCTTCAGGAAACGCATAAATGGCCTTGGTCTGAACACCACATGGGCTAAAGAACAATCTTTCGAATCGTTGGAATCTGGATACTCAACGCACGATAGAACCACATCAAAAAAATCTGTCGGAATCTGGATACTCAACGCACTGACCGGAGCCTGGATACTCGACGTAACGACCAGAGCCTGGACGCTCGAAGTGACTGGTGACTTCACTGGGGATTTACCGGAGTCTGGATACTCGACGGACAAAGCAATACATCACAAATTGCGCGTTCACTGGAATCTGGACATTCAACGGAGAGAGTGAGTACCAACACTTACTAGGATCCGTATATCCAATAGCCTTTATCGGAGTCCGAACACTCAACGGACAAAGCAAAACATTATAAATTGAAAATTTCACCGGAATCTGGGTATTCAACGGCAGAGCCGGGGCCTGAACGCTCAACGTAACACATCGGAGTCTGAACACTCAACGCAATAAACCGGAGCCTGGATACTCAACGAAAACACACCAGAGCCTGGAAACTCAACAAAGCGATAAACCGGAGCCTGGATACTCAACGAAAACACACCGGAGTCTGAACACTCAACGAAGCGATAAACCGGAGCCTGGATACTCGACGAAAACACACCGGAGTCTGAACACTCGATGAAGCGATAAACCGGACCCTGGATACTCAACAAAAACACACCGGAGCCTGGAAACTCAACGAAGTGATAATCCGAAGCCTGGATACTCGACGAAAACACATCGGAGTTTGAACACTCGACGAAACCGGAGCCTGGATACTCAATGAAAACACACCGGAGCCTAGAAACTCAACGAAGCGATAAACCGGAGCCTGGATACTCGACGAAAACACACCGGAATCTGAACACTCAACGAGGCGATAAACCAGAGCCTGGATACTCAACGAAAATACACCGGAGCCTGAACACTCAACGAAGCAACAAACCGAAGCTTGGATGCTCGACGAAAACACACCGGAGTCTGAAAATTCAACGAAGCAACAAACCGGAGCATGGACGCTCGACGAAAACACACCAGAGTCTGAACACTCAACTAAGCGATAAACCAGAGCCTGGATACTCGACGAAAACACACCGGAGTCTGAACACTCGACGAAGTGATAAACCGGATCCTGGATACTCAACGAAGCAACAAATCGGATCCTGGATACTCGACGGAGCAAATTGGACAAAAAGAGAATACCACAAATACATCACGAAGTCTTTACCGGAGTCCGGATACTCGACGAGAGAAAGAATCAATACAAACTGGAGATTACCGGAGCCTGGATACTCGACGGAATAGCCACGAACACTAATATGGGTTTGGACCTTCACTTGATTTTACCGAAGTCTGAACACTCAACGACTCAAGTAAACATATCACGAATCGGAAAAACGCCGGAGTCTGAACACTCAACGAATGAAGGAATACATCACAAATATACTCGTCGGGGTCTGAATACCATTTGAACTTAACACAAACAACTGAAGTTCGACGATGCCACCGGGGAACAACGAGAGCCAGGGTCTGGATACTTCTCGGGCTACAAAGAAAACATATCACTAGTTTCTATGGGTCGATCACAACCTGCCATGGTCTGGATACCATCCGAGTAGAAAGAACCTTTTCACTATACCGGATTCTGAATACTCAACATACTGACCTGAGCCTGAGTGCTCGACGTAAACTGGTATCTGAGTACTACAGCTCCGTGATGGGGAGAAGAACTCTGAACAACTTTGGAAGATACGATCCCATCTCTGCTGAGGGGCATACTAACAAATCTGGAGTTACGAATTTTGCTGGAGATGAACAAATCTCTGCTAGGGATGAGAAACTTTTGCTGAGGAACGGGGTAAAGGTCCTGCACGACCTCCCTGGAACACATCTTACACTGTTGGGGTCACGAGCGACCTGCTGGAGGATATTCCACATATGCCTGGTGTAGAGAAATTTGATCTCGACTCGCTGGGGAACAAACCCATACTCGTACTCTGTGAGGATTAGGGGTACGCCTGACCAACTGTTGGGGGTAAAGACGCAACTTCCATCTGCTAGGGAATGATCTTCGATTTTTGGAAAAACGAGCTTCATCCAAATCTCTCTGAGAATTTTCCCCAAGCGTAATGCCCCTGCCCCAGTCTGATTTTTGGGAAGGTCTACGTTGAGAAGAAAATAGCTTTCCATGAGACGACCCCGAGATGGCTTGCTCCAGAATCTGGACCGTGAGAGGATCCTTGGTTGAAAAGTTCGGATAAGCTCTAGAGGTATGGAGAGGAACAATTCTTTTCCTCATAGGGTGGCATGCCCCAGCCTTGAGATGGCTTTGTCCCTGATTGACTGATTCGTGGAGCAGTACCTCTAGCCGCGAGAGATTTGCCGAATCTCGACCTGATTGCCCCGTGTTAACCGATCCTTGGATTGCTGACCTTACCGGGGGTTATTTGATATGGCTGGCCACAGCTCTACGGAGTATTCAGGCGTTCCACATTCTATCCTGATCAAACTTTCCACTATGGAAACTTTCCTACGGTCGAGCGCTTACTCGCAAGTAAAACAAGTTGTTCTGCATAAAAGATACATTAAATGCAATGCATATGCCAGTTTTTTCAAAACCCAATCCTGCTCACTAGAAACATTTATGACATATAATGAATGAATCAATTATCAAAGTGTCAAAATTAATACAACGCTGTAAGAGGAATCCTTTTTTTGAGTCAGTTTTGATGCGATCTTTACCGAAGTATGCTCTCGAACTAAACCTGTTTCAATTAGGACTTTTTCAAGTTGTAACGTGGCCAGGTTCACGGTTAACAAGGAAGGATATAAGGCTCAAAATTCATTTTAACCCACCCATTCTCCTTGATGTTCTCTAATCCTACGTCCAGCTAATTCGACACAAGCGCTCACCTCTTAATGGCGGAACGATAAGAGTGATGGTTCAGGAAACCACCTGCTTTTTGAAGTGACAGTCATTCACTTTCCGTCTTTATAGTGCTTGGATTCACACGATTTCGTTCTTGTTTGAGGATTTTTCTCTTGTAATCCTTTTCGTTTTTTTCGCTTTTTTTCGTTCCCTAATTTTTGCCTGGACTAACTCTTTTGAGTTTCTGATTTTTAGGTCCAGCGGGATACCCTAATTTTTTCCTAAGTCGCTTATTTTCAAGATTCGACTTAGCAGGTTTTTTCTTTTTTGATTTTTCTTTCTGAAAAAATCATGTGACACCGGCTTGTCTGACTTGTTAAAAGAGATTATGACTGTTTCACTCCTTATCAGCAAGGTTTAACCATTGTGGTTCTTTAGGCACGACCTATACAGGTGTGATTTATCCTTGAACGGATGCTCCTTTCGCAAATTGAACGCTTGGTCAAATTAACTGACACCTACCCTGCCCCAGGTTAAGATTGAGGGTTTTTCATTTTCAGAAAGAAACTCCTACTACAAGGCTCAAAGGGGTTGACAAGGGATTATCTTCCTTATATCTCCGGTGTTTATGGGTTTGAAACAATGCTTGTATATCGTCAACAAGTTTTTCAATCCAAGAGCATACAATCAGAAGCTTACACGTCTTTCGATTTCGTCATCCTCCCCAGATTCCACTTAAACAAGCGTTTGAAATAAAAGAAAGCAACAGAGTGAACTCGAATGGATTAATTCAAAACATGCATATTTATTTCATTATCAATATCGATTGAAAACAACCAGCTTTACAAACGAAATTTGCAATTCTACAGGAAAGAAACTACAAATGTAAAGAAATGACATGAAAAATGAAAATCACCAGCTTCCAGGAACTGGGCTTTCACATCTTGACTTGCTGCTGAGTCAGCCATCTTCAGAATTACTTGTTAGAGTCCGTCTGATATTCTTCTGCACCTTTACTCTTGGTGAATTCCTTCATACCATGAACTGATACACTCATCTGGCTAGATGAAGAAAGATTGCTAATCTGAATACCCTGAGGCGTGATCGAGAACATCTTAGAGTCCAGCAAAGTCTGAACCTGGCTCTTAAGCACCTTGCAGTCTTCAGTTGAATGCCCCTGTGCCCCAGTATGGTACTCACAGCGGGCGTTGACATTAAAATCAGGCGGGTACAGAGGAATCACGAGATTAACCCTCTTTGGCACTATCAATCCACCCTTGACCAAATCCGACAACAACGGACTATACGATGTCGGCAGCCGAGTAAAATGCCTCTCTGGCTTCCTTGGTCTTCGTCTGGCGTGCTGACGCGGCAGACGCTGGTATGATTGTCGATTCTGACATGCAGACCCTAGAGATTGCTTCCTATGAACAATTGGAACGTCTGGAGATTGAATCTGGGATATCAAGGACTCCCCTTGTTTAGGTGATTTCATCCTCAAGCCTGTTCCCGGCAACGACAACAGCTGCGGGCACGGAGATTCAGGCACTAAAGATTGCAGGATAAATACTTGACCTACTGCAGCTTCAAGTGAGGGAATAGGAGCATCGATCCCTTTTGCAGGATAGGGAATAAATCTGCCTGATACATTCATACCTCCCGACATGAATTCAATTGCCTTCGATTCAATCAGGTCTTGAACTTTATGCTTAAAAGCTTTACAGTTCTCAATATTGTGCCCCGGTGCTCCAGAGTGGAAGTCACAATAGGTACTTGCATCATAACCTGGTGGCAGCTTAACAGTCAGCGGAGACAAAGTCCATAACTCAACCACATGAAGCTGAAGCAAGAGCTGCAACAACTGAGCATAAGCCACAGGGATCTCATCGAAGATTCTGTTGCATGGTCTCGTCTTCTGAGCATATCTTCCAATCCTGGAATTGCCTTGAGGAACAGGAGGTAGCTGCTGACGGGAAACGTCTTGAGCTTTGAGTTGGATAGAAGATCTCTGATGCACATTATGCTCCGGTAGAGGCTCCACAGGCAGAAGTGGAACAAACATCTTGGCTGCAGCTTCGGGTACTTGATCACCCTCCTTTCTGAGTACATTCCTTATCATCTCCGTGATCAAGCCCATCTGGGTCTTCAACTGATTGTTTTCTTCCCTCAGTGCATTCTGATCCAAGCGCAACACTTGCATCTCCACCACGAACTGCCACTGCTGGCTTCGTACTTCCTTCAGCTCTGCTCGAATCTGCTCCATAACCCTCTTTTATCTTCCCCACAAGTTGGTGTCTGAAACTCTGAAGAAAACCCAGATCAGGACAAAATATCCCAGTCTCGAACACCTGTTATGCAAATGAAATGCGAATGTCATGTTCGAGTATTTCCAAGGAACCTGTCTACCCCGATTCATGTTTTATACAAACAAACCACTAGAACATGTATATGAAAAATGCAAATATGTTATGATGATGCGAAGAAAAATGCAAAAATGCAACAGATGTAGACATGGGATTAAGGTAGTTGTGCTGTTGTCGAAGAACAACCAGAGCTCTGCCTTTGCATAACATAGATCACAGCACAACATAGATCACTGATACTGAAGACCTCTGATATCAAACCAAAAGTTCACACTGTAGAGAAAACCGGGTGATCTGGAGCTATGGTTTCCTGCATAACCCAATCCCCCTCACAGGTATGGACTTAATTCGCCGACGAGGTATGGCATCCTATGCGTTCATCAGCGTCACAGACTTTCAAGAAACGATGATACGATACCCAGAAGGTGTGGCATCATCATCTCTTGAAGTGGCCTCACTTAGCTGAATCCCAAATGATCGGTCCCCAGAGTCGACAATCCTCCAAACCAACAACCCCTCAAGCCCAAAGGGCTGGAAAAGAAGTCAACCGGGAGAATCTCGTCTGAGCGTGGATTTTGTGAGACACTAGTACATGCAAAGCATACACGCGCCCACTACTTTCCATAACTAATGCTAGGTACACTCAAGCCTGGGTCTGGCTTATCACTCATCAGAGCCCCCCCCCCCCCCTCCACAATAGCATAATAATGATATACTAAAAATAAAGTGCAAAAAGTAAAGTGCGATAAATAAATGCAAACCCAACAAATAAACATACAAGCGCTAGGACTGACTCGCATAGGGAACCAGAGTCCCCAGCAGAGTCGCCAGCTGTCGCTACTGCAAAAAACGAGGCTGGAAATGACAGAAGAGTCGCCACCGTGCGTTATTTATCCCAAAGGAGGGAAATGAAACGCTTAGAGAAAACCTAACGAAAAAGGAAAGGAATGGTCATCGCAACCAAGTCCTGGATTCGAGAGTCGGTTATGCAAGGGGAAGGTATTAGCACCCCTCACGTCCATCGTACTCGATGGGATCCACGCTTGATTGTTTATCTCGAAGGGTTTATTAATAGTATCTAGCTAAAAGCTTAAGGACAAAAGAAAAGAAAAGTGACTCGGCAGAACACATCAGTTTTATGCCTATGTATTCCTGTATGGAACGAGAAATCAGAGTCAACGTAGTTCGCCTAACTACAGGTAAAAAAAAAGGGGGGAGGTTGCTCGCCGAGATATCGCATCTCGTGCCTACATGCTTTCACACGGCATGAAAGATCAGAGCAAACATAGTTTGGGCTAAATAAGACCACAGGTTTGGTTCATTATGTTTTAACTTGAGTAGGGTTAACAAACGGTTCTCGCAGTTTGGTGTATGCAGCTCGACCTTTGGAGACTTAGGCGTTTACCGTTTGCGGTAGAACCGAGAGTTAACAGAACTCTCCTTATGAAAATGGTTTTCTAAGGATTAAAGGTCCAAGAGGACAAAAATAATTTGGATGTTTGTTTTTGTGTCTTTTAAAGAAGTGTTTTGAGTTTTATTTGTAACTCATGTTGCACTAAAGACTTGGACTTAAGAGTGAATGCGTCGCATGTCACCCAAAGGGTACCATACTAAACACCCAAGCCGTTGGAAAGAAACTCTCTAACAACCCTTTCTAAAGTGCTTAAGGCTCGTAGCGTACAACACACGTTAATCTTTATTAAGTGTTATGAAGATGTTTGCAGACGAGAAGAGAAAGGACACACTAAAGGGGAACTAATCCAATCCTAAAGTTGTCATGCAAAGTTCATCCTATAGTCAAGGTTAGGAGGGAACTATCTAATATTGTCATGCATGGTTAAAGGCCTAACGTCTATCACATTCTATCTTGTACAAGAAATAATGGGAATCCTAAGGGAAGGAAGACAAAAGAAGAATAAGAAAACAACTGTAAGAATGCATACATGAAATGCAAGTATAGAAAGCAAAGATGCAATGCAATGAGGGAGGAAAATAGTTGTTGCACCCCAAAATTTGCCCTCACAATACAAGACTTTGTGTTCCAAGAAGGTTCACAAGGTTCACAAAATTCACAATTGGTCAGAAGAGTTGACAATTCCCTCAGACAATGCACCTCCTAAGCAGTGCATCCAAAACTAGGGTTTTGACTTTAATCAGGCTAAATGGACTTCCAAGACTTCAAGGGTTTTGTGTTGCAGATTTGGTCCCAGGGGTATTTTGGTCATTTTACACAAATTCTACCAATTCCTTGAAGACGGGCTGTTATTAAAATTCTGAGGCATTTGATGCGTTATGGTTTTGAGGCATTTATCAATCACCAGTTCTGATCATATTGAGATTTGGCATTTGGTCAGTGGAGTTTAATTACGATTAGTTTTGCTGTTGATGCTGAAAATGTTGTGACCATGGTGCCCATATGAGTTTGGTTATGAAACAATTGGTTAACATTTTAATCGAATGATGAGATTAGGATCACAAATACCACTTGGAAATATTTATGTTTTGTGCCTATGTTAATGAATTAAATACTTGTGGATTTATTCACATTTGTTTATATTTTTTAACTAAGAATAGAATATAAATAAATTCAAAACTTCGAGAATTTTATTTCATAAATAATGCTATCATACAAGAATGGGGATGTTGCTTCATGCAAAGTACTGTTACAAGGAAGTACATTAAAATTCTCAAATCCTAAGGGATTACATTAAAGCATCTATCCTAAATCCTAAAAGTATCTAAAGGTCTTCATGTTCGTATTTGAACTTCTCCATGAATCCTCAGCTAACCTGCACATCAAAAGAGAACAGACAACATGCCACATGATAATGCTATGAATACAAACATGGATGCAAAATACTAAGACCTGCAAACCAAATTTTATCCGAATTTATTCAAAAACACACCAAATTTCATTCCTATTTCAAGAGGGTTACAAATTCAAACTGTGAAGTTGATTCTAATTCTAAAAACATCAAGTATTATTGGAAACTAATACAATTCATTAAGAGCATCCGCGGTTGAGCACTACTCTAGACTTGTTTTTAACGACATAACAATATCCTTTACTTTCTGGCTTCCCGTTCTCTCCTTGCATATAAGCCTCGCCCCGATTTACTTCGCGTCCAGCTTCCGGGTCTAAGATAGAATTTTCTGCAAAGAGAATTAAAGGAGTGAGAAGGACGTTTGTGACATGTCAGTAAAAATCACTTTGTTGCGAAGAGGTGTATTACCGTTTCCTGTTAGCCATGATAGAATCAAAGTGAGGAGTCGTCGACGAGTTTTGAATTTGAAAGCCAACACTGATATCCCTGCAAAATGCTATTAACAAACATAAAGTGAAGGTCAAGAGAATTAAGAAATCATTGAAGTAGGTTCAACCCTCAGTTTTTTCTAATCATCATCGGGCATAAACTCGAGCGGCCGAGAGGACTATGACCGAAGCCATTATCAACTCTCTACCGAACGTCGAAAAACCGAATTAAGGCAACTATTTCGAATAGCTCAACGTATTTCGCGAGGCAACTACATTCAACAACGCCAATGTGGTTCAGACTACCAAGTCATCATCACCGTTATACCCTCCTCGCCGACGGCATAAGACCGGCAGCCTCCAGACTTATTTGCACCTGAAAAAGAAGAGGAAAATCAGTATGTTTCCAATGACTCAAGATTTTGCCCCAGAGAAATCGAAAACAACATTAGAACCGAGTATCTCAACACAAGCTCGCAACAGGCCGTGAAAAAGCAACTTCATCAGCAACCATGTCAGGTGCAAGCAACAAGTATATCAAGCATAAGCCCCAACTAGCATTTGCAAGAAGAATATGCCACTGCAGTACAGAACAAACATCAATGCCAACGGCGAGCAACACTAGCTGCAGCTACGAACAATATTGACAATGTCATTTGCGAACAAATATCAACGTCAAATACAAAGGTATAACACCGCAATGTCATTAGCAACAGCATCACACTAGTATTCCATCCCCTGCAAGCATTTCCAAACAGTAAGGATGAACAACAAAGGATAATTCGAACCAACATTTGCAAAGATAAGAAAAGGGCAACCCTCAGAGCAATTCATCATCGGGTTAAGCTTCGAGTGGCCGGAAAGGCGACAGACAAGGGCTGACCCCAGTTTCCTACCAAAAACGTCGAAGGAATCAAATATAAACAACTAAGACAAGCAACATCGAAGCAACGATAACAAGTCGATACGGTTCAGACTCGCTAAGTCGTCATTACCGCATCAGCACTTTCTCGGAGGCATCAGATAAGGCAATGTCTGTTCCTGAAAGAAGAAGGAAAAAATTAGTTCAGTTCATGGACAAAAGAAGAAGAGAAAAGTCAGATGGTTCAGAACGAGCAATCAAAGGCATCACACACATCCGAAGGTTAGGTCTAACTGTTTGGCCGCCGCGCCAATAGTCCGTAAAACTTCACACATTCAATTTCAAATCCTCAAAACTACAAACTACAAACCCTAATTTTCACAAATGCCTCGCCGCAGGCAAAATTACAATTTTACCCTTAGCATTAGGTCAAAGAGCCGCCGCGCTCATTTTAGGGTTTCCCGCCGTGGAATCCCTAATTTAACCCTAATTACAACTTAACATTTCAACGTAGAGATTTGGAGTTTCTACACTCCACGTAAGCGTGTCCTTAAGATGCGTTTATTCCCCTTGAGACCTTGACCACAGTCAAGAAGTTTCTAACCTCCCTATTGAGGGGAACTACGATTACTCTGATTCCGCTCCCGTAAGGATACGTAGGCACAAGATGCGATGTCTTGCCGAGTAAACTTAGAATTAACCCCCTTTATTATTTATTATTGCTTATTTATATTTTATTTATCTTTGCTATTTAATTATTTTGCTTATTATTTTGTAATTGTTTCTTGGATGTAAAGTTGTTTAATTATTTAATTATTATTATGGTTAGTAATTAGGGAGTGTAACAACATGTATGTAATAAAAAAATAAATTAGATCATTTTAATATAAGATAATTAAATTAAACATTTCACACACGTAAGTCGATTTTAATCGCCGTCTCACTTCCTAAGGATATCCCTCAAGTTGCCTACGAATAATGGTTAAGTGGGGTGTATAAAGCAAGTCCCTCAAATAAAAAAATCATCAAAGTCCCTTATGGTTGCCTTTACGAATCAAGTCCCTTTCGAAAAATGATGATGGTCCCTTATATGTGCTTATTACATCCCACAATGGCCTTCAAAGTCAAATTGTCCCTCACATACCCCTTAACATCCAAAGTAAGGACTACCTACTCCATTATAGTAGGGATAGTCTTACTAAAGGAAAGAATGAAGAATAAGAAAGACCTTTAAACATTAGGGTAGGTTACTCCTAGGTGCTTGCTCACTTCAAAACTTTTTCACACTTAAACAAATTTCCAACAAAATTTTCAAACAAGTTTTTTTTTCACATCCATACACGGATTATTATTAAACTATTCTGAAATTTTTTGCTATTCACACACTACACTTTCAAAACAATTCAAAAGTGAGCTTAAGTACCTAAGAGCCCATGGATAACCATGGATGAAAAGGGTGCTAACACCTTCCCTTTTCATAACCTACCCCCCGGACCCAAAATATTCTCTAAGGTCTTTCCTGTTCTTTTATAACCTTTCCTTATGGATAAAATAAAAGTCGGTGGCGACTCTTGCTATCCGCAACATTGTTTAAAGTCAGTTCACCGGGTTACAGAACTGGCGACTCTGCTGGGGATCTATTTAAGAGGGGTACCCTTAGGAATTAAGATCACTTTAAATTGTTTGCCTTGTTTGCTTTATTATTATATTGTTGGGGTGCTCTTATGTGTGAAAGGTCCTAACCCGGATCTAGTGTACCTTAGGTAAATGGCAATAGACCAAGGAAACTGTACGACGTATATCGATACGGTTGATCTGGTGGCCATAGTTAGTGCGACTTCTTGGTTGGTGCTTATATTCCTTAAGTCAAGTTGAGGATAATATTGAGGCTGCCATATGTTGTCAATGCACTAACTGACTTTTAGAACCCTAGTTAACTCATCTTGGCCTTTAGAAAGTAGTGAGGTAACCGGCTTTGGTGCCGACTGAAGTTGGTTGACACTCGATACTACGCTCATTGAGATCTTAAACTTGGAGGGTTTTGGTTGGCAAGTAAGTTGCCTTCTGAACAACCACCCTTGTGAAGGATCAATGATATTGAGATCCCTTAGAACCTGGTTACTTTTGTAGGACAGGATGAACTATCTAACTTCAGGGGAGGGTACTTGCCTTTGAACCTCATGCAAGCCTTTAAACCTAGGGCTATGGTGTGACTTGTTTGTGTGTGCCACATGTTTGTGATTGAGCATGACATCATGACATCATCATGCATCATAAGCATATCATTTTCCCTAACCATTTCAAGGACCAAAGGATTTATCTTTGTTCTTTGTTGCAGGTCATGGCTTCTGCTCGTAGAAACACCATCAGGATCAACTTTGTAGGGATACCTGCTAAGCTCAAGGAGTTGGTTTCCCTAGTGCCTGATCATTCCCAGTTCAACAAGAGACATGGTCACTTATTGGATCTAGTTACTTCAGGGTTCAGTGAAGACATGATGAGTGTGCTGTTTCAGTTCTTTGACCCTAAGCACCATTGCTTTACATTTCCTGATTATCAGCTGGTTCCAACCATGGAGGAGTTCTCTAAACTTCTGGGTATACCTGTTCTTGATCAGAAGCCATTCACAGGCTTAGAGAAGGAGCTTAAACCAGAAGTTATTGCTGCAGCTCTACATCTGAAGAAGTCTGACATTGTTCTAGAGACGAGAAGTGGAGTTAAAGGTATTCTTGCCAAGGTATTAGTGGATAAAGCTCAAATGTTCTTGAAGGCTATGAGCTACGATGCTTTTGAGGAGATCTTAGCCTTATTGATTTATGGCTTAGTGTTGTTCCCCAATCCTGATCAGTTCATAGACGTTCATGCCATCAACATATTCCTGAGTCACAATCCAGTGCCTACCTTACTTGGAGACATCCTACATTCTCTTCACACCCGTACTACAAGAGCAAGAGGAACTTTGATGTGCTGCATACCTTTACTTTCTAGGTGGTTTATTTCTCACCTTCCTCGCTCAGTAATGAAGAATGAGCAAGGGTTCAGATGGTCCAAGAGGATCATGTCACTTTCTCACTCAGACATCCATTGGTGCTCCAGATCTATGGAGAATGTCACCATCATTGACCGTTGTGGGGAGTTTCCTAATGTGCCACTTCTAGGCATAAGAGGAGGCATCACCTACAACCCATCTCTAGCTTTACGACAGTTTGGTTACGCCCGGAGCGATGGTCCACATGACATGTTGATTCAGGGCATTGTGTTTGATTACGACAACGATCTTCAGGGTTACCGTCAGAGATTCATACGAGCTTGGGGAAAGGTAAACAGGATTGACAGCAAGACACTGGAGCCTAAGTACACTATTCCTATGGAGGCTTATCTCAGATGGGTACGATCTCGTGCTCAGACACTCATGATGCCATATCCTGCCGTCCTACCAGTTACCATGGAACCTGTTGCTGAAGGAGACACAGCTTATACCATCCTTCACCCAGACATGCCTACTGATATGGAAGACTTGCAGAGATCATGGATCCAACTGAAAGAGCAAAGGGATACTTTCGAGGCTCATTACAAAGCAAGCCAAGCAAGGATCCTAGAGCTAACAAAGCTACTTCATGAGGAACGAAACCTCAACTCATACCTCAACACAAAGAGGAAACGTCCATGGGAGACTTAAAACCCCATCTTTTGTACTTATTTCGTTTTCATTTTTTTTGTAAGCCTAAAAGGCAAAACAAGTTATTACTAATAAAAAGTTACTTTCTTGTTTGTTTAAGCAAATTTAAATCCTGCGGTCCTTGAAAACATTGCATATGCATTACCATATCACTTCATTGCATCACAGATTTGTAATTGTGCACAGGTTTCTCATCTTCTCGCTGTTTATTTCAGCAATGGCACTTGAACAATCAGTTAAGGATCTTCAGGCACAGAATGCACAGTTCCAAGAGCTGATCCTGAACCTATCCAAGGGGCAGGATGAATTGAAGACACTGCTGGCCAAGAAGACTAAGAAGGCTAGAAGGTCTGCTGGGTTGCTCAACATGGGAAGAAGGTTCAAAAGTCCTGTCAAGACCAAGGAACAGGTTGAAGACTATGAATCTGAAGAATCTGAGCAGGAGAGAGGCAGTCTCCACAACACTATGGGGGACTCTGATTCTGAGGCTAACTACTACCATGAGCCTAACGAAGACAAATTCAAGATGCTGGTGGATAGAATGGATGCTATGGAATTACAGAAATCATCTGGGCTGGATTTTGAGGATTTGAGCTTGATATCTGGGGTGGTCATACCCATTGGGTTCAAAGTTCCTACATTTGTTGTCTATGATGGGGTCTCTTGTCCCAAATTGCATCTGAGGTCTTATGTCAGAAGAATGCAACCCCACACTGCTGACAAAAAGTTGTGGATCCATTTCTTTCAAGAGAGTTTATCTGGAGCTCAGCTAGAGTGGTATTATCAGTTGGAGAGTGTCAACATCAGAGATTGGAATGACCTTGCTGAAGCTTTCTACAAGCAGTATCAATACAATGCTGACTTAGCCCCCACTCGCATGCAGCTTCAAAGCATGTCTATGGGTGCCAAAGAAAGCTTTAAGGAGTATGCTCAGAAGTGGAGAGACTTAGCTGGAAGAGTTCAACCCCCTTTGACTGATAGGGAGTTGGTTGATATGTTCATGTGTACGCTGAATGGTCCGTTTTACAGTCATCTCATTGGAAGCTCATCATCTGGCTTCACTGAGTTGATCATGACAGGAGAGCGAGTAGAGAATGGTATCAAGAGTGGTAAGATCCAAGTGGGCACTTCTTCATCAGGTGCTGCAAAGAAGCATCCCACTGGGAAGAAAGAATCTAATGCTGTGTATGGTCAGCCTGATCGTAACAGAAGGCATCAGTCTGTTAGTGCAGTTCATATTTCAAATCCAACTCCTGCAACAACAGAGCAGCCTCAAGGCAACCAACAGAGGGCTAGAAGACAGTTCACGAAGATCAACATGTCAATGGCTCAGGCATTGCAACACTTGTTGAAAGCTGAACTTATTACCCTGAGGGAGGCCCCTCAGAATCCCAATGTTACCTCTCCCAAGTACAATCCCAATGCACGATGTGCATATCATTCAAACTGTCCAGGACATGATACTAATAACTGCTGGGTCTTGAAGAACAAAATTCAGGATATGATTGATGCTGGAGAAATTGAGTTTGATCCACCAGGTACTCCAAACGTGATTACAGCTCCAATGCCAAATCACGAGAAGACTGTCAACGCCATTGATGAAGATATTGATGAAGATCTGCATGTCTATTCGGTTATGGAGTTGAGCACACCATTGTCTGTTATCAAAAAGAGGTTAGTACAAGCTGGGATCTTTCCAGGTTGTCGTGAAGATTGTTTGTATTGTACCTATAAGCCGGATAGTTGCTTCATTTTGAGAGATGGGATTCAACGTCTCATGGATAAGTATACTATAGTGTTTGAAAGAAGACCAGCATCTGTAGAAAGTATGTGTAATACCCCAAATTTTACCCTTTCTTTTTTATTTTTATTCTAAATTCTTATTAACCTAATAAATTAACCTTTTTTTTAGATCTTGTTTTTTTAACTAATAATAATTTAATTAAATTTTTTTTATAACTTCACTAATATTTTTTATTAACTTTTTTTTTTTCTATTTAGTTTATTTATTTAAAGCTCTTCTTACTAACTTTTAGGATTTAGATTAAAATTTAACTTTTTTTTTTTTTCTTTTCTTCAAGAGTAAATTTTTTATAACCTTTTTTTAAATTAATTTCTAACACATTTTTTAATCAAATTCTAATATTTTTTTTTAAAAAAAATAAAAATCTAACTTCTTTTTAAAATTAAATCTTTTTTCTAACTTTTTTTTAAATCTTTTTTCTAACTCCTCTTTAAAGTTAAATCTTTTTCTATCTTTTTTAAAATTAAATCTTTTTTTCTAACTATTTTTAAAGCTAAATCTTGTTTTCTAACTTTAAATCTTTTTTTTCTAACTTTTTAAAATTAAATCTTTTTTTCTAACTTTTTTAAAATTAAATATTTTTTTCTAACCTTTTTAAAACTAAATTTTTTTTTTCTAACTTTTTTAAAATTAAATCTTTTTTTCTCTAACTTCTTTTTTAAAATTAAATCTTTTTTTCTCTCTAACTTCTTTTTAAAATTAAATCTTTTTTTCCTCTAAATTCTTTTTTAAAATTAAACCTTTTTTTTTTTTCTAACTATTTTAAAAATTAAATCTCACCTTTGTCACTTTTTTTGTTCTTTATTATTTTTACTCTAAATTTTTCTATCTTTCATTAAAAAAATAATAATAATAACAAAAATAGTCTTTTATTATTATTTAATTATTATTTTCGTATTTTAATTAAATCATTTTTTAAAATATTATTTTTTTTCACTTTTTTCTAAATTATTCATAAAAATATCCAAAAAATCATAAAATAAAAAAAATATTGAAAAATTTTGTTCCTTTTATAATATTTTTTATTTTAGGAATCAATAGGATTATTAGTTTTTATTTTAAGTTTATTTTAATTATTTTAAATTATTTAAATTTTATTTTTTCTTAACTAATTATTTAGTTTGGGCTTTAAAATGGGCTTTAGGGACATTATTGACAATTTGGTGTTAACCCTAATTTGTTCCCTATATATACATGTGTTGCCTTGTTGGAAAGGAGGAGAGAATGAAAAAAAAACCTAAGAGGGGTCAGAAGGTTTTCTTCAGAAAAGAGGAGAGAGAGGGAGAAACAAAGGAGATCCCCAGAGAAGAAAGGCGGTCGTTTCCACAACTCGTTAGAAGGGTTGGAGCTCTCCAGTGTTCCCTTATTCAAACCTTTTTCACATTTACCGAAGCAAACCTCCGCTTCGTAGGTTAAATTACTAAACCTTTTGCCTTTTCATGTTTATGTGCATATTTTGCCATGTTAATGTGTTTAGTTCCGTTAAATTACTAAATCCTTTGCATTTTTTATATTTATTTGCATCCTTGCCATGTTAACCTTCATTGTTGTTTAGATCCGTAGATTTTGATATGTATGAACCATGATTGTGTCGTATAGGATTGTTTGCATGTCCATTAATTGTCTGTTTGCATTTGCAATTCTATTGTTATTTTTTTTTATCAAAACCTTTTTCAAAATCAAAACCTTTTTTATTAAAACTAAAACATTTTTTCCCAAAAAAAACCTTTTTTGTTCCCGTAAATATTTTTTCCCAAAAAAAACCTTTTTTTTGTTCCCGTAAACATTTTTTTCTCAAAAAAAAAACCTTTTTTTTATTCCCAAAAACCTTTTTTGTTCCCGTAAACATTTTTTCCCAAAAAAAAACCTTTTTTTGTTCCCGTAAACATTTTTTTCCAAAAAAAGCCTTTTTTTTGTTCCCGTAAACATTTTTTTTTCAAAAAAAACCTTTTTGTTCCCAAAAACATTTTTTTTTATATATAATTTAAACTTAACATTTTTTTTTTATAATTTAAACTTAAATTTTTTTTAACTAAGTAATTCCATTTTAAAATTAAAACCTTTTTTTATATATATAATTTAAATATTAAAAAAATTAAAACATTTTTTTACATAATTAAAATATTAAAAAATTAAAACCTTTTCGTAAGGAACTCCTTATGTTTGCCGTGTCATTTTGTGTACCTTTTATTTTCTTTATTCCTGCATTTCATTTGCATGCTTGAGGTTGAGATGTGCTTGTGGTGGCCACAGTCCCACACTATTTTCCTCCCTCACTTCATTCTAAGTGTCATTACATATTTTCATATTCTTCATGTTTTCAGAAATGTTTCTTTGTTTCTTTATACCCTCTGCCTTTATTACTTTTCTTATTTTTGTACCTTAATTATTCCTCCATATAATGATTTGTCATATTTTCACATTTTTTTACAGTTTTATCCTTCCGAAGGATTAGGTCCAGCCTTTTGGCCGCTGAGTCAATAGCCTTACCCCTTTAATGGATCAAACCCTGTTTAGCCTAGGTGTCCCGCCGTGGGCAAAATTGCTTTTATCCTAGTGTTAGGTCAAAGAGTCGCCGCACTCATTTTAGGGTTTCCCGCCGCGGAATCCCTAACCTAACCCTAATTCACTTAACAATTTACAACATAGATATTGGAGTTTCTACACTCCGCGTAAGCGTGTCCCTAAGATACGTTTATTCCCCATTGAGACCTTGACCACAGTCAAGAAGTCTCTAACCTCCCTTTTGAGGGGAACTACGATTACTCTGATTCCACTCCCGTAAGGATACGTAGGCACAAGATGCGATGTCTTGCCGAGTAAACTTAGAATTAACCCCTTAGGTCTCTTTTCTCACTTTTAATCCTTTGTACATATACCTTAAGAATAATAAAGCAAATAGTAAACATTTGAACAAAAGGTTCCTGTAGAGTACTACAGAAGTTTAGGGTGCTAATACCTTCCCTAAATTTAACCAACCCCCGAACCCTAGATCTTTCCCCGCATTGTGTTTACGATGCAAAATAGGTTTTCCCTCTTTTGACCTTTTCCTTCGGATAAATCAAAGAGCGGTTGTGAATTGAATTGCGATTCAAACTCATTAATAGTTTGTGATCCTATTTCCACCGCAACAGAAAATGGCGACTTCACTGGGGATTCCTTTAACTTTTGAGGGTTATCCCTAACTTGTTCATATTTATTACTATCTGTGACATTATTCATTTGCATGTATATATTTGTGCTTTGATTGTGGGACTGTTCCTTGTGCTGTGAGATAGGTCCTACACCCGGATCTAGTGTACCTTAGGTAAATGGCAATAGACCAAGGAAACTGTACGACGTATATCGATACGGTTGATCTGGTGGCCATGGTTAGTGCGACTTCTTGGTTGGTGCTTATATTCCTTAAGTCAAGTTGAGGATAATATTGAGGCTGCCATATGTTGTCAATGCACTAACTGACTTTTAGAACCCTAGTTAACTCATCTTAGCCTTTAGAAAGTAGTGAGGTAACCGGCTTTGGTGCAGACTGAAGTTGGTTGACACTCGATACTACGCTCATTGAGATCTTAAACTTGGAGGGTTTTGGTTGGCAAGTAAGTTGCCTTCTGAACAACCACCCTGGTGAAGGATCAATGATATTGAGATCCCTTAGAACCTGGTTACTTTTGTAGGACAGGATGAACCATCTAACTTCAAGGGAGGGTACTTGCCTTTGAACCTCATGCAAGCCTTTAACCTAGGACTTTGTGTGTTTTCATGCATTGCATCCATAAAGCATCTCATTGCATTGTATTTCATGGAGTTCAAATATCATTTATGGATATCGCGGGATACCATAAGTAAAAAAAATATAAAATGAAAAAACAAGAAAAAGATTTCCTTGGTACCCCACGACATTCGTAAATGTTTTGAATTCCATGAAATCTTCATTTACATTCACATTTTAGCATCATACTCTTGCATTGCATGTGTCTCCCGATTTCTCACACTCGGTTCTCTCACCTTCCAGTTTCGTCACCCTGAGTTCTCGGCACCAATACAACACCAGAGCTCAAACTCGGAAAAGAATGGAGGATCAGGCAAAAGAGATTGATCGCCTTAGCAATGAACTTGAAGACCTTCGAGGGGGTATGGGGCGAATGATGGAATTGTTACATGTCATGAATGCTAAGATGGATACCCAGCCCACTGTTGTTTATGAGATTACCGGCGTTACTGTGGACCCTCCACCAAGTGTGACCGTAGCAGGGGACCCACCTTATGGTCTTGCTCCCGGTTTTGTGCCTCCTCAAGCCACTGTTCCGATTAATCAACCTGTTCAGCAAGCCGTGCCCTTGTTTTCTGAAGTTTCTAGGGGGGCTCCTATCTTTGCACCACCTGTTGTACACACTCGTGCGCAACCGTACTTCGATGAGACAGTTTTTGATAATCTTGATGAGAATGTTGAGGGTTATGAGAAACATGATAAGCTTCGTGAGGAAGTAAACACTATCGTCCAGAGATTGAAAAAGGTAGAGGGTGATCAAATTTTTGGGGCTGCTGCAAGGGATGTTTGTTTGGTCTCAGGTTTGGTTATTCCCCCGAAGTTCAAAACTCCGAACTTCGATCGCTATGAAGGTGCCACCTGTCCTAAGAGTCATTTGATCATGTATTATCGCAAAATGGCTGCCCATGTTGAGAATGATAAACTGATGATTCATTGCTTCCAAGACAGTTTGAAGGGTGCTTCTTCCAAGTGGTATTTAACTTTGGACCAATCCCGCGTTAAGAGCTTTCAAGATTTATCTGACGCTTTCATCAAACACTACAAGTACAATATGGATCTGGCTCCTGACAGAAGACAGCTGCTGAGTATGTCACAAAAGAATTCTGAGTCATTCAAAGAGTATGCTCAAAGGTGGAGAGAGACTGCTTCGCAGGTAGAACCTCCTTTGACCGAGAAAGAGTTAGCTGATTGGTTTGTCGACACGGTCCGTCCAGAATTTTACGAGAGAATGGTGGGTAGTGTGACTTCAAATTTCTCCGACATCGTTGCTGTGGGTGTCAAGATTGAATTGGGTATGAAGAGTGGTAAAATGACAAATAATCATGGCGCTTCTAGGGATCAGCCGAAGAAACCTCCGTATAGCTCCCAGAAAAAGAAGGAGAGTGAGACTAATACTATATCCTCTGGTAGACCAAGGGAACGCTTTTATCGACATCCGCAAGGTTATGCTCAACCTCAAGGGTACCCAGTCCAATATGCTCAACAACCCTATGTGGCAGCTATTACACCTTCTTTCAATCAACAGGTTCCCATGTATCAACCTATGCAACAACCTCCTGTTTATCCGCCTCCTGTCAACTACCTACAGGCACCCAATACTCCTGCTCCTCAACAGCCAAAGAGTCCGGCTCCTCGCCAGAATATGCCAAACAGAAGAACGTATAAACCTTGTCCGCCGATCCCGATGACTTTTACTGAGTTATACCCCCACTTGGTACAACAAGGTCTGATTATCACCCGTGCTTTGGGTCCTCCGTCTAATCCGTTACCTGCAAGTTACAACGCTACCGCTCATTGTTTATTTCATGAGGGTGCGCCCGGCCATGATCTAGAGAATTGCTATGCTCTTAAGAAAGTTGTCAGAAATTTGCTAGAAACGAAGAAGTTGTCTTTTGGCGATGCTCAGCTGAAGATCGAGACTCCTTTCGGGGTTCCTCACTCGTCAAGTGCAAATTATGCAAAGCATGCTACGCCTATCAGCCGAATCCAGTCATTATTCAAAGGCCTAGCCCGCTTCATTTCAGTAACCCTCAAGGTGATATGACCGGGATCAACAAAGGATCTGGGAAATTTATTTTGAAGCAACGACTGAAAACTGTTGAAGATGTGACCAGCATAACTGGGGTAAGCCATGACGACTCACAGTGATCATGAACCAGACGTCCTTTCCATTGAGGCTCCGCCAAAGGAAACTGTTACTCTTGAATGCAAGATTTCATAAACATTTAGAAGGATTTTTCCGACAGTTCATTTGTTTATTTATATGTATTTCTCTTCGAGTAATCATATTTAGCATGCACGAACTTGTTTATCTTTGATTAATTAATGCAACGCATATGTTTGTCTTGAATAAATCCATTCGTTTCACTCATTCAAAATATATTTTTCATAAATTATAATGCCAACTTTACCCGATCTCTTGTTCAGATGGAGAATTGGGAGGAGGATGACGAACCCAAAACGTCAGATTTCTTGTCGTATGCTTTCGATTGAAACCCGCTGATGATGTAAGGCATTGTTTCAAATCCCAAACACTGGAGATATAAGGATGTTAATCCCTAGTCAACCCTTTGAACCTTGAAGTAGGAGTTTTTCTTTCTTTTTAAGAACCTTCATCCTAACCTGGGGCAGGGTAGGTTTCAGTTAAACCGATCGAGCGCTTAGATCCTCAAAAAGGAAGAGCAAACCTTCGAGAATTTATCCTTAGCATCTTAAGAAGTCCAATACAATGACTATCCTTCGGTTACCTAAGGAGTGGGGCAGTCACGAGCCTTTCAAAAGATTTACACGACTTGTGCATAAAGGAATATTCAAAAAATAAGAGCCCGCTAAGTCAAAAACCTATGAAGGAGACTTAGGCAAAACTGGGGCATCCCGTTGGACTCCAAAGTCAGATCAAAAGACGTTGTCCAGGCAAAAGTTAGGGAATAAAAGCAAAACAAGAGGGTACAATAAATAATCCCTAGTAAAGAACAAGGTCGTGTGACCAATTGCCAAAAGAAATAGGTGAGTGACTGCCATGTCCAAAGCCTTGATAAGTTCTCGACCATAGCAAATCCGCTTGAGATACGAGCGTTCGTATCCGGTTAACTGAATTAGGATTGGAGAACATCACGAAGAATGGGTGGGTACAAATATAACTTTGAGCCTTTATCTTTTGTTTCTCAAACCGTGAACCGAGCCACGATACAACCTTTAAAAGACCTAATTGAAGTGGGACTTCGGTTGAAAGCATACTTGACAAGATCACGTTTCCTGACTCCTACGAGCTATGCTCAGAAAAAATTCATGTTGGCATTATAATTAAAACTTATATCCTAACTAGTGATTTTGGTCACAAGTTATTGCGATATCTTTTTCAAAACAAAAATTCAAGACAAATATATGTGTACATTGACAAGCTCAGGATAGGCATTTCAGGCATGACAACTTTGCTTGATATCTTAGAGATTTACATATGAACATAGCCCGTGGAACTTGAAGATCCTGCTGAACAGGGGCAGGCAGTTTCCCAATTCGCTTACCAACGCGAGTTTGACGTTCTTAAGAGCTATTTCCCAAAGATTTCGTCGTAACACGATTAATTTGTGCCAGTTACGTCGAGACCTGACAAATCTCTCAAAGAGTTTGAGAACAATGGGGCAACCGGACTCGGCGTTCTCTATAAAATCCTCTTGAAATGACCCTACCTCGCAACGCAAGTATCCTGGGGCACCATGTTTTAAGGGAAACAAATGGCGACTACTATAAGGTCCTTCAAGATCAAAACCATATGGTCACAACTTTTCTTCATGCACCTGAGGGATTTTACTCACAACGGCCTTCATTCCCCAGTAAATCTCAGTGTTGCAACGGGCTCCTAACTTATTGCCTCATGACAGTCCCCAGAGAGACTATAAGCTGACAACTTTTTCTTGGGTAACTCAAAAGTGTCCCTCAGGTTTCTTCTCCCCATGTGAAGACGTGATACTGTACACCCAAGCAGATTACCTTCTCCTCAGAGAATTCAGAACTTTAAAACCAGACTTGGTTCTACTATTGATCTTTCGCACCCATGATTGACGTATTGGTTGCAGAGAACGCAGGGTATCTCCGTCGAGATGTTTATTTCATCTCTCATCCCATCTCTAGTCTGCTTCGTCAGTATACGCAAGGGCATAAGCATCACATGCCTATTTCATTACATATTCATTACATATTCATTACATATTCATTACATATTCATTACATATTCATTACATACTCAACATACTCATTTCATAACATCTTGCATAGTTACATACATAGATATTAACATACATTCACATTAACATATGCATCAACATATGCGTTAGCATTCACAGGTTCATTGTGTCTCTCCATCATTTGGTTGTTACCGCCGAGTAACTGGGTTCGTCCATTCTCTCCAAATAGATTGTCAGCCCTAAGCATAAAATACATAGGTGTTTCCAGTTTCCCCACAGAGATCGATCCTCGTGGATGACGGTTACTTCAGCTATCTTTCCTCGCCAGGATAAGATATTTACCCTTCGAGTTCATTCCCTCGATGGAGTCTTGATTACCAGTCTTCTTTCTAGCTCGATCCTAGATTGAATCTCAGTCTTGTCGATCGTCAAGCCCAACCGGACGTGCATTTATTTTGCACCATCTAAAGATTTTCACCATACCATGACAGATACGCGACTATCTCGCTTGAGAAGTTTATCACCGTACCCGGACGTGCATTTATTTTGCACTATCTTTCAAGAAAATCAACTACAATCCTTTACAGATACACGCCAGTTCACGCCTGGAAAATATATCAGTACAACACTTTACGATCCTACATGTTACAACCCTTTACACTTTACATCTTACAGCATCAGCATACGACATTTCTCACCTAAGAAGTCGATCATATCCTCGTTACGACTCGCAGCAAATGGCCATCTCCATGGAGCAGTTGGGCTTCCATTTATCTGCCGTCTTGAGGTACGAACCAATTCGTATTCAGGAGAGCACGATCTTGAGTTACGGGAAGGTTTGAGCGAAATCATATTCAGGAGAGCACGATTCTGAAATATGAAGAAATTCAGTCATCCAGTTTCATATTCAGGAGAGCACGATTCTGAAATATGAGTATCTTCAGTCATCCAGTTTCATATTCAGGAGAGCACGATTCTGAAATATGAGTATCTTCAGTCATTCAGTTTCATATTCAGGAGAGCACGATTCTGAAATATGAAGAAATTCAGTCATCCAGTATCATATTCAGGAGAGCACGATTCTGAAGTATGAGGAAGTTCAGTTTACCCTTTTCATGTTCAGGAGAACATAATCTTGAAGCATGAAGAAGTTTATTTATCCTTCAGTAAGAGAAGAATCAGAATCGTATTCCAGGCGCCGACCTTAAATGCGAGAAGATTTATTTATCAGATAAGCAGCAGCCTCTTTATTTGAGTGCTTATCCATTTTTTGCACATAAGTCCCTTCCAACGATAAGTGACAGTTCTCCCTCGAGAAGCTTATCAGGGCAATTCCCATCAAAGTCCATTTATTTTGGCATACAGTCGGTCTTTACCCTGTATATTTGCTACGGAGTTCCGAAAAGTCCGTTTGATCCTGTCACGAGGGGTAGTTTACAGAAGCTTGGATGTTATTCCTTGCTCAATGCTCCAGCATTCTGTAATCGATCTTACAATCGTACGTGATCCAGTTTTATTTTTAGATTCCCCAGTGGAGGCCGTCTCATAGGTACCATCTCCATTCGAGGATCTCGTTCCTTTTCTAAAAGTGACAATTGGTCATTCGCACCAGTTGACTATCATTTTTAGAATTCCCCAGTGTTGTACTGTGTCTCAGCGCGTCGTTTTCCCCAGTGTGTTCTTCTCGTAGCATCTGTGTCGTCGTATTCGTCAGCATTTTCGCATTCATCATTCCAGCATACGCATCACATCATATTCACGGCATCATCTGCATTAATCTGTTCTCGCTTTGTCCATAGCATTGCATATCGCCGCATATAAGGGCAAAATTTTCGGTTATCTATATTTAAATCCCTCCACCATGATTCCTTGAGTCTCCGTCACTCAAATCATCTGGTGTAGTTATTTAAATAGGGGCAACTGTAATACCCCAAATTTTACCCTTTCTTTTTTATTTTTATTCTAAATTCTTATTAACCTAATAAATTAACCTTTTTTTTAGATCTTGTTTTTTTAACTAATAATAATTTAATTAAATTTTTTTTATAACTTCACTAATATTTTTTATTAACTTTTTTTTTTCTATTTAGTTTATTTATTTAAAGCTCTTCTTACTAACTTTTAGGATTTAGATTAAAATTTAACTTTTTTTTTTTTCTTTTCTTCAAGAGTAAATTTTTTATAACCTTTTTTTAAATTAATTTCTAACACATTTTTTAATCAAATTCTAATATTTTTTTTTTAAAAAAATAAAAATCTAACTTCTTTTTAAAATTAAATCTTTTTTCTAACTTTTTTTTAAATCTTTTTTCTAACTCCTCTTTAAAGTTAAATCTTTTTCTATCTTTTTTAAAATTAAATCTTTTTTTCTAACTATTTTTAAAGCTAAATCTTGTTTTCTAACTTTAAATCTTTTTTTTCTAACTTTTTAAAATTAAATCTTTTTTTCTAACTTTTTTAAAATTAAATATTTTTTTCTAACCTTTTTAAAACTAAATTTTTTTTTTCTAACTTTTTTAAAATTAAATCTTTTTTTCTCTAACTTCTTTTTTAAAATTAAATCTTTTTTTCTCTCTAACTTCTTTTTAAAATTAAATCTTTTTTTCCTCTAAATTCTTTTTTAAAATTAAACCTTTTTTTTTTTCTAACTATTTTAAAAATTAAATCTCACCTTTGTCACTTTTTTTGTTCTTTATTATTTTTACTCTAAATTTTTCTATCTTTCATTAAAAAAATAATAATAATAACAAAAATAGTCTTTTATTATTATTTAATTATTATTTTCGTATTTTAATTAAATCATTTTTTAAAATATTATTTTTTTTCACTTTTTTCTAAATTATTCATAAAAATATCCAAAAAATCATAAAATAAAAAAAATATTGAAAAATTTTGTTCCTTTTATAATATTTTTTATTTTAGGAATCAATAGGATTATTAGTTTTTATTTTAAGTTTATTTTAATTATTTTAAATTATTTAAATTTTATTTTTTCTTAACTAATTATTTAGTTTGGGCTTTAAAATGGGCTTTAGGGACATTATTGACAATTTGGTGTTAACCCTAATTTGTTCCCTATATATACATGTGTTGCCTTGTTGGAAAGGAGGAGAGAATGAAAAAAAAACCTAAGAGGGGTCAGAAGGTTTTCTTCAGAAAAGAGGAGAGAGAGGGAGAAACAAAGGAGATCCCCAGAGAAGAAAGGCGGTCGTTTCCACAACTCGTTAGAAGGATTGGAGCTCTCCAGTGTTCCCTTATTCAAACCTTTTTCACATTTACCGAAGCAAACCTCCGCTTCGTAGGTTAAATTACTAAACCTTTTGCCTTTTCATGTTTATGTGCATATTTTGCCATGTTAATGTGTTTAGTTCCGTTAAATTACTAAATCCTTTGCATTTTTTATATTTATTTGCATCCTTGCCATGTTAACCTTCATTGTTGTTTAGATCCGTAGATTTTGATATGTATGAACCATGATTGTGTCGTATAGGATTGTTTGCATGTCCATTAATTGTCTGTTTGCATTTGCAATTCTATTGTTATTTTTTTTTATCAAAACCTTTTTCAAAATCAAAACCTTTTTTATTAAAACTAAAACATTTTTTCCCAAAAAAAACCTTTTTTGTTCCCGTAAATATTTTTTCCCAAAAAAAACCTTTTTTTGTTCCCGTAAACATTTTTTTCTCAAAAAAAAAACCTTTTTTTTATTCCCAAAAACCCTTTTTGTTCCCGTAAACATTTTTTCCCAAAAAAAAACCTTTTTTTGTTCCCGTAAACATTTTTTTCCAAAAAAAGCCTTTTTTTTGTTCCCGTAAACATTTTTTTTTCAAAAAAAACCTTTTTGTTCCCAAAAACATTTTTTTTTATATATAATTTAAACTTAACATTTTTTTTTTATAATTTAAACTTAAATTTTTTTTAACTAAGTAATTCCATTTTAAAATTAAAACCTTTTTTTATATATATAATTTAAATATTAAAAAAATTAAAACATTTTTTTACATAATTAAAATATTAAAAAATTAAAACCTTTTCGTAAGGAACTCCTTATGTTTGCCGTGTCATTTTGTGTACCTTTTATTTTCTTTATTCCTGCATTTCATTTGCATGCTTGAGGTTGAGATGTGCTTGTGGTGGCCACAGTCCCACACTATTTTCCTCCCTCACTTCATTCTAAGTGTCATTACATATTTTCATATTCTTCATGTTTTCAGAAATGTTTCTTTGTTTCTTTATACCCTCTGCCTTTATTACTTTTCTTATTTTTGTACCTTAATTATTCCTCCATATAATGATTTGTCATATTTTCACATTTTTTACAGTTTTATCCTTCCGAAGGATTAGGTCCAGCCTTTTGGCCGCTGAGTCAATAGCCTTACCCCTTTAATGGATCAAACCCTGTTTAGCCTAGGTGTCCCGCCGTGGGCAAAATTGCTTTTATCCTAGTGTTAGGTCAAAGAGTCGCCGCACTCATTTTAGGGTTTCCCGCCGCGGAATCCCTAACCTAACCCTAATTCACTTAACAATTTACAACATAGATATTGGAGTTTCTACACTCCGCGTAAGCGTGTCCCTAAGATACGTTTATTCCCCATTGAGACCTTGACCACAGTCAAGAAGTCTCTAACCTCCCTTTTGAGGGGAACTACGATTACTCTGATTCCACTCCCGTAAGGATACGTAGGCACAAGATGCGATGTCTTGCCGAGTAAACTTAGAATTAACCCCTTAGGTCTCTTTTCTCACTTTTAATCCTTTGTACATATACCTTAAGAATAATAAAGCAAATAGTAAACATTTGAACAAAAGGTTCCTGTAGAGTACTACAGAAGTTTAGGGTGCTAATACCTTCCCTAAATTTAACCAACCCCCGAACCCTAGATCTTTCCCCGCATTGTGTTTACGATGCAAAATAGGTTTTCCCTCTTTTGACCTTTTCCTTCGGATAAATCAAAGAGCGGTTGTGAATTGAATTGCGATTCAAACTCATTAATAGTTTGTGATCCTATTTCCACCGCAACAGTATGGTAGATCATCTGACTCAGGGTAAGAAGATTGAAGAGGTTGACATGGTTGACAAAGTACCACTAAGAATCACTTCAAAGGGTCCCATTAAAATCACTCATCAGGGCCCAATCAAGATTACTGCTGAAGGTCCTGTGAAAGTTGTCGCTGAAGCCAGAGTAGCTCCTCTGATCATTACCACTCCTGGTCCTATTCCTTATACATCTGACAAAGCTGTGCCTTGGCACTATGGGTCTGATGTTTACATCCATGGTGTCAAGCAGGAGCCTTTACCTGATATGCCTGTTGACATTGATAATATTGCTGGATCTAGCAAGATCACTCGTAGTGGAAGAGTCTTCTCTCCTCCAGTTGCTTCTAAGAGTGCAGTTACCCCTGCTGTTACTTCCACCATTGATGCTCGGGGCAAGGGTCCTGTTATTGAGCCTGTATCTACTGATGTGCCAGCTGCTGATGACCTCTCTAAGCAGATGGAAGAAGTATTGAAAATCATTCGCAAGAGTGATTATGATATTGTTGATCAGCTGGGGCATACTCCCTCAAAGATTTCTATGCTCTCCCTGTTATTATGTTCTGAGGCTCATGCCAAGTCATTGATCAAGTTTCTAAAGATGGCTCATGTACCCAGTGCAATTTCTGTGGACCAGTTTGAGAATTGTGTTGCTCACCTGACCTATGACAACGGGTTAGGATTTTCTGATGCTGACTTGACCCCTGCCAAGAGGGATCATAACAGGGCCTTGCATATTTCAATTGAATGTAGGGGCACTACCCTGTCTCATGTGCTGATAGACAATGGTTCCTCTCTGAATGTGTTGCCTAAGGAAGTCCTGAACAAGCTGAGTCCTGAAGATACGGTATTGAAGCCCAGTAATATTGTGGTAAAGGCTTTTGATGGTTCTAGAAGAGTAGTGCATGGGGAAATTGATCTTCCAATCAAGGTTGGCTCTCAGGTGTTCACTGCTACATTCTATGTGATGGATATTCGTCCTTCGTACTCATGTCTGCTTGGTCGTCCCTGGATCCATGGGGCAGGTGCTGTGACCTCCACATTACATCAAAAGTTGGGATATCCGGTGAATGGAAAAGTTGTTACTGTCTTTGGAGAGGAAGAATACTTTGTCAGCCATGTAAACACTTTCAAGTATCTGGAAGTAGAAGGTGAATACATTGAAACTCCATGTCAGTCATTTGAAGTGGTTCCCTGGGCTGTTAAGGATTGTGTGACTCCTCCTGCTGTGAAGAAGGTTCCTGTGGTCATCAGAAACCCTCCAACAATGGCAATGGCCTCCCTCAATGATGCAAAAGCTGTGGTGGAAGAAGGTGGTTGTACTATTTGGGGTCAGCTTCCTGATATTCCATACAAGTCTGACAAGTTTGGTTTGGGTTTCACTGCAGAGTCCCAGGAGGCTGTTCGTCGTGCTCGTGTTGTTCGTATCACCAATCGAGAGGTTATCAATGCTGTGGGAGATCAAGATGAAGACTACAACTTGGAGGCATGGATTTTTCCTACTGTGGGTGCTGGACTCAATAATTGGACAGCTGAAGATGTCATCCCTATCTCCTTTAGTCAGGAGTAAATACTATTACTGTGTTATGGTTTTAAATTTATAATTTCTGGAACAATTAAAACTTTCAAGCCATGTGCCTTACCCGGGGCACAATGGTGTGCTTGTTACGGGCTGTCATTTCATTTGCATACTTCATTCATTAAAATCAGTGGACGTTTCGTTTTCGTAAATATTGTGTTCCTTGTCTTTCTTTTTCTTTTATTTGTGCTTTATCAGCTATGTGTTCTTACACACACCCACGTCACTAAAATGCAGATCCTCATCCACTCTGGATCCAGTTGATAACAGTTCTACTATTGCCAATTACAATTTCGAGAATCCGATCTATCAAACTGAAGACGGAAACGAGGACGATTGTGAAATACCTGTAGAGCTTGCTAGGTTGTTACAACAAGAAGAGAAAGCTATACAGCCACATGAAGAGCCAGTCGAAGTTGAATCTGGGAACTGAAGAAAACAGAAAAGAGGTCCAGATAGGGGCTGATTTAGACAACACCGCTCAGCATAAGGTATTCTCTTTTATGGATGGTTTCTCTGGTTACAATCAAATCAAGATGGCACCTGAAGATATGGAGAAGACTACATTTGTGACACAGTGGGGCACCTTTTGCTATAAGGTAATGCCATTTGGTTTGAAGAATGCAGGGGCAACATATCAGCGTGCTATGGTGGCTTTGTTTCATGATATGATTCATCATGAGATAGAGGTATATGTGGATGATATGATAGCCAGGTCTTAGAATGAAGAACAACATCTTGATCATCTGCACAAGTTGTTTGAGAGGTTGAAGAAATACAGGTTGAGATTAAATCCAAACAAGTGTACTTTTGGAGTTAGATCTGGAAAGCTCCTGGGTTTCATTGTCAGTGGAAAAGGTATTGAAGTGGATCCTGCAAAAGTGAAAGCTATACGAGAGATGCCAGCTCCCCGTACTGAGAAGGAGGTTAGAGGTTTCTTGGGACGATTGAACTACATTGCAAGATTTATTTCCCAATTAACTACCATCTGTGAGCCAATCTTCAAGTTGTTGAAGAAAGATCAGGTGATGGAATGGAATGATGAGTGCCAGACTGCCTTTGATGAAATCAAGAGATATTTGCTAGAACCTCCAATTTTAATGCCACCAGTTGATGGAAGACCCTTGATTATGTATTTAACAGTATTAGACAACTCAATGGGGTGTGTATTGGGGCAACATGACGAGTCTGGTCGAAAAGAGCAGGCAATATACTACCTTAGCAAAAAGTTTACCGACTGTGAAACAAGATACTCACTGCTCGAGAAAACTTGCTGCGCTTTGGCATGGGCTGCTCGCCGACTAAGACAGTATATGTTGACCCATACTACCTTGTTGATTTCGAAGATGGATCCAATCAAGTACATATTTGAGAAACCTGCTCTCTCCGGAAGAATTGCAAGATGGCAAATGATCTTGACGGAATATGATATACAGTATACTACTCAGAAGGCCATTAAGGGGAGTGTTGTTGCTGATCATTTGGCTCATCAAGCAGTAGATGATTACCAGTCAATGAATTTTGAGTTCCCTGATGAAGACATTATGTCTGTTACCAAAGAACCTGGACAATATGACGGACCTGAACAAGGATCCCGATGGACTATGGTTTTTGATGGTGCCTCCAATGCACATGGTAATGGTGTTGGTGTTGTGATTAGTTCCCCTGAAGGTTGTCATACCCCGATTACTGCCAGACTTTGTTTCTATTGTACCAATAACATGGCTGAGTATGAGGCATGTATCATGGGTATGCAAGTTGCTATTGATATGAAGATTCAGTTCCTTGAGGTGTATGGAGATTCAGCTCTGGTAGTAAGTCAGATTAAAGGAGATTGGGATACAAAGCATGATAATCTCATTCCTTACAGAGAACATGTGTTGTCTTTGATCCCACATTTCAAAGAGATTACTTTTGGACATATTCCACGAAGAGAGAATCAGTTGGCAGACGCATTGGCCACCATGGCATCTATGTTTGAGATCAGCTGGGATGATGAAGCTCCCAAGATTACCATTGATAGATTTGAGAAGCCTGCATACTGCAATGAGATTGACACTGAAGGGGCAAGTGGACTCCAACGTATGAGGGACCATTTGTAGTCAAGACAGTGTTCTCAGGAGGTGCCATGATACTGACTACAATGGATGGTGAAGACTTCCCACAAACTGTAAACGCAGACATAGTTAAAAAATACTACGCATAAAAAGAGACCCGCTAGGTTGACAGGCCTAGGCAAAAATAAGGGCATCCCGACAAACCAAAAGGGTTTGAGCAAAAATTAGGGATATATATATAAAAAGATGTACACCCGGCAAGTCGAAAACCTGAAAAGGCGGCTTGGGCAAAAAAGGGTATCCCGGTGGATTGAAAACCTGAAAGGGCAATCCAGGCAAAAGTTAGGGATTAAAGCGTATGACTATGTCTCTTTTGGATCACTAATGAAACTGCAACCAGTTGTACTACTTACTCAAGCTCAAACAGATAAAGCTCAATCCAATCGTTTCCGTCTCAACAGCAAGAAGATGAGATACTTGAGTGGCAATAGTAGAATTGAAACTCAATAGGATTATTTCCCACATAGCTGATTCTTTTTGTAAAACTTCATGACAAAATTCTCTTACTAGGGTTTATGTCTCCTTGTACAAACTTACCCGTGTATGGGTCACTTTTGATATAAATAAATTCCATCTTTTGAATCCAGATTTACTTTTACCCTATTTACATAAGCGAAACGTCCATTGGTTGTGTTTGAATGTATGTATGCCTTTGAATATGATTGATGTTTACCAGAAATGCATGTATGCTTTTAATATGATTGATGTTTACCAGAAATGCATGAAAATGCAGTAATAGTATTTACTAAGGACGAACGAGGGAAGGATTTCAACGAAGCTTCGCCGGTTCATCTTTACAAGACAGTTACAAACCATCAGTAGGACTAATCCATTTTCACAAAGTCTAATCTCCCCTGGAATTTATATCCATCTCTTTTATCCTCATACGGATATACGGGAAATTACTTTCCAATAAGGGCACGATGAACGAAGACGGGATGTTATACTTATCCTACTATCAAACGAAAACGAAGGTTATCTATACCCTACTATCCCCAACAACGGGAGGTTATCTATACCTTGTTATCCCCAACAACGGGAGGTTATCTATACCTTGTTATTCCCAGCAGACGGAGGGTTATATATTCTTCAACAACGAATCGGGATTTATTTTCCTTGGCCAGCAGTTGTTATACAAGGATATCCAGACACTTCCAGCAGTGTCATATCATACATACATCATTTACATCATACCATAACATATATATCTATAGTACATTACCTAAGTGCATCATGTCATACATGCATACATAAAGCATAAACTAATGTTGTTATACAGAATGCTACATTGTTTTCAGGTTAATTATCCAACAAACAAGCTTATGATCTTTGGGACTGCTTTATTGTAACCTCAGGGTTACTTTATCCTCCTGATGAGCTTCTTATTACTTTGGGACTGCTTTATTGTAACCTCAGGGTTATTTTATCCTCCTGATAGCCTCTCATGACTTCAAGACTGCTTTAGAGCTACTGATTGCTCTATCTTCCTGAAATCATCCTATTACTTCAAGACTGCTTTAGAGTTATTCATTGCTCTATCCTCATGAGGTCATATTACTACTTCAAGACTGCTTTAGAGCTATCCATTGCTCTATCCTCCTATAAATCATTACTTCAAGACTGCTTTAGAGCTATTGATTGCTCTATCCTCCTGAAGACATATCACATTATTACTTCAAGACTGCTTTAGAGCTATTGATTGCTCTATCCTCCTGAAGACATATCACATTATTATTTCAAGACTGCTTTAGAGCTATTGATTGCTCTATCCTCCTGAGGTCAGATTTATCACTTCAAGACTGCTTTAGGGTTATCATTATTGATTGCTCTATCCTCATGAAGACATGCTGTTACATCAGTATTACTCCAGACTCCTGACAGTTCTCATTATACTACTGAAGAACTTTCCCCTAGTGGCATCTTTAAGCCCACTCAATCATGTTCAACCAACCATCAATATCACTCCATGCACTGGTGAGTGCAAATTTTTGGGCTTTTGTGTTCAATCCCCTTCAACCTTCCAGGTTACGACTGGCAAATATACCAATCTAACCCCTCAGGTTTCAGAAAATTGAACAGGGGCAGCTGTTGCACCCCAAAATTTGCCCTCACAATACAAGACTTTGTGTTCCAAGAAGGTTCACAAGGTTCACAAAATTCACAATTGGTCAGAAGAGTTGACAATTCCCTCAGACAATGCACCTCCTAAGCAGTGCATCCAAAACTAGGGTTTTGACTTTAATCAGGCTAAATGGACTTCCAAGACTTCAAGGGTTTTGTGTTGCAGATTTGGTCCCAGGGGTATTTTGGTCATTTTACACAAATTCTACCAATTCCTTGAAGACGGGCTGTTATTAAAATTCTGAGGCATTTGATGCGTTATGGTTTTGAGGCATTTATCAATCACCAGTTCTGATCATATTGAGATTTGGCATTTGGTCAGTGGAGTTTAATTACGATTAGTTTTGCTGTTGATGCTGAAAATGTTGTGACCATGGTGCCCATATGAGTTTGGTTATGAAACAATTGGTTAACATTTTAATCGGATGATGAGATTAGGATCACAAATACCACTTGGAAATATTTATGTTTTGTGCCTATGTTAATGAATTAAATACTTGTGGATTTATTCACATTTGTTTATATTTTTTAACTAAGAATAGAATATAAATAAATTCAAAACTTCGAGAATTTTATTTCATAAATAATGCTATCATACAAGAATGGGGATGTTGCTTCATGCAAAGTACTGTTACAAGGAAGTACATTAAAATTCTCAAATCCTAAGGGATTACATTAAAGCATCTATCCTAAATCCTAAAAGTATCTAAAGGTCTTCATGTTCGTATTTGAACTTCTCCATGAATCCTCAGCTAACCTGCACATCAAAAGAGAACAGACAACATGCCACATGATAATGCTATGAATACAAACATGGATGCAAAATACTAAGACCTGCAAACCAAATTTTATCCGAATTTATTCAAAAACACACCAAATTTCATTCCTATTTCAAGAGGGTTACAAATTCAAACTGTGAAGTTGATTCTAATTCTAAGAACATCAAGTATTATTGGAAACTAATACAATTCATTAAGAGCATCCGCGGTTGAGCACTACTCTAGACTTGTTTTTAACGACATAACAATATCCTTTACTTTCTGGCTTCCCGTTCTCTCCTTGCATATAAGCCTCGCCCCGATTTACTTCGCGTCCAGCTTCCGGGTCTAAGATAGAATTTTCTGCAAAGAGAATTAAAGGAGTGAGAAGGACGTTTGTGACATGTCAGTAAAAATCACTTTGTTGCGAAGAGGTGTATTACCGTTTCCTGTTAGCCATGATAGAATCAAAGTGAGGAGTCGTCGACGAGTTTTGAATTTGAAAGCCAACACTGATATCCCTGCAAAATGCTATTAACAGACATAAAGTGAAGGTCAAGAGAATTAAGAAATCATTGAAGTAGGTTCAACCCTCAGTTTTTTCTAATCATCATCGGGCATAAACTCGAGCGGCCGAGAGGACTATGACCGAAGCCATTATCAACTCTCTACCGAACGTCGAAAAACCGAATTAAGGCAACTATTTCGAATAGCTCAACGTATTTCGCGAGGCAACTACATTCAACAACGCCAATGTGGTTCAGACTACCAAGTCATCATCACCGTTATACCCTCCTCGCCGACGGCATAAGACCGGCAGCCTCCAGACTTATTTGCACCTGAAAAAGAAGAGGAAAATCAGTATGTTTCCAATGACTCAAGATTTTGCCCCAGAGAAATCGAAAACAACATTAGAACCGAGTATCTCAACACAAGCTCGCAACAGGCCGTGAAAAAGCAACTTCATCAGCAACCATGTCAGGTGCAAGCAACAAGTATATCAAGCATAAGCCCCAACTAGCATTTGCAAGAAGAATATGCCACTGCAGTACAGAACAAACATCAATGCCAACGGCGAGCAACACTAGCTGCAGCTACGAACAATATTGACAATGTCATTTGCGAACAAATATCAACGTCAAATACAAAGGTATAACACCGCAATGTCATTAGCAACAGCATCACACTAGTATTCCATCCCCTGCAAGCATTTCCAAACAGTAAGGATGAACAACAAAGGATAATTCGAACCAACATTTGCAAAGATAAGAAAAGGGCAACCCTCAGAGCAATTCATCATCGGGTTAAGCTTCGAGTGGCCGGAAAGGCGACAGACAAGGGCTGACCCCAGTTTCCTACCAAAAACGTCGAAGGAATCAAATATAAACAACTAAGACAAGCAACATCGAAGCAACGATAACAAGTCGATACGGTTTAGACTCGCTAAGTCGTCATTACCGCATCAGCACTTTCTCGGAGGCATCAGATAAGGCAATGTCTGTTCCTGAAAGAAGAAGGAAAAAATTAGTTCAGTTCATGGACAAAAGAAGAAGAGAAAAGTCAGATGGTTCAGAACGAGCAATCAAAGGCATCACACACATCCGAAGGTTAGGTCTAACTGTTTGGCCGCCGCGCCAATAGTCCGTAAAACTTCACACATTCAATTTCAAATCCTCAAAACTACAAACTACAAACCCTAATTTTCACAAATGCCTCGCCGCAGGCAAAATTACAATTTTACCCTTAGCATTAGGTCAAAGAGCCGCCGCGCTCATTTTAGGGTTTCCCGCCGTGGAATCCCTAATTTAACCCTAATTACAACTTAACATTTCAACGTAGAGATTTGGAGTTTCTACACTCCACGTAAGCGTGTCCTTAAGATGCGTTTATTCCCCTTGAGACCTTGACCACAGTCAAGAAGTTTCTAACCTCCCTATTGAGGGGAACTACGATTACTCTGATTCCGCTCCCGTAAGGATACGTAGGCACAAGATGCGATGTCTTGCCGAGTAAACTTAGAATTAACCCCCTTTATTATTTATTATTGCTTATTTATATTTTATTTATCTTTGCTATTTAATTATTTTGCTTATTATTTTGTAATTGTTTCTTGGATGTAAAGTTGTTTAATTATTTAATTATTATTATGGTTAGTAATTAGGGAGTGTAACAACATGTATGTAATAAAAAAATAAATTAGATCATTTTAATATAAGATAATTAAATTAAACATTTCACACACGTAAGTCGATTTTAATCGCCGTCTCACTTCCTAAGGATATCCCTCAAGTTGCCTACGAATAATGGTTAAGTGGGGTGTATAAAGCAAGTCCCTCAAATAAAAAAATCATCAAAGTCCCTTATGGTTGCCTTTACGAATCAAGTCCCTTTCGAAAAATGATGATGGTCCCTTATATGTGCTTATTACATCCCACAATGGCCTTCAAAGTCAAATTGTCCCTCACATACCCCTTAACATCCAAAGTAAGGACTACCTACTCCATTATAGTAGGGATAGTCTTACTAAAGGAAAGAATGAAGAATAAGAAAGACCTTTAAACATTAGGGTAGGTTACTCCTAGGTGCTTGCTCACTTCAAAACTTTTTCACACTTAAACAAATTTCCAACAAAATTTTCAAACAAGTTTTTTTTTCACATCCATACACGGATTATTATTAAACTATTCTGAAATTTTTTGCTATTCACACACTACACTTTCAAAACAATTCAAAAGTGAGCTTAAGTACCTAAGAGCCCATGGATAACCATGGATGAAAAGGGTGCTAACACCTTCCCTTTTCATAACCTACCCCCCGGACCCAAAATATTCTCTAAGGTCTTTCCTGTTCTTTTATAACCTTTCCTTATGGATAAAATAAAAGTCGGTGGCGACTCTTGCTATCCGCAACATTGTTTAAAGTCAGTTCACCGGGTTACAATAGTGTGGGGATGGAGCCTCCACAAGCCCATCTCAACCTCAAGCCAATTATGAAAATAATGCAAGAGAATAGGAGAAGGAAATGCAACAAGAGCAAATCCTACAAAACATACAAAGGAAGTCCTCAAGGATTCACCACTTTAGGCAGCCTTAGAGACCTCCAAAGGAGATACCTAAAACTTCCTTAAGTGACACACCAAGGTCATTGGACAGAGGGTGGCATATTATAATCATATAACCTATGCCACAAATGAATATCAAGGAGAAAATGGTAAGGAATCAAGAGAAACCTACAATGAGAGTACATAAACCACCATATGGAATCACAATGTACAAGCATGAAAGTATAACATCAAATGGGCAAGCTATGTAAAATATAAACAGCCACCAAATGGTTCACAAGACCTATAATATGTCCACAATAAGAATCAATCACTATAATATCCATCACACAAGCAATACAAGGATTTTGGAGCCAAAACAATACAAGTATCCAAGTGGGAAAGCCAAATTATGAGTCAGCTTACAAAATAAGGAAAAAATAGTAAAATGCATCTAAAAATGCCAAATAAAATCTCCAAGCACCTAAAATGTGTCAAAAATAAGAGTTTAAAAGGATAGGGGAAGAATTCAAAAGGAAGTGTTCAAACAGAGAGTAAACATCCAAAGACATCCCAAAACAAGGCAATCTGGAGCATGTACAAAAATGGTGTTCAAAACCTATACAAATGGTAGTATAAAATCCATAGAAAAATATATCTAAATCCCTCAAGATGTCTACAAGAATTCCAAAAAAGATTAGGAGTTTATTCGTTGTTTTGGTACCTCAACAAAATTCTACAAGAAAGATGGTACAATTTCGTATTTTTAATGACTATTAAAAATAGAAAAAATCAAACAAATTGAAAATAAATCCAAAATTAGTTTTTCCAATTCCTGGGATATCTAATCACATCCAAGAATAACAGGTAAAAATTTCAAGAAAAAAATAAGCAAGATTACTATTTTTCATGCAATTAAAACTAGCAAGTAAAATGTAAAGAAAAAAGGAAAATCAATGAAAAATAAACAAATCTGTGTGGTGGGTAGCAAAGACATTCAGTTTGTTTTTGGATTGGGCCTATGCGTGGGGTGCGAATAGAAGTCACTTAAGCCTAGCTGAACCTTAAGTGAAATGGTGAGGTGGCGCGTTCTGGCTCGTTAGATGAGAATACATTGTCAAACTTTTAGCCATAATCCAAGGGCCATTGCATTATCTTCCTCATTTGAACATTTGATGAGGAAAAAAATGCAGCACGTGAACAGCGGCGGCCGGAGCTTCGCCGGTGGCCTTCCCTACACTGTATCTCTCTCGTTTCTCCATGAAAACGCATGCTTCTTGAATCAAACTTGTGGCATTTTTCGCGGGGAACTCAAATATCATACTTAATTGAGCTATAAACCTCTATATCTCCAAACCCGTGTGGCTTCATGAAAAATCCAAGAGCATAAATTCTTCATGAAATCCTTCCAATTGTTACCAGAATCATGATTCACATCCAGGGGAATATAGTGGTGCAAAAATGGTTCAAGAAAGATGCATAATTAATGAGTAATCTAGATTTTCTTATACCTCTGAAAATGGAGTTGTAGTGCTTCAACCAACCACGAATTCTTCAGGAAAATGGTGTAGAATCTTTCAATGATTGTTGGTGAAGGTATTTGGATAGGTGAGAAAACTTGAATTGATGAAAAATGAAGAACTCAAAAATCACTTGGAGGCTCACTTTTTCAACTGCTATAACTCTGTTTCTCACTCAATTTCATCCAAAAGAATTATGGAATTGCTCTACAATACTTATAGAACAAGTTTACAATGAATTGGGGGCCCAAATGTGAGAGAATGATGAAGTTGAATTTTGGATTTTTGCTCTTATGGAAGCCCATGAACAACCATGAATTCATAGCCAATTCTCCTTGTTTTTGATTGCATTCCATTCCTTGTAGTGTAAGAAAGATCAAGGGCCCAAAATCCCTCCTTGTTTGGATCTTAATGGTCATAATCCATTATGTACCTTAAGCATGAAGAAACCTTGAAATACCCCATGAAAAGTGTCTCAAATGTAATTGATTTTGTCACCAATGATTTTAAAATGTATTTTCCCTTCAAAATGAGTACAAATATGACCATGTTTGATTTAATTTTGGCAAGATCCCAAACTTGGCTTTTCACATGCTTTTACCAAAATCTCCTTCACCAATCTCCAACCATGAGCTAGCCCATTGATAACTTGATGCTTGGTTGACCAAATGTCCCTATTTGAGAAACTTTCATGTTGGAAAAAAGTGCATTTGAGTTATGCAAAGTGGTGAACTTGACCTGTAATCAAAGTTTCCCAAAATACCTCTGACTTGTAAACCTCATAACTTGAGTTCTACAAATCAGATGAAAGACTTCTAGTACAATTTGGAAATCTAAGACCAAGACCTACAAATTTCGTGTTGGCCAAAAGTTGAGGAGAAACATCCTTCTATGTCAAAAATGTCCTGCAAGTTGGTTGACCTTTGCAGACAAATTTCACATTCATCTGGTGACCTGTAACTTGTCTGGATCATAACTTGAGTTCCATAAATCCGATCAAGGACTTCTAGTACTCAAATTAAAGCCAAGAGCATGCTCTACAAGTTCCATGTTTATGCCAAAGTCATGTGAGACTTGTATCTTGACTTTGCGTGTTCTGGAAGTTAGGCACTAAACAGGGGATTTTACACTGAGAACCCTAATTTAGCGACTCCTCACACCTTGATTCTTCTTGAATTGGTCTTGGAGTAACACCTCAAATGCTTCAACATAACATTCCATGAACCCCATGACCTGAAAATAGGCTTCGACCTCCTTTAATTGCACCTTTGACCTAAGGTTGACCAGATGAAAACTCTAATTGCAACACCTTCAACCGTGGCTGCTTGCACTTGGCAAAATGACTTGGATGAGCTCCACCATGACCCTCAAGGCGCTTTCATGACAAATATCCACCATATCAATGGCTTTAGGACCTCATATGCCCTCTACATGGCCTCCTAGACAGGAGGTGAACCATGTTCCTCTTAATCAGCTCCTCTCAAAGGACTTTGACTTGGTTGAATTAATGAAATGCCCTTGATGCTTGGCATGAGAATTCTTGATTAGGCTTAGAAGCTTTAGAACTCCTCTCTTGATGGGCACACTCCTTAATCCGCTGCAATAATGCTTTATGATATGCAAATGCTAATGCTAAATGAAGTGCAAAGAATCAAACACCAAGAAGGAAAAGGTTGGGCAAATTTTGGGGTGCAACAACAACCTTCCATACCGGTTACAGAATCCTTCTCGATCTTGGACTAAAGTTCCTAGCTTCCTTAAGTCATCTAGCTTAGGGCTTTTAAAAGTATATTTCAAAGTTTTTCTTCTATTGTAATCCATACACTACAAGAAAATTGGCAAATTGCGAAGGTTCATTTTGACATATTACGACGGTTTTTACCGTCGCAATTTGTAAGTTACGACGGTTTCAACCCCGTCGCGGAAACGTGCGTTGCGAGGCCGTATTGCGACGATTGTGAAAACTGTCGTACAAACCATCGTTATTTTCACGACGGGTAGCTAACTGTCGTAATCTCCATATTGTGACGGTTTTCAACCGTCGTAATTATATTTACTAATTCTAAATATTATTTATTTTCACGACGGGTAGCTAACTGTCGTAATCTCCATATTGTGACGGTTTTCAACCGTCGTAATTATATTTACTAATTCTAAATATTATTTATGCTAGTTGCGACGGTTTAAACCGTCGTAATTTTTTCTATAGAATTTTTTTTATAATATTCTATTTTTATTTAAATTACTTTCATCTCATTTTTTTTTATAATAGTTTTTTTAATTTAAACTATTATTGTTTTTTGGTAATATATCAAATATATAAAGACTCACGTATATCAAATATATTAAGACTCACATATAACAAATATATAAATTTATATAACTTAAAAAACAATTGATATTTCATTATATCACTTTTCTAAATAACTTATTATATTTTCTATATCTAAATGATCAAATGTCTGAATCTATAACTTCATATATACAATATAATCAATATAATTGTACAACCTATGATGATCCAAGATATTCTGCCCAATTTTCCACACCAAGTGATGATCCAAGATTTTCTACCGATGGCTGAAGAATTCTTTGGTATGATTTTGCCTTAGAGGATAGACATGAACATCTACAAAAGCTTAAACATTACTTCCAGTTAGCACCAATAAAGAAAATCACTTGTGGTCTTCTAGTATCATCATGAGCCCTTCATAATCAGTTTTGTAGTCTTCTAGTTGCCGCTAATCTTTTGGCTTCACCAACACGCTCTTCCAAAAGCAAAACTTCCTCATGTTGTGTAGGATATTCTGGTAGCTTTTTGTCTGAAAAACACTTGTATTTGTTAAGAATAAGAATGTTTTACTCATTAATAACTATCATCAAAACAAATTGCTAATACCATAAATTATTTTCATAATCTCTCCCAAAAGTGCTTCTATCAGCAAACAAATTAAAATCACATAATTCAAACAAATAAGAAAAAGAACTAACCAAAACTCTTTTTACTCTTAAGTGGCTTGGAATTTGATTCCTTGATCTTTTGCAAGAAATTTGAAGTGCATTCATGATAGGGATTAGAAGCATAAACACATTTTGGCATAACTCTTGGATTCTAAGCCATCTCTATCCAACTCTCACAACCACCTTCACTTTTGATACAAACCAACCTAAGCATAGTAACTGCTAAATCAAATCCAATAATCGAAAAAAAAAACATATATCATATGATGGAAAAAAAATTAAACAAAAACCTAAGACATATACATACAAACCATCCCTGACGTGTAATTTGGTTGCAAAGAGAAGGAGTCAAATCCAGTAATGGTACACAACAGATCACCCGAGTTGTCGAACATTTCCTGGAACCAAATTCGCTTGTTTAGACACAGAAAACACAAAGCTATCCTATATTTCAAGGCATTATTGCATTGAAAATTAGTATAGATAAACATTTTCTTATTTGTTGGAATTAGTTTCATGACAGTTAATCACCAACCTGTAATATTCATCTCACTAACAGGCTGCAACTAAGTACTAACAACATGTTGGACAAAACTTTTCTACCTAACTTATGTTAATAGTTTTTATAGACCAAAATCAACTCAGCATCTTCACCAATTGAAGTCATAACACAACTAGCAAATCATAACAGTTCAAAGTTGGAACTTTACCATAGCTTTGGATAATGAAGCAGTAAGTACAAGTCCAACAGAGTTCTAACTTATTTCTAACTAACCTTTAGCTTCATTTTAACTAACCTATTTTAACTGTCAGGAAACTAATTCCAACAAGCTGATAACAGAAATTTCAGATTTCCAAATTAACTCACAACATCATAATTAAACCAAATTCAAAACTGCCATAACTTAAACTCTTTTTCATAAATTTATACAAAAATAATTTGACATTATTGGTAATTGGTATTTTTCCGGTGTATCTTGCATAGGCCATTCTTATTCTTGAGAATAGAAGCACATATCTTAAATTCCGAAGTTCTAGAAATTATGTCATGCAGCAGCAAGACTTTAATATATTTTATATTTATATGCAAGTAAGGCACATACTGAATGATCGCAAGAAGCTGCGTAAGGTGATAGATCCAGATATGGCTCGAAATTCTTACACCATTAAGTTTATAGTCATGTTTGCCAATCTGGCATCAAGATGTGTACGAACTGAAAGTAATGAGCGGCCTTCAATAGAAGATTGTGTAAAAGAGATCCAAATTATTATCTATACAAATTCAAAAGGCTTGGGAATGGTTATGCATAGTTTGAGACTGATCTAATGACACCATAAGTTTAGACGTCAGAATTATGGTGATTTCTTGTTGAAAATAAACAGAGTGAACTATGTTTGGTACTTTTCCATATATATACACCATACCAATTAATAACAGTATTTTGGAAAATTATGTACAAAGATAACTAACTTAATGATCTTACAAGATGAAGAACTAAGTCCGCTGTGAGCAAATCTTAAACGAGCCTTTTCTTTTTTTTATCTCCAACCACATTATCACCTGTCCTACTTCTACCCTCACCTCCAACTAATTCCATACCCTCACCTCATCATAATCAATCTCATAGAAACACTTATTAGTGTGCAATGCGAAAGCAAGCTATGGGAAATATAACATATAACCAGCTCCGACGAATGGGCACCTTACTTTATCTATTGGTTTATCCTCAACGACATTTGCTAACAACAAAATCAATTGAGCCGGTTGGATATGATAAGCTTGGAGCAGGTCAGAATGCCATTGTAGCTGTAATGAGCTACAGTGGTTATGATATTGAGGATGTAATTGTCATGAACAAGTCATCTCTTGACCGAGGGTTTGGTCGTTGTATAGTTATGAAAAGGTATGTTGTCGTTAGATAAAAGTATCAGAATGGCACACAAGATCGTATATTGAGGCCCAATAGAGATGCAGACTCAGGGGGAAATATACAGATACTTGATGATGATGGGATTGCTGCTCCTGGAGAAATTATTAGGCCAAATGACATTATGGTAAACAAGCAATTACCAATTGATATGCAAACTCAAGGATCTATAGCTAACTTTCCCGATAGTGCATATCGGTCCAGTCATTCAACTTTCAGTAAATGTCATGGAGGTGAAGTAGTTGATAGTGTAGTTCTTTGTAATGATAAGGATAGTAACATGTCTATCAAACTTCTAGTCCGTCACACAAGGAGGCTTGAGCTTGGTGATAAATTCAGTAGCAGACATGGGCAGAAAGGTGTTTGTGGAACAATTGTCCAGCAGGAAGACTTCCCATTTTCTGAGAAAGGCATTTGTCCATATCTGATTATGAATCCTCATGGGTTTCTGAGAATGACAGTTGGGAATGATTAAAAAAATGTAGTAATAGGTTCTTTTTTGTACCTTGAAAAAGTGGATGCTGCCACCAAAACATGCACCAGAAGAGAAAAGGAAATATTACATTAGTAAATGATATTAGGAAGTTAAAACATATTATAATTTTCGTTGAATACCTTTCTAGGGGATTGTGCTTTCCGCGAGTCAAATCAATTTTGACGTTACTAACAGCGACATCCTCCTCTTTCAACATAACTCCGCCATTTTTCTGTCAAATGATGTTACATGAAAAACGACATAAAATTCCCTGTTGAACCCTGGGAAAAATCAAAAGCATGCACAGATGAGAAGGATTAAAAAAACAGACCTGGGAACAAACTATATCCTGTGGAGTGACTTTCTTAACATTATCCATTATATCCCTTGGAACAGCATACTCGTTACAAAACTGCAAAACGAAACATGAACTTGTCCATTTGCAACATCAATTCCATTTCGTCCATTTGCAACAATATCATACAGGAAACGTTTCTCACTTGAGCTCTTAATAACCAACAAAAAGAAAACAAATATATCAAAAGGAGAGGGAAAAAATAGATGTTAGAAATAAATACCAACAATAAGAATAAACCAAACTCATAAAATATGTCTAGAGAATAGACAAATTAAATTTAAAATTAAAAATCTTACCCTAGGAAGAGAAAATTCGGAGCTTGCCAATATCATGTCCTGCCAAATAACCACCCATTAGTGTCTTCCGTTCATCATTCTTCCACTTTGCCACTCCTATCTTCATAGGTAAAGATTAATCAAATGAATAAGAATATAATTGAAATGAATAAACAATGAAATGAAAATTCCTTCCATTCCTATCTTTAAAACTAAAATGAATAAACAATGAAATGAAAATTCCTTCCATTCTAAGTTTTTCTAATTGTTCTAGAGGTGTAGATAAGATCCTAAGTCTAGATTTTTAGGTTGTAGAGCTCTTTCCCAGGCTGTCTGTGTGTTGCAGCAGCTTTCTGAATCAAAGTGGGTTGCAGGGCTCTTCTTTGGCTGCACCCTTTCATTCTAGATTCTTGTCTGATGTTGGCGTTTTTCCTTTGCTTGGTCGTCTCCGAGGCAGTATCAATATCCTGTTGCACTTAAGTAGTTAATTTCAAGATACCAACTTCTAACACCTACATTATTTTTGTTGAAACTAAGATTGAAAGCTTGAGTTCACAACTACCAACTCAGGAAACAGAACAATTCAAAGCTATTTTTCTACAACTCACTCATTTTTCTGCAATCTCACAATTCATTCTCAAAGAATCTCACCTTGCTCTTCATTCTCACTTCATCATTCACAAACATATAACTATTCTGTGTTAACCATCTTCAACCTTCAAAATCACCACCACTCGTCTTCATCTTCCAGTTTCAACCTCGTCACTGCAACCAATCAATAAATTTCACAAACTCTCTCGTGCCTCACAATGCATATGCTACATATAAGCCACAACAGTTCAAGCAATTTCATAAACTCTCCCATGCCTCACAACCCCTCTGCTACAGAATCGGAAGGAAGAAATAAGGTGAAAGAAGAAGAAGCACGCAGAAGAAAGTCAGAATTGCAGAGCAAAGGAAGAAAAAGGATTCAGGAAGATTCTTGGTACCTGAGCATCTCTTAACCTGCTTCATTCGAAGTTAATATGAATTAAGTTGAAATCAACTACATCACCTGCTTAATTTAGTTAAATGATGAGATGAATTAAGGAAGTTATATGAATTTGTTAAGACTATTTTAACTTATGAATTACAACACTGTGATGTAGTTGAAATCAATGATACTCACATTACCACTTATATATCTCTGCACTAATTTGGCTACTATGAACAAATATATCTTTCTTAAAAAATGAGAAAGAAGATCTAGTCTAAAATAACACAACCCTATATGAGTGAGTTGCAGTTATGAGTGAGTTGCAGTTATGAATTCAAGGACTTGTATATTGCAAAAATATGATTCTCAAAAGAGCAGCATAGATTAAATGATGAGATGAATTGAGGAAGTTTTATGAATTTGTAAAGACTATTTTTGCTTGTGAATTACAACATTGTGATGTAGTTGAAATCTTTCTCAAAAAAATTATATAGAAGATCTAGTCTAAAATAATACAACCCGATATTTCGATTTAAATTACAAGTACATTTTGAAGCCTATTCTGAATTATAAACAATGTATCAAAAATCAAGCTACAAGTATAAACTCCTAAACAAGCCAAGGACTCCAAATCAAACAACAAGCCCAATAGAGAAAGCAACTGCCGCAGGCAAACACGATCACCGGAAACAAAACCAAGCCCGACACCAACTCAGGACAAAACCATTGAATTAACAATATGAATTTGCAACCGCAATCCTTCAACATCAAGAAACTTGACATAACACGTCCACACAGATAAATAATTCATTTTCTTACTCAAATTTAACTCTCAAACAGAGAAATCAAACACATAATGCTTAAAATCCAAACCAATTGAATACAAAATGCAGAGTAAAATCCAAACATGGATCTGATTCAAGGTTTGAAAAGTAATTTAGGGTTTGAGAAGACAAATTTGTTCAGATTCAAATTGATGGTGGTTGCTTTGACGGTGATTTGCAATGACGGTGAGAGTGCTGAAAACACAGAATTGTTTCCCTCTTTCTCCAATGGTGTGAGCGGAGATTTCTTAGAAAGAAGAAAAAAAAGATACATACAAGGAGAATGAGTTCTAAGTTTTAGCGGGAAGATGAAATTTTAGATGGCGGCACCGTCGCGATTGTGAGGGAATATGAGGGTGAAGTTTTTGCAAATTTTGAACACGTAACGACGGTAGATCCACAGTCCACATATGCAGTTTTATTTAATTAATTTTTTTATTTCTCTTTAATAAATGCATGTTATTAAAATGTTTTGTTTATTTTTTATTTTATAATATTAAGAGTATATATAGTTTAATTTTGTGTTTAACTTTTACTATAAAAACTATTTTTAAAATTTTGAGTTTATTAAATTTTGATATATAGTAAATTTTTGATATTTTTAATTTAATTTTTACTAAAATATATAAAATTATATTTTTTAATTTCACAAAAACAAAAAATAAATATATTAAGTAAAACTAATATTTTCTTTCATAAATTTAGATTAATTATTAAAATTTAATTTAAAATTAAAAAATTTCACAATTCACATTAAAAATAATTAATAAAATAGAACAAATAGAGATTAAAAATATCATTCTAATTTTATAATAAGTATAAATATATTAACATTGTTACCAACATTAATTTTAATAAAATTTAACTATTTATATAATAAAACAGAAAATATTTTACTATTATTTTAGACAAAAAATTTAAGCTACATTGTCATGAAAATTATAATAATTATTTACTAAATTAATTAATAAAATTGAAAAGGTTAGAAAATAAAAATGAAAGAAAAAAGTGGAAAATTAAATGAATAAAAATATATTGATTATGATTGGCTAAAGTAATTGCGACAGTTCGCCTTAACTGTCGCGATTGTGGAAAGAGGACGGTTCTTTGGTAACTGTCGCATTATTTTATACAACATGCCTAAAAAATTTGCGACGATTGGCTCAAACCGTCGTGAGAACTGTCGTAGTCCAGGAATAAGGATGGTTTTTTTGATAACTGTCGCAAAAAATCTACGACGGTTGACCCTAACTGTCTTGACAACCGTCACAATCCAGGAATAAGGACGGTTTTGTGATAACTGTCGCAACTCATGTGTCGTAAATCTCCTTTTTTCTTGTAGTGATAATATCCTGCAATATTCATAAATAAGGTTTGAATTCCATGAAATGTAATGCAATGTGATGCTTTATGGATGCAATGCACACACACAAAGTCCTAGGTTAAAAGTATGTACAAGGAGTTAGGGTCTACCCATCCCCATAGGGTATGTACTAAGGTTAGTTGTACCTGCAGAACAAGGTTCTAAGAAGTGCCCAAAATCATTGGTCCATCCTTCGGATATTATCAACTTTCCGACTGACTCGGGGGTTGATAATATTCTCGAGAGAACCTCTTTTGAGTGTAGCATCGCGTAGCAACTATTGTAGGACTACTCCCACATAGTTCCCGCACTACATCCTATATAAGGCCAAAGTGGTGTTAAGGTACTACGGTCCTCAATATCATAGAATCCAATCGAAAATAGTAAAAGTTTTCACGACTAACTCGATCAACCGAACCATTTTCGAAAGGGTCTCAACTGAGCGGTGATTCTCGAGTCAACTTGGTCGGGACTCACTCCCGGCAAGCCTCGTCGAATATCTCACCTTCCTATAATAAGGTCACTCAAATCTGGGTTAGGACTTATCTCACAATAACAGGGTACCCCCCCCAAGCAATGCACAATAATAATATATACAAGAGAATAAATAATGAAAAATATCATACAATAAACAAAATAGGGATAACCCTTAAAAGTTATGGCGGTGCCCAGTGAAGTCGCCATTTTCTGTTGCGGTGGAAATAGGATATCAAACAATTAGTCTGAATCACAATTCTTGATTCACAACCGCTCTTTGATTTATCTGAAAGAAAAGGTCAAAAGAGGGAAAACCTATTTTTGCATCATAAACACAATGCGGGGAGAGACCTAGGTAAGGGGTTGGTTAAGTTTTAGGGAAGGTACTAGCACCCTAAACTTCTGTAGTACTCTACAGGAACCTTTTGTTTATTTTTGCTATTTTATTTTTATTATCTGCTTGAAATATATTGCTAAGGGATAGAGTGACCTAAAAGACCTAAGGGTTAGTCCTAAGTTTACTCGGCAAGACATCGCATCTTGTGCATACATATCCAGGATAGGGAATGGAATCAGAGTAATTGTAGTTCCCCTCGTAAGGGAGGTTAGAAACGTCTTGACTGTGGTCAAGGTTTCAATGGGGAATAAACGTATCTTAAAGACACGCTTATGTGGAGTTAGAAACTCCTATTTCTACGTTAAATTTGTAACTGAAATTAGGGTTAAATTAGGGATTCCACGGTGGGAAACCCTAAACAGAGTACAGCAGCTCTTTGACCTAAAGCTAGGGTAAAGGGCAGTTTCATCCACGGTGGGACACCTAAGCTAATTAGGGTTTTGGAAGGGCCAGGGTTTAGGACTATTGACTCGGCAGTCAAATGGTTTAGACCTAATTCCTTCGGAGGGAGATAAACGGTAAAAGTCATGCAAACAGATAAAATATATCATAGCGGCATAACTAAGGTGCGGAAAGTAAAGAAAGCAGTAAGAAAGCGTCGCGACAAACACTCGCGTAAATTACAAATCCCAAGATAAAATGCGAAAATAAAAATAACCGCGACCATGGCCTCGCATAAATTACATCCATGCCACCAAAACAATACGAATAAATGAAATAATCAATAAGCTGAAACAAACAAACTAACGGGTGTTAGATGAAACTAAAACGGCTAAATCAAGAATTTTATTTTTTAGAATTTTTATTTAAAGAAAGTTAATCTAAAACTAAAAAACTAATATTTTAACTAAGAACTTTAAAGCCTTTTTTTTTGGTATTGGTATGTACAATGAGAAGTTACTTTAAGTTTAATATTTCTATCCAAAATATTTGTTTTAACTAAAAAACCGTTTTAATCTTAAGAACAATGTTTAATTTTAAGTTTTTGTTTTTTTTTGTTTTGAAAAAGAATTCGTTTTAAAAATTTTTTGTAATAAAAGTTAATGTCAAAAAACTTAAGAATTTTTAATCTAAAAATATGTTCAATTCAATTTTTTTAAAAAGAAGGTCTTACCATTAGATTCTATATTTGTTTTTGTTCATACTGGTTAAAGAGTAACTAATTATCTACATAACACGAAGGTTATGTTAGTTGCTATAATTAACATATAAACTAAATAATTAAACAGTAACTAAACTAAAAACAATAAATAATAAACATATGAATAAAAGGAACAGTCCGTTTGCTAGGCCCATTAGTCTTTCATCAAACATTTGACGATCCCTTCTTCTTCTTCTAACGTGCCGACGGCGGCGCTTTCACAGTCGCTCCTTTTGATGCTTCTTCCTTCCTTTTTCGCATGCATGCTACTTCTTGTACCTTCTTCTTCTTCTTTCGACCTGAAACACTAGCAAAACCCAAATTAAGTGCTTACCGTTTTTGCCGGCGATGTTTCTTTCTCTGAGGCTTTCACGGTTCTGGTTTATGCTTCTTCAGAGACGATGATGAGTCTCGCCGTTTTCGCACGGAGGATTCGCCGTATTTTCGTCGCCTTATGGTCTTCGCCGGCGAGAATGGCTTTCGGTAACCTTCTTCAATCATCTTCTTCTCTCCTTGGGATGATGATGAAAACTGTAATGGTTTTCTGAATCCGACAATGTTGATGGACGAAGATCCCCTTGATCTTCCGAATCTGAGTCGCCGTTGTTGCCTTTCTGTTCCCCCTTCTTAACTTAGGGTTCCTGATGGTTTATATATGAACTCGGTTTCGCGATGTGGGCTTAGATTGTTGCTGAAAGTTCGCTTAAATTTGTTGGTATTTGACTCCGTTTTCAATTTGATTATGGTTGCGGTTATTATCTTTTAACCTGCGACGTCCATGTTGATGCTTTAAACTATATTTCTATTGATTGGTTTGCTGGGCTTTTTCGAAAAGAACGTTGTCGGATTTAGTTGGTGTTCGTTTGACCGGATTTCTTGAACCGGTTTGAACTGGTTCGAACCTACTGGTTTTCTGAACTGTTTTTTCTGGACTGGGTTTGGACTGTTTGGATTTGGATTTTTCTGAACTTGATTCTGAACTGGTTTTGAACTTGTTGGATTTCTGAACTGTTTTGCTTGTTTGATCTTGTCGGATTTTGCCGGAATTGATTTATTCGGAGGATTGGAGTTAAGGTCCCAATGGGGAAAACCGTCCTCTTGAGAAAAATCACTTCTCAAACCGGCTTCTCAAATAATCTCTTTTGGCCAAACAGCTTATTTCACAACAATTTTTCTCTTCTCTTTCTCGGTTGCCTTTAACAAGAACAGAAAGCTGCCGGATAGGCCACTGGCCGAGAAACGAACCCGGTGATGATACCACTCTGAGGGTATCGAACCTTACCAATAAAAGTTTATCTCTTTGTCTTGTTTTGTAGGTACGAAAGAATTGGGAAAGTCGGAAAAGATCATATAATCGTGAACTTTAGGATTTTTAGAAATTGTATTTTTTATGTAATTTTATGTTTTATATTTTTTTTGTAAAGAACTTAATATTATAAATAACATTATTTGTTTATTAAATTCTTGTTTTTAATATGCAACAATGAAAACTATTATAACATATGCCTTGGTTAAAAGTATAAAAAATGAAAATGCTGTAAAAAAAATGAAATAAAAGTAATTTAATTTAAAATGAAGAATAAGGACAAAAATTATTGCGAAAAATGAGCTAAGCCTATTTAAAAATGAAGCGAGAATAAAAATTAGAAATGAAATTGAATTTTTTTTAATATAATGACTGATTTAAAGAAAAACGAAATTAATTTAACGAGATATGCTTGATTAACAACTGAATTGAAACTAATAAAAATGAAAACTGAAATGAAACTATTTTTGTTCTTTTGATTTTTAAAAATGAAATAAAATGCAATATAAATGATTCAACTGACATGAAAACGAAATAAAAAGTACATATTTCTATTAATTCCTGATTTCTCCAACTTATCCGACTAATCTCATTTCCGACACAAATTCTGATTGAACTTCATCAACCAGATCAAATGGCCCAAATTTCCTGCCCAAATTAAGTTGTATTTGGTGATAGAAACGGTACCGGCCTTGAACGAAGTAAAACAGCAAAAAGCAGAGAAACCCAATTTACAGTGAACATAACTAAACTCCGCACTAAAAATTCAATTGTGTCTCTGCTAACTAAATCCACTGTTCTGGACCGACTCGTCCAAAAAATCACGATTAAACAGGTCAATAAATCCACACACGGATCGAAATTTCCGCTGCTTTCCCTTTAAGAATTGACTGGCAGATAGCAGAAGAAGCAGAAAAAGGAGTGCCTGTTAAAATAAATTCCACATAGTGAATTCTCGCACTGCTTTGAACCACCCCACTGACATCTCAACACAATCATCCCTATAGGATAAAACAACATCTCAGATATCCCCTGACAACAAAGTCTCGACCTTTGAATAAATTAATGTGTCTCCGACGTCAAAATTACCGTAAAATTTCGTTCTTCCTAAATGAAATAAGGAGCTCGTAAATGGAGATCCTAATTATTCGAGGGATTTTCTGACGATGACCCTGCTCCCTAAACAGTCAGCAAACAGTGAATAAATGACCATTTCGCCCTTCAACAGTTAAAGTGCGTCTGATGTGATTCTCCTGCAAAAACAAACAGACTATGTAACCCGTTAGTAGTTATTTAAATGCCATACAAACTAAAATGGGGTGCAAGATGAAAACGACTAATCTTAGGGCAAAATTTGGGGTATTACAGTATGGTCACAAATAACACGATCATGGAGACCCTTAGATCCTACTGCTAGAGAACATCTAACATATCTACTATGTGGTAAGAATAAGTAGTGAAATGTTATAGGGTCTTAAATTCGTAATACATCACTGTAAAAGTAATACTATAAATGAATATCAACTACATGCTTTCTAAACCTAACCTTCATACTTACAATTTAAATTGATTGAATAGTCAGAGCGCTTAAAGGTTCACCTTCACCCAACATATTTGTAAATTCAGAAAGCCAGACAAACACGAGTTCGCCAATTATTTTCTAATCAATTATTTTCTTAAAAAATATCCAAGGTCATTAATATCTCATCTATATAGGCTTCAATAACCTGATTATATGACCCTTAGTTAAGCTTCCTAGCTAGAGCCGCCATAAGATCATAATTGTATTCACGACCACGAAAGACTTGACAAGCCTAAAAACATTATAATAATCTACAACCCAACTCTATCGATCTTGTCTTGACAAGTTACTTCTCCAATCATATAAAAATTTTAGAATGTTAAGCCCCAACATAATTAGACACCTAGAAGTTCTCTTCCTGACCAGACCGTTGAGTTCATTAAATGATCCTTTGAGACAGTTGATGAATTTGTAACTGAAATAAAACACAAGAGTGTTGAGTCCACGAGATGGTCACCCCTGACATCAAATCACATAGTAGTTGGTCACGCCTTAAACAATATTTTGATAACATGATCAATTAAATCCATAAAAATTAGCCCTACAATGATAGTTTTAATTGAAGAAAGTTCTAGTACTAAAGAATATTTAGATTGACCATTTCGAGAGGTATGTATGGACACAAATAACACAATCATGGAGACCCCTAGATCCTACTACTAGAGAACATCTAACATATCTACCATGTGGTAAGAATAAGTAGTGAAAAGTTATAGGGTCTTAAATCCGTAATACATCACTGTAAAAGTAATACTATAAATGAATGTCAACTACATGCTTTCTAAAGCTAGCCTTCATTCTTACAATTTAAATTGATTGAATAGTCAGAGCGCTTGAAGGTTCACCTTCACCCAACATATTTGTAAATTCAGAAAGCCGGACAAACACGAGTTCGCCAATTGATCAATCACACACACCATTATTCTAAGAAAATGGTCCATGTAGGACGAAAAAATCCATCCATAAACATCATTGTAGTTATTCTATTTAGGAGATCCTTTATTGTTGCAAACATGGGGTCACGCCCACCTTGGGCTCGTAGCCACGACCACAAGGTTAAGAGCCTTGCGCTCTACCAACTGAGCTAGATGGGCTATACGAACTCTGCTAAACACACTAATATTTGAAATAATAACTCTATTAAATTATTATTATTAGTAATTGTACTTTTTATATTTTCTATATTCATCTTTTTACTATTACAATTTTGATGGATTGAAATAACATGCGGATATAACTTTAATAAAAAATGTGTAGAACATTTCCTTAAGTAGAAATTAGTTTTCAAAATTTTGCGTATAAAATTAAAATGTTAATGAATATCCAAAATTATGACACTAAGTTTAAAAGATTTGGTTTCATCTAGTTTTTATGATATAGCTTTTATGAAATTTTATCTTAAAGAAATGCTTTTCCTAACAAAATCATGAGAGATCAGAATGTTTATTGAATGTTAAAGTAGATCAATATACTAAGCGGATACTCGAATCAAATCCCTTACCTTCATCGGATCGGGCGATAAAAATTAAGTTATACTCAAAACAATGTCTTTATGAAATACATAAGAATAAAAACATGTAACTCACAAAAATTTTATCTAAAGTTGACTCCAAGGTAATTAATATCTCACCCATATAGGCTTCAATAACCTCATTATGTAACCCTTAGTTAAGCATCCTAGCTAGGGCCACTACAAGATCACAATTGTATTCACGACCACGAAAGACTTGTAAAGCCTAAAAACATTAAAATAATCTACAACCCAACTCTATCGACCTTGTCTTGACACGTTGCTTCTCCAATCATATCAAAATCGTAGAATGTTAAGCCCCAACATAATTAGACACCTAGAAGTTGTCTTTCTGACGAGACCGTTGAGTTCATTAAATGATCCTTTGAGACAGTTGATGAATTTTTAACTGAAATAAAACACAAGAGTGTTGATTCCACGAGATGGTCACCCCTGACATCAAATCAAATAGTAGTTGGTCACGCCTTAAACAATGTTTAGATCACATGATCAATAAGATCCATAAAAATAAACCCTACAATGATAGTTTTAATTGAAGAAAGTTCTAGTACTAAAATATTTATATTGACCATTTTGAGAGGTATCTATGGTCACAAATAACACGATCATGGAGACCTCTAGATCCTACTACTAGAGAACATCTAACATATCTACCATGTGGTAAGAATAAGTAGTGAAATGTTATAGGGTCTTAAATCCGTAATACATCACTGTAAAAGTAATACTATAAGTGAAGGTCAACTACATGCTTTCTAAAGCTAACCTTCATACTTCCAATTTAAATTGATTGAATAGTCAGAGCGCTTGAAGGTTCACCTTCACCCAACATATTTGTAAATTCAGAAAGCCGGACAAACACGAGTTCGCCAATTGATCAATCACACACACCATTATTCTAAGAAAATGGTCCATGTGGGACGAAAAAATCCATCCATAAATATCATTGTAGTTATTCCATTCAAGAGATCCTTTATTGTTGCAAACATGGGGGCAATTATTTTCTTATCAATTATTTTCTTAAAAAATATCGTTAGTTTTTTTTTTGAATAATGAGATTAATTACTATGCACTGAGAGTGTAAAAAGTTTTACACTGTGAATTCATCACCATCATCCGTTTGCATTACTTTACAGATTATTAAAATAAAAGTCAAACTTCTCCAATCATATCAAAATCTTAGAATGTTAAGCCCCAACATAATTAGACACCTAGAAGTTTTCTTTCTGACGAGACCGTTGAGTTCATTAAATTATCCTTTGAGACAGTTGATGAATTTGTAACTGAAATAAAACGCAAGAGTGTTGAGTCCACGAGATGGTCACCCCTGACATCAAATCAAATAGTAGTTGGTCACGCCTTAAACAATATTTAGATCACATGATCAATAAGATCCATAAAAATAAACCCTACAATGATAGTTTTAATTGAAGAAAGTTCTAGTACTAAAGAATATTTAGATTGACCATTTCGAGAGGTATGTATGGTCACAAATAACACGATCATGGAGACCTCTAGATCCTACTACTAGAGAACATCTAACATATCTACCATGTGGTAAGAATAAGTAGTGAAATGTTATAGGGTCTTAAATTCGTAATACATTACTGTAAAAGTAATACTATAAATGAATGTCAACTACATGCTTTCTAAAGCTAACCTTCATACTTACAATTTAAATTGATTGAATAGTCAGAGCGCTTGAAGGTTCACCTTCACCCAACATATTTGTAAATTCACAAAGCCGGACAAACACGAGTTCGCCAATTGATCAATCACACACACCATTATTCTAAGAAAATGGTCCATGTGGGACGAAAAAATCCATCCATAAACATCATTGTAGTTATTCTATTCAGGAGATCCTTTATTGTTGCAAACAATGGGGAAATTATTTTCTTATCAATTAGTTTCTTAAAAAATATCGTTAGTTTTTTTTTTTTGAATAATGAGATTAATTACTATGCACTGAGAGTGTAAAAAGTTTTACATTGTGAATTCATCACCATCATCCGTTTGCATTACTTTACAGATTATTAAAATAAAAGTCAAACTTCTTCTTACATCCAACATCTTTAATTGACCAAAAATGTAGAACTTTTAACAATGTCAGTGTTCATTACTTAATTTATTTTTAAAATGTATTGTATAAAATGTTTCATAACCACGTGGTGCTCGTACCCACGACCACAAGGTTAAGAGCCTTGCGCTCTACCAACTTAGCTAGACGGGCTATACGAACTCGGCTAAACACACTAATATTTGAAATAATAACTCTATTAAATTATTATTATTAGTAATTGTACTTTTTTATATTTTCAATATTCATCTTTTTACTACTACAATTTTGATGGATTGAAACAACATGCGGATATAACTTTAATAAAAAATGTGTAGAACATTTCCTTAAGTACAAATTAGTTTTCAAAATATTGCATATAAAATTAAAATGTTAAAGTACACGTACTATTATGAATATCCAAAATTATGACTCTAAGTTTAAAAGATTTGGTTTCATCTAGTTTTTATGATATAGCTTTTATGAAATTTTATCTTAAAGAAATGATTTTCCTAACAAAATCATGAGAGATCAGAATGTTTATTGAACGTTAAAGTAGGTCAATATACTAAACGGATACTCGAATAAAATCCCTTACCTTCATCAGATCGGGCGATAAAAGTTAAGTTATACTCAAAACAATGTCTTTATGAAATACATAAGAATAAAAAGATGTAACTCACAAAAATTTTAGCTAAAGTTGACTCCAAGGTAATTAATATCTCACCCATATAGGCTTCAATAACCTGATTATGTGACCCTTAGTTAAGCTTCCTAGCTAGGGCCGCTACAAGATCACAATTGTATTCACGACCACGAAAGACTTGTCAAGCCTAAAAACATTAAAATAATCTACAACCCAACTCTATCGACCTTGTCTTGACAAGTTACTTCTCCAATCATATCAAAATCTTAGAATTTTAAGCCCCAACATAATTAGACACCTAGAAGTTGTCTTTCTGACGAGACCGTTGAGTTCATTAAATGATCCTTTGAGACAGTTGATGAATTTGTAACTGAAATAAAACACAAGAGTGTTGAGTCCACGAGATGGTCACCCCTGACATCAAATCAAATAGTAGTTGATCACGCCTTAAACAATATTTAGATCACATGATCAATAAGATCCATAAAAATAAACCCTACAATGATAGTTTTAATTGAAGAAAGTTCTAGTACTAAAGAATATTTATATTGACCATTTCGAGAGGTATGTATGGTCACAAATAACACGATCATGGAGACCTCTAGATCCTACTACTAGAGAACATCTAACATATCTACCATGTGGTAAGAATAAGTAGTGAAATGTTATAGGGTCTTAAATCCGTAATACATCACTGTAAAAGTAATACTATAAATGAATGTCAACTATATGCTTTCTAAAGCTAACCTTCATACTTCCAATTTAAATTGATTGAATAGTCAGAGCGCTTGAAGGTTCACCTTCACCCAACATATTTGTAAATTCAGAAAGCCGGACAAACACGAGTTCGCCAATTGATCAATCACACACACCATTCTTCTAAGAAAATGGTCCATGTGGGACGAAAAAAATCCATCCATAAACATCATTTAGTTATTCCATTCAAGAGATCCTTTATTGTTGCAAACATGGAGGCAATTATTTTCTTATCAATTATTTTCTTAAGAAATATCGTTAGTTTTTTTTTTTAATAATGAGATTAATTACTATGCACTGAGAGTGTAAAAAGTTTTACACTGTGAATTCATCACCATCATCCGTTTGCATTACTTTACAGATTATTAAAATAAAAGTCAAACTTCTCCAATCATATCAAAATCTTAGAATGTTAAGCCCCAACATAATTAGACACCTAGAAGTTTTCTTTCTGGCGAGACCGTTGAGTTCATTAAATGATCCTTTGAGACAGTTGATGAATTTGTAACTGAAATAAAACGCAAGAGTGTTGAGTCCACGAGATGGTCACCCCTGACATCAAATCAAATAGTAGTTTGTCACGCCTTAAACAATATTTAGATCACATGATCAATAAGATCCATAAAAATAAACCCTAGAATGATAGTTTTAATTGAAGAAAGTTCTAGTACTAAAGAATATTTAGATTGACCATTTCGAGAGGTATGTATGGTCACAAATAACACGATCATGGAGACCTCTAGATCCTACTACTAGAGAACATCTAACATATCTACCATGTGGTAAGAATAAGTAGTGAAATGTTATAGGGTCTTAAATCCGTAATACATCACTGTAAAAGTAATACTATAAATGAATGTCAACTACATGCTTTCTAAAGCTAACCTTCATACTTACAATTTAAATTGATTGAATAGTCAGAGCGCTTGAAGGTTCACCTTCACCCAACATATTTGTAAATTCAGAAAGCCGGACAAACACGAGTTCGCCAATTGATCAATCACACACACCATTATTCTAAGAAAATGGTCCATGTGGGACGAAAAAATCCATCCATAAACATCATTGTAGTTATTCCATTCAGAAGATCCTTTATTGTTGCAAACATGGGGGAAATTATTTTCTTATCAATTATTTTCTTAAAAAATATCGTTAGTTTTTTTTTTTTTGAATAATGAGATTAATTACTATGCACTGAGAGTGTAAAAAGTTTTACACTGTGAATTCATCACCATCATCCGTTTGCATTACTTTACAGATTATTAAAATAAAAGTCAAACTTCTTCTTACATCCAACATCTTTAATTGACCATCCAACATCTTTAATTAACCAAAAATGTAGTACTTTTAACAATGTCAGTGTGTAGAAAATGTATTGTATAAAATGTTTCATGCCCACGTGGTGCTCGTACCCACGACCACAAGGTTAAGAGCCTTGCGCTCTACCAACTTAGCTAGATGGGCTATACGAACTCGGCTAAACACACTAATATTTGAAATAATAACTCTATTAAATTATTATTATTAGTAATTGTACTTTTTTATATTTTCAATATTCATCTTTTTACTACTACAATTTTGATGGATTGAAACAACATGCGGATATAACTTTAATAAAAAATGTGTAGAACATTTCCTTAAGTACAAATTAGTTTTCAAAATATTGCGTATAAAATTAAAATGTTAAAGTACACGTACTATTATGAATATCCAAAATTATGACTCTAAGTTTAAAAGATTTGGTTTCATCTAGTTTTTATGATATAGCTTTTATGAACTTTTATCTTAAAGAAATTATTTTCCTAACAAAATCATGAGAGATCAGAATGTTTATTGAACGTTAAAGTAGGCCAATATACTAAACGGATACTCGAATAAAATCCCTTACCTTCATCAGATTGGGCGATAAAAATTAAGTTATACTTAAAACAATGTCTTTATGAAATACATAAGAATAAAAAGATGTAACTCACAAAAAGTTTTGCTAAAGTTGACTCCAAGGTAATTAATATCTCACCCATATAGGCTTCAATAACCTGATTATGTGACCCTTAGTTAAGCTTCCTAGCTAGGTCCGCTACAAGATCACAATTGTATTCACGACCACGAAAGACTTGTCAAGCCTAAAAACATTAAAATAATCTACAACCCAACTCTATCGACCTTGTCTTGACAAGTTACTTCTCCAATCATATCAAAATCTTAGAATTTTAAGCCCCAACATAATTAGACACCTAGAAGTTGTCTTTCTGACGAGACCGTTGAGTTCATTAAATGATCCTTTGAGACAGTTGATGAATTTGTAACTGAAATAAAACGCAAGAGTGTTGAGTCTACGAGATGGTCACCCCTGACATCAAATCAAATAGTAGTTGGTCACGCCTTAAACAATATTTAGATCACATGATCAATAAGATCCATAAAAATAAACCCTACAATGATAGTTTTAATTGAAGAAAGTTCTAGTACTAAAGAATATTTAGATTGACCATTTCGAGAGGTATGTATGGTCACAAATAACACGATCATGGAGACCTGTAGATCCTACTACTAGAGAAAATCTAACATATCTACCACGTGGTAAGAATAAGTAGTGAAATGTTATAGGGTCTTACATCACTGTAAAAGTAATACTATAAATGAATGTCAACTACATGCTTTCTAAAGCTAACCCTCATACTTACAATTTAAATTGATTGAATAGTCAGAGCGCTTGAAGGTTCACCTTTACCCAACATATTTGTAAATTCAGAAAGCCGGAAAAACACGAGTTTGCCAATTGATCAATCACACACACCATTATTCTAAAAAAATGGTCCATGTAGGACGAAAAAATCCATCCATAAACATCATTGTAGTTATTCCATTCAGGAGATCCTTTATTGTTGCAAACATGGGGGCACTTATTTTCTAATCAATTATTTTCTTAAGAAATATCGTTAGTTTTTTTTTTTTTTGAATTATGAGATTAATTACTATGCACTGAGAGTGTAAAAAGTTTTACACTGTGAATTCATCACCATCATCCGTTTGCATTACTTTACAGATTATTAAAATAAAAGTCAAACTTCTTCTTACATCCAACATCTTTAATTGACCATCCAACATCTTTAATTAACCAAAAATGTAGAACTTTTAACAATGTCAGTGTGTAGAAAATGTATTGTATAAAATGTTTCATGCCCACGTGGTGCTCGTACCCACGACCACAAGGTTAAGAGCCTTGCGCTCTACCAACTTAGCTAGATGGGCTATACGAACTCGGCTAAACACACTAATATTTGAAATAATAACTCTATTAAATTATTATTATTAGTAATTGTACTTTTTTATATTTTCAATATTCATCTTTTTACTACTACAATTTTGATGGATTGAAACAACATGCGGATATAACTTTAATAAAAAATGTGTAGAACATTTCCTTAAGTACAAATTAGTTTTCAAAATATTGCGTATAAAATTAAAATGTTAAAGTACACGTACTATTATGAATATCCAAAATTATGACTCTAAGTTTAAAAGATTTGGTTTCATCTAGTTTTTATGATATAGCTTTTATGAAATTTTATCTTAAAGAAATGATTTTCCTAACAAAATCATGAGAGATCAGAATGTTTATTGAACGTTAAAGTAGGCCAATATACTAAACGGATACTCGAATAAAATCCCTTACCTTCATCAGATTGGGCGATAAAAATTAAGTTATACTTAAAACAATGTCTTTATGAAATACATAAGAATAAAAAGATGTAACTCACAAAAAGTTTTGCTAAAGTTGACTCCAAGGTAATTAATATCTCACCCATATAGGCTTCAATAACCTGATTATGTGACCCTTAGTTAAGCTTCCTAGCTAGGTCCGCTACAAGATCACAATTGTATTCACGACCACGAAAGACTTGTCAAGCCTAAAAACATTAAAATAATCTACAACCCAACTCTATCGACCTTGTCTTGACAAGTTACTTCTCCAATCATATCAAAATCTTAGAATTTTAAGCCCCAACATAATTAGACACCTAGAAGTTGTCTTTCTGACGAGACCGTTGAGTTCATTAAATGATCCTTTGAGACAGTTGATGAATTTGTAACTGAAATAAAACGCAAGAGTGTTGAGTCTACGAGATGGTCACCCCTGACATCAAATCAAATAGTAGTTGGTCACGCCTTAAACAATATTTAGATCACATGATCAATAAGATCCATAAAAATAAACCCTACAATGATAGTTTTAATTGAAGAAAGTTCTAGTACTAAAGAATATTTAGATTGACCATTTCGAGAGGTATGTATGGTCACAAATAACACGATCATGGAGACCTGTAGATCCTACTACTAGAGAAAATCTAACATATCTACCACGTGGTAAGAATAAGTAGTGAAATGTTATAGGGTCTTACATCACTGTAAAAGTAATACTATAAATGAATGTCAACTACATGCTTTCTAAAGCTAACCCTCATACTTACAATTTAAATTGATTGAATAGTCAGAGCGCTTGAAGGTTCACCTTTACCCAACATATTTGTAAATTCAGAAAGCCGGAAAAACACGAGTTTGCCAATTGATCAATCACACACACCATTATTCTAAAAAAATGGTCCATGTAGGACGAAAAAATCCATCCATAAACATCATTGTAGTTATTCCATTCAGGAGATCCTTTATTGTTGCAAACATGGGGGCACTTATTTTCTAATCAATTATTTTCTTAAGAAATATCGTTAGTTTTTTTTTTTTGAATTATGAGATTAATTACTATGCACTGAGAGTGTAAAAAGTTTTACACTGTGAATTCATCACCATCATCCGTTTGCATTACTTTACAGATTATTAAAATAAAAGTCAAACTTCTTCTTACATCCAACATCTGTAATTGACCGACAGTGTAGAACTTTTAACAATGTCAGTGTGTAGTAATTAATCTCTTGAATTATTAATGTTTTTCTTTGGAGAAAAAATATTGTATAAAATTGAATGAGAATTCATTTTCTCATCTTCATACACATAAGTATGTTATTGAATTTATTAATGCATGGAAACATTTATGGTAACAAAGGTGAATTTATTAAAATAAAAGTCAAATTTCTTCTTACATCCAAGATCTGTAATTGACCGACAGTGTAGAACTTTTAACAATGTCAGTGTGTAGTAATTAATCTCTTGAATTATTAATTATTTTCTTTGGAGAAAAAATATTGTATAAAATTGAATGAGAATGCATTTTCTCATCTTCATACACATAAGTACATTATTGAATTTATTAATGCCTGGAAACATTTATGGTAACAAAGTTGAAAATTACCATTTTCAACCAATTATTTATTTCATTACTTAATTTATCTTTAAAATGTATTGTATAAAATGTTTCACGCCCACCGTGGAGCTCAAACCCACAACCACAAGGTTAAGAGCCTTGCACTCTACCAACTGAGCTAGACAGGCTATACGAAATAGGCTAAACACACTTATATTTGAAATAATAACTCCATTAAACTATTATTATTAGTAATTGTATTTTTTTATATTTTCAATATTCATCTTTTTACTATTACAATCTTGATGGATTGAAACAACATGCGGATATAATTTTAATAAAAAATGTGTAGAACATTTCCTTAAGTAAAAATTAGTTTTCAAAATTTTGCGTATAAAATTAAAATATTAAAGTACACTTACTAATATGAAAATCCAAAATTATGACTCTAAGTTTAAAAGATTTGGTTTCATCTAGTTTTTATGATATAGCTTTTATGGAATTTTATCTTAACGAAATGATTTTCCTAACGAAATCATGAGAGATCAGAATGTTTATTGAACCTTAAAGTAGATCAATATACTAAACGGATACTCGAATAAAATCCCTTACCTTCATCGGATCGGGCGATAAAAATTAAGTTATACTCAAAAGAATGTCTTTATGCAATACATAAGAATAAAAACATGTAACTCACAAAAAATTTATCTAAAGTTGACTCCAAGGAAATTAATATCTCACCCATATAGGCTTCAATAACCTGATTATGTGACCCTTAGTTAAGCTTCCTAGCTAGGGCCGCTACAAGATCACAATTGTATTCACGACCACGAAAGACTTGTCAAGCCTAAAAACATTAAAATAATCTACAACCCAACTCTATCGACCTTGTCTTGACATGTTACTTCTCCAATCATATCAAAATCTTAGAATGTTAAACCCCAACATAATTAGACACCTAGATGTTGTCTTTCTGACGAGACCGTTGAGTTCATTAAATGATCCCTTGAGACAGTAGATGAATTTGTAACTGAAATAAAACGCAAGAGTGTTGAGTCCACGAGATGGTCACCCCTGACATCAAATCAAATAGTAGTTGGTCACGCCTTAAACAATATTTAGATCACATGATCAATAAGATCCATAAAAATAAACCCTACAATGATAGTTTTAATTGAAGAAAGTTCTAGTACTAAAGAATATTTAGATTGACCATTTCGAGAGGTATGTATGGTCACAAATAACACGATCATGGAGACCTCTAGATCCTACTACTAGAGAACATCTAACATATCTACCATGTGGTAAGATTAAGTAGTGAAATGTTATAGTGTATTAAATCCGTAATACATCACTATAAAAGTAATACTATAAATGAATGTCAACTACATGCTTTCTAAAGCTAACCTTCATACTTACAATTTAAATTGATTGAATAGTCAGAGCGCTTGAAGGTTCACCTTCACCCAACATATTTGTAAATTCAGAAAGCCGGAAAAACATGAGTTCGCCAATTGGTCAATCATACACACCATTATTCTAAAAAAATGGTCCATGTAGGACGAAAAAATCCATCCATAAACATCATTGTAGTTATTCCATTCAGGAGATCATTTATTGTTGCAAACATGGGGGCACTTATTTTCTAATCAATTATTTTCTTAAGAAATATCATTAGTTTTTTTTTGAATTATGAGATTAATTACTATGCACTGAGAGTGTAAGAAGTTTTACACTAAAATAAAAGTCAAACTTCTTCTTACATCCAAGATCTGTAATTGACAGAAAGTGTAGAACTTTTAACAATGTCAGTGTGTAGTAATTAATCTCTTGAATTATTAATTATTTTCTTTGGAGAATAAATATTGTAGAAATTTGAATGAGAATGCATTTTCTCATCTTCCTACACATAAGTACATTATTGAATTTATTAATGCATGGAAACATTTATGGTAACAAGGTTGAAAATTACCATTTTCAACCAATTATTTATTTCATTACTTAATTTATCTTTAAAATGTATTGTATAAAATGTTTCACGCCCACCGTGGAGCTCAAACCCACGACCACAAGGTTAAGAGCCTTGCACTCTACCAACTGAGCTAGACAGGCTATACGAACTAGGCTAAACACACTAATATTTGAAATAATAAATCCATTAAACTATTATTATTAGTAATTGTATTTTTTTATATTTTAAATATTCATCTTTTTACTATTACAATTTTGATGGATTGAAACAACATGCGGATATAATTTTAATAAAAAATGTGTAGAACATTTCCTTAAGTAAAAATTAGTTTTCAAAATTTTGCGTGTAAATTTAAAATATTAAAGTACACTTACTAATATGAAAATCCAAAATTATGACTGTAAGTTTAAAAGATTTGGTATCATCTAGTTTTTATGATATAGCTTTTATGGAATTTTATCTTAACGAAATGATTTTGCTAACGAAATCATGAGAGATCAGAATGTTTATTGAACCTTAAAGTAGATCAATATACTAAACGGATACTCGAATAAAATCCCTTACCTTCATCGGATCGGGCGATAAAAATTAAGTTATACTCAAAAGAATGTCTCTATGCAATACATAAGAATAAAAACATGTAACTCACAAAAAATTTATCTAAAGTTGACTCCAAGGAAATTAATATCTCACCAATATAGGCTTCAATAACCAGATTATGTGACCCTTAGTTAAGCTTCCTAGCTAGGGCCGCTACAAGATCACAATTGTATTCACGACCACGAAAGACTTTTCAAGCCTAAAAGCATTAAAATAATCTACAACCCAACTCTATCGACCTTGTCTTGAAATGTTACTTCTCCAATCATATCAAAATTTTAGAATGTTAAGCCCCAACATAATTAGACACCTAGAAGTTGTCTTTCTGACGAGACCGTTGAGTTCATTAAATGATCCCTTGAGACAGTAGATGAATTTGTAACTGAAATAAAACGCAAGAGTGTTGAGTCCACGAGATGGTCACCCCTGACATCAAATCAAATAGTAGTTGGTCACGCCTTAATCAATATTTAGATCACATGATCAATAAGATCCATAAAAATAAACCCTACAATGATAGTTTTAATTGAAGAAAGTTCTAGTACTAAAGAATATTTAGATTGACCATTTCGAGAGGTATGTATGGTCACAAATAACACGATCATGGAGACCTCTAGATCCTACTACTAGAGAACATCTAACATATCTACCATGTGGTAAGATTAAGTAATGAAATGTTATAGGGTCTTAAATCCGTAATACATCACTGTAAAAGTAATACTATAAATGAATGTCAACTACATGCTTTCTAAAGCTAACCTTCATACTTACAATTTAAATTGATTGAATAGTCAGAGCGCTTGAAGGTTCACCTTCACCCAACATATTTGTAAATTCAGAAAGCCGGACAAACACGAGTTCGCCAATTGATCAATCACACACACCATTATTCTAAGAAAATGGTCCATGTGGGACGAAAAAATCCATCCATAAACATCATTGTAGTTATTCCATTCAGAAGATCCTTTATTGTTGCAAACATGGGGGAAATTATTTTCTTATCAATTATTTTCTTAAAAAATATCGTTAGTTTTTTTTTTTTGAATAATGAGATTAATTACTATGCACTGAGAGTGTAAAAAGTTTTACACTGTGAATTCATCACCATCATCCGTTTGCATTACTTTACAGATTATTAAAATAAAAGTCAAACTTCTTCTTACATCCAACATCTTTAATTGACCATCCAACATCTTTAATTAACCAAAAATGTAGAACTTTTAACAATGTCAGTGTGTAGAAAATGTATTGTATAAAATGTTTCATGCCCACGTGGTGCTCGTACCCACGACCACAAGGTTAAGAGCCTTGCGCTCTACCAACTTAGCTAGATGGGCTATACGAACTCGGCTAAACACACTAATATTTGAAATAATAACTCTATTAAATTATTATTATTAGTAATTGTACTTTTTTATATTTTCAATATTCATCTTTTTACTACTACAATTTTGATGGATTGAAACAACATGCGGATATAACTTTAATAAAAAATGTGTAGAACATTTCCTTAAGTACAAATTAGTTTTCAAAATATTGCGTATAAAATTAAAATGTTAAAGTACACGTACTATTATGAATATCCAAAATTATGACTCTAAGTTTAAAAGATTTGGTTTCATCTAGTTTTTATGATATAGCTTTTATGAAATTTTATCTTAAAGAAATGATTTTCCTAACAAAATCATGAGAGATCAGAATGTTTATTGAACGTTAAAGTAGGCCAATATACTAAACGGATACTCGAATAAAATCCCTTACCTTCATCAGATTGGGCGATAAAAATTAAGTTATACTTAAAACAATGTCTTTATGAAATACATAAGAATAAAAAGATGTAACTCACAAAAAGTTTTGCTAAAGTTGACTCCAAGGTAATTAATATCTCACCCATATAGGCTTCAATAACCTGATTATGTGACCCTTAGTTAAGCTTCCTAGCTAGGTCCGCTACAAGATCACAATTGTATTCACGACCACGAAAGACTTGTCAAGCCTAAAAACATTAAAATAATCTACAACCCAACTCTATCGACCTTGTCTTGACAAGTTACTTCTCCAATCATATCAAAATCTTAGAATTTTAAGCCCCAACATAATTAGACACCTAGAAGTTGTCTTTCTGACGAGACCGTTGAGTTCATTAAATGATCCTTTGAGACAGTTGATGAATTTGTAACTGAAATAAAACGCAAGAGTGTTGAGTCTACGAGATGGTCACCCCTGACATCAAATCAAATAGTAGTTGGTCACGCCTTAAACAATATTTAGATCACATGATCAATAAGATCCATAAAAATAAACCCTACAATGATAGTTTTAATTGAAGAAAGTTCTAGTACTAAAGAATATTTAGATTGACCATTTCGAGAGGTATGTATGGTCACAAATAACACGATCATGGAGACCTGTAGATCCTACTACTAGAGAAAATCTAACATATCTACCACGTGGTAAGAATAAGTAGTGAAATGTTATAGGGTCTTACATCACTGTAAAAGTAATACTATAAATGAATGTCAACTACATGCTTTCTAAAGCTAACCCTCATACTTACAATTTAAATTGATTGAATAGTCAGAGCGCTTGAAGGTTCACCTTTACCCAACATATTTGTAAATTCAGAAAGCCGGAAAAACACGAGTTTGCCAATTGATCAATCACACACACCATTATTCTAAAAAAATGGTCCATGTAGGACGAAAAAATCCATCCATAAACATCATTGTAGTTATTCCATTCAGGAGATCCTTTATTGTTGCAAACATGGGGGCACTTATTTTCTAATCAATTATTTTCTTAAGAAATATCGTTAGTTTTTTTTTTTTTGAATTATGAGATTAATTACTATGCACTGAGAGTGTAAAAAGTTTTACACTGTGAATTCATCACCATCATCCGTTTGCATTACTTTACAGATTATTAAAATAAAAGTCAAACTTCTTCTTACATCCAACATCTGTAATTGACCGACAGTGTAGAACTTTTAACAATGTCAGTGTGTAGTAATTAATCTCTTGAATTATTAATGTTTTTCTTTGGAGAAAAAATATTGTATAAAATTGAATGAGAATTCATTTTCTCATCTTCATACACATAAGTATGTTATTGAATTTATTAATGCATGGAAACATTTATGGTAACAAAGGTGAATTTATTAAAATAAAAGTCAAATTTCTTCTTACATCCAAGATCTGTAATTGACCGACAGTGTAGAACTTTTAACAATGTCAGTGTGTAGTAATTAATCTCTTGAATTATTAATTATTTTCTTTGGAGAAAAAATATTGTATAAAATTGAATGAGAATGCATTTTCTCATCTTCATACACATAAGTACATTATTGAATTTATTAATGCCTGGAAACATTTATGGTAACAAAGTTGAAAATTACCATTTTTAACCAATTATTTATTTCATTACTTAATTTATCTTTAAAATGTATTGTATAAAATGTTTCACGCCCACCGTGGAGCTCAAACCCACAACCACAAGGTTAAGAGCCTTGCACTCTACCAACTGAGCTAGACAGGCTATACGAAATAGGCTAAACACACTTATATTTGAAATAATAACTCCATTAAACTATTATTATTAGTAATTGTATTTTTTTATATTTTCAATATTCATCTTTTTACTATTACAATCTTGATGGATTGAAACAACATGCGGATATAATTTTAATAAAAAATGTGTAGAACATTTCCTTAAGTAAAAATTAGTTTTCAAAATTTTGCGTATAAAATTAAAATATTAAAGTACACTTACTAATATGAAAATCCAAAATTATGACTCTAAGTTTAAAAGATTTGGTTTCATCTAGTTTTTATGATATAGCTTTTATGGAATTTTATCTTAACGAAATGATTTTCCTAACGAAATCATGAGAGATCAGAATGTTTATTGAACCTTAAAGTAGATCAATATACTAAACGGATACTCGAATAAAATCCCTTACCTTCATCGGATCGGGCGATAAAAATTAAGTTATACTCAAAAGAATGTCTTTATGCAATACATAAGAATAAAAACATGTAACTCACAAAAAGTTTATCTAAAGTTGACTCCAAGGAAATTAATATCTCACCCATATAGGCTTCAATAACCTGATTATGTGACCCTTAGTTAAGCTTCCTAGCTAGGGCCGCTACAAGATCACAATTGTATTCACGACCACGAAAGACTTGTCAAGCCTAAAAACATTAAAATAATCTACAACCCAACTCTATCGACCTTGTCTTGACATGTTACTTCTCCAATCATATCAAAATCTTAGAATGTTAAACCCCAACATAATTAGACACCTAGATGTTGTCTTTCTGACGAGACCGTTGAGTTCATTAAATGATCCCTTGAGACAGTAGATGAATTTGTAACTGAAATAAAACGCAAGAGTGTTGAGTCCACGAGATGGTCACCCCTGACATCAAATCAAATAGTAGTTGGTCACGCATTAAACAATATTTAGATCACATGATCAATAAGATCCATAAAAATAAACCCTACAATGATAGTTTTAATTGAAGAAAGTTCTAGTACTAAAGAATATTTAGATTGACCATTTCGAGAGGTATGTATGGTCACAAATAACACGATCATGGAGACCTCTAGATCCTACTACTAGAGAACATCTAACATATCTACCATGTGGTAAGATTAAGTAGTGAAATGTTATAGTGTATTAAATCCGTAATACATCACTATAAAAGTAATACTATAAATGAATGTCAACTACATGCTTTCTAAAGCTAACCTTCATACTTACAATTTAAATTGATTGAATAGTCAGAGCGCTTGAAGGTTCACCTTCACCCAACATATTTGTAAATTCAGAAAGCCGGAAAAACATGAGTTCGCCAATTGGTCAATCACACACACCATTATTCTTAAAAAATGGTCCATGTAGGACGAAAAAATCCATCCATAAACATCATTGTAGTTATTCCATTCAGGAGATCCTTTATTGTTGCAAACATGGGGGCACTTATTTTCTAATCAATTATTTTCTTAAGAAATATCATTAGTTTTTTTTTGAATTATGAGATTAATTACTATGCACTGAGAGTGTAAGAAGTTTTACACTAAAATAAAAGTCAAACTTCTTCTTACATCCAAGATCTGTAATTGACCGAAAGTGTAGAACTTTTAACAATGTCAGTGTGTAGTAATTAATCTCTTGAATTATTAATTATTTTCTTTGGAGAATAAATATTGTAGAAATTTGAATGAGAATGCATTTTCTCATCTTCCTACACATAAGTACATTATTGAATTTATTAATGCATGGAAACATTTATGGTAACAAGGTTGAAAATTACCATTTTCAACCAATTATTTATTTCATTACTTAATTTATCTTTAAAATGTATTGTATAAAATGTTTCACGCCCACCGTGGAGCTCAAACCCACGACCACAAGGTTAAGAGCCTTGCACTCTACCAACTGAGCTAGACAGGCTATACGAACTAGGCTAAACACACTAATATTTGAAATAATAAATCCATTAAACTATTATTATTAGTAATTGTATTTTTTTATATTTTAAATATTCATCTTTTTACTATTACAATTTTGATGGATTGAAACAACATGCGGATATAATTTTAATAAAAAATGTGTAGAACATTTCCTTAAGTAAAAATTAGTTTTCAAAATTTTGCGTGTAAATTTAAAATATTAAAGTACACTTACTAATATGAAAATCCAAAATTATGACTGTAAGTTTAAAAGATTTGGTATCATCTAGTTTTTATGATATAGCTTTTATGGAATTTTATCTTAACGAAATGATTTTGCTAACGAAATCATGAGAGATCAGAATGTTTATTGAACCTTAAAGTAGATCAATATACTAAACGGATACTCGAATAAAATCCCTTACCTTCATCGGATCGGGCGATAAAAATTAAGTTATACTCAAAAGAATGTTTCTATGCAATACATAAGAATAAAAACATGTAACTCACAAAAAATTTATCTAAAGTTGACTCCAATGAAATTAATATCTCACCAATATAGGCTTCAATAACCAGATTATGTGACCCTTAGTTAAGCTTCCTAGCTAGGGCCGCTACAAGATCACAATTGTATTCACGACCACGAAAGACTTTTCAAGCCTAAAAGCATTAAAATAATCTACAACCCAACTCTATCGACCTTGTCTTGAAATGTTACTTCTCCAATCATATCAAAATCTTAGAATGTTAAGCCCCAACATAATTAGACACCTAGAAGTTGTCTTTCTGACGAGACCGTTGAGTTCATTAAATGATCCCTTGAGACAGTAGATGAATTTGTAACTGAAATAAAACGCAAGAGTGTTGAGTCCACGAGATGGTCACCCCTGACATCAAATCAAATAGTAGTTGGTCACGCCTTAATCAATATTTAGATCACATGATCAATAAGATCCATAAAAATAAACCCTACAATGATAGTTTTAATTGAAGAAAGTTCTAGTACTAAAGAATATTTAGATTGACCATTTCGAGAGGTATGTATGGTCACAAATAACACGATCATGGAGACCTCTAGATCCTACTACTAGAGAACATCTAACATATCTACCATGTGGTAAGATTAAGTAATGAAATGTTATAGTGTCTTAAATCCGTAATACATCACTGTAAAAGTAATACTATAAATGAATGTCAACTACATGCTTTCTAAAGCTAACCTTCATACTTACAATTTAAATTGATTGAATAGTCAGAGCGCTTGAAGGTTCACCTTCACCCAACATATTTGTAAATTCAGAAAGCCGGAAAAACATGAGTTCGCCAATTGGTCAATCACACACACCATTATTCTAAAAAAATGGTCCATGTAGGACGAAAAAATCCATCCATAAACATCATTGTAGTTATTCCATTCAGGAGATCCTTTATTATTGAAAACATGGGGGCACTTATTTTCTAATCAATTATTTTCTTAAGAAATATCATTAGTTTTTTTTTGAATTATGAGATTAATTACTATGCACTGAGAGTGTAAGAAGTTTTACACTGTGAATTCATCACCATCATCCGTTTGCACTACGTTACAGATTATTAAAATAAAAGTCAAACTTCTTCTTACATCCAAGATCTGTAATTGACCGACAGTGTAGAACTTTTAACAATGTCAGTTTGTAGTAATTAATCTCTTGAATTATTAATTATTTTCTTTGGAGAAAAAATATTGTATAAAATTGAATGAGAATGCATTTTCTCATCTTCATACACATAAGTACATTATTGAATTTATTAATGCATGGAAACATTTATGGTAACAAAGTTGACAATTACCATTTTCAACCAATTATTTATTTCATTACTTAATTTATCTTTAAAATGTATTGTATAAAATGTTTCACGCCCACCGTGGAGCTCAAACCCACGACCACAAGGTTAAGAGCCTTGCACTCTACCAACTGAGCTAGACAGGCTATACGAACTAGGCTAAACACACTAATATTTGAAATAATAAATCCATTAAACTATTATTATTAGTAATTGTATTTTTTTATATTTTAAATATTCATCTTTTTACTATTACAATTTTGATGGATTGAAACAACATGCGGATATAATTTTAATAAAAAATGTGTAGAACATTTCCTTAAGTAAAAATTAGTTTTCAAAATTTTGCGTATAAAATTAAAATGTTAAAGTACACTTACTAATATGAAAATCCAAAATTATGACTCTAAGTTTAAAAGATTTGGTTTCATCAAGTTTTTATGATATAGGTTTTATGGAATTTTATCTTAAAGAAATGATTTTCCTAACAAAATCATGAGAGATCAGAATGTTTATTGAACGTTAAAGTAGATCAATATACTAAACGGATACTCGAATAAAATCCCTTACCTTCATCAGATCAGGCGATAAAAATTAAGTTATACTCAAAAGAATGTCTTTATGCAATACATAAGAATAAAAACATGTAACTCAAAAAACTTATCTAAAGTTGACTCCAAGAAAATTAATATCTCACCCATATAGGCTTCAATAACCTGATTATGTGACCCTTAGTTATGCTTCCTAGCTAGGGCCGCTACAAGATCACAATTGTATTCACGACCACGAAAGACTTGTCAAGCCTAAAAACATTAAAATAATCTACAACCCAACTCTATCGACCATGTCTTGACAAGTTACTTCTCCAATCATATCAAAATCATAGAATGTTAAGCCCCGACATAATTAGACACCTAGAAGTTGTATTTCTGACGAGACCATTGAGTTCATTAAATGATCCTTTGAGACAGTTGATGAATTTGTAACTGAAATAAAACGCAAGAGTGTTGAGTCCACGAGATGGTCACCCCTGACATCAAATCAAATAGTAGTTGGTCACGCCTTAAACAATATTTAGATCACATGATCAATAAGATCCATAAAAATAAACCCTACAATGATAGTTTTAATTGAAGAAAGTTCTAGTACTAAAGAATATTTAGATTGACCATTTTGAGAGGTATGTATGGCCACAAATAACACGATCATGGAGACCTCTAGATCCTACTACTAGAGAACATCTAACATATCTACCATGTGGTAAGAATAAGTAGTGAAATGTTATACGGTCTTAAATCCGTAATACATCACTGTAAAAGTAATACTATGAATGAATGTCTACTACATGCTTTCTAAAGCTAACCCTCATACTTACATTTTAAATTGATTGAATAGTCAGAGCGCTTGAAGGTTCACCTTCACCCAACATATTTGTAAATTCAGAAAGCCGAAAAAACACGAGTTCGCCAATTGATCAATCACACACCATTATTCTAAAAAAATGGTCCATGTAGGACGAAAAAATCCATCCATAAACATCATTATAGTTATTCCATTAAGGAGATCCTTTATTGTTGCAAACATGGGGGCACTTATTTTCTAATCAATTATTTTCTTAAGAAATATCGTTAGTTTTTTTTTTTTTGAATTATGAGATTAATTACTATTCACTGAGTGTAAAAAGTTTTACACTGTGAATTCATCACCATCATCCGTTTGCATTACTTTACAGATTATTAAAATAAAAGTCAAACTTCTTCTTACATCCAAGATCTGTAATTGACCGACAGTGTAGAACTTTTAACAATGTCAGTGTGTAGTAATTAATCTCTTGAATTATTAATTATTTTCTTTGGAGAAAAAATATTGAATAAAATTGAATGAGAATGCATTTTCTCATCTTCATACACATAAGTACATTATTGAATTTATTAATGCATGGAAACATTTATGGTAACAAAGTTGAAAATTACAATTTTCAACCAATTATTTATTTCATTACTTAATTTATCTTTAAAATGTATTGTATAAAATGTTTCACGCCCACCGTGGAGCTCAAACCCACGACCACAAGGTTAAGAGCCTTCCACTCTACCAACTGAGCTAGACAGGCTATACGAATTAGGCTAAACACACTAATATTTGAAATAATAACTCTATTAAGCTATTATTATTAGTAATTGTATTTTTTTTTTATATTTTCAATATTCATCTTTTTACTATTACAATTTGATGGGTTGAAACAACATGCGGATAAAATTTTAATAAAAAATGTTTAGAACATTTTCTTAAGTAAAAATTAGTTTTCAAAATTTTGCGTATAAAATTAAAATGTTAAAGTACACTTACAAATATGAAAATCCAAAATTATGACTCTAAGTTTAAAAGATTTGATTTCATCTAGTTTTTATGATATAGCTTTTATGGAATTTTATCTTAACGAAATGATTTTCCTAACAATATCATGTGAGATCAGAATGTTTATTGAACGTTAAAGTAGATCAATATACTAAACGGATACTCGAATAAAATCCCTTACCTTCATCGGATCGCGCGATAAAAATTAAGTTATACTCAAAAGAATGTCTTTATGCAATACATAAGAATAAAAACATGTAACTCACAAAAAATTTATATAAAGTTGACTCCAAGGTAATTAATATCTCACCCATATAGGCTTCAATAACCTGATTATGTGACCCTTTGTTAAGCTTCCTAGCTAGGGCCGCTATAAGATCACAATTGTATTCACGACCACGAAAGACTTGTCAAGCCTAAAAATATTAAAATAATCTACAACCCAACTCTATCGACCATGTCTTGACAACTTACTTCTCCAATCATATCAAAATCTTAGAATGTTAAGCCCCGACATAATTAGACACCTAGAAGTTGTCTTTCTGACGAGACCGTTGAGTTCATTAAATGATCCTTTGAGACAGTTGATGAATTTGTAACTGAAATAAAACGCAAGAGTGTTGAGTCCACGAGATGGTCACCCCTGACATCAAATCAAATACTAGTTGGTCACGTCTTAAACAATATTTAGATCACATGACAAATAAGATCCATAAAAATAAACCCTACAATGATAGTTTTAATAAAAGAAAGTTCTAGTACTAAAGAATATTTAGATTGATCATTTCGAGAGGTAACACGATCATGGATACCTCTAGATCGTACTACTAGAGAAAATCTAACATATCTACCACGTGGTAAGAATAAGTAGTGAAATGTTATAGAGTCTTAAATCCGTAATACATCACTGTAAAAGTAATACTATAAATGAATGTCAACTACATGCTTTCTAAAGCTAACCCTCATACTTACAATTTAAATTGATTGAAGAGTCAGAGCGCTTGAAGGTTCACCTTCACCCAACATATTTGTAAATTCAGAAAGCCGGAAAAACACGAGTTTGCCAATTGATCAATCACACACACCATTATTCTAAAAAAATGGTCCATGTAGGACGAAAAAATCCATCCATAAACATCATTGTAGTTATTCCATTCAAGAGATCCTTTATTGTTGCAAACATGGGGGAACTTATTTTCTAATCAATTATTTTCTTAAGAAATATCGTTAGTTTTTTTTTTAATTATGAGATTAATTACTATGCACTGAGAGTGTAAAAAGTTTTACTCTGTGAATTCATCACCATCATCCGTTTGCATTACTTTATTGATTATTAAAATAAAAGTCAAACTTCTTCTTACATCCAAGATCTGTAATTGACCGACAGTGTAGAACTTTTAACAATGTCAGTGTGTAGTAATTAATCTCTTGAGTTATTAATTATTTTCTTTGGAGAAAAAGTATTGTATAAAATTGAATGAGAATGCATTTTCTCATCTTCATACACATAAGTACATTATTGAATTTATTAATGCATGGAAACATTTATGGTAACAAAGTTGAAAATTACCATTTTCAACTAATTATTTATTTCATTACTTAATTTATCTTTAAAATGTATTGTATAAAATGTTTCACACCCACCGTGTGGCTCGAACCCACGACCACAAGGTTAAGAGCCTTGCGTTTAGCAACTGAGCTAGACATACTATATGAACTAGGCGAAACACACTAATATTTGAAATAATAGCTCTATTAAACTATTATTATTAGTAATTGTATTTTTTTTTTATATTTTCAATATTCATCTTTTTACTATTACAATTTTGATGGATTGAAACAACATGCGGATAAAATTTTAATAAAAAATGTGTAGAACATTTCCTTAAGTAAAAATTAGTTTTCAAAATTTTGCGTATAAAATTAAAATGTTAAAGTACACTTACTAATATGAAAATCCAAAATTATGACTGTAAGTTTAAAAGATTTGGTTTCATCTAGTTTTTATGATATAGCTTTTATGGAATTTTATCTTAACGAAATGATTTTCCTAACGAAATCATGAGAGATCAGAATGTTTATTGAACGTTAAAGTAGATCAATATACTAAACGGATACTCGAATAAAATCCCTTACCTTCATCGGATCGGGCGATAAAAATTAAGTTATACTCAAAAGAATGTCTTTATGCAATACATAAGAATAAAAACATGTAACTCACAAAAAATTTATCTAAAGTTGACTCCATGGTAATTAATATCTCACCCATATAGGCTTCAATAACCTGATTATGTGACCCTTTGTTAAGCTTCCTAGCTTGGGCCGCTATAAGATCACAATTGTATTCACGACCACGAAAGATTTCTCAAGCCTAAAAACATTAAAATAATCTACAACCCAACTCTATCGACCTTGTCTTGACAAGTTACTTCTCCAATCATATCAAAATCTTAGAATGTTAAGCCCCGACATAATTAGACACCTAGAAGTTGTCTTTCTGACGAGACCGTTGAGTTCATTAAATGATCCTTTGAGACAGTTGATGAATTTGTAACTGAAATAAAACGCAAGAGTGTTGAGTCCACGAGATGGTCACCCCTGACATCAAATCAAATAGTAGTTGGTCACGCATTAAACAATATTTAGATCACATGATCAATAAGATCCATAAAAATAAACCCTACAATGATACTTTTAATTGAAGAAAGTTCTAGTACTAAAGAATATTTAGATTGACCATTTCGAGAGGTATGTATGGACACAAATAACACGATCATGGAGACCTCTAGATCCTACTACTAGAGAACATCTAACATATCTACCACGTGGTAAGAATAAGTAGTGAAATGTTATAGGGTCTTAAATCCGTAATACATCACAGTAAAAGTAATACTATAAATGAATGTCAACTACATGCTTTCTAAAGCTAACCTTCATACTTACAATTTAAATAGATTTAATAGTCAGAGCGCTTGAAGGTTCACCTTCACCCAACATATTTGTAAATTCAGATAGCCGGAAAAACACGAGTTCGCCAATTGATCAATCACACACACCATTATTCTAAAAAAATGGTCCATGTAGGACGAAAAAATCCATCCATAAACATCATTGTAGTTATTCCATTCAGGAGATCCTTTATTGTTGCAAACATGGGGGCACTTATTTTCTAATCAATTATTTTCTTTAGAAATATCGTTAGTTTTTTTTTTTTGAATTATTAGATAATTACTATGCACCGAGAGTGTAAAAAGTTTTACACTGTGAATTCATCACCATCATCCGTTTGCATTACTTTACAAATTATTAAAATAAAAGTCAAACTTCTTCTTACATCAAAGATCTGTAATTGACCGACAGTGTAGAACTTTTAACAATGTCAGTGTGTAGTAATTAATCTCTTGAATTATTAATTATTTTCTTTGGAGAAAAAGTATTGTATAAAATTGAATGAGAATGCATTTTCTCATCTTCATACACATAAGTATGTTATTGAATTTATTAATGCATGGAAACATTTATTGTAACAAAGTTGAAAATTACCATTTTCAACCAATTATTTATTTCATTACTTAATTTATCTTTAAAATGTATTGTATAAAATAACACCCACCGTGTGGCTCAAACCCACGACCACAATGTTAAGAGCCTTGCGTTCTAGCAACTGCGCTAGACAGGCTATACGAACTAGGCTAAACACACTAATATTTGAAATAATAACTCTATTAAACTATTATTATTAGTAATTGTATTTTTTTATATTTTCAATATTCATCTTTTTACTATTACAATTTGATTGATTGAAACAACATGCGTATAAAATTTTAATAAAAAATGTGTAGAACATTTCCTTAAGTAAAAATTAGTTTTCAAAATTTTGCGTATAAAATTAAAATGTTAAAGTACACTTACAAATATGAAAATCCAAAATTATGACTCTAAGTTTAAAAGATTTGGTTTCATCTAGTTTTTATGATATAACTTTTATGGAATTTTATCTTAACGAAATGATTTTCCTAACAATATCATGTGAGATCAGAATGTTTATTGAACGTTAAAGTATATCAATATACTAAACGGATACTCGAATAAAATCCCTTACCTTCATCGGATCGGGCGATAAAAATTAAGTTATACTCAAAAGAATGTCTTTATGCAATACATAAGAATAAAAACATGTAACTCACAAAAAATTTATATAAAGTTGACTCCAAGGTAATTAATATCTCACCCATATAGGATTCAATAACCTAATTATGTGACCCTTTGTTAAGCTTCCTAGCTAGGGCCGCTATAAGATCACAATTGTATTCACGACCACGAAAGACTTGTCAAGCCTAAAAACATTAAAATAATCTACAACCCAACTTTATCGACCTTGTCTTGACAAGTTACTTCTCCAATCATATCAAAATCTTAGAATGTTAAGCCCCAACATAATTAGACACCTAGAAGTTGTCTTTCTGACGAGACCGTTGAGTTCATTAAATGATCCTTTGAGACAGTTGATGAATTTGTAACTGAAATAAAACGCAAGAGTGTTGAGTCCACGAGATGGTCACCCCTGACATCAAATCAAATAGTAGTTGGTCACGCCTTAAACAATATTTAGATCACATGATCAATAATATCCATAAAAATAAACCCTACAATGATAGTTTTAATTGAAGAAAGTTCTAGTACTAAAGAATATTTAGATTGACCATTTCGAGAGGTATGTATGGACACAAATAACACGATCATGGAGACCTCTAGATCCTACTACTAGAGAACATCTAACATATCTACCACGTGGTAAGAATAAGTAGTGAAATGTTATAGGGTCTTAAATCCGGAATACATCACAGTAAAAGTAATACTATAAATGAATGTCAACTACATGCTTTCTAAAGCTAACCTTCATACTTACAATTTAAATAGATTTAATAGTCAGAGCGCTTGAAGGTTCACCTTCACCCAACATATTTGTAAATTCAGATAGCCGGAAAAACACGAGTTCGCCAATTGATCAATCACACACACCATTATTCTAAAAAAATGGTCCATGTAGGACGAAAAAATCCATCCATAAACATCATTGTAGTTATTCCATTCAGGAGATCCTTTATTGTTGCAAACATGGGGGCACTTATTTTCTAATCAATTATTTTCTTTAGAAATATCGTTAGTTTTTTTTTTTTGAATTATGAGATTAATTACTATGCACTGAGAGTGTAAAAAGTTTTACACTGTGAATTCATCACCATCATCCGTTTGCATTACTTTACAGATTATTAAAATAAAAGTCAGACTTCTTCTTACATCCAAGATCTGTAATTGACCGACAGTGTAGAACTTTTAACAATGTCAGTGTGTAGTAATTAATCTCTTGAATTATTAATTATTTTCTTTGGAGAAAAAGTATTGTATAAAATTGAATGAGAATGCATTTTCTCATCTTCATACACATAAGTATGTTATTGAATTTATTAATGCATGGAAACATTTATGGTAACAAAGTTGAAAATTACCATTTTCAACCAATTATTTATTTCATTACTTAATTTATCTTTAAAATGTATTTTATAAAATCACACCCACCGTGTGGCTCAAACCCACGACCACAATGTTAAGAGCCTTGCGTTCTAGCAACTGCGCTAGACAGGCTATACGAACTAGGCTAAACACACTAATATTTGAAATAATAACTCTATTAAACTATTATTATTAGTAATTGTATTTTTTTTATATTTTCAATATTCATCTTTTTACTATTACAATTTGATTGATTGAAACAACATGCGGATAAAATTTTAGTAAAAAATGTGTAGAACATTTCCTTAAGTAAAAATTAGTTTTCAAAATTTTGCGTATAAACTTAAAATGTTAAAGTACACTTACAAATATGAAAATCCAAAATTATGACTCGAAGTTTAAAAGATTTGGTTTCATCTAGTTTTTATGATATAGCTTTTATGGAATTTTATCTTAACGAAATGATTTTCCTAACAATATCATGTGAGATCAGAATGTTTATTGAACGTTAAAGTAGATCAATATACTAAACGGATACTCGAATAAAATCCCTTACCTTCATCGGATCGGGCGATAAAAATTAAGTTATACTCAAAAGAATGTCTTTATGCAATACATAAGAATAAAAACATGTAACTCACAAAAAATTTATATAAAGTTGACTCCAAGGTAATTAATATCTCACCCATATAGGCTTCAATAACCTAATTATGTGACCCTTTGTTAAGCTTCCTAGCTAGGGCCGCTATAAGATCACAATTGTATTCACGACCACGAAAGACTTGTCAAGCCTAAAAACATTAAAATAATCTACAACCCAACTCTATCGACCTTGTCTTGACAAGTTACTTCTCCAATCATATCAAAATCTTAGAATGTTAAGCCCCAACATAATTAGACACCTAGAAGTTGTCTTTCTGACGAGACCGTTGAGTTCATTAAATGATCCTTTGAGACAGTTGATGAATTTGTAACTGAAATAAAACGCAAGAGTGTTGAGTCCACGAGATGGTCACCCCTGACATCAAATCAAATAGTAGTTGGTCACGCCTTAAACAATATTTAGATCACATGATCAATAATATCCATAAAAATAAACCCTACAATGATAGTTTTAATTGAAGAAAGTTCTAGTACTAAAGAATATTTAGATTGACCATTTCGAGAGGTATGTATGGTCACAAATAACACGATCATGGAGACCTCTAGATCCTAATACTAGAGAAAATCTAACATATCTACCACGTGGTAAGAATAAGTAGTGAAATGTTATAGGGTCTTAAATCCGTAATACATCACAGTAAAAGTAATACTATAAATTAATGTCAACTACATGCTTTCTAAAGCTAACCTTCATACTTACAATTTAAATTGATTGAATAGTCAGAGCGCTTGAAGGTTCACCTTCACCCAACATATTTGTAAATTCAGAAAGCCGGAAAAACACGAGTTCGCCAATTGATCAATCACACACACCATTATTCTAAAAAAATGGTCCATGTAGGACGAAAAAATCCATCCATAAACATCATTGTAGTTATTCCATTCAGGAGATCCTTTATTGTTGCAAACATAGGGGCACTTATTTTCTAATCAATTATTTTCTTAAGAAATATCGTTTGTTTTTTTTTTTTTGAATTATGAGATTAATTACTATGCAGTGAGAGTGTAATAAGATTTACACTGTGAATTCATCACCATCATCCGTTTGCATTACTTTACAGATTATTAAAATAAAAGTCAAACTTCTTCTTACATCCAAGATCTGTAATTGACCGACAGTGTAAAACTTTTAACAACAGTGTGTAGTAATTAATCTCTTGAATTATTAATTATTTTCTTTGGAGAAAAAGTATTGTATAAAATTGAATGAGAATGCATTTTCTCATCTTCATACACATAAGTATGTTATTGAATTTATTAATGCATGGAAACATTTATGGTAACAAAGTTGAAAATTACCATTTTCAACCAATTATTTATTTCATTACTTAATTTATCTTTAAAATGTATTGTATAAAGTCACACCCACCGTGTAGCTCGAACCCACGACCACAAGGTTAAGAGCCTTGCGTTCTAGCAACTGCGCTAGACAGACTATACGAACTAGGCTAAACACACTAATATTTGAAATAATAACTCTATTAAACTATTATTATTAGTAATTGTATTTTTTTATATTTTCAATATTCATCTTTTTACTAGTACAATTTGATGGATTGAAACAACATGCGGATAAAATTTTAATAAAAAATGTGTAGAACATTTCCTTAAGTAAAAATTAGTTTTCAAAATTTTGCGTATAAAATTAAAATGTTAAAGTACACTTACAAATATGAAAATCCAAAATTATGACTCTAAGTTTAAAAGATTTGGTTTCATCTACTTTTTATGATATAGCTTTTATGGAATTTTATCTTAACGAAATGATTTTCCTATCAATATCATGTGAGATCAGAATGTTTATTGAACGTTAAAGTATATCAATATACTAAACGGATACTCGAATAAAATCCCTTACCTTCATCGGATCGGGCGATAAAAATTAAGTTATACTCAAAAGAATGTCTTTATGAAATACATAAGAATAAAAACATGTAACTCACAAAAAATTTATATAAAGTTAACTCCAAGGTAATTAATATCTCACCCATATAGGCTTCAATAACCTGATTATGTGACCCTTTGTTAAGCTTCCTAGCTAGGGCCGCTATAAGATCACAATTGTATTCACGACCACGGAAGACTTGTCAAGCCTAAAAACATTAAAATAATCTACAACCCAACTCTATCGACCTTGTCTTGACAAGTTACTTCTCCAATCATATCAAAATCTTAGAATATTAAGCCCCAACATAATTAGACACCTAGAAGTTGTCTTTCTGACGAGACCGTTGAGTTCATTAAATGATCCTTTGAGACAGTTGATGAATTTGTAACTGAAATAAAACGCACGAGTGTTGAGTCCACGAGATGGTTACCCCTGACATCAAATCAAATAGTAGTTGGTCACGCCTTAAACAATATTTAGATCACATGATCAATAATATCCATAAAAATAAACCCTACAATGATAGTTTTAATTGAAGAAAGTTCTAGTACTAAAGAATATTTAGATTGACCATTTCGAGAGGTATGTATGGTCACAAATAACACGATCACGGAGACCTCTAGATCCTACTACTAGAGAAAATCTAACATATCTACCATGTGGTAAGAATAAGTAGTGAAATGGTATAGGGTCTTAAATCCGTAATACATCACTGTAAAAGTAATACTATAAATGAATGTCAACTACATGCTTTCTAAAGCTAACCCTCATACTTACAATTTAAATTGATTGAATAGTCAGAGCGCTTGAAGGTTCACCTTCACCCAACAAATTTGTAAATTCAGAAAGCCGGAAAAACACGAGTTTGCCAATTGATCAATCACACACACCATTATTCTAAAAAAATGGTCCATGTAGGACGAAAAAATCCATCCATAAACATCATTGTAGTTATTCCATTCAGGAGATCCTTTATTGTTGCAAACATGGGGGAACTTATTTTCTAATCAATTATTTTCTTAAGAAATATCGTTAGTTTTTTTTTTGAATTATGAGATTAATTACTATGCACTGAGAGTGTAAAAAGTTTTACACTGTGAATTCATCACCATCATCCGTTTGCATTACTTTACAGATTATTAAAATAAAAGTCAAACTTCTTCTTACATCCAAGATCTGTAATTGACCGACAGTGTAGAACTTTTAACAATGTCAGTGTGTAGTAATTAATCTCTTGAATTATTAATTATTTTCTTTGGAGAACAAGTATTGTATAAAATTGAATGAGAATGCATTTTCTCATCTTCATACACATAAGTATGTTATTGAATTTATTAATGCATGGAAACATTTATGGTAACAAAGTTGAAAATTACCATTTTCAACCAATTATTTATTTCATTACTTAATTTATCTTTAAAATGTATTGTATAAAATCACACCCACCGTGTGGCTCAAACCCACGACCACAATGTTAAGAGCCTTGCGTTCTAGCAACTGCGCTAGACAAGCTATACGAACTAGGCTAAACACACTAATATTTGAAATAATAACTCTATTAAACTATTATTATTAGTAATTGTATTTTTTTATATTTTCAATATTCATCTTTTTACTATTACAATTTGATGGATTGAAACAACATGCGGATAAAATTTTAATAAAAAATGTGTAGAACATTTCCTTAAGTAAAAATTAGTTTTCAAAATTTTGCATATAAAATTAAAATGTTAAAGTACACTTACAAATATGAAAATCCAAAATTATGACTCTAAGTTTAAAAGATTTGGTTTCATCTAGTTTTTATGATATAGCTTTTATGGAATTTTATCTTAACGAAATGATTTTCCTAACAATATCATGTGAGATCAGAATGTTTATTGAACGTTAAAGTAGATCAATATACTAAACGGATACTCGAATAAAATCCCTTACCTTCATCGGATCGGGCGATAAAAATTAAGTTATACTCATAAGAATGTCTTTATGCAATACATAAGAATAAAAACATGTAACTCACAAAAAATTTATATAAAATTGACTCCAAGGTAAATAATATCTCACCCATATAGGCTTCAATAACCTGATTATGTGACCCTTTGTTAAGCTTCCTAGCTAGGGCCGCTATAAGATCACAATTGTATTCACGACCACGAAAGACTTGTCAAGCCTAAAAACATTAAAATAATCTACAACCCAACTCTATCGACCTTGTCTTGACAAGTTACTTCTCCAATCATATCAAAATCTTAGAATGTTAAGCCCCAACATAATTAGACACCTAGAAGTTGTCTTTCTGACGAGACCGTTGAGTTCATTAAATGATCCTTTGAGACAGTTGATGAATTTGTAACTAAAATAAAACGCAAGAGTGTTGAGTCCACGAGATGGTCACCCCTGACATCAAATCAAATAGTAGTTGGTCACGCCTTAAACAATATTTAGATCACATGATCAATAATATCCATAAAAATAAACCCTACAATGATAGTTTTAATTGAAGAAAGTTCTAGTACTAAAGAATATTTAGATTGACCATTTCGAGAGGTATGTATGGTCACAAATAACACGATCACGGAGACCTCTAGATCCTACTACTAGAGAAAATCTAACATATCTACCATGTGGTAAGAATAAGTAGTGAAATGGTATAGGGTCTTAAATCCGTAATACATCACTGTAACAGTAATACTATAAATGAATGTCAACTACATGCTTTCTAAAGCTAACCCTCATACTTACAATTTAAATTGATTGAATAGTCAGAGCGCTTGAAGGTTCACCTTCACCCAACATATTTGTAAATTCAGAAAGCCGGAAAAACACGAGTTTGCCAATTGATCAATCACACACACCATTATTCTAAAAAAATGGTCCATGTAGGACGAAAAAATCCATCCATAAACATCATTGTAGTTATTCCATTCAGGAGATCCTTTATTGTTGCAAACATGGGGGAACTTATTTTCTAATCAATTATTTTCTTAAGAAATATCGTTAGTTTTTTTTTTGAATTATGAGATTAATTACTATGCACTGAGAGTGTAAAAAGTTTTACACTGTGAATTCATCACCATCATCCGTTTGCATTACTTTACAGATTATTAAAATAAAAGTCAAACTTCTTCTTACATCCAAGATCTGTAATTGACCGACAGTGTAGAACTTTTAACAATGTCAGTGTGTAGTAATTAATCTCTTGAATTATTAATTATTTTCTTTGGAGAACAAGTATTGTATAAAATTGAATGAGAATGCATTTTCTCATCTTCATACACATAAGTATGTTATTGAATTTATTAATGCATGGAAACATTTATGGTAACAAAGTTGAAAATTACCATTTTCAACCAATTATTTATTTCATTACTTAATTTATCTTTAAAATGTATTGTATAAAATCACACCCACCGTGTGGCTCAAACCCACGACCACAATGTTAAGAGCCTTGCGTTCTAGCAACTGCGCTAGACAAGCTATACGAACTAGGCTAAACACACTAATATTTGAAATAATAACTCTATTAAACTATTATTATTAGTAATTGTATTTTTTTATATTTTCAATATTCATCTTTTTACTATTACAATTTGATGGATTGAAACAACATGCGGATAAAATTTTAATAAAAAATGTGTAGAACATTTCCTTAAGTAAAAATTAGTTTTCAAAATTTTGCATATAAAATTAAAATGTTAAAGTACACTTACAAATATGAAAATCCAAAATTATGACTCTAAGTTTAAAAGATTTGGTTTCATCTAGTTTTTATGATATAGCTTTTATGGAATTTTATCTTAACGAAATGATTTTCCTAACAATATCATGTGAGATCAGAATGTTTATTGAACGTTAAAGTAGATCAATATACTAAACGGATACTCGAATAAAATCCCTTACCTTCATCGGATCGGGCGATAAAAATTAAGTTATACTCAAAAGAATGTCTTTATGCAATACATAAGAATAAAAACATGTAACTCACAAAAAATTTATATAAAGTTGACTCCAAGGTAATTAATATCTCACCCATATAGGCTTCAATAACCTGATTATGTTACCCTTTGTTAAGCTTCCTAGCTAGGGCCGCTATAAGATCACAATTGTATTCACGACCACGAAAGACTTGTCAAGCCTAAAAACATTAAAATAATCTACAACCCAACTCTATCGACCTTGTCTTGACAAGTTACTTCTCCAATCATATCAAAATCTTAGAATGTTAAGCCCCAACATAATTAGACACCTAGAAGTTGTCTTTCTGACGAGACCGTTGAGTTCATTAAATGATCCTTTGAGACAGTTGATGAATTTGTAACTGAAATAAAACGCAAGAGTGTTGAGTCCACGAGATGGTCACCCCTGACATCAAATCAAATAGTAGTTGGTCACGCCTTAAACAATATTTAGATCACATGATCAATAATATCCATAAAAATAAAACCTACAATGATAGTTTTAATTGAAGAAAGTTCTAGTACTAAAGAATATTTAGATTGACCATTTCGAGAGGTATGTATGGTCACAAATAACACGATCATGGAGACCTCTAGATCCTACTACTAGAGAAAATCTAACATATCTACCACGTGGTAAGAATAAGTAGTGAAATGTTATAGGGTCTTAAATCCGTAATACATCACAATAAAAGTAATACTATAAATGAATGTCAACTACATGCTTTCTAATGCTAACCTTCATACTTACAATTTAAATTGATTGAATAGTCAGAGCGCTTGAAGGTTCACCTTCACCCAACATATTTGTAAATTCAGAAAGCCGGAAAAACACGAGTTCGCCAATTGATCAATCACACACACCATTATTCTAAAAAAATTGTCCATGTAGGACGAAAAAATCCATCCATAAACATCATTGTAGTTATTCCATTCAGGAGATCCTTTATTGTTGCAAACATGGGGGCACTTATTTTCTAATCAATTATTTTCTTAAGAAATATCGTTAATTTTTTTTTTGAATTATGAGATTAATTACTATGCAGTGAGAGTGTAATAAGATTTACACTGTGAATTCATCACCATCATCCGTTTGCATTACTTTACAGATTATTAAAATAAAAGTCAAACTTCTTCTTACATCCAAGATCTGTAATTGACCGACAGTGTAAAACTTTTAACAACAGTGTGTAGTAATTAATCTCTTGAATTATTAATTATTTTCTTTGGAGAAAAAGTATTGTATAAAATTGAATGAGAATGCATTTTCTCATCTTCATACACATAAGTATGTTATTGAATTTATTAATGCATGGAAACATTTATGGTAACAAAGTTGAAAATTACCATTTTCAACCAATTATTTATTTCATTACTTAATTTATCTTTAAAATGTATTGTATAAAGTCACACCCACCGTGTAGCTCGAACCCACGACCACAAGGTTAAGAGCCTTGCATTCTAGCAACTGCGCTAGACAGGCTATACGAACTAGGCTAAACACACTAATATTTGAAATAATAACTCTATTAAACTATTATTATTAGTAATTGTATTTTTTTATATTTTCAATATTCATCTTTTTACTATTACAATTTGATTGATTGAAACATCATGCGGATAAAATTTTAATAAAAAATGTGTAGAACATTTCCTTAAGTAAAAATTAGTTTTCAAAATTTTGCGTATAAAATTAAAATGTTAAAGTACACTTACAAATATGAAAATCCAAAATTATGACTCTAAGTTTCAAAGATTTGGTTTCATCTAGTTTTTATGATATAGCTTTTATGGAATTTTATCTTAACGAAATGATTTTCCTAACAATATCATGTGAGATCAGAATGTTTATTGAACGTTAAAGTAGATCAATATACTAAACGGATACTCGAATAAAATCCCTTACCTTCATCGGATCGGGCGATAAAAATTAAGTTATACTCAAAAGAATGTCTTTATGCAATACATAAGAATAAAAACATGTAACTCACAAAAAATTTATATAAAGTTGACTCCAAGGTAATTAATATCTCACCCATATAGGCTTGAATAACCTAATTATGTTACCCTTTGTTAAGCTTCCTAGCTAGGGCCGCTATAAGATCACAATTGTATTCACGACCACGAAAGACTTGTCAAGCCTAAAAACATTAAAATAATCTACAACCCAACTCTATCGACCTTGTCTTGACAAGTTACTTCTCCAATCATATCAAAATCTTAGAATGTTAAGCCCCAACATAATTAGACACCTAGAAGTTGTCTTTCTGACGAGACCGTTGAGTTCATTAAATGATCCTTTGAGACAGTTGATGAATTTGTAACTGAAATAAAACGCAAGAGTATTGAGTCCACGAGATGGTCACCCCTGACATCAAATCAAATAGTAGTTGGTCACGCCTTAAACAATATTTAGATCACATGATCAATAAGATCCATAAAAATAAACCCTACAATGATAGTTTTAATTGAAGAAAGTTCTAGTACTAAAGAATATTTAGATTGACCATTTCGAGAGGTATGTATGGTCACAAATAACACGATCATGGACACCTCTAGATCCTACTACTAGAGAAAATCTAACATATCTACCATGTGGTAAGAATAAGTAGTGAAATGTTATAGGGTCTTAAATCCGTAATACATCACTGTAAAAGTAATACTATAAATGAATGTCAACTACATGCTTTCTAAAGCTAACCCTCATACTTACAATTTAAATTGATTGAATAGTCAGAGCGCTTGAAGGTTCACTTTCACCCAACAAATTTGTAAATTCAGAAAGCCGGAAAAACACGAGTTTGCCAATTGATCAATCACACACACCATTATTCTAAAAAAATGGTCCATGTAGGACGAAAAAATCCATCCATAAACATCATTGTAGTTATTCCATTCAGGAGATCCTTTATTGTTGCAAACATGGGGGCACTTATTTTCTAATCAATTATTTTCTTAAGAAATATCGTTAGTTTTTTTTTTTGAATTATGAGATTAATTACTATGCACTGAGAGTGTAAAAAGTTTTACACTGTGAATTCATCACCATCATCCGTTTGCATTACTTTACAGATTATTAAAATAAAAGTCAAACTTCTTCTTACATCCAAGATCTGTAATTGACCGACAGTGTAGAACTTTTAACAATGTCAGTGTGTAGTAATTAATCTCTTGAATTATTAATTATTTTCTTTGGAGAAAAAGTATTGTATAAAATTGAATGAGAATGCATTTTCTCATCTTCATACACATAAGTATGTTATTGAATTTATTAATGCATGGAAACATTTATGGTAACAAAGTTGAAAATTACCATTTTCAACCAATTATTTATTTCATTACTTAATTTATCTTTAAAATGTATTGTATAAAATCACACCCACCGTGTGGCTCAAACCCACGACCACAATGTTAAGAGCCTTGCGTTCTAGCAACTGCGCTAGACAGGCTATACGAACTAGGCTAAACACACTAATATTTGAAATAATAACTCTATTAAACTATTATTATTAGTAATTGTATTTTTTTTATATTTTCAATATTCATCTTTTTACTATTACAATTTGATGGATTGAAACAACATGCGGATAAAATTTTAATAAAAAATGTGTAGAACATTTCCTTAAGTAAAAATTAGTTTTCAAAATTTTGCGTATAAAATTAAAATGTTAAAGTACACTTACAAATATGAAAATCCAAAATTATGACTCTAAGTTTAAAAGATTTGGTTTCATCTACTTTTTATGATATAGCTTTTATGGAATTTTATCTTAACGAAATGATTTTCCTATCAATATCATGTGAGATCAGAATGTTTATTGAACGTTAAAGTAGATCAATATACTAAACGTATACTCGAATAAAATCCCTTACCTTCATCGGATCGGGCGATAAAAATTAAGTTATACTCAAAATAATGTCTTTATGCAATACATAAGAATAAAAACATGTAACTCACAAAAAATTTATATAAAGTTGACTCCAAGGTAATTAATATCTCACCCATATAGGCTTGAATAACCTAATTATGTTACCCTTTGTTAAGCTTCCTAGCTAGGGCCGCTATAAGATCACAATTGTATTCACGACCACGAAAGACTTGTCAAGCCTAAAAACATTAAAATAATCTACAACCCAACTCTATCGACCTTGTCTTGACAAGTTACTTCTCCAATCATATCAAAATCTTAGAATGTTAAGCCCCAACATAATTAGACACCTAGAAGTTGTCTTTCTGACGAGACCGTTGAGTTCATTAAATGATCCTTTGAGACAGTTGATGAATTTGTAACTGAAATAAAACGCAAGAGTATTGAGTCCACGAGATGGTCACCCCTGACATCAAATCAAATAGTAGTTGGTCACGCCTTAAACAATATTTAGATCACATGATCAATAAGATCCATAAAAATAAACCCTACAATGATAGTTTTAATTGAAGAAAGTTCTAGTACTAAAGAATATTTAGATTGACCATTTCGAGAGGTATGTATGGTCACAAATAACACGATCATGGAGACCTCTAGATCCTACTACTAGAGAAAATCTAACATATCTACCACGTGGTAAGAATAAGTAGTGAAATGTTATAGGGTCTTAAATCCGTAATACATCACTGTAAAAGTAATACTATAAATGAATGTCAACTACATGCTTTCTAAAGCTAACCCTCATACTTACAATTTAAATTGATTGAATAGTCAGAGCGCTTGAAGGTTCACTTTCACCCAACAAATTTGTAAATTCAGAAAGCCGGAAAAACACGAGTTTGCCAATTGATCAATCACACACACCATTATTCTAAAAAAATGGTCCATGTAGGACGAAAAAATCCATCCATAAACATCATTGTAGTTATTCCATTCAGGAGATCCTTTATTGTTGCAAACATGGGGGCACTTATTTTCTAATCAATTATTTTCTTAAGAAATATCGTTAGTTTTTTTTTTGAATTATGAGATTAATTACTATGCACTGAGAGTGTAAAAAGTTTTACACTGTGAATTCATCACCATCATCCGTTTGCATTACTTTACAGATTATTAAAATAAAAGTCAAACTTCTTCTTACATCCAAGATCTGTAATTGACCGACAGTGTAGAACTTTTAACAATGTCAGTGTGTAGTAATTAATCTCTTGAATTATTAATTATTTTCTTTGGAGAAAAAGTATTGTATAAAATTGAATGAGAATGCATTTTCTCATCTTCATACACATAAGTATGTTATTGAATTTATTAATGCATGGAAACATTTATGGTAACAAAGTTGAAAATTACCATTTTCAACCAATTATTTATTTCATTACTTAATTTATCTTTAAAATGTATTGTATAAAATCACACCCACCGTGTGGCTCAAACCCACGACCACAATGTTAAGAGCCTTGCGTTCTAGCAACTGCGCTAGACAGGCTATACGAACTAGGCTAAACACACTAATATTTGAAATAATAACTCTATTAAACTATTATTATTAGTAATTGTATTTTTTTTATATTTTCAATATTCATCTTTTTACTATTACAATTTGATGGATTGAAACAACATGCGGATAAAATTTTAATAAAAAATGTGTAGAACATTTCCTTAAGTAAAAATTAGTTTTCAAAATTTTGCGTATAAAATTAAAATGTTAAAGTACACTTACAAATATGAAAATCCAAAATTATGACTCTAAGTTTAAAAGATTTGGTTTCATCTACTTTTTATGATATAGCTTTTATGGAATTTTATCTTAACGAAATGATTTTCCTATCAATATCATGTGAGATCAGAATGTTTATTGAACGTTAAAGTAGATCAATATACTAAACGGATACTCGAATAAAATCCCTTACCTTCATCGGATCGGGCGATAAAAATTAAGTTATACTCAAAAGAATGTCTTTATGCAATACATAAGAATAAAAACATGTAACTCACAAAAAATTTATATAAAGTTGACTCCAAGGTAATTAATATCTCACCCATATAGGCTTGAATAACCTAATTATGTTACCCTTTGTTAAGCTTCCTAGCTAGGGCCGCTATAAGATCACAATTGTATTCACGACCACGAAAGACTTGTCAAGCCTAAAAACATTAAAATAATCTACAACCCAACTCTATCGACCTTGTCTTGACAAGTTACTTCTCCAATCATATCAAAATCTTAGAATGTTAAGCCCCAACATAATTAGACACCTAGAAGTTGTCTTTCTGACGAGACCGTTGAGTTCATTAAATGATCCTTTGAGACAGTTGATGAATTTGTAACTGAAATAAAACGCAAGAGTATTGAGTCCACGAGATGGTCACCCCTGACATCAAATCAAATAGTAGTTGGTCACGCCTTAAACAATATTTAGATCACATGATCAATAAGATCCATAAAAATAAACCCTACAATGATAGTTTTAATTGAAGAAAGTTCTAGTACTAAAGAATATTTAGATTGACCATTTCGAGAGGTATGTATGGTCACAAATAACACGATCATGGACACCTCTAGATCCTACTACTAGAGAAAATCTAACATATCTACCATGTGGTAAGAATAAGTAGTGAAATGTTATAGGGTCTTAAATCCGTAATACATCACTGTAAAAGTAATACTATAAATGAATGTCAACTACATGCTTTCTAAAGCTAACCCTCATACTTACAATTTAAATTGATTGAATAGTCAGAGCGCTTGAAGGTTCACTTTCACCCAACAAATTTGTAAATTCAGAAAGCCGGAAAAACACGAGTTTGCCAATTGATCAATCACACACACCATTATTCTAAAAAAATGGTCCATGTAGGACGAAAAAATCCATCCATAAACATCATTGTAGTTATTCCATTCAGGAGATCCTTTATTGTTGCAAACATGGGGGCACTTATTTTCTAATCAATTATTTTCTTAAGAAATATCGTTAGTTTTTTTTTTTGAATTATGAGATTAATTACTATGCACTGAGAGTGTAAAAAGTTTTACACTGTGAATTCATCACCATCATCCGTTTGCATTACTTTACAGATTATTAAAATAAAAGTCAAACTTCTTCTTACATCCAAGATCTGTAATTGACCGACAGTGTAGAACTTTTAACAATGTCAGTGTGTAGTAATTAATCTCTTGAATTATTAATTATTTTCTTTGGAGAAAAAGTATTGTATAAAATTGAATGAGAATGCATTTTCTCATCTTCATACACATAAGTATGTTATTGAATTTATTAATGCATGGAAACATTTATGGTAACAAAGTTGAAAATTACCATTTTCAACCAATTATTTATTTCATTACTTAATTTATCTTTAAAATGTATTGTATAAAATCACACCCACCGTGTGGCTCAAACCCACGACCACAATGTTAAGAGCCTTGCGTTCTAGCAACTGCGCTAGACAGGCTATACGAACTAGGCTAAACACACTAATATTTGAAATAATAACTCTATTAAACTATTATTATTAGTGATTGTATTTTTTTTATATTTTCAATATTCATCTTTTTACTATTACAATTTGATGGATTGAAACAACATGCGGATAAAATTTTAATAAAAAATGTGTAGAACATTTCCTTAAGTAAAAATTAGTTTTCAAAATTTTGCGTATAAAATTAAAATGTTAAAGTACACTTACAAATATGAAAATCCAAAATTATGACTCTAAGTTTAAAAGATTTGGTTTCATCTACTTTTTATGATATAGCTTTTATGGAATTTTATCTTAACGAAATGATTTTCCTATCAATATCATGTGAGATCAGAATGTTTATTGAACGTTAAAGTAGATCAATATACTAAACGGATACTCGAATAAAATCCCTTACCTTCATCGGATCGGGCGATAAAAATTAAGTTATACTCAAAAGAATGTCTTTATGCAATACATAAGAATAAAAACATGTAACTCACAAAAAATTTATATAAAGTTGACTCCAAGGTAATTAATATCTCACCCATATAGGCTTGAATAACCTAATTATGTTACCCTTTGTTAAGCTTCCTAGCTAGGGCCGCTATAAGATCACAATTGTATTCACGACCACGAAAGACTTGTCAAGCCTAAAAACATTAAAATAATCTACAACCCAACTCTATCGACCTTGTCTTGACAAGTTACTTCTCCAATCATATCAAAATCTTAGAATGTTAAGCCCCAACATAATTAGACACCTAGAAGTTGTCTTTCTGACGAGACCGTTGAGTTCATTAAATGATCCTTTGAGACAGTTGATGAATTTGTAACTGAAATAAAACGCAAGAGTATTGAGTCCACGAGATGGTCACCCCTGACATCAAATCAAATAGTAGTTGGTCACGCCTTAAACAATATTTAGATCACATGATCAATAAGATCCATAAAAATAAACCCTACAATGATAGTTTTAATTGAAGAAAGTTCTAGTACTAAAGAATATTTAGATTGACCATTTCGAGAGGTATGTATGGTCACAAATAACACGATCATGGAGACCTCTAGATCCTACTACTAGAGAAAATCTAACATATCTACCATGTGGTAAGAATAAGTAGTGAAATGTTATAGGGTCTTAAATCCGTAATACATCACTGTAAAAGTAATACTATAAATGAATGTCAACTACATGCTTTCTAAAGCTAACCTTCATACTTACAATTTAAATTGATTGAATAGTCAGAGCGCTTGAAGGTTCACCTTCACCCAACATATTTGTAAATTCAGATAGTCGGAAAAACACGAGTTCGCCAATTGATCAATCACACACACCATTATTCTAAAAAAATGGTCCATGTAGGACGAAAAAATCCATCCATAAACATCATTGTAGTTATTCCATTCAGGAGATCCTTTATTGTTGCAAACATGGGGGCACTTATTTTCTAATCAATTATTTTCTTAAGAAATATCATTAGTTTTTTTTTGAATTATGAGATTAATTACTATGCACTGAGAGTGTAAAAAGTTTTACACTGTGAATTCATCACCATCATCCGTTTGCATTACTTTACAGATTATTAAAATAAAAGTCAAACTTCTTCTTACATCCAAGATCTGTAATTGACCGACAGTGTAGAACTTTTAACAATGTCAGTGTGTAGTAATTAGTCTCTTGAATTATTAATTATTTTCTTTGGAGAAAAAGTATTGTATAAAATTGAATGAGAATGCATTTTCTCATCTTCATACCAGTGTTTTAAAAACCGGACCGGTCATCAAACCGGTGAGGGTATTGGGTCACTGGTTTATCGGTCGAACCACTGGGTCACTGGTCGAACCGCATGACTAAATCGGATTAAACCGGATAACTCGGTTGTATAGACCTGTCATTATATAGATATAAAACCGGTCGAACCTGATGATTCAGTTTTTATAAAAATATAACTAGTACTTAAATTTTTTGAAAATATCATATCATAAATTCACAAGTTCATAATTTAAATTCATATTTTAAACAAATGTATCACACATAACAAAATAGTACAAAATTACAAAATAATTGCAATATAATCTAATTTTAAACATTTTTTTTTAATTTTTATAACTTTTGCATTTAAATTTTAATTAAAAAATAAAAAATGCATTAGAACCGGTCCAACCCTAAACCCGGTTTTTCCCGGCCCAACCCGATTTTTCCCGGTTTTTATCGGTTTGATGACATAGACGATCGAACTAGTAAACCAGACCGGTTACTAGGCCGATTCCCGGTCCGACCGGCCGGTCAGGTTTTTAAAACACAGTTCATACACATAAATACATTATTGAATTTATTAATGCATGAAAACATTTATGGTAACAAAGATGAAAATTACCATTTTCAACCAATTATTTATTTTATTACTTAATTTATCTTTAAAATGTATTGTATAAAATGTTTCACGCCCACCGTGGGGCTCGAACACACAACCACAAGGTTAAGAGCCTTGCGCTCTACAAACTAAGCTAGATGGGCTATACAAACTTAGCTAAACACACTAATATTTGAAATAATAACTCTATTAAATTATTATTATTAGTAATTGTATTTTTTTATATTTTCAATATTCATCTTTTTACTATTATTATTTTGATGGATTGAAACAACATGCGGATATAATTTTAATAAAAAATGTGTAGAACATTTCCTTAAGTAGAAATTAGTTTTCAAAATTTTGCGTATAAAATTAAAATGTTAAAGTACACATACTAATATGAAAATCCAAAATTATGACTCTTAGTTTAAAAGATTTGGTTTCATCTAATTTTTATGATATAGCTTTTATGGAGTTTTATCTTAAAGAAATGATTTTCCTAACAAAATCATGAGAGATCAGAATGTTTATTGAACGTTAAAGTAGATCAATATACTAAACGGATACTCGAATAAAATCCCTTACCTTCATCGGATCGGGCGATAAAAATTAAGTTATACTCAAAAGAATGTCTTTATGCAATACATAAGAATAAAAACATGTAACTCACAAAAAATTTATCTAAAGTTGACTCCAAGGTAATTAATATCTCATCCATATCGTCGCAATTGCAAAAAACACCCGACGGAAAACAGAAGAGTCGCCACCTTTCATTATTTATCCCAAAGAAAGGGAAAGGAAACGATCGGAAAAACCTAACGAAAAAGGGAAAAGACGAGGTCATCGGAACTAAGTCCTGGATTCGGGAGTCGGTTACGCAAGGGGAAGGTATTAGCATCCCTCACGTCTGTCGTACTCGACGGGATCCACGCTTGTTGTCTATCTAAGGGTGTGTTTAAACTATCTAGCTAAAGGCTCACTGGAAAAAAAGAAAAGAAAAGAGAAAAAGACTCGGCAGAGCATCACCGCTTTGTGCCTACGTAGTCCCTCGTGCAATGGGAAAGTCAGAGTCAATGTAGTTCGACTAACTACGGGCGAAAGGGGGGAAAATGTTGATCATCGAGACATCGCCGTCTCGTGCCTACGTACTCTCAAAAAGTATGAGAGATCAGAGTAAACGTAGTTCAGGCTGACACGAAACCACAGGTTGATTAAGTGTTTTAACCGAGTAAGGTTAAACGTCCATTCCAGCAGTTAGGGACAAAGCTTGTTTGCGGTAGAACCGAAGCTTAACAACACTCTTTTTACGAAAAAGGTTTCCGATTAATCCCGAAGGAAAAAGGTTTGAACTTTATTTTTGTGTTTTTTAGTGAAGTGAATT